>OX578214.1:14900585-16269110 GCA_951216915.1 Tetheella fluctuosa
CAAAGTTTTATGTATATAAAATGCTCCCGTGCAAAGCCAGGGCGCACTTTGCGGTAAACAGAACCTAGGGCTGTAAACCAACAAGGCGTCACGATTATCATAGAATTAGTCAACATATTTGTTTCACGTGATATAGATATATTCATTTAAAAAATATAAACAAAATTACGAGCAATTACTTATATAGATTCATAGGACATATCTTTTTAAGCTCAATCGCAGTCGGTTAAAACTAAAAACTTTTATCTTTGAATATCCTTACGAGTTTTTTTTCATGCGGACCGAATCATCTCCTTCAAGTTAAGACATAGTAACATTTTGAGATTTTCGGTCCGCGGTCCAAACGGGGAGTGAACTGAAACGACTAAAAACCCGTTACAAGAACGGTATTCTCATACCAAATTACTCGCCAACGAATCAATTAGAAGCATCATAGAGAACGTAACCCCGCACAATGTGTGACAATTATCTGTTTCTCATAATATCTTGCATTGCTGGCAGCGGGCGCGGGGCATCGCGTTATCAGGGGTCGGCAGGGCTATAAAAATGAGCTTATGCCTCGAGTCTAACTCGCTAAAAGATTGACTTTATATAGAGCTGTTATTGCGACTTTGTTGGTATGATAATTGATCTTTGTTTGTTTTGTAATTTTGATTTAGTGTTGTAGTTAACATAAATAACGGCCTTATTATCTGATAATGACAGTAAAGTGAGTTGTCATATTCTTTTATACCACTAAGATGGCAATCAAGCATACGGTCAACCGTAGCCTATTTTGACACTTGGAATACCAGAAGTATCATTCGTGCGTTTCCGTTGTCTTCCCACCCATCTTGAAGAACCCCATGCTGTACTCCCTTGGGAAAACCACGTCGGTGAGGTCGTTCGACAACCTGAGTCTCTGCGGTAGGAAGCACCTTCGAAACAATGTGACAACATGAACAGTATTTTAGTTAAATAGCATACAACATTATAAGTGATCAATTAATATAACTTTTGTGTTATATGTAAATAAAATCTTTAGACCCGATATTTGATTTATATATATTTATCTCCCACTGGCTTTTTTTGTATGTGTATCTTAATTATAAGTATTTTATGATTTACAGACAAAAACCTAGTTACGATGGTGTTTTCTTTTACAGGCTCTATTTAGCTTAATTTAACAAATAAAAGAGCCATCTAGGTTTTTTAAAATGATAATTTGATAAAGCATTTCATCTCTAATCAAAAACATAAAGTTGGTACCATCATCTCTATATAATATCAGTAAGCGAGAATTAATTTGGAAGGGTTGAATTTATTAACGGGCTGTTGGAAGTCGCGTGCGCACTCCACTACACGTCCACTTTTATTTGTTATATCTTATTATATTGCCTATTGTTAAAACTGTATCGAATTACTACGATTTGTTCACATTGATAATGATTGAGTTGGAAATGAGTGTAAAAATGGGGTGATGCAGCTAAAATACCGTAGATTTGAAAACAAATAGATATTTTGCTAAGATATATACATATATCGTAAATTTTAAAAGAACTATTTAATTTACATGAGACGGTCTAAAACAAGCCTTGTTATTCCTAGATTTTATGTAGCTCCGTCTCTTTTTACTATGTGATATTAAAAAGTGATGGATATATGTATTTTTTATGGTTTTACTTTAACCCATGTTCTAGTTTACATAAATTACACTTCTCATCAAAAAAATCGAAACACCTCTGAAGTTTGATTCTGAATGAGTTTTATGAAAAAAGTAATAATGCCAGATAATTGCGGATATTATAAGGTATCGTTTAACAAATATTAATGTTTCAAATTGAAATTAATTTTTACAACAGGTAGGAATGTTTTTTTCTAAAGTTTTTTGTTAACTTTTTGAAACGAAGTTTTTTTTTTACAAAAAGTGTATTCAATATCTCTCATTTCCTCCGGGCCCTAATGTCTGATTCCATGCGGATCGGTTTCTAAAATTTCACAAATTCTTCTTAAAGAGAAATAATTGACAATATTGAAAAAAACACGTTAGTTAAAAAAACTATTTTAATTTTAAACATTAATTTTCGTTAAACGATACCTTATAATATCTGCAATTATGTGGCATTACTACTTTTTTTTGCTTAATGTAAAAATAAAACATAAAATTCATTTAAAACCAAACTTGGGTGTTGTTGCAGTACCGTTTCGATTTTTCTGATGAAAATGTAGTTGGTGAAAATCAATTGTGCCTCTTTAGTTTTGCGTCATTTAAAATAGTTTACAGTGGATGTGAGTTTCTTTCTTGTACGCATAATAATTTTCCACTATTATGTAAGAATTGAAATTGTTTCAAGTCATAGTTATAAAAACTTTTTACTTTCGGATGATAAAAAAAAAATGTTAATATGTCAATGGGTCGACTTTCGGCATTTCTTCATTTGAAAAACACATGGATTCAAATTCCATATCTCTAAGAACTTACTTGAATGTGTTTGTGGTAATATGGTAAGACTGTGACTAAACACACGGCTTCTAAAAAGTTATGTAACTACTCGGATACTAGCCGAATTCATTACTGGCTTATTGAAAGGCGATGCTTCTTTATAACGGGTAGATAATTTAAGATGGCTTCTTTTAGAAACTTACGTTTGAACACAATCTCAACATGGTGAGTGATGATATGACAGCTGGTAAGCACACAAAGCCTAGAAATAACAGGCTCTCAAGTGCAGCTGCGGTATAAACCAGTAGATGCTTGACCACAGATTTCAACTTTAAGTAGGTACCACCCCTTTAGGTTATAATAATGGTATCCAAGACATAATTCTGATAAACCAATATAAATAGTGAAAAATCAATATTGAATCACACGTGCAGACAAACAGACATTCTTTAATAGTCATTGTAAGTAAGTACTTGTTACAATGAATACCATTGTACCGCAACTGTTGTTTGTTAGTGATAACGCCTCCATTAATGATATTGAAGGGTGAATAGAGATCGCTTGGGTGACATTTATGTAAGAAAAAATATCAGCTGTTGTAATTAGACCTTATAGTGGTCATTTTAAGACGCAAATTTGTAAGTCAAAAGTAAAATAAAAAATCTAAAGGAGGGGAGAGGTAGAGCAGCGTTTTCTTAGCTCAAAGAGCAGCAGCTCGACTGGGAAAGTACCTCTACCCTACAGAATACCGCAGCCAAATAAATTAATATTGTTCCTGCGTGTGAGTAAGGTAGCCATGGGGGGAGGGGAATAGTCTTTTACGAAAACTAGGTTTTTTTTTTCGCTATCTGTTATCGACTCGGCGGCGCTAACTGCGCGCGAGTCCGTGTTATTTTTTTTAAGTTCCTATTAAATACTTGTTTCTTGGTTCATATGATTTCTTATGAGCTTATTAATTCCTTAAAATAATATCAGCTTATAATTTTAGACCTTATATATAAAATGTAAAACTTAAACATATACCTAGTGAATGTTTCTTACTCTATCACGTCGTAATGGCGGCATAGATTTAAATCAAACTTTAACATTTTTAGAGTATAAGATATTTTTTATCACGGGAAAATATTAGGTCTCCTAATAATACAGTTAAAACCGCAGGGCGAAAGCTAGCAAATAGTCTTACGGCGACCTTTAATCTGATCATGAACTTACCTATATATACCTTATTTATTTATTATCTAAGCTTATAATAAACAAACATAATATATATCGACCATTTTCTATCAACAGATGAAAGATGTAAGTTAAAACTATTTTGAACTTTTTTTCGAAACATCCCTAAATGATTTACTTATATATAAATGTTATTACACAGTAAAGGAGTTTATCGATGACAAAACTTTGAAATAGACCATTGGCATGTTCGTTTGAAAATAAATAGAGTAATAGAGTAAACGCTAGTGTTCAGTATAGAATATTGTGACATTTTTATTTAATTTTTGACATGTTATTTTTATTTTATTGTTTAGAATCAGAATCAATTTCAATGACTAGGTACTATGTATTTGACATTCATATATTTTGTATGCCCGTGTGGCGGGACGTAGAGGATTATTTGTTTTGATTTATATTTAAGATCTTTATGTTACCTACAGTTCACAAATAAAGACTATCTATCTATTTAAGTCATTTAAAAATTCCTGCAAAAATCTTGATAGATTTTCAAATTTACTAAACACCTGTTTCTTTTTAGGCTTCTTTCTAGTTATCAAATTAATCATTATACATTTAACTGAAGCCAATTTTTCGGTTATGTTTTATATAATATTAATTACCTACACATAGTGTAAACAAAAGAGTTAAACGAGATCAATTTTATATAAGATTTTTTAATTGATTTTATAGTTTTAATTAATTTTAAACTGTTTTCAATTGTGCATATATATATTTTTTACCATTACACCTTAAAAGCTTGCATTAGTTCAAAATTTCACATAAAAGTACATTTTCTATGTAACATTTGTTATTTACATAGTGCGATAACTATAACAAAACAAACCACGATCCAAATACCTCTATTTACATTAACCATATCGTCAGCTCCTTCCAAACGCGAGTATATTCTACTTTTTTTACTTTTCATTCGTTGTTTATTCTCATATCTATCCGTTGGCTTATCGGTCAACACAATGGTCAAAAAGGCACACCAATGTTTGTCAGCATACTTATTTTTATCATCCTCTATTTGTCCGTTTGATATAATCGTCTGTATGTAATGTACATTGAAAAAATATTCGATAGTGTTGTCTGAGTATTTTTTTTATTATCGTTGTTTGTTTTCTTCAATTGGTATGTTACTGAAGTTTATAATTCTCAAGACGTACGGTTAATTTTGTGTCAGACTTGTTATCCCATAAACAGCTACACATACACACACCAATAGTAATTGATATGAAAATATTTTTGGCATGAATTATTTTTTGTTAAATCAATCAAATAACCCACTAGGTAAGTACTTAAAATTACATTAAAATCTATAGGTAATGGTGAGACAGGCGTAGATACGTAACGTTTTATAATATACTGGCTTGCCCCACGATTTCATGATTATTTCATACCCTTAGAGGTTGAATTTTGAAAAATCTGACTATATTCCTTATCTACGTGAATATGAAAACTATATTATCCCTCACAAACCATCGTTTTACATTCGGGCTAGATGTTGATGAAGTAGTCAGTTAGTGAGTCAGGACTTTTATTTTTATATGTATAGATAATAACTTGCAAATTCTAATGCCCGTGGCTTACGTACACTTTTGTCTCAGACTTGTGACACTATAAAATGATTGTTGCGCAGCTTCCTTTAATCACAGCGTAATTATATTAGCTTACAACCTTTTTCGAAGAACTCTCTAGGTAATTCGAGACGGCTAAACTAGTCTATTTTGCTTACTTTCACAGTCTTTTATCATACGGTATTTTATTATGGGGAGCAGCAGCCGATATTGAAACTATTTTTATACTATAAATAAGGGCAATTCGTGCAATTTATAGTATGGGTCCTCGGGACTCATTAAAGCATTTATTTAAAGAAATAAATATAATGACTTTGCCTTCACTTTACATTTATGAAAATATAATGTTCATACGTAGAAATATAGGAATGTTTAAAACAAAAGTACAAAAAATACAAGGCAAAGAGAGAAATTAGTTGTTCCATATTTTAGGCTAGCCAAAGTTAGCAAGTCATTCCTTGGTAATTGCGTTCGTTTTTATAATAAAATACCTAACTCGGTAACCAAGATGACCGATTTTAAATTCAAATTTTACGTAAAGAAAGTTTTGAAGGAAAAGGCTTATTACAAGGTACCTCATTATATTGAAGATAGGGATGTTTGGAAATAGTTTCACTCTGCACAGGTGCACTTTGCATAATGTTTTTTTTTTTTTTTTTAGTTTTAGCCATTAGCGTATTCGCTATTATTTAATAAGAACTTGTTTGCGTTACATTTTATTATTTACTTTGTATTGGTATTTTTCGTTTTGATTTAATTGTATATTGTATTGTACATTTTGCTGTTATTGAAAAAAATATAGCCAATAGTCGGATTATAAAAAAAAAGAAAAATATATATAAAAAATGTAACCTTGCTGAGTTTCTTGCCGGTTCTTCTCAGTTGAAGGCTGATTTCCGAATCGGTGGTAGCTTCAGTAAATTCGACCTTCATAAGTGCCCTCCTAGGGCCTAAACTGAATAAATGGCTTTGACTTTGACTTTGAATTGTGAAAAATGCAACTGCAATGTTTGAAAAAACATAAATTAGTGAGATGATAAAAATTATTTGAAAAATGCAACCTTGCAGACATTTTTGACGGTCCTTCTCAATTAAAGGCTGATTTCCGAACCGGTTGTAACTTCTGTAAATTTTGATCGATAAAATTTGTTTAGTGACAGTGTAGAGATTGACATAGGCTACTTTTTTTATTCAGGGAACTCGGTTAAAACCGCGCAGCGAACGCTAATCTATAATATAAAAATGAATCGCAAAATGTGTTGGTAAGTGCATAACTCAACAACGCCTGGACCAATTTGGCCAATTTTTTTTTTAAATGTTCGTTATTGTCAGGAGAAGGTTTGTATGAAAAAAAAATTACACCGGGAATGTGGGTGAAACCGCGGGGAACAGTTAGTTTATAATATAAGTAGGATGCGATGCCACTACAAAAACTCACCAAAGTTTTTCGTGATACATCAGTTTTAATATCGACAAATAAAGCCGTGGTTCATATCAAGAATCATATCGACATATCGATATTTACCGTATTCGATTAACTCCATAGAAAAATACGCCAAAAAATGTCCGATAAAAAATGAGAGATACGTTTTTTTCGTAAGACGATATATTGTGTTATTTTTCCTTCGAGTTATCGTGTTTATTTATACAGCAAATAAAGTAATGAAGGAATTGATAGTGTGGCGGTCGATGACCTCCCATTTTTTGTGTGTTTCCAAGATACGGTCTTTAAAATCAATGGTGACAATGTGATACTGTATTGAATTATGAATGGGCTATCGACGTATCATTTATATTTATATATTACGGAATTATTTATAATTAAATATTTAGAATTAAAATACTTAAAATTTTCTCGGATTTTCAAAATCCGGAAAGAGCAAACCAAACATATTTTGTGAAGTGAGAACCAAGAAGGTTAGCTACCCTAAAGCTCTAAACCTAGTAAAAGTCAAATTTATAACTCTACTAGACTAATACTAAAATACTACCATACCTTAAAGTCAATCTTTAGAGAAAAGGTGGTCGTCTTCAATATATCCGTCAATTTTTATTTTCATTTAACCAAAAACATTACCCCTTCAAAATACATGGATTCAAACTCTAGTTTTAAGATAGTGATATAAAACTTGCTTCAAACCATCTTTTGTAAAGATACATACATATTTTGAAGGGGAAATTTTTACACACTGCAATTCATAGATACATAAATAATATAAAATAAAATTCTTCCTAGATGAGAACCTATTAGGTTACATCAATTAGAGGTATCAGATAGTTAGTCGAAAATCAGATATTGCATAAGATTTCCTGGGAATTTGTATACTACCATCACATTCAGATTGGTGCTATTCTGATAACATAGCTTAAAAATTCCTATAACTCCGGCGATATAAAACAAACTGTACGTATTGAAAACCTCAGCGTGCTGACGAACTATCATCCCCCGGTCCACTCGAATAATTACAATCGACTCGCTGACAATCGCGCGATTCTATCACAAAGCTCGCATAATCGGACGCCATGTCGAATGCTGTCGCAACACTATATGTCACAAAATCTTACGCTACACATTTGAATTTAGCTTTTATAACTTTTGAAATAGAGTTCAATGTTCTTTGATTTTTACACAGACATAGTGATGGGGCAGTGAATGATACCCGATTGTGTGAGGGACAATGCAATAATCCGCGTATTGTTGAATCGACATTGTTGTTTTAAGGGTGGTCGGGCGTTCGCGACAATTGCACGCTTTATTGCATAAATAATAATGTTATATCGCCCAGCGGCGTTTCATTGTAGCATTTTGTTGCTAAAACTTAGTATTGTGGGGTGTATTGAGTTATTTTTGGTTTAATATTAATAAACTACTCTGTATGATGTAAATATATTATCGACCTGAATTTTAATAGTCTTTTTCATGTCACTGTCATTCTATACAACTACTAAGGCATAAAAACGACAATTATTATTGTTTTCATGTTTTAAACGAAACAGATTCAAACTCTTAAAGAAGAAGCCCCGATAGATACGTCTTAGATCGTTACCAAGTGTCCACTACGTATATTATACATGTGACGATGATAAATATCGTGAGGAAACCATAGCGCGGTGGTAGGGTTCTTTGTAGTAT
Organism: Tetheella fluctuosa; assembly: GCA_951216915.1. Taxonomy (NCBI): domain Eukaryota; kingdom Metazoa; phylum Arthropoda; class Insecta; order Lepidoptera; family Drepanidae; genus Tetheella; species Tetheella fluctuosa. The sequence continues at coordinate 14,908,936 of OX578214.1, forward strand.
CCGTCTGACTGGCTAACCACTTTAAGATGAAAACTGTCGCCAAGCACAGTAGTTTTATTCTGGCAGGTGCACTTTACAGCCAGTATAAGTGAGATTGGTGAAATACAGACGTATAAATAATTAAAAAAAAGAAGTAAATACCTATTTAAACCCAGCCTTATTTCCAGAGCACTCCACATGAAGGAACATCCCGACTACAAATACCGTCCGCGACGGAAACCCAAAGCACTCGTCAAAAAAGAACCGAAATTCGGTTTCGGTATCAGCGGCCTGATGGCTCCCGTGCCACGGCTCATGGCTCCATCCGTACCTCATCATGTACCCCAGCTGCCTATGCCACATCATCTGTTACAAGATAAGCCGGACCTAAGTCGTGCACTGTTCCCACCATTGCCATACCCGTTCTACCCCTTTGCAAAGTTACCGTCAGATGATGGGAAGTTGGCGGCAGAGTTGGCGCATTTGCAGGTAATCTAAAGCAATTTTGAATGGTAATGGTAAGATGGATTAAACAGGCCTACGATTATTATATTCTCGTAATTTTTTATTATTGTAATAAAAATAACAGAGAAATCCACCAAATGATTGAAATACATGGTTTTTGAGTTTTACATAAAAGTAAATCATGGCTTTTTATTGTTTTTTTTTTAAGTTATAATCGTGAATTAGTTTTTCAAAGCTTCTTTATAAGTCAAAAGTATTTTTAACAGTCATTCAGTTCATATTTTATAATTAAAACAATGGAGTAATATTGCGTCTTTTCATTTTAAAGTGCGCTTTCTTACTTAGGTAAGAGTTTTACTATTTTTTTTATCTATCTATATAGATAGTTCTTGGATTTCTTTGGGAACTTTGTTATAGAAACGTATAAGATTGCCCCTTGAAAGAATTTTATTATTTTGCTGAGGCGAGTTACAGGTACAGCAAGTTTGTGTAAAAAATTGGTTTATGATATTTTTCACATTCGTTTCATTAAAAGCAACCTCCCAAATTCTTGAAAAAATCTGTACACATACACATCGTAAGTGCCTGTCTTCCAGCATCTAGTAATAATACCTATCTAACTCTCTCTCTGTCTAACAGGCTCTATATGGCGGCGCTCTCTACAGCTCAGCGCTATACAGCAGCGCTTTATCCCCATGCGGCTGCCCACCACGAAGAACGCCTTCCCCACCAGCGGACGTCAAACGGCCAGTAGCCTACGTCCTGATGAAGAGTGACGAGGAACCGCCTCAGCATGTTATATGAAGGCCAGTGCCGCTCCCAGCGCGGGCGTGGCCGGCGCATTGGGAGCGACCTTCCACCTCTATGCAGGATCGGGAGACCAGCTCGCCTGATAGTGTTTAGGATTGAGGTGTTTTGTTAAAAGACTGAATGTGGAACTATTTGTGCGTGTGTTCACGAGGATGTGGAACAGTGAAAATGGGACTGATATTCCAAAAGCATTTATTTGTTAGACATTGTATAGGTACGAATGAAGCTACGGAGTAATTCGATGGTGATTTTTTTTTAAAGCAAGGTACACTTAATATTGTGGTGCTTTTTTTCCTCTAAATGTAAAATAACCTGTCAAATAATTGAGTTTTTAAACATTATGTGCAATGAAAGGTAAAATAGAAACCTTATAACTGTTTAATAAAGTCTAATTTTAATAATGCCAGCCATATTTAGCATAAATAGTTAGATTTCCGAGGTCCAGCTCGACATTTGAATAGATAACATATCATAAATATTTTAAAAATTGAATTAATAGTTTATAGTTAGAAAAATTTACGTCAATTTTGTATAAACCTTGACTACATTGATTGGCCTACTATACTGAATAAACCGTCAATCAAAATCGATTATTAAAAACAATTATATCTCGAGACTGTATGAAATAAGGTATATTTTTGATTGACACTAGGTGACGATGCATTTTTTTCTACTATGAATATACTTGTCTGGCAAGGATGGTAAGTCTAAAAGGAATGTTCCCATTTATAGTTACTCTGCAATAGAATGTCAACTTTATGCCATGTTTTTCTTTATCAAAAGCACGAGTTCGTTATAGGATTTAGTCCACGAGCTTTACCACGGTTTTCAATAATTTTGATCGATCGAACATTTCAAATTTTGACGCAATAATTCAGAGAATAGGTCCAGAAAATTTCGGATCTTTCAATGTAGTCCAACCTCATTCAATTAAACTGTCACTTTGACGACATATTTTCATAATCAGTTGTTTAATAATATATCAACCACTGCTTGTATGTGGCACATATCGTATTGTAAATAAATTTTAAAAAAATATTGATAATTTCTATAAAAACTTTCTGTTACAAATTATATAAAACAATCATTTTACTTTAACTTTCCCGAATGTAATATTACTTACACCTTTATTATAAAATGCTATGTAACTAAAGCAGTTTAAAATACCTTGTCAAACAAAGTGACGATATTTAACTAGTAGACTTTAGTATATTATCAGGCGTGTTCGAGTTTATATTTTTTTTATAATATTTTTATGACTATGTACTTACTACAAATACAATTTTAGTTAATAAACTGTAATATATTGTAATATTCCCAATTTTTTGTTTTAGTGCCATATTCACGTCGCTTCCATTATAATTTGTTACATGTTTGTAATTTAAGTTTTGTTGTATCTAAATACTAAGTTAATTTTGTTTGAACAATTTAACGAGAGCTCATTATGACAATGTTTATTTTTAGTTATCTCTAATTTTTATTTTTTAAATAACTTTAAAACATTAATTCGTAATTGGAATATATAATAAGCAGGGTGACCATTCATTCAAATTGAAAATATACGATTTTATTCCAATTTTTAAGTATCGCGGAATCGCTTGTTTCCAAATCGTTTTTTTTTATTACTTTGTGTATAGGCCCGTATTTTACCACATACTCACCTTACCGAAAGCTCAAGCTCATTGTAAAATTCGAACCCACAACCTCCGTTGTAGCATTCGACGTGACTACTACTGAGCTAACATATTTTTGGTGACATATCAATTCATACAATAATCAAAGGATGGATTTTCTGTTGTTTTAGTGTGTCCAAATCCCACCAATATATTCTATAATTATTTTCTTTAATAGTAAATAGTTTATAAGACTGTTTGTACGATTATTATTGTTAATGAATTATGTTAATTGTTGATCTTTAAGTTTTATTATTTACGGTTTAGTTGTAAAATATTGATACGTGCAAAATAAATGTCATATCGTTCATGTTTTACTTTTCAGTTGATGATATAATTATTAATGAGAATAAATACTACAACAATGAATGCTGTTTTTTTCTTATTTACAAACTTCAAACTTTATTTAATTATCGTATTTTTTGAGGGCACGCACAGATTTCACTTACATAAATAATAATACTAATCTATACTAATACTAGCGGGCCCGACAGACGTTGTCCTGTCCAAACTCGATTACGACGCCATCTACCGGGTCCAATTGTATTTTCAAACCATCCAGGGACCCGCTCAAATATACACACAAAATTTCATCCAAATTGGTCCAGTCGTTTAGGAGGAGTTCAGTCACATACACACGCACACAAGAAATATATATATTAAGATTATAAAGCGCTGATTTTAGGAACAACTGGTTCGATTTGAAAAAAAAGATCAGTGTTGGATAGCCTATTTATCGAGGAAGGCTATAGGCTACTTTTTATCCCGGGCAAACACAAGATCCCTCGGGAATGCGGGTGAAACTGCGCGGCGGAAGCTATTTACTTATAATAATACTTGTAAAAAAAAACTTTCTAGGTAATTTTTCTAAAAAAGTAGATTATACTGTACTATATTAACGTTCGATTCATCTAGCTAGATTGTTCAATATGAGGAATGAAACTAATTGCTAGAGTTCACTTCTAAAAATTCTTGATGTAAATTTTAGTGAAAAAGCTACATATGTTTTAAAAAGTAGTAGAACATCGCGATATGTCCTCGCTAGAGTAAAAGTGTTCTTTGGATATGTCGCTCAAAGAGTAGCTTGACTGGGGATGTACTTCCACCTTACAGAATACCGCAGCCAAATAACTTGTAGTTGTGTTCTTGCGCGTGAGTAAGGTCGCCAGAGCTCATCTGGTGTTTCTAGCGTTCATAGGCTACGGTAACCGCTTATCATCAGGCGGGCCGTATGCTTGTTTGCCGACAATGTGGTATAAAAAACCGTACGCAGAAAGAAACTACTGGGTAATCTAGTAAAAATCACTATCTTCAGTGATTTGAAGAGTACTTCTAAGTATATAAACATTTAAAACAATGCATGTTTGTTTGTAACGTATACGCTCCTTATGATTCATCCGATTGAAATGAAACTTTGGTAAGTTATTGTGCGCACACCTGAAGTCGGTTAAAAAAAAGAAGCATTGCAACGCACGTCAGGGATTAGCTAGTTTATTATAACCCAATAACCTTATTGGGATAAATTCTATTTTCAAATCAAATTCTCTTTTCAAATCCTATAAATACCTACCTGCACAAGGGGTAGGTATTCACACTGTATATATTTATTATTATTATGCACATTATGGCAGGTATCCTGGACATACTTGCAGGGGTTGAAGTACTCGTCAATATGAACAACTTTTATTATGGGACCAACTCTGATATCGCAAAAAATAAAATGGTTCCTTCATACATTTTGGTCGAGTAGATATTGAACTATTGTATGGACAGCTAATATTTTTTTGTGATCTCGAGAGTTAGTCCCATGATAAAAGTTGTTCATATTGATGAGTACTTCCTCCCCTGCAAGTATGTCCAGTGACTAAAAAATCACCCAGTATATTATTATGTGTAACCTACCCTAGATTGAGATGTAGATCAGATAACTTTTTACCCGAAATTAATTCCATTGAAAAACCAAGTAGGTATTTACAGTTTATCTTTTTTGTTTGTTTAGTAATCTGTGGAAAACAAAAAGCAACATAGAAACGGACATGTGTTCCCGCACCCCAAGATCTCTCTAGAGCCACTCGAAAAGTCATCGGAGCGGTTACTTCTTTAAAAACAGAGGGGGCGGAATTTAATCGGGAACGCACTCAATTATCAGCGAATAAACACTTCAATGCCAACAATAAGGGGGTGCGCACATGTCGACTCTATGAGACAGTAGCAAAAACTGTAATAAAAATCTATATTTATCTATACTATATCTATAAGTACCAAGTTTTTAATCTATACTAATGTTATAAAGCTGAAGAGTTTATTTGTTTGGTTGAACGCACTAATCTCAGGAAGTACTGGTTCGAATTGAAAAATTATTTTAGTGTTGGATAGCCTATTTATCGAGAAAGGCTATAGGCTACTTTTTATCCTGGTAAAATATAAGATCCCTCGGGAACGCGGGTGAAACGGCGGGGCGAAAGCTAGTATATACTAATAAAAATACAGCCTAAACTTTGCACTCAGGTTTCTCAAATAACATAGGCGTCCTACGAAAAAGTATTTTCAATATTTTTTCATTTCATTTTTGAGTACATACGATGTGAAATAATAATATAAGTAGTGATGATAAAAATCTTTATGATACACTCCATAAAAATGTTAAATAAATACACACGGATGATCCCAAAATAAGCATGTACTACAGAAACTAATGAAACAAATATCATGCTCTTATATTAAAAATCAATGATCTCCCAAGGCGATGATAGCTCAGTGGTAGTGACGTCGGACGCCGCGGCGAAGGTCGTGGGTTCGAATCCTACAATGAGCTTGAGCTTTCGGTGAAGGAAAACATCGTGAGGAAACCATAGCACGGTGGAAGGGTACTTTGTAGTTCCCGCCTGGCTGGCTACCACCCTCAAGTTGAAAATCTGTCGCCAAACACCTATTGGTGTGTTTCGGCAGCTGCACTTGAGAGCCAGATCCTTCTAGGCTTTGTGTGCTTACCACCTTCGGCCACATCATCACCTACCATAGTGAGATTGTGGTCAAACAGCTATACAAAGTAAAAAAAAGCATTTTTTCACATTTTATGTCCCAGTTTTGATTAAACAATAAAAAAATATTCACTTATCAAACAATAAAAAAATTATTCAGCCTATAATAAAAAGACAATAATGACAGTTTATGTATGAAATCTTCCGTTTAGTGCGATTAAAGGAGCTATGATGGAGCAGCGGGGGTTCGATACACCCCAGGGCTGCGACGACGATGTAGGATCACCATTCATAACTAGTTGTAATCGGGATTCAGTAACTATTGACTCAATTTGACTATAGCTACTCAAATTAACTCAATGAGTGAGTGACTGATTTCGACTTAAACAGTGTACTTATTAACATACAGAATGTGGTTTTACATTCCCGACATACTATTGTCTATATAAAGCGAGAGCTTTGAGGGTATGTTCTATATATTATAGTTTGTATTTTATACAATTGTTGTAAATACTTGTATAATTAAATACCTTGAATAGAAAACGCATTTTTTAAAAAACAATCATAAAATATATATAAATACATTTTTTTTTTCAACTAAACATCGTTCGATTTATAAATTCCTAAATTATGCAAAATGATGGTCACCCCAAGTTTACCCCCTACAAATAAACACCCTTTGGCTACTAATTGCAGAGGTGGCGTCGATTGAGCTCTATTACAGACACCGTGACACCATAAATCTAAAGATTTACCACTGATCGTGGTTTATGCCGGGTTTGTATCTCTTAACGACTGTTTGCGGATTTTTTTATTGATGAGAACGGTAACTTTGATTATATTTATTTTATGTTTAGATTTAAAATAGGGGTTTATGTTTGTTATAAAAAATATACTTAAGTGAGAGATTCTCTACGTATTTTATAGCTTTTGAATCTCATGAAGAGGCACATAAAGTGTCGTAGCAATATCGTAGCTATTCCGTAGCACATAAGAAGGTAACATTCTTTTCACTTCGTATAGGCTTGTGTTTGACCACAATCTCATCATGTTAAGTGGTGATGTAGTAGAAAGAACTGGCTCTCAAGTGCAGCTGCCGGAACATACTGGTAGGTGTAAGGCGACAGATTTTCAACTTGAAAGTGGAAGCCAGACAGGTGGATACTACAAAGGAAAAAAAGTATCTAAAAATATTTCCTTACATAAAAATGTTGTCGCAGTCTGGTATCAAAACGAAATTATTTACAGTTAAGCGCAGAGATTAAAAAATAAAACTGTAAAAGTGTGCAAATTCGCTGTTGGTCTCCCAGTATAATTGGAATCACCTCGCCGCCACAGACGGACAAATTGAAAAATTATAAGCAAAATAAACAATTTCATAGTGGACTAGGACAATTTCTAAACGAAAAGATAGGGTAATTTGTTTCATTTGACAGTAGATACACTGATAGGTATATCAACAATTAGCTTGCCACCCCACGATCTCGAGAAAAAAAGTAGCCTATGTCCTTCTCCATGCCATAAGCGATCTGCGTACCTAATTTCATCGCGATCGGTTCAGTGGTTTAGGCGTGAAAAGGTATCAAACAAACAAACTCACATTTGCATTTATATAATACTAGTTAGGATTAAGGAAGTTAAAGGATACAATGACATGTATGTCTGTCCGGTTTATCTCAAAGTCAAATTCATAGCCGTTTAGGCAATTTTATTGATTCAGTATAGGCTAGAAGAGCACTAATGAACGTCCAAGTTACTGTCTTATCTGTGTAGTCCGTGGGTAAGTAGGTTTCGCTGAAATCCAGCGCTGCAGCGGTTTTTGCTGAGCGATTACCCATTTATAACACATCTGTTGCTTTGTGTCATGTCTTAATAAATGTTTCTTTCTTTCTCTTTCTTTTTTTTCTTTATTCTTTCATATTACAGACTATAGTATGGTAGTATTCAATCCCAATCGGTCAGACTAAACAAATGCAAATTCCCAACAAGACATATGGGCGGGCGGAGGGCTATATACCTACATATCACTGCTGCATAGGGTGCTACAATGAGTGCCATTTACTCGACGCGATCACACCCTGTGAACGCGGCAATTTCTATCGCTTACCCGAACATTGGTTACTATTCACTGAAAATGGAGGTAAAATGATCAATGATAGGGTTATAGGTATTATAGTATATTGTTTGGTATTTTGAATCTAGTGAAGTCATATTTAATATAATATATTTAATGATTTTGTAAAAGATTTTTTGTAGGTATATTTTTCTCTTACGAAACTTTTAAAAATATTTAATGAATTAATCATCCTTATGAACTTTATCTTATAGTGTCTTGTAATGATAAGTGAGTAGAAGGTGGAAAGATACAAAGCTTAAAAAGAAACTGGCTCTCAAGTGCCAGGAAGAAAGAAAATACATTTATTTTGAACACCACTATACCATATGCTATACCATACATGTATACCTATATATAAAAATCAATGTTTATCAATCTGTGTATATTTTTGTTTGTAGCGTAAGCAATTCTATACCATTCAACCGATTACGAGTTGTATTGCGCACATAGTTCACAAAACCACAGAATACATAATAGTACAGGTACAAAACGTAATTACCAAGTGAGTGTTCTATATCAACAATTGGTTAATGACTCAATATATAAATAAATATTCTGGAATATTATTCCTCACACACGGCCTTCTGACCCCAAACTAAACAGAGCTTGGACTATGGAAGCCAAATAACTGATAGGTATACTACATATACTACTGTTCATTTGTAAATACATACATAATAATATATAGATAATTACAACCAGACACAGGACAAACAGACATGTTCATGCACACAAATGTTTATCCTGAGTGGGAATCGAACCCACGACCTGTGGCGAGATAGATAGGGTATCTTACCAACCACGCCAACCGGCCCGTTAGCCCTACATCGAGTAGCAGCACTGATTTTCAATCATTCGAATTACCTAATAGGCTTAGAGACATGTAGATTTCAGGATGGTATCTTGCGAAAAAAAAAGTGAAAAGTATTCTACTGTCGTTCTAAAATTAAAACACAGCCTGCAACAAAATTAAGTAACGTAACGACCTTCACGTAACCATAAAAACTTTTCAAAAGTCAGTATTATACATTCCTATGATATTGCCAACTAACTTTAACGTTACTCTGGTCCTAAGTACACCGCAAATTGAAGAAATCATAAAGTAAGTTGGTGATTTGATCCCGAACCCTTTCATTCAGATTCCGGACCACAGTGCCGGCCGCTCGGGGCGTCACAAACAAATAACCCGACAAAGTGACTACAGAAATCGCTATGATTGAAAGCTGGCGGTTATTGCGTGTCGTGATGGAAATTGATAGCATTTATTATATTATTATATATTATATATTATATATATCAAAGTCTGACTAGCAGGTGACCTTTTGTATCGTAGGGGTGTACTATGAAAGGATTTTCCGAAATTCAATTCCAAAGGGGGTAAAATAGGAGATCGCGGGTTAAGCCATTGAAAGCTAGATTTTAGTTTTTGTATACCTAAGCTACGACTTACTGCATGACTCGATGAACCTTACCGATATAAAGTACTAACTAAAGGTAGTCCATTAGGTACTGCTGTTCCTGTCTCTCTTACTCTCGGAAACCAATTTATTTAACAAACTTCGTAATAAAACTTTACTTTTAAGGCTTGTGTGAGACCACTCACCACCCACGGTAAGTGAAAAAAGAAAAGAAAGAAATCTTTATTAATGGTGACAAAACAAAAAATACAGTGTCACATATTTTATGTCGGTCGAAGATGGTAAGCAAACAAAGCCACAATCACTTGATAACAATTCTCACACGTAACAAGTCAACGGGCTAACAAATGCGGGTCACGCGCGGGAGTCGGACGACACAAAGGCGTCAAATTTGCACGTCGCACTCCGTTTACGCGACATCTCGCATTCATTGCATTCACGCGGCTGTATACGAAAAATTGCCATTATGCCTCCCCCGGGCCCCGGCCGCCATGACACCCCGCGTACGTTTTGATACTGGCTTTATTGTTGTCTCTATCAATTTTTGTTAGGTTATTGTTTTCAATGTTATAACCACCAGATAACGATCAAGTCATATCTGTCTGTTTTAATTATCAACTGTATCTTCAATAATCAGGGTGGGGGAAGGGTCGGCAACGCGCGAGTACCCCAGATACCCCTGGTGTTGCAAGCGGGCCGTATGCTTATTTGCCGACAATGTAGTATATAAATATATTTAAAAAAACACCTTCACAGTTAAAGTGAATAAGCATTATCTCGGTACGTACAACTTTCGTCATGATTTCTCCCGGTATGAGTTGTCGGTCAATCGTAAGCACCTTTTAAGTCAATCTATATTAATCTAGATAATTAGAATTTACCAGCACAGAAGTAAGCGGGAGTATGTTGACGATTGATGCTCAGCTAGTGTTTTATACTTTGACAGTTTTTGTCGTTGCGGCAAAATTGTTCTGGCAATGTGAATAATCAACTGTCATTTACGTACGTACGTTTCTTAAACGAGAAAATAGTCAGCACTCGCTTACTCGTCTGCGGTGGAGCAAGTCCCCTAAGAAGCTAAAATCGTAATTTATCTTTTCCTCAGAAATTTACAGCTATTGACCATATAGCCTATGACTGAATCAAATTCAAGGTAAGGAAAGGAAATGCTTCTGTTCTAAATGCTAAACAACTAAAAACCATTTACTTTCACATATAATTAAGTCAATATTTGACAGTTCGATTATATAAATTAGGGGCTTCTCAAGTATTTTAACATAAATTCCTTATTATCTCTAATTACCTACTATCTATTGTAAGGGCGTAAATCCTACATTTTATATGATATTGCTTCAGTATGGGCTGATGGTCTTACACAGATGATGATGATGATAGGAGGCGGCTCCCGGGGGTGATGAATAAAACCACCTCGTGCGAGAGCTGTAGCGAAGCGTGATTTATTTAATAGTTTGCTATAACTGTTTAAGTAATGCAAAAATGCAAGCTTAACTAAATGTATATTTATAGACGGCTGCCAGCACGCCTACTTACTTAATCATCATCAAAGATATTTACTTACAACATTATGCAAGTCCGTTGACTTCTGATATCTGAGTTATATTCAATACAAAAACCCCCAAACTTCGGATTGCACCAATGATAACTTTTATTTGCTCTTACGTCTACAATAATCTTTAGAAAGGAAGCGGTTGACGATCCGATACGATACTGTCACACAAAGAAGCTTATTTCCGCTCCAAGTCTGCCTATAAAACCCATAATACCTCCACTTGTGTCCAACAAAACGCCACGCTATTTTGAGTCATATTGCATTGTAATAAATGGTAGACACAAAAAGAACGAGCGGTAAAGTATAACTTGTCTAGGTGTATATCGTAGTGAAAATAAAAACTGAACAAATATCACGATAAGGTTTTGTTAGGGCGCGAGGTCGACAGTCAATGACAGAGTGTGAATGGCTATTTGTTTTAGGTATCAAAAGATTGGAGGTTAATTTATGCCTACAAGGTAAATGCTTCAGAGAGGACAATTGATATTAGGAGGGAGACAGCCTGACTACGGCAACCAAAGTTTTAGCGACACATATAGGAGTACTAATGCTAGGGACATGAAAAAAATATTTAATAAGATTGATTCAATTTGTTTTACATTTTCAATTGACAAAGTGACATAAGTATTAAAAACATTAAAATCCGATCATCCATTAAAAAGTCATAGTTCATCAAATATAAAAAATATATATTACAAGTCGAATTGTGACCCTCCTTCTTTTTTTTGACAGTTAATAACTACTAAAACATATTTATCAATAAACTTCAAAACTTGTTATAATTATGTAAAATCTATACATGCCTACTTACGCCTCTACATTGTATCAGCAAACCATTGACAAACGGAAGAGTACCGGCAAAAACCGACGTCGGGCGATAAGACCAGACAATGGCAGCTAGTATCGACGACAATGCTTCGTTTGTGACGATTCTTCGCATAATAGCGGGGTGCAAAACGCTCGGTAATTCGATAAAGGCTTCTTTTATTATGAATTGTGGGCGTGTAATTGAGTTACTGCCTACACAGTGTTTTGTACCGTCTGTTTTTGTTGTTTGCTCTTAGGTTTTAGTGCAGTTTTGTATAAGTTTTAATTAGCTTATTGCGTCATTCGGATTTAGGTATTATCCTGACTAATATTGTTAGTCTTATATTATAACAGTGCAATGATAAACTAAGAGATACTAAACTTTTTATAACAATTAAAGTAGTTATACTCGTAAATCTATTGCTATGCACTAATGCACCTACCAGTATGTACCTGCAGCTGTACTTGAGAGTCAGTTCCTTCTATGCTTATACCTTCGGCCACATATATCACATATCCATAATCTAGTTGACCATTTCGGCATACCGATATTATTATTATATATTTACCATTTTTAAATAGGTCCAACATAGGATGACTTATGAAACTGATATCTAATATCCATCGCATTGTGTCTGATACAAAATCGATAAAAACTGTGTATTGTATGTGCGCTGGCTTTGAGAACGCCTAAGCGTTTCCGCGCGGGAGAGCACAATCGCTGCGATTAAACGCGCACAAAAACGCACAAAGAACTCATAAGCATATATGGGAACCTAATCGGATGAACGTATAAAAGTATCGCGTCCATACACTCATTGTATATGCTATTGCTTTTTAAACCATGATAATATATTGCTGGATACACTAGTATATTTAATGAATTTTCATAATCATGGAAGAGTGAGCAACCTAAGTAGAAGAACAGCTTCAAATTTACTTTATAACCAGCCATAGTATGGAACAATAGACTAGTGTTGATAGACTGAAATCTAATTATGACGATGTAAATGGTGCATTAGCTCAGGTATTAAATTGGTTTACTGTTAATAATTTAGTTTTAAATGCAAAGAAAACTAAATGTATTAAATTTGCACTACCCAATGTAAAAAAAGTACCCAAATATCATGTCTCGCGGGGAAGCTTAGTTCGGCTGCTTATGCAGTTAGAAAAATAAGACAGCTAACAGATGAAGATACAGCTCGATTAGTTTATTTTAGCTATTTTCATAGTGTTATGTCCTATGGCATTTTGCTTTGGGGTAAAGCCGCTGATATAGAAGCTATTTTCATTTTGCAAAAAAGAGCGGTGCGAGAAATTTATAATTTGAGTTCTCGAGCTTCCCTCAGAGATAAGTTTAAACAAATTAGTATCCTCACAGTAGCATCGCAGTACATTTATGCAAACATATTATTTGTACAGCAAAATATAAGTCTTTTTGTAAAAACAAGTGACATGCACACTATTAATACTAGAAATAAGCATAAACTTGTGACCTCTGCTTATAGACTCCAAAAAGTGCAAGGTTCATTTTTGGGACTGTGTACACGCTTCTATAATAAGGTCCCACCTGCACTTTTAAATTTGCCATTACATAAATTTAAGGAACGTGTTAAGTCTATTTTAGTACAAAAGGCATACTATAACGTTAATGACTATTTAAATGACGACAATGCTTGGGTGTAGCGCTCGCTCTTGCAGGATAAATTTTATGTAATAGTCTAAGTTTGTTTTGAAAAGAGTAATTGCTGAGTTTCTTGCCGGCTCTTCTCAGTAAAAGCAACCTTCCGAACCGTGCGTTAGAGTCTGACTATTCTTAAGTGCCTGTGAAGGCCTATTTAAATGAATAAATTATTTCATTTCATTTCAATAAATGACTCTATAAACTTCCTCAAAAATTGGGCTATCAAATGCAAAAACATTTTTTCAAATCTGACTGGTAGTTCCAAAGATTAGCGCCTTTAAACAAACAAACAAACAAAAAACTCCTCTGCTTTATTTGGTACTAGCTTCCACCCCGCGGTTTCACCCGCGGTCCCGAGTGCTTCGATCGCCACCAAACCATACAGGATTACCCGCAGGGCTAACATGAAGATTGTCTGAAAATTTCATCGCGATCGGTTCAGCGGCTTCGGAGTCTATAAGGAACATACATTCATACATACATACATACTTTTTCATTTATATATATAGATAGATAAGCAAATGCCAGTTCCAGTAAATATTCTCGTTTGAATACAACACAACAGAGACGCCACAAAGTGACCAACGCATGCCGCAATAGACATGAAAGGACGATTCTGTCTGAATAAAAAAGGTATCGGATCAGGCCCAGTTGGGACGCAACTTGGCTTTTACAGGCTTTAGGTGCTTTAGCGTGAGCGTGAATGGCGTGCTCATTGTTGGACAGATGTTTCCTTTCTTATGAAACGTCGGGTAGTTGAAGGTAGACGAATTTAGCTTTATTTATAAAATGTCTCTATTGTAGGATATATCGTATATTATAAATGGAATACCGTATACAGCATTTTTAGCCATAAATCTTGCTACATTATTCTTATCAAAACTTTAACGGTCATATTTTAAACAAGCCATGTCCTACGATTTTTACCCATTATCTGTATGAAAGTATCCTATGTCTATTTCTGCTACGTTTCATTAAAATTCCTTTTCATGATAATTCTTTCTTTTTTAAATAAAACAAAATAATCTTCGCAACCTTCGACCTAACAAACCGAAATACAATCAAAACAAACATAAAGCCCAAATCTCTAAACCCAAACAATATAGACGGTCTGTTTCCCGCGCAAAGAATGCCACGACATAAATAATCGCAGTAAATAAGAGTAAAATATTGAAAAGTGTCATGGTGGGTAGAAAGGCGCGCGAAACTGGATATCCTCGGGTTTCCGGCCGCCCGCGCGCCAAAATGGCAGAACGGATATTCGAGTATCGGGACACGGGGTACGATCGCAGAAGCGTATAAAAAGAATTTGAGAATAGATAATAATATTAGAAATTAATAAACAAAACGTCATTAATTGGTGGCGCCCAACGTAGAACGTTGGTTCACTTATTAGTGGTGCCCAACGTGGGACTTTATTGGTAGTAATGTGAAAAATCTTTTGTTTGATCTTATTGAGAAAATCATGTTTAATAAATCAATTATGTGAATTACCTATTCCGATTACATAATGAGGAATGTCTGCAAAGAAACCCACCTCAACTGATACTCTCAATGTCTAAAAATACCACCTCTAGTTTACCTACATGATGAGGGTTACCCCTATCTGTTTCGGTAATATTGATTTCTTCCATTTTCTTTTTCGGCTCAAAGCCAAAAGTTTTTATTCCTATTTTTCCACCATTCACATTCTGCGGTCTATCCAAATTTCATTTGGCCAAAACCCCACCTGAGCGGTTTATGTCGCAAACTGTGATGAGAAAACTGTAAAAATTTTAATTAAAAAGTTCGTCTTTACTATTTTTAAATTTTCATCGCTCACTGGCCGTAATTCGAATGTCATTTGCACTTAAAAACAAAACGCTATTATCTTTGCCGCGTTCTCGGTGTCCGGAACCGCAGGGGAGCGCGGCAGATTTGAAATTGGAACCAAATAGGCGTTAAATGGCGGCGTGCGATGTCATAACGTCATTTGGCGTTCATCAGCGAGCGAAACAGCATCTCCGTTTGGTGCACGTTTTATTAGCGTAAGGAATAGCGGGGCACAGTGACTCGGAAATTCAGATTTGCATCGGGGTATATTCCGGGCGGTGATTGCATTTTCTTTCCAGCTGCAGCGTCATTTAATTTCGCTCGGAGGCTGAGACTGGGGCGCTTGGTCTAGCTAAATTGTGCTCTGTCTATCAGTTATTCCATAACTGTGAGATAGTTTCATATAATCAAGTTTATAGAACCGGTTCTGTGTCTAAGCAATGAGAGTCGAAATCAACGCTCTATTTGAAAATTTGTAATACTAGCTTATTCCCCTTTGATGCTAGAAGAGGCTTGTACCCCAACATTAGAGGTTTTTTTGTACTGTCAATGATGTTTATGCTAAATCATAAATATATTATTAATACTCTTCTATTTTTAATAGTATATTATTTATTTTTTGAATACTATACAATACTAACTTCCGACCCGCGGTTTTACCTTATATTACCCCGTGATAAAAAGTATCTTGTGAATTTTCGAGGGCATAATCTATCTGTGTGTCAAGTTTCATCCAAAATAGTTCAGCCATTATGGAAGTTAGTAAGTAGTAACAATGTATGTGGTACATATGTATGTATAAACATTTTGTTTGTCCATACAAACTATCGCATAAATTATAGTATTACTAAAATAAGATAGTAAGTTAAGAAGTAAGATAAGATTAGTATCGCGAAATGATAAACAAAAATATTACAGGTATGTAAGGTATTCAGCAAAATAGTTTTTAAGTCTAATGATATATTACTTTTACATTACAAGTAATAGGTACTTATATTGAATTAAAAGTTTACTAGATGACAACCTTATTGTCACAAGTAAAATCCTACTATTAGTTTCTTACTGTAATCTGCAATGTAAGACTGTTTGTTATCCCAAATAAATAAATAAATAAATAAACCTTATTGTCACAAGTACCTCGTCCGAATGAAATATAATTATGCGATAGAAAGAAAGGGTTTTGTAATCTACAAGTTTTTGTACCTGTAGATAGTTTTTATTAGGGAAAGAGAGAGGTAGGTCTTCTGTACTTTTTATTCTATGATGAAGGTAAACGTTCAATTTAAAAAATGTTTGTATAGGTATTTGTTGTAATATATATAAATGAAAGTTTATTTTTATCAATCTTCACAGGCTAAATTAAATAAAGCAAGATAATTTTAACCACAATTCACCGTTGAAAACGCTTAAAGCCTCCGTCGTCTAATATCGTTCCTAAGACGACTTGTTGGCGAGATCAAGTGTCATTAAACTGAAGATGTTTGACAACAATTTGTCGGATAATCAACTTTTTAATACCATTAACGTTGAATCCATTCGGTATTTACACTCACGCTGGTACAAATTGGATAGTATATTGTAAGTAAATAAGGATAGGTTGGTAATGTGCTAACCTAACCTAAACGGTGATTTTACGTAAATCTCAAAATGGATTCCTTATACGGTTGCTTACACAAAGGTAATCATAGATGGCGCCACCGAAATAAAACGTAAATGTATCCAATGGCATGCCACGATTTATATGACATTAGTTTCGTCTTGTGATTGTAACCAATCGTTTTATGTTTACGTTATAGCGCACCTCTAGCGGGAGTAATGGGCAGTAAGTTTCCCTATTTTCTCCATGTAAAATGCCTAAGACACAATTTATTTAACTACGAATCTCAAAAAATCAAGCATTTATTGTAAAGAATTTATAATTTTAATATCTGTACAACTCAAAAATAATTATTAAAAATTAACTCATGACCGTGGAAGATCTCTTTATGTATGTAGGTTGAATGCGTGAAACTGATGAGAAATTGGCTTTATTACAAATGTTTTAAATCGTTACTTAATTTCAAAAGTGGATTTTTCTAACACGTGAATAAATTTATATAATTTTCTCAGTGTGTATTACAAACCGGTTGTAGAGTCAAATCGTAACGTTATTATGTGCCTTACTTTAGTTAAGTCATAGTTAGTCTTAGTTTATAAGCTCATAATTTTGACCCCATGAAATCATTTGACACTGTCAACTCGCCATTATTTAAAACTGTAAAATAAATATTAAATAAATAAGAAGGGAGCGGTAGGTATACCTGTATGAACAATTCGGGGTGAGCGGGTGCGTCGAGGTGTCAGATTGAAGTCAATTTAATTTGTATAAAATATAAATGCCTTACCTGTCTGCCGAGGGGAAAGATTCGCTGTACATAAAATAAATTTACCAATGAAATATGAGTAGGTATATTGGGAAATGGGAAATTGCTTCAATAAATATTGGCAAGAAATACAATGATAATATCATTGTTTCAAAATCAATGTAAGAATATTTCTTTAAATAACACCTGAAAAATATGTATAGTGGTAAGGTGATGTGGTCGAAGGTGGTAAGTATACAAAGCTTAGAATCAGTAAATATCCTGGGACATTCCTCACACTCGGCCATCTGATCCCAAACTAAGCAGAGCTTAGGAATCCAAATAACTGATATTACTATATATATACATACAGACATGTTCTAAATGTTCATGCACATAAATGTATGTTCTGGGCGGGAATAGAACCTATGAGCGTAATAGGTAGGGTATTTTACCGTGGCGTAGATACGCCTAGGCCCATTAAAGTTTAGCATCAAAATTATTTCAAAATAAAACTAATTGTTTCTCATCTCAAAATGCATTTATCATATACATAAAAATAGGTACGTAAGGAGCCACATACGAGTCGAAATATAAATCCAATCCAAATGAAATTTAGAAGAAAACCTCGAGATATCACGTTTTATGCGAAAAGTAATGAGGTTGGCTGATAGATCGGGGGAATTCGCTTTCATACCAATGGTCTTTCTATTTTGAATCATAAGCGTTTGAATTTTATTTAGAAATCCATAATTTGATGTAGAGTAAGGTATCACTATATCTTAGTATTATGCTTAAGATTGCTTCTACTGTAATGGTTGGGACGTTTGAATATTAGCCAACTTGAAGATCAGATTTTAAGATTTGAATGAGGATTTACCAACGAAAAAAATAGCAAAAGAAGGTCTGGGGTTACTAGGATCGCGGTCCAATAGTAGAATGTTACCATATTCTTTGTGCTGGTACCACTTTTGCGACGCCTTAAGCATTTTGAGGATATTCAATTAAATTTGGAAATTAACAAACTCTTTACGATTGAACATAATAAACATTTTAAACCTGAGTTAAACATTTGTAAAACACTGTTTAAGTTGTCACATATTCATCGGACACCTAACTGTCACTGTCAAACAATGTGACGTTATTTTCGTGAGCATTTATATCTTAGCAGTTCAGGCCATTTTCGACTTAATTAATACGACTTAAAAACGACATTAACTTCGTTGTGGATAAAACTAGAAGCCTGAATTTTCAGTAACCAAGCAGGCATTGTATTATCATTGTTATTTCTAACCATGACACTGGCAGTCATCATTGGCACGATGGAGCCATAAACAATAAATTGTAATTGGAATCAGTATATTAGTTTAAATAGCGTTTTATAAGTAAGGCTGACAGGGCTTCACTTTTGTTAGAAACAGTTGAATTTTTGTCACGCTTTCATGGTTTGCCGTTGGCCCTATAGAAAAAGAAATTCAAGAACTATCTGTGTATAGATTTAAAAAATTAGTTAAACAAAAGTTATGTAAGAAAGGGTACTATAAAGTTTCTGATTTTATAGAAGACAAGAATGCATTTAAATGAAATGTTCGCTACACAAACTATTTCATTAAAATTTTATAAACTTTGTTATTAGTAATAAAATTTTTACATAAATAAAAAAGAACAAAGATCTATAAAAAATGTCCCTTGCTGAGTTTCTTGCCGGAGTCTTCTCAGTCCAAGTGTATTTCGAACCGGTGGTAGAATCATTTGTAACGTTCATAAGTGCCTTATTAGGGCCTAAACTGAATAAATGATTTTTGAATTTGAATTTGAAGATGTTTGAATTACAACCATGAAAGTGCGACAAAAATTCAACTATTTCTTTTGTATCATTTAGATCACCCTGTATACAGAAAATCAGAAAATCAGGAAACAGTGGGTGCACTGTTTCCTGATTTTCTTTCAAACATTTCCTACTAATATTATAATTTGTGTAGATATTCATTATCAACACTATAAAGCGGGTAAAACAGGGCGAAAGCTAGTTACCAATAAAAACAAACATTTAAAACTAATTTTGAAAATATCAACAGTATATCATTGACAATGCGTATAATTTTCCCTTCTGTCTGTTTGTATAACCGTGCCGATCGCAGATTAAGCTCGCGATAAATAAATACTTACCGTTTTAATCCATTTGCGGCGAGAAACGATCTAATTCAAAGATATAAGAAATAGGAAGAAAGGAGGGACAAAGACATCTCAGGACTTGAGAACGTAGTTTTTTGCGACTTGATACTAGTTCTTTTTTGGTATAATATTTGAATGAGGCTAAGGGGCTGTTGAACCTTATTCAAGAATTGGTACCTAATATCTATCAAGTTTGAATTTAACAAAAACTATACAGTGTTATTCTGGATAAAGTGCAGAAACGAACCTAGACATAATATTATCGACGAAAAAAATAATAATAAAAATACAAAAAAAATTAAGTACTCATTTTTTTTATTGATGTTGCAAAAATCAAGATAAAATCTCGTTTTTTTTTAATAAACGGGTAATTCCTAATTATTGTTTTTCATTTCATGAATGTATTTATGATTTATATGTATTTTCTATTTGTTGCGATCACAACTGCTTTTAATGGAATGCAATAAACCTTATAACACAAAAGTTATAGCATTTTCTTTACATAGAGTACCTACGTAGTATCGAATAAAAAAAAGATTTTTTAAATTATTTTTTCCATCGATAATATTAGGTCTAGTTTGATCCCGTTTCGTTTGTGCACTTTATCCAGAATAATACTGTATATTAAACTAGCTTTCACCCTGTGGTTTTAGCTGCGTTCCATAAGAATGTAATGTTTTCTCGTTCCCTATGTAATAAGTGGAAACGCAACCAGGAACGTCCAGGAATAAGAGAGGGGCGTAATTTTATCCTAAATTTCTGACTGAGTGGAATCAAACTTACATACATATACACAAACTTTCTCATTTATAATAGTATTATTTATTCCAGGGTATTATCTATCTATGTACCTCATCCAAACCATTTCAGTCCTTATGGCATAATTGAGTAACAAACATTTGCACAAACTTTCATAAAAGTCCTACTAACTCTATCTTAACTCCACTAATCTTCTTGAGTCAAACACATTATCCTATTTGCGTGGAGTCCATTGTAGTGGAGACCAATTATGTCAAACTAGTTAAGTTGCTTCATTCAAAATTATCGCTTTACCTTATGACCTTCCGTTTCATAAATAAATATCGTGTCCATCAATAACGAAGCACTTTTAATTATCTATAATTATTCTACAAAAGTATCACGACGTTAGAGCCTAGTATGGGTACCATTGTTCAAAGACCGCAATAGTAGCAGTGATCAATTAATTCCAATCATTGAGGACTCTACCAATATACTGAAGTGAAACGAAACAAAGCTGTTGAGAATAATTGTTAAGAATAAAATGCACTTTGAGTTGATCCGAAAATACCTCAACTGAAAGTTCTTTGTAAAATAGTTTACGGTGAGCACTTACCATCAGATGGACTGCCGGCTTGTCAACCTGAAGACAAAAAATAATGTATGATAAAAGCTTTAAAAGTTACAGTATGGATATCTGTCTAATTTGAAACGGACTTCTTATAATTTTTCCAACAAAAGATCCTAACTACAAATGTCAAGTAAAATTCCTAAATCAAATGAAAACAACCAAAAAACCGGGACGAAATGAATACAGTGCTTTGAGCTCATTTCCAACTGAAAAAAAAAGAATTCACCACACCGCCACCAAGAATAAGAAGTAATAAGCAGTTTTCTTTGGCGCCAAAATTGTCGCCCATAATAGCGTCGGCGGGAAGATAGCGTTCCCGCCATAAAAAGAGATAAACGACCGTTCTCTCTATTATTTTTGCTCTTTAACAAAAGCAATGTGTGCACCTGCCTTTGTCTCTTTCAGACGCGTGCCATTGTATATATTCTGTCTCGGATGTGAGTGGAAAACAAATTGTCGTTGGTCTCCCACCCTCGCTAATGTTTCGCCAAGCGTAGGAAAACGGTTTGCCTACCTCCTTTGTAATTTAGTTCAAAAACCTAATACGTGTCAATTAAAATTTTATTAAATTGTCATAAATTAAGAACACTTCAGTGTGTATGATGGTGTTATTAATATTTTAATAATGTTTTGGAAACGCTTTATTAGATATAATTAGGTGAAAAACTCTCTGAAGGCCAGATTCTAAATTAAGATGATCACAGGGTTTTTGCAAATCACTGAATAGTACGGGAATGTGGGTGTATATATACATAATATAAAGCTTATTTAAGATCAATGACTAGCATGACATATTAAAAGTACATTATTTATTTTCAGTAAAAATTGTTACATTCTTTAAATTTTTATTTTGATACTAGCTGTTCCCCGCGGTTTCACCCACGTTCCCGGTGTTTTTTTTTTTCATACAAACCTTCTCCTGACAATAACGAACATTTAAAAAAAAAATTGGCCAAATTGGTCCAGGCGTTGTTGAGTTATGCGCTTACCAACAAATTTTGCGGTTCATTTTATACTATAGATAGATTCATAGTGCCTATACTATATTATATTCCACCAAATTCTTTCAGATACCCAACCGTAAAACTGTCATAAAAGGCGTGAATAGTCTACAAAAAAATTATTACTCTTCAGTGTGAGTGCACCCTATTGTGCTGGCAGCACTGGCATTGTGCTGGCATTCTGACGCGACAATGGCGCGGTGTTTTGGCGGGAGAAAAAGGCGGGAACCGCGTTATCATCGGGCGCCATTATGGCGGCTTATCAGCGACGCTTCCGGCCGCAAGACTTCGCCCCTTTTTCTTTTACGGTCACGTCTGGGGCTCAGGTGAAGATTGTGGAAAATGTGTTTGTTTCTACACGTTTTCTTAAAATTTTTGTTTGTAATTTACATAGTTTTAAAAGACTTTATAGTATATAACCATTTTGTATCATGATATTTATAGTACCTATATATCTCGTTATTAAAAAAAAAAGAAGATCCTGTCACCTACCGACTCTTAATACCTAGGATAAGGGTAAGGAGAATCAAATATGATGTTATATTTTTATTTTGTTTAATATATATTTTTTTTTTACTTTGTATAGGCTTGTGTTTGACCACAATCTCACTATGGTAGGTGATGATGTGGCCGAAGGTGGTAAGCACACAAAGCCTAGAAGGATCTGGCTCTCAAGTGCAGCTGCCGGAACACACCAATAGGTGTTTGGCGACAGATTTTTTACTTGAGGGTGGTAGCCAGCCAGGTGGGTACTACAAAGTACCCTACCTTCGTGCTATAGTTTCCTCACGATGTTTTCCTTCACTGAAAGCTCAAGCTCATTATAGGATGCGAACCCACGACCTTCGCCGCGGCATCCGACGTCACTACCATTGAACTATCATCGAAAATTATCTGTTAACTTGCAGAGATAAAGCTCTATCAATTTATTACAAGAGATAGGTATACCATAGGCTTTTCATATGTTCATACTCTAAATTTTGATTACCCCATGACTTATCTATCTTATCTACCTTATAAACTTTTACATCATCGTATTTACATAAAAAAAGCATTACAAAGTTCACCACCCCATCCAATAAAACACGTTTTTATTCATACAAAAAGCCTTCATCGAACCTAAAGCATTCACTAAATACTCCATTCGACTTGTGAAAATGAAATATAAAAGTGCTTTCAATAAACAAGATAATTTAGGGGGTGAAGGGTGGCCTGGGAGGGGAGTATGATGTACGAGAGGAGGGGGGGGGGCGTTGAATGAGCTAATTAAGGCACCAAACGAAAGAAAACGCGAAGAAAAGCCGAAGAAAACTCAGGGAAACAAGAATATTCCGGGCATCAGACGGGGGTGGATTTGGGTGTGACTTGCGTATGATAGGTATAATGATATTTCTTGTCTTCCCTTATCCCATTAGTAAAAAAATATAGTTTAAATTATAGTCTTAGTATGATGGTTTCTTTATTATCATTATTCAGGAATCATAGATAGAAACATTCAAAGATTTAAAATCAAGTCTTATACTAAAATTACTAATTTTAAACTATGAGTAGAATTAAAAATACCTACAATAAATAGTTGATGAAGGTGCTTTGACTTTGGCTTCATATGCCATCGACAATTTATTTTAAATGACAGCCATATTCATTTATGACAAAAAAAAACACCAAATCGGCTCACTCGGACAAAAATTTAAAAAATATCCTTCCAAGTACATCTCTGTCGTGGAAAGCGTCCGCGTCCTCGCCTTGAATGGTCTGCTAACAAACTCTTTCACAAAAACATAATAATTACTTTAAGCTGAATAAAAACTGCTTTCTTCGGGGTTCCGGACACAAGGGCCCTAATTTCACCTCGCCAGTTGGCACCCACTTCTTGACTTTTATTATATTTTTTCTTTATATACACAAAGGGATGCTTTATTAAGAGAATATTTCGTGAATACTGATTTGTTTTTTACTTTTTTGTTATTATAAGAGAATCAGGACAATGTATTTAAGTGGTTTAGTTTATATTAGAAATAAAATTACTCCTGTAGTATACAGCGACAGAGTGGGGAGCGCATTCTGTGTTCAGCCGGCGTAGCGTGCGGACGTATGTCATTGCTTTGTGTGTATACCTAGTGATAGTGGTGAGTGTTATCAAGCATTTTACAAGTGGCGACGAAAAAAAACGTAAGTACTAATGCACAAATATTTTGTTAAAAAGGAATAAGATGAGATGAGGTTAAAATCATAATTAGGTATGTCACAATGCGAGTAATGGAAAATGATTGTTTCCAATATTACTCGTTAACCAAAAGAAGATGGCAAACTTTCTTACCTTATCTTTAAAGTAATTACGTGCGGTGGCCTGTTGACCAACCGCGCTGAGTCATGTTGTTTACTACATTGTATTGTGCATTCCTAATGAGTTTAACTAATAATAAGTGTATGTAAGATGAATGCATAAATTGACGAGCGCAGGCATCCGATAGAATAACGTAATTAATGTATCTCGTCTTATCTATGCTATCTGTACAAAATAAATTGTTATGATTCGTAAAAAAAAAAAAAAAAATATATTAATTTTGTAAAAGGTTTGGTGTATCACGCCATATGTATTTATCTATGTTAGTTACAGATGTGTATTTAAGATGTTTGTGCATTCAATGCGTATAATTGTAGGCGTTTATTTAAATGGTATAAATACCTAATCACAATTTATTATGCATTGTGAATGCATTTATGATAAATATATGAATACAAAATGAGATAGTATTAAAATAAAAGGAAATATAAGTTTATTTTCTTGGAAGTTTAATATGACAGATCACTAGTAAACACAAATGGTGTGAAAGTTTACAGAGGATACCATGTGATATTGTGAGGTCAATATGAGAGGCCCTGTGTGAATGAAAAGTCAATAAGACAGACTTATAAAATGAAGTGTCAAAAGATGTCTTTGTAGAAGGACTGTTGTTGAAATGTCAATAAGATAGACTACCATAATGAACTGTTAAAAACATGTCTTTGGAAAAGACTGTTGTTGAAATGTCAATATGAGAGACCGCGTGGTTAATGAATGGTCAATAAGAAGGGCTATTACATTGTATTATTGAAGGATCTTATAAAATATGGTTATGGTTTACATAGTCAATATGAGAGACTAAGAAGGTCAATAAGATAGACCGCACTGTTCAAAGGTTGTTTGAATGGTTGGGTTGTAAGTACTTTTCTGTAACTTCAAACAAATAAGCAGTTATGCGATTGTTACAGATCGCCCCATTATGGCTCAGATAACATCAGCACTTCCAGGTCTCGAACATTTTGATTGCGAAGGTGACCCAGTTTCAGTGGGGGTCAGATGGGAAAAATGGAAAAGAGCCCTTGATATATATTTCTTAGCCGCCAATATTGACTCAGGTGGGAAAAAACGAGCAACCCTCTTGCATATTGGTGGCCTTGCCCTTCAAGAAGTATATTACAACCTGCCCGGAGCTCACGTAGACGAAACTGATAACGTAGATATATATAAAGTTGCAATAGAGAAATTAGATGAATATTTCTCCCCTAAACAAAGTCGATATTATGAAAGGTACATCTTTCGACTTATGAAACAAGAGGAAGGGGAAAGATTCGAAACATTTTTAGTACGACTGCGAAATCAAGCTGATAAATGCAAATTTTCTGCTAAAGATGAAAATTTAATAGACCAAATCGTCGAAAAAGGCCAAAGCGCAGAATTAAGGAAGAAAATCCTATCGGCGGGTGATAGTGTCACTCTTCAACAGGTTATTACAATCGCCACCACACTTGAAACTGTCAACAGGCAACTTGATACATTTGACAAACCAGGTTCAAGTAAAATATGTGACACAAATAAATCAGATATTAATAAATTGCATACTCGGAAATTTCCTTCCCCAAATCAGAGTTCTTCAAAGAATTGCTTCAGGTGTGGCAGTAGTAAACACCTGTCTTTTGATGGCAACTGTCCAGCCAGAGAGAGAAAATGCTTAAAATGCGGGATAGTCGGACATTATAAAGATTATTGTAGGACTAAATTACAGAAACGGAAAACACATTTAAATAACGATGAAAAAACGGATAGAACAAAAAGACAAAAAGTTAATAAATCTAACAAAAACACAGAGGAAGTAGACTACGTATTTCATTTAGATGATGATGCAATTGTTAATTGTAAAGTCGGGGGTGTTATCCTTGAAATGCTGATTGACTCTGGTAGTAAATGCAATATTATCACTGATAAGGCGTGGGAATATTTGAAAGGTCATAAAGTAAAGGCAATTAATCAAATCAAGAATCCTGATAAAATATTATTGCCTTACGGTAGTCAAAAACCTTTAGATATTTTAGGTGCATTTGATGCCGATATAACTATTGATGGTGGAATTACGAAAACCGCAACTTTTTATGTAATTCGGAATGGTACCCGTAATCTTCTAGGTAAAGTCAGTGCAATACAACTCAATGCTCTTCGGGTGGGTATCCCCGTCAATAATGTCAGTACTTTTCCCAAATTCAAAGATGTCACTATTCAGATTCCCATTAATAAAGAAATATCACCAGTTATCCAGCCGTATAGAAGAATACCAATTCCCTTAGAAGAAAAAGTAAACAAAAAACTTATTGAACTTAAAGAAGCTGACATTATTGAAGAGGTTAATGGACCGTCACCATGGGTATCTCCAATGGTACCGGTATTGAAAGAAAATGGTGAGGTTCGGATCTGTATTGACATGAGACGAGCAAATGAGGCCATTATTAGAGAAAATCATCCACTCCCTACAATGGATGAACTCTTGCCAAATTTTAGACAAGCCAAGTATTTTTCTCGACTTGATATAAAAAATGCTTTTCACCAATTAGAAATTGATGAAAGCAGCAGATACATTACCACTTTTAGCACCAGTAAAGGATTGTTTCGGTATAAAAGGCTGATGTTTGGTGTATCGTGTGCACCTGAAATGTTTCAAAAAATACTAGAAAGGTTATTGTTAGGTTGCGAAGGTACTGCTAACTTCATAGATGATATTATCATCTATGGGTCTGACGAACAGGAGCACAACAGACGGCTCAACAAAGTACTGCAAGTACTCAATGATAATAATGTTCTTCTTAACGAAGCTAAGTGCATCTTCAGAACGAATAAAATAGAATTTCTGGGACATGAGCTAACAACAGAAGGGATAAAACCCTTGGCTAAATATATCCAGGCGATTCAGTCTGCGCGAAGGCCATCCACTGTTGAAGAAATACAGAGCTTTCTTGGGCTGGTTAATTACGTAGGAAAATGGATTCCTAATTTGGCATCGCTTACAGAACCCCTTCGACAACTAGTTCGGCTAAAATTGTACAAATCTGCAAACATTCATAAGTATTGGACGAGTATTCAAGACAAGGCATTTGAAAGCCTTAAGCAACAGTTGTCAGATATAAAGACACTAGGTTATTACAACCCGGCGGATAAGACACAAATAATAGCGGATGCTTCTCCAGTTGGGCTAGGGGCGGTGCTCATACAAATTGATCGTAAAGGCCCTCGTGTGATAGCGTTTGGTAATAAGAGCCTTACTGACTGTGAGAAAAGATATTGCCAAACCGAAAAGGAAGCGTTGGCACTGGTATGGGCTGTGGAGCACTTCAAAATATACCTTTTGGGTAAAGAGTTTGATCTTATCAGCGATCACAAACCCTTGGAGACCATCTTTGGGCCCCGATCTAAACCTTGTGCGCGTATTGAACGCTGGGTACTTCGGCTGCAAGCTTACAAGTACAAGGTTGTATACCGCCCGGGTAAAGACAATATCGCAGACCCAATTTCTCGGCTTTGTGAATCAAATCAACCGGTACCATTCGACAGTGAAAATTATCTTAATTCGATTATTGAATATAGCAGACCGGTTGCAGTACCCCTAAATGAGATTGATTCAGCTAGTGCGGCAGACGATGAAATTACAGCATTAAAAAATGGAGTTTTCGATAATAAGTGGGATGAATCTGTTAATGCTTATAAACCTTTTCAAGCAGAGATTTGTTTCCATGGCAATATAGCATTAAGGGCTAATAAGCTTATTATCCCGAAAAAACTTCGTGATAGAGTTCTCGAAGCTGCTCATCAAGGACATCCCGGTATAGTAGCCATGAAGACACGCCTCAGAACCAAGGTATGGTGGCCAAAGATTGACAGAGATGCTGAGAATAGAGTTAAAGCTTGCAAAGGGTGTACACTTGTTTCAGCACCATTTCCACCTCATCCGATTAAAAGAAGAGTTCTCCCAGTTGAGCCTTGGATTGATGTGGCGATCGATTTTCTAGGGCCCTTGCCATCAAATGATTATTTACTCGTTCTTGTAGACTACTTTAGTCGGTATAAGGAGATAAAAGTTATGAAGAATATTACAGCCGCAGCAACGATTAATGTACTTAAAGAAATATTTTCTCGGCTCGGATACCCTGCGACGCTGACATGTGACAACGGTAACCAGTTTACTAGCGAGAATTTTAAGGTATTTTGTAAGGAATGTGGTATTACAATAAATAATACCATCCCCTATTTTCCACAAATGAATGGTGAAGTCGAACGCCAGAATAGAGATGTGCTTAAGCGATTAAGAATTAGTCAGCTAGAAAAGAAAGAGTGGAAAAATGAACTACTAGAATATATGATAATGTATAACAGCACACCTCATACTACAACTGGGAAAACTCCTGCAGAACTATTCTTCCGTAGACAATTCCGTGATAAAATACCTGTAGCAGCAGATATTGAACATAAAATAACAGATTCAGAAGTAAGAGACAGAGACAAAGAAAAGAAAGATAAGGGAAAAGAATATGCGGATATGAAAAGAAAAGCTGTGGATAGTAACTTAGAAATCGGTGAAAAAGTCTATATAAAAAACATGACCAAGGAAAATAAACTAACACCAAACTTTAACCCAGAAGCTCATACAGTAACAGATGTACATGGTGGAGACATTAGAGTAAGGAACGATTTAACAGGAAAAGAATATCGCAGAAATGTTATTCACCTAAAAAGAGTAGAAAATAATAATTGGAGAGTTGTTGATCAAAGTGAAAATAATGAAACGCATTCTGAAGCTGAAAACTGATTGTTCCCTTTTATATGTATCATCGTAAGCATCAAAATCTATTGTGATGAGAGTGTTTGATTATCATTAAACAGCTATAATCTGATTATATGCAATTGTTTGTTTTCTTAAAAGATGAAAGGGATGTAGTATACAGCGACAGAGTGGGGAGCGCATTCTGTGTTCAGCCGGCGTAGCGTGCGGACGTATGTCATTGCTTTGTGTGTATACCTAGTGATAGTGGTGAGTGTTATCAAGCATTTTACAACTCCAATATACACTTACAAAAATATCAAGTGAAAACAATCATTAGTAGTTACTACAGTATGTATAAAGTTATGTGTCTTGGAAATTTTCGTATCTCGAACCGAAAATATAGTTAGAGATGAGAGCGAGCGTGACAGACAGATCATGCCGAAGTGCATAACTCTAATTTTAGTTTTATATACACTAGGTTATCTTATCATACTTTATATTTTAGAACACTCTGTTTTGTTTAGTTAGCAGGGTTCGATGTCGAGTCCAAAGTTGCAGCAAAGGATCAAGAAAGCCCTAAAATATTTCTCATACATGAGCTCGTTAGCTACTCTAATAACTAACTAAATAGCGGTTATTCACTAAATAGCCACGGCTATGATATCAGTCAACACGATAGCTAGCTATTAGCTACCGAATGGCTACTACTTTGAATATCCGAGAAGTAAACTGTAGTTGACTAAGTTGAGTACTTAGCTATTTTATGATTTTTGACAGTTTTTATTATAATAAACTAACTTGCCATCCCGTGGTTTTAACAGCGATCCCCTATTTTACCCCCTTAGGCCTTCGGCCTTATTCCTCGTCTAAATCATAAAAGCCAAAGGATTTGGGATGGTAGATGATGAGTCAGACAGGACTTTTCTTTTCATATGTACCTACCTGTTGAATACTAATATTTTTTTTACATAAAATTAAACCGATTTTAATTCGGGTTTGCACTACATTTTTTGTCTGATTTTATAACGATGTTGTAGAACTGTAATCTGACTGTGTAACTCATAATTTAATTAAGTAGGTAGATACTGTTTTGAAGCCAGGAGATTCTGGAACACGTGCTACTCTTACATTACATTTTTAGAGGTCTATAATATTAACCGCATATTTGGACATACCGTTCTGCTTCTTCATTTATCAGCAAAAGAGTGGAATACACTTTCAGCGCCTGTTTCTTGATTATAATTTGGCGACCTTTAAGGCTTGAGTGAATAGGCGTCTTTATTCACTGTACTTAATTAGTATAGCATGAGAATAATAATTTGTTTCATGTACCTAATTTTGACAAAACAAACTCTAGCCTTGAAGATGCAAGCGACTCTTGACTCTAGACTATTTCATTTAAAAAAAAATACTTGGGATATTGGACGTGTCAATATGCGTATATTGACTCTTCTGATCTCCATGAAAAATGGTTATTACCAAACGTAGTGATTTTATTCTCTTTGCTTATTACTATTTTCTTACGTAGGTACCACATAGAGCCCCAGATATTTTAGGTAGGTATGTATGCCATGTCATCAAGTAAAGTTGCGGGAAAATACTAGTTACGCAATAGTAAATAAAATTCAAATTGCCATTTCAATACGCTTCATTTAGAAATAAATTCATGGCAAACTAGTTAGGGAGGCTTCAAGTTTGCGCTTATATTTTAAAGTTTAAAATAATGTTGGTTTGAGATTTTATAGACATAACTAAATATTCAACGATCAAAGTTTTTTTTTTATACAACATGGTCGGCAAACAAGCATACGGCCCGCCTGATGGTAAGCGGTTACCGTAGCCTATGAACGCTTGCAACACCAGGGGTATCACTCGCGCGTTGCCAACCCTTCCCCCCTCCCCGATGAGCTCTGGCGACCTTACTCATGTGCAGGATTTTTATAAGATACTCATTTAATTATAAAAATCTCTATGGGTACTACGAAACTCGTAGTAGTGCTACGAAAAATTCGTCAACAATCATATAACATTTACTAGCTTCCGCCCCACGGTTGCACCCGCGTTCCCGAGGGATCAAATGTTTTCTCGGTATAAGTGGCCTATAGCCTTCCTCGATAAATGGGCTATCCAACCCTAAAAGAATTTTTCAAATCAAACCAGCAGTTCCTGAGATTACCGCGGTCAACCAACCAAACAAACAAACAAACTCTTCAGTTTTATAATATTAGAATAGATAAGCTTTCAATTTCCGTCATGGCACATTTTATAATTTGAATATCATTAAAAAACTTAAAGTCAACGCCATCTATTCAGTTTAGGCCCTAGGTGAGCACTTATGAAGGTCGAATTTACTGAATTACCACTGGTTTTGAAGTCAGCAAGATGACATCCTACTATTTTATCTGTATATAAAAGGTGACTGACCGACTGATCTATCAACGCACAGCACAAACCACTGAATGGATCGGGCTAAAAGCATTAGCATACAGATAGCTATTATGATGTAGTCCGCTAAGAAAGGATTTTTGGAAATTTCATGCCTAGGGGGGTAAAATAGGGGTTCGCGGGTGGAACCGCGGGGCGGTGAGCTAGTCACCCATAAACGGATCTGGATTTGGATGAAATTTAGATAGATCATACTCTGGTACTTTTTACCCCGGGAAAATATAAGTACCCTCGAGAACGCGGGTGAAACCACGGGGCCGAAGCTAGTTTCTATTTATTTTTACAATTGCCAAATAAAAAATAGTAACCCAAAGTACTTGCATACAAGCTATAGTAGGTATATGTTTATACTTTGGACCTTATCTAACTCAACAGTGGTAAACTAGTGAAACCTAATCAACGCTACAGCGCTAGCGGCTGTAAATTCGGCTTTAATTCATTAAACAACTCGTTATAAACGCGTATTAAGCCATTAACTGAGGCTCAAACTTTACAAGATGGCGTGCCAGAGATGCTTAGGTAATAATCACAGTGTATGCTGGATGTGGCTTCGACTACACTGATGTTTTTTGTAGACAAGCAGTCAGGCGGTTTATCTGATGGTATGTGTTAAATAAAGATAATTTAGGTCTTCGGTGCAAGCAAGCGCGATGTACCTGTTGTAGTTAGATTATAAGGAGGTAGGACTGTTCGTTCTAGGAGTCTCTGGATAATAGGTATGTCAAAAAGTGTGGACGTTAGGTATAGGTTGAATACGATGATGATTAAAAAGTTGTAGGGTGAGTGGGGGGAAGATAAAAAACGGGGTAACACAAAAAGTCGTCCATAACGCTAGATTTAGTATAGTTTTTGCAGTGATGGCAACATTGTTAAGACATTTTGTAACGTGGCACACCTCAGTCAGCCTTAGCCGCTTTGAGTGAGTGGTTGTGAGAAAAATGCAAATGTCTGTGCAGTGATTTTTACGCAAAAAACGTTTTTACGTGTTTTAATCTTACCCCGCGTTCTGTAACTTTACTTACGAGGTAGGTGCGAGTGTTTTATTGGAATATCTACAAATTATTTTTGATTTTTTGTTGTGTTATTACATCTAAATATAGCTAATTTTCGTATTTTAGAATTTATTACAATTTTCCGTCTTTATCCATCAATATTTGACGAGGTATGAAGAACATATAAAATTTTCGATCTAATCCCGTTTCCAAAAGTCATACTATATAACGATATTCTTGTACATACTTTATGTAGGTACTTATGTACAACAATATCATATGTACCTAATATTTTATTTTGTATACATATCTTATCAGGTACAGTTTGAGAACTTCTACTTCAATCTTCCCCCGGTAGGGTAAGATTGAAATATATATTAAAAAAAAAACGTTATATCTTTGTGATCTAGAGGTGTTTTGACAAAACAGGCAGCTTTCAGGACACTTCAAACTATAGACTAGTGACCATCAACAACGTCTAATATTCTTTTGAACGATTTTAGAAACTATTAAAATCTTACCCCATCACCCTTTCGTCTTCCCCCTGTTACATTGTCGTGATAAAAATATTTTATAAAAAAAAAACTACTTTGGAACAGATTTATCAGGATGTTATCAATATCATACAAACTATAGTCTTTATTCTTTCTCACTCACTATAAAACTAAATTTAGAATAAGCTAATATGTTTTGTTCTACAAGACATCAAATACAACACTGCTCATCTCATCAAAAAACCGTTCGACCTTCCCCCCACTCACCCTACTGATTTTTTTTCTCTTGGTAAGTAAGTATACTATAAAAACTATATCAATTAGTACCTAACGATTGAACCACTTCCAGTTCAAACTGCCTAATTTAATCAGTGTAGCGCGAAATACCGCGGGAAGCGCGCGTCGGCGGGCGCGTTCCAAATCACCGCTCAATCTAAATTATTGTACAACTTACGAACTTATCTTAATCAAAACTGCACGAGCGCTGGCGCAAGTTTTTCAATAAAACACGCTTATCTGACGTGGTATTAATAATTAAACAGTTATATATAATTTATGTATATATACGTACATTATGTAGTAACGTTGAGGAAAAATGGTATAATATATATATATAATATATATATATCCACCTGATGATAAGCGGTTACCGTAGCCTATAGACGCTCATAACACCACCGGCAAAGAAAATACAATATTATATTTTCCCTGTCAGGGGTATCACTCACGCGTTGCTAGACATGGGTGATAAATATCGTCACAGTGAAAAAATCACCGTGATCTGCCACCTCGGAATATCACAGTGACTTTTTGTATAATAACGTCGTTCCAAAAAAACGTTGTTCCTTTCCGTCGCATTTACTTCGTCTCACTCCCGTCACTACGAATGGAACGACAATAAATCGGAACGCCGCCCGCCTGTTCTGTCTGTGTTATTTATTTATTTATTTATTTATTTATTTATTTATTTATTTATTTATTTATTTATTTATTTATTTATTTATTTATTTATTTATTTATTTATTTATTTATTTATTTATTTATTTATTTATTTATTTATTTATTTATTTATTTATTTATTTATTTATTTATTTATTTATTTATTTATTTATTTATTTATTTATTTATTTATTTATTTATTTATTTATTTATTTATTTATTTATTTATTTATTTATTTATTTATTTATTTATTTATTTATTTATTTATTTATTTATTTATTTATTTATTTATTTATTTATTTATTTATTTATTTATTTATTTATTTATTTATTTATTTATTTATTTATTTATTTATTTATTTATTTATTTATTTATTTATTTATTTATTTATTTATTTATTTATTTATTTATTTATTTATTTATTTATTTATTTAACAAATATTTACAATCAGTGTACAAAATACAAACTATGATAGGCAAAATTTATAATTTAACTAGCTGTCCCAACAGACGTTGTCCTGTCCAACTCATACACAAAATTTCATCCAAATCGGTCCAGCCGTTTAATCTAAACCATTCTCGAATCTCCACGAACACACACAAAAAATTTCATCAAAATTGTTCCAGTCGTTTAGGAGGAGTTCAGTCACATACACACGCACACAAGAAATATATATATTAAGACTAGCTGTCCCGGCAGACCTTGTTCTGCCCTATTTCTCTAAAACAAAGTAACCTTGATTTTTTTATGTTAATAGGTACCCCGACAGATTTCGTTCTGTCTAACGCGCCTTTGTTTTGTTTTGATTGACGTCTAATGTTTGACAGCTGGAATCACGAAATTTGGCGAAAAGCATGGACTTACAGCACAAATAAAGGAAAAAATCCAAAAAATAAAAAAGTTAAAAATTAAAGGCTGTCCATACATACATAGTTGACTCCATTTAAGATAGGCCTCTGAGTTGTATGGGCGCTCATACAATTTAGAGGTCTAGCTTAATTGGACAACCTCAAATAAGATAAATAAATAAAATAGGGGTTGATCGTAGAGGGTTGAAAATTCTGTCCATACATACATAGTTGACTCCATTTAAGATAGGCCTCTGAGTTGTATGGGCGCTCATACAATTTAGAGGTCTAGCTTAATTGGCCCAACCTCAAATAAGATAAATAAATAAAATAGGGGTTGATCGTAGAGGGTTGAAAATTTAGGGTTGTATGTATTTTTTGATGCTGTATCATAAAAAAATAAAAACAAAACATTTTATCTAAAAAATAAATAAAAAAATTTAGGGGTGGCCTACCCCTAACATTTAGGGGGATGAAAAACAGATGTTGGCCGATTCTCATAGATACCGGATAAGCACAAAAAAAATCATCAAAATCGGTCGAGCCGTTTCGGAGGAGTATGGCAACTAAAACTGTGACACGAGAATTTTATATATTAGATAATTTCGCGCCATATTGCCCATATTTTTTTCTTACGATTTCACGATAACTTCTCTTCGAAAATTGCATAACATATTGTTACCCTGTATAAGAATATAGGTAGGTACATATACATTGCAGCTGTAAGCGATATTTGTTAATGATAATAGTGAATAAGCGAATTAATTATCAAGTCGTACATGGTCACATTACTAAACGTTCCAAATGTCGTGACGTGATCGACGTGACAAAGTCACGGTGATTTTTCACTGTTATTTTTTGATAACTGGAACAACAGTCACTGTGATTCAATAATACCGACTTTGCCCATGTCTACGCGTTGCCAACCTTGAGACATGAAGTTGTTAAGTCTCCTGTGCCTGTAATTTCACCGGCTCCCATACCCTCCTAACCGAAACACAGTTATACAAGTGCACTACTATTTCACGGCGGAATTAGATATGGTGGTAGAACTTCCCCGGGCGAACTCTGCACTAAGACTTCTACTATGATATATTCAACTATAAAAACAATATCGATAATTTTATTACTAAGCATACTTAGTGACAAATCGGTCAGTTCACTTGTCACAAAGTCCTTTACGTAACGTTTATCAGTCATAGATGCAGGGTTGTTATTATATAGTACCTACTAGTTTAATCATAATGGCTATGTTTGATGATATTGTGTTGGGCGTTTTAACATAACCGAGATAATGTTCAGAGCTATGAACGATTGTACGAATCGAAACGTCGAAAACGAAACGAAATGTCTCTTTTGTGCACTATAGCTACTACTATTAATTACTATACAAAACATGCATTATGCCTGTTAGTTGTATCTGCTGCTTAATAATTGCCGCTTCAACAATATTTTCCTGGCTATGTTATACTTTGTGGACTAAAACTGGATGCGCAGATACCTATACAGGGTGATTTTGTTATCACTGGCAATACTTGCAGGGGAGGAAGTACTCATCAATGTGAACAACTTTTATTATAGGGCTAACTCTGATATCGCGTAAAATAATATGGTTGCTTCATACATTTTGGTCGAGTAGGTATTGAACTTTTGTATGGAACAGCTGATAATTTTTTCATGATTTCACAGTTAGTCCCATAATAAAAGTTGTTCATTTTGATGAGTACTTCCACCCTTGCAAGTATTGCCAGTGATAACAAAATCACCCAGTATAAGTAATATCTAGGTAGTATCGAATCTAAATCGGTTATAATTCTATACTAATACTAGCTGACCCCGCGGTTTCACTCACGTAGCGGTTTAAAAAATAGATAGTAGCCGATTCTCAGACCTACTGAATATGCATATAAAATTTTATAAAAATCGCTCTAGCCGTTGCGGAGGAGTATGGTAACTAACATTGTAACACGAGAATTTTATATATTAGATTATAAAGCTGAAGAGTTTGTTTGTTTGTTTGAACGCGCTAATCTCAGGAACTAAGTACTGGTTCGATTTGAAAAATTATTTCAGTGTTGGATAGCCCATTTATCGAGGAAGGCTATCTATAGGTTACTTTTATCCCGGGAAAACACAATATCCCTCGGGAACGAGGGTGAAACCGCGGGGCGGAAGCAAGTGTATTATAATTTCTGAAACAGAGCATAAACCTAAATGTCGCTCTATACATTTTTTTAAATATTGTTTTTTAATTTTATTTATTGGTTATTTCTCATTAAGTATAAGTTTTATGAAACAATTATAATACCTATAACAGTTTATGATTGGGTTATTGCATTCTATCGATTGGCATAAAGAAAAATATTTGTTACACTGTTTTAGTATCAGTTTCAACACTTTCAACCCATTATGCATCGCTAAACCGACATTTCAGTGAGAATTGAGCCTAACAGTTTTAGTCAGGGGATAAAAACTAAGTTGAATAAAATCAATAACAATTAAATATACTAATGCAACAGTCGATCGATTTCACCCAGAGGCAATACTTTGCTCGAACTATGAGTGATTTTTTTGTTATTTCAGTCAATTTACGCATGAAAATCAATAGTTTACCTGTGAAATGTTACACCAGACCTCTTATCTTGCTTCCCTGATGAGTTGTGACACTATTTAAAAACACAAACCGTCATATTTTCTTGTTTTTCCGAGAGCCGCGCTCACAATCATCTCGCACATAACTTTCTGACGTTTGAAGACGGATAAAAAACAATAACTGAATATTTTCGGTACTTATGTAGGTACCTACATCACAAATGAACTTAGGTAGGTAATAGGTACAAAAACAATCACTGACTGAACTGAATTAATAATAATAAATAATAATGACGTACATAACAATTTTCTTTTACGAAAAAGCGCGGCTACGCACGCACCGCACGATTTTTTTTCTCGTCTATCTTTGATGGTGGAGCAAAGGTCCTCCGCCGTATCCAGCTTGAAAATAATTTGAATTTAGAACATTTGATTCCGATTTATTTTATGCACATGGCTCTTTTTACTCGATCTCAAAATTATCCTAATCACATTGAAAACTTGGTTGTGAACAGCAATCAATTAGATAGTATCATTATTCAATCTCCTGCAGCCGCTAACTTACAGTTAATTATCTGTTAGACGGTGCCATCCTAATAGCGGGGTTTGAGATAAAAGTTTGTCCATCAAATGCTATCATTACTGTTTCATTTGAAAACTTGATTCTGCCTCGCGTTTTTACTCGTGTTTTAATAGTAACTAATTTCCCCTCGACAAAAAGTATTTTTTACATCATACGGGGTTGCAAGGGCGGATTTAGTTGGGGGGGGGGGCACAAGGGACGAGATATAAAATTAAAAGCACTTACAAAATCCAAATTTATTTTCGTAACAATTAATAAATTAAAATATAAAAAATAGCAACAAAATATACAAATTGTGCACTTAAATTAATATTATTATTACATTGCACCGCTAAAAATAATTGATTTAATTATTTAATCACAGCTAGAAGCTTAACAATATAGCTATTTTATATACAACATGTAATATAATATAACAAAATGTTTTTAGTTTTACTAGTGCTTTTAGAACCTTGTGGCGCCATCTATCCACAGGCAGTGAAAGTTCCTTTTGTACGTTTGATAGATTTCGCTACAGATGGATAACTCTATTGTGTAGATATAAGGCGCGTTACCCACTGGTAAGTCGAGGCGGCGTCGCGGCACGGTCGAGGAGTGGTCTCTATGTAGAGTTGAGGCGCGGGCGGCTATGCTTCCTTCTCTCTTCTAAACTTAGCTTACGAATGAAACCGAATGATAAAATGGCCCAAAACACCGGTTTTGGAGATCCTTAGGGAGGGCCTATGTTCAGCAGTGGACGTCTTGCGGCTGAGATGATGATGATGATAAAATGACGGAGGAGTCGCGGCTCGGACACATAGTCGCGCCCCCGCCGCGACTCTAGTATGTGAGCGCACTGCCATTTATTCCTAAAGAAAACCTAGATGCGTGCGCCTGTGCCTCGACGCCGCCTCGTCTCTTGAACGTGTGGGCGACGCGCCTAATTTGAACGAAGAAAATTACAGGTCAGGTGCCTGAGAATGAACTTCATTTCAAGTAGGACAGTTTTAGTATTTTACCCATAATTATACATATTATGTACTCACTGTATGCAAATAGTATGGAAATTAACAAATTTACTAAATCGGCTGAAATTTTAGAGTATACATAAGCAAGCTATAGAGCACGCCTTACTAAGTATGAACACAGAAAGATCTCAAAAGTCTCGTCATGCATGGAACATCTAACAAGCGCTATAGCGCTTGGATATGGTATACCATAACTATGTATATATAAAACAATTGCTTACAATCGACACAACGGACCAGAGAGATACTGTTACTCTATAGCTTGCTTATGTATACTCTAAGGCTGAAAGCAACTCAGTAGCCAATTCTTAACAAACAACTTTCAGGACGTGCATTAAATTATATTACATGTTAAGTAATATTTTTTTTTTTTACTGTCAGCCTTCATAATTATTAAATCCTAGCGTTCATTCTTCGGTTTTACCCGTATTTCAGAAGGAATTAACAATTTTCTCGGAATAAAAACTAGTCTATATCCTAACCCAGTATATCTACCTACGTGTCAAATTTCATCCCAAGTAACTTAGTAATAGGATTCACATATTGCATGTATTATTATGATTATGCTAAAGTAACCCTTTGCTTTTGATCTCGACTCGATATCATTCGTTGTTCCGGCGTCAGACTTTCACCTCGAAATCTTTTGTAACTGAAAATATAAATATTTAACAAATTACCTTTTTACTTTTTCTCTCTTTACTATGTTTTTGACCACTATCTCGATATGGTAAGTGATGATGTGGCCGAAGGTGGTGAGCACACGAAGCGCCTAGAAGTAAATGGCTCTGAAGTCTCTTACACCGGTAGGTGTTTGGCAACAGATTTTCAACTTGAGAGTGGTAGCCAGGCGGGTACCACTACCACAGTACAATCCTAACTATCCTAATCCTAACTAACCTAATCCTAACTTAATATTATAAAAGCGAAAGTGAGTTTGTTTGTTTGTTACCTTTTCATGCCTAAACCGCTGAACCGATCGCGATGAAATTTGGCTATTTGATTTAATGAACATAGGCTAGTTTTTGTCCCGGGAAAACATAAGATCCCTGGGAAACGCGGTTGAAACCGCGGGGTGGAATCTAGTATATCATAATTTTAAGGGAATCTTGCATATTGGCACTCGCACACGTACGTCAATCGATGGCCTGTTGTATCATACTTGAAGCAAGCTCATCAATATGAACAACTTTTACTATAGGACGAACTGTAAAATCGCGAAAAAAATATCAGCTGTCCCATACAAAAGTTCAATACCTAGTCGACCAAAATGTATTAAGTAACTGTTTTATTTTACGCAATATCTGAGTTGGTCCATAGTGAAAGTTGTTCATACTGATGAGTACTTCCACCCCTGCAAGTATTGCCAACAACAACAAAAAAACATCCTGTATGTATCCTAAAAGACAAGTAGGAAACTCACATCATATCGTAAAATAGTCTTTGTTCACGGGATAGCGAAGGTTTAGTTTCCTCCAAAGCACTTTGTATGTCATCTCTGTACACGATTACTGATTCCATTGTTTTGTCTTCGGTGTTCAACTGCAAAAAAAAAACATAAAATAATCACTGATAATTTCTTTAAAAAAAATATCTATTGCATTTGCTCCGAGAATCAAACCCAAAACTCCTCCAAGCATAGTTACCAAACCCTAATCCATTTCAATTAACTATCCAATGCGCCTATTACGTGACTTGAATGCAATCTGTTTTATTTAAAAAAAAGTTTATTTTATTTTACTTTGTATAGGCTTGTGTTTGACCACAATCTCACTATGATAAGGGATGATGTGGCCGAAGGTCGTAAGCCCACAAAGCCTTGAAGGATCTGTCTCTCAAGTGCAGCTGCCGGAACACACCAATAGGTGTTTGGCGACATATTTTAAACTTGAGGGTGGTAGCCAGCCAAGCGGGTACTACAAAGTACCATACCACCGTGCTATGGTTTCCTCACGATGTTTTCCTTCACCGAAAGCTCAAGCTCACTGTAGGATTCGAACCCACGACTTCGCCACGGCGTCCGACGTCACTACCACTGAGCTATCATCGCCTTAAAATATAAGGTTTTTCTGTTTTTTTTTTTTCGTTCTGATAACTGCATTATTTGCTTCATTTCAAATGGAATCATTGTCGATAACGTTTATTATTATTGGTTTAGAGTTTGTTTCAATTTGACAAAGGTACGTAATCAACGTTCAAGATAACAAAAAGAAATTACACACCAGGTATGAGACAAAAAAAATAAAACCTAAGTACTTCAAAGTGAGTTTGCACTAAAAAATATGAAATAACGATGTTAGAACTCGTTTTGAAGTTTTTGTTAAAAAATAATGTTATTTTTCCATTTTTAGGTACGGGTCGAATAGAGAGCCTCTTTTTTTTAAGACGGTTAAGAAGCATACAACTTACCAATTGTTTCTCAAGCCTGGTCAACTGTGCAGTGACCAGTAGAGACTTGAGGTCCGCCGGTGAGTAGCCCTCGGTGACTTCAGCCAAGTCTTGCAGATTGACTTCTTTATCTAAGACCACGCTTTTTGAGAGCGTTTGTAAGACATCGTAACGGCCGCTCTGTTTAGTAAAAAAATATATATTAGTTTTGCGGTTTTACTTGCGTTAGGGATCAAATACTTTTAAATTATGAAAAGTATATATTTTATTTCAGGATATGATTTTCATCGAAATCCGACAATACAAACAAATAATTTATAAATTAGTAGAATTTTGTTTAAAGTAACCCAAAATAGTAATTCACTCGATTCGCCCCGCGATTAGATATGGACCTAACGTTTTCTCGAAATAAAAGTAATGATAGTTTTTAAAAAAATCATCCTGTATAAAATGTACCCGGTCTATACAATAGTTACTAACCTTGTCAGGTAAGGCGCAGTAAATATGTCGCTGCAGTCGTCCAGGTCGCAACAAGGCCGGGTCGACGAGGTCGGGCCGCGACGTGGCCACCACCACCGGGCCCCGCGCGCCGCCCTCCGCCCCGTCCAGCCGCGCCAGCAGCTGGTTCACTACCCGGTCCGTCACACCGGTCGAGTCGTGACCGCGTCTGGTACAACAATTAATATAGCAATATAGATAGATAGATAGATCGATATATAGACAGATAGGTAGACCGATAGATAGACCGATAGATAGACCGATAGGTAGACCGATAGGTAGACCGATAGGTAGACCGATAGGTAGACCGATAGGTAGACCGATAGGTAGACCGATAGGTAGACCGATAGGTAGACCGATAGGTAGACCGATAGGTAGACCGATAGGTAGACCGATAGGTAGACCGATAGGTAGACCGATAGGTAGACCGATAGGTAGACCGATAGGTAGACCGATAGGTAGACCGATAGGTAGACCGATAGGTAGACCGATAGGTAGACCGATAGGTAGACCGATAGGTAGACCGATAGGTAGACCGATAGGTAGACCGATAGGTAGACCGAGGGTTCCGTACATACTTCGTCCATCGTTCATCCATCACGGGAAATGCACAATTTTATTTATTTACCTTATTTGAGGTTCGCGTTTGTTGTATGGGAGCCCCCCTTAAATATTTATTTTATTTTGTTTTTAGTATTTGTTGTTATAGCGGCAACAGAAATACATAATTTGTGAAAATTTCAACTGTCTAGCTATAGCGGTTCTTAAGATACAGCCTGCAGATAGACAGACGGACGGACAGACAGCGAAGTCTTAGTAATAGGGTCCCGTTTTTACCCTTTGGGTACGGAACCCTAAAAATGAATCACCGAAATGTTTCTACGCGCATAACTTTGAAACGACTGCACCCAATTGGATAAATCTTTCTTTTATGTGTTCGTTATTGTCAGGAGAAGGTTTGTATGAAAGAAAATGTTTGATAGAAAAAATATATACCGGGAACGCGGGTGAAACCGCGGGGAACAGCTAGTTAAAGATAAAGATTAATTAGCTCAAATAACGGAAATATTAAAACGGACTCTGTCAATCTTTGGATGGAAAGATCTTGTACAAAATGTATAGTGAGTTTGGTCATACTAGCAATATTCCAGTACTTTAATTACAACTACATTTATTCACAAAAACACTACACATAAGGGGTCAACCCCCCTCCCCTGTGTGGCAGCCATTATGTTTTTTTGCAATATTCTGCACCAGTGTACAAAAAAAAACATGTCTAAAAATGTTGGTCTTATTGAGATAAAATTAGGCTTAATCGAAGGGCAAAAATTTTGTCTATTGACTTACAAAAACAATATTTCTCTTGTTAACAAAAATTTACTTTAAAATTATTTTTTTTTGTAGATTACAGCAAAACAGCCCCTTTGGCCCTTTTTACTAGATCGATAGATATATATTGAAATAAGCTACAGCACAACATCAAATTTACTTTTAAATTTATGAAACAGTTCAAAGGTTGCCATATAAATTTTTAAAAAATAATTCTTAGATCATAAAATTCCAGTTTTAGATCTGATACTAAAAACATGCAACCAACCATCAAATATATAAGAATATACAAACAATTAATAACAAAATGAGTGAATAAACTATATAATAAGCGCGTGGACACTTACAATATGCACTTACTTGGGCGCGAGACTGTCGAACTCGTCGAAGAATAGAATGCACGGCCGTTTCATGTCCGCCCTGTGACAACACAGCATTATTAAAAAAAAAACTTATATCAAAATACTTACAACATTACAGAAGTATAGGCAAACATATTTTCGAAACATAAGTTGCTGAACATCTTTTTCTACGTCACAAACTCTAAAATAGCGAAATTTTTTTTTACACATTTTAATCGAGCAAGCTTGGCCTCAGTAAGAAAAGTTCAGTGCTTTTTCTAGCAAAGATTTCGAAAACAGCTAGTCCTACTAATATTATAAATGTGAAACTTTGTAAGTTTGGATGTCTGG
The DNA here is from genome assembly GCA_951216915.1 of Tetheella fluctuosa. NCBI lineage: Eukaryota > Metazoa > Arthropoda > Insecta > Lepidoptera > Drepanidae > Tetheella > Tetheella fluctuosa. The sequence continues at coordinate 14,953,015 of OX578214.1, forward strand.
ATGTTTGTTATCACGCAAAAACTACTGAACGGATTTCGATGAATTTTGACACACAGTTAGAATATATTTTGATAACACATTTCTCTTCTTGCTATCTCATTGAAATCGGGTGAAAGATAGATAAATAATTTATAGACTTTGCGAGTGAAACCACGGGAAACAGTTAATATAATATAAAATGAGCACAAACTTGTCAAACACATCCCGGACGGCCTTCTCGCTCTGTCCTATATACTTGGAGAGCAGCTCGGGGCCCTTGACGGTGATGATGTGCATATCGGGCAGCCGCGCCAGGCACGAGCCCACGTGGGACTTGCCCGTGCCGGGCGGGCCGTACAGCAGCACCCCGCACGACTGGGACGGGAACAACGCGGGGTACTGTTGGGGAACATTATGGGGCTAAATACATATGTCCTGGTGGAATACCAGCGGTGACAAAGTCAAAGCCATTTATAACACGCTTTTATTAACCTCCACCTGTTAGTACTGACTATTTTTTTAAAAATAGTCTTGGAAGTAAAATTAAACACACTTCTAGGTTTCCGAATGAGCTAAAATTTTGCATAATTTAGTTTGGAAATCCAATATGGCGGACTCCCAAAGATAGCGGACTATTTATTTTTTATTCACTCCTATAATATGGGTTATCAAATGAAATGGTTTGCTGATGAACGCGAAAAATAAAATGACGACACATTAAATTCAATATGGCGGACGCCCCGAGATTTATTTTTAGTTCGAGATAAAAGCGTGTTTCTTTTTAAACTATAATATTTTATTTCCGCTTCTACCTTCATAGGTTTACAGGGCCTAAATTGAATAAATTTGTGACATCGAATCCTACAATGAACTTAATCTTTCGTTCAAAGTCAAAGTCAAAAGTCAAAGTCAAAGCCATTTATTCAGTTTAGGCCCTAAGAGGGCACTTATGAACGTCGAAACTACTGAAGTTACCACCGATTCGGAAGTCGCCTTCAACTGAGAAGAACCGGCAAGAAACTCAGCAAGGTTACATTTTTTATATATTTTGTTTTTTTTTTTTTTTTGGACAATCTGACAATGTTGGCTTTTTTTCCATTAAATTTTTAACAATTTTTAAAGAAATGGTAAGGATTAAAGTAATGGTAATTTAAGGAAATAATACACATAAACACAAAAGATGAAAAAAAAACAACAAGAAAAAAAACGTTGAAGGAAAACATCGTGGCGGTAGTATACTTTGTAGTACCCGCCTGGCTGGCTTACCATCCTCGAGTTGAAAATCTGTCGCCACGCTCCTGCCGTTGTGTTCCTGTAGTTGCACTTGAGAGACAGTTTGTTCTAGGCTTTGTGTGGTTACCATACAACCACAGTCTATGTAACTCTTACAGTCGGCCAACAGACACGTCTAGACAGAGCAATCGTGCGGGGCTTACGGGATGAGAGAGGGGCGGTAGCGAGCCTAAGATGACAAATGCCTATACAAAAGCTGCATTTCGCGTGACTGCAAACGCGATGGACGACTGTATGTTTTTTACGCTGTGCCTATGTAAAAAATAAGTGTTTGGGAAGGCCTATTTGATAAAAAATATTTTCATTTTCATTCTTACTGGCAGATTATTATTGGTAATATCTACTTGCTTGTCCAGTTTCTAAAAAATAACTTACCATTATGGGCCAAAATATGCACTCGGTCAATTCCTGCTTAACATTTTCTAGTCCACCGACCGGGCCCCAGATATCGAACGCGTTAGCTTTCTCCTCGTCCTTCGTGACGTCTTCCACGAGGCGGGGCTTCGACTCGTAGGGTTGAGCTTCTATAAATAAATGATTGTTTATTATTACAATAAACTTTCCTCATAACGGTTTCATCCAACGGTTTCATTCTATAGCCTATAGCCTTCCTCGATAAATGGGCTATCCAACACTGAAAGATTTTTTCAAATCGAACCAGTTATGCCTGAAATTAGCGCATTGAAACAAACAAACTCTTTAGCTTTATAATATTATTAGTATTAGTATAGATTCACATTGAGAAATCGGTCAAATCGCATAACCGATGCGCACACGCCTTAGATATACTTAACTAAAATAAGGATCTCCCTATTTTAAAATTTTCTATGGGTCATATGGATGACTACTTTTTGTAAATGCATACATAGATAAATTCCCACTTATATATACATACAACAGACTCAGGACAAACAGACATGTACATGCACACAAATGTCTGTCCTGAGTGGAAATCGACCCCATGACATGTGGCGTGATGAAGATCAGATACTTCTAGAAATAGGGAATACTAACTTTTCTTTTTAACAGCTTTAAATATTTTTCTATTGAGGTAATCTGTGATATCTCTCACGCTGCTGCCCGCGGTGTCTCTTGCCAACTTTATGACGTCATCGTCCTCTACTACAAACTGCTCCCGGATTTTATCATTTAGTAAATGCTTGAATAATTCGACTCTTTCTTCCTGCAATAACAAAATTCAGTCAAATATATATATTTTTTTATTGCTCGCCAAAATTATCATCCAAAATCTTTTTTTTTACGCTATACGTCCATGATTAGATCATCAAACTCTATAGAAGTACCAAATTTGAACTTCTTCTATCCGTAAATACGGAGACAATAAGCTATGTTAGACGGACAGACAGACAAAACCAAGTATAAATTATACATACTTGTTCAATCTCTGGTACATTAAAATGTGCAGTGAACAATGGTTTCCCGCTGAACTGCCTCAACGTCGGATGCAGAGCCTTCATGCTGAGTGACGTCATCAGCACGCACACACCCGAACACGTTTGTAGTAAATGTTTTATTACTACTGCTAACCTAAAATTTTCATAATAATATACTAGCTGTTCCCTGCGGTTTCACCCGCTTTCCCTGGATAAAAAAAAACCTCTAGCCTTCCTGAAGAATTGTGGTATAAAATGCAAAAATAATTTTTCAAATCTGACTGATAGTGACAGAGATTAGTGCGTTGAAAAAAAAAAAATTCTCTACAGCTTTATTATATCAAAATACCTATATAATTAATACCTTTGATAATACCCAATATCCTGTGGTGAAGCACCTTCTACATTAGGTGGCACCAATGAATCCACGTCATCGCATATCAGCACCGCAGGACTGTGCTCCTGGCACATCAGTATAGCCTTCCCAAGCACTTCAGGAATATCCTTACGGCCCTTCAACGATCGACAGTGGAGGATATGGGACCAGACTGTCACTTCCTTTTGAACTATGTGGCAGAGTGAGGACTTGCCTGTGCCACTTAAGCCTGAAAAAAAAGTAAATTTGGTTATTATTTGTAGAAAGCTGACAAGTAGCTTTAGCATTACCAGGGGGATTGCTAATGTTCAGGACACGCCAGTAGCTACTTAAGAATGGTAGCCAGCACGCGGATAATACTAACACTGTGCTATGGTTCTCCTCACAATGTTTTCCATTATCGAAACTCAGTATGACGTCACTATTACCGAAACTCAGTGATAATGATGTTACGGCATTTGACGTGCTTTTATATTACTGGTCATTCATTTGATTATAACATAGGAATTTGAATGAATAGTTACTTATCACTAGCTTCCGCCCCGCGGTTTCACCCGCGTTCCCAAAGGATCTTATGTATTCCCGGGATAAAAAGTAGCCTATAGCCTTCCTCGATAAATGGGCTATCCAACACAAAAATATTTTTTCAATTCGAACCAGTAGTTCCTGAGATTAGCGCGTTCAAACAAACAAACTCTTCAGCTTTATAATATTAAGTATAGATTCTACAACTAAAACATAAAATATCAACTAAATAACTCACCAGTAATCAAAACATTGCTCTTAATTTCCGAAACACCTTTGAATGTAGCCTCTCTATGTATCTCAAAATACAAATGCGATATAACTGTATCAACTAACTTCTCCATAGATTTAATTGTTCTACAGTAATTCTTATAATCATATTCTAAATTAGACACAACAGTCTTTGGAAGCACTAAATCTATATCATTTAAACATTTTGCTGCAACACTACAATGTCTAAATGATTCTGAATTCAACATTGTATACTTTAACTTATCCGGTTTTAATTTAAACTGCAAAAAGCCGCTAGTTATCTCAGAATTCTGTTTTACCATACTATTGTTTATAAGAAATCTTTTACCGGAATGTGTGTAGCTAATAACACAGTTTTTAAACCTTTCTAAAACATCTATTTCTGCCTGTATTTGCTCTGTATATGTGATAACTTCTATACTATCTGGTTGCTCTAATGTATCACCAATAATTGTAAATATAATTTTCATTCCATTTTCAATATTTACAATTGCATTTAAAGATTTAGTTATTAACGCTGTTGGTATGTTTCTATTATAAACTTCACGACAAAGGCTTCTATATATAACATTGTCTATAGGTACTATCTCTACACACAAATCGTTTATATGATTATTATTATTTTCCGTGTCATCTTCGTTATTCTCTTGTATAATGGAAGGTATATTCTTCATTGTCGCTAATATTACTGTTAAATCTTTATACTTATCATCTATTAGGTCTTCATGAATGAAAACAGTGTATGGATGTATCAAATTCTTTTTTCCATCGCTATCTATCGGCATTGCTCTGAGTACTAATCTTTTTGGTATATTTAAATACGGACGTAGCATTCCTTCATTTATAAGACCTATATTTTTAAATTTAACATCTTTCTCTTTTGCTGTGTTTATGGGAGTATTTTGTAATGAACCGTGTATGCTATTGAAGGCATCAACTTTAACTATTATACGGCTGTGATTGACTAGCAAGCCAGTTTGTTTAGGTGTGAATACTATGGGAAGGGAAGCTGATATCCAGACAACAGCTGTCTGGTTGGCTACTACAAGCCTCAGTTGATCTAATATACGCATCTGTAGGAGCTCTACATTGTGTTCCTGGAATGAAAATAAGCAACTTTTTAAGCTAAACAATGTCAAGTTATAAACAAGATATAAAACTGCCTCAAAAATGTTATAGACAAGGCAACTTAAAAATCAATCAAGTGCAAGTCGGACTACAGACTCTATCACAATCTGTAACATTTCATTTCTACAAAGGAGACTTTTAGAAAATGTAATGACGCATTCCGAATCACACAATTCATTGTTTTTTTTTTTGTTTTAACCTCAATTAGGATCGTGCGCATGCCCACATGCCCACAACGATGGATCGCACTTGGCCCAGCAAGGAGGGTTTTATACAATAATAATAAAACCCAATTTTGTGACACTGTAACTGTACAAAGAATTGTGTTAGAAAGCCTTTTTATTACTCATCACGTCGTGTTACATTGCATGACATGTAAGGGGTCATAATTAGATTTTATTATGCTACCTACATATTACGGGGAGGGGGAGAAGGAGAACCTTTTGGTACCACTCCCACGCCATGGAGATGTATAGTTTTCGAGAAATTCAATTTTAAAGTTTGAGGTTATGTTTGGTGAAATGCTCAATATTTAACTTAGATTTAATCATAATTCAAAATTGAATTTCTCGAAAACTGTGCATCTGCGGGGCACGGGAGTGGTACCAAAAGGTTCTTCTTCCTCCTCCCCCTCCCCCTCCTCCTTATGCTCCTTATGCTATATCAGTTATCTGGTTTCCATAGTACAAGGTCTGCTTAGCTTGGGATTGGTGGCTTAGATGGCTGTGTGTCTGATGTCCCAAGATATTTATTTATTTACTAGCTGTCCCCCGTGGTTCCATCCGCATTCCAGAGAAAAAAAGTAGCCCATGCCTTTTTCAATACAATAGATTCTCTGCATACTAAATTTCATCAAGATCAGTTGAGCGGTTTAGGCGTGAAAAGGTAACAATCAAACAAACTCCTGCATTTATAATATTAAGTTACGATATTCCATTCCTTACCAAAATCTCCTGATCATCAGGACTATTGGTATCAACATAGAGTACTTCCAGCACTTTTACATCACCATATGGCGACACAAATACATCACTACCGTTATCCAAGCCCAATAACCGACTGTGTATGGGGTTACATGCTATTTGACCTTCCGGAACATTGCTAGAGAATACTACCCATAGTAATATATGCTTCTCCTTTGATAGCACTTGTACTGTTTGTGTCTGTAATATAGTAATTCTAATTACTGAATAGTCTTACAAAGCAAACAACCAAAATAATAAAAAAAATGTATTTTCGTTGAATGCCTTGATGAAGGTTGAGGGTACAAATCCGTAAGTGAGTATGAGCTTTTGATGTATTAATGGTATCATTCACTTCTTGCTTAAATGGCATTTGTGTTCATTTCACACAAATGGTATCATAGTACCTCTCAAGTTCAAGATTTATCACCAAACACCTACAGATATATTATAGCAGCTATATTTGAGAGCCAGTTCCCTCCAGTGTGTTTTTTATGTAAAAAACAACTTCTTTATTTTTTTAAAAGTCCCTAATTATCATCACAAAAACAAATAAATAACCTCAAAATAATCCATATTTAAAAATACATATTGTGTACGTATATTTTAAGTAAGTACAATAAAAAGTACTTCAAACACTTGTTTCTAATAAGTAATTTCTCAATATTTCGATATAAACTATTACCTGTTCATTGTTTGTGCTGTACTTTGGACTGATATATGCAAAGCAAGTTTTCTCATGAATAAATACCACTTTAAGCCTTACACCACCTAACATTTTTACAGGTACTTATTAGATTTGACCACTTTACTGAAAAGACTATGGTTTCCTATTTGTAAATTAACACTGTTTTTTTGTAAATAAATCAAACACCATTTATTGCAACACCACTGACAGTGACAGGCTATCAAATATATTTGTATTGAAATTTTTTACTAAAAAAGGAGGAACTGACGGACTGACATATTATTAGCATATAGATAAAAAATATATATTCATAATAATTTTTCACACTTTTTTTACAGTGGAAAAGATTTTTTTTAGCGGAAAAGTAAAAAAATCATAGTAAAATAACTGTCAAAATATATATTTGCTACACGCTCGAGCTTTAATTAATAACGAAAACAATCCTAAAGTGTTTTATGAAAATCAATTATTAAAAAAAAAACCTGCTAAACTGTCAAGATATTTTGTAATTTCAAGTCAGTAAAAATAATATCGCAATAGGAAGCTAAAAATAATAATCTAAGATTTTAATGTTATTCAGGTTCTCACTTACGTAATGCTTACATACAAAGATTATTTTGCATACGGAACGCAAGCGTATTCTTTTTTTGAAAACACGGTTCAATCTACGTAGGATGCATCATGGATGGATTTTCCTAACAACTCAGACTTCATTTACTTATGTACCTTTAAAAATATAACAAAATAATAATTCCTTTACAAAGTTTTGTCAATTTTACATCATTTTATGCTTAAATTTTTGTTCTATTTTCAATAGACTTTATGTCTTGGCTTTTATTTTGCAAACCGTTATTCAAACAACATCGTAAAAAGGAACATAATATCGCCTGCTTCTTGATTGGTTCGTTCACGGACCAATAGCATTTCAAAGCTCAACGGTTTTTGAAGACGTTCTGAATCCGGTGTCTTGTTGAAATTATCTAAAATTTGGATGAAATTTTACATTATCTAACCATTATCGACTCGTGTAACTTGTAGAGTGACCAAAATATAATACAAAACGGCACCAGCCGCCCTATAAACGTAAGTATTAGTTTATCGTTAGAAAACCGTTTGACGCCGTGTCGATGTTCGCTTGTTTTGCCTCCATTTTTGGTCGTTAGACGTGAAGATTTTGAAACGGCTTGTTTACGTTTGCATAAAAACCTGTGTGTAAAATAATTTACGACAAAATTTTGGTGTATTTTCACCACGTTGATGCAGTGCACGTGATAGTAACTGATTGTTTCAGTACCTCTTGTAATGGCGCCAACAAGGTTGGCATCGAAGCCGATCGGCGTCAATGAGAACCTAAACGGGATATTAGGCCATGGAATAACGACGAGGAGTAAGCAGTTGGCTACTCTGAAGAGTCACAAAGACAGTTTGAAAGTTCCAAACAAGAGAAAAGCGGACAGCCCCCTGAAAGATGTGACTGCAAAAAGAGCGGCGTTTGGTGACATCACTAACGCCTTCAACAAGTCCTGCGTGCCTCACGACAAAGACAAGGTCATGCTGGTGAAGAAGGTCACCGTTGAGTCCAAAATGCTCCCTACAGCTAAGGTTGTTAACCTTTTTTTTACATAATATTAGATTTGAGGGTAGCCTCTTAGGTACCTTAATTTTAACTACAAAATCATGCAAATAAGTCATTTTATCAATAGATTTAGCTATAGAACTATTTTTTCCAAGTAAATAGGTCATTGAACTTTCCCTCCAAAAAGCAATAAAAGCCACATGACTGCCAACTCATGGCTGAAGTAGGTATAAACAGAAATACCTTACATATTTAATTATTTACTTTATTCAGGTTGGAGTAACTACTTTATAGATTATTTTCACTTCATCATACATTTTGGACAACATACCATACCTGATAATGAAGCAGTATTTTACAGGATTAAAAAAATGGTTGTTCTTCTTCATGTGCTAGATATAATAAAGTATAAATTGATTTAGTACCTACAGGCTGAAGCTCAATTGAAATGTTTACACACAATTTAGCCTTGACCTATTTTTTACTTTGGCTATTAGCATTTAGAACTACTGATACTAATCTACCTACTTATTTTTTTATATACATAGTAACAAAGCATTTGTTTAGTCTTCTATTAATACACATAATAAAACTTTCAAACCAATGTGTGTGTACATTTAACATGCTAATGTTTGAAATTACTGAATGTATTTCCATGGGGTTTTCATAGATTAATTAAATGTAGCTTGATGCCTTGAATAGGCTGTTTCAACAAAATTTACTGATGGAAAAAGATATATTATAAGTTAGTTAATAATAATTTAGCTGTTAAATAAATAAAAATTAAGTGAGAGAGTAACAAGCTCTGGACCGAAGTGTACTCATCAATACATAACAATTAAATAAAATAAATTTTCTGGGATATTATGTCTCACATACAGCCATCTGACCCCAAACTAAGCAGAGCTTGTACTATGGAAGCCAGATAACAGATATACTACTTTTATGTTGTAAATACCCAGACTCAGGAGAAACAGCCATGTTCATGCACACAAATGTTTGTCCTGAGTGGGAATCGAACCCATGACCTGCGGCGTGATAGATAGTGTATCTTATATCATCAATTGGAGATGTCTTCATTATGGATGCTGTTTTAGACATAAATGCTGGTGGTTAGCTTAATTCCTATTATGGGGTTGGTTATCATGAGCTTTAGGTGAAGGAAAACTTTGTGAGGATACCATAGTATGGTAGCAGGTTACTTTGTGGTATCCAGCCAGGTGGATCGTCATGTAGAAAAACTTTCACCAAACACCTACTGGTGTAGTCTGGCAATTGCACTTGAGAGCCAGTTGCCTTCTTGGCTTTACAAAGATCTGGCAACACATTGGCAATCCCACTGGTATTACTTATGTTCAAAGGCAGCAGTAGACACTTATCAGCCTTCTGACAGTTTTTTTTTTTACAAAATCATGGGTATTTAGACTTTAAGTCTATGATTTTATACCTTATCTAATGTTGAAAATCAATCTTATTAAAAATATGAAATGGACTTTGATAGATTTGAACTGTGAGTAATTCTATTATCTCTAAATGTAATGATATTTATACCTAGATATACGCCAAATGTTTTCATACTAATCCTAACTAATATTATAAATGTGAAAGTGAGTTTGTTTGTTACCTTTTCACGCTTAAACCGCTGAACCGATCGCAGTGAAATTTGGTATGCAGATAGCCTATGGTATGGAGAAGGACCTAGGTTACTTTTTATCCCAGGAAAACATAAGATCCCACAGGATCGCTGGTGAAACCGCGGGGCGGAAGCTAGTTTAATATTATAAAGAGGGAAGATCGTATTTTTGTATGTTTGTAATGAATAAACTCAAAAACTACTTGACCGATTTCAAAAATTCCTTCACCCTTAGAATTCTTCATTATCCATGAGTAATGGGCTATTTTTAAATCCTGGGAACGCGGGTGAAACCGCGCGGAAAAGCTAGTATACAATATTTGATGTTGAAGATGTGAGAATTGGGTCCCTGCTGATGTACCCACAGTGAATTGGAGATGGCTGTGTGTGAAAAATGTGCCAAGATATTTATTTATTATGGATATGAGAATATAATAAAGGCAATACCTTCTTATAAACTCAAGCAACACCTAATTTAACCTAGAACATTAGCAGATTGTTGTTTCAACTTCTCCAATACCATTATCTTGTAATTAATTTTAGAGCATCAAACCACAGACCACACTAAATGGCAAAGCTTCAAAAGCTAAAACACTTCAGAGAGTGGCAACAAACGCAATTGAGACAGTTCAGAAGCACTTTGCAAAGGATCCACCCAAGCCGGTCGCTACTAGAGCTCAGAATGGGATCCTTAAAAACATTGAAAAGAAAGACAAGACTATTAAAGACCAGAATCAAAGTCAGACATCTGTGAAGTCGGCAAGGAGTGACATGTCTGGGGAGCCATCACTTTATATGACTGCTTTGGAAAATATGTTAGTATCTTTTTTTAATTGTATTTTTTTTTAATATTTCTCACTAGAAACAGGCCTACATTCACAGTTAAGTAAAAACAACTGAAGGGTTTTGCGAGCAGACAAAAGAATTTAGTGGCATCCTAGATCCGAGTAACTAATTAGGGAGTCCCTAAATCGGGTAGTGTAATAACCTCTTTACTCTTCTTTGCATTTCTTTTTTATTAAGGTGATGCCGCGTTAAGCTTAAAAATCTGAAATTCAACGTGCTGCGTCCCGCTCCCTACTATAGCGACCTCTCATAGAAAACCCGCGTAAACGGAACGGGCGTATGCAACAAAATGGTTTTTATTGTTAAATTTAAAACTACAAATATATTTCATAAAACCTAAGTACAATTTATAGTATCAGTTTCAATTAAAATTGTAGAAATTTTGGAACTTCAAATCGATACTCAATGCCGGTAAAATTGGAATCTCTTATTTTAAAGAGGTCTTTTTGTTTAATTATTTTGTGATATAAAAGTTAACCAATCGTGTTATGCAACGTACCTACAAAATAAAGTCAAAGACATGATGAATTCTTACAACAAATTTCAGTTCGTTCGCTTCAGTCATTTTTGAGAAAAATCGCGATCCTTGCAAACAAAATCTTCAAGGCGTCGCCTTAACAGTATATTGCTATAAGATATTAGTATTGTACACTGTATTGTAAACAAATGTATCATGCCTACCTACACTATAAGGTATTCCGTAAATTTGTTATCGGATCTAGTTCTGTTTTAGATATTTACTAGAAGAGTCATTCCTTACATTAAAGTTCATAAGTACGAAGATATTACTACTAAATAAAATACTTCAGTACTTAGCTTAACTTAGGTTCACTAGATGACATGCCGAGCGTGATAAGCGCTGTCGTCGGCGGCAGTGAGAGGTCGTGGGGCGCACTCCTCTCCTTTTGCGAGCGCGTTATGCTCGCAAAGGAGGCGGCGGAACGTGTCAGGGGGGACATTACCCCCCTTTCGATCCGCCGCAGGAGAACAGGGCGCCGGAGGGTGGCATTTGTTTGCCACCTTTTCCCCCATTTGAGCCTTGGGGCGGCGGACTCGTTGAAGTCTGCCGCCCGTCACAATTGAGCTCAGGTAGATTATGTGCGTTTGCTCCCGCACGCTACCCAAGGCGAGACGGTGAGGACAAGAGCTCCGGTCCCCACCGTCGACCACGACTTAGTCAGTAGGAGTGACATAACCGCACCGCTTCCCCCTGGAGCGGCGAGGTATCTATGAGGATTTTTCTGGGCTAAAAGTTCACTAGATGATTGATGATGTTACTCGTGTCGCTTCTGCAAGAGTTAGACTTATTCAATACAAAGATTTTTCTTTCTATTCTTCTGTATGTTAGCACTATTTATTATTCTATCCTAGAAGTCTTCCACAAAAACTGTCTAGAAAAAGGATTTAAAGCTATTTATTCAATAGATTTAAAAAAAAAAGTCTTAAAAATAAGTTATAGCCCCCAATAAATTACCTTGGTCCTTTACCAAATCATCATTGCAGAAGTCCGGCTGAGACCACAAAAGATGGGTATAAGACGATCAGCGAAAAGCTAGACAAGGTTAACTTAGATGACTCGGCTAAGAAGTTTCTGGACGAGGAGATTGATGAGCCACATAAGACACCCGCCGGCGTACCAGACTTTGACCAGGAGAACTGGACCGATCCGTTCCAGGTGTCCAACTATGCTATGGATATATTTAACTATTTGAAGGGGAGAGAGGTAAGTTATATTACTGTGGTTTCTACTTGATCTCTTCACTCAGTTGACCACATATGTCTGTGTTTGACCTACTATGTTATTATTTACCACTTATCGTAGCGAGGGTAAATGATATGGCTGAAAATGGTAAGCACACAAAGCCTTAAGGGAACTAGCTCTCAAGTACAGCTGTTGGAATACACTGGTAGGTGTCAACAGGTTTTCATCTTGATGGTGGTAGCCAGTCAGGCGGGTACTACAAATCAATTTCACAAGACTTTCGTAACGTCACATGACGTCACCACTACTGAGCACACGATGTATACGCTCGTATAATTGCAGCGCTTGTTCCCGATCGACGACTACCTGCAACGCATGGACGGCATCACGACGTGGATGCGCGCGCTGCTGGTGGACTGGATGGTGGAGGTGCAGGAGAGCTTCGAGCTCAACCACGAGACCCTGTACCTGGCCGTCAAGCTGGTCGACCTCTACCTCACACGCTCCACCAAGAAGCAAGTGCAGTCCGATCACTTGACGAAGGAGGAGCTGCAGCTGCTCGGGGCTTCCGCTCTGTTTATCGCTGCTAAGTTTGATGTGAGTTTATTGATAAGGTAGTAAATGTTTTGTTTTTACCGGAGTATTGATATGCCTATAAAAACAAAATAAATTGATTTAGTGGTCTATATACGTTTTACAAGCTCCCCAAACCCAAGTAACGCAACTTGATAATGAAAATATCCAGACATTGTACTTTTTAAACGGGTGGATGGTCAGTTAATCAGTTATGTATGATATGGTTTTGAATAGACTTGATTTTTATCACAATCATACCATGTAGGTGTGGTAGGTGATGAGGTGGCCGCAGGCCTAAATAGGCCAAACAAAGGCAACTGAATATCAAATGCACCTAGTGAAACACGATGCTTGGCGATAGATTTTCAACATAATGTTACAAAAAACATGTATTATTTCAATAACTACTTTAAGAACTTGAAAGTAGAGTCAATAGATTTTTCCGACAAAGCATACTACACAATGGAAGACTAATTTTGGTTACATGTGCATACAATACACGTAACCAGCAATATTTGAAGGACCAATTGGTGTTTGTTTCGATATTTATTATATAATGTAATTGTTTTTTGTCACAAACATTTTTTCTATCAATACAAGCAAGTGACAAAGATTATATTTGTTTCCAGGAGCGCATTCCACCTCTAGTGGACGACTTCCTATACATCTGCGATGGCGCGTACTCGCTGACTCAGCTACTCAAGATGGAGACGACCATACTGCGCGTCGTGGACTTCGACCTCGGCATACCTCTCTCGTATCGATTCCTGAGGAGATATGCGAGGGTAAGTACAGCTGCACAGTTGTGGGATAGAAATACTTTTGAAAGAACTATTTTCGTGTAAGTTGATTTGGGTATCCATATTTACACACCATACTTAGGCCTTACTCTTTTTCTTAAATTTAGGGTCTTTACTCGATTCATTTTTCTAGCTCACAATATAGAATTAATCGGTTGGCTCGCGAATGGGACGCGCGTGCCAAAACTACTTACAAAAAAAAACAGGAATCGCAAGTCAACTTAATAATCATGACAAGACAATTACATACATTTAAAAGTTTCGATCTAGAATATATTATAATCCATGTATGCCAAAATACAATATAAATGTAAGGTGTGTGTATGTGTGTGTGTGGTGCAGTGTGCGCGCGTGTCGATGCCGACGCTGACGCTGGCGCGGTTCGTGCTGGAGCAGTGCCTGCTGGAGTACACGCTGGCGGGCCACTCGGACAGCAAGATGGCCGCCGCCGCACTCTACCTGGCGCTTAGGATGAAGTCGCTCTCCTCATGGACGCCCACCCTACACTATTATACTGGCGAGTATTATTATATCTAATACTAGCTGTTCCCCGCGGTTTTACCCGCATTCCCGGGTTAAAAAGTAGCCTATAACCTTCCTCAAGAATTGGGCTATCGAGTGCAAAAATATTTTTTCAAATCCGACTGGTAGTTCCATAGAAACAAAAAAAAACTTTTATATTAGTACTAGTTTTCGCCCCGCGGTTTCACCCGCGTTCCACAGAGATCTTATGTTTTCCCGGAATAAAAAGTAGCCTATGTTCTTCTCCATACCATAGACTATCAAATTTCATTGTGATCGCTTTAGCGGTTTAAGCGTGGAAAGGTAAAAAATAAACAAACAAACTCACTTTCGCATCTGATCCGTAAATAAGTATAACTTTACTGATGTAATACATTATACTACTTACAATACTTACAGTAAATACAGGGCTATTTTTAATTGTTCAATATACAGGTTGATTTTTTTTTGTCACTGGCCATACTTGCAGGGGTTGAAGTACTCGTCAATATGAACAACTTTTACTATGGGACCAACTTTGATTTAGCATAAAATAAAATGGTTCCTTCATACATTTTGGTCGAGTAGGTATTGAACTTTTGTATGGACAACTGATATTTTTTTTGTGATCTCAGTGTTAGTCCCATGATAAAAGTTGTTCATATTGATGAGTACTTCCACCCCTGCAAGTATGGACAGTGACTAAAAAATCATCCTGTACAGCATTGAAAATACTTACTTAATATAAACAACTTTTACTATTGGTCCCAAATGTCCCAATCTGAAAGTTTTAACTAAACAATTAAGTCTAACCCTGTATACTTACTAGTTTCCGCCCCGCGGTTTCACCCGTGTTTCCGGGATAAATAGTAGTCTATGTACCTACATGAGTGAGCTATGTTGGCAAGTAAAGCCTAGAAGGGAACTGACTTTCATGTACAGTCACAAACATAAATATATACAAGGGGGCGAAAATGGTCGATCATTAAATGAAACTAGAGCTTTATCATGTTGTTTTCAAACCATATGTAATTAAATACGTGTGACACTCGGGGACTGCCGCGGTAAAGCTATTGCATAGCATTTTTATCAACTTATGCAATTATAATTATTTATTTATTTTTTATTTAAGTATGCAGTTTTTTTTCTTTTATTTTTCTTTGATATTAATTCAAGTTTTTTCTTTGATATTAATAGATACCTATACACCTATATACTTGCTCACAAACAGCCGCTTACGTATTCGTCCGATTTCGGAGCAGCTCGTCTTAGGTTTTATTTTCGTGACGGAATTTCTTGATTCGGTCGCCGCGCTCAAAGCCCGCTATAAAAGCTATACAATAGCTTAAAATCATTTAAATCCATCGAGTAGTTTAGCCACAGTAATTAATTTTCGTTTTATCAATTTCACTCATCACATAGATGCCTAACAAATTCACTAGGCTAAAGTAGGTCGGACAATGATTCGAGCAAACCAATGATCCTAGCGCTGCCTTCATTTCCCTGTATAACACGTTATGTGAGACAAAGAAAGCGTATCGCCCGCGCCTCTTACAGGTCAGTGTCGATGTAACTATAAAACAGTGTTGCATCTTGTTTACGTACCGAAAGTATTTACTTTCATTGAAGATTTAGATTTTTTTATTTTGTTTTAAAATCGTTTTCGACTGTGTCATAGCCAATTAGTGTTTAAATTAAATGATCAACCGTCATATCCACCTTGTATGCAGTTAGTAAAATTCGAAAGCGATTTTCTCGTGAAATAACACCTATATCATAATAGTATTGTTTCGAAAATACTATATTTGTTACACTATATTTTTTTAAATAAATACTTGAAGTAATTCCCTTTCGAATTCTGCGTATTAACTATGTATAAGGAAAGTTAACATTAATTAATAACAGCCATTTATGTCCTCTCTCCTCAGGTTACACACTCAATGACATCCTACCGATCGCGATAGCACAGAATGCGTCACTGCACAAGAAGCCCAAGTCTGCCATCAGCACGGTACGGAACAAGTATTCTC
Organism: Tetheella fluctuosa; assembly: GCA_951216915.1. Lineage (NCBI taxonomy): Eukaryota > Metazoa > Arthropoda > Insecta > Lepidoptera > Drepanidae > Tetheella > Tetheella fluctuosa. Next base: position 14,969,276 of record OX578214.1, read on the forward strand.
ACACGATATTCTTCGAAGTTGCTAAAGTACCTCTTATAGACGACTCTGTGCTCACCAGCTGAGATACAGCGCGTGGCACTTTACATACTGTAAAAAGCGTACTAAGGTGGGTCCAAATCATTTAAAAATACAGTTTTGTGTGTACATTACCGTGAGTGAATGGATGAGCGATGTATCGGTACCAGTAAAAGTGAGTGGCAGAATAAAGCCAAGTGATGTACCAATATTGTTTTTTTCTTTTTGCTGTAATTGACAAAGGCCTTATGTTGAGATGTTGGTAAAGCTCATATTTTACATAAATATTTATGTATCTTTGTATACTTTATTGCTTATTATTTATTTCATTTGAATTTCTGTCGCTCGTCCATGAAGCTATAGCCAAATAAGAAAATTGATCGCTTATGTTACTTAATTATTATTATTGTAACTTAGCTGTCGATGTAATTGTGTGGAAGAAAGATGTGATGCTTGAAAGAGTCCTATAGTTTGTTTAGAAATTTTCAACATCATTTCAACAATTTACTGTTAAAATCAGTGGAACAAATACAAATGTATCTAAACAAATTATACTATGACCACTGATATGATGTAAGGTGCCACATTGGCATGCTAATTCTTACACCTAAGTAGTTTGTTTGACATGTAATGATAGACAAATTTGTTTGTGCGGGTAACTGTACTGCACTGCCAATATAAATAATGTTAGGTAGTGAAAAAATCTAGATCAATTAAGTTTTAGTGTAAACAAACATTGCGCGATTGAATGCGAATTGTTAAACGTTGAAAGAAAACGGTGTTTATGTGGATGTTAGAATTTTCGATGACACGAAAATACGGTAATAAAGACTGAAATGTTTGCACATGTGACGGAGGAAATGTTGAGGTTTAGTTACCTCATTAACTTAAATTTTCTACTTATATGAATATGTGCCATATATTTATGGCGTAATAAAATGACCAGAGGATAAATTATCCTTATTTAAAACATGAATTTTAAACGCGGCGAAACTAAGTTTCCTATAACAATACGTTTGAACGAAAAAAAGAAACCAAAATCATAATTTATCAGCTGTAACCTCAATAGCATATTGTACCAAAAAGCAATACCTAATAAATCCCGCATTCCAATATTGTTTCCCGCCTAGCCGCTTGTTATTTTTTGCGCTGTCTTCCTATAACGTTATAGGTAAATAAAGCGGCTGAAATGTAGCAAAGTTAATGTATATTACTGCTTAGAATGTGTATGTTAGGTTACGCTATTCTTGCGTTATGCTTAATCTTTGTACATTGCTGGGTAAAGATAATACTTACGTGTTAATTAGGCTTATTATTACGAATTATTTTAAGGTAGATAGACCTTATGGCTTTAGAAACTAAACTATACAACGTAGTATTTGTGCTACCTGTCAGAAAGTCCCTAGTTTTATATGTGCAATTTGTCTTAAGACTTCATATTATGTGTTGTGCAAATGCCGTGTTGCGAATATCGGGAACAACTGCACGAGAAATATGCTTCGAAATGTACCTCAAGCTGGCAGTCTCTAGTTGAAAACTGGTGATTTTTTTGACATCCTTTTTGTAACACGGATCTTAAGATATTCTGTATTATAATATTCGGAAGCCTTGTAGTCCCATAGAACTAGCAGACTAGCAATGCGTAGAAGTCATTTTCGACTCTTAAGTGATTGGAATAAGTACTAAAAGTAGTATGCTTTGTCTTGAATCGCGGTATGCATAATGCATAATATAACTTCAAATAGAATACGCTTATTATTTTCAGTGTATAATTCTCGACAGGTGGCACACAAATTTATTGGACGGTACATAATGTCGACACGCGCCGGATGTGAAACGTCTTTATACATCAATATATGTATTCTTAGCAGACTTTGCTAATACTCTTTTAATTATAATTATTATTAATAATGGATTTTTTGTAATGTTTTAATATAATTAATTTACATAGTAATTATTGTGAGATTATTTCATCGTCATTGTCTTATGTTTTGTAATTTATCACATTTTAAAGAGTACAAAATATTGGAATGTTATTATAATGTTGTTCGTTTAATAGTAAGTTTTAGATTAATTATCACTTTGAAAACTGTTTTTTTTTTCTTGATAACATTTGTCGTCATAATTATACAAGGTTGATGTAAACTCTGACATGTAAATAAAAGTGATTTTGGTTTGGTATGATGCTCTTTTGATTCTCTTATTGTTTTGTAATATGTCTCAATTCGATTTGATTTCATACATGTACATACATAATAGGGACTTTATTTCACATTACATTGTATCTATCAATAATAATTTTCAGACAGTAATTTGAGTGGAAATAAAAAGTTCGTTGCACTTCGTAATATAGAATTACGACCAGTTTCACAGGTTGCCGATAAAGTTCTGATGTCTTTACAGGAGACATTCATTCTGTTAATTTCGAAAGGAAAAGACTGCGTTATCAGATGTCCATCAGATAAACTATCCAGAACTTATCGGCTACCTGTGAAACTGAGCAACTTTTCATTTTAAGTGCCAATTAATCCAGATAACTATTATACGTTTTCCTGTACCAGTGTATAATGTATATGAAATGTCATATTTTCAAAACCTATGTTAGGTTCTTAATATTGATATTTTATGCTTTTTAGGGTTCCGTAAATCCGTACCCAAAGGGTAAAATCGGGACCATATTACTAAGACTTCGCTGTCTGTCCGTCCGTCTGTCTGGCACCAGGCTATATCTCAAGAACCGCGATAGCTAGACAGTTGAAAATTTCACAAATTATGTATTTCTGTTGCCGCTATAACAACAAATACTAAAACAAAATAAATACTTAAAGTGGGCTCCCATACAACAAACGCAATTTTGCCGTTTTTATAGATAATGGTACGGAGCCCTTCGTGCGCGAGTCCGACTCGCACTTGGCCGGGTTTTTTTATCAACTTTGAGGACAAATCGAGTTTTTTTTCATACATTTTGTTAGAAGTTTGATTATTTCATAAATATGCCATCTCATAATACCCACTCTGTATACCATAGGGGATAAATTAAAACAATTATATTATTCATGTTGTGATTTAATCACACTTGAAAACAATGTATTTTCTGTAGTCACAAAATCATCAGACTCGCGTATTTGCGTTATACATACCTACAAAAAAATTACAAAACATACCATACCTACAAACGATCCATAGGTACATGTAGTGGGACAAGTTATAGTGGGTTTAAATAACGGACGAACATTGTCCTTAACAAATTCCATCAAAAGATTGGACTACAAGTATTAGTTACTGAAAGGATACCAAAAAGTAATGCGCTAATCGAGGAATAACATAGTATACGGTTATTAACGCTGTGGCACATAATTTTATTCCTATTTTTTTATCCAAAAAAATAATGCTGAGTCTATTATGTGACTACGGCTGCGCTTACGTCTGTCAACAAGTTTTTTTATCAATACAAGAAAAAAACGAAATCAACGCCTAGTACAAACCCTTGGACGAAAACAAGAGGCACTAGTACAGAGGGTGGGTCCCTTTATTTTTTTTTAATTCAACCTCTAAGGGGGTAGAATAAAGACTGACTATAATGGGGGCAAAGGCTGTCTAACTCAAAACATGTATAGAAGATTCTAATACTTGCAGTTCGAACTTCATTTCGCTTAAAATTAACAAAACTATGTACATAGCACAAAACACATAAAAATGCACGTAACAGCTCAAATAAGTTTAATTTCATGAGGTAATCAAAGAAAAGTCGACATTTGTTATATCGTATTGTTTTCCTTTTAAAAAAAACATAGACAGAATTTTTTCTTTATTACAAATATTGTTTGTGTTATGTTAAAATTACATTGAAAACATCTAGAACTTCAGTATTCTTAGCTCTGTACGTGTCAGTGAACTCCAGTCCATATAAAGTATCTCGCATCTTTGTTTATTGAACAGCAGCTTAGAGATAACTCGACATTCAAATTAAGACTGCAGTTTCTGCTACATTTTAATGTACCATAACAAAACAAAAACAACATATGCATCCGTAGCCTAAAATCATTATACAAATACCTCATTCGCAGAAAAAAACAATTTAATGTGACCTCAGGCTCAACCCGAGTCAGTTTCATTATAAACTTATATAAATCGGCGGATATATTGCGTGTTAAGCCAGCAGCATACACGCCCACTTGACCTCTATTGCCTACGCAATAACTACTATTATTAAATACAGTGTAGATCAGATATACCCAGGACTATTGTCAATTATTACTATGGAAGTGCTTGAGGTTAATTAATTGTACAGTACTATTTCATCAGAGTACAGATTTACAGTTTATATAGACCCATTCACACCACGAAAAAATAACTGGACAGTTGTGAATTTTAATAAATATCGCAAAAATCAGTTGTTAGTATTTATAATTTCAATTGAAAATATATACAGATTAGATATTATCCAAACCAATATGTTTGTCATGCTGAATAACTTTTACTATGCATGGGACGAACTCAGAAATAAGAACAAGAGAGCATTGATATCCCCAAATGTAAATGCTTTGCTACTGGTCTAAATGTCAGATTACTTTATACTATACTACTACAGGCTGCAGATATAATAATAATAATATTTTTATTTATTTTTGGATATGGCAACGCTATTAATGACATCATAATAGACCTTAAGATATAAGACTTGAAATTACAAAAATCCAAGTAAATGATGAATGGGACGCACGAACCACCAACATACCGTATTAATTGTAATTTTAATACAATGCCATGTCTTTTGTCTTATGATTTGTCACAAAAGCATTCCGTGAACCTTGATAGTCGCGATGTGAGTAGGACTAATCCAATCAAACAATCAGAGTAATGCATAAATAACTCGGACAATAATTCCGCGTGTACCAATAATACATGACACGCCATCGGCAACGTGTTATCACTACTTATCATTATAAATTATATACAATACAGCGTCCGATACATTGGACTTCACCTAAATTATATTTACAATAAAGTTTTGGATGCTTTGGCTATCGATAGGGTACAAAAACTGTTCATTCCTTTACTAAAACTACGTATTCAAGTTCATCGTTTAGGAACTATTCGCTGTAGGCTACACCGTGTATTGGAACAAACTCGTGCGCATTGCACCCTATAATGTAACAGTAGGTACATTGTGGCCACAAATTGTCACATTTGTGTCACCCAGTCAAGTCACAATTTGATAAAGCCAAAATGAACCTATATGAAGCTGGGATTTCGATTTGTTATTTCGAGGCGTCTGTCTGAGATATTTCGAGCGGAATATCGATTAAATTACGATTAATTAAAATAAATTAGGCACAAGTTTTGTAATTTAAAAATAAAACCGTAATTTTGCACTGAGCATTCAAAATGAGTCGAAACATTTTACCTTCGGACCCAAAGCAAAGTTTGAAACAAATACTCGAAATCCCAAATCAAATTCCCCTACCCCACCACGATAACAAAATATTAGCTAGGGTTAGGCGATTTGTGATTCTCCAGCGTGTCATGGGATTCATGTGGGGACTCGTTCATGGGCTGAGCTCGGGGCGATACAGGCCTGAAGGTGCATTCTAGAGAATCAGAGTCCGGGGTGCCTGGTGTGGAGGGCGTTAGTCTGTCAGATGTGCACATACGTTTGGAGAGGGGCGAGTCTGATTCGTCGCATCGTCGTTTGCCGACGAGCATGTTGGGTCTGCTGATGGGACTGAAGCTCGACGCACGGATCGCGATGGGAGACAAGCTACGTCGGGTCGTATACTTCCGCTTCGGTGATGGGGATACTACTGGGGGAAACCTGTTCGAAAAAGTATTAACAATTTTATTATTGTGTATACATTTTAAGAGGGCAGTTTCTCTAACATGGCTAAGCCACATAAAATATGTCCTTGGTCTGGACTATAAGGTAAGGTGTTGATTGTACTTTTATATAGGAAAAACGTAGCCTGTCTTTCTTCATACCATAGGCTATCTGCGTACCAAATTTTATTGCGATTTATTCAGCGGTTTAGGCGTGAAAAGGTAACAAACAAACTCACTTTCGCATTTATAATATTAGTAAGGATGTATAGACTTATGATTGATCTCAAACTCTATGGTTAGTGATGATGTAACCCAAAAGGTGGTAAGCACCAGCTGGCTGTGCAGTGTAGCAGAAAAAAATCAAGGGAAAATCCGCAAAGAACGCTTGCAACTGCATCATTATAAAGTACACAGCTTAAACGTCCTGCGTTTTTACTACAACTATAATATAAATAATTCTTTTTTCATAATACCACGATTTTTAACCTTCCCAATTTTTTTCAGTAGATTGAACAGCAGACATGGTCTACTGATGGTAGGTGGTCAGGGCTAACTCTAATTGTCTAATTTTCACACGGTATTTTAACAACCCCGCTGAGAAAAAAATCATAATAGACCTAGTTGTCCTAGTGGGGGAGTTAGCGAGGCCCGTCACAATAGTGAGGTCCTCGTAGGACTTGTCCATCTGCATGGCCGTGTGTATGACGCGCTCGTGCGCCACCTCGCGCGTGTTGCTCACGTCGGCGCACTCTTCGGCGCGGATCTGGTCCACGCGGAGCGACATCCGGGGACCCCACGCGTTCTGAAATGTTAACACATCATTATAGTAGATCTAGCATTGGGATTGGGATTATTAACGGGGAAGTATGATATTTTCATTCACCAAAAAGCTAGTTATTACTCGATGGTAGTGATGTCGGATGCCGCGGTGAAGGTCGTAGGTTCGAATCCTACAATGAGCTTTCGGTGAAGGAAAACATCGTGAGGAAACCATAGCACGGTGGTAAGGTACTTCGTAGTACCCAGTAAAATCTATCGCCAAACTGGTGTGTTCCGGCAGCTGCACTTGAGAGCCAGTTCTTTCTGGGTTTTGTATAGTGAGATTGTGGTCAAACACAACCTATAAATAGTAAAAAAAAATACAAACGTTAAAATCAAATTTGAGATAAAAACAAGATCCAAATCTACTCACTGCCACGTTACTAACATGTGGCGTTAGTGGACTGTAGCTGCCACTGTGCCGGCGCGTGCGCGACGCAAGATTGTTATTTGAAAACATGCTGAAGAACGGCGTATTCCTGTAACAATAGAGTTTATTTTTCAATACACAATCGTAGTTTGAATTCCAGGTACAAAATGGTATCAAATAACTAGTAAAAGTTATATCTGGATTTTTGATAAGCCTGTGTTAAAGCCTGACCTGTGTTTTCTCATGCATAGCTTATGTTAGGAACGAAGTACAGGCGTGAGCTATGTCTACCTAGATGTAGTGATTTGTTTCTAGTGATAATTTGTTGGTAGAATACAATTTAGCACATAGATATTTTCGGTTAATAAACTGGTAAATAGTATCCTAAACCCTATATTGGGTACTTATTTCCAGATGCGATTTCAAAACCTAATTTGGGTTCATATGCTGAACAACATTTAAAAAACAGACCAACTCAATCCCGAAAAAAAATATTTTTGAATTTAGAGATAGTCCCAAGTTGTTTAGCATGACTAACTCAATATAGGTTTCAATACAATATCATCCGGAATTATTTAACCTTTTATTGATTGAACCAATATTCAAATTGAGGGTGGTATCTAGCTAAATGAGTATTACAAAATACCTACTCTACAACATTAAAAAAAAATGCTTGAGCATTTTGTAAAGATCCGATCGAGACGAAAAAAAGCCCCCAGATACATAATAATCAAATAATGTAATAAACATAATACCTATAGATTACAAAACACTTACAGGTATGAATTCAAACAATCACACAACTATTATGATGGATATGTTCACGCATGATATGTAACAATAACATAATTCAATATGTTGTTGTGGTTATATTGATATAACAATTTTGTTGGATATGTTTGTTTGATTTGACAAATACATTTGCATATATGAGAATGACAGTAACTACTTATGTTTTATTCAAAAGAATTGTCCATAAAAATAAAATGCCTCGCCGAGATTCTTACTGGGCTAGAGTTGTATAAACCGTGGTAGATTCAATTGTAACATTTATACACAGATCTTACCAAGACATAAAATGCATAAATCGGTTTGTAGCTCACTGCATTGATACAATACTCCCCTTACAAAAAGGGCGACTAAGGGAAGTCTACTCTGTAGGTCCAGTGATGATGAACATGTCTTTATCAAAGAAAGCCTATGTTAAAACAATATATAAGTTTCAGGGGCATTTTGAATCTACACCTTCAATGTTGTAGATAGGTGTGTTTTTACATTAACTTACCTTCATAAAGTGAAAATATTTCAAAATCAATCAACCATTAGTGTTATTAAAAAACATCTGATTTGTTGCTTGTGACATGCAAGTTAAAGCAGGAATGGATACATAGAGAAGTCATACAGTAGTCAAATAAACAGTTAAATCTTAAAGATATTCAAATACGTAATTATTCATCAATAGGGATTCTCCTATATCTGTCCACTGCTGAGCACAGGCCTCCTTTCATGAATAAGGATGAAAGGTAAATAATCCACCACGCATGCCCACTGCGGATTGGTGGAGGCAGGCTACTGGTCAACCTGCTGTTACAGTTTACAAGCCACCAAGAGGTCTCCAAATAGCTTATCACAATTGAATGATAACCGGGACCAACGGCTTTATGTGCCTACCGAAGCACGGAAACACTCAAGATAAAATACCACTAGATGGTCACGATCCAGATACCGGCCTGACTGGATGTTGCTTCACTTTGCTGATCGGTTAAGAACTTATAGATTATTAGGGATTCTCCTAAAAGCTTCCATTAACTGAGGTTATACTGGTAACCATATTAATTAAAAATGTGTAATTAATTAGGTATGCCAGCCATGTTTAAAAGTTAAACCTGAGTCATCAACTTTATCATATCAAAGATTGTATCATTGAATAAAAACATGTAATGTTTATCGCCCATAAAATAACTAGTTACATTAATAAAGAATTAATACTAATGTTAGGAGAGTTCTTAACATTTTTTAACAAACTCAATGTGGTATGTGACTTGACTGCTTAGCAATTGAACCACACACCAATCTCAGACAGTCTCAAACAGATTGAAATAAAACTCATCCTTGATTTTGATTGTTGTTTAAAAATATCACATAGAGGCCTCCTATTTGATTTGTTTTATCCAAATCCAATGGTAAACACTCAGTATAAGCTAAAATCATCATTTCTCAACCTTTTTAGTGTTGCGACCACCCAAATAGCTTACGCCCCGCGGTTTCAGCCGCGTAAAAAGTAGCCTATAGCCGTTCTCGATAAATGGGCAATCCTACACTAAAATATTTATATATTTCAATTCGAACCAGTAGTTCCTGAGATTAGCGTGTTCAAACTAACTCTTTAGCTTTATAATATTAGTATAAATAGTATTTTGAATAAATAGGTATACAAGGTAATTACAAATAACAATTTAATTGATAAAATGAATTTTCCTATACATACAGTACCTAACCATACTCTTTTGTACATGCTTCTATATAGGTTGTTATTTTCTGAAGAGATTGTGACCCCTGGAGTTTGAGAAACGGTACCTTAAAAATGGATTGTGCTAGCAAGGACAGCTTTATCACAACAGGATCTTAAATATTGAAATATTTACTTATAATTAGGATAAACTATAATTTTTTTCTACTAATTATAGGCCTGTTGTTGGACCACAATCTCACCATGATAAGTGATAATGTGGCCGAAAATGATAAGCACACATAGCCTAGGCGGATCTAGCTATCAAGTGTAGAACTTGAGGGTGGTAGCCAGTCAGTCAGGTAATTTGATACCATACAATGATTTTCTTCACCAACAGCATGAGCTCATTGTAGGATAGAACCCACAACCTTTGTCACAGCATTCAATGTCACTACTACTGAGCTATCATCATCTTCTTCACTTGGCATATGGTCACATTGATCTTATTTTATCAGATATTTTTAACTTTAACTAAAGCATTTCAATCTTATGGCCTTTATCTATACTAATATTATAAAGCTGAAGAGTTTGTTTGTTTGAACGCACTAATCTCAGAAACTAATGGTTTGGTTTGAAAAAATATTTTAGTGTTGGATAGCCCATTTATCGAGGAAGGCTATAGGGTACTTTTTATCCCGGGAAAACAAGATCCTTCGGGAACTCGGGTGCAAGCGCGGGGCGGAAGCTGGTGACAAATAAATTTAACATCAGTTAAAAAAATCAATGACATAGCCAAACATGAAAGGTATTCTTATTTATATCTACAGTACCATGAAAACAGTGTCTCAACAGTAAATTACTTATTTATCACAAAACAAAATAAATTTGATAGCATGACAATGCTGATATTAAATATTTCAGCAAGATATTCAACATTTTATCATAATACTGCAGTAGTTATGTACATTGACTTTTCATTAATCTTTTTATATTGCTTATAGCCAAGATACTTTTTTAACTATAATTCATCTTAATTATTATTTTAGGATACAAACAAAAAGCTACTATATTTTCTAAAAAGGAAGGTTCATTGTTACAATTTAATAAGCAAGCAGTATTTACCAATAAAAATGTGATTGAAAAGCAAATGGTGATCAGCACTATTTGATTGAAGAAATTGACTTTTAACTGACAAATATTTTCATATTCATTTGAGTATTATTGATTTTACCATTTACAATTTTGTATTCTATCATAATATAGTAGGTTACATTTTTAAATGTACTAGGAGCACAACCTTTTTCATAAAACCAAGTATTTACATTACATTAGTTGTATTATTAGTGTTAAATATGCTGTTTCCTAGCATAAAGGAATCTTTCTTGCCTGATAATATTCTGACATGCATTTGAAGATCAAACACCTACTGAACTATATGGTGTGGCTCTAACTGGTTTAGTGGGGCAGCCAGCAGATAAATGAAGATAGCATTGTGAATCTTGAAGGGCTTGAGTTACAAGGAGGTCCCAAAACTAGTACATAGTTTGAGTAACAACATAATTAATGTAAAACTTTTAATTGTTCATTAGGTATTACCATTATAATTTAAAATACCATATTTAAATATGGAACATTCCAAGTGCCATGAACTTTGCACATTAGAAATAGAACAAGTGTCATTACTTGTTATTATCATAAACAATGATCTATTTTTGTAATTATTTCTAGCATTAAATCATTACAGCAGTAGAGAAATATATTCTGCATTTAGGTACTGGGATATACATACCAAGTGATCAAGTGTATAATATAGGTACCAAGTCAGTGTTTTTTACTTACTATTAATTGAATAATGATTCACTTATTCAATTAGAAATGTCTTTTAGTGCCATCAGATTATACATCATGCTATCAAATTACAACACAATATGATGGTTCCAAACAGCAGTGAAATATAAGTGTAATTAACTTGTTGCAACAAATATCAATCAGTCCCAACCAGGAGCTCAGCACTAACTACAGAAGGCGAGTGTCAACTCTCCGCAATAACACCGACAAACGACGCCACATCATGTGTGGTTGTGACCATCATTCAAAACATTTAGTAAGCAATCAATAACAAAAATAATGCCTGTACAGCGCGAATAGTGCACAAACACCGCTAAATACGGACACGGCACCCACTGGCGACCTCAACAGCTGTCAAAAATAGGCAATCAGCGTAGCAACAACCAACGAGGCCTGCGAGTGGCGTGCTATTTTCCGAATACTTTACCTGGGCGTAGTAATAGTAGTGGGCGAGGTGACCACCGTAGAAGCTGCCTCATTGATCAGAGGTGCGCTGCTGCACCTTTTTAATATGTTAGGAGCATCCACATCCATTATCATACGGCCACCATTCGTTCACTGACGTACTATGTAGTTATATGCATCGGACTCGCCGACACGATTAGCGCTCTAAGGTTTATGTAACACTGTAAGTGCACTTACAAATGATCTAATAAACTAATCACACTACCAATACAACTACATACATGTTATTTATTGCGCGTAAACTAAAGGATAACATAAAGTAAAATGAAAATACGCTACTCGGAAAGCTAAAAAAGTGTCTCAAAGCTGACCTGTCAAATTGCCGAAATAGAATGCGTTCAATAATTAATTTACTTAGTTCAACAAATCCTTTTTTTTATGCTGTTCCTTTGATACTCAAGATGTATACATGATGTATACAGTATGTACAAATAAATCGGTGTTTTTTCAACACCTATTTTTTTAAGTGTTTAATTATCTTATTGAAAATTCTGATATTATAACTGTCACTACTAAATCAAAACAACAAAACCTTAATTAAATTGAATGCATAAGAATTAAAGCTACCAGAGTAAAAATAATTACGCTAAATCTGCCAGTATTTCCTAATGAATTTTAAACCTTGTATGAAAAAACATTAGAATCGGCCTCTGTGGACATTTCCCAAGAATTTTTGCAAGACCCCATTTGTATCAGTTCAAAACTTTGAGCATATTGGTTTTATGCTCAAAGGTTCAAGATCATCTAGCTAGTACTACGATTTTATACGGTTTTGGCCAAAAAACTATATTAGGTACTTCATTTTGCCTTTCGTACAATTAAACACCACCGGCCAGCGAACCGAAGACAACAACTGGTTTCGGCCGTGCCGAGAATTCAGCCACTTTTTGGAGAAAATCGGGGTAATTCAGATCTGCTCAGTTGCGGTTCCGATCGGGTAGACAAACCGATTGAGTAGTCTGCTATTATTTTATTTTTATTTTTAATTTAAGCAAAAACGTACATCTATCATTACAGGCAGGCCTAATGCGACAGAGCAGTTGATCCTATTATCTATCTTATATCTATATATATACTATACCTAATGTTACATTGCTTTTCCCTACAATCTAATCCAACATAATAATATACTAATTTAGGTACTACAGAGGCAATACCTATGCTATTTTTTCATTTCAGACCTTCCATTTGAAGTAGAGCAGTCGATTAGTACCTACACTATCGCAGTAAATTAATTCTGGAGCATCAGCCTAAAAACGAAATAAAATCGTTCTTTCCGATCGGAATGGCAACCGAATGGGTCTGAATAAGGGGAAATATTTTAGTTGGAAAACTTAACTGGTTGGCGGGGGAAAGCATTTTTTTTTGCTATTTCAACTGTTCGTTAAAGACTATTCTTTAATGTTCTATAAAAAAAATCGTTTATAGTTTTTTTTTTATTTGTATTTTTTTCCCTATTTCAACTATTCGTTAACTGTTCTTTATTCTTCGAACAAATATATATTTGTTTATTTTTAGTTTTCTTTTAAATGAAGTGTGGAAAATGCAGCCTAAATATAGGATTAGAAATTGTTTGAATTATATCAAGTTCAAACGAACGTATATTTACTTACAAGTAAAATGGTGGTTTTCTATTGTTGAATGAATCATCGCCAAAAATATATGGTACTTTAAAAATGTTCTTGACCAAAATGAAATGAATACGTTATTTATGGAATACTTAGTTGATTGCTAATTTTATCGACTAGTGGCGTCAGTACATATCAATCTTATTCCATATTAGAGAGAAATCTAAAATGTGAATTAATTAAATTATATAATTAAAAACGTACCTACCAACTTTGTATATTCTCAACTATTCACAAGTGAAATAATTTATTTAATTTAATGATTGCGGTAGGACACCAATAACAATAGTCTGTCTTTATATTCACTGCAGCTTTTATACAACCAAAAACTCCAATACAACCCATGCACACCACTTATCATTGCATTTACACATAAAACAATCAATAAACGAATATACAAAATCTTAAAAAGATCTATAGTACATAATCTAACTATCTATCTATATAAATAAAAATGAATCTCCGAAATGTTTGGAGCCGCATAACTTCCAAACGACGTTATTGTCAGGAGAAGGCTTGTATGTATGAAAGAAAAAAAAAACCGGGAACGTGGGTGAAAACCGCGAGGAAGAAAAGGAGCTAGTCATAAATAAATAAATAAACATATAAAAATTAATACAGTGACAATGACACTTTTTTACGACATCACTTCATTATTCCTAAAAAAAATCCAGGTATCGCGAGTCAACTATGGTCTATGGGAATTTAGTCTTAGTTTTATTGTTAAAAAATAATGTTAATAACTAAATAATAATCTAATATATAAAATTCTCGTGTCACAGTTTTAGTTGCCATACTCCTCCGAAACGGCTCGACCGATTTTGATGAAATTTTTTGTGCTTATCCGGTATCTATGAGAATCGGCCAACATCTATTTTTCATCCCCCTAAATGTTAGGGGTAGGCCACCCCTAAATTTTTTATTTATTTTTTAGATAAAATGTTTTGTTTTTATTTTTTTATGATACAACATCAAAAAATACATACAACCCTAAATTTTCAACCCTCTACGATCAACCCCTATTTTATTTATTTATCTTATTTGAGGTTGGGCCAATTAAGCTAGACCTCTAAATTGTATGAGCGCCCATACAACTCAGAGGCCTATCTTAAATGGAGTCAACTATGTATGTATGGACAGCCTTTAATTTTTAACTTTTTTATTTTTTGGATTTTTTCCTTTATTTGTGCTGTAAGTCCATGCTTTTCGCCAAATTTCGTGATTCTAGGTCAACGGGAACTACCATTTTTCCAATAGAAACCACTCTGTCCCCAGCTGTCAAACATTAGACGTCAATCAAAACAAAACAAAGGCGCGTTAGACAGAACGAAATCTGTCGGAGCAGCTATTAACATAAAAAAATCAATGTTAGTTTGTTTTAGAGAAATAGGGCAGAACAAGGTCTGCCGGGACAGCTAGTTTTATTATAAAAATCAAAAATGGAACGGTTTTATTGATATAACAGTTGATTGATAAAGTTCGCGCCACCAATGAAGTCTTATAAAATTAATGAAAATCGATCTTATTTCTCGAGTAATTGAGGTGGAGTTATGGGACTTCTTTGATGGCGCAAACTCTAGTACTTGGCTTGACAGTGACAAGACACTCACTTGACAGTATGGATGAGCAAATGGATAAAATATAACGATATATATCGTATCGATAATTTTCAAATGTATCGATATATATTTTCAAAAAATATCGATATTTCAATATATCGCTATTTTTTAAGGATGGGTTACCTATATATTAAGCTCTGCCAAAAATTAGATGGTAAAAAATGAAAATACATATCTGGCATATTTATTATTTTATTTATTCATAAATCGTACATATTATATTGACTTAGCATTAACCCAGATTGAGACCAGTATTCGTCTGATATAGATATTCCTATTTTCTATCTATAGTACTACGTACAGTACACAATGACACCAACCAAACCAGCTGACGACTGTCAGTCATTGTCAGACGTCAGTCAGTATCCTGTGGTTGTCATAGTTGGCTCCTCACGTTAGCTCCACTGCACAGACCACAAACGGGTTATAGTCTATAGATATTTTTTTATTTATGATATTGATATTCGGATATCGGTTTTGATATCCGAAAATAGATATCGAAAATTGATATATTGAAAATAATAAAATCGCCGATATATATCGAGTATTTTCTGATAAAAAAATCGATTTTTTGATATATCGATTTTTTTCGCCCAAGCCTACTTGACAGAAAGAGAAACATCAAAAGTCAAAAAAACAGTGTTAAAAAAGGAATGTTAACTTGACTTACATATTTATTTTAAATTGAATACGAATTATAAACTTGGCTTTACAAATGTATTTGAGACGAAGGTAATTTATACTGTGAATATTTAATTTTATTGTAATCCTGGTTATGGTATAAAAACACATCATTCAAAAATATTAAAAGTTCTAAACTATCAAGATCGTACCAAAAGATAATTTTAATAGGTACATTATTACAGTGCGACTGTGAAAAATTTTATAGCGGGCCTCGTTGGAGCCGTCCTATACTGCGAGTGGGCTATCTACCTGATCCAACCTCATTACTGGCATAATCTAGATTGCAATCCTGAAGACTCGACATGTACGAGGATATTGTTCATAGCCGATCCTCAGATTCAAGGAGACATGGCTGTCTCACCACCTTTGAATTATCTCTTCAATTGGGATAGTGACAGGTAATAAAAACTAAATAATATCTTATAAAAATTGTTATAAATGTAGGCCTCGTCAAACTAAATTAAACTCTATAAAGAATTCACAAAGGCCACCTTTTGTTTGCCTTTCAGGTATTTGAAGTCCACTTTCTCAGTGGTACTGAAGCACTTCAAGCCAGATGTGCTAGTGTACTTGGGTGACCTGATGGATGAGGGCTCCATATCAACCATGGTGCAGTTCCATGGATATGCCCTGAGGTTGTCCAATATATTTGAAGTTCATCACCCTGTTGTGGTATATAGTTTTTATTGTTTTTTTTTTAATATGTCCTAGGATATTTATTATAATTTGACCATTTAAGTGTTGAGTGATAATGCCCATTTAAAATCAACTTATTATGTGAAAGCCCACATGGCATGTATATTTGATTGAATTATGGTTGGTTGATATCAACATCATGATATGGTTTAAATATATTAAAAGAATGTTGAATACGTACAATAGTCCATTGCCATGCCCCATGTGTGAAACTCAAAATTATGAATTATGACCCATGGGTGTTTAAAATTGATATGATAAAATTAAAATGCAAGAAAAATTTGTTAAATCGAAAAGTGGACCAACTATCTTTAAGGCATGTTTGTATGATGTTTTGAGAGAGGTAGAGCATTGAGATATGTCGCTCAAGGAGCAGCTCGACGGAGGAAGTACCTCCACCTTACAGAATACCGCAGCCAAATATATATATAATTTTTTTAATAGACTTTTTATTTTAAAAATACCGTAAAGAATGCTCATAGATTTATATTTAGTCTATAAGCTTCTTCATTTGTAGACTTTCTCAATAAATACTGCTAATTGTTTTTTTCTAATCTGTAGTTCTTTATATTATACACATTCTTTATATTTAGCACATTCAAATATCATAAAAAAATAAAAACTGCAGCTTTCTAATATAAGAGAGATTTGAATGGGTTTTTCCGCATTATCTGCCACGCGATCCGTGATCTGCTTTAGTTTTTACATGAACATCGGAGCGTACAAAGTGTAAGTATTTCTTGCTTTGTTTTGATTGATTTCTGTAGAACTGCGTTCACTAGATCGGCAATCTGCGCCGGATGTGCGTCGTCATTTTGAACAAGAACTGCCGATGACGTCATCTGCAGTGTACATTGAACAAAACCTCTATAATGCGAGTGCAAGTCAGTCAAGCACTGGTTGGTCATAAAAACATTAATGCGAAATCCGTAACTACTGGACGCACCCTATCGGTAAACTGTAAATGCATACACTCCGTACACTCCGATGCCGATCAGGTGGAGGAGTATTTTAGAATCTACTTTGCAACGATTACCACAATGTCCATGCACCTTACGAGTATGTTAGACAGAGTAAATGTAGAGATGCCTTTTTATTTAGCCCAGTTGTCATGTCAGTCACATAGGATAGGATTTAATAATCAGTTTCTTTTTACAGCAAGTCTGGATACCAGGAGACAATGACATTGGTGGAGAAAACGAACCGATAAGAAAGGATAAAGTCCTTGAATTTGAGAAAGTATTTGAACAAGGCTCTGTGATACAAACCCGCAATATATCTTTTTACAAAGTGAACGCTATCACGCATACACACCCGAAGAAGGCTGAGGGGATTGAAGATAAGAATTTAAAAATTGTTGTTTCACACTATCCTGTTACAAGCAAACATGTATTTGGTCACCAGGTAATGCTTCATTCATTCTACTTAAATAATAGGAAATTTTACTGTCAATTTCTCCCGTTAGAGGCGACACTGTGACATAATGTAAACAAAGTGACGCCATCTATGATTACCATTGCGTAAACAACATAAAATCTACCTCTAATATGTTTTCGAAATATCTGTAAAATGTACAATTATAGCAGTTTTAATTTGCGTGACGTCAATAGGGAATATGCATAAAATTTTAATTTGTCTCAAATATTTTTTTCTAGATTCTTTATTGTCATTACATTATACTTAAAAGGTATTTTTTTTATTTAGTTATTATTTAAACCCAGAAAATATTACATAAAAAGTGAAAAATAAGGGAGGGAAATTCAAACTTACAAAACGCGTCACCATTGGTCGAAACGAAATGTGACGTTAATTGTCACGTCATTGAATTTATCGGCGTCGATATTCATACTGTGTTAAAGTAGTGTTTGTGAGAAAAAGTGTTTAAAACTGTATTCCTGTGTGATTACTTGTGGATATATATTTGTAGTCAATCGAGGACGATGACATAAACTGGTTTTGTTAAAGCACAATCAGATAATCTGCCGAAAATTGATGCATTTATGATGTCAGCATATTTTGCATCAAATCTCGAGTCTTTGCCTTTTAGCTACAGCCATTCTTTCAAGTGGTGGTGGCATATTCCGTTTTTGACACAAAAATATATGAGGAACAACTCCTTTCTTTAACCGTCCGTAGATTACATTTTTCTCCTTTCTGTTTCATTATGTTATTTTCAATATAATTAACTGTATCTTCCCTGAAATAAATTATCAATCATTAAAATTTCGTAAAACCGCAATACGAATAAATAAGCAAGCTCTTTAGATACATTTTTAATGAACTTTTGTAACAAGGTTAGGTTAGTTTTAGACCAAACCTCCTATTTTCACACTAAGCTGTACATAAATATATGCTATACTTACGTTAAAATGATCTTCACAACAAAATAGAACCGATAATGGAGATACAATATCCCTTCTCATCATCTTACACCATTTTTTTCGTAATTTCGCATCGCATGGAATACGAAAAAACACTTTATCGGGTGTACTAATAATAGTGTTTTTGCACTTCGGTACCATACAATACTTGTAAGATGGTTTTTTAACTACTTCCATGATTTGTATAGCAATTAAAACTGAAAATACGTATGAAGTAACTGAAACACTATAGTAAACAAACGCGGGATATAACAAATGACGTCATCAAAAGCGCGCGCTAAATGGTGGCGTTTGAACGGCTCAAATTTATTCAATGTTTTAAATTTCACTTTGAAAAATAATTTGGCTCTTTTCAAGCCTATTTATATTTTTTTCCATGTTATAAAAATGTAAATGATAAATTTAAGAAATAAAAAAAAATCATGCATATTCCCTATTATTATTATTATAATCTATGTTGAAACGGACGATCTTACCGCATAAACTTTAACGTCACTAGTTGATTGCTCCATACAATAGAAAATCAGTTATATTTTCCTTTTATTTTCCATTCACAGGTAAACAACGAGATCCGTCCAAACATATACTTCTGTGCGCACGATCACGAATCAAAATACGTAATACAAGACAAAGATCTAACAAACAGGGAGGGAACACACTGGATCCTTCCCAGACATCAACCGCTCAGCATACAGTTCAACCAGGACAAATTGTATGAGATATATGTGCCGACGTGTTCATATAGAATGGGGACCAGCTCTATCGGCTATGGCGCTGCTGTTTTAGGTGAGGTTCCATAAGATGAGCAGGTCAATTATTATGTGGTATTAATTGTTAAAAAAAAATTGCGTTCCAATTTTTTTTTAAATTATGTATTGGGATATGTTATAATGTGGTAATCACACAGCCTAGAAGGAATTGGTTTTCACGTGTAACTGCCGGAACACAACGGTAGGTGTTTGGCGACAGGTTTTCAATTTGAGGGTGGTCATCCAGGCGGGTACTACAAAGTACCCTACCACCGTGCTATGGTTTCCTCATTATGTTTTCCTTCACCGAAAGCTCATTGTTGGATTCGTACCCACGACCTTTGTCACGGCATTCGACCGATTTCGTTACAACCACTGAACTATCATCGCCTAACCTCGAAAAATCGATAAAGTGACGAAAGTTGATTATATTTTTTTTGTTACAGAAAATAACAATGAACGAATAAGATATACAGTATTTTGGTCGCCCACGAGGTTTCCATATTTATTTATATACCTAATCTTTTTATTGATCTTCATTACGTATTGTCTAGTCTTCTGGGCAGCTAGGCTTTACCATAGACTACGACCAGTGGGCAGGACTTCTGATAAGATCCCACTTCTGGATAATGTTTAGTCTATGGTCTTGACTATTCGAGCTTTGCCACAAATTACCTGGATTAAAAAAAAATATTTTGGATTGGATTCGGGCTAATTGCACAAATTGAGCACAGTGCAAAATTTTCAGTATTTATTTGTAAATTCATTCCTGTTTTTCTTATTTTTCCAATGTAAGAGTTTATTTTTATACAGTCGTAACTACCAAACATTCCAATATGATCTTTATGTCTTTATTGTTAGAATCGATGTTGTAATAACAGCACGTATAAATTCCGCTGATATTTAATTATAACGAACACGAAAACTGACTCACCCACTTAGGGTTCCGTCCGTAATTAATATAGTGTTTTTTAATGTCATTATGGGGCCTAATGTGTTTAAAGCCTAAGTGCTTCTCAAGTGCAGCTGTCAGATACAGAATTTCAATTTGTAGGCATGGACCTAGAAAAAAAGGCGGACAGATGGCCGCTAAGAAACTATTGAAGCACCAAAATGGCGGCGACGTAACTGTGTGTGTGTGTGGTTCGAAGCATTAATTGGCGGGTGGCCACGCGGCCGGCTAGTGTGGTGTGAATGTGTGCGTGCCGGACTTGTATGCATTTAAGCGAGCTGGCTTACTGTGGGTGCGTCAATTGTTTTATGAGGTGGCGTCCGCCTTTTTATCTAGGTCCATGTTTGTAGGTAGCTCTATCACGCTATCGTTTCCAAAATCGTTGTCACTGGACCACGGGCTATCATCGTTTGTGACAAATTAACATATCTGTTCTGTGGAGGTTTAAGTAAAGTTCCGCTTAGTTTTGGAAATTCTCGTGCATATTCAAAGAAATATCCTTGGATATAATGTGTAACATAATTTACCAGATAGCTCGTACACACTAATGAAATAATATTTTTATCTACCAGATAAATACAACAATGTCCAAGTTATTTCGTATCTATCGATACAATATCATGTACTTAGTATTTGAACAAGAATGCGCTTTATTGCCTCTACATAAAGATGAATTTAAATAGTACCGATTAGTATGACCATAGTTTATTTAAAAAATAGTTGAAATTGGTCAAAATAATTTGTATTTTCTGTAATTTTCTGGTACATGTATATTAGAGTTCGCGCCATCAAAGTCCCGAAGGCCCACCTCTAACTTAGACGAAATAAGATCGATTTTAATTAATTCCACGGGACTTACTTTGTGGCGCGCGATCTCTAGTAATAGATAACGTGTTATTTAACATTCCGTACTTATAACTCATTTCCATTTTTAAAATGCTTATTGAACGATGTACCTATTATACCTTTGATTGAATAGGGAGGTACATCATTTATTTTTAAAATCTTTCTGATACTTTTATATTTTCTTTTGACTTCAGATATGTTTGCGTTCGACCGCAATCACACGTGATGATGAGGCCGAGGCCTTTCGTAAATTCTTTTGTCACTTTCAGATGATTTATGCTTACATTTCTAGTATTTGCTGAAAGGCCATAGCAACACAAAATGTTATGATCTTTGATTTTTATTTCTACAATTATTATGATTTTAACAATACAATTAACCGTGATACAATGTAAATCCTACAATCATTTTTTCGCTACGTTAACCACACCACCATACACGTAATAAGCCATAACATAGTGCAGACGTCTTATCTTTATAACACGGTTGAATTAATTGACGAAACTTTAACAGTTTAAATTATAGTGATAATATAAAAGCTAAATACATAATGTTACTGATTGTTATTGGAAAGTAGATGCATTGAAAATAATCCACGCGGACCTATAGATCATTGACCTGTTATCATTTGACCCGACACGACCCGCTCCAGCCGTAATGCGCACGCGCAGGTGTGTAGCATTTGGAAATACATATCACGCAATAGAATCATAATTCTTGTACTAAATATGCGATAGTTTCGTCAACAAGTTTGATTTAAATACTCTACAATGTATATTAATTTATATTATTGCTTAATATTTAACTAATTGTATTTATCATTCCTATTTATTGAAACAATTTATTTTAATTTCATGACAAATAAATAATTATGAACATAGAAAGTAGCTTAATAGTTAAGTTGTTACTTACTAATATCACGAGTAATATCACGAGGTCCAGGTTTAGCAGTCACCTCAATTTAAAAATTACTTATTTGGAATGTGCATGTTTGGCTAGTCAACTAAATGCTAGACGTATTTTTTTCTCTCTTTGCATCTTGCAATCAGTCATGAAGCCTATAATAATAAGTCTATATATCATTAGCTATATGTAGACTTATTCTGCAAGTGATATATGTATGACAATGTTAAATTTTAACAAAAAAAAAAATAAGTCTAGGTTTATGAAAAATTGGAAAGAGCATTATTTTTATAATCTAGTATTGTGTATATTATTAATTTATTAAATTAACTCATTCAAGTTAAAATAGATAGTTAAAAATAAATACTCACATATTGTTTCATTGCCACAATTATGAATTACTTATAGTCAGGACTTGCAGGGATAATTTTTAAATTTTATTTTACATTATTAAGTTTATAATGTTGTTTACATATTTTGTAAAATTATTTTTCATTACTTATAAAAACATTTCATTTTATAGATAAGCTTGATTGATGAAGAGATTGATCTGTTATCATATCTTATGAATTCTTTTAAGAGTTAAACCTCACGTGACAGCACGGCAGCGGATATTATCTCCATCTCCTTCTGTCGGTCAAACATATCATTTGCTAGAGCGTTAGACAATGATTGCACGCGTTCGCACTCTGTATCGCGCCAGACCGACTCAGATTATCTCGCTTTAGCGAATAATATGTTTGAACGTTAGACAGAGATGGAGATAAATAAATGTCAGTTGCCAGGTGTTCAGATGAAGTTTGATCCTAAAAATGCAGTAATGTTGTTCATAATAAATTTTACTATTGTATATTTTTTATTATTTATATCCTTATACCTAAATTCTTCAAGTATATGGTGAAAGCTATTGTTGTTACCATGTAAAGGTTAAGTATAACAAATGTTACAACACTGGACTGCAAAAAGGTCCTCATGGTCAAATTTGTGACACCGGTCAATATGTTTGCTGCTAGAAAATATAATAAACCATTTGTATTTATATCATTCAAAATAAATGGCATTTCAAAATGTAATTTGTCTTGAAATAATACTTCAAAAAAATATAAAACTGTAAGTACAGTCACCAAAATAGACTCCAAATATAAACAATAGCCAGCGTTGGCCAGAGTCCTAGATGTAGGTCTGTATACATTTGCAGTATATGTTAATACCCAAAGGAATATAGATCCTAATACAAGTGCAACTTGTATCTTAAACCTACGCACAGTCTTATCGCTTAAAACCTTCTTCAAATATACAGCAAATAAATACATTGAAACATAGCCTAGGCAAGATGATAATCCTTCTCTATTTGCAGATATGAGAGAATCACGGGCAGTACGTTTGAATACCCACTCCTGTAATCCATTAAACAATAACAATTCATGAGTGATTAATGTAAAAAGACTTAACAGCAAAGCATGATTGAAGCACAACAGTATAACAGTAGATAGAAGTTTACAAAGTGCTAATGTAAAGAAGAAATTCCAATGTACACCATACTCCGTAATATGTTCATGATAATCTAATTTCTTCACAGATATGAATCGTACTATACCCAGTACAGTTAGTATGCAAACAAACTTTACATTTCCTTTAATAATTCCCACATAGTTATCTCCATGTATATCTTTATGAACTAGGCCACTCATCAATACAAATAACCCTACACCAGTGTCCATGAAACTATACCCATATGTTTCAGTCTTTGCCAAACATCTTGGAAAATCATTAAAGTCCACCGCTAGTATGGAGAAAACTGTGATAAAATATGTTAGAGCTCTCATACATGTTATTGATTGTACTCTATTATTTTTAAACTTATTTTGTAACACAAATGCATTGTTTATTTTATTAAATTTGCATATAAATGCATACAGTAGTATAATAAACATTATATAGTTGAATAAATATACATAATCAGGAATGATAGTATGGATTATGATGAGAGGTAGTACTAAGACTAAGTATTCATAAATATACTGGAAGATTTTTTCTTTCTTTGGTGTTATACAAGCTAGTATAGCGCATTGCACTGTTGAAAATATACAGAAGAACGTGTGAAGTGCTGATGATCCATGGTTGTCCTGCATTAACGATTCGTGATACACTTTATATTCTGCAGCAGTCATATTCATAAGATCCTGGAAGCCACTCATTGTGAAGCTGTTTTCTATTGAAAATCATTGATCAATTGATTCGTACCTATTGAAGTATATTTCTGTGAAATATATACGTCTAAGTTAACATTACATTACCAACAATTTAATTATTTCTTTGTAAGTTTTATGTATAAATTCCTTCCAAGAAAAGTAAAATCGCGCGACAAAGCCGGCAAATATTTTTTTAATTGGTTAGGTAGCAGTTTAGCAGTGTATTTGTCAGAGATGCGAAAAAATAATCGATTATTTTTTTCGTATAATCGATTTTTTATCATATTTTTAAATTTTTATTTTAATTGATTTTTAATTAATCGATTATATAATACCCACATTTTTAATCGATGTTTGTTAACAGCGCCATATATGCGACGAATGAAAAAATAAGAAGTAAGTTAACTAAAATAATCAAGCCGATCAAAAGACGGTGCCATTTGAGCTATGTATGTATGTAAATAAAGTAGTTTCACATCTTTTTAAGGGTTTTCTTCTAGCGATATTTTACATTGGATGTAGTGACAAAAAGATTTTTGTGTTGACAACCCTGAAAACAAAATCGATATATAAAAAATCGATTTTTTCACTCAATGTCACATCCCTAGTATTTGTTGTCAGAACTGTCAAATTGTCTAGAAATTATCTGCTGTTCTGTACGGTGTTGCCAAAAGAAGGTACTTGATTGCTATTGAAAAAAAAGTTTGAATATTATGTCGAATTTGTAAGTTAGGTAGGTACTAATAAGTCTAGGAAAATGAAAGGAGTATTGATTGTAACCTATAACAAAAGCTTTTTGAATGATTTTATTTGTTAGATGTAGGTAGGTACTAAACTAGCGGCACGCTTTAAAACCTATTCATGTACTAAAAAGAGACAAACGTAGCGAGACAGTAGAGTTACCCCACAGTTAGTTTTGTCATGGTCAAATACATAGTCAGTCATACTTTTTCATTAATCGTGTGGCGATAGCACCGCATGTAATTCTCAATAATTCACAAGTTAATTGCGGATTGTTACTACATAGGATGCATACAAATGTATGCAAAAATTTCTACTTTGTATTTTAAGAAATTAAGAACATAAAAATATTAGTGCAGAAATAAATTTAGAACTCACGTAGCGTTTTTAAACCCTAAGCGCGCGGGAGACCTGTCCGTGCGATCCTAATACATTTGCTGCGCACTATGATGGCAGTTTTGACATGAATCTAGCTAGTTTAGATACCCACCTGTGCAGCGGGAGCCATAAACAGTGTCGACAAATTTACTTCTGAATGTTTCCTATGATTCTACATTCTACACGTGTCACCACAGATCACTATAATACTAGTATGTAGCTATGCGTGTCACTATCCCGCCACCGCCGCGACGGACGCGGTAGAAAATAGCTCAGTGAGTTCATAGCTTATTGCATAGAATAATTCTAAGGCTTATTGTATATTGCCGCGTTTCTTTGTTTAGGGTGCGTTCCACTAAGCACTCCCAAGACTCACGCTTACAACCATTGTTTTTCCTTTTCCACTTGCACAATCGTAACCTCAAGTTATGATTGTGCAAGTGGAAAAGGAAAAACTATTATTATATATTATTATTATTTTATTTTTTTATTTGTTTACCTCAAGTTGGATGGATTATTATAATCTATGCTGATAAATTAATAATAAACACCTAAACATTGCTTATTAAGTTAGAATATGTTATTGAAAGATAATGAAAAATGTATATAAATAAGTGTTGAATAAATAAATAAATAAATAAATATTCTGGGACATTATTCCTCACACACGGTCATCTGACCCCAAACTAAGCAGAGCTTGTACTATGGAAGCCAGATAACTGATATACTACATATACTACTTTTCTTTTGTAAATACATACATGTAGCGGAGCTACTTATATCTAGACTTATATACTAACTTATATCTAGACTTATATAATTACTTATTTCTAAACTTATATTGTAACTCAAAGCTAAATAAATAAATAAATGTAATTAAATATTTACATAAATACAAAAATATATAACAAAGTAATCCATATAAAAACATTGTTAAAAGTAACTATATAAAATCACTTTGCGAATAACAAAATTGTATGTAACATAAATTCAACACACAGTGGGACAAACATACTTTATTTTCGCATTAGATATCGCACGACTGTCATGTGGCTAACCGTGCGAGAAACCGGTCCCCGAGCTCAGGTATGCGGCGACGCAGGCGCCGCGGCCGTGCGCTTGCGCGGTGTCGTCTCGGGGAACTAATCAGTCTAGCTACCGGACGCTCTTGAGACGCATGACAACCGAGCTCTGCCATTCGTACTGATACTGTTTACGTGTTTTTGCTATCGCTGTTTTCTGCTTGTTCCGCATTCTCTTTCTGTACTATAAAACTATATTTTCTGTGCTGTGCTATTGTGTTCTCCTTCTGTACTGTAAAACTATATTTCCTGTGCTGTGCAATAAACTCTGTTAGTGCTTAATTTGGACTGCTTATTTACAACGACCCCGGCATCCATAAAGGTACTCGATTCTGCCTGCACATAAATAGTAGTGAGTGTTATCAACCACAACCTCCTACATTGGTGACCCCGAAAAGGACACGTGACAATGAGCGACAGCAGTTCTGACTCGACGCATACCGCTGGCTCACAAAATGGCGGACACGTTACCACCCGCCGTGCGATGAAAAAGCGCCCATCTCAACAAAAAGACGACACGGAGGGCGAGTCTCCAGCAGAGCGTAGGCCCAGATACAAGCTGAAGGTACCACCATTTTCTCCGGAAGACCCGGAATTATGGTTCGCGTTATTAGAAGGTCAGTTTGAAAACTATGGCATCACTGACGACGCCATTAAGTTCACGCAGGTGACCTTGAATATCGACCTCGTACACGCTAAGGAGATAAAGGATATAATAGTGAAACCCCCGGCTCGGAAACGGTACGAAAAGATCAAGACGGAGCTGATTCGCCGACTATCCGCTTCTCACGAAAAGAAGGTCAGGCAGTTGCTGACTCACGAGGAGTTGGGTGACCGGAAGCCATCACAGTTTCTGCGCCACCTCCAGGACCTGGCTGGTCCCTCGGTTCCAGCCGATTTTATCAAAACCATTTGGTGCCAACGCCTACCCAGTCACGTGCAGACGGTGTTGGCTTCACAGGCGACACTCTCACCCGAGCAGCTAGCCGACCTCGCTGACAACATCATGGACATTGTCGCACCGTCCAACGTAGCAGCTACGTCGTGTAGTACACCTGGAAGTGGCCCGTCAAGTGAGATCGCCGAGCTCAAGAAGATGTTGGAGAAGCTGGCGCTGAAGGTCGAAGAGAGCAGCCGCGCCACACGCCGCTACGACGACAGATCCAGACCTCGGCAACATCCAACGTCACGGTACCGTTCACGATCCGGCGCGCGGTCAAGGTCCAACTCTAATTACCGCAAACACCCGATGTGTTGGTACCACTATAAGTTCGGTGACAAAGCGCAAAAGTGTATAAAACCGTGTGATCATCCGGGAAAAGTATAGGGCAGTCTGTTATGGCGGCCGACGCCTGCCCTTCTAGTGGTCGCTTATTTGTGACGGACAAAAGAACTAATATAAATTTTTTAGTTGATACAGGTAGTGATGTCTGTGTTTTTCCCCGTTCAATTATTAAAGAACATCGCGCAAAAGCCGATCTTGAATTATACGCCGCCAACGGCACTGTAATTAATACTTACGGCCATATTAACCTATCTTTGAATTTAGGCTTGCGCCGTGACTTCCCCTGGCGATTTATTGTGGCAGACGTTACTCGGGCGATAATAGGAGTGGATTTCTTATCACACTACCACTTAATAGTAGACATAAGAAACCAACGCCTCATCGACGAACATACAACGGTCGCCACCCAGGTTTCACTCGCAGAATTTTTTGAAAATGTTTCTTCGGTCAAGGTTATGTCTGGTGACTCGGCGTATCATACTATACTGGCACAATACCCCGAGATCACTCGACCTCCTGGCACACATAACAATACAAACACATCAAAACACAACACACTACATTACATCCGCACTACACCTGGACCGCCTGAATCCTGTGCACCTCGAAGACTAGCGCCTGACAGACTCAAAATTGCCAAGGCTGAGTTCGAGGCAATGTTGCAGATGGGAATCTGCAGACCTTCAGAATCCCCGTGGGCGTCTCCTTTACACCTAGCGCCTAAGAAAGATGGCTGGAGACCCTGTGGAGACTACCGTAGGTTAAATGCACGCACCATCCCAGATAAGTACCCGATTCGCAACATCCAGGACTTTTCACACAGTCTAACTAATTGTACAGTCTTTAGCACTTTAGACTTAGCCAAGGCTTACAACCAGGTACCTGTGAACCCTCCCGATGTATCTAAAACCGCCATCACAACACCCTTCGGTCTCTATGAATTCCCATATATGACGTTTGGCCTTCGCAACGCTGGCCAGACATTCCAGCGGTTTGTTGACGAGGTGTTGCGAGGGCTAGACTTCATATACTGTTATATAGATGACATTTTGATATATTCAGCGGACGTGAAAAGCCACGAAAAACACCTTCGTGAGGTATTCGGCCGGTTGCGAGACTATGGCATCGTATTAAATCCCAGCAAGTGTGTGTTTGGTGCCTCGGAAGTCACTTTCCTGGGGTATGAAATATCAGCTAGAGGCACAAAACCCTTGCCTGAAAAAGTCGAGGCCATTAAGAATTTTCCTCAGCCCAAAACCGTCAGGGAATTGCGTAGATTCTTGGGCATGCTTAATTTTTACCGTAGGTTTGTTCCAGATGCAGCCCAACATCAGATGCCCCTGAACGCACTCTTGACAGGCTCAGTCAAGGGCTCGCATCCAGTCACCTTCGATAAAAAGGAACTCGAGGCCTTTGAAGCGTGCAAGCAGGGTCTATGCCAAGCTGCTATGTTGGCACACCCTGATAGCAACGTCCAACTGGCTCTTGTTACGGATGCTTCCGATATCGCAATGGGAGCCGTGCTACAGCAGCTCAAAGCTGGTACTTGGCAGCCCCTTGCATTCTTCTCAAGGAAGTTCAGCCCCACGCAGATGAAGTACTCGCCATATGACCGTGAACTACTGGCCATATACGAGGCTATCAAGCACTTTAGGCACATGGTCGAGGCTCGCGACTTCGTGATCTACACCGATCACAAGCCGCTTACGTTCGCATTCAGCTCTAGGAAGGACAACTGTTCGCCTAGGCAGTTCCGCCACTTAGACTTCATAGCGCAATTTACGACCGACATCCGTCACATTTCGGGAAAGGACAACGTGGTTGCTGATCCTTTGTCTAGGGTAGAAGGGATAGCTCAACCAATCCACCCAGAGACATTGGCAGCCTCGCAACGTACTGACCCGGAATTGCAACAGCTACTCGACGGACACACGTCTCTGCAGCTAAGTAAGGTGAAACTGCCTGGCACGAACACAGTGTTGTTTTGCGACGTAAGTGGCACTACACCACGACCATACGTCGCTAAGGTCCACAGGCAGCAAATCTTCGAGTCACTTCACTGCTTAAGTCATCCTGGGGCCAGAGCATCTATTAAGCTGGTGAGTGACCGCTACGTGTGGCCAGGTATCCGCAAGGATTGTCGTGAGTGGGCCCGCATCTGTCTGGCATGTCAGCGTTCAAAGGTCACGCGACACGTTTCTGCCCCGCTAGGCAGCTACAATGTACCGCAGGGCAGATTTCAAGTCATCCATATTGACCTCATAGGTCCTCTGCCACTCTCATTGGGCTATCGGTACTGTCTCACGGCCATCGACCGTTTTACTCGTTGGCCTGAGGCAATACCCATCGCAGATATATCCGCCGAAACCGTGGCGAGGGCCCTATTAGGTGGATGGATCTCTCGCTTTGGTTGCCCTATCAAGATCGTGACTGACAGGGGGAGACAATTTGAGTCGTCGTTATTCAAGGCACTGTCCAAAATCATCGGATTTACGCACAGTCATACAACGGCGTACCATCCCGCTGCAAACGGCATGGTGGAAAGGTTCCATCGGCAGCTCAAGGCTGCCATAACCTGCCACGCAGACAGCTGTTGGGTCGAGTCACTTCCTCTAGTTTTGTTAGGGATTAGGACGGCATTCAAGGAAGACCTTAAGTCTTCCTCTGCCGAATTAGTTTATGGGGAGTCATTACGCCTTCCTGGAGACTTTTTCCTTCCACCTGTGAACGAGCCATACGACCTTACGGAATATACAGCTCGTTTGCGCTCACTGATGAATAGGTTAAAGCCCCCACCAGCATCCCGTCATAGTAACTCACGTTCTCCATTTGTGTTCAAAGACCTAGCTACATGTTCCCACGTCTTCCTTCGCGATGACACTGTAGCTGGTGCACTAAAACCTGCGTACACAGGACCGCACGAAGTCCTTCAGAGAGGGGATGAGGTGTTTACTATTGTGTTTAACGGTAAGACTGTCACAGTGTCCATAGATAGGTTAAAACCCGCCTACACGGTACACGACTCACACACCAGGGCACATACACCTAACACACACAATCGTACTCCCACACATACACCTAATACACACAAACGTACTCCCACACATACCCGACACCAACTTACACCTGAGGCCGAAGACAACATTGTCAAAACTACTAGGTCGGGACGCCGAGTTAGGTTCCCTGACTATTATCGCCCGTAGGACGGTCTCTGGAGGGGGGTGATGTAGCGGAGCTACTTATATCTAGACTTATATACTAACTTATATCTAGACTTATATAATTACTTATTTCTAAACTTATATTGTAACTCAAAGCTAAATAAATAAATAAATGTAATTAAATATTTACATAAATACAAAAATATATAACAAAGTAATCCATATAAAAACATTGTTAAAAGTAACTATATAAAATCACTTTGCGAATAACAAAATTGTATGTAACATAAATTCAACACACAGTGGGACAAACATACTTTATTTTCGCATTAGATATCGCACGACTGTCATGTGGCTAACCGTGCGAGAAACCGGTCCCCGAGCTCAGGTATGCGGCGACGCAGGCGCCGCGGCCGTGCGCTTGCGCGGTGTCGTCTCGGGGAACTAATCAGTCTAGCTACCGGACGCTCTTGAGACGCATGACAACCGAGCTCTGCCATTCGTACTGATACTGTTTACGTGTTTTTGCTATCGCTGTTTTCTGCTTGTTCCGCATTCTCTTTCTGTACTATAAAACTATATTTTCTGTGCTGTGCTATTGTGTTCTCCTTCTGTACTGTAAAACTATATTTCCTGTGCTGTGCAATAAACTCTGTTAGTGCTTAATTTGGACTGCTTATTTACAACGACCCCGGCATCCATAAAGGTACTCGATTCTGCCTGCACATAAATAGTAGTGAGTGTTATCAACCACAACCTCCTACATACATATATAGATAACTACACCCAGACACAGCACAAACAGACATGTTCATGCACACAAATGTTTGTCCTGAGTGGGAATCGAAACCACGACCTGCGGCGTGATAGATAGGGTATATTACCAACCACGCCAACCGGCCCGTCAAATAATCACTAAAATTATTTCTACTAAGCTTATTTAACATAAATGTATTTACCTATGGCTGCACGTTGTGTATCTGCAGGAGAAACATAATTTTCCACTAAAATATCTCTCTCAGAGTGATTGTGTGATGTAATTGTAATAATGTGGAACGGCTAAAGGAATATTTTGAGCGTTGTGAGCGCCTAGTGGAACGCACTCTTATTGTGTTGTTGTTTCCTTTTATATTTTGTAGATATTAAGGAGTGTTAATATCTATTTGACGTTGTCATCAGAGCTCGATTCCATTTGAGTTCCATTCACTATGACAGAACCTCACGACTGTGTATAGTATCTGGAGTTGATTTTCCTAAAAATCTATATTTTTGAATAAACAATCTCAAATATAGTGAAATGTGTATATAAAACACAAATATACAATAAGTATGAGAATTTTAACCGGTTCAAATATTTGCTATACTCGAGTTCGATACAAAGGCTTTGTGTTCGTATTCAGTAGCTGCCACAGATCTTATACAGGAATGTAAAATGGATTATACGGATACCACTATTCCTGGTTCCTCTCAGCAACCCAATCAATACATTAATAAAACTGACACCATTAACAAATTACCTGATGGACAACATGAATACAAACAAGATACCCCTCCAAAAACGATTGGAGAAAAAGCAAAACATATTTTCAAAACAGTTAAGAACAAATGTGGGGCTGGTGTCAGGAAGGTTCAAGGATATATCAAAGCTAAGATATTAAAAAGGCGTATGAAACAGCATACTAATAAAATACCTGATAATCCTGAAACTAAATTAGAACCTGATTATCCTGAAACTAAATTAGATGCAAGTAAATTAACAGATGCAAATAATGAGCATTTTAAATATGAAAATAAACAAGAATCACCACCACCACCTGAAATTATTGGTGATAAAGTAAAACGATTTTTCAAAGTGCTTAAAGATAAAAGTGAAGCTGGCATGAAGAAGGTTAGAGCCTATGTAAAGGCTAAGATGTTAGCTAGGCGTATGAATCAGTCTGTGTCAGAGTTACCAATAACTCCTGAAACTAAATTAGATGCAAGTGATTTAACAAGTTCAAAAGATAAACAGCATGTATACGAAAACAAACAAGACTCACCATCTGAAGCTGTTGATAAAACTAAATTATCAGAAACAAAATTAGATGAAACTAAATTAACTGAAAAAAAAATAAACGAAGTTACATTTGATAAAAATGATTTAATTGATAAAAAAATAAATGAAGTTACATTTGATGAGAATAAATTAACTGTTACAATAAATGAAATTAAATCAGCTGATACTAAATTAGATGAAACCAAATTAGATGAAACTAATGTAGATGATATAAAATTAGATGAAACTAAAGTAGATGATATAAAATTAGATGAAACTAAAGTAGATGAAAATAAATTACAGAAAAATAAATTAGATGAATCAAAATTGGATGAAACTAAAGTAAATGAAACTAAATTAGATGAAACTAAAGTAGATGATATAAAAGTAGATGAAACTAAAGTAAATGAAATGAAATTAGATGGAACTAAGGTAGATGAAACTAAAGTAGATGGAACTAAAGTAGATGAAACTAAGGTTGATGGAACTAAAGTAGATGCAACAAAATTAGATGAAACTAAAGTAGATGAAACTAAAGTTGATGAAATTAAAGTAGATGCAACAAAATTAGATGAAACTAAAGTAGATGAAACTAAAGTAGATGAAACTAAAGTAGATGAAACTAAAGTAGATGAAACTAAAGTAGATGAAACTAAAGTAGATGCAACAAAATTAGATGAAACTAAAGTAGATGCAACAAAATTAGGTGAAACTAAAGTAAAAGAAATTAAATTAGATGGAACAAAATTAGATGATATAAAATTAGAAGAAACTAAATTAGAAGAAACTAAATTAGATGAAACTAAAGTAGATGATATAAAATTTGCTGATGTAAAATTAGATGACACTAAAGTAAATGAAATGAAATTAGATGGAACAAAATTAGATGAAACAAAATTAGGTGAAACTAAAGTAAAAGAAATTAAATTAGATGGAACAAAATTAGATGATATAAAATTAGAAGAAACTAAATTAGATGAAACTAAAGTAGATGATATAAAATTAGCTGATGTAAAATTAGATGACACTAAAGTAAATGAAATGAAATTAGATGGAACAAAATTAGATGAAACAAAATTAGATGACACTAAAGTAAATGAAATGAAATTAGATGGAACAAAATTAGAAGATACCAAAGTAGATGAAAGTAAATTAGATGATACCAAAGTAGATGAAACTAAACTAACGGACACAAAAGATACATTAGCAGAAGCAAAGGTTAACGAGATAAAAAAGCCTGAAGTGCAAAAAAATAAAAATATTTTGAGAGAGGAAATAAGAAGTACAAATTTCATAGAGGTTAATGAATGGTTCAAAGAAGAATATACGAGGCAGGTTGGTGTTCCTCATAAAGAAATGAGTAGTGGTGAAAAACTTTTAAAAAAAGCACTAGCAGCTCTGAAAAGGCAAAGATTTCAATTACTTGGCGAACGATTTTCATACGCTCGCCCGGTAAGTAATTTTGATAAAGATTTTTTTCACAGACATCATTTCATAGATTCATTGCCCTCCGCAAGCATGGAATCATTTTAGTTTTTAACTTATCCGTCCGTCGGACGAACTTAAAGGCATTTAATGACAGCCATAACTTTGTAATCCATAAATATATAGGATTACAAAGTTACATTTGCAGTGAATGAATCATTGTACCTGTCTGTATATGCATAATATAATGGAATAATAATAATAATAATAATAATAATAAATATTCTGGGACATTCCTCACACACGGCCTAATAGGTGTAGATAGGTACCTAGATATCTGGGGGCATGGAAGTGCCACCGCAAAGTGGAGCAAAAAAAAAGGCATGGCTGTATCATCCTTTTCTCGAAGCCATTCAGGCCCCTATAACTTCGTTGTGGAAAAAACTAGAAATTTTCAATGGCCAAGAGGGCATTACATAGCTAGATATATTTCCAAATTATATTTTTGAACCAGTCATTTAAGAATTATTGCAAGTCAAAGTTCCTAATTTTGTTAATTTTGTCACTGACTGACTCACCGATCATCCAAATTTCTAATTTTGCCGTGAGCAATTGCCAAGTCACTCTATTTATTAAAGAAATTTAAAAAAGCAATATTGATTGATATTATGGTTACTATAATAAAATGTTGTAAGCTAACTAACAAAGTATCAATTCATGACAAAGTCATTAGATAGCTGCTCCCATAGTTAGGTAGGCGACTTGGTTTACATTCGATTTCACAACTTTTTTCGGCAGAAGAACTGCGTAGCGAGACTTGTGTATTTTTTTACATGTTATGTTTTTGATAGGATTTTTATTTCTGCTTCATACGTTACACATGTGACCCACTCCAGCTTCCCACGGGTAGCAGAGCATATACACCATTTTTTTTTTATAAGCGTGATAATATATGTCTCTATTGGTTTACGTGGCGTACGCCAGTAAAGCTTAATAAATTTTATTTATACTTACCTAAACCTTCCTCATAAATCATTCCGTCCATTTGGTGACAATCCATTCAGTACTTTTTGAGTTTATCGCGTACACACGGGGGGGATTTTGTTTTATAATAACTATGTAGTGATTTTCATGTCTTCTTTCTACGTCGTGGTAATATTGGCTATATTTCTTGATAATTTACTGATAATAATGTGTATCGTAGATAAGGAACGGACCAAAAGTTTATGATGTTAGCTGGGGTAAAGCACAACTTGCATTGAAGTGCACATGCCCGACGGGAAATTGTTCATGTGCTTACAAACGCACCATTATGCTTAGGCCAACTGGCGTACCAAGCGGTAAGTAATATAAAATAAAATAAATAAATATTCTGGGACATTATTCCTCACACACGGCGATCTGACCCCAAACTAAGCAGAGCTTGTACTATGGAAGCCAGATAACTGATATACTACATATATTACTTTTCTTTTGTAAATAAATAAATATATAAGACAAACAGACATGTTCATGCACACA
Source organism: Tetheella fluctuosa (assembly GCA_951216915.1). Classification (NCBI taxonomy): domain Eukaryota; kingdom Metazoa; phylum Arthropoda; class Insecta; order Lepidoptera; family Drepanidae; genus Tetheella; species Tetheella fluctuosa. Next base: position 15,005,343 of record OX578214.1, read on the forward strand.
AATGTTTGTCCTGAGTGGGAATCGAACCCACGACCTGCGGCGTGATAGATAGGGTATCTTACCAACCACGCCAACCGGCCCGTCAAATATCTGTAATATGTCACTACCTTGACCTGTAAGACATTACATTCAAAACTGGAATTGTAGAATTTAAAAAGTAATCGCACAGCACGCAAAATAAACTTCTAAGTTATGTACTGTAATGTAGGCTGTCATTGTAAGTAGCTACTAAACTTTTCGGACAACTGTATTGAAAAAGAAAATAGTAAGTATGTATTAATTATTTCGAAGCGTCTATATAAGTATATTATCAACATGCATTTTTAAATGGCGTAGTGATTCTATCCGATGGGAGGTAATGCCATTCGACACTTTCCAGTAGATATGTCCTCGCCTTTAAAAGTCTTTCTCCCCCATTGGTTATATAGGCTCTTCAAGCTTCAGCTTACTGACTGACTGAATGACCCATATGGTCTGTTTTTAATTTTTCTTCTAAAAATACAGGCCAGTATGAAAATTCATAATTAATTGTATTTTTTTATTGTCAGTATTCCTCGTGTCCAGCTTTCCAACAAATTTGATTCGGCGAATACCATTTGTACCATTCTACAAACCATCGGGTCTGATAAAGAAGAAGCTAGAAGAAGAAGTAGATGAAGAGTTCAAAGCCTACAGTACACCAGCAATGTGGAATAAGAGTGAGTTGTTACTCTTAGTTGTTTGTTTAGTTTTAAAAGTAATTGCTACCGCATCGACTGTCACAGGATAACATTAGAATTAATCCATCTTCTTCACAACAGTCTAAGGTCCGTGTTACTTTAGGTATCAAAACAACTAAAGACTAGGAAATAGATGTGTTGATCGAAAACCGATAACCATATCTCGTTACTTCTACTATGGTCTCACTATTAAAAAAAAAGGGTTAAATAGTGAAAAATTCAAAATATTTTTATTCACCGGTGAGTGTATATTTATTAAATCACTAATTATGAGTTATAAAAAGATATAGGAAATATTGTTTAGATTGTGGATCAGTAACATTTTTACATGGGTTACATAGTAAACTAACGAGAAATATTAGAATTAGTGAATGTAGGTATAAAGTTCTTGCGGACCTCGCGGTGTGCGAAACCAACTTGACTGATTTAGTTGTTGCAGTTCACTTCCATTATTAAAGTAATTATTTATGATCTCCAGTAAAACAAAGAGGACCCGAATTCTGTATGTCTGGATGTCTACAGAATATCATGTCGGGAAGAAGTATGAAGTAAGATTTTGTTTTTTAATTTGATGCTACACTAGAAAGCAAAGGTCCTTTCGAATGACTGTAAGACTGTAAGCCTATGTTTTTTTACATTTTATTTAAATATCACCATGTATTAAAAATACAAGGCTCCAGGTAGGTAGAGTTTCACTGTTTGTCTGTGTACAATTTTCTCTGTAACTAATGAACTGAGGGTTCTGTTAGATGTAAAAATTGTTGAGTTTATATCTATCTATGACGACGAATAGCGATGAGGTGGGAAAAAGTATGATAAGGAATAATATGAGAATTACCGCAAGTACTATGCCGCGCTTTGAGTGTGACTGTTATGGTGCGGGCAGGGAAAGTGTGGCCCTGATGGTAAGCGGCTGCCGTAGCCTATGGGTGCTTGCAACACCGACCCTGCAAAAATCTTGTGTCGAACCGGGTGTCCATAAATAAAGTCAAGCATCGATATTTCTTTTGAAAGTTTGGCGATTTCACCAATTTTTTGCCACAGCAATCGTCTCGCACACCTCCATACGACTACATTGACCGGACACGGTGTTGGTATACAAAATTTTTGAATTTTCATTAAAATTGAAAATTTTACTTACTTTTACTAAATTTTTTGACTTTTTCGGCTTAATTTAACGTTACTTCTTCCAAATTTCTTTCGGGTTTCAGCTGGTTCTGTAGAACTCGACGAGACGCGTTGATAGGCTCCATCCGCTCCGTCCTCCGACCTCCTGGACCTGAAAAATAAATTAATTTGATTAAAAATACGGGTTTTTCCAAATTTTCTATTAAGCTGAGATGATGTTCGCGGGCCGGGCCAACAAGCGCCCGGCTACTAATAAAAAAATAATAATAATAAAGTCAAGCTAATGAGCAGCTGGGGAGCAGGAGATTCAACTGATGTGTCACTAGGATGACTCTTAAAACACAGCCAATAATGCGTATGGTTTAGGAACACCCTTAAACCACAAGGTCAGGAAGCTATTTAAACTGGCGTTATATTGCCGACAGAATCGAGGGCTTAAATCCCGCACCCATGGCTGCTGTGCCAATATTAGCGCCTGCCGCGGAGAAAACAAAAAAAGGAAAGAAGGGTAAAGAAAAAAAAAAGAAAAAAATTGAAGATGACGACGAGGTTAGCTTTTTACTTTATGTCAGACCACATGTATCTGAATTAACATTTCTGGATATATTGGGTTCGAGCGTAAAAATAATGGTGAGTAGTTTTTCAACATGAGGTTGGTAGCCAGCATGTCGGGAAATACAAAGTATCCTTAAGTAACTAGCTAACGTCAGTGGTAGTGACGTCGGATGCCGCGGCAAAGGAAGTGGGTTCGAATCCTACAATAAGCTTGAGCTTTTGGTGGAGGAGATTTAGGTATAGAGCCATCTCTCTTCTATTACATTTGTGTGAGTGAACGGATATATCTTGTAGCCATCAAGTACTATATCTTATTTTCATAGTAAAAGCTCTGCTGAGAATGGTATCAGTTAGCCATGTTTGAAGAAATGTCACAGGATATTTATTTACACATTTATCGAGCAAATCGACTAGTAAATATGGTGATTAAACAAATAGTGTGTAAATAATTTTCATGTAGGATGAAGATGATGCCGATGAGAAGGACGAGAAGAAGTTAGAAGAAGTTGAGGAAGTTACTGAAGCTGAAGATACTGACACCTATGACGATTACGATGATGTTGACGATGAAATGGACTCAGAGGATGAAGAAGAAATGGAACACGAAGCAATCAAAATATGTAACCTTTTCTTTTGTTCAGGTGATGAACTTTTAATTGATGGCAAAACGATTGGCATAGAAGTTAGATATTATCCTGATCGGTGACGTGGATTCGATTCCCAAAGTAGATAAATATGTGCATGAAAATGTCTGTTTGTTCTAAGCCTGGGTGTAACTATCTATAAGTATATATAAAGCCTAACAAAATTAGCTTAGGTTCTTTTAAGATATTAATATGTAGGTCAGAGAATCATATGAACTGAGAAATAATTATCTAACAGCAACTTAAAAGAATTCACACAATAATGCTAGATCTTATATACTTACAAGTGGTATGTCAGTTATCTGGTTTCCTAAGTAGTGATTTGGTAAAGCTGCTATTAAAGGATTCCAAAGTGGGTTTCCACTAAAGATACTGTTACCAATCTCACCATGATAAGTGATGACACGGCCGTAGGAAGCCTTTATGATGTAGACAAAGAATAAGGTCGGATTTCCCAAAATTCAACGCCCAAGACGGTAAAATAGGGGATTGCGAGTAAAACCGCGGGTAGAAAGCTAGTATTAAATAAAGTTCTAGATATACAAATACAGAAAGATTGCTTTTCAACAGAACCTACTCAAACTGAGGTAAATGATGACGGCGAAATTATATATGGGGACGAAGCTCGCGTGTTGTACGCATCCCCTGGACAGGGTGTGTTCAAAGATATATCAGGCACTAAGATCGACATGTTCTCCTACCAAAAGTAAGCTTTGTTTCATTTATATGATGTAATTTTGTAATAAGGTTGGTATAGATTAGATACTTTGATGGCCACGTCAAAGTCAAAGTTCAGTTTAGACCCTAAAAGGACACTTATGAACGTCGAAGCTACTGAAGTTACCTCTGGTTCGGAAGTCCTTCAACTGAGTCTTAGTTTAATGCCGGCTCTTCCCACCAAACGCAACCGTGCGTTAAAGTCTGACAATTTATAAGTGCCTGTAAAGGCCTCTTTGAATTAATGAAATATTTCATTTCATTTCAACTGAGAAGAACTTGGCAAGGTTACATTTTTTTAATATTTAGTTTTGTCCCAAACGTGAGTCAAGGAGCTAATGTTATCTGGTGAGCTTTAGTTTGGGATCACATGGCCGTATGTGAAGAACGTCCCTAAATTTTTAATTACCGAATTTAAACGTATTCATTAATTTCAGATTGCGTACACCTGAAGCCCCCGAATTGAGTCCATTGACCTATGGAGGGTAATTATATTTTTAGATATTTTTGATGGTAAAACAGTTCACAATGAATCATCAATCAACAGACTATCATCACCTTTACAATAATAATATATTTAATCGTTCGTTAGTTTACTATATTTATTTATTTTATTAAATCTATAATTATCCATACTAATATTATAAAGCTGAAGAGTTTGTTTGTTTGGTTGAACTTTTTATCCCGGGAAAATATTAGATCCCTTGGGAACGCGGGTGAAACCACGGAGCGGAAGCTAGTATATCATAAACTAGTTTCCACCCCGCTTTAGTCCCGCATTACTGAAGGATCTTCCGGCATAAAATATATCCTACATGTTTTTCTAGGGTATGATCTATATTTATGCTAAGTTTCATCCAAATCCGTTCAGTCGTTACGGAGCTGAATGCTAACACAAACATTCACATTTGTAATATTAGTAGGATAGTAGTTACAATAGATGTTTACTATTTATTCGATAATAATGTAAGTATGGAGGAGCAAGGTGGTAGACTCCTCCCCTTGAAAAGGGAAATCTTATGTACATATATGCAGAATACTCTGGGAACTTTGTTAGCGCGATGCAGAATCTTGTGGCGCCATCTGTCCACGGGTAGTTTCTTGTGTAGTTGATATGTCGCTACAGTCAGTATACAAACATTCAGTTTTCCCATTTCAGAGTGAGACAGCGCATGTCAAAAATGTCAAGTAAATTGACATCAATATTCGAAATGCAAGGTATGTTTTTGATTTTGCATCTTGTCTGCACATATTATGGTTTCATTTTTATTTAACCAAATGTTATAAATTGTTTTCAGATGAACCTGTTTTAAACAAATGCGGACAAGGAGATGGAGAGGAAAACCAATACAAAGGTCCAATTGGAAAGCTGTATCGATTAAAAGAATCTATTCTAGCGCTATTTAAGGATTCAAATCCCTCAAATGTTGATTTACGAAAATCTGAATTAAAATTTTATAAACGATGTAATACATCATCTGTTGACATCACCAGAAAAGTATCATACAAAGTCGATAGTTCTCAACAGCATGATGCTGCTACCAATATATCTTCCACAAATAAAGAAACGAAAAAGGCACTTGAAGTAATGTTTGATGATATGGTACATTCTAATGTGCCTGAATCAGGGACAGATAACTCTAATGTTAAGAGTGTTATGTCAATTGTTGGTATATCAAATAAACCATCAAAATCCTTTGAGGAAAAATCTAACAAAATTAAAAGGGAAATTAACGAAACTAACGATGAACCTCACATATACGATCAAAACAATACTCTAGACTCTGCAGTCGATAACAAAAATAAATTAATGTTGACTGAACAAAGTAATTATAAGCATAAATATACAAACATTCGATCTTCTAACCTCTCCTTAAAATCAAATAATACACGAGTTAAAATACCAACTATGACGCATGCTGGTGCTAATGAAAATGATAATAACTTCAATAATAAGACGAAACCTCAATTAGATAAATTGAAAATACTTTCCCCAAAGAAATCCGTATATACTGGAAATATGAAGTCATCTAATGGAGTAGGCGCTGATAATTCTAAACCATCACAATTATCTTTGAATAAAGAAAAACATGAACGAAAACCTGAGCATATTAAGCCCAATTCAAGTATATCTAGACGGTCGCAATTATCTGCAAATAAAACGTCATGTGAGTTAAAAGCCAGCATCATAAAAAATATCAGCGCATTGTGTGACAATGTGAATACATCGAATACATTGTTAGCTTGTGAAATAGAATCTAATAATATCCTAAATAAAGAGCCAAAAGATGGTGAAATAAATTTAGAATCAAAACAATTGGTATCTTCTATAGATAAAGAGAGACGTGAGCAAAACCCAGCCAATATAGACAATGTTAAGCCATTTGATATCGAATCACACAACTCCAAAATTTTAAAATCAACTAATAATGAAAAATGTGAGAAAAAAGACGATGTTAATGAAAAAAATAAGCAAGGACCTTATACAGTACAGCAAATTCACGTGGAATTAAACAAATGTAGTCGGCCGCTATCATCTTTAAACATCGAAACTCTTGAACAAAAATGCGATAAAAACGAGACAGTAACTAACAAAATCAATTATAAGCCTCATGTAAATGATCTAAATGATACTCTACCTATGACATCTGCAGTTGATGATAAAACTAAACTAATGTCTACTAGCCAAAGTAAGCTAAAGTATAAAGATACTAATATTACAGCATCTAACGTCACTTTGAATCCAAATTATATAAGTGTTGATAAATCAAGTTTAACACGTAATGATACTGAATCTAAATTGAATGAAATGAATTACAAAACCGATGATGTCGAAATTAAACCTCAATTAGATAATTGCAAAAAAAAAACAAAAAAGTCTGCAAAAATTAAAAACCTGGAGTCACTTGTACGTGTAGAGTTTGATGGTCCATCACAATCTTCAATGGGTAGAGGCAATCTTAATCTAGAAACGAAAAATGTAAAACCCTTTGATGTCGAATCAGAGACATCTAAACGGTCGCAATTATCTGTGAAAAACATGATATGTGAGATGAAGACCAGCATCATAAAAAACATTAGCCCACTTTGTATCAGCAAAAATACGTCAAAAACATGTGGACTGAAATTGGATGAATCGAATAATACCCTAAATAAAAAAAATCTACTATATGATGTAACAAAATTGAAATCGAAACAATCTTCTCTATATAAAGAGAGATGTGAGGAAAAAACAGACAATAATGAAAATGTTAAGTACATATCTACCACTTTAAATTCAACCATAAATGATATGACATGTGAGAAAAAGGATATAATTTCTGAAAATATTAGTCCTCTCAGTGTAGAAATTAATGAATATAAGTCATCAAAATCTTGTGAACTGAAAACAAATAGTATATCAAAAAAGATGTCGGAAAGTATTAAATCAAACACATCCAAAACATCACAATCTTCTGCCATAAAAGGAAAATCAGAAAATGCTAAAAATCAGAAACCTAATACATATAAGCTTTCGCAATCTTCTATTTGTAAATCTGACGATAAAGGTAAACGTGAGCCAGTGAATAAAACACCAGTAATTGCATCGAAAGAAAACTATGTTGATGAGGATATTAGTATTCCTAAATTAGAAAATGAAATTGATAGACAAAAGAATTTAAGTATAATTGATGAGACGATACATAGTGTTTTTGATGTTGATGGTCCTAATTCCTCAACTAATGTTGAAAGTCAATCACAAATTTTGAGACAATCCAGTCAAGAAAATGAAAAAATTGGTACATCGAGAACTTTACAAAAGACTGATACATATGAAATTGTGAAAACAGACAATGGGCCAATTAAATGTAGAAATAGCAAAAAATATGATGCTAAGAATGAAGTCGAAAGAACTAAAACAAAGAAAAGTAGCCATGACAAGGATATAGGATCTAGCGCAGAAAAGAAAAAGTCAAATAATATTGAAAGTAATGATCCAGATGAAGGAGTCGTTCAAAAAGGAGCTGAACAAAAGTTTGAAGAAGATCAAAAACGCGATGGTAACATGAACAAGCATAGGTTCTATTACTAAGTATTTCAATGTCGTCGAGTGATCTCGAAGAGTAACTGCCGTACTCAGAGAGGACAGTTAGAATTTTATGTCTGATTAAAGTATGTCCATGTGTATGGCGGCAGTGAGTGAGTGATTTCTGATGAAAATAAGTCAAAGTAGTATTATTATTGTATTAGTACTCTTCGTTATATTTTTATATTGCTTGTAGCTATCATGTACAACTTTTTTTATATTATTATTTATTTATTTTGTTATCAATAAAATGTATACAACAAACTATCAAAAATCTTTGTTTAGCTAGCAGTCCTAACAATTAGAAGATAGTCTCCTCTGTCCAAAGTATTATTACTTATGATCACGATCGATAGATCGTTCATGAAAGATTTAGGTGTTACATTTGAACAAATACTTATGTTCCACAATCATATAGCCAATGTTGTCAAATAGTCATTCAAATGGTTGGGCTTTCATCTGAAATGCCCGTAAATAGGTTTGTTATAAAACTACAAACTTGTTTGATATTGAATTGTATATTGACTCTACATTTTTTTTGAAAATTTGCGTCATGCGTCATTTTAAACAATTTTAATTTAAATTTTAAATGCAAACATTTTAATTGTTATAATAATATTGTCGTGGTAATAACAAGTTATGGAATACCAGAAGAAACGCATAAAATTGGCATTGATATATTAATTATTTTTTAATTATTTTTCTTTTATTATACGAAAGTATTTAATGTCTTTAGAATGTTGGAAACCAGACTTGAGAATTCACAAAACATCTTTGAAAACAAATTGTATACAAATGTAAATCATACAAAATATCTTCCCTGGAAGAGTCACCCTTATTACAAATTGTGCAAAGAGCTTAATTTTGAGACATTCAAATCCACTGGACCCTTTACTCTCGCAAACGGTGTTTTCTTCGCATATTTCTATATCCTATCTTTATTTTTTCGACATTCCCTCTCCCATTTACTCAATCTTACCTTAGACAATATACATCTCTCGACGTGCTACCACCATTTAAATGTACTGCAAGTTTTCTATCTGTTGTTGCTTGCTTTTGTATCGAGAGGACGTAAACTTAATGCTACGGACAGTCATGAGCAGTTCTCGTTTAAGGTATAGTTCTGATGGTCAATAAAGCTATGTAGAAAGTAGATATTTTGCAATCACCTGTACCAATTTAAGGTGATGGTGAGTGGTAGTGACGTCAAATGCTGTGACGAAAGGCGTATTGAATCCTACAGTAAACATAAACTTTCGGTGATGGAAAACATCGTAAGGAAACCATATCACAGTATACCACTGTGACCACATTTTGTAGTACCCGCCTGGCTGGCTACCATCTGTATGTTATAAATCTGTCGCCAAACGGCTACCGGTGTGGTCAGGCAGCCGTTAAGAGTCAGTTTCTGTAAAACTTTGTTTACCATTGAGCGTGATCATGGTGAAATACAGGCCTACAGTAAAAAAATTAATAATCCCATTGTGTTTCATTATTCAAATCGGTCAGGTAGTTCCTGAGATTAGCACATTCAAACATAAATACTCTTCAGTTATATAATATAGATATATAGATTTCATTTAATATAATAAATACATCATGGTTAATTAAAATTTAAGGAACGTAAAAAAACAATATTTCAAAAATGCTACCCATTGAAAATTCTTAAAAAGTTGTTCATCAAGAGAATAATTTGGCACCCTCTCAAGAAAATTGCAAAATTATTTGTCAAAATATATGAAAATGGAAAACACATAAACTGTAAGTGTAATCTTCCAAATACATAGTGTAATTTAAAAACGTATGATTTGACCTTCCTAAATAATACAACTACACAACGTTGGCTTCGCTCGCCCAGACTTCATGAGATTTCTATTTTTTTTTACGTCAGCCGAATTTAATAAGGTAAGAAAAAAAACTCACTCTTCCTATCCTACATCACTTCCAATCAGTTTTTCGCTATATACACCAAAAACTCTCGTCTGTATGAAATGGCTTCTTAGCGATAAGACCACCCATTGACTTTTGGTATAGGTACAGTCAGCAACATAAGTAGCTGAACAGATACAAATTTACAAAGAACTTGTACACTATAAGTACCTATCCATAATATGGAAAAATAAAGTAAAGTGGTATTTTAAAAATGTATGTCTTCAAAAACCTACATACTATAAATGTATACATCATGGATAATTTTAGTGTACACATGTTATGTAAATTTGTATCTGTTCAGCTACTTATTTTGCTGACCGTACGATCAACTCGAAACGTAGAAAATCACTAATTAAATACCGTGTCACATTACGCAATTTAAAGTTTTCATATAAAGTGTCAAGATAATGCCATATACTTTATTATGACAAGGTACTAAAGTGACCATCTACTTTTGGGGCTATATAATATAAGTACAATAAATCTATCCATCTTATTTCAGTCGAAGTATCTAAAAATATAATAATATTACTGGATCCCTATCAAAGATCGAATACTTATAAAACTCTTAAAGAAATACCATCGAATATAAGTCAAACATATGGTGAAGAAGATACACAGGAAGGGTGGACGAATAAGGACTTTGTAAATACATTGTTCAAATATAAAATAAAATACATACAAAAACAAACTTTTTTTCAAGTTCATAGGAAATGGAAGAAAATTAAGCGGATGGAGAATAAACACTTGTTGTTGTACGAATTAATAATATATGATTGTAAGTTGGTGTATTGCAATGAAAATACTGCTTTATATACATTGAAGGATTGCAGTACTATCAATATATGCTCAGTGGATTCCAATAATTGTGGTACCAAGAGATCCATACTCAAAACTGCAGAATCTAATGAAGATGAAATAGACGATGAAGATAATATGTCTTTAGATGAATTCAACTCGGTTGCAAGTAAACTAAGTCTTGTAAGTAAAAGTTCTAACAATTGGGAACTTGCATTGGAGATTATTAAAAACAATCTAAAAATTCGTAACGAAAATATCACAAAAGTTTTGAAAAATAGCCGATATTTTGTATCTTCAAAAAAACATTTATTCTGGCCAAAAAAGAAACGTAAAATTTATACTGTGTTCGATGTATCACGAATGGAGAAAACAAGACTTGGCACAAATGCTTTCTCTGAGAAGAGATGGTTTAAAAATGAATACGAGAAGCAGATCGGTAAACCAACCGAAGATGGAGAAGGAGAAGTCTCTAAACTCGGAGAGGATACTCGTCTAGAAGAAGCGTCAGAGAGGCTCAAAAAAAGATTTCGTTGTTACCTTAAAGAGAGGAATTACTATAGTGCTCCAGTTAGTACATTTTTACACATATTAAGAAAAATACATATATCAGCTTGTGGCGTGGCATGTAAATAATAATTATGATAATATTTAATATCAGTACCCAGAGTTTAAAGAATTGACGTAAATAAACGCTTACAGTCGCGTTTGCGTTTACAAAAATTTTCTATGGAAGAAATTAGTTCCATGAGTATTCCGTGAGAGGCGCTGTGTTTATATAAGCGTTTGATACTAAACTATATGAAAACCAAGTGATTGATATACTTCTATATCTAAATTATGAAAAATTGTACGGAAATGTTAAATTATTTGTTTTTTTTTGTACCGGGAATGTAAGTAATAAGTAATCATTTCCTTTCATCGACGACAGATGTGGGTTTCATTTTAATCAGCTCAAGTTCGTTTCTCAATTTATCGTTGTTTAACTATGTTTAACTGTTGACTATTTAATATTGATGAACACCGTTAGGGCATTTATAAATTAGACGCTCGAGCAAGCGTTGAAGTTTCCATACAGTTTTAAAAGTTTGTCGCAGCGCATTGTCATGCCACAGTCTATGTAACTCTTACAGTTGGCCAACGGACACGTCTAGACAGAGCAATCTTGCGGGGCTTGCGGGGTGAGAGAGGGGCGGTAGCGAGCCCAAGCTGCGCTTGGGACACAAAGTAGCAATGACGAATGCCAATATATTTCGCGTGACTTCAAACGCGATGGACCACTGTATGATTTTTACGCTGTAGTCATGCTTTACTTGCCTCTATTACTCTTACCTCTACAGTGCTTCTAAGGTAGACGCAAATTTTATGAAAATTTGTACAACTTAATAATTTCTACTCTCATTATGTTAATAATAGCTCAGTCGTAGTGACGTCGAATGCCGTAATAAAGGTCGTAGGTTCAAAACCTACAATGAGCTTGAGCTTTTGTTATTAGGAAATATTTATATCTATCCTATTCGCGCAATTTATAAATTATGTCCTAGAGATTCTCTTAAAGATAAATTCAAATCCATAAATATTATGACTGTGTCGTCACAGTACATTTATGAAAATTTAATTTATGTTCGGAAAAATATACAAAATTTTCCTAAGAACAGGGATACTCATAGCTTGAACACTAGAAATAAGCACAAACTCGCTGTACCTGTAACTCGGCTCAGCAAAGTGAGGGATTCATTCAAGGGGCAATGTATACGTTTCTATAACAAAGTACCCAAAGAAATTCAAGAACTATCTGTGTATAGATTTAAAAAATTAGTTAAACAAAAGTTATGTAAGAAAGGGTACTATAAAGTTTCTGATTTTATAGAAGACAAGAATGCATTTAAATGAAATGTTCGCTACACAAACTATTTCATTAAAATTTTATAAACTTTGTTATTAGTAATTAAATTTTTACATAAATAAAAAAGAACAAAGATCTATAAAAAATGTCCCTTGCTGAGTTTCTTGCCGGAGTCTTCTCAGTCCAAGTGTATTCCGAACCGGTGGTAGAATCATTTGTAACGTTCATAAGTGCCTTATTAGGGCCTAAACTGAATAAATGATTTTTGAATTTGAATTTGAATTTGAATATCTGGCTATATATACAGGGTGATTTTGTTATCACTGGCAATACTTGCAGGGGTGGAAGTACTCATCAATGTGAACAACATTTATTATGGGGCTAACTCTGATATCGCGTAAAATAATACGGTTGCTTCATACATTTTGGTCGAGTAGGTATTGAACTTTTGTATGGAACAGCTGATAATTTTTTCATGATTTCACAGTTAGTCCCATTATAAAAGTTGTTCATTTTGATGAGTACTTCCACCCTTGCAAGTATTGCCAGTGATAACAAAATCACCCAGTATATATGAGTAGTTTTTCTCTCCCAATGGTACAGAAAATCGACAGGCCACCTATAGTGCCTGTGGTATGGTACATGGCTCCTTACTGTATCAAATGCGTGTGTCCATCTGGAGACTGCTCGTGCCAATGTAAAGGTAACACTTTGTTACCAAAGCAATGGACACCTACTGGTAAGTTGTTTCATTTAAATTAACTAACACCCTGTATCTAGTGAACTAAATGTTTTATTCATTAAAATTACTATTTGAAAACAAACTTAGATTTATTAAGCAGCCAAACTGAACTTCCCCACAAGACGTATTTGGATGCCCTATTAAAGTTTTGAGTCCCTAAGAATACTGATGACTTAACGAGATCGAGAGATTCATTATTTACCCCCTGTTACTCCTTTCCCTTTTTACATTGGGTAACAATTCTAATTTCCGATTATATGAATGAAAACAATATAATGAAAGAGATTTAACAATATTTTTGTTACAGCATTTCGTCGCGACTATTTCGATATGCATGTATGGCTTTGGCGGCTGTACCGATATCAGATGAAGGTGTCAGGGAAACTGATACCCGCTACGGCTGAAGCTGCGAGGGTTGAAGCCAAGTTATACCGGAGCGAGAGAGGAAGGAAAATTTGTAAATAGTTTTGTCTCTGTCTAGTTACATACTCAAAACGATTCTGCTTCCTTTAGTAACAGCGCAATGATATATAACTTAAAACATTTCTCAAGGAACCTCCTAGGTATCTGTGAAAGCCGTATCATAATCAATGGTTCTTGAGTTATAAGCATATTAACGGACAGACAGACACTCAGTCATTTCCCTCTCTCAACCATTTGTCGATAGTTAAGGTTCGTGGGCTTCGCCTTAATTAGCGACTCATCTCCAATGAGTTTTCTACTCCTCGTGACAAATTTGGAGCAAATTCTGAGGTAAATAGACGCTTGGTCCTTTAATTCTTGAAATACAAAGAGGCCCTTATATACAGAGGGCCATCTTAAAACCCTTATAAATTTTGATCCAGTTATGTTAAGTTTTCAGCGACAAATTTAGAATTTAATCTATACTAATATTATAAAGCTGAATAGTTTGTTGAATTGTTTGTTTCTTTGAACGCGCTAATCTCAGGAACTACTACTGGTTTGTTTTGAAAAATGATTTCAGTGTTAGATAGCTCATTTATCGAGGAGGGTTATTTTTATCCCGGGAAAACACAAGATCCCTCGGGAACGCGGGTGAAACCGCGCGGAAAAGCTAGTACCGTGATAGAGGCCCTAGCAGAAGGGGTCATACAACCTAAGGCTGGTGGAGTTTGTGGAGGTAGTTATCCTCAGCCGTGACCTTTGTAGTTTTGCTTGCCACTCTTGTTTTGGGGTGGATTTTAAACTGTTTTCTTTTGTTGTAGTGGACGAAAGAGGTCCTGAGTTTTGTATGTCGGGATGCAAGAAATTCTTTGAGTCAAACAAGAAATTCGCATCAAGGCGCAAGAAGTATGTTATTTATTTAATTAGTTACTTAGTTACACGGTATACAAATACGGAAAATCGTAAGATTAGCGTTATCGGAGTGCATACGAGTAAGAAAAATGCCGCGGTGTAAGCACAGAGGAAGTAAGGACAGACAAAGCTTCTTAAGAACGTGCAAAATTGTTACCTATTTTGGTAAGGTTGTCACAATAGGTTAAGACAAATTAAACAAAACATTTGTTAAATAGTTTTATTATTCAGTATTATAGTGGGTATAATACTCTAATAATTTTCTTTTTAAAATTTTTGTTTTTTAATAATTTATTGTTTCTTTTAATAGTGTGGTAAATTCTGAATCTAACATAGTTTTTTCAAGTAATCTAACGGGAAACACTCACATGGCGTATCAAATTTACAATCTTTAATACGTTTAAGTAAATAATTCGTTGCCAACATTGACAATATTTATTTCAAGATCGAAATATTCGCGGAACTTTTGCTCGAGCAATTTAACAAATGCGATAAAATTATCAGGAGGTATAAATAAAAAACCTGTGGCCACTTTCCAGCTCCAGCATCAGACCCTGGTTACCATATAGGATTAAAGTACTCGTCAATACGAATCAAACGAGCCCAAGCAGGACGGGGTTGTGTCGTTTTATTGCGGAGTTCCTGTGGCCACCTTCCAGCTCCAGCATCAGACCCTGGTTACCATATAAGATCAAAGTAGTCGTCAATACAAATCAAACGAGCCCAAACTCGACGGCGTTGTATTGTTTTATTGTGGAGTTCTTATGGCCACCTTCCAGCTCCAGTATCAGACCCTGATTACCCCGCCGGGAACGAAGTTCAACAAAGGCATTTTTTTAATCTCCATTACGAAATTGCAATAATTAAACAATGTAACTCACGTATGAATTAAAACACTCGTATATAATAGAAAGAGACTGGTGACGTCACATCCGTAACGCTTTTTCGTGACAGAAAAATCCTAATACCCCCCGTCTATATAGAAGTTTCACTTTAAAAAGGATTATACAATAAAATAAAGATACCTACTTGAAAAACTAATAATCAAATATTTACTGACCTATTGTACTCCATGGGATAGTCAAAGTATGATATATTTTTATTTTTTGTAGTATTATTCAAACACACAGTACAATTAACAACCATTATTAATAATAAAATACCACGTTTTTACATTAAGTACACAAATATTCGAACTTGCAACTAACAAAAACAAGCAACGTGCGTCGCACTGACCCTGAGATTGTCAACTGGCTGTGCCAGCGTAAACCGGTTTTTTCCAGTCTCGCCGCGTACGCGAGAAGCGGCCAGTGGCACACATGCCCCGCGTGCTTGTAGTAGTGCAACCGATTCGCGCGGTTGTATGAAAATTTGTCTCTGGTCCTTATTATGGTCCGTGGTGCAAGCGAACAGCCCTGTGCCTACCGTTAGTCTATTAGTTACCAACACATTTATTTTTTTTGGAAACTAGAAATAATTGAATATTATTTAGTATTTTTTATGTATACGTTTTATCCTATTTCTAACTAATATTATAAATGCGAATGTGAGTTTGTTTGTTTGTTACCTTTTCACGCCTAAACCGCTGAACCGATCGCGATGAAATTTGGTACGCAGATAGCCTATGGTATAGGACATGGGCAACTTTTTTTCTCGGAAACGTGGGTGAAACCGCGGGGGACAGCTAGTAAAAAATAAAATTTTATCTTTCTTTTTGCTATTATTTCAGCTTTGCGACAGAAATTAGAGACATAAAGAGAGCTGTACAAAAAGAACCCGACCTTTCTATGCCGGTAATCATTTAATTTGTTGTACAGTCACGAGCATAAATATAATATACGTCTTGTTTTTTTTAAAACTTTGTATAGGCTTGTTTGACCACAATCTAGCACATAAAGCCTAGAAGGAACTGGCTCTCAGGTGCAGCTACCGCAACACACCAATAGGTGTTTGGCGACAGATTTTCAATTTGAGTGGTAGCCAGCCAGGCGGGTATTACAAAATACCCTACCACTGTGCTATGGTTTCCTAAAGATGGATTCGAACCCATGACCTTAGACGCGGCGTCTGACGTCACTACCACAGTGTATTATAGTAGTATTTTCTCGTGAAATAACAATTACAACTTTGAGATAACACCCTGGTAAGATTACGATAACTCTACAAATTAGGTTCAGCCATGCGCTCCTATTTGAATTAAAGAGTAGTGTATGGAAATTTCATATTCATATAGACTGCGTTGTATCGGAGTAGTCCTGAACTAAAAGTTATAAATAATATCAATTATGTACATATTATATATATAGGTGTGAGAACATATCGTTGAAAATTAAATTCAATGTCATAGGAAGTTACACCTGCTGTTGTTAAACCTCCTGAACCTAGTGGATCCAGTGGACCCGGTGGACCCGGTGGACCCGGTAGTGCTGGTGATGCTGTTGCACCTGTTGTGACTGTCGTGCCGGCTACAGGAAATTATCGTGGAATTAAAGTGGGGAGTAAGGGGATGAGTAAGTTGTCTGTCAAAGTTATATGCCTTTAGTATTATTTGTTATATTATATACTGGAAAAATCTTCACACTCAGTCTCAAACTAAGCAGATCTTATAAGGAATCTATATAATTGATTTAATACATAAGTATATGTATGTAGTACTATTAAATATACCACAAAGGTTCTAATTCTAGTTTCTTGTACACTCGGCATATATGTATATGAGTTCCAACTTCAAAAGTTGGGCCGCGGTGACCGACACCGACCCGATGACCTGCCGAACGGGATCTGGCAGCCGATCTTCCCTTTTTAATATTTAAATACAGATGTTTGTCTGCCCTGTTTCCCACAGTTTATTTCATTATATTGTTATTATATACCTAATAATTTTTGTAACACTTGAAAAAATACATAAATAAAAACATGGATTCGGTCGGATCTTACGTTACGGACACATTAGCGACTCCCTTTATTCCTAAAGCCGCCCTTAGGGGTCGTGACCCCCAGTTTGAGAAACAATAGCCTAGAAATATTATTTTATTTGTATCCTATTATATTTACAGGCTCTACTCAAACTAAACTCAAAGCGAATGGAGATTTCGCGTTTGGAAAATATTCACACATAATGTTCGCGAGTGTTGATGATATAGTTATGCATGATATTGATGGTTCAAGACTGGAGATTACCAAAGTTGAGTCGTAAGTTACACACATATAGATGGACACTTTTTTATTTAGAGTATGACTCTGCTTTACGGAAGTTCATAAAAACCTTTTCTTTTTACATTGTATAAGCTTGTGTTTGACCACAATCTCACTATAGTAAGTGATGATATAGCCCGAAGGTGGTAAGCACATAAAGCCTAGAAGTAACTGACTCTCAAGTGCAGGTGCCGGAGCACACCGTAGTACCCGCCTGGCTGACTACCACCCTCAAAACTGAAAAACTGTCGCCAAACACCCGCGGTGTGAAATTATCGTCAAATATAGTAAAAAAAAAAGCATTATGGTATTTTATTTCAGTACACCAGTGGAGCCTATCACAGTACAAAGAATACTTCATATACAACAGTAAGTTATAATTATAACTATATTTGAATAATAGTTACTTCAATATAATAATTCTTGTCAATATCCTTTTTGGTAGGAACTTCCAAAGTGACGTTGCGTTTTCATTTTATTTTCATGATTTTATGTCTTTTGAGTTTTATTAAATAATATCGGTAGCCTGTTATCAAATGAAGATCTAATCTAAGTTCACTAGTGAAGTGAAATGAAATTAATTCGTGTATCGTGACATTTCAGGTTGTCTCAAGAAGTCGGTGACGAGTTTTAGTAGAATAGCCGCCATTTTACTAAAACCTGACTTGACTGACTTGTACGGACTTGACGATGTGAGGCTATTTAAAAAAAAAAACTTATTTCAGAATGAAGCGACACGTTGCACAAAAGAAAAGGAGCATGTTGGCTTCTTTATATGATGTGAAACGTACGATTTTTTTTTTGTTTGTTTTATATATTTTTATTCGATACTTGCTGGTCAGTAAAAAATATTAATTAAATATGTTTTTATTTTTCAGAGAAAAAATTCTCAAAGTAAGTGAATGTTGCCTATTTTATTAAATAATAAATTTATTATTGGTTACCTACTTATGATTTAAGTAATTATGTGGGTATTTTATAGTTATTTTCTTTAAAAAAAAAAAGATTATAATTGGTTGTTTAAAATAATAAATAAATAAATATTCTGGGACATTATTCCTCACACACGGCTATCTGACCCCAAACTAATCAGAGCTTGTACTATGGAAGCCATATAACTGATATACTACATACACTACTTTTCTTTTGTAAATATATACTTAATACATATATAGATAATTACACCCAGACATAGGACAAACAGACATGCACACAATTGGTTGTTTAAATCCATAAATATTAATATCAGTATATATATATTTGTTGTGATGAATAATGCAAAAAAATTGAATGTATTTTCAGAGAAACACAATACCATTGTACGAGTGGAGGTATCGAGTGCGAGTCATTAGAGGCAGTGAGGCGTAAGAAGAAACTTAAACAATGGGCAAGTAGAGAGGAATCATTTAAATGCTGTTTAAAAGACAAATGTTGCCAACCCTTCTTTGAACCTATACCAGAACTACCTAATGAAGGAGATACGAAACAAAACGATATATTACAAGATGCTCTAAATACAGCAGAACACAATCCAGTGGCACAACCAGAACAAAGTGATGACAAATCAAAAGATAATAAAGATGATGTTAAAGCAGATGAGATTAAAGGTGACACAAAAGAAGGTGATTTACAACGTAATGAAATAAAAGTAGGGTATGTCCAATCAGACTTCACAATACAGGTTGAAGTTAAACCAGATAACACTAAACTAGTTGAAACAAAACAAGAAAATGTAAAGCAAAGTAATGTAAAGCCAAAAAATACAGTTGAAAGTGATATTAAGCTAGAAGATATAAAAGCAAGTGTTACTAAGCTAGTACAAACAATACAAGATGTAACACAAAGTAATATAAAACCAGAAAATATTGTGAAAGATGATATTAAACCAGAAGGGATTAAAAAAAGTATTCTTAAACTAAACGATATGAAACAATATGATCAAGGTAAAGCTCAACAACGTATTGGTAAAACACCAATTAAAAGGTTTCTAGAATATATTGATGATATTTTTAAACGTCTTAGTAATTATGCACCATCAAAACATCATATGGATACTTGTAAGCCTGTACGTGTTGAAGATCATTTCTCTATTAAACTATTAAAAACAAATGTTAATGAAGAATCAATTAAAGGCAATAAGCAGAAGTTATCTGCTCGCAAAATAATATTACCATCTCCATATCCTGCTGTGGAAAAAATGAATCAAATTGAGAAAAAAGATCTGGTTCAACATGAAGTCATAAATAGGTTGTTAAATAAATTGGCTTATGAGGACAATAATTGTAAACCTAACTGTGATATAGAAAATGAGGTCGAAGGCATAGCAAAACCTGGAGCCATTATTCATGATTACAAAGTTGAAAGAAAATTAGTCAATAAAATTTCTATGAGGAATAAGGGATGTGATGTAGGAGAAAGTAAAACATCTAGAATGGAATTATTACAGTACAATTATAATAATAATAAGTTAATTTTGCAAACTGACAATAACAAATCAATTCCAAATACTCAAACAAGTATGGTATCTCAATCCACTGATAATATAAGAAAACAATTATTTGGAACAGAAAATAGTAAACGTGAGTCCTTTAACAAGAAATATGCCAGCATCAAGTCTATTATCAATGGAATTATTAAAAGAATCTCAACATCGAATGACCTTGACAAAAAGCTAAGCAACGCTGCATCGGAGAAAATTGAATTAGTAATATCTTTTATAAAACATAGTGATCACGCAGTGAATTCATCTGAAAGATGTGCGTCTATTGGGGTGAAGTCGCAAGATGAGACTACTGATGAGACTAAAGATCAGGTTTTTAATGTGTCTGATAAACCAAATAAAATAGTGCCGACCACTAATGAAGTGTCAACGTCCATCACTTGCGTCGAAATGCAAGATATGTCTTCTTATGAGGTAAAAAATACCCAGTACGAGTTCATTAATGATGAATCAACTCAAAGTGAAAAAGAGACGTTACCAATAGAGAATTTGAATGAGTTTCTTGTCCAAAAAATCCAAAGTAGGGTATTTAAAAATAAGGTAATTGCATTTCCAAGGGAACAAGATAAAGTTGGGAGCACACTTTCCAATGAAGGAGAGGAAAAGCAATCAAAAGACAAAGAATCATTGCCTGTGAAGAAATCTTCAAAATTTAATTCGGATAAATATAGATTCTATTATTGATAACTCCGTGATCGATAGAGTGACCTAATTGCACATAATAAATGTGTTTTAATATATTCTGGTTCTTTATTTGCATCTTTCATCTTTAATTTGCAGTTTTGGTACTTTGGAACACCCATGTTATGGTTCCTTTCTTATAATTTTGGTATGGAACCCTAAAACTCAGAATAGTAGATAAGGGTTGGAGGCCTTTTTCCTGCAGTAGGATGATTACAGAAAAGAAAAAATATATATTTTCACATTTTATTTCACCTGTCTTAACACAAAGACTAGCTTACAACTAATTTGTAACTTAATAAGCTTAAATTTATTGTACAGAAACATAAATAAGTTTAATTAATCTTAACTTAAACTTGCATATTCTGATTGGGGTTATTTAATCACCGGTTTAATGAGCAGTGACGCATGATCACCTAACAAATGTGAAGGATATATTTACAGGTCATTTCAAATGACACGGTGAGGTTTTACATAGATCGAATAAACAATCTGGCAGTATAATAGTTTTATCAAAATACCGTCTGCTTTTTAACAATTCATTATCCAATTGTGAATCAAAGGTAATAAATCGATCCACAATTTTATTCGCTATCTGAAGTAAAGTGCTGTTAAAAAATGGCTACTAAGGAGGGTTAAAAGTCGAAGTCGTAGGGACGCTGTGGACGTCTCTGGACTAGAGGAATGTTGACCTCCTCAGCTGAGCGGAAGACCTGGGGCTGTTGGTGTTGCAGTTGCTGAGGTCTTTGATTTGGTCGGGGCTGCTGTTGGATCTGTTGCTGTTGAGGTTGACGCCTTGGCTGCTCCTGAAATTTTTTGAACATGGTGTTTGAGATTTTTGCTTGTGAATTCTTATATACGTCCTCAATTCATATTTACATGAATTCATAGTATAGATTTTTGGTTACCTAGGCCAATCGTGATAAAAGTAACCTACCACATAGGGAAGGATATGGGCTTCTTTTATACCAAGAACGTGGGTAAAAATTAGAGCGACAACTACTTATTTATATTTTCTCCGCAGTATATTCAGGATATGACCAGAATAGTGGCAAGTGCACATATTCTAGATGGGAATCGGCTCTCAAGGGGAACAAACACACTAGTAGGTTTGGTGACAGCTCATCAGCTTATGGCTGTTAGCCAGCTAGGCGAGAACTTCAAAGTACCCTACCACTGAGCTATAGTTTCCTCACGATGTTTTCCTTCACTAAAAGCTTGTTCTCATTGTAGGATTCGATCACAACCTTCAATACGGCATACCACATCACTATTGAGCTATCATTCTTAATATAAAAAAACGTCTGACCTCTTCTTCCTCGTCCTCCTGCTCATATCTGTCGTCCCTATAGACCTCAGCGGGGTAATACCGGTCGGAGTACTTGAGGGACACGTTTGGTTTCCTCTGGACCTCCTCCTCGTTGATTGGTCGATACAAGTACTCGTTGACGAAGTGGTATTTTGAGGACTTCTGACAGATGTTGTCGTGGGTGGGTGGCATGCAGATGAGGTGAACCTGTTGGTAAGGGTAGTCTTTAGTCTTTTATGCTTTGATTTTTGTAGGTAGTAGAACTCTTAGTGCAGAGTTCGCCCGGGGAAGTACTACCACCATATCTAATTCCGCCGTAAAATAGTAGTGCACATGTATTACTGTGTTTTGGTTAGGAGGGTATGGGAGCCGGTGAAATTACAGGCACAGGAGACTTAACAACTTCATGTCTCAAGGTTGGCAACGCGTGAGTGATACCCCTGGCAGGGAAAATATAATATTGTATTTTCTTTGCCGGTGGCGTCATGAGCGTCTATAGGCTACGGTAACCGCTTACCATTAGGTGAGCCGTAAGCTTGAAAAAAAAAGAAAACAAAATGCTTTGGGGGTGGTAGCTAACCAAGGGGGTACTAAAAAGTAAAGTAGTAAAGCCTACAAGTTTTGCCAGCATTTGACATCCAGTACCACTGAGTTATCATCGCTTCAAAAGCGTTTTGTAAGAGCAGTGCCGTTCTTATTTTTTTAAATTATACTGAGACATCAATGATTACTATGTTTCGTATCAGTGTCTGATCAAGTGTAACTGCTTGTTTTACAAGTACTTGTTTTGGACCATTTCGAAATTCGGGTCTACGTCAAAACTATAGGACTGGGTTAAATAAAAATGATAAAGCTGCAACTTACCTGGTGGAAAGTAAATCCATCTGGGCAAATCCAAGAGTGCTTAACACTGTCTTGGCAATAATGGAACACCTCGCAGTTGAGTTCTTCATCAGCATAGTAGCCAGTATTCTTGCCAACGCAGTTAAATTTGGATTGTTGTAAGAGTGAAGATAGACGGTCTGGTTCCTCCTTCTCTTCCAGCTCTTCCTCTGATTCCTGTAGTTGCTGCTGCTGGATCCTGGCTGGGAGATGATCTTGTTGCTGAAATTTTGAAAAAAAAAATACGTTAGGTTTTTGATTTCTTTAGTATGCTTTGCTCCAAGGTTTTTTTTACTTTTTACATGCTTGTGTTTGACCACAATCTCACTATCGTAAGTGAAGATGTGGCCATTTTTTATTTATATAGATAGATTATTGTTATACATTGATTTTAAGTGGTTTTAGAGGCATTTTAACATTATTTAACTGTCTAGATCAGCTACAGGCTTAATAATACTTTGTTCAAATAACTACCTTCCTCTGGGGAGGTCCTCTGGCAGGCACTCGTTGTTCCTCTACATACTGCTGCTGCACAGGCCTCGCAGATACCACATACTGCTGCTCCTGCTGCTCCTGCTGAGGCCTCTGGTAGCCGGCGAGCTCAGCCAGTGAAGGTGTAGGCCTGAAGCCGCTCGGTAATGTGTTATAGGCCGTCGGTGTGTATGCTCGAGGCCTTAGGTTGCGGGATTCCTGTTGGTGATGAAAAGTGGTGATTAAATCTTTAAAATTGATTCCAAACTAAGCAGAGGTTGTACTAAAACCAGAGAACTGATATACTACATATACAATTTTTTTCCAAAGATTCAGGATAAAGAGACATGTTCATGCACATAAATATCTGGGAATCGAACCCACGCGAGAGATGGGGTATCAATAACCACGTCAACCAGCCCGTCGAATCAACTCCGATTTGATTTGACGGTGTTATGTTATAGTGCGCAGACACTTATTATAATGCAAATCGATAGCTATTAAATTCAATACTGCATTATATAATTGTCATAATTACTTTTTAAAGCTTCCGATACGTTTGAATGCAATAAGTGGTAAATTAAATAATAAAAAAAAAATGTCAGAGCTGTGATCGTTCGTGCGGGACGACACGTTTAAAATGTAAATGTATAATTACAACGGAATTATATCATCGTGTTACATGCATTACATTACAAATAGATCCGGGAGAGAGGTCTAGTGTGATTGGAAGGAAAGTGATTTAATAATTTACATTGTAGAGTTCCTATATGTAACAAGACTATTGTCGCGTTTGTGTTTACGACATTTCTGTATTGAAATTCATGTAACTAACTAACATATTATAAAACAATGTCCCCGTCGCGTCTGTCTATCTGTATATATGTATATTTTTGTGTTCACTTTGACTTTTTACATGTTTGTCACATAAGTATTATATACTTTAGTAATATATAATAATCACTTAGTAATCTGTGGATAGCGTTGTGGGTAGTATATTTATTAATTTTCTTTGTCGTGTTTTTATGTTTATATTGTAATATGCTATTGTTTGTTATCCCGAATAAAATAAAATAAAAAATAAAATATATGTTCGAGTCGTACTGTCACCCCTAGGCGTATAGGGAAAGGGAAATGTATTGCGGGGTAGAACAAGCATGTTCTGAAAGCTCACAGGCGGGCTAGGCAAAGTTTTCAACTGTATGTTTTAAACGGTAAACCTGAAAGTGGTGTTATATATGAACAAATGAGACTTGACCGAAATTTTTTTAAGTCTAGGCTGAGTTGGTATCAAAACCATCAGGAATAGATTAAGATGGACAATTTGGCATTTTATCATTTCATGCCGACTGAGAACTTTACTGGCGTGGGCCGCGTAAACCAATAGAGTTATAGTATAGTATAGATATTTAAAAAAAAGGCGTATATGCTCTGCTACCCGTGCGAAGCCGGGACGGGTCGCTATTACATGAGGAGGCCTGTCTTAATGACGAGAAAGATGCGAATCAGGTTACAGTAACACAGACGACGTCTGTAGATACTAAACCTATGCGGTGAACATTTCAGTATAGAAGCTTTTTAAATTTTACTAGGCATGCAGGTAACCTCACGATGTTTTTTACTTTATCGACTAGTACTAAGAATTTATATATTCAAACATGAATACGTCTTACTCTAGAACAATAAACAACGTGATGTGTTATATTTTTGGGATCCCAATTGAATAATATAAATGCTTCTTTGGTGCTAAGTGGAGCGTAACTATATTTGACCATACAATATGATATACTACTATCTCTATAACCGTTTCCATAGAGCGATTGTGTAGGTAGGGTAAAGTTTAGCGCACCTGAGAGGCGGTCACCCATGAGAAGGCCCGATCAAATTAAGGCCACAATAGAAGGTCCCTGTACCAGAGGGAAGAGTGGTGGCATATTGTGAAGCGAGCTACAATTCCAACTTCACGACATCTTCGACCACTGTCAAGAGTTCGCATAAGAAGAACATGGAAAACAAATGACGTACGTGGAGTTGTATGGAGTTCAAATTAAATCGCAGTTCAAATTAAATGGCTATGCGCACCTTTTTCATTGTAATTTCCCTTTCGTTTGTTTCTACACGTTTAAGAGGCGTTGTATTAACAATGCAATACACTACAAAGGCGATCTCTTTAAGTTTTTCTCACGCGATGACGCGAATGAAATCGCGTGTTCAACGATTTGTATAATTAAATGTAGGATTGTGGTTCATTCGGTTGCTTACTTGGTCAATTGATGTAGGAGATTCGTTTAAAGCCTTTATTATGTTTTTATGCTAATATTTGTAATTTCTCTTTTCTAGTGAAAAGGCTGGCAAGCGGGCAGACAGTCTAGTCTAGTCCTGATGGTAAGTCGACATTAGTAATACTTGGATTGCACATGTGTTGCCGACCTTAATAAAGCTTAGAAGGCACTTGCTCTCAAGTGCAACTGTCGGTATACACCAGTAGGGCTTGACGATAGTTTTTCAACTTGAGAGTGGTAGCCAGCCAGGTGGGTACTACAAAATAATACTAATAATAATTCGATGTCAAAATAATACGACGGTTGAAACGAGAGAAAAATCTAACAGGTATTCATTTTTCTTATTGACTGGTTAAAAGGATGGCCGTGGATCCAAGTAGGTAATACATACACATACAACAAAGTCGGGTTAGTTACATCATTTATAACTCAAGAACTGCTGGACTGATTTTTATGTATTTTTGATTTGTTGGATATGTCTCCGCCCCGAATAGCAGAATAACTATTAAAACATCGGTTTTTTTTATAACCGCGAACGCGGGTAAAACCGCGGGGAGCAGCTAGTTCTATACTATATAACATACAATTGAAAACTAAAGACCTTCTGTGCTTAAAAGTCGTTAAAATACTTAGTAACTCTAAACAAAGAAACTAAATTCAATAAAATCAAAAAGTATCACCAAACTACATCGAAGTTGGAGGTAAACAATAAAATTACAATTGAAAACACTGAGAGATTAGGAAAAACTAATTTAACGCTACATTTAAACTTGTCGTCTAAATTTATCAACACTTTCGCGCCCAAATTGTCAACATGGCTACAAATAATTCGTTCAGAAATTGTATAAAAAGAGGGGAAATTAAAATAAAAAAAATCTTACGCGTTGCTTTCGACTTTCACAGCTCGTGGCCTTGCTTAACGGACATTGACACCTAATGGAGTAGAAAAATTGCATTATGGTTGTACCACGCTTTTAAATGGTATACGGTTATTTTCGGTCAGTTAGCCACCATGTGGCAATTTGCTGGGAAAATTTATCGTCTTCGGTATTAAACGGTTTTTAATTTTATTTAGTTTTCATTCAGATTTTTTTTCTTTTACTATTGATAAATTTATTAAGTATAAGTTACAATGTGGCCGGAGATAATAAGCACGTATAGTCTAGGAGAGATCTGGCTTACGGTAACTCAGTGCAGACTCAGCAAATGGTGATACCCTTTGCTGAGTTACCCCTTTCCTTCCATCGCTATTTTTATATGCAAATATTGTACTTATAATTTTGTAAGGAATACACATTTTTAAATACATTTGTTTATAATTTATTAGCTAGCACCCCGCAGTTTTACCCGTAGTCTTACCCTCTTCAGGATTGAAATTGAAAAATCCAGCCATATTCCTTGTCTACATCATAAAGGAATCTGTGCATTTATACAAGTACAAGTAGCAAAACAAGAAGTGCAGTAAAGTTATACATTAGAAAGCTTTCTGCATCCGGTCCATAGACAATAGATACACATAACAACCTGTGCCTAATATCTATGATCTAACAGCTAACTAAATTAGTCTCAGTGTGATAAAGAATAGGCACTATTCAATTGTATAATCGATATTTTATTTGCTCTACAAAATGTATAAAAGAAACTTACAATACAAAATCATAGATCTAAACTCGATAACTGATATATAGCAGTCAATTGAAAGTGAAGTAAATTATCTAAACTTGCATCTAAAAGGTAAGGTGTACGTACACATCCTGTGATCAGTACCCTGAGTGTAAAGAATTTACGTAAATAAACGCTTACTATCACGTTTGCGTTTACTAAAAATTTGTATGGAAGAAATGAGTTCCATGAGTATTCCGCGAGAGGCGCTGTGCCGATTCCTATAGAAAAATGTCTTAAACGCTAACGTGATAGTAAGCGTTTTCTAACGTCAATTGTTTACACTCGGGGTACTGAACGTGGCTTTACTCTGAAATCGGATTGTATAGTAGAATTTACAGGGTTATTTTTAATTCACCTGCCTGATGAGGTAGAAGTACTCATCAATATGAACAACTTTTAGTATGGGACCTAAAATTCAAAGTTTTTATACATTTTAATCGAGCAAGGTGGATGTTTTGTGTGTAAAGTTTGATTTTATTTTATTTATTTCAGGGTTGTTCGTTCCAAATACTAACTAACACACTAATATAATGCAATTAAATAATAAAAAAAATATGTTTGACTACACTACTGTCGCAATAGCAAAACGTAATGCAGCGACGATTTCATCGGTTGATGTAAAGAGTGAGTGATCTAAAATGGTAATAATTCTAGGTCTATGCTTATTTAGGTACCATAAAAGAGGTAGCTAAGAGCCACTAGATGAAAGTCTAAGAGTTGTGGAAGTTCATGGAGGTCTATGTTCCTTGGACTGAATACAATGATGATAAAAATATTACGTTTCAATCCTCGAAGAACTGGATATGAAACAACGTCTTTCTTCCATCGTTCAAGGTCGTATTCTCACTTTCTTTGGACATATTACACGTCGAGAGAATACGTCTGTGGAGCGACTCGTGGTTTAGGGGCAAAATTGAGGGCACGAGGGGGCGCGGTAGGTCACCAATGCCCTGGACCGACCAAGTCAAAGTTGCACTAAATGGTCCACTCCACTAATGCACGAGGCAAGCAACAGTACGAGAGGAATGGCAACGAATTGTGAAGCTTGCCACCACCCCTGTCATGACGACCACGACTTCTCTGCCAAGAGTGTGACGACAGAGAAGAAGAATCATATCTATCTCTTACCTCTTCATGTAGTGCCAGTTCTTCGCTATCGCCATCGACACCAGCATCAGGTATTCTGTCTTCTTCTTCAGATGCCAGAGCTGCGCTGAGTAGCACAAGTGCTAAAAGATATCTCCACCTGAAACAATGTAAAACTATACGTTACAAGAGAGTAATAAGGTCTCAATTCGTAAAATTGATGATGTTAATTGGCTATGGTTGGACATTTATTACATAAGTTTTCTTGTAGACTGGTGTAATAGCACGTTGAAAATACTGGATTGAACTCTGTGACTTATATATGCGTATGCGTAATACTTGTTGGGTTGTTTTCTTCGATCAAAGATGTAAGTAGGTACCTAGATTGTACCTATGATCCGCGATTAAAATGCGTCCCACCAGTCCCTCCCATCAAATGTAGTCTCGATCACATAAGACGTCTTTACGTGAGCTACTTTTGTTGAGTTCCTTATGCCGATTTTTTTTCTATATTCATCGTGTATATCTTTGATCGAAGGTATTTAGCGTAATCTTCTATGCTAAAAACCGTCTTAATATTTTACATATTGTCATATTATGCGCATTGACTGAAACAGATTAATAATTCCACGTAATTTATCAGGCAATAGTGCAGCGTGCGTCAAGATGGAGTCGTCGTTGTTACGTAATGGCGGCAACTTCTCCAAAATGGACGGTGCACTACATGCAGGGCAGTTGTGTAATATTAAGTGATATTATATCGACACTGATTTAATTTGATGACAGATGAACTGGTTTCTTGTAGACTCAACTAACTTTGATTGTAGCAGGTGTTAAGCAAGTGCACCAACTCTATAAATAAGCGAGTATGTAGATCAATATCATATCTTGACACATAAAGATTTAGAGTAAAATATTGGTTGATTCTATCCTTGGGAGTGATGAGATCTCTCGAGTACGGAAAAACCCGTAGGGTGGAAGCTAGTTTATAATTTACCCTATCCCCGTGGTTTCACCCGCGTTCCGGAGAAAAAATGTAGTCCACGTCCTTCTACATACCATAGGCTATCTGCGTATCGCGATCCGTTCAGCGGTTTAGGCGTGAAAAGTTAACATACAAACAAACTCACATTCGCGTTTATAGTATTTTAGTTAGGATTAGGATAATATTAAAATATGATGAAAGTTTTTCACATTAGTTCGATTTAAAATAATCTAAATAGATTCAAAATAGAATGAGACTACCAGAAAAATCTAGTACATGTTTAGTGCCTTCGATACATTGATAACTATCTTGTTATCTTGTTACTCTTGCAAGTAATGGAGTGAGCCGTGAGAGTTAGATCCAACAGTAGCAATATTGCTTAACTTGTTGACGGATTGCCATCTGCGGTTGCATTTCAGTTTAATACCTTCACGATACTATACCCCGTTTCGAAATAATTTAACTGAAGTAAAGTTTTTTAAAGAGGTTTTGGAATACCAAAATGTGTCATATTGTTATCAGATTTTTTTATAAATTTATTGATGACGTGTAATTCAAATAATTTTGATTTTAAAATACCTATAATTTTTATTAATGAACTAGTAATTGTAAATTAAAATGTTATTATTTGCACAGCATTGTGGCAAAACACTAGGGTAATTTTTACTTAATTTTTTTCTGTATCCTAACTAATATTATAAATGCGATTGTGAATTTGTTTGTTTGTTACCTTTTCAAGCCTAAACCGATGGACCGATCGCAATGAAATTTGGTGCGCTTATGATATAAGAGAGACATAGGCTACTTGTTTTTCTCGGAAACGCGGGTGCTCGTGCGGTACTGCTTGTACATGATACATGTTTCTGGCAATGAATATAGAAATCTTTACAGAATTACACGAAATAATTATATCAATCATATCGTATCTCAGTAATTAAACGGAAATGAAAGTGCAAATGTAGAGCTCACTTAACTGTTAAACATTATATTAGTGTGAAGAAAAAAAAATGTAATGCTGCCGCGTTGTGTAAAAAACTTTAATTGCTCTAAGAATTTCTCTATAAAAACAACTGTTGCCTTGGTTGATGTACTTGCATATATCTCCTGTTTAAAACAGTTTATTTACCAGAGGAAATAAACCAAGTTATTATCTATAGTTTAATATATAAAAAATGATTGTCTGTGTCTTTTATTTATGTATAGAGAGAGAGGGAGAGAGAGATGGGTTCTTTGATTACGATAAAACTTGCCCGTGATGTTTCTGAAATAAAAAAGAGGCATTACAATGCACGCCAGGAATTAACTACTTAGTAACTTATACAGGGTGATTTTAGGGGTGGAAGTACTCATCAATATGAACAACTTTTATCATGGGACCAACTCTGATATCGCAAAAAATAAAATATTTGCTTCATACATTTTGGTCAAATAGGTATTGAACTTTTGTATGGACAGCTGATAATTTTTTGTGATCTCAAGAGTTAGTCCCATGATAAAAGTTGTTCATATTGATGAGTACTTCCACCCCTGCAGCCTGCAAGTATGGCCAGTGACAAAAAAAAAACTTTGATATGTATGTATACAGTTAAGTTTTCGTTCTGCTCGGGGTGGTAGGATACTTTGACTTGGCTGGCTACATTCTACCCTCAGTTAGAAATCTATCGCAAAGCAATGACCAGTGTGTACCGGCGGATGCATTTTAGAGCCAAATTTCTTCTAAGCTTTGTATGCAATACTTTCAGCTCTATCACTAACTATGGGGAAGAAAAACTAGGTACGTAACTTTTTTAATTAGTTAGCAAAGGTTCATTGATGGACCTATACCTCTAAATGCATCAGACACCGGTTATAAATTCCAGCTCAGTGCGTATGACCCATACGCCCTTTCTACACTTAATTTGTCGGCATTATTATGCAACCTCCATTATAAATGTCAAAATACTTAACGCCAATTTGTACCGAAAATGCTTCGAAAACATCAGGAAGAATCGATCATGTAGTTCTGCCACTATATACGCGATGTAGTTCTACAACTTTATGTAGGTCATCTTGCTTGATGTACTTAAAAAGTTGGTATTACACCTCGTAACTCCTGGGTGTGGCCACTGGTATCCATTTGGACACAGTCCACGACGTAATTAAGAAAGTTGTAACATATTTAATGTATGATTACGAGACATTACGAATAAAGGTCGGAGTCATAACAGAATGACTGATTGATCAAAAGCGGCCCCATTTGTATGGTAAAAGAGTGACCTAAAATATAGGTACTGAGATGGTTTTGTAAATGAGAAGATTTATATGGAAAGTGTTTTATTTATATAAAGTTGAAATTTCAGAATTAAATCTTCATATGTAGGTTCATAGTTTTTTTTTTGAACCAGTCGATTCTCTCAGAGCACCCCATCAACTTATATTCTTATAGGAATAATAATATTTCATAATTATCAACACGGACGTACATAAATAAAAATAGAATAATAAGGAAACAAACTAAAATAAATCTTAATTGTTTTGCTGAACTTTCATATTCCAAGATTAGGTACACAGATACACGGCCCGAGAGATCTTGACCTTTAGATTACAACGTAAAACAAAAACGTGTAAAACTGTTCTCTGCATGCGTTTTGTGTTTTTTTGCTGCATTGTAAATACATAATAATTTGTATTTTTTTTTTACTAAAATGAAGTGGATTTAAATAGTATTTGCACAATCAATGATCCAATCAATCGCAATTATATTAATTACTGACAAATTGTTCAAGCCTTAAGACAAGACAAGTAGAATGAAGAAGCGCGAGTAAGACGTACCTATGTCACGCACACTAACATAAAAAACTTGGCCTGTTTGGTTTAGTTTTGTAGTACGACTGTCCATCTAGACATATAGATTAATTAAAGTTATATATTTTTAAAATCTTACTACAAAAATTGCATATCAACTTTTAAAATTTTCTTATACGCTCTAAATATTCCGCTATTCAAAGCTATTCAATTTAAGAATCAATTGCTAAATATATCCAATATTTTTACTTGTATTTAATATTTGGTTTTCAATGACATTTACCAACATAACAAGACTTGAAAAAACTATAAGATTCACTTTAAAACGAAACATTCCAATACTTTCTCCATCGAAATCATCGAGTCGTGAAATGGAAACTTGCGTATTGACCATATTATTACTAGTGACCGTCGCAATAACGTACCTTTATAATATTGTTCAGTATTTAGTCCGTGACGGGTGATTGGGTTAATATCTGGTCTATTTCTGTGTTGGTTGGACTAAGTGTTTCGGAATTTAGGTCTGCGTGTCATATAGGGTTTTATCAACGAATAGTTAAGCCGCATTGCTGAAATATCTTAGGTAGACTTTCAGATTCTAATTGATCATGTATTATCTATTGTATAGTTATGTTTACAACAAGGTTTCTTATAACACGTTTTTATATTTCCACTAATGAACTGATAATTACATTCGTTTTTTTTCTACAGTTCTATAATATGATCAGATTTTGCGGTTTTAGGACTTACTTGCAGGGGTGCAAGTAGGTACTCAATTCATCAATATGAAGAACAACAGAAAACATAATTTTCCTATACAAGTTTAATACATACTCGACCAAAATATATGCAGCAGTTGAATTATTTTTTACGATATTAGGTACCTACAGATTAGTCCTATAGCAAAAGTTGATGAGTAAATACTTAACACCCAAGTGATGCCAACGACATCAAAATTATCAACACTTATTAGTCCAAAGATACTTAAAGATTCTCGCAAATTACAATTTGCTCACATATGTCGTAATTAGAATCGTGAAATTAATTAGTCACCTATAAATCAAAGGTCATTGAACAAAAATGTTTTGGTTTAATTCATGCGCAGGCGCAGTCGAAGTCGTAGGCTGCACGACGCCTATTGTCGGCTCAAGTTGGCATCGATATCGTGACACCCCGGCCAGTGTTTCATTGTCAAGTATAACGCAACGTGAGGTCGACTCTTGCGCCAGTTTTAATTGCATTTCGTGCACTGCAGCTCTTAATAAAGCTCTTTGCTTGGCAAATCTTTTATGTTGGACTGTTTACTACAATTTGACAATTATTTTTATTTATTATTTTGTTTCGTATTCCGTAGGCTCATGCTGAAATTCATTGATGAAATAGCTTGAACGTTCGTGCTTCGGTTTCTTGTGATGAAAGTGCGTTTTGATCAATCTGATATTATTCTAAATGTAATAACGAATCCTATTGATTCCTTAACTGTAATAAATATACTTAATCTATTTACATGTGGGGTTTACTATAATTTCTTTGACTGCATTAAACTTTACATGACATAATTTATATTCTCTAATTTGAAGCAGTATTTCCGGGTTGGATTTCAATGACATATATCTTAAAACAAGTAATATATTCAGATTTAATCTCATTAATTACCTGTCTTTATTTCAAATATATTAATAAATATATTACACTTATACATCATGACTTGAACATATTAATAAAAAATCCCAAATAACAAAATGCATCAAAGACATCAGAAAAATCAGACAAAGTTATGAAATGCAGAAAAACATATCTTAGATGCATTAACTCAGTAACATAATGGAACATAAATAATTTTTAGAGCATAAAAATATGTTTGCTGAGTTAAGGTTGCCTCAATTATTTTACATTAAAACCTACGAATGTTACTCACGCATAAACGATTTGGATGATACTTAGCACATGGATAGATATACACTGGAATAATATAATGGTATTTTTTATCTCAGGAAAACATATCATCCCTAAGCTACTTTATTATAATTGTGACGTATAAAGTCACATAAAGCGGTAACCCTGTAAACAGTTAAAAATATCCTATTTCTATTTACCTAAAGAAAGATGTAGTGCAAACAAAATAGGCACGATGATAGAACAAATCATGATGCCGGCCATTCGGAATTTTTCAAGAATTGGACCTCGAGGAACGGCGGAATTGGTCAGCATTTTATGATATCAAAAGTAAATATGTCACAATAATAAATTGAGGTATACAAATGCATAGCTAAGGAGTTAAACTGAATAGATATTGCTATTCTATACAAAATACTATATATTTGCCCCCTATCTAAATCTATGATATAAGTAAATAAATTAATGTTTTTAAAGTATCGATAATTGAATAATATAATTTTAACAGTGAGCAACCCTAGATTTATTAAAACTTCAATACCAAATGTTGTAACACGAGCCATCTAAGCACAAATTAATATTACAAATTGCGTTAATGATTTCGCTTTTATACATTATAATGATATATTAGATTTATGTTGGATATAATAAAGCAAACACTTTCGCCGACGGCGTTTCTTCGAATATTATCGGTTAATCATTGTCCATTCACCTCGGATAATAGATTATTCTTATAATATGTAATATAAAATTATAATGCAAGTAAGCGATTATGGAAAGGCGTAATGACATCAGCGTACCACTCCGCTCCTTTATTGGTAAAAAGCGTTACCAATAATATAAATGGGAAAGCTTGCTGTGTGGATGTTTATTACTCAATTACGCCATAAATTACTGCAGGTATTTGGATGAAATTTGGCACATCAGTAAATGGAATTCTGGAATAAAATATAGATAACTTTTAATTTTGGGAAAACATTAGATCATTCGGGAATTCGGGTTAAATCGCGAGGCGGTATTTTTTTTATTAAAAGTAAGTACGGCATATTTTTTTAAATTGTTGTTTTATTGCAAATTTTGGCACCACGAAGTCTCTTTTAAAAAGTATCAAAAATAGTAAAAAGATTTTATTTTACGATAAAATTATACAGTTTTACTACTCCTACTTACATCTACAACCTTACAAGTACAGTTAGACCAGTTAATTTATCTATGACAAATGATCTTAATCAAACAGAAGCTGCGTTGTATTTACAGTCTGTATTGCGTGCTGATGGCGCATTATATGTTCCGATTTCACTTTCGTTGTTACACAACAGTTTCCTAGACGCAGTGTCATGTTTGGCAAGGCGACGCGAACACGGACAAAATGCGGAAAAACATTACACTCCTTTGCGCGTTTGTGGCCAAATATTTGCTTATTGGCGGTCAATGACATAAAAATTTAATATTACTTGATACCAGTTGCAGATGATTACACTATTTTAACAAACTTTATGAGATTCTTTATTGAATACTAGCTGTTCCTACCGCAGTTTCACCCACGTTCCCGAGAAAAAAGTAGCTTATGTCCCTCTCCATTTCATAGGCTATCAGCGTACCAAATTTCATCGCGATCGGTTCAGTGGTTTAGGCATGAAATGGTAACAGACAGAATTGCATTCGCATTTATATTATTAAAGTATAGATGGATGATTAAATTAAAAGGGTATTTAAAATTTAGTCCCATTTTCAAATGTAAGAAATTGAATTATTTTTCAAATACTATGCATTGAAATAAGTAACGATAACATAAAAAAAATATACTAAGTCAAGTCAAGTCAAAGCCATTTATTCAGTTTGGGCCCTAGGAGGGCACTTATAAAGGTCGAATTTACTGAAGTTACCACCGGTTCGGAAATCAGCCTTCAACTGAGAAGAACCGGCAAGAAACTCAGCAAGGTTACTTTTTTTATATATATATATATATTTATAATCTGACTATTGGCGTAAGAGTGCGCCTTTTATTGATCTGTCTAAATGTGTCTGGTTTATATAAATTTAATTAAAATTACCTATATTTTACGTGAATTTAATTCTTACAAGCGAGAGTCAATTCCTTTTCTTCCTTTCCTACCTTCATCTTCGCCGTGTGTGACCCCCTTAATATATACCATAATTCTTTAAGTTAATTGCCTGCACAGTTATCAAACAGCTGCAGATTTCTATCTAATCAACGTAATAACTATAATATATTGAGTCACATTTATCTCCACCTGGTCTCTAAGACACCGTTTAAATGTACACTAAGTGATCAAGACGTATGTATCATGTCATAGATTAAAGAATTTGTAGAGTAGTTGAATCGTTCAGCGAATAAAAACCAAAGATATGTAGAAAATAATTATGTATCGACATGAATAAATATGAAATGAAATGAAATAATTTATTCATTCAAATAGGCCTTCACAGGCACTTGTGAATAGTCAGACTCTAACGCAATGTTCGGAAGGTTGCTTTTACTGAGAAGAGCCGGCATGAAACTCAGCAATTACCCTTTTAAAAAAATATATAGGTAAATACTATCGTTGTTTTTGATTTTTTTGGTTCAGATTAATAAAATAAAAGTAAGTAAATTAGATTTTATAAAACGTTTCATCGCCATCGGCCATTTTTTTTTACTTTGTAGGATTGTGTTTCACCACAATGGCATAGAAGCGCATACGGTACAGACAGATATAATATCGCAATAAAAACAATCCAATGATTAAAGAGACATAAGGTCAAACAATTTGATTGTTCTTGTATGTGTTACCAGAGAAGGTTAGCTGTTAGCCTCTATGATCTATGGTTAGTGCAACGTGCGCGGGCGCACCTATGAGTATTGCTTGCTTTGCACGTGTATATGAGCGTACATTATTATTTACATGTCATGTAGGTAGTAAGTAATAGATAATTTGTTTATTTGGGTCAATGAACTTCACTTACACTGTAAGGTAGAACAGCTGGGTTGTTATACGTAGATATTTTCTTACTAAGTTATTACAACCGGGGACAGCTAGTATATCCCCGGTTTCACTCGCATTACCGAGAAC
The DNA here is from genome assembly GCA_951216915.1 of Tetheella fluctuosa. Taxonomy (NCBI): domain Eukaryota; kingdom Metazoa; phylum Arthropoda; class Insecta; order Lepidoptera; family Drepanidae; genus Tetheella; species Tetheella fluctuosa. The sequence continues at coordinate 15,042,617 of OX578214.1, forward strand.
GAAGTAGTCTATGTCCCTCTCCGTACCATAGGCTATCTGCATACCAAATTTCATCGCGATCGGTTCAACGGTTTAGGCGTAAACAGGTAACAGACAGAGTTACTTTCACATTTATAGTATTAAAAAAAATATATATATTATGGATTGATCTCTTTGCTTTATGATAACGTGAAGGAAGGACAAACATACAAAACATACTCACTTTTGCATTTAAAGTGTAGAAAATAACCAAAAGTATCAAAAAATCTCTGATTTGGTTTTCAATGATTATGATTACCTCTAAATGTAATTAACTAGCTTCCGCTCCGCGGTCTCACCCGCGTTCCCAAGGGCTCTTACCTTTTTCCTGGGATAAATATCCTATGTGTTTATCTAGGAACTATTCTTACGTTACGGAGTTGAGTGGTTCAATACAAACACATAAACTTTTGTAAGAGACATAATGTAATATTATGTCACACAGTCTATGTAACTCTTTCTTACAGTCGGCCAACGGACACGTCTAGACAGAGCAATAGTGCGGGGCTTGCGGGGTGAGAGAGGGGCGGTAGCGAGCCCAAGCTGCCATACACTCGCTCGGACACAATGGAGCAATTACGAATGCCTATACAAAGCGGCATTTCGCGTGACTTCAAACGCGATAGACCACTGTATGTAATTACGCTGTGATATTTTAAGATTTTTCTTAATTGAATCTAATATTTTTGTTCCGGTCATAGTTAAATATTGTTTCCGACTTGCCGGTTATTATTTTTCACTTCCAATCGGATATCACCGACAAGTCTTCCGATTAGTGCTATTTTCAGTTTAATATTCATATGCATAGAGTTTAAAATCAATTAATTTTGTCTGTAATTATGTTCTATCATGGTCATTCCGGAGAAATCATATTATCTCTATTTTTTTACATTATACCTAATAATATATACAATTAAAATTATTAACTACACATCTACTGCACTACATTCGATAAAAGAGAAAATGTTTAAAATAAAAACATACCATCCATCAAAAAGTTATGACCAAATATCGAATTTAAAACCTCCTGCTTTTTTCGTCAGTTAAAAACCATATTATTCCGAAACTGCAATCACTAAGCTATATATTACCTATACTTACATTTAAAATTTAAATTATAAACATTTATTTATTCTAAAACCTATTTATTCGCTTTTTAATCAAATGAGAAATACTTGTTGCAAGTTATTACAAAATGCACCATAAACGAGTGAATGCATCGGAAAACTCGTTCCCATCGCATCTGCGCCGTTTTCACCGCAGCCTGCGCATGCGCACGCCCTCAATATGAGATGGAATAAGTATTATACAATTACGTAATATGACCTCAGAAGTTACGGAAGATAAGTGAGAAATATAAAACTTTAAGTAAATACAAACAACTAGGTGTTCCCGGCGGTTTCACCCGCTTTCCCGGGATAAAAAGTAGCCTATAACTTTCCTCGAGAATTGGGCTATCAAATGCAAAAAAAAACCGTCCGGTAGTTCCAGAGATGAGCGTATTCAAACAAAAAAAAACAATGAGAACAGTTTTATAATAGGATTAGTAATTTATGTATGATCTGAGATAATCTATATACGATGGTATAAAAATATAAATGTGAGTAAGATGGTATAAATATGTTTAAAGCAAAAATATTCATCATGTTTTTTCTTTAGCGAAGAAAATTACCCAAAATGGACTGTAGACAAATGTAAATATTAAATGACCACATTAAATTCTCTTATATTAAATAGAATAACACAGTTACATTAAAATGCCACAGCATTAGATTAGTCTAGCCATACTATGGTAGACTTTCTCACACACGGCCATCTGACCCCAAACTAAGCAGAGCTTGTACTATGGAAGCCAGATAACTGATATACTACATATACTACTTTTCTTTTGTAAATACATACATATATATAGATAATTACACCCAAATGGTATCTCGTATCTTGGTACCCAAATGGTATCAAGATACGAGACACGATGACACAATTGAAGATCCAGTTCGACCTGTCCAACGCTATCCATCAACGTCAGTGCCACCTGACAGATCAAGTGCTCACAGATCGCGTGCCGATTGACCAATTTATTCAACAATCTTTGTCAATTGCTAAAATGAACCTAATTGTCAGTTTCATTCACACAAGATCGCGAATGGGCAAGATTTATTACTATTTCGTATTGCTGAGGCATTGACGCCTTGTTTTGGGGTTAATCATAGAGGTTAAATTGCATTGGGGACCTTGAGCTATTTGGGTTTCATGGTGTTAATAACCTGTCACCGAGTGATGACATTACGGTGTACTATAGAAGTACGATAAGTAGTGATGAAAGTCGTGAGCTTGAGCCTATCGTGATGGTAAATATAATAAGACTAGCCTTCTGCCCCGCGGTTTCACCCACGTACCCCTATTTTACCCCTTTAGAGGTTGAATTTCCAAAAATCCTTCCTTAGTGAATTTCTACACTGTATAAGGTATCTATGTGCAAAATGTCAAGTGTCTAGGTCCAGCGGCTTGGGCTGAGCGTTGATATATCAACAGTCAGTCAGTTAACCATTTTGTATATCCAGAAAACCTTAGCACGGTGATAAGGTACTTTGCACCTGGCTAGCTACTAAACTTATGTTTAAAATCTTCAAGCATTTACTTTGGAGCCAGCAATCTAGGCTTTATAAATGTCATATGGGCGACGGTGTTCACTTACCGTCAGTGAGCAATGCATCAGCCTTCAAAAGGTGTATGAATAAACTGTAGTATAATAGGAGTCACTGAGATCTGTACACATAGGTACAGTGAAGATCCTACTATCCTACTGATATTATAAATGTAAAATAATTAATTAAATATTCTTGGACATTATTCCTCACACGACCATGTGACCCCATACTAAGCAGAGCTTCTGCTATGGAAGACAGATAACTGTTATACTACATATATTACTTTTCTTTTGTAAATACATACATATATAGATACATAATTACACCCAGACACAGGACAAACAAATATGTTCATCCACACAAATGTCTGTCCCGAGTGGGTATCGTACCCACGACCTGCGGCGTGATGGATAGGGTATCTTACCAACCACGCCAACCAGCCCAACAAAAGTTTGTATGTTTGGATGTTTGTGACTCAATAGCGCATAAACGGCTCAATGGATTTCAATGAAACTTCGCACATATATACATCATATCTAGAAATAACAAATAAGGTACTTTTTATCCCGAGAAAACATCATCCCCCGGTTGAAACCGCGGAGCAGAGGCTAGTAATACAGAATATTTACAATGCACTTATTTTAAAAACGGTTTCTACTGGATGTTTATTAATTCACAAAGAGAAAGTTAAACAAAACTCAGAGCATCCGAAATGTAATAAGTATCCATTATAATTTGGAATCCGGATGAAACAAACTTTAATGCGCATTACGTCTGCCGTAATAAGCATCTTGAGGCGACACGGTACACCGACGCTGCGCGCACGCACGCCACTGTTACATACTGTTAATTAATAACTAACGTGTAGATCTTACTGATTTTTATTAATCAATCTATGTAGCTACAGGAGGAACGATTGCGATTGATGATGTAAGATTAAGAACTTAAGAACGACAAAATTTCCGTCGTCTTTGTTTCCTGACACCCAAAATCTAGGGACTTTCAAGGCCAGCATGAATCGGTTTCTCCTGGGTAAGCGTGCTCGATCTTAGGCTTCGTCTTCGTCCTTGGACGGGTCAGAGGCCAAACGCAAGTCCATTCAATTTAAATGAAAAAAAAATCTAGGCTGTTTGTGCTCACCACCTTCGGTCATATATATATAATAGGTAGTCAAAAAAAAAGATACAGAATCATGCGAAATTAGATTTCCATAGGAATATATTTACTAATATATACTATACATATATAATATATTCTTACGAATATCTGCAAAGAAGTTATCATCTTTACCGACAGTAAAATTAATCCAAATATCCTAAAAGTAACTCAAAAATAATAAAATCAAGATTTGTCAGTCTATTTGTTTGTTTGTAACGTAAGCGCTCTGACGAGTACCATTTATTAGTTCTTACAAAAAAAAATATTTATTGTTCAATAAATTCACTTTAATTTTTGACAGATTTCATTATTTTTTTAATTATGAAATCAGGTACATCCCCGTGAGTGCATTACAAACATTGCATAACACAAAATTATGATAATGAATGACTAATTGTTTAAAATTCACCTTACGGCACTCATTTAGAGTAGATAATCGCATGTAATTATATGCATACAGCGTACAGACTGACAATAGTTGGACATGCTCGGATTGTTAAGTGCGCGTACACATGTGGCGACAGAAAAGTTTCGGAATGTGACAACATTTGGGTATTTATGTACAGTTACGAGCATAAATATAATACAGTATTTAAAGTATTGATTGAAATTGTATGATATTATGAACATACCTATTTACTAATCAATACTATTATTATATAAGTAAGCTATAAAGCTTACTAGCGTTTCCACGCGGTTTCACCCGTATTCCCGAGATAAAATATAGCTCATGTTACTCGCTAATAATTTAGCATTCCATAGGTGAAATATTTTTTGAAATCGGTACGGTACAGTAGTTTTTGAGTTTATTCGTTACAAACATACAAATCTTTCCTGTTAATAATATTAGTATAGAAGTATAGATAAGAAATATCATTATGAGGTATCAATTTATACATAAATAATTAATTTGATTATATTAAAAAATAACTACTTATCTGTTTTAATAATTAAATGTATTTAAAATAGTTTTTTATAAACACCCTATATCTTGGCTTTGAGTGTTCACCACAGTCTCAGTCATCACTTACCATGATGATGTTCAAACACAGACCCATACTTAAACAAAACCAAACCACCGTAAACAATTGTCAAATTATCATCGCTAATTGAAAGTATTGTGGCGACAAATAAGTCGCGTGTCGGTTCGTGTGTACGCGGCATAATGTCGCTCGTATGTAAAGTTGAACTTGTTAGTTGTTACGAGTGTTTACGCAACGTGCTGAGCGCTTTCCTCATTGAGGTTCCATGCATATTAACTCTGAGTAAATGAGTTAATGTAAACGTGTGCTGGGACGGGAGAATAAGGAGTTTTTGTATCTGTGAAGCTCCAAATCAAAGTTGGCGAAAGAAAAGTTTCAAAATTCTACTTTTAAGGAGCAAAATAGGGGGTGAAACCGTGGAGCAGAATGCTAGTCTTTTTATAAAGCAACGAGACAACTATTATTGAATGGCGATTTCTTGTGACGTAATATTATTTTATTTTATTACTTAATTATATTTTTTATATATTATAAGTTCCCGTCCCGCAGTTTTACCCGCGTTTCCAAGGGATCTTATGATTTTCCGGTATAAAAAATACCATATATGTTATTCCAGAGTATAATCTATCTATGTGCCAAGTTTCATTCAAATCCATTGAGCCATTTAATCGTTTTTGAGTTACAAACATGCAAACACACAAACTTATATTAGTAGAATGTAGGCCAAAGGCTTTTCATTCTAACCTTATTATAATTTAAAATGCTCTTTTTACTCAACAATACAGTAGGTAACTGAATTAGTTTTTTTTTTCACGTATTTTCTATATTTACATTGTACCTACAACCTTGACTGAAGTCTAGATACAAAACTGTACCAACAAAGCTGTTAGACTGACATTTCACAATTTTCTCGCTTATTTGTTATGCTAAATGACAATGAGATCCGTAAAATAAATTAAACAATAAATTACGACAATTATACTTAAAATAAGTTAATACTACCTTACCACCCCGCGGTTTCACCCGTGAACCCGTATTTAACCCCCTTAGGGATGGAGTTTTTAAAAATCCTTTCTTAGCGGATGCCTACATCATAATAGCTATCTGTATGCCAAATTTTGGCCCGATCCATCCAGTGGTTTGAGCTGTGCGTTGATAGATCAGTCAGTCAGTCACGTTTTCTTTTTATATATACAGAAGAGACTAGAAGAAGTTGTATTTAAAAAAATGTTCATATAAAAGACATCAACGAGCGTTCACATTTTTTTTCTATTGTTAGGTTTTTTTTTCCACCACGATGTGGTCGTAGGTGGTAAGTATATAAAGCTTAGAAAGGAACTGGCTCTTAATTGCGGCTACCGGAGCACACCGATTGCTAGCCAGTCGGGTGGGTTCTACAAAATACCAAAAAGTAAAAAACAAAATGTGTAAAATATTAATTAATAAATCTATAGGTTTTTAATAATATCACCTGCATATATAATAATTAATCATTGAATGTAAGATAACTATATGATATTTTAATAAAATAAACATACAAACTCTTTTAAAATCCTTTTAACTTTATCAAAATGACAGCAAGAAATGTTGAAAATCAATGAAAAAAAAAGAAAGAAAGAACCTTTTTAAAGGTACACGACCTTTTGCAAAAGGCAGCCAAAAATATACGGATTTGAATCAGTCCCGCATTAATATAAGATAAACATCAGGTTTAACGTACTGTTGGGATCACAAAGTGCCCAAAATATAAGGTAAGAGTTGGTTTATATTTATATTTAGGATAAAATAAGTGAACGCGGGTGACGACGCAGGGCGGCAAGCTAGTTTCTTCTTCTTAGTTGAAAAATTTGAACCGGTTGTATCTTCAGTAAATTCGACGTTCATAAGTACCCTTCTAGGGCGTAAACTGAATACTTAAATGACTTCGGCATTGATTTCAAACATTTTACCGGGCTTCTTTATCACGTGAAATTATTAATTATATTTAATAATAGGTACCGACATTTTTTTCGAGATACAGCTAAACAATAAAAGTTTAGAACTAAAATTAGTCCGATCGAGTTTGATTATAAAAATGCATTTCTGTTTTTATCAATCTATCGAACTAAGCAGAATTTGTACTTGTAATATACATTACTAAATTCCGCCCCGCGGTTTCACCCGCGTTCCCCGGGGACCCGGGATAAAAAGTAGCCCATGTTCTACTCCATACCTACTATAGGCTATCTACGTAGCAAATTTCATCGCGATCAATTCAGCGGCTTAAGCGTGAAAAGGTAACAAACAAACTCACATTCGCATTTATAATACTTAATTAAGTTAGGATTACAAACAGTCTCAAGACAAACAGATATACACACAAATCGTATCAACGTGATTTTTTTCATATAGATAGTTTATAGACCGGAGAGTAACATAGGCTTTTTCTACGAGGAACGCGGGTGAAACTGCGAGGCGAAAACTAGTACAAATTAAATATAACATTAAGACTTAAATTAGATCAGATTACGCATCTACAGGGCGTCCATTACGTCGCGGCGACACTTAGCGACGCTGTAACCGTGTTATTATTAATTAGTTATGTAAATTGAATAATAGCCTCCATAAATAATCAAATCACAGGCTCTTATTGGGAAATAAAATATTGTACTGACGGACAGCTTTAAGGCATTTGATTCAATAAGATAAATGCGTAGATAATTGTTATACACCATTTTTACAGGGCGGGCCATGAATTTGTTAACGTTTAAAAAAAAATACAGAAAAACATATTTAAAAATATATTTATTCTTAAGCAAAAAGACAGGAATTTACTTTTTAAAAATAATATCACCTAAATGACTACCGTCGCGGAAGCGGCACTCTTCTAAAAAAGCACGTAATTTTCGAAAAATAAATAAATATTTTTGATTCTCAGACCTACCGAATATACACAAAAAAAAAACATAAGAATCGGTCGAGCCGTTTCGGAGGAGTTTGCAGACAAACACTATGACACGAGAATTTTATATATTAGATAATGATAAAAGTAAGTTTGCTCCAATATCGGTGATTTTTGAGACGGTAATTTTTATAAAACAAAATTACTAAGTTTATTTTATAAAATGCAACCGATTCAAAGCAATCAAAATAATTACTGCATGTCATGTTGTACTAAGTATGGACAGTGACCACACATTTATGAAGTATTTACTTAACTTCGTCTTGTGAGAAAGTTGATAGCTCATGTCCGTTACATAGATATTACCTATGTGGTGACAGACAAATAAATCTATTTGACAAATATCGTAATAGAACCCGATTTTAATTATGTTTCTCCATCACATATATCCTGAGGGGACAAACAAAAGCCATCTCATAAATTAATGTTACACAATGACTTAGACACGCTGTATTGATTAATCTTTGTGGCTAAGTATTTAGTAAAAAAAATGTTTTTATAAATATAGGCCACTTTTCAGTTTTTTTTCATAATTTTTAAAAATGTAATTTAAAAAAATCCTTACCTAATTCCCATTATTTCACACACAGAATAAAAATGTATCCGTAAATTAGCAGCACTGAAGTGCACGTCAAAAAAGCGCGCGAAACGACAGGCACGTCGACAATGGCCGAACAAGACGAGACTGATCCACGCGGTGCTTTCTCCGCGCTTTATAACTTGCTACCAACGCCACCGGCCAACGGGGGGCCGAAGAAATGAAACTGTTTGGCAATTGCAGGTACGCGAATCGAAACAAACTATCATAAAACCGACGAATTTATTTCGCTAACAAACAGATGATACAGTTAGCCTACGATTTGTTTCGGAAGTTACACGCGATGACTCGCAATAAAATCGATTAATTCACTCGAAAAACGAAAGTTTACAATCGATAGTACAAACAGTTGAATGTTTTCTTTATTCATAACTAGTCTAGATTTGCAATAACTTACTAAAAAATCTATATCTATCGGAAAGTAAGTCATTGTCAGAAAGTAAAAAGATAAAATTAACATTTTATTGCAACTTGCTGCAATTCCTTTCAATTTATCGATCAATAAAAATGATTTGTCATTACAAAATGTTCGCTTAAGTAAATCATTTGATTTAAAAAATATATGTTACGTATAATAAAGTGCGTTCAAAGAACTTTGTTTAGGAATTGACGTAATTTTTACCTGAAAACCGGAATCTTTTCTCAAACGAGTGTGGGTGGATTATATCTTTTGAACATGGTCCTTTTTCTCTGAACAATAATTATTTTGATACTTTCCTAAATTGGTTGCCGGACATAATATTACTAAAATATATTAATTACACGCTGTCTCAGAGTGGGAATCGGGACTTTGGTTGCACGTAATTCCCTCCAAAAACATAGGTACACTTTTAGACAATAATACTTTTCGGGTGGCCATCTCCCTTCGTTTAGGGGCTCCCTGTCAGGTCGCACATCGGTGTCAGTGTGGTGACACAGCAGACCGCTTGGGACACCATGCCCTTGCGTGTGTCTCCAGTGCAGGACGTGTGCCCCGTCATAATTCTCTCAATGATATCATCCGTCGGACTTTAACCAGCGTCAGTGTGGCCGCCACACTCGAGCCCCGTGGCCTCATGAGAGACGATGGTAAGAGGCCCGACGGAATGACTCTCATGCCCTGGAAGTTGGGACGACCCTTGGTTTGGGATGCCACCTGCGTTGATACCTTGGCGCCGTCTCATCTTCAAGGCACATCAGAGAGAGCCGGCTCCGCAGCAACATCAGCGGAGTGCCTCAAGCGGCGCAGGTATGCACATCTCGACAGAGGGTACTTGTTTGAGCCGTTTGGGGTAGAAACTCTCGGCCCGTGGGGGCCAGGGGCACACAGTATATATAAGGACTTGGCGGAGCGGTTAAAGGAACACACGCGTGACCAGAACGCTGGCTTTTATTTCGGTCAACGGATAAGCTTAGCTATCCAACGTGGAAATGCAGCCAGCATTCTGGGCACGCTCCCATTTGGTGACGGTCTTCCTTTTTAGTTGTTAGTGTTACCCTTTAAGTAATTGTGTATTAAAGTAGTTAACTTAGTTTGTACATTTTACACAAAATATTGATAGCCTATTAATTACACTAATAAATAAATATTTGGAACATTTTGTTTGGCCAATCTAATCTGTTGGCGGAAAAGCTCCACGCCTTGGTCTCCCGAAGCTTCGTTGAGAACGGTGATAGGGTACTTTCTAGTACCCGCCTGTCTGGCTACCAGTACCACCCTCAAAAATACCGATGTGTTCCGGCAGCTGCACTATAGAGCCTTCTAGGCTTTGTGTGCTTAGTACCTTTGGTTACATCATCACATACCGTAGAGAGATTGTGGTCAAACACAGACCTGTAGGTACATAGTAGAAAAAACAAATGTACTAGTATTTGTAAATGTATTTAGTTTATTTTGATCAATGATACAACTGGCTTACAAATAGTGCGTAGGGCGTAACCTACACATAGCCCCATCGTGGGCTAACGTGGCGAGACGGCATATATAACTCTACTAGTTTTTCGGCGCGGTTTCACCCGCGTTCCCGAGGTATCTTGTGTTTTCCCGGGATAAAAAGTAGCTTATAGACTTCCTCGATAAATGGACTATCAAACACTGAAAGAATTTTTCAAATCGAACCAGTAGTTCCTGAGATTAGCGCGTTCAAACAAACAAAAAAACTCTTCAGCTTTATAAAATTATTTATTTAACCAAAAACATACATCTATCATTACAGGCAAGCCTAATGCGACAGAGTAGTTGATCTTATTATCTATCTTATATCTATTAGTATAGATTGGTTTACGCGGTCCATGCCACTAAAACTCCTATTCGGGATGATATTTTCTGACATCTTCAACACTCGTAGTCATAGTTCAGACAATTTACACAAATCCTTAGTGAATTTAATACTAAAACCTTATTCATGAATCACCTCGTCCATTGGTGAAAGTCTTATGAAAATCCGTTCAATAGTTTTTAAGTTTTTCGCGTACAGACAGACAGACGCGGCGCGTGACTTTGTTTTATATGGGATGTTCTTACGTCAAGTTGTCAGGCACATATTAAAATAGTAAATGTCAAAGGTCCAATGGGACCCATACTTTGTTTGGACGAACATATCGTTTAATGATTAAACTTTAATCTATACTTCTATACTAATATTATAAAGTTTGTGAGGTTGTAGGGGATAATCTCAGGAACTACTGGTTCGAATTGAATAAATATTTTAGTGTTGGATAGCCAATTTATCGAGGAATGCGATAGGCTACTTTTTATCCCGGGAAAACATAAGATCCCTCGGGAAAGCGGGTGAAACCGCGGGGTGGGAGCTAGTGATAAATACTTACAATACATCGTTTGGTCTGAAACGATGCTGCGTTAAATAAATCATTCAGTATTTGGGGTGATTTAGTGTTCAGTTGCATACATACCAAAGGTTGTTCCAAAATCTATAGATACCTAATCTCCATTTTCATGTGTTTGAGGGTTCCGTACCCAAAGGGTAAAATGGGACCCTATTACTAAGACTCCGCTGTCCGTCCATCTGTCAGTCTATCCGTCTGTCATCAGGATCTATTTCATGAACCGTGATAGTTAGACAGTTGAAATTTTCACAGATGATTTATTTCTGTTGCCGCTATAACAACAAATACTAAAAAACGCATAAAAACGCAACGCAAGAATAAAATAAATATTTAAGGGCAAAAAAATCACGTTTGTTGTATGGGAGCCCATACAACAAACGTGATTTTTTTGCTGTTTTAATAGATAATGGTACGGAATCCTTCGTGCGCAAGTCCGACTCGCACTTGGCCGTTTTTTTAATTTAATATTTTATACTTATATGGTGATTATTTACACGATTTAAATACCTATTCTTTAGTATTGTGTTACTGTCCAAACCCCACTGAGGTCGCTAAATTTAAGCATTTAGGTTTATTTATTTTTATTTTATTTTATTTATTTATTTGCTGCGTTATTTGGAAACATTTAAATTTAGGTAGACTGTATACATAAAATGGTTAACTGACCGACTGTTGACTTAGGAAGATTTTTTGGAAAATCAACCCTTATGGGGTATGTAGGTGAAATCGCGGGGCGTAAGGCCAGTTAATTGGTAATATTCCTTCTAATTACTTTAATACAATTCGTAACATGATTCATCTAGAATTCTAGATTATAGTCTCATACTATCTTTATCCTTATCTTCCCTTACATAAAACGTCTCTATCTCTCCCTCTCTCTGTCTGTGTGTTTATAACTCAAGAACCACTTCACAGAATGAATGCGGATTTCATAGTTACCTCATATATCCCTGCGCTGTGAATAAAGGGAGTTGCACAGTGACCGTTCAAAGACAAAAATAACCTAACTAATGCTGAGTTTCTTGCCGGCTCTTCTCAGTAAAAGCAACCTTCCGAACCGAGCGTTAGAGTCAGACTATTCATAAGTGCTTGTGAAGGCCTATTTGAATAAAAAATATTTTCATTTTTCATTTCATTTCATTCATTCATTTCATTTTTCAACCGTGTGACGTCGCGGGAATAGGCTAGTTACAAATACAGCGCACGGAACGTAGGACGTTATGTTTCAAACAATTGATTCAACCTACTCGAAGTCCTTCGCAGATATTCCGAAAGTGCGAAGTGAACCGTCGAAATTCATTACTCATTACAGTGAGCTTAGAAATACTAGAGTGACAGCGTCTTACAAATAATTCTCAGAAAAACGTAACCACATGCGATTTCAAAAGACGTAGCTCTGGATACCATGTGTGTCTCGTTTCTTCTACCATGAAACTAACTACATCAAAGTGAGACAGGGACACTTGACGTCAAGGGGAGCTATGGCAGATATGCCTGCAGGCATATGCGAAGTGGCAACGCGACAGTGCCGTACACTGGTAATCTAGTTACAAACAACATCACTGACTCATTATGTGATATCAACTTTCAGTGCGAGATATATAGCGTTGTGAAAGCATTTGGACTATTCGTTGTAAAAACCCACAGTGTTTAGAAAAGAGATCCGGTATTCAAGACAATTGTAATGTACTTATATACTTTAAAAAAAAGATATGAAAAAAAACTGCAGTTTTACTAAGCTGCGGGACTGTGTATCCTTGAAGAGGATCACGTAAAACTCCCGGATAGGACAAAAATAATTCTATAAGCTATTCTGGGTATGATGTATCTAAGTGCCAAGAATCATCCAAATCCATTCAGCCAATACGGAGCTGTATAATAACAAACACACATGAAAAAACTTACTGTGTGTGTATATAAATAGCAATTTTCAGCAATAAAGTAAGGCTGAAGGAAAGTCTTGGAAGGAACAGCTGAGTGTATATCCTGGAAAGTGCTTGGCGACAATTTTCCTACCACCGTGCAATGGTTACAAATACAAAAATATTTATGTCAAAAATACTTTAAAACAATCACAAAAAATATTACTAATTAGTTACAAGATTAATTAAAAATAATAACAAACACTAAGCTTTACTTACGTTTAGGTATTTAAGTGTGATTATTGTTTTGTTTTCTTGTGGCCCTAAACTAAGCGAGCTTGTCTTATGGGTGCCAATTTCCTCACAATAGTTACAATCTGTACCCTGAGTGTAAAGAATTTCACGTTTGCGTTTACTAAAAATTTGTATGGAAGAAATTAGTTCCATGAGTATTCCGCGAGAGGCGCTGTGCCGATTCCTATAGAAAAATGTCGTGAACGCTAACGTGATAGTAAGCGTTTTCTAACGTCAATTGTTTGCACTCGGGGTACAGTTCATTGTTCCCGCAAGTTTAGTCGTAGCATACGATAGACAGATCAATTTCAAATAGCCAAAATAGACAGATAAGAACCTTTATTCACAAATTCGTTCTACTACCAACAATGTATGGCCCATGACTCTACACGCAGATTTTTAAATAGTATAATACAATAACAGGATGTTTAGGTAAATCTAGTTGAGACAATGTCTTACAAGTTGCGCGATCTAACTGAGTACATAGGAGCACAGGTATTTATTAGCATAACGCGTAGCAATTTGTGCCGAAACATGTAGCGACACTGTTGCGAAACTGTCTGCTTGTCCACACTATGGAGACTTTTGAGATCTTCTTCTACCTAATAAGATTCTAATACTTACAAACTGACAGACAACTCACAGCCTAAACCGATTGACGTAGAGATGTTAAATTTGGGGGAAATATCCCTAAGGGGGTATAATAGGGGACCGTCCGGGTTGAAACCGCGGGAATAGCTAGTATTAAATAGTTAAGTAATTGCCGAGGGATTTTATTTTCTAACGGTGAAAAATTTGTTGCAAATGACTAAATAGGTAAATGGCGTTGACCAGGCAATGGAATGTATTTTTAGGTAAAGCGAGCGTTATTTTTGTTTAAAATGTTATAATTCTTTATATAAGGTCCTAATAAATGAAATACGTTCCTTTTGAGAGATGATAGTATAGGTCATAAGTATTCCGAAAATGATAAAAAAAAAATTGGGTGTAATTTTAATGAAAAAAAAAACACCTGAAATTGTATTTCATCACTATACTAAGCATTAATTAAAACCATTAACAGCATAATCAGTGGTGAAATGATTAATTAAAAAAAAAAAAAAAAAAAATCTAAACTTTTAATTAATGCCAAGTAGTGATGAAGTACAACTTTAGGTTTTTTTTTTTCATTAAAATTACGGCCGATTTTTTTTTACCATTTTCGGAATACTTATGGCCTATACTATCATCCCTCAAAAGGATCGTATTTAATTTATTAGGACCTTATATAATTTAAAGATATACGCAATCAATTATTTAGTTTATTATCAGGTTAGTTTTAGCATTTTTGTGTGGGACTGTCTAACAAGCACTATTTGATATCCTGTACCTAACATGAGACAGGGTCGCACCTTGGGAGTGGCTTATGTCAAGTGATAGCCAACACAACACTGGCCAGTAGTGATATAGGAAAAGTCATAACAATGGTTTCTTCATGCGTTTTTTATGATAATCGTTTTTGAGTCAATGGCGCATCGAATTTATTTAACTTAACTAATTGCAATTTTGCGGGAAAAGTGTGAACTTGGAGAATTCAATAGGTTATTTCCTAGGTCGGCACCTACTGTCACATGCTTTTTTCACAGTACTTTCGCTTTTGTAATGCCTCTCAAGTGCTACTGCTGAAATTCACAGGATGTCGCTAGGTATTCTATTATCCGGATATTATAAAGTATGTAGTTTTTCATCAAGATTTTTATGAGTTTCCCAAACTCAATCAATTCAATATAATTTACATAAGTAGGTGTAAATAATACACAGCTGTCTCATTGTAAACTACTACGATCGTATACTTTGTTGATTTTTTCCATGTTCATACCAATTGGATTATTATTTGCACGAACAGCGGCTGCAATTAATTTTATTTTCGAATGTCATAAGCATTGAAAAGGCAGGAAACTGGTTTTCAACGACAGAATAAATTAGAATAATCGCCAAAAGTATAAGTTGCAAAAATATAAGGCGCATTTTTATTGAAGCGGACATGCAAAGCTGAAAAGAGCGGAGTTGTTTCCACTATAGCGGAGCAGATAGGAGCTGAGACGAGCGGTTATTACCTATCAGTAAAATGCGCTTTATCACAGACAGGGTCATGTTACTAAAAAGCAAAGAAAGCCAGTCTCCTACAACACAGTCTTCACTAGTTCGGGAGCCTATGGTTTAAAAAATAAGCTGTAACATGTTTTAAGCCAATAAATTAATTTGTGTTTTCAGTCTGCTCAGCCCTATACTTTGCCACGTTCTGCTACGCTCAACGCCGTTCTTTGGCAGTTTGGTTCTACAGCTGCTAATATAAATCAATTCTTCTCCTCTTCGCTTACACTGTTTCCATTAAAACGGAACGGAAACGAGATATGGATATCTAACAATCTGATTAGTCTATTCCTGCACGTGTCGCTGCTTGACTCCGCTTTTTGACGACTTTAAAAACGTGTGATTAAGATCGATGGAAACTGTATAAGTAGATAAATTAAATATTTGTTTAAGCTCTTTACATTAGGTACCCCTAAAAACAAATATTTACTAATGTTCAATAGGTAAATAGGTATATTTATCTATTGAACGAAAATAAAAAATTAGCGAGAAAGTTGAATACCTAGTGATTTAAATAGCCACTAACATGCAAGAGGGTCCTATATTGTGCCACTAGCCATTGACCTGCCCATAAAGCTCAAGGCCGAAGATGGAACACGCTTGCCAAGAACCCTATTCACTTTAACTTTGAAATTCCCTAGATTGTTCCTACAAACTAAGGAGTCTAGAAACACACTCTGGAAGTAAGGACATTTTTTCATTACAAATGCAAGATGCAAAACCTTTTATCGGAATGTTCGGTAGTGGAAATTTTACCGGCGTCTTGTAGCTCAGTGTAAGCATGGGGATAGTGGAATCAGATTGAATCATTCCAGCGCACAAATATATCCAACACAATTAACAATTTGCAAGTAATCAATCTGCTTCACGAATGGCGATTGAAACGCCTACAAATTTTGAATAGCAAACATAAGTGAAACGTCAAATAAAATAATATTCTTTATGCAGTAAACATCACAGTTTTTTACACATCCCAATAAATGTAAATATTTATAGTTTTAATTGCTCCTTTCGTTGCGTGAAATAAACTGAAGGATCGTCTTGCATTGTTTCTAGTCGATAGAGACATGTGCAACAAGGACAGAAGTACAATCGTAAGAACTTCGCCACTTTAGACTTCATATTCGGCTTTGAATATATTCCACTGTCATCAGAACTGAGGTTCTCATTACGCTCATGGTGGCTACACATAGCTTCATACCCTCGATTAAAGCGTGTGGCAATATCATCCGATAGCTTCTCCTCTACAATCGCAACTTTTGTTACTGGTTCCTGGTTTTCCTGCTCCCAAGAAGTCAAAGGTAACAAGTATTCTTCAATAAGGCTGTGTTTTGACGGAGATTGGGACTGTATTATAAGCGTAGCTAAGTTGACCATGGAGGAACTGTCAGGTAGGTGAAGACCGTCCCCCGGTATAACGTTCCCGACCTTTTCTTTCATACCGCTGCTGGTTAGACATAACTTCATTCTCAGCACTGTGATATCCGAATCACTCGGCCAAGATATCACATCAGGCAAAGGTGTCTTCGAATGTTTGGATCTTAATTTCTTAACTTTCTTCTTGTGACTATTATCAGATTTAGTTTTGACCAGACCCGACTCTACACTCTTAGCTGTATTAGCTGTTACGGTACCTTCAGCCTCCAATGGTAGATTGAATGCCACTTGACGAAAGTTATAATTTCCATTTGCTTTTTGTATGTCGATTATATCCTCAATTTTCCTAATATTTTCATTTTGAGGGTGCGTATTGAAATCCATAATAAAAAAATATTTTTGCCCATTTATTATTTTATAAATTTTTTATAATTATTATAATCCAATCTGGATGGCTTTTAATGACAGAAACTTGGTCATTTTTTTTTAATAACCCGCTTGTCAGTTTTTCATATTAAATACATTTCAAAAATGCCGAAATATTCTGCGTCTACCGGAACGCCTTTAGCTAAAAGTGTTTACACAATACAATTTGGCAGGGCATGCACATAATCTACTCATCCAAATCGGTGTTATTACAGCTAGTTTAACGGTCGGCTCGACCGTATAGATATTTACACCCAGACCCAGAAAAATGTGAAAATATCATTAATAAAATAGTTTGCCTTGAGTGGAAATCAAATCCCAAACCTCTGTCGTAGGATAACACCCACACCAAACGGCCCGTAAAGGAACAAAAATCGAGAGACATTCGCCCATAGCTACATTTATAGTCTTATGACCAAAACAGTGGTCGAGACCAGCTATGCTATTCTGTACTAAAACTCAACGGTGAATTCTCGAAGCGACTATTCTCTGTCTCACTCGTGAACTCCTGATTACCGAGTTTCACGAGTGAGACAGAGATTAGTCGCTGCGTGAATTCACCGTCAAGTTTTAGTACAGAATAACATAAGAAGATATATCTAGACCTTGATAGGTAAGCATAGCTTAGCAGCTTTTTAAATTATATGTATTTTCACTGTTTTTGCGTGATATCCAGATTTATTATTCACAGACCGTTGATTAATGGCTAAATGCTGTACCATCCCAATCCTAAAAAGGCTTTCGGCCACAGAGCAGGCACGATGTTCCGCATCTTCTGCTACGCTAGTATAATCATGATTATATCCTCTTTGAGTATAATATTCATCTATCTATGCCTTCCGCACAGCAAACTGTGGATCTGTGACGGGGTAGTGTGACAGTTGAGAAAATAGAGAGTCTGCCACACGCCTAGATAGAAGAGTCACCCTCTATCTACGGCCACACGCTACTTGAAAATCTGCCATAATCTTTGAATGAAGACAATTTTGTGGTAAATTTTCAAGCTTTACAAAATGCAATACCAGGATCATCCTTCGCTCTTGAAATCCATGAAAAAAGGAAAGATCTTGTTCCCACTCGGGACGGTAAGAACGCTCGTATCTTCTCTTCATTGACACAACCGCAACCGTCGACGCCAATAGAGAAATGGAATAATAAAATAAATAAAATGAAATAATATAATGATAATAAATTATAGTTGATAATGGATTAGAAAAATCACAGACAATAAACGGGGAATCTCCCAACAGAGACTGTCATGGAACAAAGTTGCCAGGTCCATCTGTGGATTAGCGACATAATTAATTTAAAACTGGAGACGTTTAGAAACACAATTAAAAATATCTATGATAGCGTTAATTATTAAAAATAATATATATTTATTTATATGTGTGTAAATTTCTATGTTAAATTAAAACAATATATAATAATAACACAAAAAAAACCTACTTCATAGTTCAAATAATAAAAAAGATGTTAAATCAAAGTTAGAGTAAAAGTGTACTGTTATGTTGATCTGTTTCAGTTTCTGAACTGTAATATGACAGTTGTATTGTAAAATGTCATCTGTCATCACACCGCCTGAAGAAAAAGGATGGTGTAATGTTTTCGCTCGATTAATTTTTAACTTTCTACCATGGATTCTAATAATACGGACGCCGATATCGGCGATAAGTGGAATTTAAATGGGGACTGTATACCGAACAAAATAAAAAAGCGTCTCGACCTGAATCATGCTAAAAATATTGATGACATATCTACACCTTCGGAGTTAAAATTTGATCAAGGTATTTTAAAACAGATTTATACGTCGTCCTAATCAATTCCTCTTCACATATCTTCCTCATACACTGAAATATTTATTTAATAAACCACTAACATGCCTTTATATAGAATAATATTCCAAAAATGTGGTGAAAGTGGAGGGTAATTGTATTTATGATATCAACTTTATTATTTGCCTGCAGGAATCGACTTTGAAGAACCAGAAATCGTGGAAAAGCGTAAAGAGATAGAGAAATGTTTAGAGAACTTGGATTTAATCAATATAGAACAATGGCAGTGCTTTGCCAAGAGTAAAGCTGGACTAATTTCTGGTGAGTTATATTTTTTGTTTATATGTTTCAAGGTCACTGTAATTATTAGAGTTCTTAAAATACCCATATGTTGTAAAGAGAAAGTTGCTACTCACTGTTTACTGTTATTTTGAATTGGTTTGGAAATTATATACTGATAATTACATTAGTTTCTACTTAGATTAAATATAATTGAGTGTTATCTGCCTGATTTTCATATTGCAGTACTAGCTACCACAGTTTCACCTGAGTTCCCAAAGGATCTATGTTTTTCTGGGATAAAAAGTCCTATATATTTTATATGTGTGCCAAATTTCATCCAAATCAGTAGTTAATGCATGAGTCACAAACATTCAAACATACAAACTTTCACATTTATAATATTAGTTGGATTAAGTATATTCATTTCCATTTACTGTTTATCAAAGTAACACAACTATAATTCCTGTAATTTCAAACAATGCTTGTTTGGTACTTGCTTCTAACAGTGACTCATTATGTTGTTGATAACAATGATTTTTATTTACCATTTATATCTGATCACCCTTTGTCAACCTGCTACAGCAGTGGATACGGCTAGTTCTTATCACATCACACTTCTCAGTCGTATGCTAGTCTCAAACCTGTCTTCTCTCACCTACTGGTGTGTTCCGGCAGTTTCACTTGAGAGCCAGTCGCCTTCTAGGCTTTATATAGATCAGCAACATATTTGTAATCTCAATGGTACAATAAAGCCTCTTACAATAAATTGAACCATAATCCTTAGCCTTCTGATATAAAATTTATCAATATTGTCTGACCAGACTTGTGGTAGAACCATATGTACAATACTACTCATGGTATGTAGTTGTGGTGGGCAATAATTGTGGTTGGAAATTTATGTACATACCCATTTTGCAGATGACTACAGAAGAAAAATATGGCCTTTATTAATGGGTGTGACACAAGAAGAATTAACTGAGCCTCCATCGCTTGATGAGCTCTCTACGCATAGTGAATATAACCAGGTACTATGCATTTAATATAAACTAGCGGCATGTTATGGCCGTAATGACAGCCCATATCCATACAAGTGCATCCGAAACCTAAAATATTGGCAAAGGAAACATCATGAGAATTGTATCATGTTGGTATGGTATTGGTTTGTTCCGGCAACTGCACTTGACAGCTAGTTACCTTTAGGGTTTGTGTGCTTACCGCCAGCTATATCAAAGTATGTAATTCCCTCAATAATCTATCAGGTGGTACTAGACGTAAACCGGTCACTCAAACGGTTTCCACCAGGCATCCCTTATGAGCAGCGTGTGGCGCTACAGGACCAGCTCACAGTGCTCATCCTACGTGTCATCATCATGTACCCACACTTGAAGTATTATCAGGTGAGCAATATGTGCAGGTGATAATTAACTTGGAGTGCAACTTAGTCAGAGATTATAAATTATAAGCATATTGATCGAAATTTAATACGCAGATAGCCTATGGTATGGAGAAGGATATGGGCAACTTTTTATCTCAGGATCGCGGGCAAAACCGCGGGGGACAGCTAGTTACAACATATGTATGAAATGATGAATTATTTTCAATACTTCCTAGTACTTGATTGATGATTTGCGATATTTTTTATTTATTGGGCTTTGGGATACTAAAACCCTTTGCGATATCATAAACAAACCAATTAGTGTAATCGAAGTACAAGTTATAAGCGAGTTATAATGCACAATACTTAAATAATGTTTTCTTTGTCGCAATATTGAATTTGTCAACAAGTAAATGTAATATAAGTCACTCTAGTATAAGCTACTTGATAGCTAGCGTTATCTTAATTGAAGTTCTGATTGATTTGTACCACCCACTACATACATTCTATCTATTAGGGTTCCGTACCGAAATGGTGCCCTATTACTAAGCCTATACCTTTCAGGGCTGTATCGTTTTAACCTTAATAGGTAGCTAGTTGTAATTTTCACAGAAGTATAAATATGACCTATAAATAATTAGAATTAGTCAAAATGCAAAGGGGGAAATTGAATTTTAAAAAATAACGTTTTTTGTTCTGTCTCTATTTCAAAAACGCTCTTTCTAATCAGCTGTAATAAACAAAAAATATATGAGCGTTAAATATGTGATAGTAAGAAAGTTAATTAAATATGTAACACCATTATTTTATTATGACCACCTACTTATCATTTCGTAGTGTGTTGTCGAGCCAAATTAAGTTAGTATTTTTTATTTATTGTACGGAACCCTCCGTGTGCAAGACGGACTCGTATCTGGCCGGTTTCTTTTATCTGTTACAAACAGAAACATAATCTAAATGTAAATTTTGTCTGGTGTTTGTAAATATTTAAAAAGTCATACAAGAAAACTGTAACAATTAAATAATAACATGGATTTATACAATTTGTTAAACCGCAAACATGTTTTGCTTATCTAACTATTAGTCTGGATGAGATAACACTATAACTGTAGTGATTTTGCCTAACCTTTGTATAGGCCTGTTTTTGACCACAATATTACTAAAATGTTACGCAATAATGTGGTTGAAGGTGGTAACACAAAGCCTAGAAGGAACTGGCTCTCAAGAATAGCTGCCAGCACAAACCGGTGACAGTTTTTCAACATAAGAGTGGTAGCCAGACAGTCGAGTACTACAAAGTATCCACCGTGCTGTATGCCTAACGATGTTTTCCTTCACTGCAACAGCACAAGTTCATTATTTTAGTCTTCAGTTCTTTCATTTGAGGTTTCAAAGAAGGACAGGCCGATTGGTAAGATACCCTATCAGTCACACCACAGGTAGTTAATATATTTAGAAAAAAGTAGAATATGTCGAATACCAGCTATCTGGTTTCCATAGTCTAAGATCAGTTTAGTTTGGAATCAGATGTCTTTGTGTAAGGAATAAACCAGGATATTTATTTAATACAATATAATATTACAACACAAAAGTTACAAATTATAAAAGACAGTGAAAATAATGAAGGCTAATGAATTAATCGAAACATCCTAACTATGAGAATAATCACTAAAACCAGGCCGACATGTACGGACGTGATTTGACTTTGCAAAAATTAATGTGACTACAATTTTGTATTATAACTCGACATTGGCAAAATACACAAACCGTGTGATGCTATTATAAAAAAACCGGCCAAGTGCGAGTCGGACACGCGCACCTTAAATATTTATTTTATTCTGTTTTTTAGTACTTGTTGTTATAGCGGCAACATAAATACATCATCTGTGAAAATTTCAACTGTCTAACTATCACGGTTCATGAGATACAGCCTGGCGACAGACGGACGGACGGACAGCGGAGTCTCAGTACGGAGCCCTAAAAAGAGCAACGGATTATAAATGAGTTGATCCAGGGCTACCACGACGTGGCGATCACCCTGCTGCTGGTGTGCGGCGACCGCGCGTCGTTCCCGCTGCTGGGCCGGCTGTCGCACGGGCCGCGCGCGCCGCTCGCGCCCTTCATGCAGGCCACCATGCAGCCCACGCAGCACTTGCTCAACTACCTGCTGCCCATCCTCTCCCGGGCCGACGGAGCCCTCGCTGACTGTTTGGAAAAGTTTGTGCACGATGTATTACATACTATTTCATATGTCTTTCCGGTTACTAACCTGGAGAAAATTCTCTCAGGCTCTACACTGTATCAAAGTCAAAGCCATTTATTCAGTTTAGGCACAAGGAAGGTACTTATGAAGATTCAATTTTAATTTTTGAAGTGAAAACTTCTTTAGCCGCGTTGAGCGTTTTTGGAGGGGAAAAACTTATAGGTTCGCGTCACCGACATGCTCATGCTAATAGTTTTCACTTCTATCGGCATGACTGCCTGTTTTTTTTATTAGTATCAGCCCTAAAATTCAATACCCCAATATCTACACACAAATGTTACCTTCCAGGGCATCAGTAGGCACAATGTTCGCCCTCCCCTGGTACCTGACCTGGTTCGGTCACAGTCTCAACCGGTACACGGACGTGGTCCGACTGTACGACTACTTCTTGTGCGCGCCCCCACTCTTCCCGGTGTATGTGACGGCCGCCATAGTGGTGCATAGAGCCGACGAGGTGTTCCGTTGTGAATGTGATATGGCGATGCTGCATTGCTTGTTGTCTAGGGTGAGTTTCTTCTCTTGGTGTGTGTGAGCTTTTTTTTTCTTTGCATAGAGGTCTGTGTTTTGACTACAATCTTAATGTGGTAAGTGATGATGTGGTCGAAGGTGGTAAGAAATATGGTGTGTTCAAACCAGCCAAGTGAGTACTACAAAGTGCCCTACCATCGGATACGAACCCACGACCTTTGTCACTAAATATCATGTCATCTAAATATCTATAGATATAATCCAGTTCCTTTTTATTACCTAAATTATTAAAGTTTTACCACCTTCGGCTACATTATCATTGACCATGGTGAAATTATCTTCAAACAAGTTATTTTTTTTATACCACACTGTCGGCACAAAAGCATACGGCCCGTCTGATGGTAAGCGGTTACCGTAGCCTATGAACGCTTGCAACACCAGACGTATCACTCGCGCGTTGCCGACCCTTCCCCCCTCCCCGATGAGCTCTGGCGATCTTACTCCCGCGCAGGAACACAACTATTCGTTATTTGGCTGCGGTATTCTGTAAGCTGAAGATACTTCCCCATTCGAGCTGCTCTCTGAGCGACTCATAGAATAGTTAATAGATACATAAAGAAAAATATTTCAGCTACCGGACGATTTACCGTTCGAAGACATACTACTGACAGCGAAGAAGTTATATGAAGAAAACGACCCCACCGATCTCGAGGCCGAAGTGGCGGCGCTTGAGAGGAGAGAGTGAGTTCTTTTATATCATTATAATATTTGCTGGTTATCTTAAGTAGTTGTACCTACATGCGTCATACTTGTGAACAGGTGTGGCTGGGCTGCTTGAGTGTTCCCCTTTATAAAACAAATATTGTCAGTGAGACTAGATAAATAACTTTATGTAATAAATCTGAGTTGGTTTTGTTAAGAGTAATTGCTGAGTTTCTTGCCGGCTCTTCTCAGCAAAAGTAACCTTCCGAACCGTGCGTTAGAGTCGGACTATTCATAAGTGCTTTGGCATATTTGAATAAAAAATATTTTTATTTCATTACATTATTTCGATCGAGGAAGGAAAAAAACCAACATAGTAAAATATAACTCAACAAGAAATTGAGTCTTCTCAGTCGAAGGCCGACTTCCGAACCGGAGTTAATTTTAATAGCTTCGACGTTCATAAACAGGGATGACCAAAACTGAATAAATGGCTTTGACTTCGATCAATATATTTTTACACCTTACAGGGAAGAACAACGTCGACTAGACGACGAGCGTCTCCGCCGTCGTCAAATAGCGGCCCGCAACGCTCGGTCCCCGGCAGTAGCGGGCCGCATCCAGCGGGCGCTGCGTCGCTACGTGCCGGCCGCACTCCGGCCCGCGCCGCTGTCGCCTCGCACCCTGCTCGCCGCCGCCACCGTGCTCATCGGCGTCATCGTCTACTACCGACCAGAGATATGGTTCACGAGGTAGCGCCACGATTATCAGTTTGTCCTTTTCAGGTATTAACTAGGTGGAGGGGCTGTTGGATTTATATCTATATTTCTCATACAAAGCTTTTAAATGTAGGTTGTCAATTACATCATAGAAATATAGTAAAATTCTTTGCCAATGATAAAATTTTGTTATTGTAAAAATCATATTCACATTTTTTTCCATTAATCCATAATATTTCTATATGATCTCATAATTATTATTAACTTACTTATACTATATTGCCAAAATAGTGCTTATATATATGAGGATAAAGTTATGAAATCCAACAACCCTGCAACCAAAACGGCCTGTATGTCCACACTAAGCCCAAAATCATGTTTCGAAATGTTTCTAGAACTGCTTTATTATAATTATGGATAATGAAAGTTGTTGAAATGGGAGCCTAATGCTTGCTACTACATTAACTGGTTATAATATTGTTATATTAGTAATTCACAAAATTAATAGATCAACCTGTAATCCTCACGGGCATGTTCATTCGTTATTTTTATCTAACTATATATGTTAGCGGGCCCAATGGGATATTCTAGCGAACCCCAGGTTGGGAACTCCTGGACTAGACAATAAAACGAATTTAATTATGTATACAGATTTTTTAATAAAATTGATCTTTGAAATAAATCGCGATAAAGACTAAATTTCTCAGTTTAATGTTAATTATATATTGTCATCAAAATGCTGCCCAATCATTATCATGCTACAAGTAGTGCAATAATGTACTCTATTGCAACGCAATAAGGTTTTAATTAGAATGGGAAGACGAGGTTGGTAGATGTGAATACAGAACTAACATAAATATTTAATTTTATAATGTTCAAGAAAATATGTACTGAAATAATAATAATTAATATCTGCTTAAAAAATCATTAAAACACTATATAACCGACTTCAAAAAAGGAGGTTCTTATTAAGATTTTTTTTTTCAATATTATATGCTTATATCTTTATGTTGAGACATGGTGCTTGGGGACGGTGGAACGACAAACTGATGTGGTAAAGTTAAAATAGCTCTTATTCCTACATGCATGGGATACAATATTGCGTGTCCGAAGGGGAGAGATTCGGTATAGATTATAGTAGAAATATATGGGTTTTATGGTGTGTTTGTTATCGGCCAGTTTTATCAAATATTTAAATATTTTTTTTGAATTAATAAATGAAATTCAACTTTATAACGGCCTAAATTATTAAATAGCTTAACAATCGGTATGGCATGTTCGTCAGTTTTTAAATATTTGATGAAATTCGCCTATAAAATAGATAAAATAAGAGCGCAGTCATACTAAGACTATTAAAAAAATGCCTTACACTGTATGTGCGATAATATGTCATATGGATAATATATTAGATCTTAAATTAGATTGATGTAGTTAAAGTTAGATGTTGTATTGGAAATTCGATAACACTATTGAATAGAATTTATGTTACGGGTAAACCTATATAAACTGATGTGTGCGAAAGAGAAGAAAATATGTGTTTAACAATAATATTGTATTTCTTTTTAAAATTTCATAATGACTGAATGCCCGTAGCATAGTACAAAGGTCACATATAGTTAAGAAAGGTAATAATGTATACTGGGTGACTTTTTAGTCACTGGCAATACTTGCAGGTGTGGAAGTACTCATCAATACGAACAACTTTTATAATGAGACTAACTGTGAAGTCACGAAAAAATTATCAGCTGCTCCATACAAAAGTTCAATACTTACTCGACCAAAATGTATGATGCAACTTATTTTTCGCAATTTCAGAGTTGGTCCCATAATAAAGGTTGTTCATATCGATGATACTTCCACCCCTGCATGTATTGCTAGTGATAAAAAAATCACCATGTATAAGGTATACTTAATTATGTACGGTCCTTTTGAGGATTGAACATATTATAGGTATTCATTAAAAAATGACAAAAAATTGCGATACGACGTATACTGTGCAGTCGTTGCAGTGTGAATGACCTCGGACAGACAGGGCGTCGCGCGCGCACAGCTGACTACCTACCTACCTAATTGCTAGCTATGTTTATAAATAAATTAATTGTACCACTGATTATTATTTCATTTAATAGTAAAAAAAAATACTTAGAACTTGTTGAAATTTATAAATACTTATGATCGATATGTTCGTCCTTCAAACGAAACGTACATAAATTATTAGAACCTTGCATTAAAAAGGAAAATGTTCTGGTTTTTTTTTATTGAAGGTTCAGAATTATGGTTAGAACCAACACTATTGATGCCATTAGGGCGCGAGCACACTGCCCCGCGCAACGGAGCGTAAGGGCCTATACATGAAGAGCCTTAGTTTTGTTTATTAATTAATTAAAATGGTATTCAAATATTTTAATTCTTGCTTTGAATATGAAATACAAACGTGAAACGTCGACCAATATTTTCCGCCATATTGAGGCATGAAATATTTTTAAATCAAACCAAAAATTCCCTTTTTAAATTGGTTTTTTACTTGAAAAATTCTCTATAAATTATTCGTATTTGTATATTATGTTACTTGTTTATATAAATGTGATATTTTGTTACTAAATTAGTTAATGTTTTGTTCATTCCTCGTAATATATTTAATGTAACATCGTATTTTGTAATGAGATGTCATTTAATGACTCACATAATTGAGGAAATTTAAGCATTTATTATTATTTAATTGTCATGCATTGTATGTGCGATTTTCAAGCGATGTTTATTTTATACTAGATTTTGCCCGCGGCTCCGCTTAGTTAGTTTTTATCTCCGACTATATTATTATTATCCGATATTATACTCAAACAGCCACTGCTTAGCTCCTTTTAGTCACAAAGCTATGAAACTTAGTCTAATACCTTCCTCAAGGAACCACCTAATTAGGTACACACGCCACAGTTCATGGGTTCGATTCCCAGGACAGACATTTGTGTACATGAACATGTCTGTTTGTCTCAAGTCTAGGTGTTTTTCTGTACTAGAGTAAACCCGACCAAGCTTCGCTGTGACATTTCACTAAATCTCGTCAATACCTGTATAGACTAGCTTTTCGCCTATTTTTATTACTTTTCTTCAATGTACAGACACACCGGATTCTGTTTTATTATATGTATAGAATATATAATAATATACATCGCTTGAAAATATGCCGTATACATTTTATTTATCCACAATAATAATTGTCATTTAAATATATAACTAAAAGTAGACTGTGTAAGTTTAATTTTTCATTGTATAAATTCATTATTTCGAGTTATTAATATAATTTGATTTGTGATTGATAGATCTTTGTGTGTTGCCACCTTGTGCAGTTGGATTAGGTATAGCGGATGTGAATAAGTGTTCGAGTAAGATTATAAGTATTGTACTAGGTATGTTTCAGATACTTGGCAGTTGACTGTGAATTCGAACTGTATTTTAGGAAAAACAAAACTGTTTTTTAAAATATTCATTGTTTTTATATATTTACTGTTTTTTAATTATTTAGCTATACTTTCAGGTTTTAAAGTACTTATTAATACGAACAAGTTTTACTATGGGATAAACCCTAAAATTATTATTTTGGTTAAGTTTTTTTTTTCTGAGACATTCCTCACCCACGGCCATCTGACCCCAAACTGAGCAGAGCTTGTGTTATAGAAGCCAGATAACTGATTTACTACATACACAATTTTTTCTTGTATACCTATATATACTTAGGTACTATCTATTCACCGCGGTTTCTTCCCCGTTCCCGGTATATTTTTTTAGGGTTGATCCGATAATTAATGTTGTTTGTAATTTATTTAATTGGAAGACTAACAGTTAATAAGTAATTTCAACCCTGAAGGTTAAGCTAAACAATTAAAACTAATCATTACGAGATGATAATACGTGGGGCACTCAGAAAGTTTTGAGAAACTTAAAAAAAAGTTTTATAAGTTAAGTTTTTTTTATTTAATCTTTTCAAAGAACTCTTCACCAGTATCTATACAAAGTTTCATGCGTCTAAACCAATTTTCGAAACACTTTTTCCAATCCGCCGCGAGACACCTTTTCTATGGCCTTCTCGAACGCTGTTAGCGCATGCGGCACCCAGCGTGAAACTATCCTCCTCGCGCGAAGATAAATAAATAAATATTCTGGGACATTATTCCTCACACACGGCCATCTGACCCCAAACTAAGCAGAGCTTGTACTATGGAAGCCAGATAACTGATATACTACTTTTCTTTTGTAAATACATACATATATAGATAAATTACACCCAGACACAGGACAAACAGACATGTTCATGCACACAAATGTTTGTCCTGAGTGGGAATCGAACCCACGACCTGCGGCGTGATAGATAGGGTATCTTACCAACCACGCCAACATGTCATGTAGAATTTCGTGAACGCTTCCCGATCCAATTTGCAGTATGTGCTGAAGCTCTTCATACGTAATTCGCCTATTCTCTTGAATTAAAGTGCTACTGCTAGCACATTTCCTTCCGTAACGGCTGTGGAAGGGCGACCACTTCGTTTTTCATCCTTCAAAGTTAGTCGACCGCGCTGAAATTCGTTATACCAGTGGTATACGGTTGCTTTAGAAGGGCCTTCATCAATAAATGACATTTGAAGTCTATCATACGATTCGTTCGGTTTAAGACGACATTTGAAATCATAAAAAATCATCGCGCGAAAATGTTCCCGACGCAGATCTATTTTTCAATGAGACACGATAGTTCAAATTAGCTCGTAAAAAAAGTGGAGGGAAGTTTTGTAATTGGAATGTTTGTATTTTTACTTATAAATAATCGTGTTTTCTAAATAAATTATAACTGGCCAGTGTCACATACATTAAAACTTTTTTCTCAAAACTTTCTGAGTGACCTAGTATACTAAATTCATGTCATGTTAATCCAATAAGCTCTACCAATTTGCAGTCGTAAGTTAAAAGGTATAAAGTTCAATTTACATCACAGTCAGCTGTTATTTTAGTATTAATAGCTTTATTATACTGGGGCTGCGTATAAATTAACCAATATTTATATCTGAATTTGTACTATAATGTACGATTCACACCCAACGGGGCGAGTTGGAGCACTTTTGACAATACGAGAAATGAAAATTAACTGTACTATACTATAACTATAGTTCATAATTGCATGGAAGATGACATCTTGGTCTATTCGGCTGCAGCTAGCCATACGCGTATTCACCGGCAAGTTTGTTTTAAATATGAACTTTAATTACTGTCTCACTCGTGAACTCCTGATAACCGAGTTTCACGAGCGAGACAGACAATAGTCACTTCGAGAATTCACTGTCGAGTTTTAGTATAGAATAGCATAGCTGACCTACAGTGTAGAGCACAGTTGTTCTTTATCGCGTTGTAAAACGGGCTTCGACGCACTCCGTTAGGTATAAATCGTACTTAACCGTTTTAAATGAGTGAATGTTACATACATCGTTACATAGGCTAAGTTAATTAATGGAGTCGCGTTACATGGCGGCGATTGAAAACGTTTAAATTACATGTTTATTACTACAATGTGTTTTATTCATGATACATACCGCTTAGTTGAGTCGAGTTGAAACAAGCAGTTCGCAAATAATCTTTACCCTGAGTGTGTAGAATTGACCTCAGTAAAGTCTTAATCACATTTGCATTTACACAAATTTTGTATGGGATATATTAGTTCCATACGTATTCCGCGAGAGGCGCTGCCCCAATTCCTATAGAGAAATGTCTTAAATGTAAACGTGATAGCGTTCACTACACTCCGGGTATAAGTCGTAACCACCAAAATGTACAAGTCAAATTACATCAACCATCAACTTGGTTTGGTTGGTCCAACCACTCAATTTGTCTATAGACCTCTTTACAGTTCTCACTCAAGTTTATGCAACTTTCCCCATGTGACGGACTCAGTTAAGCGGTTTGAATTGAATAGTTTTTTTTTGTAAAATTTCAGAAGCAGCGATGAAATGGAGTTATGAAATCGTAGGGACGGTTTGGGGGCAAATTATTGACGACAAATAAAAGTAAATTTTATTTACAATTTTATTTATTTTCCTTCAGGTATTGCCTCTCATTACAGGTACTATTAATTCATAGTTGAGAATATACAGTTATATTAGTACAAATTAATCAAAATTATACGAAGATTATTTTTTGAAGTTGACTAAATGATTCGCAAGATTAAAATAATACATTACGTACATTCCTAGTGTAGGAAAATAAAGGAAGTAATTGAGTATTGTGAAGTCGTTTTTTTAATATTGCACGGTTATTATAAGTACCTCTTATGTAAACTTAATGAGGCACATTGTATTAACATTATAATCTTAAATAATTAAATTCAACTTACACTATTTTATTACGTCCTTATATTATTATTTAAAATTTGAGTAAGTATTATTTATATAACTTCCCTGTCCAATGAGTCATTTAAGACTCATGGGGATGTTTAATTAAATACACAAGTCATGCAGCTTGTCTATGATAATGATGGAAAAATTATACGAAGACAGGAAAGCTGTTCAAATTAATTATTTAATATTAAAACCTAAACCTAACCCCATTGACAAAAGACCACTAATTCATAAAAACCAAGTTTTAAAATTAAGTAGAATAATAAAAACAACATTTATTTTGTCCATGATTACATATAAACAAATAAAAAAAGTAAGAGAGCAAAAAGTATTATGAAAATGGAATCATTCATTTTGAATACAGTGAGATATAGATAGAGAGATAATTATCACAGCCGTGAAAGCTTGGCTTTGTCACTAATGTCCAAACACGTAACCACCCAGCAACGGATATTCCTCTATCTCCGTCCCTTTCTATCGCTCAAACATATCGACCGCTAGAGCGAGAGAAATAGATAGACGAGATGTCGGGCGGTCAAATGTGGTCCGATCCTTAAACTACTTTAATAATTATGAACGAAGCATTATTAGGAAATTAAAATTACATATTGGAAAGCGATTCGAAAACATTTCATTCTCATCTCACAACCAGTAAGGATATTGTGTAATGCTCTTGGAATCCAAATTAAAGACGATTTGGTAGATTGATAGTTGTGTGATAGCTAACTTTTTCCTATGTGCGCGCGCAGATATAGCAGTCGTGGCGAGCGACGTCAAAATACTAAATTCATATTCAAAGCATCTTTATCAAATGAAGTCTTTATTGTTTTTTAAATTAACAAATCGGCTTCAACCTTTCCCAGAGGATTACATGATCCACTTCTTTACTTTTTTTCCCAGAAGAGGTCGAAAAGGGTAAGACAATCGTTGATAATACGTTATAATAACACTTCTTATAATAGGTATTTTGTCATAAAACGTTTTAACATTTCTCATACATTTTTATGATAAAATTAGTAAACTATTTATTAGTTAAAATAGAGTATTATTATTATAAGGTATTTTAGCTGCAACGACAATTTCTATCCACACTACTATATTTCTGGTAAATAACATTAATAACCACAGATAACGTATTAAAATTAATTTATACTATACTTATGTGTAAAATTTACTATTATACTAGTTAGAGAGAGAGCATAAATATAGCTTTGTTAATATTTTTAAAACTAAAAAAATTACAATAATTAGTTAGGTACGTAAGATTGAAAATGCAATTGTGTAATACGGAATTATTAAAGGGGATTTTGACTTGCATAACATTCTAGATCACAATGTAATTTAGTCCTTATGAAGAAGTATGGTTCAAGACTACTCTGTCGCCATCCAGCATATCATAATTAAGTATAACCCTTCGAAAATGAACCTTATTCCAAGATCAATAAAGTTTATTTTTTCATGTGTAGAATTTCAGTGGCTAAAAGCGACTCGGTAGCAGATTCTAAACAAACTAGGTTCAAGGTGTGTATTTTTTAATATTACATTTTGTTTGAACATTTTAGTACCACAAAAGCTACCTTATACAACCATAGAATACAAGGCTATATTTAATTGTTTAGATAAGCTGGGTAAAAACCTGAAAAAAATCAACTGTTCCATACCTACTCATTCAAAATGTATTTCAATTCCAAAACTTTCGCTAAACTGAAAAGATTTACATTAAAATGCCTTGTTGAGTTTCTTGCCGGAGTCTTCTCAGTCCAAGTGTATTCCGAACCGGTGGTAGAATCAATTGCAACGTTCATAAGTGCCTTATTAGGGCCTAAATTGAATAAGCGTCATTTCTTAGAATGAATAGGCTCGTGTTGGACCACAACATCACCATGGTAAGTGATGGTGGGGCCCAGGGTGGGAGAGAGCCACTAACAGCATACAAAACCTGAATTAAATCTATTATCTACTCAGACACTAGTTCACAATGGCAATTTTAGGTTCCACAAACACTAGTATCAATATGGCGATATTAACAAGTAGCAGATAAATTCCCGATAGCATGTCTCATTCTGTTGATTTCGAAAAAAAGAGACAGCAATATTAGATATCGGCGAGATGACGTTAGACATGTTAGTTTTAAGAAACGTATCGCGTACTTTACGACAGATCAATATGAAGTTATCTTTATCACCGGTATGAAAGTCAAGGTTACTGAAGTGACCATAGTTTTTTCACTATACTGGGTGATTTTTTAGTCACTGGACATACCTGCAGGGGTGGAAGTACAAATCAATATGAACAACTTTTATCATGAGACTAACTCTCGAGATCACAAAAAATTATCAGCTGTCCATCCAAAAGTTCAATACTTACTCGACCAAAATGTACGAAGGAACCATTTTATTTTTTGCGATATCAGAGTCGGTCCCATAATTAAAGTTGTTCATATTGACGAGTACTTCAACCCCTGTAAGTATGTCCAGTGACAAAAAAATCAGAATCTAAGAATAGTCGAAATCCCAAGTCCAAAAGTTCAATTCCTCATGACCAACTGCACGTAGTCGATCATCCGTCGATCGTGCAGTATCCGGAGATGCTCAGCGTTGGGCAGCGGCAGCGCCTTGAGCGTCTTCCCGCCGTTGAGCGTGGAGCCTCGCGGGCCGCGTCGCTTGCGCCAGCGCTCGCAGGCGCTGAGCGAGCGCAGGTTGACCGTGCCGTCGCCGTCGCCCGGCGCCAGCGAGGGGTGCCCGTCCAGCCACTTGCCGGCCGCGTACACCAGTCTAGCGGAGGCGGAGGCGGAAGCGGTGGGGGATACGATACGTGAACTACCCATGACCTCCGAAGGAAGTACCTTCTATATTGAAGTCGGCGGTAGTGACATCGAATACTATAGATTCAAACCCGACGATGAACTTTTGGTGAAGGAAAACAAAGCTTGGTGGTGGGGTACTTTACGGCACCCGCCTGGCAGTTGAAAGTCTACCGGTGTATTCTGGCAGCTATACTAGAACTTGAGAGCCAGTTCCTTCCAGACTTTGTGTGCTTAAACTTTCGGCTTCATCATCACTACCATGGTGAGATTGATCAAACAAAACACAAAAATAAAAGTATGCGGTCGGGGGGGGGGGACACCTCCATGCTACTTTCTCTCTATCTCGCTCTATTCCTGTCTCTGTAATCGTGATAGTAATAGAAAGGGACAGACAGAAAGAGAGAAAATCTCGTAAAGGAACTTCGTTCCATAAAAGATTTTGTATGTACCTGAATTCTAGGTTTTCATAGCATGAGCAATAATATTACCTTTCAACAGTGGACATGTTGTATCCATATATACAGTGCACCTCGACGCCGGGCGCCGTAAAGTCCATATACTTCTCCGTGTCTTTACGCATCTCCCACGCGTACGGTAACTCCATATCACTGAAACATTTATGAGAAATCTTTGAAAATATACTAAAACTAGATTCCGCCCCGCGGTTTCATCCGCGTTCCCCAGGGATCTTGTGTTTTCCCAGGATAAAAAATAGCCTATGTTCTTGTCCGTACCATAGGCTACCTGCATACCAAATTTCATCGCGATCGGTTCAGCGGTTTAAGCGTGAAAAGGTAACAAACAAACAAACTCACTTTCGCATTTATAATATTATATAGTTAGGATAATATTAGTAAGGATTAGGAAATGTTATAATGCCGTTTTGACAGCCCATATCTGTAGGTACATGTATAAAAAAGAGACAAGCATAGTGAGACAGTAGAGATAGCCTCATATCATGGCGTGCCGATAGTTTGGTAAAAGTAGTCGTCAGATCAATGTAATGTAAGCGATGAAATTATTCAAGGACCGTCCGAAGAGATTTCAGGTTTTTAATGCTTTATGAATTTGTAAGTGCATAAGACATTATTCCGTAATCTATTTGTGTTAATCGTATTGATTACAGTTGATTTATTTGAAATTTGAAATCATTAGCTTAAAGAGTACTGGTTGGGATTTCAAGTTAATTAACACCATTTTTAGGCTTCCATACCCAATGGGTAAACGGAACCCTATTACTAAGACTCCGCTGTCCGTCTGTCTGTCTGTCTGTCTGTCCGTCTGTCACCAGGCTGTATCTCATGAACCGTGATAGTTAGACAGTTGAAATTTTCACAGTTGATGTATTTCTGTTGCCGCTATAACAACAAATACTAATGAACAGAATAAAATAAATATTTAAGGGGACTTCCATACAACAGACATGATTTTTTTTGCCGTTTTTATAGATAACGATACGGAACCCATCGTGCGCGAGTCCGACTCGCACTTGGCCGGTTTTTAAGTTCCATTAGATGATAATAAAAGTAAGGACCGAGAGAGTTCACTGAGCATTATGTGTTCAAAATGTGTAATAAAATCTATCCTTACACAAAACAGCAACAAACGACATCATGACAGAACGTGTGGCACCAAACCAAAAGGTAGAACCAAAATTTCTGGAAGCAACCGGATCTTTGCAAAGACGCGCTACGTCTTGAGATACAGAGGTCACATAACAAAATAGGGACAGACTAAGAATTCAAAGTCGTGATGGTGATCAAAGTCAAAGCCATTTATTCAGTTTAGGCCCTAAGAGGGCACTTATGAACGTCGAAACTTCTGAAGTTACCACCGATTCGGAGGTCGCCTTCAACTGAGAAGAACCGGCAAGAAACTCAGCAAGGTTACATTTTTTATATATTTTGTTTTTTTTTTTTTGGACAATCTGACAATGTTGGCTTTTTTTCCATTAAATTTTTAACATCCTTCAAGATTCTGCTAGGAATAGCCACACTGAAAGAGCATATTATTTATTTACTAGCTTCCACCTAGCGGTTTCACCCGCGTTCCCGAGGTATCTTATGTGTTCCAGTGATAAAACAAATTTCTTCCATATCCGTTCAGCTGTTCTGGCGTGATTGAGTAACAAACACCCATCTACCCGCCCATCCATCCATCCAAACTTTCACATTTATAATATTAGTTAGTAGGATATAGGACTTGGGATAGTAGGATTTATTTATTTTTATATTAGGTCAGCCAGCAATTGTTTTTGTTGAAGCCACAAACTCACGTGAACAGTTTCTCCAAGTGGTCTATAGTGTAGTTGAACTTGTCGGTCTGCACGAGCACCTCCTGTGGCTGCCACAGCAGCGGCGAGGGCAGCAGCCACGCCAGCGACGGGCACGTGATCTGTTGCGTGCGCATTATGCTCTCGCGCAGCATCAGCGACCCGAGGTCATCGCCTTAACACGACAGCATTTACATACAGTTACAGATATACCAAAGTTAGTTATGTGAGATCGCTACAATGAGCTTGAGCATTCAGTAATGCAGAATATCGTGAGGAAACTATAGCGCGGTGGTAGGATAAAATTGATTTTACCCTCTCAGGGGTTGAATTTCGAAAAATCCTTCTTCAGAAAACGTGTGTAGTGTGACCCTGCGGTCTGAGCTATGCATTAATACGTCAGTCAATATCTACTTTTATTTATATAGAAAAACTAGCAGTCGCCCGCGGTTTCAACCGCGTAGCGGTATAAAAAATTGCCTACGACCTATTCTCTGACCTACCAAATATACACAAAAAAATATAAAAATCGGTCAAACCGTTTCGGAGAAGTTCGATAACAAACACCGTGACACGATTTTAACTTACTGGAACTTACGAGATAAAGGCCTATTTATTATACATCAAGCATACAATATAATCTTATAAATAATACTTGTAAATACGTACATATATGTATAGATAATTACACCCAGACTGGGAACAAACAAACATATTTATGCAAACAAATTATGTCCTGTATGGGACGACCACGGCCTGTGACAGGGCGTGGCGTAAAAGTTAGTTTTTCAAACACCTAATGACATTGATGTTATAAAATCGCGGTGGAGTCATATAGCAATGACGGATGCACAGTAGATATGTGTATGAAAGTGCATGTCAACATGTTGTAATTTGAACTTCCTTTATACTCGTATATTGTGCAAGCTAAAAGTACCTATCGACTGATTCACCATGTTTAATTTGCCAAGACGCTATAGCATCGCTAAAATATAAACAACAAAAATAATGAGATAATTAAAAAATTAAAACACCCAAGATAAACGGATAATAAAAATATATATAAAAAAAAATAACCTTCCCGGTTTTTCAGAGTTGAAGGTACTTTAACTAACCGATAACTGAACAGTAACGATATATTTAACTGCATTTCTACGAATTGGGTGACAAAGTATTGGGGCAATATTATTCTTTTTATTTTTTTTAATTTGGTCACTTCTTCAATCGTATTTCCCATAACCTTACCGTAAATATATTCAGAGATAATAAGTTATATATCTTATTTTAAGTAGTAGAACTCTTAGTGCAGAGTTCGCCCGGGGAAGTAGGCACCATATCTGATTCCGCCGTGAAATAGTAATGCACTTGTATTACTGCGTTTCGGTTAGGAGGGTATGGGAGCCGGTGAAATTACAGGCACAGGAGACTTAACAACTTCATGTCTCAAGGTTGGCAATGCGTGAGTGTTACTCCTGCCACGAAAAATATAATATTGTATTTTCTTTGCCCGTGGTGTTATGAGCGTCTATAGGCTACGGTAACCGCTTACTATCAGATGGGCCGTAAGCTTGTTTGCCACCTATGTAGTAAAAAATATATGTATTTTAGAGCCGCATTATAGTCCCAGTGTAATTTGAACCTAATTTCAAATAGCATAAAGTACATAATGCTGTTGATGGTATTGTTTACAAACTAAACTAACTTTAATCTTTTTGATAAAAACTTCCTTACTGCACAGCTTTTTACGAATAAGGGTGAATAAAAACTTACAGAAGATTATTTTCTTGTATCAGGATACAAACATTATTGGAAAGGGATAGAAAATATTTCAGCTGTCAAATAAGGCTAATTGCTCACAATCAAAAATAGATTACACACCATCATTTCTTGTTAAAGATTGCCCCATGTTTAACTAACGTGACAATCTCAATCAAGAAGAAGACTATTTTTCCGAACAAGACAATGGCATAGACTGATATTTCTATCCCTTTCCAATAATGTTTGTAAGAAAGAGATATAGTGAGATTAAAATAAGTTTAGATTGTAAATAGCAGAATTAGAACCATTATCTACACAACAAAATATAGGGTTACACCACAAGCTAATACTTCCGCATTAATTAAATATTCGCTATTAATGCTACGCTATTCATGTCACACGATCCATAAATTATTATTTTACTACTTGTTATTTTTAAATAGAATGTATTTAATTATTGTAATTGGTGTCCTACCGTTATAATTAAAAAAATAAATAATTAATCAACAATATTTACGATTAAATATGTAGGTCAATTCGAATGTTTAATTCGTATTCGTATGTTTAATTAAGATAAATAGCATCGAATTAAGTGTCACTCAGGGAGTTTATGGTGAGATTGTAAGTTTTTTGTTTTTTTTTACTTTGTATAGGCTTGTGTTTGACCACAATCTCACTATGGTAGATGATGATGTGGCCGAAGGTGGTAAGCACACAAAGCCTAGAATAATTAGCAAAATATGATTGAAAAGGTCGTCGGAAAACGTTGGGTGCAGGTCGCCCAAGACCGGTCCCATTGGAGATCCTTAGGGGAGGTCTATGTCCAGCAGTGGACGTCTTGCGGCTGAGATGATGATGATGATGAAAATATGATCTAAAATTTAGATTGGACATAACAAATTGATACTTGGTCCCAAGGAATAACTTAAGGCATTTCAAATATTTTAAGAACACTGCAATAAAAATATGAAATTCTATGTAAATATTAAACGACTTGAATCTAAATGCTTTTTTTAAAATAATTTATCATTATATTAATACGTGAAGCTAAATCTTTTGTACACCTTTTTACGAAATTTACGCGGACGGAGGAGTATAAAAGGCAAAGTTAAGTTTTATTATGGAGAAAGAGTGCGGAAAGCTAATATTTTTATATAATATGCATTAGAAATTAATAAAAAAGCATCACACACACTATCATGCGTTTGACACACACAAACACACATCACCACTGTCAGTCGTGAAATCTCTATACTTTATCGATAACGCGGAATTCTTAAATAATGTATATATACTCTTTTGTTTAACTGTGGTCGAATTTTGACCACGGGCGACCACTAGATATTATTACTACCTTTATTACAATTTATATTACTACTAGATTCCGCCTCGCGGTTTCACCCGCATTCCCGAGGGATTATGTTTTCCCGGGATAAAAAGGAGCCTATGTTTTTCTCCATACCATAGGCTATATGTATACCAAATTTCATCGCGATCGGTTCAGCGGTTTAAGCGTGAAAAGGTAACAAACAAACTCACTTTCGCATCGCAAGAATTTGACCTGTAACTTGTTTTTGCCAATATAAACTATAAACTATAAAGTGTGCATAGAACCGAATACGCATGCTCCCGCCGAACGGCTGCCCCCCCTACCGTTGCCGATGGTACGTAAAATAATACTTACCAATAGCGAACACCTTGATAGCCTTCATGGAGCCACCCCAGGGCGTGGAGAGCGACACCAGCCTCCTGATGTACTGGTCCTTCCACTGCTGTGTCTGCAGCCGCAGGAAGTGCAAGGCCATCAGTCCGCCCATGCTGTGCACTATCAGCGACACTGAGGTCTTGTTATTAATGTTGTAGGTGGTCTCAACAAGGGTTTTTAATTTCACGAAGAATTCTTCATTTTCATCTGTGAAATGTTGGTACATATTACACGTTGTGATGATGACGTTATGGTGATGATGTGGCCAAAGGTGGTAAGCACAGAGCCTAGAAGGAACTGGCTCTGATAGTAGGATGATGAATGTTTGGCGAAATTTGAACCCAAGACCTTCGCCGCGGCATCTGACGTGACTACCACTGAGCTATCATCGCCTTGAAAGCTCAGGACTTCATGGGCCCATAGAGCCTAGGTGAGACAGCTTGTACGTTAGAATACAAGCTGTCATTCAAAAATTATAGGTTTTTTTTATACTACTTTGTCGGCAAATAAGCATACCAGATGGTACCGCCAGATGGTAAGCGGTTACCGTAGCTTATGAACGCTTGCAACACCTGAGCCCCGAGCACGAACATCTATCGTAATCGCAGCGTCATCGTATCGAGTGCCCTAACTCAAATTTGTATGAGAATTTGAAAATCGAAAGGAGCCAAACGTTAACGGACCTGCAAATCGGCAGCACGAACACATTTGACAGTTGCTACGTTTTCCGACGTCACGCTCATGAACGTTATGCAGGGGTATCACTCGCGCGTTGCCTACCCTTCCCCCCTCCCCGATGAGCTCTGGCTACCTTACTCACGCGCAGGAACACAACTATAAGTTGTTTCTAGTCTTTTGCACTTGAACAGCTTCAATTTCAGTAACTGATACAAGGGACCGTTCAAGTATTACGTTAGCACAAAAGGGGGGCGGAGCTTTGCTTATTTTTGATGACATGGGGGCCGGGGGGATCTGAATGATGATTACGTCAGCAATATTTATTTATTTATTTTTCTTTTTTTACAAATTCTACTAGGCACCAGACTTAACTACCAGTGAGCTAAACAAAACAGAAAAAGAAAAACGGTTATAAAAGTATTTACAAGGAAAATTTTACTGGACTTGCCACATTGATTCTAGAAAATTAAATATAAAATTTATGTTTTTTCCTTTGTTACGTGTGTGTTTAGTACAAGTTATTAAGCTGATTCATTAATTCAATTACACCATTTTGATTTGTTTAATTACCCATTGATTTTATGTATGTATTGTTTCTTAGGTTTAGGTAGTTTATTTACATTTGGTTATAAATATTCATAGTTCTTGTAAAAAGGTAAATGAGCTAAATTAGGCAAGAATATAAATTACAAGTTCTTCTCAATTGAAGACTGACTATAGTGTAAAATTCTATAGCTTTGGTGTTCATAAGTAGCCACTAGGATAACTTGTAGGGC
This sequence comes from Tetheella fluctuosa, assembly GCA_951216915.1. Taxonomy (NCBI): domain Eukaryota; kingdom Metazoa; phylum Arthropoda; class Insecta; order Lepidoptera; family Drepanidae; genus Tetheella; species Tetheella fluctuosa. Next base: position 15,083,840 of record OX578214.1, read on the forward strand.
CTAAACTGAATAAACAACTATGACTTAGGTTTTGAGATGCAGAACTAATGTTACAGATTCAAATACTCACTTGGTGCTTTCCTAAAATCATATGGAGCTCCCATGATTGATAAGTTTCTTTTATATCCCATCTTAACCAGCATATCAGCAATGCTACTAAAGTAGGCCCCAGTACTGCTATGGGACGGATCTAGCCATTCCACGGGCTCCGACTCACCCCACCCTGGGATCCTAGTGTCAACCCCTGATGGGTTTCTTGTTGTTCTCGTTACATTATCATATTCTAAACGTAAGTTGTCCACCCAGCAGTCAATGACAATAGGCACAAGTAGCTCGAGGTTTAACCATATGTTGTAATAGTCAGCTGATGTTTTAGCACAGATGTAGTGGACAACGGATGACTTGTTCAGTCTCGCTTCGACTTGATTGCCTCCATCACCTGGTACTAAAAAGATTTAAAAAATGTTTTTTTTTGGGTGCCAGAAACTTATTCATTCGGTGGCCGCAATCTACCTCATTTAATCAGTATAAATACTCATTAATTTTAATGATGTCATTAAATAATTATGTGGGTACAATTCAAATAAGGAAATGGTAGCATATTGGAAAATACAGAAATGTAGCACGACATTTCTATATAGAGTAGATACAGTCCTGAGAACAAATTATTTTCCTTCTAATACCATAATTAAATTAAAAGGAAATTATAAATAAAACATGTAGTATGTACTTGCATGAAAGCTAACTATTTCTAAAACATTACACTAACGAGATGTTTTTAACAAATAAGTATACTCACTGAAAATAACCGGCGAGAATCCATAAGAATTTTTAGCAAGTATTGCGTTATATAATATCAAAAAACTTATTATTAAACCAGACATTATCTTATAATATAACGAAACGCGAATTATTCCTTAACTCTCTATTTTTACGTAATTTGTAGATCCGCTCGATCGATGTAAATAAATCACTGGACTGTATGGACTGACACTGAACTTTTTTTTACATCCGTGAGTGAACAGCGCAATGTTTTCGAATGACGTAAATCGTATGACGGACGATGGTATGATATATAACAACTTGGCGGGGGTAAACATGCGATTGATAACAATAATTAGACGGCGGCAAGACACTCAGCTGACCATTGTTTTTATCAACACATTGTTATCAAAATAATGAAGATAAATCAACACGCAAACGAGAACGAGTAGGTACATAAAAAAAGTTCATATTTGACAGCTTGCTTGCTTGACTGGCAGTACTTCAGCTGTTGGTTGGTTGGTTGAATTTGCATGGTTTGCTTGCTCATTCCATTTTACGTTCATTCATCCAGATGTGTCAGTCAGTCCATAGATAATACACTATATATACAAGAAGTCAGTCATCATCGATTCATTAGGAGGACGTATATTTTTTATCAGAACTTGAGACGATATTATGATCCCGCGACCAAAGAGGATTAAATCACTTCGTCCCCCGACTTTTGGTAAATAGTATAAAAAAAAATGATGTACGGACGAATTCATAAATAATAATATAAACGCATGAAACATTATTTTATCATGATTCATTCATTTGTATAGTGATTCATTTACTTACAGCTTAAAGTTAAAAAGGAACATAAGTTTGAACTTTGATGAAGACTGTGACACTTCGTTCGGTAACTTATTATTAATATGAAATCTTTATCACGAAATAAAGCCTTAAATCTCAAATAGGAATTAAAATATGATTTATATTTTCTGTACAAATTTATAATATATACCTATATTAAATAATAAATAAATAATAAATATTCTGGGACATTATTCCTCACACACGGCCATCTGACCCCAAAATTAAACAACCAAACTAAATATAAAGTAATAAAATTATATAGCTAGTTGATTTTTTTTTGTTTCGTGTAGTACTGATTTATTTCTGAACGAAAAGGAAGAGATATTCGCGCAGGCGCGTTGTTTGAAAAATGTAGATATGAGAAAAAAGACAAAATACAGAAAACTAAAAAATGGTCATGAGTTCATTTTCATAATTCAGTATTTTACCGTAGTTATTTAACATTTAAGTAAAATTCAATAATTTAAAAAGTTAAAATGTTAGGTATACATTACAAGGGAACAAAAATAAGCGTTTTTCGCTTTTGTGTTAGAAATTGAAATGTTTCTGCAGGTATGTATGTGGTGGAGAATAAAATCGATTAAAAGTAAAAATATAAAAAGTGTGTAACACCAAATGTTTATTACAGGGTCGTGTTATAATTATTTGGTTATCTTGGCTTATCGGAGGTATTTGCGGTGTTGTTATTTTGTTAATTATTATATGTTACTGCCGCCTAATGCCGCGCCACCAGAAATCGTTTGGTGAGCTTATATTACATATAACTTTAATTAATTTTAACTAAAATCTATGTGATTACAAATCTTTTAATTTTTAGACGAGCAATATCTCAAAGAGAACTATGCAATCAAGGAAAATCATGCTTACACTAGTCAAGAAAATTATAGAGTGAAACATGCTGAGGTAATTCAACAACGATTAATTAAAATGCATAAAAATCTTATTGATTGATTGATGACATTATTTAGGTATAGTTATCAATGTGAGTTTTTATGAGTCATCTATTCATTGAAGTTTAGAAAACTAACTCATAGATACATATTTTTCACACACAATGAGTTTGTTTACATGTAATTGTTTTCTGTGTTTAGTTTTTAGCACTCCCAAGGAACCCTTTAGTCCATCATGGCTGTCCGTCTGTCACAGTTGTTTTACTTGAAGATTAATTAGTGGGTATTCTTTTTTGTTTACACTTTGTGTGGAGTCATTGTTCAATATGTTGTTTATTTAAAGATGCTGGTATTGTGTTTGACATTGTTTTGATGTAGAGATCTGCAGATAAAATATTACCTAAGCTTTAAACTAAATATGTCACAGCTACTAGCATTTATGACAAATTTAATAGAAAAACTCACTGATAAGTAGACTTCATTATCCTGCAATACTAGATGTTAGTCTGCTGTAGACCTTTTGTTTTTATTTTGCCATAATAATATTACATTAGGAACCACTTCCCAGAATTTAAGGATCACTATGGGATGGGGCAATATTATACATTGACTAGCTTTTGGCCCGTGGCTAACTCTTTCCCCATTATCCAATTTCGACGAAACAAAGCCTATTTATTCAAAGCACCAAGTTAAGCCTCAATGAACTGTGAAACACCTACGAAAATCCGTTTGATGGTTTCGTAGATTAGTGTGTTCAAACAGATAGACAGACAGAAATAAAATCTAAGATAGTCTCTTTGCAATTCGACTCTTCCTACATCACACACTCCATTTCAAGTATAAAAAAATAATGTAGATACACGCATGTTCAAGATAACATTCGAACAATAGGTATAAATGCAAATTCCAAAAATCATTGAATGATGATTACTTTTTTGCAACATCCGATTTTATTTAAATAAAGCCTATATTCTGCTCCTTTATTAATTAATCTCAGTCTATCTGTGAAATCTAAATGAAAATCCTTTCAGTAGTTCCAGAGATGTGCGTTAACAAATAATCAGACAGACAGCCGGAAAATAATTCTAAAAATCGCTGGTTTACGTCTATTACTGTTCTTTAGTTACCCCCTTTCTATTTTTATTACTTTTCTTCAAAGCACGAACACACCGGATTCTACTGTTTTATTTATTTTATCTTATTTATTCAGATAAAAAAGGGTCAAGTTTTATTATTATGTATGTATAGATAGTTTTCCTCCCCGCGGTTTCACCCGAGATCCCCTACAAAAATCCTTTCTTAGTACACCCCTACGTTATAAGAAGCCCCAATTCGTATACCTACATCTATTGTACCTCACTACTCCATACTATGAATAAATTATGTTTTCCCATACACACTTTTTGCACCCCTTTTCGGATGAAAAGTGAGAGATGGTTATAATAATAACCCTAATAATCTGCTCTGAGCAATATTTACGCAAGATTCACTTTCCAACTACTTTAATACGTTAATATGTCAGTTGCATTGCACCAAGCTTTTATGTGAGTTCAACGTTTTTTGAATAAAATCGGATTGGTTTTCAAACATGTGTCAAAATAAAATGTAATTTAAATCAAAAGCACTAAGGAGTATTGATATCAACTTCGATGCAAATCACCCCCAAAATAACTTTCTACCCCCTTTTTAACCCCGATAGGCGATGAGTTTAAATAAAATACGAAACACGTCTTCAATCAATTTTGTTAAAGAATGTTTATGCAAAATTTGAAGTAGATTGGACCAAGGAATCACGTTGTCCCATACAAACTTTGCCCCCGTTTTTCACCCCCTTAGGGATAGAAATTCGGAAAATCCTTTCTTATCGGATGCCTACGTCATACAAAGAACACCTTCCAAGTTTCAGGTCTCTACGATCAGTGGTTTAGGCTGTGCGTTGATCCGTCAGTTATTCAGGACAAAGCATTTAATGTGTATAGATTACACTTGAGCATATTTAGCTAATTATTCCCCATACTTTCGGATTTGGCCATCCATGTCCAGTTGAAAAATCACCTGTAGGTATATAGCACATAGAATTGTTACCTACAGAAATAGAGTCAAATTCTGACAGATTGGTCAGATTCTGACCCAAATGATCGGCGCGTATGACGCGCGCGTACTCAGTTTCTGATCAGAAGTATCAAAGTCATCACAAAGAGTCTGAATTCATCTCACCATTGATCTCGTCTTGACATAAAGGAGTATGGTCTCTAGGTACAGGTACAGCGGCACAGTCGTCCGGCGAGCTACTCGGGCGACCGCGACCGCGACGCGGAGTACCGCCGCCAGCGAGACTCCCGCGACTCACGATCACAACATGGCTACGTCAATCGCGTACCGGACAACAGGGACCAGGGTGTGCAGTACGCTTCTAGCAGCAGTGAGTATACTATAGGCCATGTCAATGTTGGAGGTAGAGATTTCAAATCCCGGTGCTTATTTCCGATCCTGATTTTTTGTATCACTTTAAAGTTTTTTTTTAATGAGGAATTGATCATCTGGATACACTTAACGTTTTCAGCCTGTATATATTTACAGGTCTCCTACTCTTCATTTCGAAAAAAAGAGACTATTATCAGATATCGGTCAGATAAGCTATCCGAAACTTATCGGGAACCTGTGAATCAAGTTATAATTAATATTACTTAGATTTCAGCAACTGCGATTTTGATCTGCAGTGTTACTTAGAAGTAATATTGAAATCGCATGTTCAATATATCTTACTTAATATTCCAAGTGCTGGACGAAATAGAGAACGGTGCGAATATGGAGGCTCTCAAGACGCGATCGCTGCCGGCGTTCCTGCGACCCAAGCCGCGTCCGCTCTCCACAGAGGACGACCTACAACAACTATATGCCAAGGTAACTAACCGACAACTGCTCGCACATGCTCGACCATTTTTCACATCTAAGTACCTAATAATAGTCTTTAACCCATTCAAATAGAGTTGATTAAATTCACTCCAGATCGAGCATCCAGCTGTTGACCTAGAGGTGCTAATTAGAATCAAGATTATTAGTATTTCGAACAAACTTTCGTATATTATAAGATGCCTTTCATTGCAAAGTAGACCTTATCGTAGGGACAGTTTGTTCATAGTGTAGTAACAGTTATAATATGGGCAGGTGAACCTAAGTAAGAAATACAAGAACCGCATGCGCAGCGAGCACGCCGCCATCATAGCCCTGAGCAAGTCCCACAGCCAGTTCTTCGACGCCGATGCTGTTATTGTGTACGACCAACGCACTGCTCTCTAACTTTACCACCGACTTGTTTCTTTTTTATTTACTTACTAGTTCGCTCCCGTGTTCCCGTCAGCGACAAAAAATTTGAGAGACTGAAAACATATTTCTTTTGAGGTGTTTCTTTCTCACTCTAAATATCTTTAACACACGTTAATATTACGCTGTACCTACTTTGAAATGGGTATGCAAATAAAAATAAAAAACTAAACTTGCGGCAACACGAGATCAAAATATATGGTTGAAATTAAGTTAAATTTCGAATAATTAGACCCCACCTGCCCAGAGTTTGAATAAAGCTGCGCGTCCACTTGTTTGGCATCAGAGTGTACGGAGCGACCACGAACGAATTTCCGATGCGATGTTTCGCATCGATATTTTTTACGACAGTCGAGTTTTTGAATGACTAGCACTCGCACTATAGAGGTTCTGCTCAATATACACTGCAAGTTCTTGTTAATAATGACGACATCCGGCACGTATTTGCCGATCTCGTGAACGCGGTTCTTTATGAATAGGAACAAAGCAAGAGTCCTTACGCTTCATACGCTCCTACGCCGATCAGTAATCCCGTAATGTGTCCCTTACATATCAGTAGCAGCAGTATTATTAACTCTAGTTATACCAATAGATGTAAGTACAAGCGCACAGCGAGATATATGATCGATTGTTGTAATACGAATAAATATAATAATAATAAAACTGGTCATAAATTATCATATAACCCATCTGATGTATTCAAATTTAATTCTTATGCTATAGGGATTAGAGTTGTTTTTAGGAAGCATAATGGTATCTGTGCAGTTTGCAAAATCAAACCCAGCATATGACAGCATTTAGGCAATATTAATCAATCAAATATGCGGTTTTATCGTTCGATAGTCGTTTTATAATCATTGTTGTATGTTTATAAATGAATAAATTAAAAAAAAATGGCAAAATTGTGATGGTTAATCATGTGATAATAAAAAAAAACGAAATTGTGGCCTAATTCTAACTTTTTATAACTGATCTGGTATAGTCGCGTACACAAAGTTTATCGTGTACGTTTATTTTAAATGTTGGCTGGTTTTAAATAACTTTGAAGGACGGCTACTAGTTATATATATTATGTTGACTATTTATACACGGCAACACGTTATAATATAACTGTTTTATTACTAGATGAATCTTTATGTTATTACTGATATTTAAAATCGTTAGTACATTATAAAGGAGTTTTATAGTAGTCGGTTTTTTGTACGCGACTATACACGCTATTTGTGCGCCTGCGTCCAAGTATACGAGTATATTTGGACAAGACTCTTCCGTTGAATTTATACTGAAAATGTGTCAGATTTATTATAAAATTACTTGAAATAAAAATATATATATTATTGATATAAATTCTGACATATTTTCAATGGTCAGTAAGTACGTAATAATCTTTTACCATTTAGTGTAATTTATCTGTAATGCAACCTGTTAATGGAATAATAGACGTTTTGTAAGCTGGATTATGTATTTTATTTACCAAACCCAAAGATAACCTATATATTAATATTAACTAATAAACATTTCAGTCTTATTTCGTCTCAATAAAACAATATCCTGTCACAAGTAATCAATAAACAATGCTAAGAACAAAAGGTCGCTGGTTCACATCCGGCTCGAAGGACCAATGTTAGGGTCCAGTCCACTATTATTTTAACGTCCACCGGACCCTAACAACCATAAAGTAACTTACTAATAATAAAAATTAAGTTTGTAACATTTTAAACCTAAAAGCAAACACTCTAAAGTCCACCCATCCTCTAAAATGACGTACAATAATTAAGCAAGATAAAAAGCAGTGCATTTCACGTACACATATATAGCCATCCTTTTCTCCTCTAGAATCTAAGTATAATTAAAATAAATAATCTAAGTGAGTGTACGGAAGCTTGCCAACGTAGGATAGGTCTTCAATCGTAGTAGTTCCAGTTCAGTTTGCAGTAGCACGATGGTGGTATGGTTGGCTTGCACCTCACGTATCAGCTTACTGCGGAGTACTAGTGTTGTCATCCTGTATAACATAATACAGGGTGAATACTTGCAGATGTCATACATATTGGCCCCGTCACTTATCTGTCATGCGGCGTATAAAAATGTCCGTCATGACGGTGAGCGCCGGGGCGCGTCGCTAGTTACTATAACAAAGTATAGGTATTCATAAAGACCTATTCATAAAGATGCGTCGTATACGTATAGGCTCGAGGGGGTCTTCGTTGAGCCGTTTCTCTGACACCTTCACGTTGAGCGACATGATCAGCTTCTCTAAATGCACCGATTGAGATTCTAGCGACGATATTTTCATCTGTAACACAAATAAAGCAAAATAAGGTGCCCTTGTTCTTGAGTTACAGAGAAAGCAGTAAAATAACTCTTATAACTTTTGAATCAGGAACCGACAAATCTATATGGTGACAAACAAGTGACAGACCGCCATCAAATCAGTGTTCACCGGTGGCCCTGGTCATACGAGATTATGATATGTTAGGGGAGGTGAGGGCAATGTGGATGGGTCACCTCGAGGTCCTCGACCCGATGCAGCATGTTGTCGAGCACCTTGTTGACGGCCACCTTGGAGGCCTCCATCTCCTTCTCCATGCGCACGTAGTCCATCTCGTCCGTGTACCCCTGCTCCTTATTCTTCAGATAGAGTTGCAGCTCTTTCGGGATCTAAAAGTTAACTATTCATAATGAATACTCGCTTCTTCTCCGCGTTTTCGAGACGACGCGAAATGTATGTTAAAATTCCTATTTTAACCCCTAAAATGTTAATTAAAATCCGTTGAACCGTTTCGGAGTCTATTCGAGACAAACTTTGCGACATACAAAAAAATCTCAAATAGCAGTTTTCACTTAAATTTTGGCAATTATTTTGAAATCATATCAGGCGGAAATGAAACCACGGTTCAGTTTGACCAAATACCTTTGTGCCGTCATTTTGCGTCAAAAAAGTTACATTCAAAACGTTGCACTCTAGACAACAAATAAGGTATGATCGTGACCTTGAGCCGTGTGTAGGCGTACAGTTCCTCGTGCATGTGTTTCAGCTTCATCTTCATCTGGGCGTGCTCCCACTCCTTGGCGAGGATGCCCTTGCGGAACTCCATCTGCTTGCGCATCATCGACAACTTCATCGCACCCACTTTCTACAATAAGACCGGCTCATTATCGTTTTACCTCGTCTTTTATCATTGTTAGAGATATACTTTAAAAATCGATCTAGCCAGAGCTTTATTATATTAAGGAGACAGCTCAGTGGTAGCGACGTCGCAATTTATCCGGATGCTTCACTTGAGAGCCAGTTCCTTCTAGGCTACATACCATGGTGAGATTGTAGTCAATACACTTGTGGATAGTAATAAGAGGAATATTAACCAATATAAGGTCGTTTATTTTCTCAATCTCCTCGCGCGGGATGAGCGTGGCGTCCTCGTAGTCCTCCATGTGGCCCGTCGTCACTATCTCCACCTGACCCGCCGGAAGCACCAGCTAACAACATATTTCAACACTTCATTACCACTAATAAATCATCAGAGGGTCTAAAAAGGTCACTCGACCAATATCGGGTCAGACGTTTTTTTTTTTTTTCGCTATTATTTAATAAGAACTTGTTTGCGTTACATTTAATTATTTACTTTGTATTGGTATTTTTTTTTTTATTTAATTGTATATTGTATTGTACATTTTGCTGTTATTGAAAAAATATAGCCAATAGTCAGATTATAAAAAAAAAGAAAAATAGATATAAAAAATGTAACCTTGCTGAGTTTCTTGCCGGTTCTTCTCAGTTGAAGGCTGATTTCCGAATCGGTGGTAGCTTCAGTAAATTCAACCTTCATAAGTGCCCTCCTAGGGCCTAAACTGAATAAATGGCTTTGACTCATTCCCCAGTTTACGGTGATTTTATTAGGGAGTAAACCTGTTGTAGGGTACTACCACAGCGTAATTACATACAGTGGTCTATCGTGATTGAAGTCACGCGAAATGCCGCTTTGTATAGGCATTCGTAATTGTTCTCTCTCACCCCGCAAGCTCCGCACGATTGCTGTCTAGACGTGTCCGTTAGCCGACTGTAAGAGTTACATAGACTGTGGTAGTACTATTTCTTATGCTGTGCCAATACTATACAATTAATTGAAATTAATAAATTTCCCGAAGTCAAAGTAAAGTGTTAATAATGGACTTATGAAGGTCTAAGAGCTACCGAGCTTGGACCTTAATAAGCTTAGCTTTAGTAAGTCACCACTGTCTCGGAAGTCAGCCTTCCAATACACGATGACTAATGTTCCACACGCTGTTGGCACTATCTATGTATGCCATAATAGAGCCAGGATCGAGAGATAGGGCTCCTCACCTGTATAGTCTTGTTCCTGGCGGCGAGCTCGACTACGTCCCGATGTTGCAGGATCAGTTGGTGCGTGTTGGCGAGCAGCGCGCGACGCGCCTGTACCGCCTTGTTCCACACGCTGTTGGCACTATCTATGTATGCCATTTCCTGCACCATTGCTCGCATCTGATGCAAAATTATCAATATAATAAGGCCCATATTGAAACCATAAGTCATGTCTCAATCGAAAATAAGCCTTATGTCATAGGATCAGGTTCCAAATTCAATTGTTTTAATCTTTATTCAAAACTTCACTCAAATGATTGACATTTTACCATACAAACCTAATATTTCAATAACTTTTTGAATGCAAAATAAAAACATAAAGAAATCCATTGCCATACACCTCAGGCCGCAGGCCACCTCTGCCAAAATTACTTTACATAGGCCCTTGTAATAGACATCTATACTAATATTATAAAACTGAAGAGTTTGTTTGTATGTTTGATCGCGCTAATCTCAGGAACTACTGGTTCGATTTGAAAAATTCTTTCAGTTTTAGATAGCCCATTTATCGAGGAAGGTTATAGGCTTTTTATCCCGGGAAAACATAAGATCCCCTGGGAATGCGGGTGAAAACGCGAGGCGGAAGCTAGTCTTTGAAAAAAATGTTTGAGTAATCCATCCTAACTAATATTATAAATAGAAATGTGACTTTGTTTGTTACCTTTTCACGCCTAAACCACTGGACCAATCGCGATAAAATTTTGTACGCAAATAGCCTTTGGTATTTTTTATTTTAGTTTATTTATTTGGACCATCAAAGTATTTACATTATTGAAAACTTAACTATGTACCATTTTTTTTTAAACTAAACGTAAATACTTATTTAAGATAAGCACCGCACGCAAAAGAAAAAAAAAATGAAATAGACATTAAAAACGACAGGAAAAAAGTGAAAAATTAAACACACTACAACATAAACAAAATTCAAATTAGGTATACTTACAATGAATTATAAGTAAATATCACAGACTACTAGGTATGCAAAAGAACATAGGCTACTTTTTTCTCGGGAAACACAGGTAGTAGAGTACTTACGCGAATCTCGTTATCGATCTTGGCCCGGCGCAGCTTGCACATAGTCACCCACAACCCTTCATCCATCACGGCGGGCATGTTGCTTATCAGGTCCAGCTGTTCCACACTACACGCGCACATTTAATATTTATATATTCAATTTTAAAATGGCAGTTATGAAACTATCTTAAATGCAAGTTAAAAAATAACAAAAATGTATGGAGGAGCGAAATGGTAGAGTCCTCCATTTAAATACCCGAGATCTGCAGTCTAACTGTAGATGTTGGAAACTCGTATACGGTGAATTTATATTTGTACAAATACATATAAATTAAATTAAAGCGTCTCTAACAACTTTTTACTAAATGCGTATGAAATGGTACTTATAACAAAACAATTTTTATTTTTTTTGTCTAGTTTGACTGTCTGTTTGTTACGGCTAATCTCAGAAACGGCTAGACCGATTTTGTCGGGACTTTTACTGGCAGATAGTGATATTATATTCTGGGAAATAATAAATATTCTGGGACATTATTCCTCACACACGGCCATCTGACCCCAAACTAAGCAGAGCTTGTACTATGGAAGCCAGATAACTGATATACTACATATACTACTTTTCTTTTGTAAATACATACTTATATAGATAATTACACTCAGACATAGGACAAACAGACATGTTCATGCACACAAATGTTTGTCCTGAGTAGGAATCGAACCCACGACCTGCGGCGTGATAGATAGGGTATCTTACCAACCACGCCAACCGGCCCGACATTATAAGGAGTGACTTAGGCTACTTTTATTTGTTATAGGTAATTTTTTATACCGGGGACGCAGGGAACGGCTAGTATACAATAACAATAGACAGTATTGAGGGTAAAATAAAACCGTCGCTTAGTACATTTTGGTCGAGTAGGTATCGAACTTTCGTATGGAACGGCTGATAATTTTTTCGTGATTTCAGTCAGTCCCATAATAAAAGTAGTCGATATCGAGGAGCAGTTCGACGCCTGCAAGTATCGCACGTACCCCTTGAAGTAGTCGAGCGCGTCGGGGTGCAGCAGCGCGGGCCTCTGCGCGGCGAGCACGCCCGCCGCCAGCTCGCACAGCGCGCCCGGGGTCAGCGACCCGCGCTGGTGCCACTTGGGACGCTTCCTGACACCACACGACCGACACAACTGTTACAACTGTTACAAGTACAACGCCTACTGAAAGGGTAACTGTACCCCGATACTATTTTAAAAACACCCATATGTAGAAGCGAAACTCAATTTCCGCGAGATGGACCCTTCTTTGAAATTTTTAACCACCATTTGTAGAGTTTAAATTAGGAAACGGTCGTTTTCTAGGTTGACATAAGACTATTGGCTGTATAAAAGTTGAATAGGCGTTTAAGTGTGCCCATGGGCTTTTTAATGGGAACTTGCAGTGACGTTTCATTATCATTTTAGTTTTGTGAAATCGTGTATTTTTAGTTTTATCGGTGGCGTTTTATTTTATTTTATTTATTTAAGGAAAACTTACAGCTTATTAAAAAAATATCTTTACAAAAGAATATTCAACCGATGAAGATCAATCTTAGTGCAATAATCAAATGAAATGAATTCGTATATGTCTCATGACTTTTCAGGTTGTCCTAAAAGGTCCGGACAAGCAGAAGAACGGCCACCATTTTACTAAAACCTGACTATGGACCTGGATTGACTATGTGAAAGTGATATTTAAATTATAACACGACACTGGCAAAATAAGTCTTAATGATAAGGATTTGGTTGCCATACTGAAAAATAAGAAGTGTACCAATTTCTTAGAATGTTTTAGTGTCAATGAAGCAAAGTACTACGGGACATTTAAGCCGACTTTTCATTAATTGGTACCGAGATTGGACGGTATTAAGATATTGAAAAACATTATCTTTATACAAACACTTACGTACTACACGAAGTATAAACAAATGTAACCTGAAAAACTTATAGCACTGGTCGACGATGATTGGCGAGAGATCCGCGAAGTGGTTCTTAAAGGTGCGGTCCATTTGCCGGTCCTTGGTAGCCAGGGCCTCGTACCCGGACTGACACTCTACGGACTGCTCCTGAATCTGTTGCTGCTCGAGCATCAACTCCTCCACCTCGATTTCAAACCGTTTGATCACACTCCTGCACATTACAATAGGGTAGTTGACTGTCATGGCGTATCGGCTACTTATTAGGGTTCCGTACCCAATACTAAGCCTACGCCATCTGTATGTCAATCACAGGGCTGTATCTTTTTAATCGTAATAGCTAGTTGAAAATTTCACAGAACACGACCTCTATCACGAGAAATAATGAAAATTACAAAGAATCAAAACTCAAGGGTACTAGATCAATTTACCCATACAAGAAACCTCGAAAAAAATGCATTGATCAACGTTTTTTGTTCGAACTCTAAAAGCAAAGGCGTAAGAAGCTGTAATTTGAATTTAATATTATTCAAAATCAATTATTTGCTCTTCAAAACTCAAACCACATTTATTTAGTTTAGGGCCTGATAAGACATTTATGAGTGTTACAATTGACTCTACCACCGGTTCGGAATACACTTGGACTGAGAAGACTCAGGTAAGAAACTCAGCAAGGCAATTTTACAAACTAAAACAAAACCACATCAACAAAATGCCATCACCTCATAACTTCTAACTTTTCAGCCATTTCGGCACGGTCCAAATTTGTTCTGCGTAGGCGCATGAGATTCAAATTCTCTTGTCCTATAATCGAGTCGACTTTCAGCTTTACCAGCCATGTATCTTTAACCTGGAGTACATAACAATTTATGTTTAATGAAATTAAATCCTAATCCTAACTATAATATTATAAATGCGAATGAGAGTTTGTTTGTTTGTTTATTTGTTACCTTTTCACGCCTATACCTCTGAACCGATCGCGATAAAATTTGGTACGCAGATAGGCTATGGTATGGACATGGGCTACTTTTTTCTCGGGAACGCGGGTGAAACCGCGGGGGACAGCCAGTATTATATAAATTCAAATAGACTTTCACAGGCACTGATGAAATGTCTGACGGTAACGCACGGTTCGAATGATTGCTTAGTTGATCACGTAATCCCTTCTCCTCCTATCATGCGGAGTATCGTTTTTAAATCAAAATTCGTGAAATTAAACCTTAGTTTAATGATTTGGCGACTTCCAAATACTTTGTCAGTTGTTCTACCATTAACTAACAGGAAATACGTCATAACATGCACACGCATAGTTCTAATAGACCTTGCACTTAGTGGGTGCTCTCTTTGTCGTTATTTCTTCAATAGTGCAGGCAGATATAGCATCAGATAAGTTCAACTACCCCAACACATTAACGTATTTTAAATGGGCCTCCACTAGATGGATCTGTATCTAACTGTAACTGTAACTCACGCCTTTTAAGGGACCAGTTATATCCGAAAGATACGAAAAAAAAAATCATAAACATTTATAAAAGCAATATAAAGGCTCGCGCATATTATGGGCGGGCCGCATCGCAACGGCCATAGGTAGAAGAGGGTTAAAAGTAGTACTATACTTCTATTTCGTATGGACCGTTGCAATGCGGCCCGCCCTAATGTGCGCGAGCCTTAAGCGAACAAACCCGCATGTTAAACTTGACGACTCCCTCATTGAGTAGTTGCGACAACTTGGCGTATTCGGCGTGCAACATCTTGCGGTACTTGTCCCGCTCCTCGTTGCGGAAGGCCACTTTAGCTTCGTAATCGAACACTTGGCGGAGATCCTCCTCGTTGAAGTGTTCCGGGTCTTTGTCCAACTGATGTACCGACAGACATTTTTTAGTGCAACGATTTATATGAAACTAATCTGACGCAATGACTAGAGGCCATACTTTCCCGTACGTAGCTTTCGGTAAAGAAAAACATCAAGAGGAAACAAGGCTGTTGGATACTATGTAGAATTCTCCTGGCTGGCTACCACCCTCAGGTTAAAAATCTGTCGCCAAACACTTGTCGGTGTGTTGCACCTGAGAACCAGTTGCTTGTCAGCCTTCTGACATTACAAAAATACAATTGAGTAATTGTAGGTGTGTGTATCTCACCATACACTGCGGCATGGGTATAGGTTTCTTGATCTCCTCGTGCCACAGTTTCTCTAGCACGCCGTCCATCATCTCGATGAGCGCGCGCTCCCTGAAGTCGTCCTTGGGGCCCGGGTCCGGGGGCACTATCACTATCTGACTGGGGCTTATGTACGGCTCTATTGAACACTGGGGATCAAACAGACGGACAAATGTACGGGCTTGTGCTGCATAATGAAAGATCAGCCGAGAGCATAAAAAAATATGGCAATAACAAAACGAATCATCAATAAATGCGAAAGAGAAATAGAATCCCAAGTAAATGTAATCTAAGTTGAAGGCTATTTAGTTCTCCGTCGGCTCAAATTTTAAGGTCAAAGTCAAAGCCGTTATATCAGGCCCAGGAGGGCGCTTAAGAAGGTAAAAGCGACCATTACTTTCCCTGTAACATAAAAATAGGGTCCGACATGTTGTGATCCAAGTTCTCAACTGATTTGTTTTCTTTTGTAAAATATCACTTTTTGTCATACACACTGACGTCCTCAGACTCAAAATCCTGAATTGAATCGCATTTAGATTTGATTTCATCATTCATAACTTGATTCACAATTCTATTTTTGATGTGTAGTTTTGGGATGCGTGTTAATTACAGTACCTCCTCAGGATCGACTTTGATGAGCCTCTGCGGCTGCTCCTCCTGCTGCCATTGCGGATTCTTAATCTCTATGATCAGGTGGTGGAAGCTACCGCGCAAGTCTGATAACTTGTTCAACTCTGGAATTGTATAATAAGTTGATAAGAGTTTTAAAAATTATGGGTCTGCGCCCAGGACGACTTTTGAAGTGAAACTTCTTATGCGACTTCCAACAAGGTTGCGTTAAACATTTAACGCTACCATGGAGGGGGTATGAAAGCACTGTTTTTCCTATTTTCATTTCCACATTACGAAGTTTCACTTCTTCCGCGCGGAGGGACTCCAAGCATTATTTTTAAGCTATTATCGCGGGCTTTGAGCGCGGAACGAAATTTCTTGATTCGGTCGCCGCGCTCAAAGCCCGAAGCCTGCGATAAAAGCTATACAATAGCTTTAAAAAAATACGTGTGGCACTAGGGGACTGCCGCGGTAAAGCTATTGCATAGCATTTTATATCAACTTATGCAATTATAATTATTTATTTATTTTTTATTTAGGCAGTTTTTTTTAGTTTTTTTTTATATTAATAGATACCTATACACTTATATACCTTCTCACAAACAGCATACACACACATTCATATAAGTTAAGCGTTCGCTTATGTGCATGTGTATGTGTGTGTGGGAGGTGTTAGGTTTTTTCGTTACGGAATATTTTCGTTACGAAATTTCTTGATTCGGTCGCCGCGCTCAAACCCCGAAGCTCGCGATAAAAGCTATACAATAGCTTAAAAATACTGCATAAATAAATAATTATAATTGCATAAGTTGATAAAAAATGCTAAAATAGCTTGACCGCGGCAGTCCCCGAGTGCCACACGTATTTTTTTTTTGTAAAGCAGCAACAACCATTTCATTCCCCTGATATCGCTTATGCATGAAATATGCTGCAAAAAGTCGTCGTGGGTGCATGCCCTCTTGCGATCATTTTTATCTAGGAATAATGGGTTTTCAAAAAGGTGGAGTGTGTGTTCATTAAAAGTCTAAAATCTGTGTACAACCTAAATGTGGTACAAAAACGAATAATCACAAATAAATACATTTGATCAATCAACCTGAAAACTTTTTAGATGGTGTTTTTTTTTCTAAAAACAGTGCTCTCAAACTACATGAACCAAATCGATAGAACCTTCGATAATGAATCTAAGCCTCGCGTTCCTCTCCTCGACGAGACCGACTTCCCTCTTCTTCTGATTCATGAGCTCATCGAATTGTTTGTTGAACCAGAGCCGCATGAGTTGGACGTTCAACTGAAATTACCATGATATCGTACCCGTATATAAAAGAACCAGGCCCGACCGAGAGGTCAACGCCGTGTCTAAATCACCGGTCATAGAGACATGAAATTTGAAGGATATGTTTCAATTCAATTTTTTTTTTAAGACTGTTTATTATAAAAATAAAAGTTATTACATATTAAAATTTTGAGCTTAGGTGCGTAATCTAAGTAAGATTGTGCGCACCTGTACACGGAGTCATACTCGTGGCACCCACTGGAGGCGCGGGCGCACCGCTGTCTTGTATTTTGCCCTCAATAAAAAAAATCTTCAGTATGTGAGGTTTGCTTTTTGTAATTTTATCTAGCAATTTTTTTTAATTCAATTTATTTATTGTGTTTAGTATGTATGTTTCTTCGGTAACGCAGGAATAAAAACAGTACAACAGTATAACAGTGATGGAGAGTGTACCTTAACGATGTGCTGGAGCCAGTTCATGTGCAAATAGGTGTAGGCGAGGGTCTGCGGCACCATGTAGGGCGGCAGCGGCACGTAGTGCGGCGCGGCCGAGCCCGCCAGCACGTGCGGGTGCGCCGCCGCCGCGCGCCCGCCCGTCGACGCCGAGCTGCCGCGCCGCAGCGAGCCCGTCGACCCCGGCCCCGGCCCCGGGGCCACCCTGCCCACAGTCCGAGACATACACGTACACGTACACACCTGGTCTAGCTCATACGATGTCTAACGACCGACCGCGCAATGCAGTATATTCGGTGGACGACGCGTATTATTGTCCAAATGATTGCCTAAGCGAGACAGAGTACAAAAGAAATAAATTCGATTTCTCATACCGCCTCATCTCTGTCGCTTCACTCTTTTTACTGAATGGATTTGAATTCAAAAATTATAGCGAAATCGATAGAATGATTTGTGCAAAACAAAAGATATTATATAAGACATTTAGGACCGGTCTCACAGATGAATGAAATGACGACCACTCAGGTTTTCACATCATACTCACGTAATTTGGCTTTTATCAAAGATCCTGTTCTTCTCTCTCGCCATATCACCATCAGCAGTTACAGTAACAGTCTCACACTCCTCCCAGGGCCGGAACACGTCTGAATCGTTTTCCATTTCTACACCCCGCAGGGCCTCTATTTGTAATAATTCGGGCCATCTGTCGCGCTGTGTCGGTAACACCGCGTAGTTCTCCACCTTTATAGGTGAATAAAGTATGATATTTTTTTTTTGTACTTTTAACTGCACCCGCTTTGCTATATTCCCTATGTCATTCTCCAAGATCCCTCTCTAGATTTTAAACACAATCAGAATAGAATAAGAGAGGTAGAGCATAGCGATATGTCGCTCAGAGAGTAGCTCGACTTGGGAAGTACCTCCACCTTACAGAATAACTTGTGTTCCTGCGCGTGAGTAAGGTCGCCAGAGCTCGTCTGGTGTTGCAAGCGTTCATAGCCTACGGTAACCGCTTACCATCAATTGGGCCGTATGCTTGTTTGCTGACAATGTGGTATATATATAAAAAAAAACAATCGCTTCATTGATTTGACGGTGAAAACAAAAAATAAATAGATGTTCAGACTCAGTTCACATTACTTAATATAATAAAGCAGAGCTCAAAGTCAAAGCCAATTCAGTTAAGACCCTCATTTGTGAAGAGCTACTGAAGTTACCACCGGTTTGGATGTCAGCCTTCAACTGAGAAGAAATAGCTATATATAGTTTTTAAATATTTTTTGAACAATTTTCCTATGTTGGCTACTTTTTTCGATCAAATGTTAAACATATAAAATATTGTTTGATAGTATGTTTGAAATTTAACACGCGTGAAACCGCGGAGTATAGCTAGCTTAAGTAATAAAAGTTATAAAGAATCAATTGGTTTCAATAATGTCCTGCCAATGATTCCTATTTGCGGTTAGATCATCTTACACATTTATCTTCGTACAACTCACCTGGTAATGACTGAATATGGCGAAGAGTTTGATCCGGGGCGACAGCATGGTGTCCCAACAGTTCTGCTTGATCCACAACGTCACCTTGTCCTGCGCACGGATCCGCGCTTCTGTCTGCAGCCGGATGTACTCTCGTTCCTTTTCAGCCTACATCAAATATCACTTATTACTAGTGGCTCTGAGAGTTGTAGACCTCACGCATTTTTATGAAAGCATTTTTGCCGAAGCTGAAACGGAGACGATTCGCGCTCGCTCTGTCTTCGCAGTTGGGTGTTGAGTTTGGTGTGGGTTGAGTTCTCGGCGAGCAGATTAAACTCAGCGAGCGAGAGCCGGTGCAGCGGCCGCTCCAGCAGGTTCTCTTCCAGCAGCTCCACCTCCAGAGGTAGGTAGGTACCTAGTACAAGAAACTGAGAACAAGAAAGACCGGCTCAAACACCTGTTTGGGACCTCACCACCAGAGGTAGGTACCTGTTTGAGCCGGTCTTGTTCTCGGCGTGCAGGTTGAACTCGGCGAGCGAGAGCCGGTGCAGCGGCCGCTCCAGCAGGTTCTCCTCCAGCAGCTCCACTACCAGAGGTAGGTACCTGTTTGAGCCGGTCCTTCTTGTTCTCGGCGTGCAGGTTGAACTCGGCGAGCGAGAGCCGGTGCAGCGGCCGCTCCAGCAGGTTCTCCTCCAGCAGCTCCACCACCAGAGGTAGGTACCTGTTTGAGCCGGTCCTTCTTGTTCTCGGCGTGCAGGTTGAACTCGGCGAGCGAGAGCCGGTGCAGCGGCCGCTCCAGCAGGTTCTCCTCCAGCAGCTCCACCACCAGAGGTAGGTACCTGTTTGAGCCGGTCCTTCTTGTTCTCGGCGTGCAGGTTGAACTCGGCGAGCGAGAGCCGGTGCAGCGGCCGCTCCAGCAGGTTCTCCTCCAGCAGCTCCACCACCAGAGGTAGGTACCTGTTTGAGCCGGTCCTTCTTGTTCTCGGCGTGCAGGTTGAACTCGGCGAGCGAGAGCCGGTGCAGCGGCCGCTCCAGCAGGTTCTCCTCCAGCAGCTCCACCACCAGAGGTAGGTACCTGTTTGAGCCGGTCCTTCTTGTTCTCGGCGTGCAGGTTGAACTCGGCGAGCGAGAGCCGGTGCAGCGGCCGCTCCAGCAGGTTCTCCTCCAGCAGCTCCACCACCAGAGGTAGGTACCTGTTTGAGCCGGTCCTTCTTGTTCTCGGCGTGCAGGTTGAACTCGGCGAGCGAGAGCCGGTGCAGCGGCCGCTCCAGCAGGTTCTCCTCCAGCAGCTCCACCACCAGAGGTAGGTACCTGTTTGAGCCGGTCCTTCTTGTTCTCGGCGTGCAGGTTGAACTCGGCGAGCGAGAGCCGGTGCAGCGGCCGCTCCAGCAGGTTCTCCTCCAGCAGCTCCACCACGCGTGCCTGCACCCGCTCGAACTGCCGCACCACGTCCTCGCGCGCCCGCTTGTAGTCCATCGCCTCCAGGTGTATGCGCTTCTCCACCACCAGCTCCAGGTAGTTCTCTAACCGACGACCATACATACTTCGCTAGAATCTATTTCTACTACATGCATATAATATTTATTAATTTCAATAACATCGCCCACAGACATACACTCTTGTGCAACATAGCCGGTGTAAAACGGGGCGGGCCAGTTCCCAGGTGAGTCATATGGTAACATGTTCTGTGTGGAGCGAGGCACTGACTGACTGTCTCATCTTACTGCGCAATAATCTTTAGTTAATTTCATTTCCTTTGACTTTATAAACATTGATAGTGTATTCAGTTATCAGTATCACTAACAATTGTCCTGATCAAGTTTCGCCAACTAATTTAATTTGACCTTGTTTACGTGGCGCTTCATCAAAGTATCTAACAAATAAGTTGATAACTGACTATCGCTCTCATTGAACAAGTGGAGGATGTTCTCGTCTTCACTGAGCAGGCTGCCGTGGGGCGGCTGGTGCGTCAGCTCGGCGCCCCGGTGCGCGTGCAGGCCGAGACACGCGCAGGTGCGGTTGTCTCCCGAGTGCACTATGTACTTGTTGTTCACGTCTATCACCGCCTGCCGGATGCCGCCCTCGTACCGGTGGCTCACTACGTGCTTTAGTTCTGGAAACGATTAAGTTTAACAATACCGAGTATTTATATATTCAAAAGTGAAACCACTCATTAATCATGATATCTCAGGAACTATAAAGCCTACAGACATAAAATTTGGCAGGTAGGTCCCTTATAGGGTATAAGCCTCCGCTGTGAAGGGGTTTTTCGAAATTCAACCCCTAAGGAGTAAATGGGGGAATACAGTTTGTATTGAACATGAATATGAAACTCAATGTAAATATTGCTTGGAGCAGATTATAAATTTTCCATGCCAAAGTTTTTTCAAAATGAATCCCAAAGTGGGTGGTAAATCTTATTTGTGAACTGTTTTTTGCACGCAAGTGTACATGCGCAAACTTTCCTCCACTACGTCACCCAATGTTCAAGAAGTTTGCCTGCATCTGTACCATAATATCAAACTTTCATAGATAAACGCAAATCAAGAACACTTAAATAAGTGCCACTTACCATATTCCTCAGGACCATTGGGCTTTCTCAGGACGACGGTCCCATCGAACCCATATGTGAGCAAAGCGCCGAAGTTAAAGAAACCATTGAAGTATTTTATGTCGTGTCCACTCTCTATTATGGGGCCCATCTTCACTGACACCGTTACACCTTTCTGTATGGATAAATCAATTCTGGTATACTTTAATGTGTGAATGTGATAGAGATAACGATGTGCTCACTAATATTAGGAGCACCTGTGCTCTACTACATACATTTCAAGCGCCCATAAATCATATGACCTTTATAATATTAACTAACAAAATTATTTATTCTTTATAATAGCAAATTTTACATGAAATTATTTTTCCAAAATATAGCCCCTAAAGTGGTAAAATAGGTGATCGCGAGGAAGTAAAATCACTTACATCGCCAGAGAGCTTCAATACGTGGAACTGCTTGGTGATATGCGGTATGCCCAGCATAGTGTCTTTGACAATGAGAGGGAGCAATCTAGCGTAGGGGCCCTGCATCTTGCCAGCGAACTTATTGTCCTTGCCCGTCTCCGCATTTATACATATTATGCGCTCACCTTAATGGGGAAAATACCTGTTACTTTGGACCACAAACTCATTATGTTATGTGCTGATGTAGCAGAAGCATAGAAGGAAGATGAAATACTGGCTCTCAAATGCAGCTTCCTTGGCGATAGGTTCTCAACATGAGTGTAGCTCGCTATGTTTTATTTTAGAGATACTATTTTTTTTTTTGTTAAAATTTGAACTTGTTCAGGTTATTATTTTTTATTTATTTTTCTTGTTGTATTTTTTTTCATCTTTTGTGTTTATGTGTATTAAATTTCTTTAAAAATTGTTAAAAATTTAATGGAAAAAAAGCCAACATTGTCAGATTGTCCAAAAAAAAAAACAAAATATATAAAAAATGTAACCTTGCTGAGTTTCTTGCCGGTTCTTCTCAGTTGAAGGCGACTTCTGAATCGGTGGTAACTTCAGTAGTTTCGACGTTCATAAGTGCCCTCTTAGGGCCTAAACTGAATAAATGGCTTTGACTTTGACTATGTGGGTGCTAAAAGCATCCTAGGAGGGTACGTGCTTTCCTTCACCGAAAGCACGACTTTAGTCACAAATACCACTGAGTAATCATCGCCTTTATTTTTTTTACAAACGTTAAATTATGATATAAATCTATACAATCTATACTAATATTATAAAGCTGAAGAGTTTTGGTTGTAATTATCTATATATGTATGTATTTACAAAAGAAAAGTAGTATATGTAGTATATCAGTTATCTGTCTTCCATATTACAAGCTCTGCTTAGTTTGGGGTCAGATGGCCGTGTGTGAGGAATAATGTCCCAGAATGTACCAGTTTGTTTATTTGTTTGTTTGAACGCGCTAATCTCAGGAACTACTGGTTCGATTTGAAAAATTATTTTAGTGTTGGATAGCCCATTTATCGAGGAAGTCTATAGACAACTTTTTATCCCGGAAAAACACCAGATACCTCGGGAACGCGGGTGAAACCACGCGGAAAAGCTAGTATAAGATAAATAGAACGATCAGTTTTTTTATACCTCATTAAGGGACCATCCTCTAATTTACGCAAGTAAAAGGAATCAACGAATAACTACTGAATTGAAAATGACCTGGTCCTTCGAGGCAGGAGTGAGGCATCAAAATATGCAGTTTCACACTCACCAATAGAATATTTATCGGAGAACAAAACAAGGCTGAAGCAGCGCATAGACTCCCCCACCTTCATGAGGAAGCAGTCCGCCAACCCACGACCCAGCTCCGTATACTTCACTAAAGTAAGCTTGTAGTCTTCCGAGATCTGTGCGATTCCACCATTTTAAAAAAATGTAATATTCCAAAAAACCAAGTGTTTTTAAATTTAACTATAGTAGTTTGATAGTTTATAGAAATAAATTACCTTAAAAATAAATATGTGACCAGCAGACATGGCGGCTGCTACCATTTCTCTACCGGTGGGTGAAAACACCACCTGGGAGGGAGAAAAGTATCTTTATACTCGGGTATCTAAAGCCAATCTAAAATCACTTTTATTATAATTATTTTCATACTAGTTAAGGGGGTCACATACGGCGAAGATACTATAATATTTTATCTTAAGATCATGAGACAGCAATATACTATGAAAAGAGAAGCAACGACCTACCTCTTACCTACCTACTTTCCTTCTCTTTCGGTGGTATAGCACTGTCTCATATATCTTAAGATAAAATACTATCGTATCTTCGCCGTGTGTGACCCCCTTTAGTAATAATTTGGAAATTTCTAAAAAGAAATCAAATTTGCGCATCCTCATATCCTAGCGCCATCGTCCACGTGACAATTCAGTCGGAATTCCCCCCTGTGGACCATCTGATTGTTTGTCAATCCACTTTCATCTCTCTCATTGAGTGATTTAAATGGAAATAATGAGAACATGCGCGTCATAGTCTCGATTTTTAAACGGTTTTATATTTTGTAAAACACGACTTGTAGAAGTGAAATATCGACTATAAATTATGACAAAGAAAAGAGAAGACAAACCAATCTATTTTGACATCTAATGTGAATTAAACCAACCTGCGACACAATCTGTTGCGTAAGACACATTTCGGAGACGTTTTTGAGACCGTTCTCGGGGTTGAAAGTCATCAGCTCTATGCCGTAATTGACCCCTACCTCACCGAAGACTATCAGCAGGGGCTCCACCGGACTCGCTTGGAAAGACACGTCTGTCGCGCTTATATGCTTCTTTAATACCTGTTATGATTTCTGAATGTCAGACTAGAAAATGTTTGTGATTGATTTCTTTTATGAGTCATCGGTATAAGTAATCCGCATTATTTTTTTACATTATCGCCTCTAGCGGGAGAAATCGCTAGTAAGGTTTCCGGAACACGCCATTGGGCACATTTTCGTTGTATTTCGGTAGCGCCATATACGAAATAGCGTATTTGCGTAAGAAATTCTATTGGAATTAAAGGTTTTTGGAAACAGATAAAAAGAAACTGATCCGAACCTAGTGACGTAAAAAAACATTATGTCATTATGTCATAAGTAAATTGTCTCACCAATTTAGCAGTGTTCACTTCGTAAATGCAGAGTACACCTAACCCGTCGATAGTAGCCAAGTGAGTGTACGTTGGAGCAATGAGCTGTATCTTTGTAATGTACCTAATGTCAAAGAAGGGAGTTACATGTAAGTTCATTGACCTATATTTATTTGGCTATACATATATACAGGGTAAAAATAAAAATTCGCGAAACAAATACTTAATTGTCATTTTTTTTTTCGCACTTTCAAAGTTGGTCCAATAATAAAAGTTGTTTGTATTAGTAAGTACATTAAACCATGAAAGTTTGGCTAAACAATTCAAAATATGCCTGTATATGAATGGCATATGCATGGCTAGCTGTCCCCTGCGGTTTCTCCCGCGTTTCCGAGAAAATAAGTAGCCTATGTCAATCTCGGTTCGGAATATTTACATAAGTATTGATTTGGCGGTACAGCAGTTATCCTACGCTATTATCCCCTTATGAAGTCACGGCTGAAAATTCAAAACACAAGAAACTGATACAAGTAATATGCTGTTTTAACAACTAACCTCTGTTTGAATGTAAACAGCTGTATCAGCACGTTGTCCTCATCTCCCGTGAGTTTGTACACGAACCCTTTATCGGTCCAAGCGACCGCCGTGTCCATCGTAGAGTTGGACACCAGTTGGACCACATCATCCTGCAGCTTGTGGGTACTCATCACCTTCCATGAGGTATCAGTTTTCTTTAGGGACTGCGGGAGACATTTTACAGGTATTGTAATCATATTAAGGTGATGATAGCTAAGTGGTAGTGACGTCGAATGGCGCGGAGAAGGTCGTGGTTTCGAATTCTACAATGACTAGGCCTAACGCCTAGCCCCAAACTATTGGACCTAGAGATGAACATTTGCATAGATGGTCTCAAGGTCGTCAAAATTCAACTCCTAAGAGGGTAAAAGAGTAGATCGCGGCTGAAACCACGGGGCGGGAAGATAGTAATTAACATAGAGCATGTTTTATTTAGTCAAAACTTTGAATAACTTTAGATTGAATAAACTATTGTGTGTATTTAAGCTGTGTCGTTCGTCCGGGAGCAGAACGGTTAGTAATAAACACGACACCAAAGCTGTCGAAGCGTCATAAAACAACATTAAATTATAATTTCTTAGATTTATAACTTAACAAAAAAAAAACGATTACGGGGTCTGTAACCTAGGGGTAGGTCCCTAACAATGTATTTTTTTTATGGGTCGCTGTCTTTATAATTTTGGGAACTACTGCTCTAGACAAAAAATATAAAATAACCAATTTTCATCCGCTCTAAATTAATATTCTAATTTAATGGAAGCGGACAAGAGATGTACAGGCATTACAGTATAGAATAGACCAATAACGTCACAGCCTGTGTATAATGACGAACTAATAACGCAAAAGAAATTAGCCCCACACATCTTTTGATAGCAGAAATTCTGTTAATACCATCAACAACGGAATATGAGAAAAAACTTACCCTAATACATTTATCAGGACCATAAATTAGTAGACCATTACCAAAGGCACAAATGCATGGCTTGCTTGATCCCACCTCCTCATTATAATAATCCAAGTTGGTCACCATGGCTATGCCATCAGATAGTACCTGTAAATATTTTTCTGTTTAGAACTTTTCATACTTCAACCTATGTTGCCGATCAAAGTCAAAGTCAGTTTAGGCCCTAGGAGGGCATTCATGAACATCGAGAGCTACTGAAGTTACTACCGGTTCGGAACTCGCCCTTCAACTAAGAATTAAAGAGATCTAAGTAGCATATTGAGGTAACGATGCCAATGCGTCTTATAGCAAGAGAAATCACAATATATCAACCATTGCTTATGAATACTCGATCAATATGAATGAAAAGTTTAAATTATTTTCGCAAATTTTGGGTTAATCCCATAGTAAAAGTTATTCATATTGATCAGTACTTCCACGTGTCACACGCATTATTCATTTTTATTTGGCTGATGCTGTGTTAGTCACAGAATTCATTTGCCGCGATCGTGTACCGATCGACAGCCTCATTCCAAATGGAAGTCTGAAATGAGAAAATAGGAGCGATCCTAATTAGTAGACTACTCAATCGGTTTGTCTACCCAATCGGGACGGTAACCGAGCAGGTCTGAATAAGGGGGTATATAAAGCTATCACTAGTAATCTACTCACACTATACAACATGGCTTTAGCATCCACAGCATACAGCTGCCCCTCGCTGGACCAGCACACCCCCACTAGAGGTGGCTCGGATATTTCCCAGCCGGTGACCTCTTCTTTACCCCTCCTCATTATTAAGCATCGCTTATAGCACTGTGCAACCTCCCATACAATCAGGCCTTCTCCCCAGCATTCACATACAAGCATGTGGGTGCGGCTAGCCCTGGATAATAAGAAATGTATTTTTTTTTTTTTTCGTTGTGCTTTTAATCTACGATCAGTATTAATATTAAAGTAATTTAAAGAAGTAGTTCTCACATATATAGTAGGAGTAGCGTAAAAATGTGTACTCCTTAAACTCTGTAATTTCATGTAGTTATATTTGACATGAAAATTTAAGCCAATAAGTTTTGTCCTGTGTATGCTTTTGTTGTGGTCAATTAATCTCATGGTAAGTGATGATGTGACCGAAGATAGTAATCACACAAAGCCTAGAAGGAACTGCTATCAATTGCCACAACATAAGTCATGGTACTCTGACGAGTGGCCTCGTGAGTTGGAGCTGGAGCTGTTAAAAGTCGCTCATTACGCGCATTCCGTAAAATGCTAGCTACTCAATCCTAGCTGAAGACGTCAGAGAAGCCAACTCCCATTTTTCCTGAATGGTATTGGAGCTGTAAAGCCCGCTCACATCTCAATACAAATCCATACATCCATCCCTACCTACAGCTGGGTTGCCGGACATCTAATCTAGCAGGTAGTCGACTACTTACTATCCAGGGAAGTAACAAAGCAACAATAGGAATAACATAAATTCCTCACATATAAATCTGGTTACGTCGCACGACGTTAGTGGGTATGGACAGCAGGCGCTGGTTGGTGCGCCAGCTCCATACTGATATCATGTAGTTGGGGAAGCCGCTGAACCCTGCGATCAGGTCGCACTCCATCATGCACAGGCTTTTGTAGCGTTTCACTTCCACATCTATAGGGAAGAACAATGCTGTTTAAGATCTGTACTTTTTATCGGTTAAAGCTATTGTCAATACTTTACAAGGGTAACACTAAGTTTTTAGAACTGGCTGATTAGAAACAAATCCAATGAAATTCATTTAAATTTCGAAATTAGAACTCTTTGGTAACCTGATGATGTATATTGAATTCATCTGTCATTTATATGTATATATTGGCGGCAATTTGGAAAGTGCGTGTAGCGCGTCAAAGTTAAAAATTACGCTCTATGATTTATTACAACTTTCAACGTAGTCTTAGTTAACAACTAAGTTATGATATCATAGACTTTGATTAGCCTTTCATGATGAAGCACCATCAAATGCCTTACCACCTTCGGTTACATCAACACAGACATATAAGTATAAAAAATATATGTATAATATGATAGGATGGTCTTATGCTATATTTAAATGCTTAAATTTTTTATTCAAGTTTTTATAATAGATACTTTCCATACCTTTTAGTTCAGACAGAATTAAAAATGATGGGTACGCAACAATAAATATCCGAGAATTATTGACTTTTTCAGAAAATGCAAAGAAATTTGATCTGTGACCTGAAAAAAATAATATACTGTGACAATTTTATGCAAGTCTCAAGAAATGAGTCAAAAACTTTAAAACTGGCTGTTTGGCAATATTTTGTTAATAATTGTATCAACTATCTTCATTCCTCAACAAGCTTTTGATAGAATCTAACACAGGGTTCTCCTTTGTGAAATAAAAAAAGTTTTCCACACAGCCATATTCTACATTTAAACTATCAAGTATTAAAAACAATGTTTCGAGTGAAAAAGGGTGGAGTTCCACAAGGAACTATTCTTAGACTGGTACTGTACATATTATTTACTGCAGATCTACATACTACAAGTAGTTTGTTATTTAGTGTTATTGTAGGAAGAATTAGAACTAACCTGTAATAACATCAACTCCATCCCCTCTTACTTCACTATTAGCCACATAAACCAGTTCACTATTGGTTCTAAAGTTGAGGAATGAGATGTAAATATCGTGAGCTACTGCCAACACATCTTTTCCAACAAATGTCATGTGATCCAAACTATGTGGGATGACCCATCTGAAATGATTTTATTTTGGACTGCAGTTTTACTCATGTACAAGTTTCATCCAAATCCATTTGCCATTACAATGTGAATGAGTAACAAACAGACACAAATCATGCACACATACTTCCATATTTAAGTTAGCTTTTGTCCTACGGCCTTACCCAAAAATAAACCTTTTTGGACTGTCCTTGTCTCCAGCCAAGAAATTTTTATTATGTTCCATTACATATAATTTACTATTTTAATAACCAGCCCGTCTTTTTGTAAATGCTTACTCACTTTACATTTGGTTTAAATTCCTCATTAGCTGTTATTCCTTCAGGTGTCCCTTCAGCCTTAGCCTCAGCCATGACTGACTGACTGAAAGTGATGGAATGGAATAGAAATAAAATTAGCTCACAGTATTGAATACCATTGATTGAGTATACATTGCCTAGCAATAACAGTTATTGGTTCTAATCAAGAAACGACTGAATTGTTTATACTATTTCTTAGCAACAAAACCTGAACAAAACAATTTTTTTTTTGGTTTGAATTATTTTGATTTGATTAGAATTTTTGAAATGACAGAAGACAGACAATATAGCAATGTGACCATCATAAAAATATAGATCCAGTGCTGCCAACTCAGTCTCAGAGTTTTAGGAAGTTATTATAAAATCATTCCTAAATTCACAAAAAAATATTAATTATGATTATACTGTTCTCTTAAAATAACATTGTAATACTGTTTTTTAAAGATGTTACATAAAATAAATCATTTCATGTTTTTGTATATTATTTGAACTATAATAATTAACATCAATATTATGATTTTAAAATAACTATGACATTGGGAGAGCATTCGCTATAGCTATTTGAAAATTTTGCTAAAATGGATTTGTAAATTAGTCCATACAGCCGTTACGGAGCTAAATGGTGACAAACATACACACACACTTGACAAACTTTCGCATTTATATTTTCATGGTAGGAAGTGGGGTTTTAAAATCCTTAGTTGAATGAGATGTACAGGGGAATCCCACATGCCCACAAAGTATCAAAAGGGGTGTCATTTTTGATAATTTGGAATACCGACAATTTCTTTGAGAGCAACGAAGGTGCGGTGTGAAGGAAACGAGCGGTGTCTCTTCTCTCTCTAGATTATGTATATAATGAAATCGTGTCAAGAGCTATTTTTTAATTTTCATTTATATGAGGGATATTTGAGGAATTTTTCTTAGAGCGTTCGGCAGATTATGGCAGATTTTTCAGGTAGCGTGTGGCAGATTCTTTATTTTCTCAATGGTCCACACTGTACTATCAATCTATCTGTCAAATAATTTACTAAAAAATGGGATGGGAAATGTTCTATGATTAATTGATAGAGATCTTTGAAAAATACAATATAAAAGTGTTTTTTATAAGCAGATAAAGAGCCGTGTTATTTTTGAAAATGTGAAATGTGTTAGTGAAGCTATTCACGTTCCATCATGTAAGTTAAAAAGATTTGCGTAGCTTCCAAAGTAATTGTGTTTATAAACGATTTACGAACCTACACAAAGGCGATGGTGTTAATTAAAGTATATTATTGTGTTCAGGGATAATTATACCGGGTCCATGGACGATCCGGTGGCGCAAGGATGGAATTCTTCAGTGATAGCTGCGAATTTCGCAGAAATCACCATGGATCGGAACTTTGCCCTCTTATTAGTATCCCTTATATCAGCCGTATTGTGGGTCGTTTATATAACTTACTATAACAGCCGTGTACTTGGATATATACTGACGAGGTTGATAAACAAATTCTATTTTCAAGATGAGAATTTCAAGATTGGTAAGTTACCTTTTTATTTTACAAGAGTTCCATAAAGTATAGGGAAAACTATAGTTCTATCTGCATATTAGGTACATATGAATACATTAGTTACTATTTCAGTAGATGAACAGACAGCCAGCAGTATTCATCCATTAGAATATTATAATTATTATAATACTACATAGCTACTGTATTCTCATAAACATTTAAAACATAAATCTTAACTCAAATTACAATTCCTGGAATTCTATTTTTTTATGTAGTTTTGGTATGTCCATCCTATTAGCAAGCTACAGAGTTAATTAGAGAACAGAAAGAAGGGTATATTTCTTTTGTTTACCTACTTCTACAGATTCTATATGTGTATTATAGCATGTTGGTTCAAATGAGATAATAAAGCCTGAAAAAAATCTATACTAATATTATAAAGCTGAAGAGTTTGTTTGTTTGTTTGAATGCGCTAATCTTAGGAACTACTGGTTGGAATTGATAAATTCTTTTAGTGTTGGATAGCCCATTTATCTAGGAAGGCTATAGGCTACTTTTTATCCCGGGACAACATAAAGATCCCTTGGGAATGCGGGTGAACCCGTGGGGCGGCAGCTATTTTTATATATAAGTAGCTTCCACCCAACAGTTTGCTATTATTATTATTATTCCAGGGTTAAAAAGTATCTTATACATTATTTCAAGGTATGTCTATGTGCCAAGTGTCATCCAAATCAATTCTGCCATTACAGAGTGAAGTGGTGAAAAAATGATTAAAAAAACATACAAAATTCACATTAATTATAATATAAGTATGATCAATGCACAAAAAAATAACATTTACCTACAAAATTGTAAGCAAAAACTAAAACAAACTAACAATAAGTCTGACAATATTTGTGAATAATTGTCCATGACCTTCTGCTATGAGGTAATTGACTTAACAATGGTTAAGTAAAGAAATATTTAATGAATTGTATTGTATTACATACTAGCTGACCCGACAGGCTCTATCCCTTCATCTTTCAGTAAATCCCATGGTAAAAAGTTCTTTCAGTTTATCCCAAATTTTCCAATTGTACGAACAACTTTTCCAATGCTTCTTTCCCTAAAAACCATATTTGGACATTTTAAAAAGGAAGCCAAATTGGTCCGGCCTTCTCATTCTGACCACTACAGTCAACTAATGATGCCTTAGGGTATGGGGTCACCAATAAGGTTTATTAGAGGTCCGTTTAAAATATATAAAAGATTATCGCGGTCCGGTTGGTAAATGATTTGACTAGTGACCAAGCTTAGATCCTTTTCTACAAATCCTACTAGAATGTTACTAATATATCAAGTTATTGTATGTTTGGATGTGCACGGATTTAATAAAATAACCATGTGTACATTTTTGTTTGTCAAAGTTTGGTCCGCACAATATAGGTCGGCGGCGGGCGGCGGTCCGGTCCCGGACCGCGGTCCGCGGTCCGCCACTAGGTGACCCCTGGCTTAGGGTAACGAATATCACTTATAATAATAATCCTTCTACCTGTTGAAATGATAAAAAGGAAAAGTTTATGTTTGTCACTTAATCACACTATAAAAGGTGAGACAATTTGGTACAAAAATAGATCCTACCCAGGAAAATCATTAATATACTATTCATTCCAGAAAACATTTGATTCTAGATGAAATCACAATGCAAAAATATGTAACATATGCTGCAAATATTTATCCCAGTTTCATTCTGAAATAATTATGATTGACATGTTGTTGACAAACACACAAACTTTCGCATTTTTCATATGACTGTTTAGATAAAAGGATAATTAAGTAGTTACATTTCAATCCATCATTGTTAATGGAATCAGTTGTATCTGTTTATTGACATTAAATAAGAGCTGTCCATAAATAAATATAAAAAAAGACATTTGATATCTATGCAACAAGATAAGAAGCCAGAAGTACATTTTATTGCATTCAAATAAATTATTGGAGAAGTATCTCTAGTATTAAACTATATCGCTATTAGTTCTTCACTAAATAGTATAAAACAAAGTCGCTTCCGCTGTCTGTCCCTATGTATGCTTAGATCTTAAAACTACGCAACAGATTTTGATGCGGTTTTTTTAATAGATAAAGTGATTCAAGAGGCAGGTTTCAGTATATAATTTGTCAAGTTTTTGTATACATTGGCTAAAATATAATGATATTTGTTGGAGGTGTCGAATATAAGCCGTCTGGGAGCTTTCAACGAAAACGCTGCCTAAATCCTTTGAGATATCACAAAATAATGTATGGTAGAATTGTGTATCTTATATAGGTCTACAGAAAAGTCCGATGGCATATGTCTATCTCTTAAGGATAACATACTATATCAAT
Source organism: Tetheella fluctuosa (assembly GCA_951216915.1). Classification (NCBI taxonomy): domain Eukaryota; kingdom Metazoa; phylum Arthropoda; class Insecta; order Lepidoptera; family Drepanidae; genus Tetheella; species Tetheella fluctuosa. Next base: position 15,117,042 of record OX578214.1, read on the forward strand.
TTTAATACTTAAAAAATAGGCAATTATACAGCGGTAATTGGAAAGCTATTTACACAAATACGGTATTAATCCTTATTATTTTAAATAAGTTAGATTAGAGGCTCTAAGCATTTTATGCACATTATTTTATTATCATACACCATATAATTTAAATGAATATCTTAGGATCTATGGTAAATTAAAAAAAACCAGCCAAGTGCGAGTCAGACTCGCGCACCGAGGGTTCCGTACAAACTTCGTCCATCGTTCATCCATCACGGGAAATGCACAATTGTATTTATTTACCTTATTTGAGGTTGGTGCTAATTAAGCTAGACCTCTAAATTGTATGAGCGCCCATACAACTCAGAGGTCTTTATTAATTGGCGTAACTATGTATGTATGGGGACGCCCTTTAATTTTCAACTTTTTTATTTTTTAGAATTTTTCCTTTATTTGTGCTGTAAGACCTTGCTTTTTGCTATTTTTTTTATATTTGAGTTGATTGAATGAAAGGTAAATTGCGGTTTACGATTTATGACGTATTAAAAAAAACTACTAATTAGAAATACATCATATATTTTTTTTCGTTTTATCATTCTCTTATTTTAGAAGTTACAGAGGGGGGGACCAACATTTTACCACTTTGGAAGTGTCTCTCGCGCAAACTATTCAGTTTAGAAAAAAATGATATTAGTAACCTCAATATCATTTTTAAAGACCTATCCATAGATACCCCACACTTATAGGTTTGACGAAAAAAAAATTAAGTATGGGGAACCCCCAAAATTTATTGTTTTTTTCTATTTTTGTGTAAAAATCTTAATGCGGTTCACAGAATACATCTACTTACCAAGTTTCGACAGTATAGCTCTTATAGTTTCGGAAAAAAGTGGCTGTGACATACGGACGGACAGACAGACAGACAGACATCTATAAGGGTTCCGATTTTTGCCATTTGGCTACGGAACCCTAAATACGCGCGAGAAAGCGGTCTCGCACCAACGCGATACGACGACGACGGGTCTCACTTGATGCAGCTCATGCAGCCACCTCCGCCCTCGCTCCACTGTCTGTTGTTGCCACGCAACAAGCTGATGCAAAAAATATTATGCTCTTCTACCCGTGCGAAGCCGGGGCGGGTCGCTAGTTTAAACTATACAATAGATTTTGATGTAGTTTTTATCATCATCACGAAGGAATGATAGCACAATGGTAGGGTATTTTGTAGTACCCCTCTAGTTGGCTAACACCGTCAAGTTAAAAGTATGTTGCCAAGTATCTACCGGTGTGTTCCGGCAGCTGCACTTCAGAGCCAGTTCTTTCTAGGCTTTGTGTGCTTACCACCTTCAGCCACATCATTATTTACCATGGTGGATAGTGGTCAAACACATGCCTATATAAAGTAAAAAGAAAAAAAAAACATTCAGAAATTTTCTTACAGAAGGTTTATACATTAACTGGCTTATGTTGGGGTGGGTTGCTAGTCTGTGTATATATAAAAGGAAAAGGTGACTGACTGACTGATCTATCAACGCACAGCTCAAACCACTGGATGGATCGGGCTAAAATTTGGCATACAGATAACTATTATTATGTAGGCATCCTAAGGCATAGCTAAGAATGGATTTTTGAATATTCCACCCCTTTGGGGGGGTAAAATAGGGGTTCGCGGGTGAAACCGCGGGGCGGTAAGCTAGTTACGAATAAAAGTCTTAGTATTCATCATTCAGTAGTAGTCTATTTAACTAGTATCTGTATGATTAAATCACCTTATAATGCCAATTTGTATGCACATACATAACTACAGCAGTAAGCATTTATTGAAAAAACGAACGTATAAACGAAAATCTGTCTATGAAAAGCAGTCAGACTTATAGAAGCCATAATTATGTTGTTAAGTTTCTGGATATGATATTTATCATTGATTCTAATCAGTAAATAACTAATGATAATTATGTTAATTAACTTTGTATATTTTTGTTTTATTTATTACTAGCTTCCGCCTCGCGGTTTGACCCGCGTTCCCGAGAGTTCTATGATTTTCTAAACATTTTCTTTATACAAACCTTGCCCTGTCGTAATTGACAAAACACAACAAAAAAATAATAATTACAACAATTTTTAATCTATACCTATAAATAAAAATCAATTGCCGAATATTTATAAGCACATCACTCTAGAACGGCTGCAACTAAGTATTTGGCTAATTCTTTTTTTGTTATATTTGTAATTGACAGGTTACTTTCAACAACAAAAAGTTACATTCAAAGCAAATACCTACACCCCATAAGGAACCTAAATACCATGTTACAAACTTGGTATGTAGGCTTTATATTTTCTTCCTGATATTTCGGGATTAGGGAGTGAGTGGAAATTTTGATTTTATGTATGTACTTAGATGGGATTTAGTATACCCATTTGACTTGTCACCTGAATCAGCTCTGATTTCCTTTTTTTTGTCAGGTTCCTTCACTCTCAACGCTCTATCCGGCAAGATAATGTTCCGAGACATAGTGTATATCAACTACGACTATGCACTTCGAATTCAGGATGGATATCTCATCTTCCGATGGTGGCGCTCTTACGTCCCCAAAGACGTTTCGGAAGGTAGAACCTTTTCAATTGAAACATATTTCATAACTATCTTAAATTATGCTGTATTTAAGAAATTAAAGTTGTTAAAATGTTTGTCATGCTATATTATGATGATTAATTACTGCTATGTACCTCTTTAATGTATTATGTTAATGAAATACAATTTCCATACACAATAGTAACTCAGACGCAATAAGTCTGTAAGAATTATGGAAATCAGCATGAGATGTCATAAGTATCATGAATTATTTATAATGTATATTAATATTATTCATGTTTGTTTTTATACTTAGCTGTTTGATGAAAAATAAAAATGTTTTTTGTTGCAGATTTGTCCCATTCAGATACACGGTTATCAATAATGCTAAACGGCTTCGAATTACATTTCTACAACCGATGCGACCTTTACAACGAACTCGAAAAAACATTCGGCCTCGAACCCGTTATCAAACAACAGAACGATGACGATTCCACCGACAGAGACAAGGCTATGAATGACGCGAATGAAAAAAGGAGACGGGCTCAGGACACTGTGAGATCAGAGGCTGCCATGGCAAGAACCTGGCGAGATCTCATCCCAGTTATAAAGATCGATATTTGCACTGGTAGAGTTGTTTTCGGCAACCGCTTAGTACCGACAACACTGTCTATAAATATTGAAGAGTCACATTTAGTCTATAGTACTAAGCCTCCCGCCTCTAGATTAGACCATCTGATGCATTTTGTTAAAGCCAAAGCTGAAAATTGTAAAGTGATGCTCGCTCCTAGTCCAAATTACACATCGATGGTTGACGAACCTCCAAGGTATATGGGGGAGGGGTTCGTGATCATGAGCTCCAACTATATCGAAGTATATTTCTACATGGATGAGCCAGGTTTAGTGCCAGAACAACCCGTGCTTCTTCAGCTAGCTAACGGGGATATAGTTGAATCAGCTCCTCCGATTTGGGGCGTAGATATAAAGTGCGGGAAGGGAACAGATTTCAGCTATGGCCCCTGGGCGGACAGACAACGAGACCATCTCTTTAGATTTTTCTTCCCACCGAACTATAAAAACTTGGAAGTGACGCCGCAACCGAAACCTGGCGATAGAAGACAGATGCAGTCTTTTGATATAAGGCTCTCGACTCTCAATGAAGCAACTATCGACATTTTGTTCACAAAGAATAAAGAAACGAATGCTGTTCATATCAATATTGGTGCTGGGTCGTACCTTGAAGTGACGCTACCTTGGATCGTACTACAAGATGGATATACAACAAAAATAACTGGTCAGTTGCTGCATCTGGAAGCAACGACGAGTCTACAGTACAGGAGTATGGCTGAAAGTGAAACGTTAGAATACACAGTCAAATGCCATTACCCGCTAGTATGGAATCATCATCAATGCTGGCAGCTAGGACTGACAGGGTGCAAGGCGACCGCACACCTCGTCTACACTCACATAGATTTCATCCAAGATCTCATAAACGACTGGTCGAGTAAAGCTCGTCCAGATATTCTTCACTTTGTTCCTTATACGTGGAAAATTACTTTGCTGCTAAAGGAATGTGAAGTTGTCACAGTCAGTAATCAATACAATTGGATAGACTGCAGTTCAACCAACCAGGAAAATAATCACGTCGCATTCTGTGGCGATCTGCTAGACGTTTCATTCGATTTGCCATTTGTCGATTTCTTGCCAGATGTGATTCCTTTAAAGATTTGGATTCAAGGCGAAGCCGTAGATATGAGCCTTTACTTGCCAGAAGTAAACACGTCTAAATTACTTCTCCTGTCAATTGACAAGAATATGAAATTGGTGCCTTGCCGATTAAAAGCTTCTAAATGGAGGCGGAAGTGCGTAAAGTCCCAAGGCTGGGTGGACTGTTGGTCCGTGCCTATTGTCGCGTTGAGTGTTAGGTATAACTATCACCCGATACCCCCTTTAGGCCCCGAGCCTCAAGCGGATATAACCACACCAGAAAAAGAGGAGATTCTTTTATCACCGATGAGAATACCAAGGATGAGGAAACAGCCCCAAATGAATTGGGCCATAGATGGGAACAAATTCGACCGCACCTCACTTCCACCAGACAAAGTGAGCGTGGAACTGGAAGTAGGACCATCCATTCTACTCGCCTACGGAACTATTATCACAAGTTTCATGAACTTATTAGAAAATATATTTGGAGAAGATCAGACCTTCACGGATATGCAGAAAACGCCAAATAAAGAGTCGTTTTATTGGACACCAGAAAACCATTCAAAATTGAATGATAAAAGCAGTATTAATCAACATACGGAGATATCTATTGATGATTCAACTGATTCGAGTAAAGGGCCATTCGACCCGCGTCGTTGTCGGCCGCTAGACGTAACTGTGTCAATTATTATACACGATATTCAAGCCCATTTAGTGAAAAACTGCAGTGAAAACGAACCGCCTTGCCCCGTGGTGCTAATTGAGAGGTTTGGTTTTGAAATGGACAAGAGTTACAAGGAGACCAAACTTCAATTGTTGCTGAGCCCCTCAATTTTGGTATCTTCCAACAATTTGTCGCGAACGAATCCTAATAATTCAGGAGCCTTATATCAGGGGCATCTTATGCTGTCATCGTTCCAGTTACGAGGGAATGGTTTCTTTAGTGACACAAATCGGTCCGTCGAAGAAGAAACTGTAGAATATGCTTGGATGATGGAACTGCAATTGGGTCAGCTAACAGGTCGGCTGACGTTGCCACAGCTGTACCAAATTGTATCTTCCTTAGAAACGTTTTTGCTACTGATATGTGACAACGAGAACGAATTAGTCCCACCAAATCCAGGCAAACAATGCCACCATGGCTTATATAACATCATGTGTCCAGAGACTGACCTCGGATTGAAATACCGCTGCCCTACACCGAACGAGATAAAATACCGAATGATTCGTGTGGCAATAGATCTCGTTGATATTTACGTTGCCGATACGAACACTACGCTACAGACTTGGATATCTCCTATAAGACTGAGTTTCTGCAACTTACACGGATCCGGTTTTGGAACAGGCGTGACTGGTTTACTGCCAAATATAAAACTAGCTTTATATACTCAAACAAACATGCAAACAAATACTCATCACCATTCCAATGGCAGTAACAATAGTCAGAATAAGTCGCCTGACAATGAAAATTGGGTTGGCGTGGGCTCGGTGGCTTTAGGCCCTCTATTGATTGAAGCGGCGTCGTCGCTGCCTCAAAGTCCAAAGAATCTACACTTGGTTCAACAAAAGTTCCTAAAACTACATGACGAGAAAACGAAAAGACTGTGGTTTTTGTGGCCAAATGAAGGGAAGGGCTCTCAATGTGGCTGCACAGGGGGATGTGCTTTCTTTGGCTCGAACAGAAATGGGCCTAATTTCTTAAAACCTAATCCCTCAGACCTCAACGATGGAATAAATATTGCCATGTTTAATATAATTGAGAACACTCCAAATGAATACGGATACGGTCAGAGCTTACTACATTCCGGACAACTTGTGTTCCATACGCCGCCTTATAATAATTTGAATGTGTGCTTGCAACCGACGAATGTGTCGACATTGATACCGTCACCATTGCCGCAAAACCTGAACAAGTCTCCGCAATGTGCTGAACGTCGAAGCTTGACCCGAAGATTCTCATACACGAGCATGAGTAAAGGAAGTAATAATATTTTAGTTTCAAGTACCAAAAGTGACGTTCCATATGCTCGCTTAGTCGATTCCACTGTCCCTTTAGGAAGCTCCAAAATCGATAGTGATTCAAAACTAAATAAATGCATACTGAATGTTCCTCAAATGGAAAGTAGCGTATCTGATTCAAAATTAGCGTTAAGTTGTGCGGTAAAAGATAATGCCAAAAAGCCTCCGACTGACAACGAAGCCTTCATTCCACCAAAAGTACCTGCAAGACCTTCTGTAGCTATATCAGAATCACACTATTCACTTAACTCGCAAGTACCTCCAGACGATGCTAATCCACATGAAGTGCAACGAACTATGTCAATAACTAGTGAAAACCATTCCGAAGCATTCTTTTCGGCGGACGAGGACATGTTCCCAAGTCGGTCTTCAAGCTTAAAACATTCCTTCGGTAGTCGGCATAGCAATACTAAAGACAAAAGTTCGTTTGGTATTAATGATATTACAAATGAGAAATGGACAAACTCTATACCCAGATCACAGAAGGCAGATGCCCCGGATACAGTTAGCAATTTGAGCACAGGCGTCCAGCCGGATTCAGAAAGCGGTTCGGTATCATCGACATCGTTTATCTCTGCGATATCGTCCCAAGAAGACATGACGCTCGTAAACTTGCATATGCAGACAAACAAGCCTATAGTAGATTCTCCACTACTTATGGCCAGTTACATGCATAATTTGCCTCAGTACAAATGCTCCAATTGGGCATCATGTTCCTTGCCAAGCGGCAGTGATGTTTTCACGATACCACTCTTCAAACGAGCCGATGATGGAACTTTAGTTTATGTTGGACAGAGATATCTGCCATGTTTCGAGCAGCATGGTAAAGTGAATATTCTGAGATTAATTGCAAAGAAAGATGTACATAATAACCAAAATCAACATGGACCATTTTCAAATTTGACGCCGCATTTTAATTCTCAAGTTAAAGCTCATCCATATCCTCAAGGATGGTGGGATGTGCAGCAAAACGTACAAGAAAACCAGGAAAATACAACAGAAAAGAATACAACATCGACAGCCACTACCACAAGTGACAGCAAAAGTGGTCTGTTCATAAAATTGCGTGGAGAAATCGATATAATATTGACACCACTAGTTCTGGAAAGCACACAGAAATTCGTCGAATCCTTAACACCGGTCCTAGCCAATATACACCCAATAACAGTAATTAACCATCTGCGTTTACTTTGCATATCGTCTGTGCAGAGTTCAAACGTTTTGAAACAGAAACAATATGTACAGAATTGGATGCCTCAGATGCAATCACGGAATCAATCAAGTATTTTAGCAGACAAGGACGACAAATGCAAACTGGCAACTATTCCACATTCAAATATATATGAGGAGACCATCTGTGAACAGCTTCAGGCCACAGTGACAGTTCCAAAAGTGAACATAATATTCATACAATCTTCGGTTGTTGAAGACATGATATCTTTCTCGGCTTTGGATAACATTCAAGATTTGACATGTGTCTCGTTATTCGGTGTTTCAATAGATAATATTATAGCTAAATACGTCAGTTCAAAGAAGACTCTAGAATCGGTACAGTTGTATTATAGGCCGACATTGAGAGCTTTGGGCAGTAAAAAGTCTTTTGGCATTATGAAAGGTCCCCGTGCGTTGATCGCGGCTCAGTCCACTGGTAGAAAGCGAGGGCCGGAGAAAGGCGAGCCAGTCTACATAGAGACTTCGGAGCAGCAATGTGAGGATACTACCATCACACTGAACGTTGGTGAGTAAATTTTATTGTTCAATAGTTAGTTTGAACAGAGGAGTAATCGATAGGGGTTAATTGCAATTCGACAATGTCTTGTTTCTTATAGGTAAAGTCCATGGACAGCTACGACGAATACGCAACGAGTCGTCTCAGTTGAAAGACGCAACAATTACTGGTATTCCGTGCCAACATTCCAAGGTGTCATTCAAGTTCATCAGGGCAGATTCTTGTGCAAAGGGATGCGAGACGGTAAGATTTAAACACTTTACTGACGTAATCAGTAGTCGTTTTCGTCATACTCATAATTTTAATTTACTGGTATTCTCTACAGAGTTGTCAAAATGGAACAGCAGACGCCCAAAAAGACAATCCGATCGGATACATTATGTTCGAATGTGGCCTTGAAGGCATATCAATAAAAGTATCCAAACACGCACAGTCTCAAAAACCGAACGAAGAGAAGAAAATTATACGACCGGATAGCGAGAGCTGTCGAGAATCCGTCAAATCTGCTGAGGAGTTGAAACCTGAGAAGAACGCTAAGAGTCATCGGACATCGGGGATCGAAGACTTATTCCGAAAGAGGGAGTCTAATTCCAAACCCAGTACTCCGAACCTCGGGACAGCCCAGCCCCCTCCAGTTCCCCCCGAGCCGTCGACCCCAGGACCTGAAGATCCCTCGAACGACAGCAATACGACTGTAGTGCCAGTGAAAGACAGCGGGAATACGTCGTCATGTGCCATAGACTTAAAAGTGGTGTGGTTTAATTTTGCTGCTCCGCCGCGTACTCCGATCACTAAGAAGATCGATTATACGAGGTAAGTGAACTAGAATGGACAATCAATATAGGATATTAAAACAGGGTCGCATTTGACATCGTATCTGTTATTTTTATGATGTGATTGTTTAGCGATATCGATGTTCCTTTATGCCTTGACGCAAAAAAGAAAGATTTTATTAGTTCAAAGGTTCTGTCGATCCAACTATGTGTCTCTGTTTGTGGTATCGTAGCTGACGTCGTAAGAGACGCATATTCAATTGTGTTCTCGTTGACTCCTAGGTTGGACTGGAACCTCTTAAGCACGGCGTCGCCCGCTATAAACGCGTGGATGAACCCTTGCAACCGGCTCGGTATCCGCGTGGTGGCGCTGTACCGCGCGCACGCCCGCCGCCTCACCGCCACGGCCGCCAGCCTCATGGCCGCCGCGCTCGACCTGGCGCCGCACCACACCCTGCCCAAGGTACACTACACACTACACAGACACACACCTGCACTACATGATGACACGATGCCATTGTTCCGTGCGCACGAACCCTACTGAATCACCTCCAAGTTCGCTTGCCACACTTTAAATGGCTTGTGATCTATTCCAAAGTTAAATATCCTTATTTGGATTACCGCGAACTTAGATGTCTGTACGTGACACAATATTTAAATAGCTTGAAACGCGCGTACTAACCGTAAACACGATCCAAGAATTATTTAAAAACTCGTGGTTGATTGGATGACAATGCAAGCAAACGCGACTCTTAGATTGTTCCTATAGCACAGTTAGCCTCAAAAGTATCAAGATCATCTACTTTTGGGGTTGACCGTACCACTGATTATTTTTAAGCTATTGTATACCTTTTAACGCGGGCTTTGAGCGCGGCGATCGAATCAAGAAATTCCGTAACGAAAATAAAACCTAAGACGAGTTGCTCCGAAATCGGACGAATACGTAAGCAGCTGTTTGAGAGAAAGTATATAGGTGTATAGGTATCTATTAATATCAAAGAAAAAAAAAATACTGCATAAATAAAAAATAAATAAATAATTATAATTGCATAAGTTGATAAAAAATTATATGCAATAGCTTTACCGCGGCAGTCCCCGAGTGCCACACGTATTTTTTATAAAAAAAACCATTCTTCAAATTGTAGAGTCGCTACGGCCGACATACGCCAATGGCGAAGCAACTGCGTGAAGAGCCATCTCTGCAACTATGCGCTGTGCTGTTACGATACGCTTTACAAGCGGACGCGGCGGCAGTGCAGGCAGATTTGGCTGAAAGACATCTGCCATCATTATCTACACTTAGACAGGTAAGCCTTTAACTTACATCTATTTATGTATAGTACGTACGAACTTTAAAACCCAAAGGAATACTCAAGAATTAGTGATCATCGAAAATAAACCCTCAGTCATAGTAACAGGCTTTAAATTAAATTGATGCATATCGAATCAGACCGTATCAGTCCTGACCGACTGCTATTTATCCTTTGCTCTAGCTATGGAAGGCGTAATGTCAGTATTTACCATCAGTTTAGCTGTAAGACCACCCTATAGGTCTTGGAATCAATGAATGAATTAATTTATTTATAGGGAGTGATTGTTCTAAGCCGCCAATGGAAGAACATTCTCTACACACCTCTGCTGTTAGAACACAATTATAAGAGTAAAGTGATGAAGCCTTTGAACGTCACCTTTGCTCTGCCGGATTTACTTGAGGTAAGCAGATCAATTGATTCAGTCCTTTTGAAACTCCGATCAATGATTCAGCTTGATTTTATGTCATCGTCCTACGTGTACATTATTTGGGAGATTCAAGACTGGTTTGTAAATTAGTATAGTCAACATGTTAATAGGTCTTTTTAGTGATAGAAATTACGTGGTGATTTTTATTCAGGACTCTGTGGAAGGATGGCAGGTAGACAACGAGGTGCTAGACGAGAACTGCTTACTTCTCAATATGGATGTAGATAAACTTAACAATTTGCCTGGTGAGTCTTTTTATATTATATTGAATTATTTCATTGAGACAGCTTTCACCGATTGCGCATTATATTTTGATGAGAAGAAATTTAAAACACTGAGAGCCTGTTTCACAGGTTGGCAATAATTCCCTGATATCTTATCTGGTAGATATCTTTACAGGCTGTTCATTTCGAAAGAAAGAAACGGAATTATCAGATATCTGTCACATAAGCTATCCCGAACTTATTGGCAACTTGTGAAACAGGCCCTTTAGTATTTAATGTTTTCTAATTTCCACTTATCGATTTTGTTCAGTTTGTCTTAAGTGTTTTAAGTGGCGTATCCAGAATATGCATAGTTCCATTTGCATTAAATAGGGTTGCTTACGCAAAGGTAGTCATAGATGGCGCCACCGAAATGTATCCAATGGCGTTGTACGATTTATGTGACATTAGTTTTGTCTTATCATTGTAACCGATCGCGTCATTTGTTTACATTATAATACAGTGGCGCCACTAGCGGGAGAAATCGGCCGTAAGGTTCTCTATTGTCATCCATTGAAATAAAATAAAATTAATAAATCTCATAGCGTGACGGACATTCTGGGTATGCTCCAGTTTTTTAAAGAGTGTTTGTTATAAATGCGTTACAATAACCCGTGTTCGTTTGTGGCCGAAGCGAGCGCGCCGGCGGCGGCCGCCAGCCCGCGGCCGCACTCCTTCCCCTCCACGCCGCCCTCCGGTTCGTACCACTAGTACACACGTGCAGTGCACACGCTATAATGCGCTGGGATCTGATGCTTTATATCCTCCTTAGATACGGTTCTAAATAGCTCGAAGATATAAAATAGAAATAGCATTCTAAAGTGCAAATATACTTTTTTAGGGTTCCGTACCCAAAGGGTAAAAACGGGACCCTATTAGACTTCGCTGTCTATCCGTCCGTCTGTCCGTCTATCTGTCTCCAGACTGTATCTCAAGAACCGCTACAGCTAGACAGTTGAAATTTTCACAAATTATGTATTTCTGTTGCCGCTATAACAACAAATACTAAAAACAAAATAAAATAAATATTTAAGGGGGGCTCCCATATAACAAACGTGATTTTTTGCCATTTTATTTGTTTTGTGGTAGTTCCCGTTGACCTAGAATCACGAATTTTGGCAAAAAGCAAGGTCTTACAGCACAAATAAAGGGAAAATTCCAAAATATTAAAATGTTGAAAATTAAAGGGTTTCCCCATACATACATAGTTACGCCAATTAATAAAGACCTCTTAGTTGTATGGGCGCTGATACAATTTAGAGGTCTAGCTTAATTGGCACCAACCTCAAATAAGGTATATAAATAAAATTGTGCATTTCCCGTGATGAACGAACGATGGACGAAGTTTGTACGGAACCCTCGGTGCGCGAGTCCGACTCGCACTTGGCCGGTTTTTTTTTCAATTCTAGGCTGCTCTGTAGTTTTTATACAAATCCCAACGCATTATGTTTCAAGTCGTTTGAAATTGAACCTTATTGTAATTTCACATGAAGCTATTTAAAATAACCAAAAAATTCTTATGCTAATTTGTAATTAGGTTTACCAATTATAAATTTATTTTGATTAAACTTTTAGAAACTGGCAGTAAGTATTATAGATTCGCGTGGGCATGTAAAAAGGCGTGAAAATCTTTAAAACATTTTAAACGACTTGATTTTGTGTTTGTACCAACGTATAGGACGTTTAAGACATGTGTTTGGCAGCATGGTGTGTTGCATAATCCTGATTTCTATTTACCTCTATGTTAATACTTTACTTTTGCTCTTCGTTACATGTATGTTTTATTGTCTATTCTATGCTTTTTAGAATATGATTGATTTTGGAATGCAGATCTAACTGGGGTTGCTATAAAACTTAGTTTATTTCATAATTCATTTAATGTTCCATCGAACGATTCAAATCCATGTTCACGCTCATCTTTATTAAAAACTTCATGAAAATGCTTAAAAAAGGGTAAGGTTTTGTCCATCAATTTGTAATCTTAATTCAATGTGTTAAGGATGGTTATCGGTTGAAATGACTTGTCACTGTGTGCCATTATAGAGACAATGTTACTCAATCTTCTGATAGTATTTAATCATTGATTCTATTAAATTAAGAACTTAAAAAGCTTACTTATTGTGACTTTTATACTGATCAATGTTAATATAAATGTTTTAGATACTCGGTTAATGCATGTTAGCTGACATGTTGGATAAAATATCTCTTCCTAATTCTATATGGTCCTTAGGATCCAATGTAGCGACATCTATTAACGACATAAAGTAAAAGCTCACTATCAATGGATAGATGGCGCCACAACATGACAACATAAACCTACATCGCGCTATCGAAATTATCTCAGCACTAGAGTTTCCAACATCTACAGTTCACCCGCAGTCCTTTGTTACGATGACCTAGCCTGGCGGAAGATCTTCCCTTTTCAATGGACGAGTCTACCACCTCCCTCATTATTGCAATTAAATTACTCTTTTGTCAATATTCCAAAGAGTATTCAAGAAAATTATTCGTCGCGTTCCCGAAGAAAAGAAATATTTTCGCAGAATGAAAAGCATCTTATCCTAGACTAGCTTTACCGCGCGGTTTCACCCGCTTGCCCAAGGGATTTTGTGTTTTCCCGGGATAAAAAGTATAGCCTATAGCCTTCCTCGATAAATGGGCTATCCAACACTGAAAGAATTTTTCAATTCGAACCAGTATTTCCTGAGATTTGCGCGTTCAAACAAACAAACAAACTTTATAATATTAGTATAGATATGACTTATTTATGTGCCAAGATTCATCGGAATCCTTTAAGCTATTACGAACTCATAAACATTCACATTTGTAATGTTAGAAGGATGTTTATCGGCGACCATTTTAACGAGTTCCATAGACGGTACAAAAACAATCCACTCTTACTCATCCTGTTTCATACCACACCTAGCCAGTAGTACCCCTGAGCTAACACCATCACACATGTTCATGTAACAGTGCGAGCGGCGCAGAGCAGCCGCGCCAGTCTCGTGTTCCCTTCGCTGCCCTTCTCCACGAGGAAACCAGCCTTCCAGGACGATAGTATCGCTAGTGAGTGTTATAGTGTTGCTATCAAATGATTATGTTGCAATCAGTGGATAGTCATTTTTGGGCATATTCCTGAGTTGACAACAATTTTTGGCTTAGTTTAGTTTTTTTCAAAGCCTAGAAGGAGCTGGCTCTCAAATGCAGATGTAGAGAAACACACAGGTTTGGTGACAGATTTTCAACTTGAAGGTGTACCCAATCGGAGAGTTTGGCTACATCGTCATTTTTACCTTTGAACTTGCATCTGTATGTAATAACCAGCAAAAGAATCAAAACATTAATCTACTTGTATCCCGTAAATAGAACAGCTTCGATATCATATCATGAACCCAATAAATATGTATATATTACTATCCAACCGCTGTAGATTACGGTACATTGAAAGAGGACTTGCCCACCGTGGGCTCGAACCCGTCGCTATACTCTCCGCACGGCAGCGATGAGAACATGAAAAACGACCGCGCAAGAGAAGACCTTTACCAGTGGATGGCCAAGCAGGAGCCTATTAAAGTTGTAAGAATAGTGTTTATATATTTTTACAGTTATATCTCTGATGCTTAGGACGGTGATAATGCTCACTGCATGTCACATAGAAACGTAAAATATCTTACACTTTTCGACCCATAGTCTCACCGCGATATCCATATTTTATCCAGTTCTTCAGCAGTGACTTATTTTTTTATTATTTACAGTTTCGTTATTTTTTTCTCTAATAAAAAATAACCCTTAGTTATTGAATTTTTGAAAATCCTTTCTGAGTAACCCGTAAGCTATAAGAAGAAACTTTCCAAATTGCATGCATCGAAAGGTGTTCAGCATGACAAACCTAACACAGGTTTCGAAAATATGCCATCTCGAATCCAGTATAAGATCTAAACTGCTGTTTTATTCTTCTCCCATTCTTAATATTCCATCAAGCCGATTATATGTCTAAATGAAACTGAATCCATTCAAATTCTTATCATAGAAATATAATTCTAGACTCGATAAATCACGTTTTTCTAGGAGTCAAAAAGTAAGAAGCCGATAATCCCGCAGTCCAAGATGAACCCCCTAGCGATGGCGGCCGCAATGCCAGCCTGCAGCTTGTATCCTCTGCAAGGGTCGATGATGCTGCTGGACGCGCATCTTGTCTTCCAGCCGTTCCTTGCAGCTTTAGGAGTCTCACCGAACCAAGTCACACAAGGTAATAGCACCAGGAATTCTTATTTAAGAGTCTCTCCTCTAATGTCTTGTGGAGATATTATTTTCATTTAGGTTGGTTTTTGTTTCACCACAATCTCATCATGATAATTGGTGATCTGGTCGAAGGTGGTAAACATACGAAGCCTAAACAGTAACTGGCTCTCAAGTGTAGCTACCGGAATACACCGGTAGTTGTTTGGCGAAAGAGTTTCAACATAAGGGCTCTAATTATTACTATTATTATAAGCCTTCTGTCAGATATTTCACTATTGGTTAGGTTCTTTAGTTGTTTCATTGGTTGTAATATCTGTGTGCTTTGTTATAGCAAAGGCCTCCTCCAACTGACTCCACTTTTCTCTTTCTCTGGCTGGTGTTGACCAAGTACCGCCCGCCATTGCCTTAATTTCGTCGACCCATCGCCTTAGTGGTCTGCCTTGTTTTCTTTTCCTGTTGCCTGTGTACCAGTTCATCAGGGCTCCAATAGTGAAACTGAATGAATTGACATTTCAATTACCTATCTACTCCCATAATAATTTATCCAGATTGCAAGTTCAATAGAAATAACACCGATAATGTAGCTAAACATAAAAGTAGAAAATCGCTTTCGAATTTCAGTTTCTTTTTATGATGTTATCGGCATCATGGCGTATGATGATGTGGCTGAAGGTAGTAAGCGCACAAATCCTAGATGTAATTCTTAATCAATCTGTCTCGCTCGCAGTCATTGGGCTTAGGTAGTAAAAGTATATATGATTGTAACCAGGCGAGTCAAAGAACAAGAGTGGTTCAGGCGAGAACGGTCGGTCGGTGTCGGGTCCGCCAGCGCTGGAGTCGCTCGGGTCGAAGCTGTCGCTGGTGGCGTGGATGGACACGTTCCGCATCGACATCGTCGTCAGTGATCTGGCTGCCCGGGACCGGCGACACAACGCCAAGGGGAAGGGTATGTACACTACAACTACACTACTGTAAAGAGTGTATCTAAACGAGCCCAACCAAATAGTCTAGGTGATATTGTTTTGAAGTTGTTGTGGGTTAACTAGATGCGGTGATGCGGTATGATCTGCTGGTTTTAGTAAATAATATGTATTCATATTTTAACGAAATTATTTTCTCTAAATTACATGAAATGTTGCGGTTGAACTGTGGAATAAATAAATAGCTACCATAAACTCCATAAAGATGGCTTAACTTCTGAATAGAATTAATATTTTTGCAATTTTTTGAGTCTATTTTTTGTTGAATGCCGACCTTTATAAATCCTAAAAGGCAACTGACCACGTGCTATGGCTTCCTCACGATGTTTTCCTTCACCGAAAGCTGAAGCTTATTACAGGATTTGAAGCCTTAAATCTTAATACACGTATCACCATACTACAATCCGTACAGGCAACCCGAATCACATAGACATACCGTCAGAAACGCCAGCGTTCCTCTGCGAGAAGGTGTCCATAGACGTGGACCTGAAGAAAGTGGCCGACATGGCAGTCGATGACCTCATACAGAGGCAGAACGTACTATACATATCGCGTGGACAACTCAAGAAGCATATCAGCACTATGCTCAACTTCAATATAAGCATACGATTTATATCGCAGCAGGTGAGTTAGTATGTTAAAAATGAAAATGAAATCAACCGAAAGCTCAAACTCATTATTGGGTATCAACCCACGACCTTCAATGAGCTACCAATAACCTTATAATTTTTTCCACAATTTTACTCAAATATTAACCTATAAAATCTTTATCTATACTTCTATACTAATCTATACTTCTATACTAATATTATAAAGAGGAAAGATTTGTATATAAGTAAGTATGTTTGTAACGAATTGGCTCAAAAAGTACTGGACCGATTTTAAAAATTCTTTCACCGTTAGAAAGCTACATCTTCACCAAGTAACATAGGCTATATTTTATAGGGAACGCGGGTGAAACCGCGCGGAAAAGCTAGTACTTGATAAATTGACGATACGCCATTTATTTCTGGGTGACCAATCTATTATGATTGATTTATTATATTTTTATTGCGATAGGTGAACATGCCACTACTACGACTGTTGCATCAAATCAGCAACATGTACCAAAACGTGAAAGATACGCAAGTTGAACTCAGGAGTCAGACGAAGATATCGCATCGACAGAACAAACATACCTCTTCATCTGGTAAGAATCATTATCATCATATAGGAGATAACAAGTTAGTCTTTCTATGTGGATTTGATAGTTTGAATTTTCGTAAACAACATTCTATTATATAGATTTTTAATCCAATCTTTGTTTGCATTGCAATATGGAGGTTTGACAGATTTTTCTAATCGAAAATAAACTTTATGTCATAGGTCCTGGTTAGAAATTCAATTATTTCATAACTTGAGTTATGTTTTGATGACGCTAATACAGACCTAAGAATTATCAACTTTTTGTCTTTAACTCAGTTGACCAAAGTTAATTCTTTAGTTTCAGATTTCCGCGAGAACCTAGTTAGTGTAACATCGCTCGAAAAAGACGTTCAGTACGCGACGCTAGAACCTAAATGGGATCTGCTCACACCGGCATTGAACCCTGAACTAGGGGCTGCAATACCCCAGTCTTTAAGTCAACAGAAGCTGAGTCAACCGGCTCGACCCAGGCCGCAGTCGTTTGCGCAGAAGTTAAGATCTACGGGGAAGAGTGTTAAGGGGAAATTAGGTATGTTTGTTATGTATGTATGTATTGTATGTATGTTACAAAATGAATTCCTACTTATTTTAGATGACAGTAAAAAAAAGTATATTTATAGTGAATCGACTCTATCATCATCATGTTTATCATTTTTGAATGAGTCCATCGGACTCATTACGTAATATGGTCTTAAAAAGACCTCTTGAAAAACTCAGGTCTTAGGATAGCGTCTCTCTTTCTATATCTTCTCTTTTTGTTACATGACGTTAGAAAATGATGGATATATTTAAAACTTGGGTTTTATATATATTTAAAACATGCTATAAACTATATCACATAATAAAAGTGAATGACTGAAGATTTTTTATGACAGGTGCGTGCGTTGTAATTAACTGCTAAAATATATTTAGAGATCCATGTGCAATTCCTTAATTTAGTTGATTGTGACAGGGTACAGCTCGCTGAACGAAGGCGCACACACCCCTCAGTTCCCGGCACACACACACCCTCACGGCCACCCCCACCCCCACGGTCTCCCCCACGGCCACCCCCACAGCCAGGCCCCGAGCGTGGGCGTGGCGTCCATCGGGTCCCCGGGCGGGTCCGCGGCCGAGGGCAAGCTAGCGCCGAGGTGCTGGAGGACGGTCTATCTCCTCTTGGATCTATACGCTAACATGCCTGACGCAGAGACTATTACGCACCGGTAAGTATCCTTAAATATCTTTGCCCTTTCTAACTACGGGTAAAATTATCTTTTATTTTTTAACAGGTTTGTTGAGTCCTTTAAAAATGTTCATATTACATAATTTTATCCATATCGACAGATTCTCCGTGACAACTGACATCCCAGAGCATTACCGACATAGTAAAACAGCTCGTCCAAGTTCTAGGGAACAGAACACAAGTAATTCTTCAGCGAGCGCTGCTAACATGGGCATAGTCGTCGTAGGGGTAGCCAGGTTTGTTTCAGATCTAGTTTTATTTACATTTACATAAAATTTACTTTCGTATAATTGCTATAAAGGAAACCAATTTACACTGTTTAGTGTAGGATAAAACAATGCTGCGCTTGTTAATTTCGTTATGAAGATTTTATTCAGGCATTCGACAACATTAGCCATGATTTTTATTATTATTGCCCTTTAACACGTCACTAGAATTTGAATAGATTTTGCTATAGTTCTAATATTATGTCAGTGAATATCTTAAATCTATTGTCTTAAATAAATGGTTAATATACTTACTTTGCAACACCTGGTATTCCACAAGGAGCTCACTTTTGACCCTTATTTTTCCTATTCTCTACCAGTGACATTATTTTCGGAAATAATTCTCCACCATAATTCTATGTTTTTCAATATCCTGGCCACCATACCGGGCGTACACGATTTTTTATTTTGGGATTAGAGAGCCGTGTGTGAGATTCCCTGGGTATTCTTACTATATTACTTTTTAGGATCCACCGCACGCGGGTCCTCGCGTCACTATCGGGCCTAAAGTTAGAAGCAGAGATCACATCACTACAAGCGTCACTGTCGGCCTCTCGAGCCCGCCAGTGGGCGCTGACCGGCAACCTCGGTCGCACCGCCATCTTGCTTCTTGAGGGAGCACCGCCTAACCAGCAGTAAGTACCTTATTTATTTATTTATGATAGTGTAAATTTAATGCCATCAAAAACATAACTTGTAAAAAAACCAAGTCTCGCAACTCAGTTCTTCTACCGTAAAAAGTTGTGAGATCCATATATTACCAAGTCAGTTAATTTATTCAGTCGTGAACGTCTGAAATACTGAAGTTACCACCGATTCGGAAGTTAAGTAGTATCTATAAACACATAGTAAATTTAGTTAACTTGTCATAATATTGTTGTCTTAGCTTTCTAGCTTTCCAGCTTACCGCCCCGCGGTTTCACCCGCGATCCCCTATTTTACCCTCTCAGGATTTGAATTTCAGAAAATCTTTTTTTAGTACAGTCGACGTCAAAGATATATTTACAATTGAAAGTTACAAAAAGATCTTTACATTAAAATAAGTTGCCATGTAATGTGACAAGTGCTTGTTTACGTGATATATTACAGTTTTATATTTTCACTCAATGTGCCCAAAACATATATACACTATTTAATCCATGGAATTTGCCACTTTTTCTGACTTATATTCGTTTACATGACAAGTTACATAATAATATTTACTCTTAATGTACCAAATTAAATTGCATGTAAAGCTCAATTTTAATATTTACAATCAACCATACATAAACAGTTTTATATTTCCTGGTAAATAAATACCTTTACAAACAATTGAAAGCAGCAGTCTAAAATATTGACAATCGTCGAAAAGAGTACCATACTGTCAAATGGTCTGTTTGTCTCGTTTTCGTGGTCTCGTTCGTTTAGATGACGCTATCAATGCTATGTCGAGTCTTTAATTCCGATGTTTACATTTAAACCATTTTCAGTATTTTTGATTTTCAGAGTTCCGTACCCAGAGGTTAAAACAGACCCAATTACTAAACCTCTAGTGTCCGTTCGTCTGTCTGTCTCTCACCAGGCTGTACCTATCTCACGAACAGTTATAACTAGGCTATTAAAACTTTCAGGCGATGTATTTCTGTGCCCCTAAGTTCAATAACAAATACTAAAATCAGAATAAAATAAATATTTAAGTCGAGCTGTTTATTTGTACAACAAATGTGATTTTTTGAAAATTGTACGGAACCCTTAATGTACGAATCCGACTCGCCCTTGGCCGGTTATTTTGTAAATGCATAGATACTGAAGAATACTAAGTTTAAATAAAAGTGAATTTAAGGCCGAACTTCCTTACGTAAGTTAAGCCCGATTCGATGACTAACTGTATGGATTGTCATGGTCATGGGTATCTGTTGGATAAATGTCTATCTGAGGAATAAAAATTGGCCCTAAAGTTGTGCTTTTTAGCTTTAGGGGGCTTTTATTCTTGAACGTGGCTTTATTGTTATGTTGATCAAAAGCTGACATACCTACTTTCGTTTCTACTATACCTTTTGATTAAAAGACTTATGAGTACAGTTAGGTGTTTTAATTTTAAAAAAAGTGCTATACTAGTTCTATTAAAAAAAAATACTTCTTATATAAATAATCATACAACGTGTGAATATCTTAATGTTTAAACATTTTAAAATCGTGTGTAGCCGCCAAAAGCATCCTGCACGTCTTGTAAGCGTTGGCCCATAGAGCGGACTAAATTTTCGCAGTAGTCAATACCGCGATAGTATTCCCACAGCTCGTGTACATGTTCTCTTAAATTTTGTTTAGTCTTTACCTTCGAAGAGTCCCAGTTTTGGACCATAAGACCCCACATGTTTTCAATAACATTCATGTCCGGGGATTTTGGTGACAACTTTATCAGTTCTATGCTATCTTGTTCATTGATCCATGCTTGGACTATACGGGAAATATGGACCGATGAGTTGTCCTGTACCAAATATATTTTTTTATCACCAAATGAAGCTTTAAGTGTTGGTAGTAAGACATCTCTGAGGATTTCTAAATAATTGTTGGCATTCATTCGTGTTGTGATTTCCACAAGTTCACCTGGACCCGAACTCGAAATCCACCCCCAAAAACCAATTGACAGATGTCCACTTCTTCTATCGGCCAAGACATTTTGTTCGTCGTAACGCGTGTTTTCCACGCGATATAGGGACACGCGTCCATCTTGGCGTGTTGTGAAGACCTTTTCGTCGATAAAAACCGCGTCTTCAAAGTCGAAATATCGATATTTATTTAGTTTCCTCGCAGGGATTCTACGACGAAGTCCTGCACTCTTTAATCGTCTTCTGATTGTATTAGCACTAACATTTAATTGTTGTGCATATGTAGGTACGCTTATGAATCGCTGGACTATCACACTTTCTATTAAAGCCCTGTCAGTGTATTCAGAGGTTTTTTTATTTCGGCCCTTAGATGAGTGACATTTCACTGTTCCCTCGTTGCCCCATCTGTTGATCCACAGATACACCGTTGGTCGCTGAAACAAGACAAGAGTGATGAGATTCACTATTTAATATTTCTCATAAAATTTAATATGTTATGACGTAAGGCCATATTTATTACCGTCATTTGAAGGTTTACTTACCGAAATACCATATTCACGCATGGTAATTATTTTGTGCTTTGTATGGTCGTCTATGCGAAACATTTTATTTAATATTGTTTATGAAATTTATCTTTACAATGACACTCGCAATGCATCAATGACGCTCGAAAAGATAAAACACTTCTAGAAATATCATAAATAAATAAATAGAAGAATATTCCAATTCTTAATATGAATTATTAAAAATAAGTACCTAAGAAGCTAAAGAAAATTATAGCAAGGAGGTTTCTTAAATAAAAGGTAGGCCAGAACGAAATAGATGAATTATAAAGAAATTTGTAAATAGACAGGTGATGTATGTAAATATGTTTTTGTAGCAGAATGCGTTAATGTTTTTATGCATCATGAAACGTAAAAACAGAAATGTTGCTCTTGACGTGTATCACGTTTGACACATTGAGTGTAAATATTATTCTGTAACTTGTTATGTAAACGAATATAAGTCAGAAAAAGTGGCAAATTCCATGGATTAAATAGTGTAAACATATTTTGGGCACATTGAGTGAAAATAGAAAACTGTAATATATCACGTAAACAAGTACTTGTCACATTACATGGCAACTTATTTTAATGTAAAGATCTTTTTATAACTTTCAATTGTAAATATATCTTTGACGTCGACTGTACACTCCTACGTTATAAGAAGTCCTAATCCGTACGTACAAAGTGTATTTCCTTACTCCCATACCATGAATAAAAAAATACATCACTTTTCGGGTGAAAAGAGAGAGATAAAATATTTACACCTAATTTCGTATTCCAACTACTTTCCACAAAATCATTACTTATCAACTATATATTTCAGAAAATTTAGATACACCATTAATTTATTACACCATGTTGCGAGACAATTGACATTTGTAGGTTTTATACTTCCAACAAAGATTTATTCCCTTTTTCATCTATACGGGGTGGAATTTCAAAAATACTATAAAACATTTTCCTTAGTTTCTAGCCAGGAGCCCAAATACCTGTATGTCACATTATAAATTGGTCTTTTGAGCAGGGCATATTTCCAACTCTCCTTAAATATTCAATCGTCAAACCATCAAGTTTCTGGTAAAAAACTATATTTTAAATGAAAATCAATTTGGTTTTAAAAAAATTGTTCGACGTCTATGGCTTGTTTTTCTTTGGTCAAGCGAATTTCAGAAGCATTAAATAATAAAATGTTAGTAATGTCTGTGTTCCTAGATATGAGCAAAGCCTTCGATTTTGTAAGTCATAAGCGTTTGCTTTGCAAACTACAAATATATGGACTTAGAGGTAAAGTAAATGATTGGCTAGAGAGCTACTTAAGCGATCGGCAACAACATACATAAATTAAAATGTTAGTGGGTGATACAAAAAAAAAAACATTTGAATCATCATTAAAAATTAATAGCAGTGGCGTACCACAATGTAGTGTACTCTGGGGTAACTCTGTAGACATGAATAGAGTATTTATAACCCAAAAGAAATGTATAAGGGCACTTAATGGATCAGAATACCTGGCTCACTGTAAACCATTATTTAAAGATTTGAAAATTTTACCACTCCCATGTCTTTACATTTGGGAAATATGCTTATTTGTAAAGAAACATCCACAATTATTCCCACTTCATGATGTGGTTTTATATAAACAAAATAGCAGAGATTTGTACAAACTATATGTGCCAGACCAAAGATTGAATATATATTGTAAAAATGTTTATTGTATGGCCATAAAAATATATAACAAATCATCAATAGACATGAGATCATTGCCATTGCAAAATTTTTGACGTAAACTATTCAATTGGCTAATTGACATGCGTTTTTATTCAGTGCAAGAATTCTGACATTTCTAATTGCTAACTGGGTATTCTTTAGGATTATATATTTTTATGAAATTTTGACTAATTTGAAATTTAATGTACTTAATTAATTACCTAATTTAATTTTGGTTTATGTAATGAAAATATTTAACTGTGTAATGTTTCCTTTTATAATATTTAATATTTCTACACCACTCTGGTAGAATATGCAGAGCTTCATCATTAATCCAACTTACTGTACCATATTCTTGGAAATAAATTATTTACATATTTACAATTAAAGTAAAAAATACAAACTATGATATATAGAAAACATCTTTAAAGCCCTCGCTGCTGTAAATTATTATTATTTTTATTATCAATTTTATGAAAATAAATCCAAAATTAATCCCCTATTTTAGGGGTTGAATTTCGGAAAATCCTTTCTATGTTTAACCCTACGTTATAAAAAGAAGACGCAATCCCTACAAAGAAAGTCTACCTCCTTTCTCTATGCAAAAAAATATGTTTTCCCATACAAATTTTTACATCCCTTTTAACCCCCTTAGGTAATAATGTTTGAAAAATACCGACCTACGTATTTATTTATTTTTGTTGAAGAATATTAACACCAAGTTTCAAATAAATCTGACCAGAAAAATAATAATTTCCATACAAACTTTGCCACGCTTTGTCCAACCTTTAGGGGGTGATTTTCTAATAACACTGAAACACCTATCTTTTCATTTTTAATAATTTACTTTAATACAAACATTCATGGATTTGTCATCAAAACTGACAAAGTTACATACAAACGAACATCTCCTATTTTGCGCCCTTAGGGGTTGAATTTTGAAAAATCCTTTCTTAGTGGATGCCTACGTTATTTAAGGAAGGTGTTTACAAAATTTCTAACACCAGCAGTTTAGGCTGTGCGTTGATAGATCAGTCAGTCAGTCAGGACAAGCTGCTTTATTAGTATAGATTAAAATTATTACGTCTTACGGCTGAGATGATAAGATTATAAGCTGAAATTGCAAGTTTGATCGTCATTATCAGTAGTAAGTAATTCCTAATGAAGTTCAATTAATAAAAAAAAACTAATCAGCAAGACTTGTTTCAAATAAATGACAAAACATCATATTATTGTGAAAATGAACCACTTCAAAACTTAATTTTTTATTCACCTTCTATTCGGTTGCGCCAACTAATGCGCAATACTCTAATAGGATTTGTAAAGTTTAGTATTCACTATAGGGGCACGTATCATCAAAAAAAAAACACAAATCAATTACTTAAACAAACTTGTTTATTAGCAAGCTCTATCGGGATCGTATCACAGATCGCTTGGATGGATTTATTAACAAAGGATTAGGTTATGGATGAGTATTTTTGGACTAGATATAGATTAGACTGTGGGGATGTGAGCGCCCTGGGGCTGGAATCCATTCTCGTCGGCGATGTAGATCACTGTGTAGACGACACCATCTGGGCCAGAGTAAGAGTACTGTCCACGGATTGCAATGCCCCCGTTCTCTCTTCCATCGTTAATTGGCTGTCCCTGGGCTTGTTGGCTGATACCGTTGGAGGTCTGAAATCTATTGGACAAAGTTTGATAATAAGTTTCTTTAGCAACCCTGTTAGATGATTCAAATTTTAATTTAATCGTTACATTTGATCCGATGTTAAGGTGGGATCAGTAAATTTAAAATATAAGTATTTAGGGATACTTACTCATTATTGAAAGAGCCATCGCCAGTATTAGGTACGTCCAGTGAGCGTTCAATCACAGCATCAGCTTCAGGGCCAGCCGGGGCGGCAACGGCGGCGGCGACGATCAAAGCGAATACGACGAACTGTTGTAAAAAGACCGGAATATAAGATGACAAAAAATCTGATAGTTAATGAAACGATGAAGAAGTATCATTATTAAAGATATCTAGAAATCATCAAAGTTAAAGTAGGACTGTTAAAAGGCACTTAAAATTGATGATTAATAACATGATATGTTCGAGCCTAAACAAGTATTTTTAGGTTTTATTTTATAGCCGAGAACCCTCGCTACGATTGAAGCAAAACAGCGTCTTCGAGTCGTGACCGCATCACATTTGGCCTCTTTCTTTTTTCTTATTATTAAAAAATTAATGTCAGTCTATTGTCAATACATTTGTTGGAGTTGATTCTAAATAATTTTATCACCGCGCCGCTTTATTTTAATTTGATTCAAAGCACCCTTCCTGTGCGACTTGGAGATTGCCAAGGAGCTGAAATCAGGTGAGTGGCTATTGGTTATATTATAACTCATAAAGTTACTTGTTTGGGTATAACATCTCACCGCCGCATTTTTACATGGGAGGAAACGGAGACGTGAGGAGGCACACCTAAGAATACAGTCCACTAAAAAGGCTTTTAACATCTTGCCCCATCATTTTGGTCCGTCGAACCGCACGTTTTGCAGTTTTTTTTTCCCTTTTATAATTTCGTATATAACCGCTTGAATTTTCAATTTCGCAATTTGTGTTACTTTGTATTGTTGGGTTCTGGAGTTTTCCATTTTAGAAAAATGACGTCTGAAATAACACTTTTATTAAGCAAACGCGATTCTTATTTTGCACGTATTCAAAACATTTACCAATCAATACCGAAAAATAAAGGCGAGAAGAATCCTTTGTTTGAATTGCAAGCAGAAAATATAAATAATTTACGCACAGAATTTGTTCATCTAATTGACCAAGTTAATTCTAAGAGCTTGAAACATGACGAGACCTATGTTCCTACTTATGAAACCTTATGGGCTTTTGATGATATGTACTACGCTATAAAAACTGCTCATAGTATTAAAGATTCTCGTAGCACCGATAACGTTGCTAATACTTCGACTACACTAAAGCTACCTCGTATAGAAATTCCTGAATTTCATGGGGATATTCAAAAGTTTCCATTATTCATCGAATCATTTCGAACAATCGTGCATTATAACACCACCATAACAGATGCAGAACGCATTCAGTATCTTATTTCAAAATTGAAAGGCAAAGCTCAAAGTATTTGTATAGGCATTGCGCCTACCCCTGATAATTATAAAGTATTATATGACACTTTGATAACTAAATATGAAGACACGCGTGCTATCGCTATTTCGTACTTAGAAACTATACTGAATTTGAAATCTTTACCAAGCAAGGCATCGCCTTCTAGCTTAGAACAATTCATCGATCAGTTTTCAACTTCGATTTCCGCACTACGTCAACTAAAAATAGAAGATTTAGCCGATTTTATATTTGTACATATCGGATTACGCAAATTAGATTCAGAGACTTCCCGTGCATTTGAAATGTCTTTAAGTAAGAAAAATTCTTTTCCACAATATAATGATTTTGTATTGTTTATTCGTGATCAAACGAAGATTTTACAACGAACGATGCCCGCGTCACCTGTTTCTTTTGCTCGCTTGGGACATGTACACCGGAGTGAAGCGGTCATCTCGAATCGCCCGCCGCAGACATTCTTAGTAAACAATAGTAATCCTGTTTGTAGTTATTGCAATAGTAACAAACATTCAAATTTATACCAATGCGACTCATTTTCAAGTTTATCACCTATTGAGAAATATAATATCATTAAAAGATGTAATGGTTGTGTCAATTGTCTAAGTGTCCGCCATACTCTTGTGTCATGTAAATCTATGTCAAGTTGTAGGTTCTGTAATAGGCCGCATCATAGCCAGCTATGTCGCTTTTCCACAGACTCACGATCAAGTACATCGAATCAAGGTTCATATTTTAATAAACAAAATCATAACTATGGTTATGGTCAAGTAAATTCATCCGCGTTCGCCGCGCCGCTGACGCCGTCGCAGCCCGCCGCACCGCTGACGCCGTCGCAGCCCGCCGCACCGCGCAACTTCGCGCTCGCACCGCACCACGCCGCCGCGGCTGCCAGCACCGCTTCGCAACCCGCCGCTACTTCGCCACCGCGCGCTAGTGGTCAGCGTAATAGCAATAATATCGCCGCCACCGCGCCATTGTTTACGGGCTCTGCTACAAGTAAACAAGATTCGCTTAAAACCGTGTTGCTCGGAACCGCTATTGCATCAGTTTTAGATTCTTTCGGTAATCGCCGTAATATTAGAATATTAGTTGATATGGGGTCACAGAAACATTTCGTTACGTCGCGTTGTTTACGTACATTAGGTATAAAAATATTGCCTGATAATAAAAATACGTTAGTTCAAGGTATCGGGGAAAATACGCAGCCTATTAAAGGTGTTTCGAATTTAACGTTATTTTCAAACTCTGATGAACATTTCTCATTCGAGTTGCAAGCGCTAGTTATTGATAAAATATCAGGTAATCTTCCTGAAAATCAGATAGACACCGCGTATCTTGATTATTTGCAAAATGCACCCCTCAGTGACCAACATTGGTATTTACCTGGTAGAATCGATCTATTACTAGGCGCTGAAGATTTTGTGAAACGTATTTTAAAGACTAACCGCATTATTGGACCATCTGGTCTTCCTGACGCTATTGACACCGTTTTTGGATATATTGTTTCTGGTTCCGCCTTTACGTCTAACCCTAAACTGCCGTCGGTAAAAAACTTCCTTGTTACCACTGAAAATGTTGACAATCTTCTTTCAAAGTTTTGGGATATCGAAGAAGTTCCCATGCGCAAGCATCTATCCGCTGATGATAAGAAGTGTGAGGAAATATATCTACAAAATACGACACGGGATAATCGTGGCCGCTACGTTGTTCCTTTACCATTTTGCCGTGATCCAAAAGATTTAGGTGACTCTCAAACTACTGCGACGCGTAGATACAACTCACTGGAAAGACGATTCACACAAAATAATTCACTTCATAAACAATATGATGAAATCATTCGCGACTATTTAGATAAGGAATATATTACCTTAGTTTCTGAATCGCAAAATAATTCATCTTTTTACATTATACCGCATCATCCAGTTATCCGCGATGACAAACTTACGACTAAGGTTCGCCTCGTACTGGACGCTAGTGCCGCTACTTCAACAAATATATCGTTAAATGATTGTTTATATTCAGGACCTAATTTACAATCTGATCTTCTCACAATAATTTTCCATTTCCGCTTATTTCCCATCGCAATCACCGCAGACATCCGTCAGATGTATTTACGAATATTAGTTTCACCTGACTTTCACCGCTATCTTCGAATTTTATACCGCTTTTCAAATGAACCTAAACCGCTAATTTACGAATTCAACCGCGTTTGTTTTGGCCTTAAATGTAGTCCATATCTCGCCATGCGCACAATTAAAAAACTTATCGAGGATGAAGGCTATGCCTGTCCTGATGCTTCCGCTATTATTTCCCGCAATCTGTACATGGACGATTTAGGAACTTCCGTTATGGATGAAAACACCGCTATTAATATTTCTCGCGATTTAATTAACTTGTTTCTTAAAGCAGACTTAGAATTAGTCAAATTCTCAAGTAACTCGCAAAAACTACTTGAACAGTTGCCAGAGCAACATCGGCTGTCCGCTTCTGTTGATATTTCTGATAATGACGAATTGAAAATTTTGGGTTTACGTTGGTGCCCACTAGATGATCAGTTTTCTATTACCGTTAAATCAGACCCGCATAATATTATAACTAAACGAACTATCCTGTCAACAATCGCCAAACTTTGGGATTTGGTAGGCATCGCAGCACCTATAATTTTGTACGCGAAATTAATGATTAAAGCCCTTTGGCTAATGAAGCTGGATTGGGATGAACAGCCACCCGCTGACGTTTGTACGCGGTGGTTGAGTTTTAAATCTGAACTTCCACTTCTGGAAAAACTTAAAATTCCGCGTCACCTCGGTATCAATTCCACAGATTGCGAATTGGTTCTGTTAGGTTTTGCTGATGCAAGTACATCTGCCTATGGAGCTGTGGTTTATTTATGCGTGATACATCCTGACTTTCCTAACAATATTGTCAATATTGTTTGTGCAAAGTCCAAAGTGGCTCCAGTCAAGGTACTTACTTTGGCTCGTTTAGAACTCTGCGCATCTTTATTACTTGCTAAACTTTTAAGATACGTATCTGATAATATATCAGACAAATGTAAAGTTTCAAAAATATTTGCATTTACGGATTCCAGCGTTACTTTACATTGGATTCATTCTTCACCGCACCGCTTCAATGTTTTCGTCAGCAACCGTATTGCTCAAATAAATGATTATTTACCCGCATCGCATTTTTTCCATGTCGCCGGTAAAGAAAATCCGTGTGATTGTTTGTCGCGAGGGCTCACGCCTAGTCAACTGCTTGACCATTCGTTGTGGCTGCATGGTCCTTCTTGGACTCATCAACCACTTTCTGAATGGCCTCTCAATAATTTTGTTTTTAAAGATGAAACTATATTACCTGAGGTTAAAGCTAAAGTCCTAACTTTATTAGTGGCTGACCGTGAAAAACCATTTTTTTGTGAGTTAGCATCCCGTTTTTCTTCGTGGAGCAAGCTCCTCCGAACTGTAGTTTACATATTAAGATTTTTAAAAAAACTACCGCGCGCCTTTAGCATTTCGGTTGTAGATCTAAAGGTGGCTGAAGAAACCGTTTTATCCGATGTTCAATTTGTTCATTTTGATAACGAAATTAGTGATATTTCCAAAAATAAATTGCCATCAAAACAATTACGCCCACTTTGTCCATTTTTAAATAATGGTTTATTACGAGTCGGTGGTCGCTTAAATAAATCTGATCTTGAATTTTCCGCTAAGCATCCTATTTTGTTGCCTAATAATGATCACGTGGTAAATTTAATTATTGACGCCTATCACAATAAATACTTACATCCTGGGCCTAATTTACTAATGTCTCTGTTGCGCCAGAGGTATTGGATAATTTCATGCCGTAAAATCGTTCGTAAGCGTTTTCGACTTTGTAATCGCTGTTTCAGAGTCAATCCAAAAATTGATTCTCCTTTAATGGCTGATTTGCCAACGTGTCGTGTAATAGAAGCCAAACCGTTTTTACATACCGGGGTGGACTACGCTGGTCCTATACCTATTCTTATCAGCCGCTATAGAGGTGCTCGACAACAGAAATCTTACATTTGTTTATTTATTTGTCTTGTAACTCGCTGCACACACATCGAGCTTGCAGTCGATTTAAGTACATCCGCTTTTATTAACGCATTTAAGAGATTCGTGTCTCGTAGAGGCACTTGTTCTACGTTATACTCTGACCAAGGAACAAATTTTATAGGAGCTAAGACTTATTTTGATGAATTGACTGGTCTTGTTAATTCAAAAGATTTTAAAACCGCTTTTTCTGTTGAAACGCGAAATCAAGGTGTTAACTGGAAATTTAATCCGCCAAGCGCCCCACACTTTGGTGGATCTTGGGAATCGAACATCCGCAGTATTAAACTTCATTTAAAACGCGTTATTGGCGAACAACTGTTAACTTACGAGGAAATGCTCACGCTGCTTACCCAGATAGAAGCTTTGTTAAATTCGCGCCCGTTGACGCTTCTTAATTCAGATCCATCTGAACCAACGGCTTTGACACCTTCGCATTTTTTGACCCTTGGTCCATTAAATTCGTTGCATAACGCGGACGTTTCAACGCTACCTCTCAATTTAGTCAAGCGTAAATATTTATTAGATAAAATTATCCAATCGTTTTGGAAACGATGGAGAACAGAATATCTTCATACACTCCAAAACCGTCAAAAATGGAATACTCCAACCGCACCGATTACAAAGGGTACAATAGTTTTGGTACATAATGATAATGTCCCCCCTTTGAAATGGCCGTTAGGTGTAATCGATGATGTTTTTCCCGGAAAAGACGGTATAGTCCGCATTGTTTCTGTACGCACGAATTCAGGTATTTATCAAAGACCTGTGGTCAAGGTTGCTCCTTTACCACTTCAGTAAATTCATTCGTCGTATAACTGCTAACTATTTTACTTAACTATCCAACTATTTTAATTTCTTATGATTTTCAATGTGGAGGTCAATTATTAAGTTTCGTATCGCGTAATATTTTTGAGTTTTATCTTTTTTGTGCATTCTCGCGCTCTTTGTTCGTTAGAAGAACAGGGAGATCTTTGTCCTTCTAGGCGGGGGGAATGTTCGAGCCTAAACAAGTATTTTTAGGTTTTATTTTATAGCCGAGAACCCTCGCTACGATTGAAGCAAAACAGCGTCTTCGAGTCGTGACCGCATCACATTTGGCCTCTTTCTTTTTTCTTATTATTAAAAAATTAATGTCAGTCTATTGTCAATACATTTGTTGGAGTTGATTCTAAATAATTTTATCACCGCGCCGCTTTATTTTAATTTGATTCAAAGCACCCTTCCTGTGCGACTTGGAGATTGCCAAGGAGCTGAAATCAGGTGAGTGGCTATTGGTTATATTATAACTCATAAAGTTACTTGTTTGGGTATAACATCTCACCGCCGCATTTTTACATGGGAGGAAACGGAGACGTGAGGAGGCACACCTAAGAATACAGTCCACTAAAAAGGCTTTTAACATCTTGCCCCATCATGATAGAAGGACGCTCACATATAAATAAACACAGAATTATTTGGCAACATTAAGTAATTTAAAAACATGAATTCCTCAAATATTGAACGTACCGATTTCATTTTTGAAATGTGGTGGTGGTGGTTTGTTTGTCTTAGGATTTGATGTCTGTAACTCGATTGAGCGACTGATGCCTTTGAGTTGTGGGAGCCGCCATTTATACTCGACGGCGCAAGCGCATCATCGCGCGGCAAGGACGCCCTGTGACATTTGAACTTATACACATCGCCGGTCTTCTCTGTCCTCTTCACTGTTTGCTTACAAAGGTTCTCAGTGATATGTCCGGTTACGTCCGTTTACGATCTAACCTACATACATTAATATCGTTATTATTGTTACAATCCTTTGAAATAAGCAATGACATTATATTTCTTAAAATTCAATTCAATATTTTCCAATGACCTTATTTCCAAAAAGGCTCGCTTATTAACATAATGAGAATTTATGAACATAGAAACTCATCATTATGCCTAAATAAGAGTGTTACAACATCTTTGATATTACTGACAATCACATGAATCATAAATAGGCGATGATAGCTCAGTGGTAGTGACGTCAGACGCCGCGGCGAAGGTCGTGGGTTCGAATCCTACAATGAGCTTGAGCTTTCGGTGAAGGAAAACATCGTGAGGAAACCATAGCGCGGTGGTAGGGTACTTTGTAGTACCCGTCTGGCTGGCTACCACCCTCAAGTTAAAAATCTGTCGCCAAACACCTATTGGTGTGTTCCGGCAGCTGCACTTGAGAGCCAGTTCCTTCTAGGCTTTGTGTGCTTACCACCTTCGGCCACATCATCACTTACCATAGTGAGATTGTGGTCAAACACAAGCCTATACATAATAAAGGTTGGGTAAACATCCACGTAGAGAGAGCCTTGACCATCATAGAAACTTATGATAGAGCTTAATTAACTTCTTCCAACTACATTATATGTGGAGGCGCCATTCCCAAAGAGTTATCTGAAAGATTTTAGCATGATGTAACATGTATTGTGTACTGGGTGATTTTTTAGTCGCTGGCAATACTTGCAGGAGTGAAAAAACTCATCAATATGAACAACTTAATTTAAAATATAACTTAACTCTAAATATTTGCCTTGTTTTAATAGAACAAGAATCGACCTTACTGTTTCATCCGTGTTTAAAAGTAGTCTATGTAATTTCTCCACCCTGACAGCTATTTTGTGCAACAGTCAGAAAAATCACTGCTCATCACAGAGTGAAGGAAGAATAAACTTTCATTAATAAGGATTAGATTCAGATGAGAGCAAATATGCTAAAAATATATGCTAAACTAAATGCTAAGCGCTTAAAATGTATATTTATTAATATTTATAGGACATTTTAAACAGGTCTTAAATTGCTACAAAAAACATTTTTTATGTGACCTTCTGTTATATATTTATTTACATATTATAGGCATATAGTATTTTTTTTTATCGGAGACAGGCAATAACGAAGACAGGTCCAATTTGAGATGAATATTAAGATGCTGACGGCTACCCACAGCTATGGGATAGCGTAAGTAATAATATTATATTGATCAAAGTTTACCCCACACCACGCTTATACGCTATGCATGCTACAATTCGTTTTTACTGCAGTTTTAACCGTGTTTTCGAAGGATCAAATATTTTCCGGAATAAAATGTTTTCTATGTTTTATTATTGACTAGCTTTTCGCCCGCGGCTTCGCTCGCGCAGACTTTATGAAATGTCTATAAGTTTTTCCCCGTTAGCCAATTTCGACGAAACAAAGCCTATTTATTCGAAGCGCCAAGTTAAGCCTAATTAAGCTGTGAAAAACCCACGAAAATCCGTTCGATGGTTTCGGAGATTAGCGTGTTCAAACAGATGTACAGACAGACAAAAAATCTAAAATGGTTTCTTTGCAATTTAACTCTTCCTACATCAAACACACTCCGTTTCAATTAAAAAAGAATGCAGATACACGCGGGTTCCAGATAACTTTCGAACAGTAGGTATAAAAGTAAATTCCAAAAATCATTGAATGACGATAACTTCTTTGCAACATCCGATTTTATTTAAATGAAGCCTATATTCTGCTCCTTTATTAATTAATCTCAGTCTACCTGTGAAATCTACATGAAAATCCGTTCAGTAGTTCCGGAAATGTGCGTTAACAAATAATCAGACAGACAGATATGATTACTTTTCTTCAATGTACAGAAACACCGGATTCTACTGTTTTATTACCTATATGTATAGATACCTTTCCGGCCCGCGGTTTTTTCTCCCGCGATCCCCTACAAAACATACTTAGTACACCCCTACGTCATAAGAAGCCCCAATCCGTATACGTACACAAAGTGTACCTCCAAACATAATTTTTTCACATACATACCTACCTTGAAAAAATCATGTTTTCCCATACACATTTTTGCACCCCTTTTCGGGTGAAAAGAGAGAGATGATAATAATAATAACCCTAATAATCTGCTCTGAGCAATATTTATGCAAGATTCGTATTCCAACTACTTTCCACAATAAAGACACTTACAAAATATATTTCCCCCGATTAATTCTACAAAACAATTTCCTTGGTTCTAGCCAAGAGCCCAAATATCACGACAAACTGTACCTCCTTACTCCATTCCAAAAATTGTTTTACCACAAAACTTTTGCATCCCATTAGGGTAAGAATTTCGAAAAACACCGACATTACGTGTTTCATTGTGTTGACAAATTAATATTAATATCAAGTTTCAAATAAATCTGACCGGTAAAATATTGATTGGCGGATTGAGTTTTCAAACATGTGTCAAAATAAAATGTAATTTAAATCAAAAGCACTAAGGAGTATTGATATCAACTTCAATACAAATCACCCCCAAAATAACTTTCTACCCCCTTTTAACCCCGTTAGGCGATGAGTTTCAATAAAATACGAAACGTATCTTCAATTAATTCTGTTAAAGAATGTTTATGCAAAATTTGAAGTAGATTGGACCAAGGAATCACGTATATTTCATACCGCTACTCGGGTGAAACCGCGGGGGACAGCTAGTTATCTATATAAGTATATATTTACAAAAGAAAAGTAGTATATGTAGTATATCAGTTATCTGGCTTCCATAGCACAGGCTCACGGCCATCTGGCCATGTTTGAGGAAATAATGTCCCAGAATATTCATTTTATTTATTTATTATTTAATTTTGTTCAATTCGCGACCAGCAACTTCGTGATTGAATAACAAACATCCACACAACTTTCAGATTAATAATAAAGTTAAAATAACGTGATAGCTACGTTTTTGCGCAGGCCGGTAAGATCACGATCATAAGTCTCATGACACAGTTCTGTGATAAAATTATGTGACACGCGTGATATGCATGCCCTGCGGCGTTACTTGCAACACACCACAGTATTCTTCTAGTCTCAGAACAAAGAGGTACGTTCCCGAACTGAACTCTTCCATACTTCGGATCCTCACACTGCGATGTTCCGATTGTTAGGGTGGATCTGGTGATCCTTCACTTGGTGTCGGTGTGTCGTTAAACATTTATCATGTGTAACCCAACCCACCAGGACGGTAGTGCGCGTGAGCGTGGGCAAGTCGCAGGCGCTGTACTCGTGGGAGGCGGGGCGGCCGGGTGCGGCGGGGCTGGTGAGCGTGGGTGGGGTGCGCGTTGACCTGCCGCAGCACCCCGTCGCGCTGCACGGCGTCATGACCCGCTCCAGTCGACAACTCTCCTCTACCCTACAGGTATCTACTACACTACATACACTACACTACACTCTACTACTAGTGAGCGTGGGCGGGGTGCGCGTCGACCTGCCGCAGCACCCCGTCGCGCTGCACGGCGTCATGACCCGCTCCAGTCGACAACTCTCCTCTACCCTACAGGTATCTACTACACTACATACACTACACTACACTCTACTACTAGTGAGCGTGGGCGGGGTGCGCGTCGACCTGCCGCAGCACCCCGTCGCGCTGCACGGCGTCATGACCCGCTCCAGTCGACAACTCTCCTCTACCCTACAGGTATCTACTACACTACATACACTACACTACACTCTACTACTAGTGAGCGTGGGCGGGGTGCGCGTCGACCTGCCGCAGCACCCCGTCGCGCTGCACGGCGTCATGACCCGCTCCAGTCGACAACTCTCCTCTACCCTACAGGTATCTACTACACTACATACACTACACTACACTCTACTACTAGTGAGCGTGGGCGGGGTGCGCGTCGACCTGCCGCAGCACCCCGTCGCGCTGCACGGCGTCATGACCCGCTCCAGTCGACAACTCTCCTCTACCCTACAGGTATCTACTACACTACATACACTACACTACACTCTACTACTAGTGAGCGTGGGCGGGGTGCGCGTCGACCTGCCGCAGCACCCCGTCGCGCTGCACGGCGTCATGACCCGCTCCAGTCGACAACTCTCCTTTACCCTACAGGCATCTACTGTCCTATTAATGCCCGTCCTAGCTCCTCTACTCCAAGGTTTTACTGACATCCAACACTAAACTGAATAAAGTTAGACAGTCAAAAGTCTTAGCAAATCGCTTAAGCGAAGTAGATGCGAGGTGATCACTTCAAACATTTGCCCGCGCAGGGATCGAGGAACGAGTTTTGAGTACGTTTAGTAAAATCCTCGCTTCGTACTATTTAATACAAGAAACAGTGTATCACAATAAGTTTTAAAAGAGTATACGTCGACAAATGAGTAGCGGAATCATTTAATATAATATACCTATATATAATGAAGACGATCGAAGGTTGATTGATTGTCCACGTTGACCCCCGGCACTCGCGCTCGGCGCTCGGCAGGAACTAGGCGTGACCCGCACGTCGTGCCGGCTGTCCCGCGCGGGCGGCGGCGCGGCGGAGGGCTCCTCGGAGGAGGGCAGCCCCCCGCCCGCGCCGCGCCCCGCGCCGCCGCCCGCCGCCGCGCCGCCCGACGTGCTGCTCAACCCGATGCATCTGCAGTTCTCTCTCGTTGTGCAGGTCAGTACTCACTACTCTACTACACTACTCACTACTCACTACTCACTACTCAGTACTCAGTACAGTGTGGTCCGGACTCCCACCACCATAAAGCATCTACTCAAGTGGACGCTATTACTCTGGTTGACCGAGTCTTTAGTCACCTCAGTTTCTCCGGTGAAAGTGTTATGAATTCTACTATAGTTTATGTTTTTGATGAAAGAATATAGTCCTTCGAGTTAGAAATCTGTCCCAAAACTGCTGATGTTTTTCGGCAGCTACACTCTTCTTGAGACTTCTAGGCTTTGTGTGCTTACCACCTTTGACCACGACATCACTATGATAAGTGATAAGATTGTGGTCAAACACGAGTTTATCTACAGTAGTAAAGAAAGAGCTTTTCAAAGTCAGTAACAGTCGCTTTCTTATCAACCTAAAAAGACACAAATCAAGAACGTATAAGAACGAGAGAATCTAGTATTCACTAGAAAAAAATATTCATTTTCGAATGAATTATTTAATTAATTATATTTATTTGTAGAGTTTAAGCATAACGGCAGCCCTCCTGCCGTCTCTACAAGCCCAGTACAAGATGGAGCACGTGCACAGTTCCGGAGTGACCGGTAACAAAGCGCACTTCACTGTCGACTTGCCGCAACACTCGCTTAGTTTTGTTACTAAGCTTCAGGTGAGCGGGTGGATCTTTTTGAAGTGTAAATTTCTTTTAGCGCGGTACGCATATTTTTGATGAGGACCTCTGGACTCGCGACACCGTTATGATGAGACGCAGTTTGACGTTTAGTTTCTTTTTAGATGAGGTAAAACCTCTGGACTCGCGACACCGTTACGAGAGAGACGCAGTTTGACGTTTAGTTTCTTTTCTCAATCTCAATCTCTCAAAAAAAAAAATTTTCACTTCTGTCGGCACTCCCGGAGTGCAATTTTTAAATTTTTCCCCTTAGATATGAAATGAGAATATTTAGAAATAGTTTCTTTTTAAACCTATGTTGAAGTCATGCTGAATAAGTTTTACTATGGTATCAATTCTGAAATCGTCTTTTGATGATTAGTTCGGTATGAAAAGTATGAATTTTTTCGAAATTTTTAAGTTAATCCTGTTGTTCCTGTAGTAAAAGTGAACAACTTTTACTACAGGATCATGACGAAACAAGTAACAAAAAGAAGCCATCTCAAAAAATCAATCCAGTATAAAGTGTTTCGTAATGGGAAAAGTAATAGTTTGGTTAATAAATGTGTCATCGTCATCATATTCAGCTGGAGAATGTCCACCGGTGAACATAAGCCTCTCCCATACTGAAGAGGTACAATATAATAGTATCGTGTCAGGTGTCGGAGGCGAACATCCCGGCGGCGGCGATGGTGGCGCTGCCCGGGGTGCACGTGGCGGGGCGCGTCGCGGAGGGTGGCGAGCACCCCGGGGCGGGGGCGGGGGTGGGGGCGGGTGGGGAGCACCCCGCGCGCCCCGGCCGGCCCGAGCCCGACAAGGACGGCGCCGTGCTGCGCGCCGGCCGGTACCTCTCGGCCACCGCTCACATCGGCCTCTTCGAGCACACCCTCTCCACTGATCTATTGAACCATCTCGTCTTCGTCCAGAAGGTTTTCATGAAGGTATAGTTCGATCGATCCATATAAAGATACTAGCGACTCTGAGAGCCGTAGACCTCGCGCGTTTTTAACCCCCGAATCTCCGCCATTTTGAAAATATTCCAAAACTGGTTCGACAAATAAATTCAATATAATTATGAAACCTCCCAAAATTTCACGAGAATCGGTTGAGAAATGCGACCTGTAGAGGAGTACAGCCGGACATCCAAAAGCATTTTTACCCGCGACGGAACGGAGACCGTATATGCGTTTGGGGTGAGAGGATGTTTGTGCAAATCAATGTTGCCATTTTTCTCCAAAACTACTTGTCCGATTTTGATGCAGTTTTCAGTTATGGGTTTGAGTTTGATAAGTGTATAATCTTAGATAGGTGTTATGGTGTTAATTCGCCAGGGGGCGCTGTAATCAATATTTTTCTTCTTGATTTTTTCGATCGCGAAAACTTGTAAGTACCAAAATTTACCTTAATTTACAACTTTTTTATTTTTCGGAATTTTCCCTTTACTTGTGCTGTAAAACCTTGCTTTTAACCAAAATTGACAATTCTAGGTCAACCGGAAGTACCGTATACCCGTTGACCTAGAATCAGGAAATTT
Source organism: Tetheella fluctuosa (assembly GCA_951216915.1). Taxonomy (NCBI): domain Eukaryota; kingdom Metazoa; phylum Arthropoda; class Insecta; order Lepidoptera; family Drepanidae; genus Tetheella; species Tetheella fluctuosa. Next base: position 15,156,415 of record OX578214.1, read on the forward strand.
GGCAAAAAGCAGTCTTACAGCACAAATATAGGAAAAATTCCAAAAAATGATAAAAGTTGAAAATTAAAGGGTGTCCTCATACATACATAGTTGACGCCAATTAAGATAGCCCTCTGAGTTGTATGGGCGCTCATACAATTTAGAGGTCTAGCTTAATTGGCACCAACCTCAAATAAGGTAAATAAATAAAAATTGTGCTATTGTGTGAAAGGAAATAAAAGAAAATTATTATTGCAATATTATGCTCGTGTGCGCAGAATATTTTACAGTAAAGAAACACCGTTACAGTGAAGATCGTTACACTATACGATGTATGGGACAAGTTTTCCAACGACAAAGTTAAGTTTGTCCCTCAATCCATATCTTATCGTTAAGATTCCCGTGATGGACGAACTATTTACATACCTATAAGTTTGTACGGAACCCTCAGTGCGCGAGTCCGACTCGCACTTGGCCGGTTTTTTTTTCCGAAAGAATTTAATGTTCTTTAACGCAAATTTATTTCGTAACCGAGACGAGACCGATCGGTATATTGCCCGAATGACGCCAACCGAGTAGTTCTGAATAAGGGGGAATGTCTAAAAACGAACTGGCTCTCAGTTGAGTTCTCAACAGTAGTTCTACTGGAATACAATGTGTAGATGCAGAGTTTCATTATGAAACCGCTCACTTTTGCATACCATTTTAGGAAGTGAATGAAGTAGTCCAGAAAGTGTATGGAGGTGAAAAGCCTGTGCCACTCTGGAATGAAGAAGAAGCCGCATCGTCGGCTCTCAGCAGGATACTGTTCTCTCTGACTATTAAAATAAAGGTATATCTTAATTATTTATTTTATTATGTATATATAGGATTGTGTTTAGACCACGATCTCATCATGGTAAGTGATGTAACTGAAGGTGGTAAGCACAAAAAACCTAGAAGGAACTAGTTCTCAAGTGCAGCTGCCAGATCACACCGGTAGGTGCTTAAAGCGACCGTCTATCGAACTTACTCGTTGCGCATTGTAGACTAGTATGAAGATGCATTGTTGACGACAAAAAGGGGAAAGAGGAAAGCCGCTGCCAATTAGACAAGCAATTTTCACCCTGTATTAAACCCCTTCAATAATATATTATGTTACAAAACTACCCGTATAGCCGAAAGGAGGTTAAATGGGGCCTTATAACGAGTCCATTCACAATATTTAAGAACTGTAGTAACGCTGTATAACATACCCAAAATATATATATATATATATATTATTTTCACTGATGTGCAAACCCTATTTCAGTAAAATTAAAGAGTAACTACGCAGAATGTACCTACATTTCTACCTGATTCGCGGAACGACAAAAATAATAATCGTAAATTGACAACATATTCATTTTTCTAACTTGTCATTTTTTGAAGCCAGTACTTGAGTATAATGACATCCTTGTATTGAGGTAGCAAACATTTATGAATGAAAAATAGAAAAACTATTACAGTAGACAATTATTAGGTAAAATAGGTACGTAGGCCTTTCTGCTAAATAATCTGACATGACAGCTTACTAGGGTTGACAAAATTTTTGGCTTTGATAATTAATTCTATTTTTTACGGGGTATTTTGTTACACGTTGTATACATATATATTCTGTGACATTATTCTTCACACACGGCCATCTGACCCCAAACTAAACAGAGCTTGGACTATGGAAGCCGGATTAAAAAAATGGAAGCCAGGTATACTGATATACTATGTACATATTATATTACTTTTGTTTTGTAAATATATATAGGATTGCACCCAGACTGATGTGTTCATGCACACAAATGTCTGTCCTGAGTGGGAATCGAACCCACGACCTGTGGTGTGATTGATAGGGTATCTTACCAACCATGCCAAACGGCCTGTCATAATCAACTAAAGGTTTATTTTTTCCTTTCCAACAGCGTATTCAACTAACAGCAACTACACCGAGCAACTCGGCAGTTCGTCTAGAAACTGGTGCCGTTGAATTTGAGATTTCAAATCGCGTTCAGAACGTGCCGCAGCCGACGGAACCGCATGGAGTCAGGCTCTTTGCTAGGGCTCAGGTACATTATTCACGCCTTTACAAATAAATATTTAAGGTTTACGCGAATGATCTTGTCCCGCACTGAACTGATGGGCTAGAGAGAGAAGGGAACAAAGGCTATTACCTAGTAAAAAGACGATTATATTTTATGAATTAAAAAATATGGGTATTATAAACAAAAATATATGATTTAATTATAAAAAGGGATATATTCTCGATATTTTTCTGACGTAATGGATGAAAACTTTAAATTAAAAAAATAATTCCATACCATATATCCTGTAGCTTAGCATATTTTTTTTTATAAGAAATTCTAAATTTTGAATAATTATTCTTATACCTATCACTATCGCTATATCTAGTTGGCATTACAAATGACAATGATATTTTAAAATAGTTATTTTTAATGTAATTCTCTATTATAATAAGACAAGTACATTTATTTTATTCGACAGGTGGATGTGAACCTAAGTCTTGGTCAACTGATCCGCAATGCGATGTTCGAGGAGGCCGAACCGGAGTTCCAGCAGTACGCCTTCTTCAATACTAGAATTGGTGAGTACATAGTAGCTACCTACTGCTATTTATGGACTGTTTTACCTGCGTTCCCGAGATGAAAGTACCCTATATTTCTCTCCATGCTATACGCTACAGGCGTACCAAATTTCATTGGCAGTTGAGGCATCACGAACTCTCTTTCGCATCTGATTGTTGTGCCTATTCAATAAAATCATCCCTATTATAAATACAAAAGTGTGTTTGTTGGTATGTCTTTCTTTCACACAGAAACGAATCGACGTGGACTTTTGCATAGAGTTAGTTTATGGGCCGGAGAGTGACATAGGCTACTTTTGGAACGAAGTTACTTTTCGGACGGTTTGGCGGATGGGGGCTAGGTGAAAAAAAGTGTAAGAATTTTCCGTCACGCGCGTCTTTTGTTTGTTTGTTTAAAGGCGCGAATCCCGTGTGAGGTGGGGGATGAGGGGGAGAGGGGGGGGGTGAGGTGAGAGACGAAGTTAACAGAGGTCGCAATGAGGGTCGAGGGGTGAGGGATCGGTGAGGTGAGGGAGGGAAAATCCCGAAGTCTACGAAGTCACGACCCTTTCTTTAGTGTAGAAGGTTATCCCTAGCGCGTATGCTGCGTATGTGCGCGCCTCTTCGTTCCAACCAAGTGTTCCACGACACTCATTAGTTTTTATTCCGGAAATGCGGGTGAAACCACGGGACAAAAGCTAGTAATAAATATGTAATCTTCGCGGCCATTATCCCTGACGAAATAGATAGAGCTTTACTCACGCCTAAAAATTACCATATTTCTATGATCCCATTTTCTTCCAGCAATGCGCAACGCCTTCCAAAACGAGATGGTCTGCGGCGAAGACAAGGAAGTGGTTCTGATAACCCTCAAGCGTCCTCTCATATACATACAGCCGGTGGCCGTCGACAAGGCTATACTGGTGTGGCTCAACTACAAAAACGCCTACGAGTACTGGAACGAGAAGCGGCTCAATTTGAACAAGGAGGTCCTTACTGCCACTCAGCAGGTTTTTGAGAAGGTTCGTTGGATATTTAAGTACTAGTAGCTCTGAGAGCTGTAGACCTCGCGAGTTTTTTACGTTTTTAACCCCAATATCTCCGCCATTTAAAAAAAAACAAATCCAAAAACTGAATCGACAAAAAAAAACATATAATTACCGAACCTGCTCACAAGAATCGGTTGAGAAATGCGACCTGTAGAAGAGAACAGCCGGTTTTTACGATTTCAACCCCCATATCTCCGCCATTTTGAAAATTTTCCGAAAACTGAACAAAATTTTTGTTTTTTCCTATTTATAAATAGCAATTGAAGCCAAATACTTTCTACCCAGCACTTCATATGTAGCGGTATTTTGGAGAATCATTTCTTAGTAGATTCAATTGTAACGTTCATAACTGCCTTCTTAGAGCCTAAATTGAATGAGTTTGAGTATATCCTAAAGCTAAATGCACACTACGGGCGGCCATAGGTTTGATAGGTCGGTTCGCATGGTTGGTAAGATACTTTACTTTACCTACTTAGTTAATTTTTGTAACATTAAATAAAAATAAAGTTCATTCCCCAAAAACACTTTTTAATTTTATTGTTCTATCTGGTCTCATTCCGATTCCGTCAGTACATTCATTCGCTTAAACGAATTTATGATCGAATGTATGTCGGCAGGTACAACTGACGTCGCAAATAACGACTCCGCATCTAAGCACGCTGTTCTTACAACTGAACGTGGACGATATAGGTATATGTTTGCCGCTCAACCTACCTCCTATGGTAAGAATACTTTTGACATATTGCTATTAAAGAATATGGCCCGTTTTATTTTTCTACTATCAATATGATTTAATGTAACGTACTTGAGGCGTCACGCTGGGCTGTCGAACAATTTTTTGCATGGCGCACTCTCCTAATTTTGTGCCTTATCTTTAATTTAGGGATATTTCGAAAATATCAACGTATCCATCCTAACTATAATAATAATATTATAAATGCGAAAGTGAGTTTGTTTGTTTGTTACCTTTTCACGCCTAAACCGCTGAACCAATTGCGATGAAATTTGATACGTAGGTAGCCTATGGTATGGAGAAGAACATAGGCTACTTTTTCCCGGGAAAACACAAGATCCCTCGGGAACGCGGGTGAAACCGCGGGGCGGAATCTAGTCTGTTATACATACCTTCGGCCGCATCATCACTTACCGTGGCGAGATTGTGGTCAAACAGTCTATCCATTATACAAAAAATATATATTATCGAATATATAATAATGTCTGCCAAGACCTTTACTCCCATTAAAAGTCGATATGTCCATTTTTTTTATATTTAATTTTTAAGGACCTCTACATATGTCCTTCAAATGACCTGGTGATAGCCGATTTGTATCATACCGTATCAGCGTATTGACCTTTTGTATGTATAGTGGTACATTGAAAAGGTAACAGGGTGTGAAGTGATCTGTCCATGTATCCGTGTATACAGGCGTCGTGGGGCCGCGGCGCCGGGGTCATGGAGGGCGAGGGCCGCGGCGCCGCGGTGGTGACGCTGGAGAGCACCAGCATCGGCGCCTGCAGCTCCGGCGCGCTGGTCAGCAAGGGCCGCTTCGTGGGCCTCTGCCTGCGCTTCGCCGACGACTTCGAAGCATCCCTCGACGACTGGAAGCCGCCGCCCGACGAGCCCGCCCTCAACCTCTGCTGCGTCTCCGAGGGGACCTACGAGGTCTGCAGTCGGACTACACACGCCAAACACGCCGGTCAGTTCTAACGGCGATCTGGCGATCTGGCGATCTGGCCACCCACCCTGCCGACCGGTACCTTTGGACCGGCTATTATCTTTGTGACCGGCTGGTATTTTTTTTATTCCTGGAATTCTATTTTTTTAAATGTAGTCAAGGGACGTGCTCGTTATTCGCTAGCCGAGGTGTTGATAATTAATTATATTAGATTAATAATTATTAATAAAATAAAATAATGTATATTTTGGACTTCAATCAACGAGTCTGATTGATGATTTTTAACAATAGTCAAAAATTGTATGCCGATATTTGTCTTTCGATGTGTCCATTTATTAAACGACTTCAAAAAAGGAAGAGGTTCTATGTTCCATTGTATTTTTTTTTTGTAAGTGCTAGAGCACAATGAGGCCTGCAGGCCTCTTTGTTCTTTTAGGCTTTTAGCATAATCTTTTGTATATCATTTTTGTGATAAAGGTAATATTATTATAAAGTAAACACATACATACTTTATCATAATAGTTGTTTCTTTTTAGAAAATGCCAAGTGGTTCCTCAATGTATCATGGCAGATGGAAGGCGTGGACATACATTTGGACGTCAACGTCGGCAAACAACTATCCGCTCTAGGTCACACCCTCACAATGTTAACAGGTAATTGATAACTGATATTTAGTTTAAAATACCGACCTTATTGTAGAGAAATTATGGTATGTTTTTAAATGGCAGGTTTTGAAGAGGAGGATCCTCTGAAGATGGATTACGAAAGTGATATGGACGATGAAGCAGATAATAGTAAAGATTCGCAAGTGAGTGTTGAAATTTTAACACAAATAAATATTTAAACGATTTATTTGTATAAAACATAGGACAATGTAATCTTGTATTTCGCGGTTAATGGACTGACATTGACAGCTGACCTGTCAAACGCTTGACAATCAACAGATAATCAAAATGGTAGAGTTGTATGACCCTATCCTGGGAGCGAGACTGAAAGAGATCGTACTGCAATCAAAGAGTAACATTTTGCTATAGATGTTTTTATACTACCAAATAATTCCTTCATTCCACAGAAACGTCTCGAGTCGAATCGAAACTCATCGCGTTGCGGGTGTTAAATTGACAGGAGATTCGGCTCGATCCAGCGCCCTAATGGACGCCAAACCTTACACTTAACTGTGGGTAATAATTAATCAAAATTTGAAATATTTATATAGGAGAGTATAATACTGCGGCGCAAGTACACGGACCACCTGCCCGCGTTCGTGTTCGACACGACGATCGACTCCAAGAAGCGATCGAAGCTGATCGAGAAGGAGATGAATGAGCAAGCCAAGATCATCAACGACCTGCGCACCTTGGGCGCCAGTCACACCACCATAGAGTACGAGATGAAGCGGCTACATGACCTTGAAGCGCTCGTCTTCAAGGACTTTAGGAGGTATGTCGCTTTTTCAGCTGTTGAGTCACTGTATAAAATTGATTTTGAGCAACGATTATCCAGCGCTTTTCAGCTAGCAACTCTACTACTATATAGTATAGAGGGTTCTCGACCTTTTGTAAAGCTTAGAAGGTAACTAACTGGCGATGAAATGCAACTGGCGGAATAGACCAGCAGGTGTTTGGAGACAGATTTTCAACTTGAGGGTGGTAGCCAGCCAGGCGGATACTACTAAGTATACTACCAACCAACTATGGTTTCCTCACGATGTTTTTTTTCACCTTCACCGCGATATCCGAAGTCACTGAACATCGTCCTTTCTTGCCTCATTGTAAATTAACTCTTCAAATGACATACCCTGCTCATTGTCAATTCAATCAAGCTTACCAACTCTGTATTCCATAGGGATATGATACAGAAACTGCGGCGGCAGAGCGTCCGAGCGTCGTCGATCACTAAAGGCAAGTTGGGGCTCGGGTCCAACCGCAGCCGGTCCTTCGTAGTGCCCACGCCCACGCCCACGCCGCCCGGGGAGAGACGGGACTTTGACTGGTGAGAGAGATTTTTGATTGATTTTAGTCGGATGAGTCACACTTGGGCTGGTTCTTGCGACAATTTTTAATAAACTAAATATTTATTGTCATTGTAGTATTTTGTCATTGATGAAATTTTGATACGCAGGTAGTATATTATTGCATGGAGCTAGTTAGAGACAATTAGTTAATAGTTTGGTATTTATTTTCCATAAGCGTGGAGTCAAAGTTGGGCATGTCCGCGTACGGCGTGGGCGACTCGGGCGAGACGCTGTTGCTAGGCGACGAGGACAGGCTGGCTGACATCATCGAGGGCGGCAGTTGGAGCTCCGTCGACAGCGACCACCTCACTGGAGACGGTACGCGTATATATATATACATACAGTACCGTCACTGACTGACTGACAACGCACAGCTTCAACAGGTGGACAATAAGATTTGACATTTGGGGATAATATTCCTTGAGTGCCATAAGGATGCATTAAGGAGAGATTTTCCGAAATTCAACTCCTAATAGAGTAAAAAGGGGATTGCGAAACTGCGAGCGGAAAACTAGTTAGTTATAAAGCCTGATCTACAAATTTCTTGTTACCAGAGGCAAAAGTAAATGTAGGAATATCTATCGTGCAGGTCCGTCTCGGTCGGCGTCGGTGCGCGGGCACATGTCCAGCGTGCGGTCGACGTCGTCGGGCGGCACCGGGGTGGGCGTGGGGGCGGGCGTGGGGCTGGGCGTGGGCGTGGGGGCGGGCGTGGGCGTGGGGGTGGGCGTGGGCGTGCAGCGGCAGAGCTCGCTGCCGGCGCCCGCGCCGCCCGACCACTGGCCCGCCGACCTGCACCACGTGCAGCTGCGGCGGAAACATGAACACGAGTATGTTACCTAACATAACAACACTACACTGCACAACACAACACAACACAACACAACATACGATACGATACGTTACGTTACGACACGACACGACAAGGTACTATACGACACGATATGATACGTCACGATACGATACGATACGATACGACACGATACGATACGATACGATTTAATACGATACAATTTAAAACTATATTCTTCTATGCTAGCCTTTGATCATGCTCCCACACATGACACGCAACTACAACTCGGGTCCTTTTTGTAACAACAACGACACTTGAGCTTAAAAAAAATCTAAAGATTATGAATTTGTTTATGTATAGAGTACCACCGTCTGAAGGGCAGAGTTCAGAAGGCAAGCCGAGCAAGGCAAAGACAGCGGAACCCAACATAGACTTCGAGCTAGATGTCAAAGTGTACATAAATAGTGGCAAGTGTGTGTTGCACACTAAGGAACCCAACCGGGATGATGACATGAAAATGTGAGTCTTATTGTAATGTCCTAAAGTATATTATCTTTAGTAATTATTATGTACTTGTTTATTTCATATTTTTAGAGATACGTTCAGCTTAAAAGTTTTGTTCGTTTAGTTTGATGATGTATTTTTTTAAATTATTATTTTTATTATCATTGCTTTAAAGTTTTCACACCGATATTTTACCATTAAAAATAAATAAAAACTATGGGATTATCTCTGGAATCGGTAAAAATCTTTTTAGTTAACTTTCGAGCGCTCATAATAATAAAATATTTAAGATCAATAGACATAGATTAGGATCCAAAGGTTATATTAAAGAACAGAATCAAAACTTCAGTCAAGTTTCAAGTCAGTTTTCCCATTCACTAAAAGTAGATGTTGCTGCCTTTGCTTTTATATGACTAAATTGTATAAATTGAAAATAAACCTTATGTCAGGCGGCCAGGTTCTAAATTCAATCGTTTCAATGTCGATTCAAAACCTTAATCCTAACGAAAAGTACTGGTGGTTTCGAGTGGTCTTCTGGTGAACACGTCGTTATGTCCTCAGCGGCACCCGCATGCGCGTGGGCAGGTCGGCGTCGGGGGGGCTGGCGGAGACGGGGCTGGGTGGGCCGGGTGGGGCGGGTGGGCTGGGTGGGCTGGGTGGGGCGGGCGGGTCGGGCGGCTCTCCGCCGGGCGCGCGTCGCAACAAGCCGGCGCACGCGCGGCACCAGCCCGTGCTCGACCTCACCGTGTTCCGCGTGCCCGGCCTCGACCTCAAGGTACCACACCGACACCTGCACTGGACTATCCCCTTTGACCACATAATCACTTACCACCGTGAGATTGTGGTCAAACGAGTGCCACTTTTAAGTTAGCTGCAAATTAGATTTCTTTCTGATTATTTTAGGTCAAAGTTAACTTAATCATTCTAGGAGAAGAACATCTTTAGGGGACTAATGATGTTCTTCTCCTAGAATTTTCTATTTTTTTTCATATGTCACCAAAGGTGTTTTATAAAGTCAGAATGAAACTATCTCTCATGTGCGAGTCAATAATTAAATGTAACTAAAGTTAATTTTGAATTAAACTTATTTAATTACCTTTAAAACAAACAATCCTACAGCCAATTACATACTCTAATGACTCTAACTCCCCCGACAGGTTCACTACGAATCCAAAACCTTAGCCGAAGAGATAACCTCCCCCCAAACAGGCCACATCTTCCCTCCCCTCAACCTGCCATCTCGCAAGGTTGGCATTAAAAAAGCCGCGCTATTCGCCTGGATCACGCTGCAGAGCATTCCTGAAGAGACTGTCATCAGTCCGCATATACTAGAGTTTCTTGAACAAACGTTGGAGCCTATACCTACGAAGGCTTCCTTCTCTACACCAACCCCTGGTGAGTTTCTGGTTTTAAGTGAAATAAGTAATTTGTCTGGTTCCTAAGTGTCATTAGATATAGTTGATATCTTATTCAAATACTGTCTTATTAATAAAAATGACGTATTCCTAGCTTACTCCGAAGTTAAACTCGGACTAGTTCATTCCGGAGTAACTAAGTAATAACTTCGTTTTAACAATGTTATTAATAAACATGGAGTAACCTCGGACTAACAATACATTCCTTACGCCTGGATTAACGTGTAAGCTATGGCAACCCATTTAAAAGTAAAAGGAATGGAAGTGAATGAAACCAAGCAAGTTGATCAACACAAATGACACTGACTGTGACTAGCGTTGCCAACGTAACAAATTTCCCGTCATATCTAGCGGATTCAGTTATGAAGAAACGGAATAAATATTATGTTGACGGCTGATTTTTTAGCGGCATTTAGTAGAAAAAAACAGATTTATTTTTATATTTCCAATTTTTTTTTTTTTCAAAAATCAAAACGACATGGTTATTTCTTCGTAAATACTACACAATATGTGCAGGAATATACCACGTCATAGACAAAGTAGCAGCGAGCAAAATAATGCTGCGATTTCTGCCTTCAACTTCTACTGCATCCGAATTGACTGAGACCCCAAAGAGATTTCGGTTCTTTTTACAGATTGTTGCATTTAATTTTATTAAACTTGAACTATATTTTTATTTCGCTTTTTAATTACCTTAATTTTCTTAATTTGGTCTTTCAAAATTATTGTTGGCAACACTGACTGTGACAGACAGCCAATGTTTTTAATTTTCATGAATCTGCAGGCTGATATCCGTTATTTTCAACAATAAAAATCTTAAAAATATTAAAATGAAAACAAACAAAAAACGGATTGTAACGAATTTTATACAATTTACCACGCCTTGATAGAATAATGTCTAGTCGGCTTTCAACCTCATTTATTTCTTCTATCAGCCTTAAATCATCGCTATAATAGTCTAATAATTTTATTTCACTTCTCACTCTGACGTAACGAAATGTCAATCAAAGTACATAATTTTTTAGATACACTACTCTTATTCGATCCTTAAACTAGCTGTCGCCATGGTTTAACTTTTACTCCGGGAGTAGCTTCGGATTAGCTTACTCTCTCCTTATTCCATGTTTATTAAAACCCATTTTTACTAATCCAAACATAATACTTGGACTAAAGTTAATCTTGCACTAGTCTGTGTTTATTAATAAGACGGATAGAGTTGTAGTGAGGAGTACGCTGTTCTTTTGTTTTTTTATTGTCTTATACGCTTCTTAATTATGACAAACGCGACGAATTAATGTGCAAAAATACTCTGTAAAAATATTTTAACTATTCCTTAGGTTGAGATGAATTACGTTGAAAACTTTCAAATACTTTGGCAATATCCCCATCACTATCTTACAACTGCCAAATAACAAATGCAAGACAGAGACATAAGCCAAAAGACGATCTTAGCTCATAAAATTCCCTTCACAACAGAAGCCGAAAGCGGTTCCCGGTCTCGTTCAGTAGAGGGCGGTTCATACGGGCAGTACGTGTACGCGTCGTTCCCGGTGGACGTGATAGTGCAGTTCCACATGCAGCCGAGCACGTTCAGGTTCAGCTGCCTGCCCGCCTCGCGCGTAGAGTGTCTGCTGCAGCTGCCCAGTCTGCAGATCGTGTTCAGCTCCAAGAGAGCAAGTGATGAGTGAGTACCCAGCCATAGACAGAATAACTTACGGAAAGATGTCAAGTTTGAGAAGAGACAATCTTGACTTCTTGTGTTTTCAATATCGATGAAACTTGATGTCGAAGAAATGAAATCCTTATATAGTTTTAGATATAACAGATTTGTTAGAAATTTTAAACATTTCGACAGATATTCCGCCATATTTATCGACGAATTTGAATAATGTGAATAATAAAATATTATGAAAAGTGACAAAGTTATTCTTTGGTTAAGGACGCGTTCGCAAAATTGATAGGTAGAGAATCGAACTACTACATTGACACGGGTCACACACACAAGTGTACGCAAGAGTCGCACGACTAACTGCGAGAATTGTAGTCAAGTGAACTCATTTTGATACTTTGAAGGATACATTTTTTTTTTACGTATTTGTTTGTCATAAAATTATGGTACCTACAAAAAATATTTATTATTGCTGTTTATATAGAGTGACCTGAAGGTGTACTTCGGTGACTGCTACGGAACTCCTCAACGAGTTGTACTAGGTGTGCCGAGTTTGGACTCGTTTTGTTACTCATGATAAGACCTTACCTCCGGACTTGATGGAGCGACCTGAAGGTGTACTTCGGTGACTGCTACTGGAACTCCTCGACGAGTAGTACTAGGTCAGCCGAGTTTGGGCTCGTTTTGTTAGTCATGATGAGACCTTACCTCCGGACTTGATGGAGTGACCTGAAGGTGCACTTCGGCGACTGCTCGTTTTGTTAGTCATGATGAGACCTTACCGACCGGCTCACCTAGTACAACTCGTTGAGGAGTTCCAGTAGCAGTCACCGAAGTACACCTTCAGGTCACTCCATCAAGTCCGGAGGTAAGGTCTCAACATGACTAACAAAACGAGCCCAAACTCGGCTCACCTAGTACAACTCGTTGAGGAGTTCCAGTAGCAGTCACCGAAGTACACCTTCAGGTCACTCCATCAAGTCCGGAGGTAAGGTCTCAACATGACTAACAAAACGAGCCCAAACTCGGCTCACCTAGTACAACTCGTTGAGGAGTTCCAGTAGCAGTCACCGAAGTACACCTTCAGGTCGCTCCATCAAGTCCGGAGGTAAGGTCTCATCATGACTAACAAAACGAGCCCGAACTCGGCACACCTAGTACAACTCGTTGAGGAGTTCCGTAGCAGTCACCGAAGTACACCTTCAGGTCACTCTATCAAGTCCGGAGGTAAGGTCTCATCATGACTAACAAAACGAGCCCAAACTCGGCTCACCTAGTACAACTCGTCGAGGAGTTCCAGTAGCAGTCACCGAAGTACACCTTCAGGTCGCTCCATCAAGTCCGGAGGTAAGGTCTTATCATGACTAACAAAACGAGCCCAAACTCGGCTCACCTAGTACAACTCGTCGAGGAGTTCCAGTAGCAGTCACCGAAATACACCTTCAGGTCGCTCCATCAAGTCCGGAGGTAAGGTCTCATCATGACTAACAAAACGAGCCCAAACTCGGCTCACCTAGTACTACTCGTCGAGGAGTTCCAGTAGCAGTCACCGAAGTACACCTTCAGGTCGCTCCATCAAGTCCGTAGGTAAGGTCTCATCATGACTAACAAAACGAGCCCAAACTCGGCTGACCTAGTACTACTCGTCGAGGAGTTCCAGTAGCAGTCACCGAAGTACACCTTCAGGTCGCTCCATCAAGTCCGGAGGTAAGGTCTCATCATGACTAACAAAACGAGCCCAAACTCGGCTCACCTAGTACAACTCGTCGAGGAGTTCCAGTAGCAGTCACCGAAGTACACCTTCAGGTCGCTCCATCAAGTCCGGAGGTAAGGTCTCATCATGACTAACAATACGAGCCCATACTCGGCTCACCTAGTAACTCGTCGAGGAGTTCCAGTAGCAGTCACTGAAGTACACCTTCAGGTTGCTGCATCTTTTTTATAGCGAAATAAAATAGAATGAAAATCTTACCTCGTCAAGTATAAAATTTGGTTTATCGAATATTTTGTGTTTGTACAGCGATCTTTTTCAACTCGAGCTGCTCTAAACAGGCGATACAGGTCCACTCTCGACGGCGGCCGCGGGCCGACTAAAGTTTCATTCAAAATGCTTGCAATACATCAAGACGAGTTTTATAACTAAAATAAGCCTTACCTAAACTCAACCCGGTATCGATAATTTTGTGGAAAATGGCAACGACAGATCGATTTTACATTATGTGAAACTTAAATTTTCAATAATAATGTAACTATTATTTGAAGATGAAGAACCAATCTATACGAGGTAGTTATTATTTACATTGGATTTTGTTTGGTTATGCCATAAAATGTACCGAAAAACAGCTTAATTTTGCCTGATATGCGAACGCGCCCTTAAATTGAGGCAGTAGCGTAAAATCATGGTCACTGCGCGCACCGTTTAAACAGCGAGCATTCCGCTAAATTCAAATTCAAAAATCATTTATTCAGTTTAGGCCCTAATAAGGCACTTATGAACGTTACAATTGATTCTACCAACTAACTTAACAATAGTGTGACTTTATATTATGAAATTTATGGGATAAAACAGAGAGAAACTATACCGATCGATTCCCCTAGCTAGTCAACTACTTTCAGATTTACGCTATATGAAAAATAGTGTTGTATATCACTTTTTATTATAGCAAACTTGTAACTTCCCTCAATTTTCCAGAGAAATGGCAGAACCAGCAGTGGCGATGGGTGGTCTAAGCGTAACGGGTTGCCTGGCGGACTTCTCAGTGTACGTGTTTCATCCATACGGGGGGAAAAAGTCGAGTCTCAAAGAGGCTCAATGGTCTCCACTCTCGGACACAGAGAGGAAAGACTCGCTCAGTATTAACGTGGAGTTTGTGAAATTCCATCTGTCGAGATCGAGAAAACTCGATTTTCAAACCGATCAGGACCAGTCCAAGGCTACTGTGAGGTTTTCAAGTAAGTAGCGGGTTTTTAATATACTTATCTATTTTATTTTTATGTCAATAACTTGTTTATAGGCTGTGAGTTTTTGGGATATCTTGCAAGGTTTAGTAGAATGCTTTATTTAAAAAGTTGTTCGATGGTATATGCTTTATTTAATGCAGTTGAATTTACATAACAAAACCGTGAAAGAAAGCGAAACGCAAGTGAGAGAGTCATTGACAGTAGTCACAGAAAAGTCATATAGGTTTTTTTTACTTTGTATAGGCTTGTGTTTGACCACAATCTCACTATGGTAGGTGATGATGTGGCCGAAGGTGGCAAGCACACAAAGCCTAGAAGGATCTGGCTCTCAAGTGCAGCTGTCGGAACACGCCAATAAGTGTTTGGCGATAGATTTTCAACTTGAGGGTGGTAGCCAGCCAGGCGGGTACTACAAAGTACCCTACCATCGTGCTATGGTTTCCTCACGATGTTTTCCTTCACCGAAAGCTAGAGCTCATTGTAGGATTCGAACCCACGACCTTCGCCGCGGCGTCCGACGTCACTACCACTGAGCTATCATCGCCTTAAACTACTTATACTTATACTTTTTATACCTTTTGATCCTTCTGGAATGCAGATTAAACCGTGGGTGGATGTTAGTCTTGTGCATCTTATCTTTAGGAGATTATCTATAGCATGGATATTTGTCTTCTGGCTACAGCTATCGTAGACGTGGGGTCAGCGTGGTTTAAGTACGACATGCGTCGGCTGGGCGAGATTCTGGCATTCCCCAAGGCGTGGTACCGCCGCACCATCGTGCGCCGTATGTTCCTCGGGGACCTCAGCATCAACCAGCATCACCCACACACCCACTACGACCGCGAACATCACGGGTATTATATTAAGTCATTCAAAAAAAAAATATTATATGGTTGGTTTCTTCTTATAGCGTAGAGGTGTACTAAGAAAGGATTTTCCGAAATTCAACCCCTATATAAAAGTTTGTATGGGAAATATGACATATTTAAAGATAAATCTCCGATTTTTTTCCTTTCAAATTAAATTCCACGTATTTCAGTGATTTTTGAAAACCATCCTTAAAGATCTCTCAGAAAAGCGGGTAGAACGCAGGGCTAAAGCTAGTAAAGTATATTTGTGTATATATTTCCAGCCCAGCGAGCAACAATGTACCTGTATCACCAGTGTTACCACAGAGAGAGAAAACAAAGACTGTTGATCATCAAAAAGCCAAAGGTTTGTGGTGTCTTTATTTTTTTAAGCAGGCAGATGGTCCAGCTGATGGGAATTGGGCACCGTCGCCTGATGAACATTTTACAAATTGGGATTTCATTAAGGGATTACCAATGTGTTGCTGAATTTGACAAGCTCTTATTAGTATTGAAGAATCCCATTTAGTATAGCTTATGTCTTTTAATTTTTGGGTGTACTTTGGGGGTTTTTAATTGTCTAATTACTCGAATATCTATGCCAATAATACTTGTAATGCCATACATATCCAAAACATTAAATCAAATCTCTCAAAATTTACTTACGCCTTCCGCGAAGTCAAAAAAACCACTGACTTACCAACCACATTAACTACCTACTACGCATATGCCCACGCGTGGCTCAGTTATGGCATCATCATGTGGGGAAATAGTGTAGATGCGCCCACACTTTTCATACTACAAAAGAAGTTAATCCGAATTCTTACAAATATAGACCAAACCACTAGCTGCAAACCTTTCTTTCAAAAACATAAAATTTTAACCTTACCATGCCTCTACATTCTGGAAACATGCAAATTTGTCAGAAAATATATCAGTTTCTTCACAAAGCGTGGAGAAAAAAATACAAACCGATCGCTAAGACATAAGAACATGTTAATGCTACCCACTTCCAACTTAGCATTACACTCTAATAGTCCCTACGTCATGTGCATAAAAATATATAATAGATTACCACATATATTAAAAGACGAAACAGATACAAAATTTATCAATAAACTTAAACAAATATTATTAAAAAAAGCATATTATACAGTTAATGACTACATAAATGACACAAAAATTATATAAATTCCAACTAATTATCATATATATCTATATCGTCAAAAACTACAACATTATCTCCTCTCTCCTACTTCTAATGTTTGTTGTGCCCGACAGGGTCCATAAATTTACTTAGACCTAATCTACCACCTAAGGTTACCTTATGGAATGCAATATAATAAATAAATAAATAAATAAATACATAATTATAAGACTTCCAATTGTTGCTAGGTCGACAGAAAGAAACTGCGCTGCAATTAATCTTGCACCTTATATTGATGATGTTTAAAGTTGATTTTAAATTTTGGATTAATATAGAATCTTCATGGGTATACCTGGTGCCGACTTTTGTCAGCAAAACAATAATATTTATTTACGTATAGATAGTAAAACAACGGTGCCAGCAATGGGTGCCGCTTGGGAGACGTTGGTGCTGTTCGCGGTGAACTTCACGAGGCTCAACGTTCATATGAACATGGGCAACGTCATGGGGAATGTCAGGTTGGTAATGCTATGTAATTTCAGAAAAACATATCCTTTAAGGCCCACAGCTAGTTTACTTCTTCCACGAGATATAGTTTTTTAACAGCTTTGATTAATCAACTTGTCTAAAAAATGATGTTTGGAAAGTACGTCATTTAAAATATCATATTTAAAAAAAAATTTGGTCCATTGTTTGTATACAGCAATTCCTAGCTACTTCAATCAGGTTAGCGTAGCTAATCAGTTTTTCCATCACATTTTTCGCTCATGTACTAATAATGACTACCGAGTTAACGTAAAGAAGAGTCAAAAGAAATAAGAGTGTGAGATCTTTTTGAAGTTATAATTCTTTTGGCGCGTTAGGGAAAAATTATGAGAGTAAATTTTTACGATGCGCGCGCACACCGACCTGAAAAACCGACACCATGAAGTTAGCTAGTCAACATTGTCAGGTTGTCCCATACACAGTAAAACATGAAGATAGTATAATTTTTTTTTTAAATAAATTAGTATAACTTACGTGCGTACATAAGTACACACACACTTTTTTTGAAGTGTAAACTTCTTTTAGCGCGGTACGCATATTTTTAGATGAGGTAAAACCTCTGGACTCGCGATACCGAGACGCAGTTTGACGTTTAGTTTTTTTTTTTCTCCCATTAAAATAATTGCGGCCAGTAATGTCGCTAGTCGCTGTCAGTAGTTTTGGCGCCACAACAAACTCACTCAGAAAAAAAACTATTTTAGATTGTAATAATTTTAATGATAATGATGATGATACAAGAGCTCAATCTCAATCTCTCAAAAAAAAATACAAAAGTTTTCACTTCTGTCGGCACTCCCGGAGTGCATTTTTTTTTTATGTCAATATGTTGACAAGTAGAAAGACGGTCCTCTTGATGGTAAGTGGTCACTGTTGCCTATGATCATTTGCAATATTAGGGGGATTGCTGATGTGTCGCCGACATTGACAAGCTCCTTTTACGACCTTTTTAAGAATGCTATGTTGTCGGGCTGAGGGAAAACCGGAATGGGGAGTTCGTTCCACATCCTTGTACAAATTCGCTTTCGGACTATTTCTGCCCGGGTAAAGACCGGGGTCGGGATCGGTCGTCCTTAAAGCGTGTATCGTGGGATGCAGTTGGCTGAGCCGCGACTTCAACTGCACCGGTCGGCTGAGCATCGGAAGCACGGGGCACCGCAACATGCTGGTGGGCGTGGCGCTGGCGGGGTCCTCGCTGGACGCGCGCGGCGGCATCGTGGGCGGGGCCATCTCGCTGGCCTCCATCGACACGTACGGTAGGTGCGGCGGTGCCGGCGGGGCCGGTGGAGGTACAGGTACAGGTACAGGTACACGTACACGTCCACGTACTCGCCTACAGTGCACATCGAGGAGGAGCCGGGCTGCAACCCGGGGCACGTGTGCGGCGTGCGCGTGGCGGCGCTGGAGCTGCGGCTGGAGTACATGGGCACGCCCGTCCTCATGGCGCGCGTGTCGGCGCTGCGGGCCGCGCTGCGGGACGAGTGGCTCGCGCGCTCCAAGCTACCGACGGCGACGGTCCACCACCACCGACCTACTGCCAGGTAAATGTTGTAGTCGGGAGAGGTACGTGAGCCCGAGAGTAGGTGCGCGCTTCTTCGTTCCGACCGAGTGTTCCTCGACGCTCCCGATTTTTATTATTTTAAGTTTGATAAATATACATGTTCCTAAAAAAAACTGCCCAGGCCGGCGATAATCCTGACCCACGGCACTCTGAGCTGGCACCAGCTCCAGATCCTGATGAGTCGCAGCACCACCCCGGACCTACTCAAGATGCAGCTGAAGCTGGAGGAGTTCTTCACTCAGCAGTTCAAGTCTAGCAAGCGGGTGTTCAGCTCGTTACATCCTAACTATACCGATGCCAGGAGAGATAAGCGAGAACGTGAGTTTTATTTATTTATTTGAGGTATTACTTTGTAGTACTCGTCTGGCTGGCACTTATCAGGTGTTCCAGCCGGTGTACTTGAGAGTCGATTCCTTTTAAGCTTTGTTTGCTTACCACTTTCAACTTCCGTCTACATCACTTAAACGTTGTGAAAAAAAAACGAATTAGTAAGATTGGCTTTGATTTAAAAATGGCGTCATATATAACAAAGTGTACTGGTCCCCCAGCGGCCCCTGTACCGACAACGTCGAGCGAACCACAACAACATCATCACCAAGAGCTGCGCCATCACCGACACTGGCAGAGAGTGTTGCATCTCATCTCTGGCATGCAACTGTCCACGCTGCCCACACCACTACCGGCTAACGGTAACTTATTTAATACTAGCTGTCCCCCGCGGTTTCACCCGCGTTCTCGAGACAAAGTGGCCCAGTCCTTCTCTATACCATAGGCTATCTGTGTACTAAATTTCTTCGCGATCTGTTCAGTGGTTTAGGCGTGAAAAGGTAACAGACAAACATACAAACTCACATTTGCGTTTATAATATTAGGAAGGATTATAGTTACAAGATCCTAGTAAAGCTGGAACTACTGGTCTGGTTATTTGGATCTGGGTACTACGGGTGCCAGGGTAGCTTTAGGCTCCATGGTTTGTGGTTAGTCGCGGCATGTTGATCTGGACAGTAGCTTGTGACCGAGCGTTCTCCCTCGCGCCTAATGAGTATTTGAAGTTACTGGTCTAAGGAGTAGCCGCTTTGTGTTCACATACTTGTAGCGGCTTGCGACACCTCTGGAACTTGCCTGGTTAGCAAGTAGATAAGAATCCACTAAATATTCGGCAACCCTGCTGTAGAAAAGGGTAGATGTACTGCAGGACATTGAGATGTGAGCTTTCTGGAATTCTGGAGAAATGGTAGTTAGCTTGTCTAACGTCTCCAGGGGGATTGAATCCGCTAGCATTCTTTGGAGTTCACGCTGTAACAGGTCCGGACCAGTCTGGACATATGCAAGTGGGGTAACACACGACACGTTTCACGTTCTACTTGCATGAATGCCATGACGAATGTTGTTGGGGCAAGACCAAATTATTTTTCCTTCCCAATGACAGAACATACATAATATGTACGGTATATATTGTAGGGACCGTCCTCGGCGGCACGATGGAGCTGCACGGCACGAACATATCGCTGGCCTGCTTCCACGGGACCAGCTTCAAGTCCAAGTCCTGGGCGCTCTTCAGCCTCAAGGACCCCTGCATCAGCTTCGCCACGGAGGCGCAGCAAGTAGCTAATGATAATGGTAACACTTTATATAATCTACTAGCTTCCGCCCCGCAGTTTCACTTGCCTTCCCGGGATGTTATGTTTTACCGGGGTAAAAAGTATCCTATATGTTATTCCAGTGTATGATCTATCTATGTACTAATTTTCATCCCGGATATGGGTGAATTCAGTTGTTAGGATATTTTTTGTGATTTGCATAAAGGTGTTTTTAGTTTTTTCAAATCAAATTGTGCGGTGTCAGGCTCTAGCCTGGTCGTCTGCTACCCTCTTGTTGAAAATCTGTCGCCAAGCATCCATCGATGTTTTTCGGCAGCAGCAATTGGAATCAGTTCCCTTCTGCTTTGTATGTTTACCACGTACTGCGTACATTATCAATAAAAAAAATATCGTGTGATTGCCTGTATCGCCACAACCGACCATACACTTCCCGGAGTGTTCCGGTAGCTGCAGATCCTTCAGCAGATCTTTGAGACTTTCGGCCATATCTTCACTTACCATATTGAGATTGTGGTCAAACAAACCATATAGGTTTCAAAAAATTCAAAAAACTCCACAGATCCGTATAATGCGCTTTTCGATCCCCAGGGTCGCTGGAGGTGCACGTGGTGCAGAGCCTCACGGCGAGCCTGGGCAGCACCAGCAGCAGCAGCAGCAGCACCAGCGCGGCGACCAGCGGCCACCAGTCCATGGCGACCGTCTGTCGTATGACGCGCGCGCTGCTCTTCCCGCCGCAATTTAAGACGCTACGCGAATGGTTCCACTACGCATTCGCTAATAGTGAAATCGATGGTGAGCAACACACTATATATCCTTGATCGATTCCGTTAAGGGATCCATCTAGGGCCTAGGCTTTGTGTGCTTCCCACCTTCGGCCACGTCATCACTTATCATGGTGAGATTGTGGTCGAACACAGATCTAGTAAATAAAAACCGGCCAAGTGCGAGTCGGACTCGCGCACCGAGGGTTCATTCACTTCGTCCATCACGGGAAATGCACAATATTATTTATTTACCATATTTGAGATTGGCGTAACTATGTATGTATGGGGACACCCTTTAATTTTCAACTTTTTTATTTTTTTGAATTTTATTTTTCCTTTATTTGTGCTGTAAGACCTTGCTTTTTGCCAATTTTTTTTTTTTATATTTGAGTTGATTGAATGAAAGGTAAATTGAGGTTTACGATTTATGACGTATTAAAAAAAAACTACTTACTAGATCTCGTTCAAACCAATTTTCGGTGGAAGTTTGCATGGTAATGTACATCATATATTATTTTTTTTAGTTTTATCATTCTCTTATTTTAGAAGTTACAGGGGGGGGGGTCACACATTTTACCACTTTGGAAGTGTCTCTCGCGCAAACTATTCAGGTTAGAAAAAAATGATATTAGAAACCTCAATATCATTTTTGAAGACCTATCCATAGATACCCCATACTTATGGGTTTGATGAAAAAAAAATTGAGTTTAGGTCTAAGTATGGGTAACCCCCAAAATTTACTGTTTTTTATTCTATTTTTGTGGAAAATCTTAATGCGGTTCAAAGAATACATCTACTTACCAAGTTTCAACAGTATAGTTCTTATAGTTTCGGAAAAAAGTGGCTGTGACATACGGACGGACAGACAGACAGACAGACAGACAGTCATGACGAATCTATAAGGGTTCCGTTTTTTGCCATTTGGCTACGGAACCCTTAAAAGGGGTTGTAGGAGACGTCATTCACGATTATATAACCTCTTTAATAAACAATAAAAGTGAACCAGTCTCAACATTTTTAAGTGGTATAAGCTAGAAAAAAAAGCTGTTTGTCTCGCGAATTTATAATTTTTAAGTTTTGAACCTTCCAATACGTCATCCATTAATAAAAACACTAAAAAAGAATATTTTTATTTAGCTATTTAAATATCGTTTTCAGTACATAAAGATGGATAATTTCCTATGTTAACTAAAAATCGGCTACCATGTCAAGTTGGAGAGAGTTCATAATTACTCAACTAATCTAACTCAATCTCCCGCAGCTATCGAACAGTTCCCATCACTAGAGAAAGAGACCCCCGGCGGTGGCAACACGAACAGCACTGAAAGAGATCGGGAACGCAACAGCACAGGCAGCGGGACCAGCACCAACACCAACGAGCGCAAGGCTGGTGGTGCGGATAAGCACGTGCGGGAGGTGATCTTCGCGTTGCCATCTCTGCAGCTGCATCTGAGGACGCAGCACCTGCAGAGTACGCACACGCCTACTGAACAAGGTAATGTAACAACAGATTACAGGTGTTGATTACTCAGTGGTAGTGATGTCATGGGTTGGAATGCTGCAATGAGTTTGAGCTTTTGGTGTAGGAAACCAAAGCACGATGGTAGGTACCTAAAGGGCAATCATTACTTGTCTCAGTCGCTCGGGCATAAATATTGCCGTCACGCTCGCACATATCGTGATCGCCGTCGTGCGTGAGACTTGTATTGTCGGGTCATTGTACGAAATTCCGCCTGCTACGTGAACGTACTTAACACTTGCACTGCGCCAGTTCCCTTAATTTTTTATTTTAATTTTATACATTATTCGTCCATGTGGTCATGAGTTGATGACTTATTGGTTTCCATACTAAATGTATGAAATAAGATTTTTTGTGATTTCTGAAATTCTTTCGAGCTTTTGATCTTCATAACAGCAGTTTTTCTCGACAACTGTATCTTTTATTCATAAACTGTAAATGCAGAAATTAATTATTAAAAGAAATGTATAGTCATCTAAGATCTTTTTTTTTCTGTAACTCCAAGGTAATATATCTGCCCTCCCTTTAAATGCCCTCTGCCTGTTTAATTTATTATTTTTGGATTTTTTTCAACTAAGTATTCGAAAATAACTCGTTAATGTCCTCATTTATAGATGAAAAGCCGGTGGTGGAGTGCAGCTTCATCACTGAGTTCGAGGACCACATATTCGTGTCTGTGGACGCGGAGGCGTTCCTGTTCCTTCACGATCTCATATCCTCGTACATCAAGGAGAAGGACCGACTTGTGAGTCTAATAATCCTTACTAATATAAGCGACAGTCGATGTATCTATTTGTTTTTACTGATTTGGAGGTTAGAATCAGTTTAGGATACTTTTTAATCTCATATATGTATAAGGGCTTATTTAATAAATAGCCGATAAGTTCCTAAATTATCTGGTAGATATCTTTTCAGGGCGTCTTTATCGGTTCATTTAAAAAAGGATTGCATTATCAGATATCTGTTAGATAAGTTATCAGGAATTGAGTGAGAAGACTCCTGAAGTGGTTGTCTCGTTTTCACCCGTATTCCCGGGATTAAAAGTATCCTATATCCATCTACGGTATCCAAGCAATCTCTCTTATCAAGTTTCATTAAAATCTGTTCAGCAATTTAGCCGCTATCAGGGTCACTTGTTTTAGTTTGTCTGTGTTTTGGTTTTATCATTTGTGGTGTTTGTTATATTTTGTTCTGTGTGAATTAGTGTGTCTAATAAATGTTTTTTTTTAAATTCTGATTCTTATTATTATTCTTATTTTTAATCTATACTAACATTATAAAGCTGAAGAGTTTGTTTGTATGAACGCGCTAATATCAGGAACTACTGGTTAGATTTGAAAAATTATTTCAGTCTTAGATAGCCCATTTATCGAGGAAGGCTATAGGCTAATTTTTATCTCGGGAAAACACAAGGTCCCTCGGGAACGCGGGTGAAACCGTGGGGCGGAAGCTAATATAATATAAATGTTGTAGATGCCGGGTAGTTCCCGGGCGGCGTGGGCGGACGCGAGCCGCGCCCTCGCCGCGCCCGCCGGCGTCGACACGCTCGACTACCGGGACTACCGCTGCATCACCTGGCATCTGGAGCCCACTGTCAGGTAGGCTATATCTACTTCTGTATTCAATACTCTGTGGTTACATTGGAAATTAGGAAAAGTAAAATCATAAAAAGAAGAAATGTTACAAAATGATCGTGACCATGTATTTTTATACATTGATTAGTAGTTGACAATTTATCTTGAATACAGGCAACATTATTTAACTTCTTTGTATATCTGTGACTTTCGGGTTCAAAATTTATAATTAACTTATCAAGCACTTTCTGGCATCCGATTGAGCTGAAATTTGGCATACTTATGTAACTTTGGTGACATTGCAATAATCTGGTATCATGGAGCTGGTCTGTTGATGGAGCCGAAAGGTGGCCATAGGAACTCCTCAGTTACACAACATAACTCCGTCGTGTTTGGGCTCGTTGAATTTGTCTTGACAAGTACTATAGCCTTAGGTGGTGTCCAGGATCTGATAATGGAGCTGGAAGGTGGCCAGAGGAACTCTTCAAGATAGCGTCGTTGTGTATGGACTCGTTAAATTTGTCTTGACAAGTACTATAGCCGTAGGTGATGTCCAGGGTCTGATGATGGAGCTTGTTAAATTTAGAAAAAAAAACTAAATTCTGGCCTAAAACCCCCTTTTTTTACCACAGACTACTATCCTGGGCTGGCAAGTCGATCGAACCTTACGGTGTGGACTACATCCTGCAGAAGCTCGGGTTCAGCCACGCTCGCACCACCATCCCCAAGTGGCTCCAACGAGGGACCCTCGATCCTCTTGACAAACTCCTAGCGTTGGCACTTCTCAGGCTGGTCGCCATCGTGCCACATAAGTGAATACTAGAACTGTAAGTGTTTAGCCCAAGTGTTCACAGTTGCAGCTGATATTAAGTCACTAGAGATCCTTTAGATACGGTCAGCAACGTAGCAGATTTTTTGCCCGGTGCGTACTACCGGCCTGGCTGGCTACCACCCTCAACTTGACAATCTGACGCCAAGCACCTACTGGTGTATTTCGGCAGTTGCCTTCTAGGCTTTATAAAAGTCCATAGGCGACGGTAGCTACTTACCTGTGGACCGCCTGCCTGCTTCTAACATCAATAAAAACACTTTTTGTTTTGGATCTATACAGCTACTTATGTTGCTGACTGTACGCATGGACTTTTAAGACTAGTAAGGTTTGAGGCAAGCGATTACGACCACAGAGTAATAAACCTTGCTAGTCTCTGTGACTTGCTGTTATGAGATGTACCTTCTATACTTTTATTATCAAACATGACCATAGACTATAGTTTGCGGTAAGTTCATGAATGTGGATGATATAACAAACCTTGCCTGAAAGATATAACTAAAACCACAATTATGTTGCGAAATGAGTATTAATATTCTTGTGAAAATATTGAATCTTTATTGTTAAAAGCACATAAGCAAGTTGTGGTAAAAATAACTATAGGATTTTTTTATAACTGACTAGCTTTCCGTACTGCGATTCCCTATTTTTTTCCTCCTAGGCGAGTAGGGGAGGATGTTTCTAGCTCCAGTTTATGCTGGGTTATAGAATAGTCGGTCAGATTTGACAGTGTTTTTATATGTAAAGACCATTCCGCCTCGTGGTATCTCCCGCGATCCCATATTTAACCCCCTTTGGGGTTGAATTTGTAAAAACTCTTCTTTATTGCATACTTATACGTTATATAAGGGACCTGTATACCCTACGGTTTGAGCTGTGCATTGATATGTCAGTCAGTCAGTCTCTCCCCGTTATAAAATTTATTTTAAAAGAAGTGAGATAAAATCTATGCTATATAATTATTTTATTAATTAATTATTCATTTATTTATTTATTTAAACATACATTACCTTCACAAGTCGTTCCCCTTCAATGTTCATTCTATTAAATAAAATACTATTGTTATGAAATTATATCAATAGATTAGCTTAATATAATTGAATCGATGTAAAATAGACTTTAATATGGTGCGTATGAGATATGTCAGATTATTATTTTTGACGTTTCCAAATTAGACTATTTTCAGAAACAATATTTAAATTTATTGCCTTTTTTTAAATACTCACGTTTTGCATTGCCAATTTCCTAAAATTACAGTTTAATTTGGAAACTTTTTAATATAAAATTCCAATTGGGAGCACTGCGTACAATCCGCGTAATCTAAGATGGCCGGCCCGATGTTAGTGTTTCCAAAACTTTCTTGTATTGTACAATCAGAAAACAGTAAAAAGTGTGCATTAAACATGGTTAGTTTACATAAATTTTGCCTAATACCGCCCACACTTTACGCTTTTTGTCACCGTTCAGTTTCTAAAATTAATATCTGACTAACACATTCGTGACTAACTTCAATCCGGCCAACGTAGTTTGCGCGCATTGTACTTGTGTAAAAGATGGGTTATACTAGATTTTTAGGAGTACAACGTCGGGAAGATATTCCTCACACGCTCCTACACAATATTCAAAGATATTAATAGTTTTATACTTCATGGAGTATGTGTATTGAACGTGATAATGTTATAATTTGATCGTGAACTGTTGTTTTAAATGTATGGTTGAAAGTACAATTTTATTAAAACTACAATATTTTAAAATTCCGAATCCATTTTATTTCATGATTATTAAATATTAATTACGGTGAATGTTGTGTACCTTATTTCATATATTTTATTTAATTAAGTAGACAATTTGTAAAGGTGTATATTTTAAATGGTAGTTAGTTAGTATTTTTGTCAGGGATCAATGTTTATTTTCTATTAATGTATATTGATGTATTTAAATGGTATAGTTTATTAGTAAATTATTATAATCTATTAGAACATTATGTTCTATGTTCAGTCAATGTGAGACGCAAAAGGCCTAAATGTTAGAATGTCGACAACTTTATACTTCGTTTTTTACTTAAGTACCTATGTAAATTAAAAAAAAAATATACAACCAATTTTATAGCTTTAATCTCAATTTTTTTTTTTTTTTTACTATTTATTTATCATGTAAGTTAGTCGTTTTCAATTCACATTTATATATTTTTTTATATTGTAGGCGTCATACAGGACTGAAGGGAGGCCTATGTTTTGCAGTGGGAAGAAAAAAATGTTGTGGGGGATATAATATTAAGACTCCACGTATTAATAACTATAATGCAGTCTCTTTCTTTAGAAATGAACATTATGTTACGACATGTAAAGATATCTACCAGATGAGCTGTCAGGAACTTACGGGCATCCTGTGAAACTGGCCCCATTTATCATATTTAAAAAAAAGTCAAAACAAAGACAAAAATCAGTACTGATTTTTTAAAATAATGACAAAAATTAAAACAAATAGTAATATTTTAAAGTGGGAGTTCCGAAAAGATCCTATTTGGAACTAATTTTTATTAAATCAAAAGGTATTATTATTTGTACAAATTTATCTAATATCGTCAATTTGTCTCTCAAAGTAGGTACCTGTTTTAAAAGTAGGTAGCTTATATATTCAATCTGTATATAAGGTCGTTATTAATGAAGTACGGTATTTTAAAGGATGAAGTATAGGTCATAAGTTTTACTTAAAAAGTTTGAGTAAATTATTTAGTCGTATGTTTTGAGAAAATATAAAAAAAAATACTTAAAATCGATACAAAGTATTAATTTTAACCACTAATATAATCTCTAGTACAATTATTTGATTTAAAAACATTGGTAGCTACTATGTAGGTAGGTAGATAGCTGTGACCACGGCACCGGGGTCTGTGACTGGCGCGCGCTGTCCGCCAGAGGTCATTCACACTAGAACTGACTATGTTACGTATATGTAGTATCGCCATACGACGGTATATTTTTTATATAGCTTCACCTGTAACTAACTATGAAAGAAAGTCTTGGAATTCAAATTAAACTAACTTCCCGGTTTCCGATTGAGCTGATTTTTTTTATTAACGTTTAGTTTGGACGACAATGCATGGTTAGTTAAGTTACGTCATTCTAAATCCAATATGGCGGACTAGTTATTTTCTATTCACTCCCATGATATGGGTATCAAATGAAAGGGTTTGCTGAGATGAACACCAAAAATAATGAGTTGACACAAAAATCAATATGGCGGACGCCCAAAGTAATTTTTTTAATTTTTAGTGCGTGATAGTGTGTTTATAGTTTTTTTTATATAAAATATTTTATACTATACGTTCATCCCTCAAAAGCACCGCACTTAATTTACGACCTTATATATTGTGTAGTAAGGTAGTAAATACTGTGATTGTTATGGGGTAGTTAGATCTAACGGCTAATGAATATGCCATATGAGTAGTTTGTATGGATGTACCTAATGCACGAATATCACAATGATTAATGTATTAAATGATACTGTCAAAGAATTGTTTAGACAAACCTCTGGTACTGAATCTTTCATATCTTGACTTCATTTTATATAATAACTTCTGAAATGTATCAAAAGTAGTATATTTTTATTAATGTTTTCTTAAGTAGAATTTATCTTTTTCCATTACGTTTTCTTTGGCAGTGTTGTAGTGTAAAAAATGGTTTGGTTTTGTATAATTTGCAATATAATGTATGGTATTATTTTGTATAGTAATATAAAAGCGCGAGGAGCGTAGTTAGTATTGTAAATTGGGCTTTATTGTGCTACGTACTGATTATATTTTTATTATTACGGTGATTTGTAAATAATGTATGTGATATGTAATCAATAAATTATTAAATTTAATTGTATATTTTTTTTATTACTACTATCCGCGTAGTGTTATTAAAAAATATCTAACCGCCAGTTTCTGAAAACTCAATCAAAGATAATCTATGATCAAAACTATTGCAGTCTTTGTCATTATATACATGTGTCATTATAGTGACATACTATACAACATTAACATTGATCAGGCTTCTATTCAAAAATTTAAAGTTAGAATGAGGTGCAAAAACATTTTTCAGGTGACAAAAAAAAAACGCAAATAATAGCAATTTTTTTATATAAAAGAAAATTCTTAAATTAAAAACAATACACGACTATATTATAATAATTGTGTGAAATTAAAGAGTATTTAATAATAAACTATAACGTGTATGAGATGAAAAAAGTACAATGACAACGAATTTATAGATTCATAATAAACTTTTACTGTAAGTGAGTTCAATTAAGGTTGTACAAGAAAACTACGTACATAGACAGTATTCTTAGAGTTCTATATTCATCCTTCATGGACGATAAATACGCAAGCCTTTATAGGTACAGCGTTTAACCACTGTCTATAATGGACACGTCTAGACAGAGCAATCGTGCGGGGTGAGAGAGGGGCGGTAGCGAGCCCAAGCTGCCATACACTCGCTTGAGACACAATGCAGCAATGACGCATGTCTATACAAAGCGGCATTTCGCGTGAATTCAGACGCGATGGACCACTGTATGTTTTTTACGCTGTGGTTTAACTAAGACGGTCCATGCTAGAATGTGTGTACTAATTATCGGGAGCAAATTGTCATTGTACTTAAATGAGTGCATTATATGATATAAAGATCATTATACATATATATAAAATAACTGATAAAAATAATATATTCAAGGACAGTTTCACAGGTTGCCGATATGTCTCTGATAGATACAGATTGTATTGTTAAAGATAACCTATCCGGAACTTATCGGTCACCTGACTGACCATTACAATGGCATATTTAGGAATGTTCCCAACACAATTGTACACGACTGTATGTCAAGTCAAGTGATATATAGAATAGATAAAAATAATGGCGAAAAAATCACGCCTTCCTAATCTTTTTTACATTTTTATACTTAATTACACGTAGTCTTAAATGAAAATAGATCCATAAATAATATTCATATTTTATCGAATTATGTTTGTTTTCATGCAGAAAAATCCCATTTGAATCTTGTCAAATGGTTATATATGTATACTTGTGACTGTATGCGTACCGTGTGAGTGCGACACGATGCGCCGCCGTGCGCGGTCTCTGTCACACTGTATGTGACGTCAATACACAATTTAAAGTTTTATAATCATAACTGCAAATGTGAGTTTGTTTGTTTGTTACCTTTTACTGCCAAAACCACTGAACCGATCGCGATGAAATTTTGTACGCAGATAGCCTATGGTATGGCCCTTTGCCCTTTACTACATATAGGCTACTTTTTTTCTCGATTACACGAGTGAATCCAGTACTAGTAAAAAATAATCGAACTGAGGATGCAAATATGGAAAAAAAGGTATTTTTATTTATGAAATGTTGTCAATTATAAAGATGGTTGAATTCCAAAACACTATGGATAAATAAACGGGCAAGATTATCATCGTTTTATTCCACAAATGCTGCATTAAAGCTTCGAGATAGTTTCCATGTTTACAATAAAGGTTATATTATAAGACTGGCCTGTCACATTGATTGGGCGCGGCGAGGCTAGAGACTTTTAAGGCTAGAGGGGCTGTTAACGAGGGCAAATAGAGGGCGTTGAGTTAACAGCCATGTAGGTCGAAGTTGTCAACCAAATAGCTTGAAAGAGTAAAACATCGCTAAATCAACGCTCTCTGTATTAACCCTCTGTTGTTTGCTGGTTGATAACCGTCTAGCCGTCGAGGTATTGTAATTGGTTTTAGTTGATCACTCATCTTAAATGATTCTAAACAAATGCAGCCAAAATATCATATATTTATACAAATCTATGTTTGCATGTTTGTTTGTTTACATGTAACGTTTCTAATCCATTCATCCAATGGGCTATCGCGTGTGAAATCGCTGATAGAGGAGGTCTTTGAAATTTCAATCTGAGATTAATTATGGCAAATATGAGTTACGGATCAATAGATTTCAGTGAGACAGTTTTATCTTTTAGAAACTTGTGTCCTCATTTATTTCCATGCAAATGGGAACCGCGCAAAACTGAGGCATGCATTGTTTTCACGCCCGTAATAATAATCTTTGATAGTTGTACTTCAAGACCATACTCGACAGTGGCGCCGACTGGCGGTAGGCCCCATTGCGATGAAAGTTTTGGTGTTTTTGTGCGCAAACTGGGGATTTAACTAGTACTATATGAAAATAGCAACCATTCGTTTGTGAATTCATTTTAATACAAGCTATTTTTTTTTAAACTCTCGCCGCGTCCCATACAAAAGCTATACAATTTAAAGCTAAACCAAGCTATCGGTGCTGTTATATTAGTTTATGGAGAAGTTCTGTGTGAAATCGTATTCTATTGTTGGAATGACAGTCTGCACGAATTTGAGGAACACTATTAAGTAAGAATGGACACCCATCTCGCCGCCGCTCTCCGTCACCGTTTCTATTATCTTTTTCATTACTTCAGCATGCCTGGTGAGAAAAAATATATTGTGGTAAGGTTGAATTTGAAGATGATTTTTTAATCTTATGATGTGGCAAGATGGTGAGCACACAGAGCCATGGCAGGAAACGAATAGATGTCAACGAGCCCATATGTCGCTTTTAGTTTTTAGGGTTCCGTACCCAAAGGGTAAAAACGGGACCCTATTACTAAGACTTCGCTGTCTGTCCGTCCGTCTGTCTGTCTCCAGGCTGTATCTCAAGAA
Organism: Tetheella fluctuosa; assembly: GCA_951216915.1. Classification (NCBI taxonomy): domain Eukaryota; kingdom Metazoa; phylum Arthropoda; class Insecta; order Lepidoptera; family Drepanidae; genus Tetheella; species Tetheella fluctuosa. The sequence continues at coordinate 15,188,166 of OX578214.1, forward strand.
CAGCTATAGCTAGACAGTTGAAATTTTCACAAATTATGTATTTCTGTTGCCGCTATAACAACAAATACTAAAAACAAAATAAAATAAATATTTAAGGGGGGCTCCCATACAACATTTTTTTTTGCCCTTTTATTTGTTTTGTGGTAGTTCCCGTTGACCTAGAATCACGAAATTTGGCAAAAAGCAAGGTCTTACAGCACAAAAAGGGAAAATTCCAAAATATAAAAAAGTTGAAAATTAAAGGGTGTCCCCATACATACATAGTTACGCCAATTAATAAAGACCTCTGAGTTATATGGGGTCTAATACAATTTAGAGGTCTAGCTTAAAATTGTACATTTCCCGTGATGGACAAACGATGGACGAAGTTTGTTCGGAACCCTCGGTGCGCGAGCCGGCTCGCACTTGGCCGGTTTTTTTTTTAATTAAAAATGATGTTATGCTATGGAATGGTGAAAACAATACATAGACATTCGAATAGCGGGTCATTTGCTGTTTGTTATTGAAGAGTTCCATCGTCTATCTCCGAAGATCTTCATCAGATCCTAATATACCTACACTAAATTTTTCCCTGAAGAAATATGCAGATCCAAATGAGATCAGTAGTTTTAGAGATAATCGCGGACGTAGAGTTACCGGCAAGGATGCACGGACGCCATGCTGGGCCCGGACAGGTGCGGGTGCGCCTCCATCGTGACGGTCTTCTTGGCGTGGTCCTGCGACACGTCCTCGTACATCTGCTCCACGCCTAGTAGCATCCGGCTCTGGACAATTATATTACACGTTCTAGAATCTCACATGTAAATGTTATGTGGCAGTTTATAACAAGCCGCACAGTAGCCGGTTTGTAGTTCTTAATGACGGTGTTGGCTCTATATACAAGTTGTACAATAGCCGTAAAAGCGGCTACAGCTACTACCGATTTATACGGCTATGGGTTTTAAAATCGCTCTATAGTGGCTTTAAATGTGTAGTATCACAAAATACCTCAATTATACGTATTTTTATACCACAATGTCGGCAAACAAGCATACGGCCCGCCTGAGCGCCTGATGGTAAGCGGTTACCGTAGCCTATGAACGCTTGCAACACCAGACGTATCACTCGCGCGTTGCCGACCCTTCCCCCCTCCCCGATGAGCTCTGGCGATCTTACTCACGCGCAGGAACACAACTATAAGTTATTTGGCTGCGGTGTTCTGTAAGGTGAAGGTACTTCCCCAGTCGAGCTGCTCTCTGAGCGACATATCTCTATGCTCTACCTCTCATAATACGTAACACGTACGCCAAAGCTTTAAAATAACCAGTTAATAAATTATTGACGCGCCGATTGGCGTGGTTGTTAAGATGCCCTACCTATCACGTTACAGATCGTGGGTTCGATTCTCGCCCCATTTCTTCCTTTCATCCGATTCCGAAAATTAGCGTGTTCAAAGAGCCAGAAAAAAAAACTCATTGTATTCTGTTACTCTTCCTACATCACCCACACTTATAAATAGATAATTTACAGACACGCCGCCGGTACTACAGATTTATAATATAGATAATCAAGAATCAATAATTGTAACTTCATGCCAACTTATCCATAATTCTTGACTCACCTCATCGTATCCTATGAGCCAAAGCCTCGGCGTCTGGTAGTACTTGTCGTATGTGATGTGCAGGTCGTAGGTTCGAGTCTTGATGATCTCGTCCCCGTCGTTATGTTTGGACTTTTTCTCTGATTTGGGCGCCAGCTCTTTACGGGGAGCTAAGTCTGTTGACTGTAAGTAAAAATAACAACAATATAGACGGGCCGGTTGGCGTGGGTTCGATTCCCACTCAGGACAAACATTTGTGTGCATGAACATGTCTGTTTGCCTTGTGTCTGGTTGGAATTATCTAGATATGTATGTATTTACAAAAGAAAAGTAGTATATGTAGTATATCAGTTATCTGGCTTCCATAGTACAAGCTCTGCTTAGTTTGGGGTCAGATGGCCGTGTGTGAGGAATAATGTCCCAGAATTATCTATACATGTATGTATTTACAAAAGAAAAGTAGTATATGTAGTATATCAGTTATCTGGCTTCCATAGTACAAGCTCTGCTTAGTTTGGGGTCAGATGGCCGTGTGTGAGGAATAGTGTCCCAGAATATTAAAAAAAAATATATATATATATATGTTATTCCTGTGAAGAATTTGGAAACCACAGCGCGGTGGTTTTAACTATTAATGGACTTATGTTTGACAACAATCTCGCTATGGTAAGTGATGATGTGGCCGAAGGTGGTAAGCACACAAAGCCCAGAACTGGCTCTCAAGGTGTTTGTCCTACTTTTTATTACGTTTCAGTGCCACGTAACTTTTATGCATGTATTTAGTTAAGGTGACGCCGCGTTAAGCTTAAAAATCTGAAATTCGACGTGCTGCGTCCCGCTCCCTACTATAGCGACCTCTCATAGAAAACCCGCGTAAACGAAACGGGCGTATGCGACAAAATGGTTTTTATTGAAACTACAAATATATTTCATAAAACCTAAGTACAATTTATAGTATCAGTTTCAATTAATATATGTAGAAATTTTGGAACCTCAAATCGATCCTCAATGCCGGTAAAGTTGGAATCTCGTATTTTAAAGAGGTCTTTTTGATTAAATATTTTGTGTTATAAAAGTTAACCAATCGTGTTATGCAACGTACAAAATAAAGTCAAAGACATGATGAATTCTCACAATAAATTTCAGTTCGTTCGCTTCAGTCATTGTTGACAAAAAATCGGAATCCTTGCAACCAATATCTTCAAGGCGTCGCCTTAAGTAAATCAAAATGTCATCAGTTATTTTATAGTTTTAAAAATAAACGAGATTGTGCCAAAATAGGACGCTGTAGCGAGCAGCTCTGGTAGGTACACAATAATATTGATAACACTTATCTATTAAATTATGAGGAGACAAAAGTGACATTGACTGATAAGCTGCTTGTGGAATAATTGTAAATATATAAAAGAGAAAGAATGTATGTATGTATGTATGTATGTTGCTTATAGACTTCGAAACCGATCGCGATGAAATTTTCAGACAATCTTCATATTAGCCCCTAGGGTAATCCTTTAAGGTTTGGTGGCGATCGGAGCACTAGGGACCGCGGGTGAAACCGCGGGGCGGAAGCTAGTAATATATAAAAGTCTGGTGTAAAAACATCAAATCTAGTCCTTCCCCATAAAATTCTATAGCACTTTCCAATTTATGCAACTCATTTCCAATAAATAAACTCTTACCGGATCGACTTCATCTAGCAACCCCGACTCCTGGAACTGCTCCATGTCCTCCGCCTCACCATCCTCGTCGTCATCATCATCATCGTGGTCCCCGGCCGCGTTTTCACCGTCGCTGTCACCCGTGTCGGCAGCTTCCAGAGTCATTTCACATACCTACAAAAATATGTTTTGTTTTTTATACAAAGGGAGACCTTAAAAGGCGCATAGAATGTTTAAAATTGGCTAAAAAAACGCTGTAGTACTCCAGTTAGGCCCAGGCGCTCAAGTATCTCCGAAGCGACGAATACCGCGGAGAAGCTCTGGCAATCCGCCTGGCCAGAAAGAACTGCCTCTCAAGTGCAGCTGCCGGAACACACCGGTAGGTTCTTGGCGACAGATTTTCAACTTGATTTTTTTCTAGGCAGGAACAAAGTATCCTACCAGCTATGGTTTCCTCACAATATTTTCCCTTACCGAAATCTCAAGCTCATTGTAGGATTTGAACACACTACTTTCACCGTGGCAACAGACGTCACTACCACTGAGCTATCATCGCCTTAAATTTTATTTTCTTTATTTTGGCTTCCGTCCTACATGGTCATAATACTTACAAGGCCAAGTACGAGCTAGTATTTAGGGCAGTTACCAAAACTCACATCAGTTTCATAACATTTAGTGTAATGCAAAATATTTTGATCCAATATCCGTCCATTCTATACTAACCATGTAAAGGTAGATATAGTATAGTATAGGATTGACGTAAACTCAAAAGCTACACTCCCAAATAATTAGTACTCAGTGAGAGGTCATCAGTATTTGGTGTTGGTAAGAAAAACAATAATACACTTTGTGCCAGCAATGTACTCACAGCTTGTGGTTATTGTTTTCAGTTTATACTATAAGTAGATTTCATACTTTATGAAAAATATTCCATTTTCAATCAGATAAAAATATAAGGGTCCGTAAACGAAAAGTAGAAGCCACGAAGAAAACTGACTACATAAACAGCTTCACTAGTCTCTTAAAAAAATACAACCGAATTGAGAACCTCCTCCTTTTTTTTAAAAGTCGGTTAAAAACAGGATGAACCATGTAGATGAATGTAGAAAAAATATTTGAATCTAACTAAAAACGTGCAAAAAACACACAAACTGGCGTAAATAAGAACGTTCCTGAGATTAGAGCGCGTGCGTTCAAACATATAATCTCTTCACCTTAATAATATTAGCACAGCGGGCACAGCGTAAAAAACATACAGTGGTCTACCGCGTTTTAAGTCACGCGAAAAGACACTTTGATAGGCATTCGTCATTGCTGCATTGTGTCCCAAGCGAGTGTATGGCGGATTGCCCTCTCTCACCCCGCACGATTGCTCTGTCTAGAAGTGTCCGTTGGTCGACTGTAAGAGTTACATAGATAGACTGTGATATTAGTCTATTTGTGATACAATAGGTTATGTATAATATATCGTTTTGTCTATATGAAATCAGCCGTCACAAACAATAATTATGAATAGTTTGCCACTAAAACGAGTCCGGAAAACGCCGGCAATAGATTCGGCAATGATTTTAGAAAAACTGTGTTATTAGTTGCCTGATTTATAGTTTTCATTAAAAGAAAAATAAAATAAAAAGACATGACCTTCTCTTCAACAGTTGGTGAACCAGCAGTATCATAATGATGCGTGTCTACCCAGCCTCCATCTTCATCTTGTTCATCTTCTATCACTTTCTCTTTATCCTCGCAGTATTCAATCTGTAGCAAATATAAACAATAAAATGTATCTTATATTTTACTAGCTTTTATGCGTGGTTTCACCCGTGTTCCCGGGATAAAATATAGCCCATGTTACTCAGGGATAATGTAGCTTTCTAATGGTCCGGTAGTTTTTGAGTTTATTCGTTACATACTAAAATACAAATCTTTCCTCTTTATAATATTAGTATAGATTAATTGTTTTTTTAAACAAAAGATCATGAACAAAATATAAATGTATATATGTATAGCTAAGTTTATTTATTAAGGAACACAAACAGCTTATAGTTATACAACTTTCATACAACATAGATTAATTTATCAATAGTTCTTGCACCTACACTAATAATATGTGTCCATAAAATTTACAAAAAGCTATATTATATTATGTATATATATTTTAAAGATAAAAAAGTGCTGGCAGATAATGTAAGTATTACAAGTTAGTTCTCTATCTCAATATCTATAGCCGAGACCGTTCCTGAGGTAGCTGGTGCGGGAAGGGTGACAGTTGTCACAAGTTGACGTATCAGTGAGCTCATTGCTTTTTTATGGCCTCAGGCAATACCTACTGAATTAAGAACATTGTTGTTTACTTTTGTTTTAATTTGAAATTTAAAGTAATTGAAATAAGTCTTCATACGTCGTCTTAAAACAAAAGTAGTGTCCATAATATGAATACAAGGCAAAGAGAGAAATTAGTTGTTCCATATTTTAGGCTAGCCAAAGTTAGCAAGTCATTCCTTGGCAATTGCGTTCGTTTTTATAATAAAATACCTAACTCGGTAACCAAGATGACCGATTTTAAATTCAAATTTTACGTAAAGAAAGTTTTGAAGGAAAAGGCTTATTACAAGGTAGCTCATTATATTGAAGAAGGGATGTTTGGAAATAGTTTCACTCTGCACAGGTGCACTTCGCATATTGTTTTTTTTTTTTTTTTTAGTTTTAGCCATTAGCGTATTCGCTATTATTTAATAAGAACTTGTTTGCGTTACATTTTATTATTTACTTTGTATTGGTATTTTTCTTTTTGATTTAATTGTATATTGTATTGTACATTTTGCTGTTATTGAAAAAATATAGCCAAAAGTCAGATTATAAAAAAAAAGAAAAATATATATAAAAACTAGCTTTCCGCCCCGCGGTTTCACCCGCGTTCCCGTGGGATCTTATGTTTTTCTTTGCTATAAACCTCACGGAGCCCGAGACCTTTCCAACGAATGCAAAACCGTGGAAATCGGTTCGTGCGTTCTGGAGTTATAGCGTCAGGAAGGAAAACCCGACTTATTTTTATATAGTAGAAGATGTAACCTTGCTGAGTTCAGTTGAAGGCTGATTTCCGAATCGGTGGTAGCTTCAGTAAATTCGACCTTCATAAGTGCCCTCCTAGGGCCTAAACTGAATAAATGGCTTTGACTTTGACTTTGATAGGGTACAGGTCATTATAGATGTCATGAACCAACTGATTAATTGGGCATTGTGATATTAAACAGAATTATTTAAGTAAGTATTAACAATAAGTGTAAAATTGTATTGAGATATTAATGTAATATTTATAATAACATAGATTTTAATAAGGTATAGAATATATATTGTAGTATGAATAAGATAAGTAGGTATAACAAATTCAAACAGTTATTGTAAAAAAAAAAATAAACAAGATTGTATTTGCGCGATAATATAGATGTTGTAAGATAACCAATAACAATAAAATAATAATATAACTTAATCTAAAAAGAGTACGGACCACGAGTCTGTAGAATGTAGATTACTTTAAATAAAAAAAAAACATTATTATTTATACTCTTATTATATTCAATAATCCCTTTTTGCGCATGGCTAGGTTGTACAATGATTTTAATAATGATCCTGATCTTGATGTCTTCCACTTAAGATCTAATCAATATAGGAACTTTATTTGTGTTTTTCTCATGAAGCTACAAACCAATCTGTCTTTTAATTGTATTTAAATGGGTTTCTTGCTTCAGTTTTATTATAAATGTTTAGTAAATTTATTGTATTTTGTTATGGTTTTCTCTTTTTGTATACTATGTATTCTTACAATGCTGTACATGCCTATTATTAGTATATATAGTCGCTAATGTCTTGTCAATTATTATTTTTGTTATTCTATGAATTTGTGATTGTAGGTATATTGTTGGTGTGTCTCAAATAAACAAATACGCAAAAATCTCTTTGTAAACAGAAACAACATACTTTGTGGTTATTAGGGTATTAGGGTTCCATACCCAAAGGGTAATACGGGACCCTATTACTTTAACTCTGCTGTCTGTTCGTCTGTCTGTCTGTTACCAGGCTGTATCTCATTAATCGTGATAGTAATAGAGTTGAAATTTTCACAAATGATGTATTTCTGTAGTCGCTATAACAACAAATACTAAAAAACAGAATAAAATAAATACTTAAGGGGGCTCCCATTTGTGCATGAGACTGACTCGCATTTGGCCGGTTTTTTTTTATTGCCCTCTCATGCCTACGCATTTTGTATAATGCCCAATTAATCACTTGGTCCATAACATAGATATGTCATAGTATTATCTGTGGTTTTATCTAATTAGTTAAAAAATACCTCCACCAATATTATGCTAATTAATTATACCTGCTTGCATCGCCTGTAACATGGCACGTTCCTAGTAATGAGGAACTGCTTGTCAGCCGGGAGGTACGTCCTTATCTTGGCCTCTTCACCCTTTGCCCACTGCCACGTGGGACAATGATGCACCAAGTGATCACCAGCTGCTACGAACTCTTCAGGGGTGAGGACACCGGTCTCTTGGAATTTTGACTCCTGTTTTTACAATCACAATGGGTAATTATAGCAAATTATTGATTATTGATGGTTTTAAATAATGCATTCGGTTCTCCGTTGTATGGAAATGAAAGAATGAGACAAAAAATCGGCTAAAATAAGCTTAATTGAGAAAAGGCTATCTAATGATATAATTTTGTGTTTAAGAAACAATAAAACCGAGGCACCAGTAACGAGTAGAAAATTAATAAGATTATGAACTTTTAAAGTTTATGGATGGTTTTATTTTTTTTCTTCATTTAACTTTTTTTACTGCCCCAAAGGCGACACTTTAAATTAAGTTTTATCCACAATCGAGAGGACCTAATGTTTTCCCAGGATGATAATATCCTTTATAGTAATCTAAGGTATAATCTAACTATGTATATGCCAAATTTCAATTTAAAAAAATTCACCAATTAAAGCAATCATTAGAGAGACTCATTAGTCTCTCTCTACTCATATTAACAATATGTAGGCCGCAAAGTGGCCTACTTAAGGTTTTAAATAGTTTCCGTGATTGCGAGGGCGGACCGGCGACTGGTTATTATATTTTATTCACTTTTTTAAGAAAACTTTGATGAAGACTAAAAATACAAAATAGGAATAATGATACGTAATCTCAATAAATAAGCGTAATTTATAGAGCAATAAATTAGGGTAGTTTTATTTACATTGTAAGTAAAATTAAATATTGTTAAGACAAGACAATGGGCTGAAGATTGTTGGAATTACCTTCAAAACCGGTGTCAAGTAGCCCGCCACGCCGAGCGCAGTTCCTTTCACTGTATTTATTACACTCTGCATTTTAACTAGTACGCCACAAAAACAAATTGATATGATAAAATTAAAATTACATACGATTCACAATATTAAATTGAATAAATTCACAGAAATCACGATTCACGACACAAAGGAACTTAAATTGACACTTCTCCAGCTGTTTCTGTCACTTTCTTTGTGTGTAGTGTTGAGTAGGACATACAAGAGGCGGTACATTTGTCCCGGACATGACAAAATAATGTAAGAGCGGTACGAGATTTTGACATGTACTACTTCAAATTTAATGTCGCGGTACTCTTTACTGTTTCATATGACGTGAACTGTGAGTGAGAGACAGAGAAGCATTACATGCTTCATTTCAATACGAGTCTTTTTTTTCAACGACGGACATTTACGCGACCGTCCGAGCGAGAGCAACAACATGACGCGTCCAGTTGGCGCCACCAAAGAAGTCCCGTGGAATTAAAGAAAACCGATCTTATTTCTTATGCAATAGAGGTGGACTTTCAGGACTTTTTTTAACTCTATTATATTTTTGTATGTATTGCATTAGTGACTCGCACAGGTGACTAGTGTGTGTGTTATTGCCGAGTTTATTTGTCAAACGGTTTGATTGAAGTAATAAACGAACTTATTAGGTAAGTCATTGTACCTAATAACTTTGCAATTAGGCTTCATTTCATTAATGTCTCTTATTATATATAAATAAACTACTTAAGTAAGTCATTGTAGATAGGAGGAACAGGCTCAGTGGCAAAAAAGTGTCACGGATTTTATTTTTAAATTTTAATTTGTAGTCACGTCATAAAATCGTACAGTTTCTATTATCATTCACTTCTTATTACTTTGAGATAAGTATTACTTCAATCACAATAACACTTTGTAAGGTACGGCATTGGGCAGTACAAATACAAAGACAGCAACACTAAATGTCATACATACTCTTTACTTCAAATGTACTACAAAGCTTCACGACACCTCGCCTCATTTGAAGTGGGACATTGTACTGGCTCAGTACAAAAAAGAGGCTACTCTTACAAACTCATTTTAAAACCGTGTCCTACTCAACACTATTTGTGTGCCTCCCTCCCCTCCTCCCTCGCACTCCCTCGGCCGGGCCTCTCGACCATCATCGGTGTCATGATTTGACATTATCAATGCTGCCAGATTTTAAAAGTATTGTAATTAAAGATTTTCTTAAAAGGTACGATTTTTATTATCAAAAAATCGAAATTAAACAGAATGGAATGTCTTTTAAGCTTTTATCGCGGGCTTCGGGCGCTAGGAGTAAATACGTTCCTCGGCTTCCGGCTTTGCGCGGCGACCGAATCAAAAAATTTTGTAACGAAAAAATTCCGTAACGAAAAAACACCTCCCACACACATACATACACGCTTTACGTATGCTGTTTGTGAGAAAGTATATAGGTGTATAGGTATCTATTAATATCAAAGAAAAAAATAAATAAACTGCCTTAATAAAAAGTAAATTAACAATTATAATTGCAGAAGTTGATAAAAAATACTATGCAATACTATGCAATCCCCGAGCGCGACACGTATTGTTTTTTTTTATTCTGGACTTCCACTCACATATTTTAATTACAATACCCTATGTTGTACGTATGTGTATAGTATATGTTACAACCTTACAACACTCAAAGTCAAAGACCGAAAGCGAAAAACAGCTCACAATGTGTTGTGGTCACTGTAAAACACTGTTATACGACCACAACGCATTGTGGCAATGAAATAAATGTGGTACTAGTCTTTGTGATACATCATCACAAAAAGTGACAATTGCATCTTGTGAATTCACCCAAGTGTCATAAATGAGCTTAAATCATTTAGCTACAGAATAAGTTATTTAAAGATTTTACTAAGTGTTGGAACCGTGCTAAATTGGATAACTCTTTATGTATTTTATATATAATTATTTACAGTATATGGTCACACTGTCGATAATCTGTCAACTGCTTGCCTGGGAGTCAAATTGACATTGTCAATTTTATTATTTTCACTTCACTTCTTGTTTAGATGGCATCAGATGTGTTTATTTCACACAATTCCGCCAGTGTCAGAGCGTTGGTTGGTTTAACTGTCTTTGACTGTCAGTGCAGACTTTTTGGCGGGAATTTGCAAAGTGACGTTGCGTTTTCGTTTTATTTTCATGAAATCGGTGTATTTTAAGTTTTATTGAATGATATTGGTGGCGTTTTGTCCAGTAAAGATCGATACAAGTGCACGAGTGAAGTGAAATTAAATGAATGCGTGTATCGTGACTTTTCATGTTGTCTCAAATAGTCCACGATTTTTTTTAGTAAAACAGCCACCAATCTACTAAAACCCGACTGACATGACTTGACTTGACTCTATGTATACTAGATTTGGCTTTGGCCTATGTTATATTTGGATATCAGATATAATTTATTGATTTGAAACAAAGAAGAAAATATCATGATTAGGCTGTATGGGCTAGAACCCTTTGCCTTCCCGAAATAAGAAAAACAAAACAAAAAAAAAAGCTGTTAGTAGGGATGTAACATTGAGTGAAAAAAATTGATTATATGAAAATCGATTTTTGGAAAAAATATTTGATTTTAAAATGATTGTTTTTTTCACTCAATGTAACATCTGTGCAGGGTTGCCACCTCAATAATCATTTTTTCATTTTCCTGTGAAAATTCTCGCTAGAAGAAAACCCTTAAAAATATGCGAAACTATTTTACATACATTCACAGCACAATTGGCGCCGTCTTTTGATCGAGTTGTTTTTTTTAGTTAACTTACTTCGTTGTTTTTGTTCGTTGCATCGAAGACGCTGTTTAAAAAAAACGATTTAAAGCATGTGTGAATTATATAATCGATTAATTAAAATCAATTAATATTATCAAAAAAATCACAACGATTATTTGAAAATAATAAACGATTAATATGATAATCGATTATTTTTTCACATCCCTGGCTGTTGTCAGTCAATCCATGATCCAAGAATTTTCATTATTGTTAACGCGAAATTATGATGGTATTTGTTCGACATAGAAACTAATTTATTGAATTTTGCGTATTAGTAAAACATAATTGCCGCATTAGGTACACAATGGAGGACGTTTTGGATGAAGTAGTATCATCGGAAGACTTGCAAGTAATGATTATTTCTACATTGTATTTATATGACTCATATAGTATTGCATTGTAATAATATTTTTTGCGTTTTTTAGAAGTTCGAGAGAGTGTTCCACGAGCAATTGCATCAGGGAAAGGTGACGCATAAAGCGCAGTTTGAATACGCTTGGTGCTTGGTTAGGAGTAAATATCCCACTGATATAAGAAAGGTATTTCCATTGAAATAAATGCTCTAATTTCCTGTTATGGACGTAGTTGCTGATTAATTTATGATATAGAGTGTCATTACTACATATTTCTATGACATAATGGAATTTTATATTTCAAATTGAGTACATAATATTTTTCCTTTGAACTATTCTTTGTTATTATTCTACCTACATAAAGTTAAATAATTTTATAAATTTTTTCCAGGGTATCTTACTGCTCAAAGAGCTGTTCAACTCCCACCCCGAGGGTAAACGTGACTACCTGTTCTACCTTGCCATTGGTAATGCTAGGATCAAGGAGTTCAATAAAGCATTGCACTATGTGAAATCATTCTTAGAAATTGAACCTGCTAACCAACAAGTTTTGGCATTGGAGGTATGTTATATGAACATTATTTATTTAAAGTACGTTTTTTTTTACCATTCGGCATGAGTAACAATGGTTAATTATTATGTCTACATTAAATAAAGTAAAAAGATATGTTAAATATAATGACACATTGGCAATTCTCTGGTATTAGATACTTATGTATCTACAAAGTGAATAGCAGTTCACCATCAGATGGACCATCTGCCTGCTTATAAATTTTTGTGTATGAACATGTCTATACTACAATAGTACCTATATGTAGTATATCAGTTATCTGGTTTCAATAGTACAAGGTCTGCTCAGTTTGGGATCAGATGGCTGTGTGAGAGGAATGTCCTAGGATATCATTGGACATTAATGGACTCTAGGTTTACAAATGGTGTATTATTATTATTTTTATGCATTGCTCAATCTGCTGTCTTGTTCCTATAAAATCCTAACTAATATTATAAATGCGAAAGTGAGGTTGTTTGTTACCTTTTCACGCTTAAGGCATCGCATGGAGATTTTGGTTGCAAGGATTCAGATTTTTCTCAACATTGACTGAAGTGAGCAAACTGAAATTTATTGTAAGAATTCATCATGTCTTTGACTTTATTTTGTGCGTTGCATAACACAATTGGTAAGTTTTATAACACAAAATAATTAATCAATAAGACCTCTTTAAAATAAGAGATTCCAATTTTACTGGCATAGAGGATAGATTTGAGGTTCCAAAATTTCTACATATATTAATTGAAACTGATACTATAAATTGTACTTAGGTTTTATGAAATATATTTGTAGTTTTTAAATTTAACAATAAAAACCATTTTGTCGCATACGCCCGTTCCGTTTACGCGGGTTTTCTATGAGAGGTCGCTATAGTAGGGAGCGGGACGCAGCATGTTGAATTTCAGATTTGTAAGCTTAACGCGGCGTCACCTTAAACCGCTGAACCGATCGCGATGAAATTTGGTATGCAGATAGCCCTATGGTACGGAGAAGAACATAGGCTACTTTTTATCCCGGGAAAACATAAGACCCCATGGGAACGCGGGTGAAACCGTCGGGCGAAATCTATAATTAAATAAATATTAATTTTATCTCTATTTCCATAAAGGAACTATGGAAGTATATAATTAAATCAGTTGCTATGTCATGATAGTTTTTTTTTTTCTTCATGTCGGCACAATGAGGCTATTTATATTAAATAAATAAATAATAAATAAATATTCTGGGACATTATTCCTCACACACGGCTATCTGACCCCAAACTAAGCAGAGCTTGTGCTATGGAAGTCAGATAACTGATATACTACATATACTACTTTTCTTTTGTAAATACATACATGTATAGATAATTACACCCAGACACAGAACAAACAGACATGTTCATGCACACAAATGTTTGTCCTGAGTGGGAATCGAACCCACGACCTGTGGCGTGATAGATGGGGTATCTTATCAACCACGCCAACCGGCCCGTCAATAATATTATATAATTATGGCCCGTATTGATAATTAACTTAGTGATAAGGCAGTTTGTAGTAATTCCTGGCTCCTTACCACCATCAGGGATAAAATCTATCACCAAACACCTACTGCTAGGTTTCAGTAGAAATATTTAGTTAGTTAGGTCTACATAGAGACTTCCAAATTGGATGTCTACCTCTCACCATAGATCGAAAGCTGTATTTATTGTTTACTAGCTTTCCCCTGTGGTTTTACCCGCATTCCAGAGAAAAATGACCCTCTATACTATACCATAAACTATCTGCATAACGCGATTGGTTCTGCGAAACTGAACTCACAGTGTTCGCATTTATAATATTAGTTAGGATTTACATACTAGCTTTCGATCCCGACTTTTCACATGCAATCTCCTATTAAACTCTCTCAGGGGATGAATTTTCGAAAATAGAAAATCTAATTTTGGTATTGAAAAGAGTGGGTACCTAATTGTTGAGTTTATTGATCGGATTTTCAGCAAAAGCAAATTTCCGAAGCCTATTTGAATGAAACAGATAGAATCACTAAATTATTATTTACTAATATAGTATAAGTCAGTAGTTTTGAGGTTAACCAACTCTATAAATATCATTTGAAATATAATAAATTCCAGCGTCAAATCAACAAGAGGATGGAGAAGGAAGGTCTGATCGGCATCGCGGTGGCGGGCGGCGCGGTGCTGGCGCTGGGCGGCCTCGTGGGGCTCGGCATCGCGCTCGCCTCCACCAAGAAGTAGCGCCTGCGGGTGTTGTGAGTATACTGCACTCTTTACGAGCTTAGGGGATGGAGGGGAGGTTGTTGCTTTGGGACTCGTTTTTGTTTCTACATGCTTTCGGCGAAGGAAAATATAGTGGAAACCGTAGCACGGTGGTAGAGTGATATAGAACCCAACTGGCTGGCTACCACTCTGATGTTGAAAATCTATCGTCAAGTACCTACCGGTGTATTCCGGCAGCTGCATTTGAGAGCCAGCTCCTTCTAGGTTTTGTGTATTTACCACCTTCGGCTTTATCCGCATTTATCATAGGGAGAATGTGGTTAAACCCTGGCCTATACTAATAAAAAAAAGATGGTTTGATTATTATAATAAATTAGATTTTCCGCGCGGTTTCACCCGCGTTCCCGAGGGATCTTGTGTTTTCCCGGGATAAAAAGTAGCCTATAATAGCCTTCCTCGATAAATGGGCTGTCCGACACTTTTTTTTAATTTTTTTTTTTATCCTTTTTCTGCTTCATGGCAATCTGTTCCAGGAACAATAAGCCACTTCCTTGGCCGATAAATATCCGTTAAGTGTAATCTACGAGAGCCATAAATAATTGAAAAGTTTCTTTCCAACAAACTCTCTTTTTGTCTCATTGTGGGAATCTTTTGGTGAGATTAGGGATGTCATGTCTCTTTAGCCGGGTATGTTGGAGTCCACCCTTTCCGCTTAGAGCCTGTGCCAGTTCATTTACGTGTTTTTTTAGTTTCTCCTGGTACCCGAGGCTGCTTTGGGCTATTTCTTGCCGGACAGTTTTTATGCCGAGGTCTAGGTACATGTATTTATTGCCAATACACTGGGAGATACCGAACATTGATCTTAGTGCTTTGTTCTGGAATCTTTCCAGTATATCGATGTTGCTATTGCTGGCGGTTCCCCACAGCTGTATGCCGTACGTCCAGATGGGTTTAAGTATTGATTTATATATCAACATTTTGCTGTTGTCATTTAGCTGTGAGTGGCGTCCAACTAGCCAGTTGATATTACGGAGTTTTCCATCAAGTTGCTTTCTTTTTGTCCAGATGTGCTTTTGCCATGTCATTCTTCTATCCAAGTGCATTCCCAAATACTTTGCGTTATCTTCTTGAGGTATTATTTTGTCATTTAATTTAACGGGAGGGCAAGTTTCTCTCCTGAGGGTAAATGTTACATGAACAGATTTACTTTCATTAGCCCTTATTCTCCACCTTTTCAGCCACAATTCTATTTCGTGGAGGTGATTTTGTAGCAACTGTGAAGCAGTTTCTGGGTTAGTGTGAGTAGACAACAGGGCCGTATCATCAGCATACATCGCAGTTGACGTGTTATTATTTGTTGGTATGTCTGCTGTAAAGATAAGGTATAAGATTGGACCCAGTATGCTACCCTGCGGGACACCTGATTTGATTTCGCTGAGGTCGGAGACTTCCTCGTTATACTTCACCTGATAGCTCCTTTTATCCAGGTACGATTTGAGTATGTGAAGAAAACAGTGTGGGAGCGTCTTTTTAGTTTAAAGATAAGGCCATCGTGCCATACCCTATCAAACGCCTGGCTGATATCAAGAAAGACCGCTGAGCAATATTGTTTACTTTCGATGCTTCTGCTGATAATGTCGACAATACGGTGGACTTGTTCTATTGTTCCATGCCTTTCGCGGAATCCAAATTGATGCATAGGTAATACTGTGCCAAGATGTTCCTTCATTCGGTTGAGGAGTATACGCTCAAAGAGTTTTGTACTGGCAGCAAGCTGATGGGTCTATATGAGGATGTCTCTTGTGCTGGTTTGCCGGGTTTTGCTATCATTATCACCTGTGCGATCTTCCATTGACTAGGAAAGAGTTCAAGTTTCAAGCAGGCATTGAATATGTGTACTACTTTAATTATTCCTTTATATGGGATATTTTTCAAGAGTGTTGCGTCAATAAGGTCGTATCCTGGGGCTTTCCCTTCCTGTAAGTTATTTATTTCTCTATAAACTTCTTTGGGACTAGTGCTATTCAGGGGGAAACACATTTGGTTTGCTGTTTCAAGGTACTCTTTGGTTTCTTTGTTATGTTCGTTGCAACTCTCAGGGAGTGGTTGAAAAACAGTACTGAGATGTTCAGCGAAAACTGTTGCCTTCTCGAGGTCGGATTTAGCCCACCCACCCTTATTGTTATTGATAGGTGGTACGTGGGTTTTGGGGCGCTTTAGATTTTTAGTGACTTTCCACAGCGAGTAGTTAGTTTCAATGGTTGGATTAAGCTTTGAGAGCATGTTTTGGATGTTGTCATTTTCATGCTTGTTTATAAGGTTTTTAAGTTCCTCTGAAGATTTGTTGAATACTGCTTTGTCGCTTGGATATCTTGTTGTTTGCCAAATCTTTCGAAGTTTACGCCGCTTCTGTATTTTCTCCTTTATCTCTTTTGGATATATGTTATGTTTTGGTGGCTTCCCTTTGCCTTTTCGTTTGGTGGTAGCGATGTTAGCAGCCCTATGCATGGATGCGTTAAATTTCTCCACCGCTACCTCTAACTCTTCTGGTGTGTATATTTTGTTTTTTAAGGTCGTTTCTGTTGTTATTACCTTTCTAAACATTTCCCAGTTTGTGGTTTTGGAGTATATTCTTGTAGGAGGTTCCACTAGAGTTACCGTCGAATTAATATTTAGGATGACTGGAGTGTGGTCCGAGGTGAGGTCAATGCATGATTCTATTGTTACGTAATTTCTGTCTACATTTTTTGTAATGAAGAAATCGAGCAGGTCAGGGAGCTTATCTCTGTCGGTAGGCCAGTAGGTTGACTCTCTACTAGACAAGCATTCCAATTTCATATTTTCCGTTACTTTAAAGAGTTGCCTTCCTCTCGTGCTGGTCAATCTGGAGCCCCAGTGGAGATGTTTTGAGTTCCAATCACCAGCACTGATGAATCTTTTACTAAGTGTAGAGAAGTAGTTTGTGAAGTCCTGAGCTGATATTCTATGTCTAGGAGGACAGTAGACAGCAGAGAATACTGTTTCATGTTTGTTATCTACTAGTGCAATAGATGTTGCTTGAATTTTATCTGTGCGATATTCCTCCATAGAGTGGTGCTTGATATTACTTTTAATTATTACTGCAGTGCCACCGTGGCTGTTGCCAGAGGGATGTCCGACACTGTAATAATTTTTGAAATCGAACCAGTAGCTCCTGAAATTAGCGCGTTCAAACAAACGAAACTCTTCAGCTTTATAATATTAGTACAGATTAGTTGTCTCCCCCATTTTCAACACCACTTCCAGGTTGCCATGCCAATTTTCATTAAAAACGGTTTTGTATTTTAGTATATTAAACGTAACAGACCGTCAGACTGAATCGCTAACTTTTATAATATTAGTAGACATACGAGTATATGCTTCTAAATATCTGTCTCTATTAGCTTATGGTTCAGTAATGGCTAGACTAGTTTAGCTTAGTTTTTAAAATGTACTTCAATCACGAGCAAAATATAGAAAAAAATTAAAAGCGATTTTCTCATGAAATAACGATTGCATGTTTGAGATAACACCTATATCATAATGTATTGGATCGAAAATACTATGTTAGTAACACCACAGCGTAATTACATACAGTGGTCTATCGCGTTTTAAGTCACGCGAAATGCCGCTTTCTATAGGCATTCGTAATTGCTGCATTGTGTCCCAAGCGAGTGTATGGCAGCTTGGGCTCGCTATCGCCCCTCTCTCACCCCGCAAGCCCCGCACGATTGCTCTGTCTAGACGTGTCCGTTGGCCGACTGTAAGAGTTACATAGACTGTGGTAATACTGTAACTAATAACGGTAATAATAATGTAACTCTTACAGTCGGTCAACGGACACGTCTAGACAAAGCAATCGTGTGGGGCTTGCGGGGTGAGAGAGGGGCGGTAGCGAGCCCAAGCTGCCATACACTCGCTTTGGACACAAAGCAGCAATTACGAATGCCTATACACAAAGCGGCATTTCGCGTGACTTCAAACGCGATAGAATAGACCACTGTATGTAATTACGCTGTGATATTAGTATGTATTACTATTATTTATCAAGTGAATGAATGGTATGAAATTTATTGTTGCAGAATGAACGCAATATTGGGCGTTCATTATCTGTTTTCTAAGAAGAAGCAACTGAAAGAGGACTAGCGGAAGTAATCGAGTGAATTGATTTTAAAATAAATCTTGTACCACTTTTACCACACGGCTTTACGATTTTAGAAACTACATGTACAAATGTCACGTGAATATTAAAAAAACATAATTAAACATCTAAATATTGCTTTTAGATACAAAAATATGGTTTGTGTTTCTATATATTTCTCTCTAAGTATAAACTAGTTAGTAGTTAGTTAAACTGTATGTGATATTTATGTGTAATTTATTCCTCTATTAGTTTTAGGCACTATTTTATATAAGAGAATGGTTTAATATATATCATTAAATTTAAACAATTTTGTCAATGCAATTCCATTAAATAAATAATTTTGTTGTTTTTTGATAGATCCTTTTTATCATTCAATTTAATTTAACTTGACTCAGTGGTATATTATATGGCCGCGACTCCACCCTTTTTGTCTGACTTGTGTAGCATGGTGGTAGGGTACTTTGTAGTACCCACCTGGCTGGCTACCACCCTCAAGTTGAAAATCTGTCGCCAAACACCTACCGGTGTGTTCCGGCAGCTGCACTTGAGAGCCAGTTCCTTCTAGGCTTTGTGTGCTTACCACCTTCGGTCACATCATCACTTACCATACTGAGATTGTGGTCAAACAAGTCTAGGTTACAGCGTAGCTCCCTTTTGTCGCAGCGCATTGACATATAACCTTAAATCTTTCATAAGAACCCCTCTACGTAACTGTGAAAACTGCATCGAAATCAGTGCAGTAGTTCTCGAGTTATAAGTCTACTTGTTAGCCTTAAAAACTTATACCACTTAAATATGGGAAGTATTTGTTTAATTGTGCATTTACTTTGGATACCTTCAAGTGAATAGGCATCTTTTGAGAAAGCGAGTAACACCTTTGGCTATAACTCTTCCCAGAGTCTGAAGACAAACGTAGGAACTGTTTTTTTTTTTTTTAAATACCTACCTGTGGTAACTTCTGGACAATTGCGTGTAGTGGTATATCTGCATGTGTTATAAAACCCTGTTATTAATTATTTACGGTATAAAATAAAACAAAACAATTTATTTTATTTTTATTCTTGTATAATGTAGTGAAGCGGCATACAGCTAGTTCACTAAATGTAAGTAATGGTGGTGGCGTGTCAATAATTTAAAATATAAAAACATACAATCGAATGGAGATCCTCCTTTGTTTGAAGTCGGTTAAAAATGATAATTAATTAGGTATTGTTTTTAAATTGAGATAACGTATACAACTATTGTGTCATGTAACGTCGCATTTTATTAAATAAGGTAGGTAATCATTTGTATTTGACATTTGCACCTTAGAAGGTATACATTACTATAATTTCGATTTTCAATTATTATGAATTTTGCAATTTGAAACATATTACTACATACAGGTATATTTACTCGTATACTATAGCGCTGTAGTTTACGCAAAGGTGTTAACTGCATGTAAAGCGCGACCAAAAAAATTAAACACCTCGCCATATTGCGGAATTTCACGGAACTAATACGTGTACTGATTTTACTATGAGCTGTCAAATATTTACAAGTGGCGCCCTCAATCTTTTTTTTTATTTTTTAATTTGCCGTCTTATGATTTTACATACGTTGACAGTGACGTTAAAGTGTCTATGGACAGTAATGGCCATAATTTTTCTATAGAAATTATAGATTTTGCGCTGTCATGTTAGATAAATTATTTTCAATATTATGAATTAGACGATTCATGAAAAAGCAAAGCAAGTATTGTAACATAAATATGAACATTTTTATACCCATTGATGATACATTGAAATTTGAACTCTGTTATCTCTGTGCTCAATGTCTAATATAATTTGTCACTTGAAGAGTCCTTAAAAGGATAAACTTATCAGAAAAGAAATATTGTTTTTAGTCATCATAAAAGCAATAAATGAAATATATTTTACGTTATTTTAAAGTGTCAGATTTGAAATTTCCAATACATATTTTATTTTTTTATTTGACGCTACTTTTATTAGCTTTGTGAGGCTTTAAACATACCTCTATTTACGTTCCACGCGTAGAGGGTCTCATTCATGCACACGCCACGAAAAAAATATAACAAAAACAAGAAATGTATTCAGATTACATTTGTCGGCAAATCCTCTACAATAATCTTATCTAGTTACTTTTTTTCAAAATCGTCTCAATTTCTTATTTAAACTGCTTTAAAAAGTTATAAATTTCTGAATTTGACCCTTGCAACATATATTTATTTCTATTACAAAGTAATGGTTTAGAGAAATCACACTTTAACCACTCCGAAAACAACTACTTATTTATCTGTCGAATAAAAAATATATGCATTCAAAAATCATTTGAAATAAATTTACCGAAACTAAACATATAACACAACGAACGCTGTCAATTCCCAGCGGAATTGAATGGAATTTTGATGCGTTTTACGTTAACAAATAAAACATAAAAAAGTAACTAGATAAGATTATTGTAGATGACTAGCCGACAAATGTAATCTGAATACATTTCTTGTTTTTATTATATTTTTTTCGTGGCGAGTGCATGAATGAGACCCTCTACGCGTGGAACGTAAATAGAGGTAAGTTTAAAGCCTCACAAAGCTAATAAAAGTGGCGTCAAATTAAAATAAAATATGTATTAGAAACTTCAAATCTTACACTTTAAAATAACGTAAAGTATATTTCATTTATTGCTTTTCTGATGACTAAAAAAAAATATTTATTTTCTGATAAATTCCGCAAGAACACTGATTTTAGAGAGACTGGAGCCTTAATATCAACTTACTGTACAACAAGGCGCTATGCTGTATGTTAATTTTAAAGGTAGGTAAAAAATAAAAAACAAAAAACTTTATAGGATGATTGTATTTAGTGACCGCTCCACGAAAGCACTAAAGTAAGGTTTTTTCATAAATCGCCCTCACAACATGGGGGTATAAGACCATACAGTAAATCAACATTTGTGTTAAACTATAATAAAAACGTTTTACATGATAGGTCATGCTAATGAGGTAAATCGTATAATCAAAGAAAAAACACTAATAACGGAACTTCCAAAGTTCACAAGGTAACTAAATGTAAATATCATACAATAATCGAGAGACTTATAGTCCTAATTAATTTATTTATCTTCACTGGTATATAATTCTGCATTAATCAACAACTGTACAGTGCTGTGGTGAATGTACATCGGTTATTTTCTACAGAGCCAACGAAGACTTTATGCATTTCGTAATAAAGGCGAGACTGTAGAAAATTATCGGTGTAATTTCAATTTAGTCGGTTTGTATGAGTGTTCTGAAAAAATATAATATTTTTTATTTCTTAGTAACATTCTGGTAACTGACTATTGGTTATTTAAAATATGCGTGCAATAATCTATTATCTAAATGAACTATTATGAGTTAAATTATGTTGTCGCAGAGTAATCTAAAGAAAGATATTTTTTTCTATAATAATTATCAATTAAGTATTAAGCACTCATTTTCTCTAAACAATCAAAACTTATTTTATATACAGTCGAAAATAATTACTCACTATGGCAACACTGTTAACTGTCAACAAGGTTATAATTGTATACGCAAACCAAACTGACGTAACTCATCAAATCTCACTAACACACTAAACAAAAAAATTATGCATTTTTATATTCAATCAACCCGTAGAACTTATTCTAATTTATCTATGAATCTTTTTTGCGATAACCACACTTCGGCAAGTGTCAAAGTGACAGCTCGTATACAAGCCCGCCCCCCGGGTGGCAGTGTGATATCGCCTATTATATTCATAAATGTGTAATATCTCTCATATAAAAGATTAAATGCTTCACCTATTGCTCTAAATACTTACTTGTGAGTTCTAAACGTCCGGGGAAGTAAATATATTTTGTGACTCGCTTACAATTACACTTACTGTATACTAAATAACTTTAACATTGTACTCTAAAAAATATGTATAAGTATTGAAGGCTAACATGAGATTTTAATCACAGTAATTCTTATTTATGTAACGAGCCCACATCATTACTACAAAATAAACCTTCTCGTGTACACTATATGGTTCATTATACATGTCCACAAACCAACGCAAATCCTTCACTACCCACGACGACACATACATATTTACAACGAATTCGAAGGCAACATCAAGGTATACTTTATTTATTGCTTTTTGTTACTATTTTTAGTATTATGTACTTCACATATCACCTCAATTTATATACAATGCAATATTATGTCTTATTTACTTTCAGTTTAGTGTCAAATTTGAACTTTCACGTTACGCGCCGATTAACGCACCACAAAGATTTATTACCCCTTGGAAATTAATATCAGTCTCAAGGCAGTTGTAGTATACATTGTTTTAGATTTGTTTATTTATACATGACGTAACAATATAATTATAATTATTATTATCGCATTATATTGTGTAAATTGCGAATCGTTATACGCATGTATCAATTAATATTTTTATTTATTTATTTAATTAAGTAATATTAGTAGTTTTTAAGCTCTGTAATATTTGTTCGTATACAAAGATATTTTTTTACTTTTTATAAATAGTTAGTGTGCTCATTGATATCAGAGGTTATGTTCATTATACGCTACGGTCGTGACACAGTCTAATGTTTCTCTAGTGAGTGCGTAATCTATACAAAAATAATATTATGGTAAACGAGTGTCTACGGGCAGCACTAACAATGACCTAATGACTTGCATATAATTACCTAACATATACTCTATATAGTATATATATAAATGCAATCTGCAAAATGCATAAAACAACAGTTATTATATCTATAAATTGTATAAAATATTAAATAAAATCTATTGAAGTGAGGTAGATGGATGGAATTCACATTTTGTGTGGATATTTTTCATTATTTTTTTTTCTCTAATTTACAACGACGCCGCATTGGCCCAAATGCTGAGGTAGATGGATGGAATTACAATGTAAAAGGCCCTACTAACGTGACAGGGACCTTACATACAAAAACACTACTCACTAGTTATCATAAACTAAGTACTAAAACAATCTCACAATCATGTGGTGAGTCGACTGTACTAACGTGAACGCGGGTTAGGCGAGTGAGGTGTGGCTGCATCACATCGGGTACAAAAATAAATGTCTCACTAACATACATAAACAAATGGCATTGTAACTAACCGGAGCCACGATTATTGAATATTATGACTAATACATTTCTTTGCGGCCGTGCCAGAGTTCAAAATAACCGACTCGGTAGAAATATAACCTTAAATTTAAATTTTATATTACATGAAATGGCACCGATGACATTCCACGGGTCAACAATAAAACGAATCAGCTAATGACCACAAAACATAACACTCAAGCACCTTTTAAGAATACATTGAACATAACATTGTCCTATCTCGTGTTTAAGTCTATTCGACTAATGTAACACATCCATTCTAATTATACCATTTCATGACGACGTTTTGTTGTGTTCGTCTTCTGAGTAATCCCTTTCCTCATGTCCACTGGTCTCGTGGTCCTGCTCTGTAATGTTCATTCTATTTCTGTCATCATCATTGTAGTAGTCTTTGCCTGTGTCTTTCTCGGCATCATGCTTATCGGTGTCAGTTTCGCTGATGCTATCGTTCCTCTGTCTCTCCTTCCCAAGGTCCAGTGGCTCGTCAGAGTCCCTCATGATGTCAGGTTTGCCCATATTCTCGGTGTATTGCCGCTGCATCTGCTTCAGATAGCGTTGGTGGGCGAGGTTTGTCGGCGGTGGGGGTAGTGATCCCATTTGGGGCGATGGTTCATCGTAAGTTTTTCTGTCCATGTGCAGAGCGTTCATTTGTGCCAGTTTTGCGTTCATGCCTGGAATTATAAATGAATTTAGCTGATATTGAATTCACTAAGACCAGGTAAACTTTAGGGGACAATTAAGTGATTTGAACAAGCTAAAGCCATTTGTGAAGCATATTGACTCAACTAAAATTATTGCTTGCTTTATTGGGAACAAACTTACCAAACATATTCTCACTAATGTACTGCAGATAAGTGTCCAGTAGAGCGGAACTGCCTCCGTAGCCAGGTGGGTGGTCGTCGTGCTTCATGCCAGCTCCCATCCCGTGAGGAATGTTCTCCACAGTCTTGGCAGTGACGGCTCGGACAGCCGGCACTTTTGTTATTGTTGTGTTCGCCAAGTTGTTTATATCTGGAGGGATGTTAAGACAAATTTTAAGATACTGCTACATCTAAAGTTTCTAGATGTTATGTTACGTTTATCAATCTAGGAGAAGATTCCTGATGTACGTATGTGACAGCCTAAAACTCAGAGGCCTGAAATTTTAAACACATTGTTCCAACATACAAAATACTGGATGCTTGGTCGAAAAACGATACGTGGTCCAAAATTTGTGAGGTGAAACTTACGTGGCGGAGACACAGGTATGCTGTCCTGATATCTGGACTGGCTGAGATCGTCGTTATCATTATCTCCACAGATGGAACTGCTCTCGGAAGCGGCAGACTTGGCGTCGAGCTTGATGTCCGAGCGTCGCGGCCCGGTGGGGGACGCACGGGCTCTCAGTTGTTCGGGTGATACTTTCACACCTGCTTTTGCTAGTAATCTGGAAATAATTTGTTCAATTATAGACTGGATTCTGTAAATAAATTACATTTTCAATACACTTGTCGTAAAGTGACCCCTATTACATACATAGCTTTTAGGGCCATAAACCGAGCTATAACACACGCGTGCGTAATAATATTACCGCACACGTGCGTAATAGAATTATCCCTACAAAGTTAAATTAGTATCTTACTACAAGTAATGTGCACTATATGCGAGTATTTTCAATTTAACCGGGTAATACATTTTTTTTAGTAACAAAAAAGAGATTTTATGCCGCTGAAAATCCATGTACATTTTTGGAATAAATAAATGTGTACGTCTTTAATCAAGTCAGACAAACATTTATTTATTTAATCAAATTATTCATAATTTACAATAATTTGTTATAAAATATTTGCATTGACCATTCATTTTGAAAAAAAAAACTTGCGCGCCATTTCCCATAATTTTGATATTTTGTTTTTATCGTATTTGTCGCTGTGTGGTAAAAAATCTGTTTGTTTTTTCCTCACAAATGCATTGGAAAACGTCGTATGAAACTCGTGAGCTCTGCTCATTACACACTCGGCTAAATTATGCCCTCGCCTACGGCTGCAACTCACGGCCTCGTGCGTAATGAGCAACTTGGCTCACTTGTATCATAATATACTATTATCATTGTCTAATTTTAAGTTGGCAGTTCTAAAAAATTGTATAAAGCAGCGACTGAATGAGATCTTGGTTCTCTTCTTTCTTTTATAGTCATGTTGACTAGTCCTGTTACTACTTTTGGGATTTAGATCTTTATTGATGATCGGTATGAAAATTCTGATGCTATACTACCGTGTCCTTTGCCTTTGATCTAATTTAAAAGAGTGCAAATACTCACTGGCTGGCGAGTTCCGGATCGAATCTAGTAGGCATCTGCAGTACCGGCAAGTCCTTGGTAGAGATACCACGATGCTGGCGTGACATGTGAGAATGTAACGAATTGCGAGACTTTGCTACTGTTCCGCACAGCACACAACTGTAATAAAAAAATATAATAGTTTTACATTACACAAATTACGAAAAAAAAATTGCTAACTAAATTGGTAAAAGTCATGGTTGACACTTTTTTTTACTTTTCTCCTTGAAATTTTGGATGGGTCTTCTGAAGCATTATTATATTGGTCTGAAATATATCAGTTTCTTACCGATATCCTGGGCAAACAGTGTGTTTATCTTCGAGGTGCGTTCTCAAAGTATGAGCTGATCGGTAAATTTTTCCACATTTGGGGCACGGTCGGGGGTCTGTTGCCCTAACGCGGAGCAGATCTTGAGTCCTTCGGCAGCCTCCTGTTGAAGGAAATTTGGTTTTTATTCCTCTATCTCAAAGATGATAATTGGTTAACATTTAATTGTCGGTCTTACCTCTATTTATCTGTTAATTATGTTAGTATTGTTTAGTATTTGTTTTATATTGTATATAGATAGAAAGACATACATTTTCTACTTCGTAGTTTTTATTGTTAATGTATTTATATAAGCAGACACTTTTCTTCGGGTAAAAATTAAATTATTACGTATATATTTTGTATCACTAATACAATCGCAACTAGAATCGTTTACTCACATTGAACATTTGGTTATTGAGATGACTAAATTACATTTTATTTTTTTATTTACGCTTAAAAATATTTTATTTATAAGATATATAAGACATTGCCTCTCAGGCGTCAGGAACAATTTCATCTACTCGCTAAGTTAACCAATACTTTATTTCATTCCAGAGATCTATAAAACTTATTCGATCCCATCGCATATACTTCAAGGCATCTTTGTTTTTTTTTTATTTTTTTTTATTACAAATCGGACTTTTGCTGCTGAAATTCTAAAGCTTTATTCAAGAGTTAGATATATTTTTATGTTAGTTATATTAATACTTTTCGAATTAGCAGTTGAAGCCTTAATTCCTTAACGATATGCATACGAATTGATAAAATAATTGTATGAAGCTGACAACTTTTGGTTATGTAGTAAAAATCGTGTTAAAAATAGAAACTCTTCCTTTATATTAAGAAACTCAAATCAAGTCTTGTGGTTCCTCCACAAGAAAATAAATAAACTACATAAAAAAGTACGTAAACGTTAATCAAATCTCATCACTTAAAAGCCCGTTTTGATGTCATTGCACAAAATTTTCAATCTTTAAATATATGTAAACGAATATATATACATAATTACTTGATGTATTTCCATTTTTCAATACAAAAATATATGCGAATGGAATCGAAAACATTTATATACATGTTAAATAAATCCTTCATGATAATATATCTTGTATGTTTGTCTACAATGACTAGATATGTTTAGATTGTGCACGTTACGTACAGGGACTTCCCCAACAAACTTCATTTAGAAAATAAATACTCTATTGATTGGAAGTGAACGTATCCTTAACTATTGCGTTACAAAGGCATTTTGATTTTCATTTTGTTACTCTATTTCGTATTGTCTTATCTATGGTCGAAAGTATACGTTTGTTTAAGGAGCGAGTACCGGTACAATAGCGTCATCAAAATGTTGAAAACAAAGTACACTATAACTTTATAGTTAATATTAAATTATATCATTAAAAATACTAAACACTAAAGATTAAGATCAATACCTTAAAACTATTATATAAATTGTAAAAAAAAATAACAAAAATATTCTCGCAACATTATTTTGAAATTCAACCAGTGCACCGGCCTTGCTAGGAAATTGTTGTAGAAGAATACATCGTCAAAATAAACAGATCGTTTAGAAATAAATTAAGAGACATAACAAAGTATCGTAAGGACATTAGAATTTAATACAAATATTACGATTAAATTGAAATATGAAAAATCTTGTTTACTTATCAACATTGTCTTAGGGAACACGATGTGACTATTTGATGGTATCCCGATGTTAGGCTCTTCAACTATAATTTTACACTTTGATTAAACGGCTAGTAACATGTTAATGAACACCAGCCAGTAATAAAAAGACCAAAACTGTATTCTATGTCTTTTTAAATAGGTTCAAGTATTCGCACAATGCTGTTAAGTAATCAAAGAGTTCAAGAAGCAACAATGGAAGTTACAGACACTCAGGAAGTCATCAGAATGGTCAACATTCTTATAGTTGCACTTCATATTCTATCAATGGCACCAATCATCACATGTCATAATGCGCTTAATTATAATCCTTACTTAAACAATATCAGTCTATTCTACTACAAAAATAATTTTCAGTCGATTTATCCTACAGCTTTATACAACGTTTATGAACATGACAGCGTTATATGAAAATGCATCCGGGAGATCATTATTCTCTGGTTTATTATTACAAGCCCCACTTTTCAGTAGTTCCTTTTCACAGCCGTTTTTACAAAATTTAAACTTTGGTAAGCCAAATGTTATACGAACGAGTTGCGCCCCCCTGAATAAAGTTCGTTAACTTCAGTTGGCCCAGCCACAACTCCATTTTAAAGTTTTCATCTTTTCCCACTGGCGACGGTGTTTTATTCTCATATGGTTGCGCACAGAATTAGGATGAGCGAAGTACCTGGCGCATGATGCTACAGGACAGACTGGACTGTCACGCGGGTAGTGCGCTTCTAAGTGCCTCCTCGCCGACGCTAGGGATTCTAAGTACACGAAACACAATGGGCACTGCAGGTGTTCCCCTCTCAGCATCACCTTCTTCGCGTAATCGCTCTCCTCCAGGTACTTTAGCAACTCGTTCTCTCGTTCCTCCCCCTCACATTGGACGGTATCGCTTACCGCCAGGTTTGCCAATTCGCCCCGCGCCGCGGCATCTGCAATGCCGACAGCACCATGTTACTCAAACTATCAAGCGGCAAAGCTGTTGGCAAACCCGACGGTACGTTCGACACCCTCTAAACTTTCATCCGCAATAAACTCTCTAAAAATATTACGTCATATTTAAATACAATATATCGATATACAGTCCCGCTACGTCTTCGTTCACGTAAGTCCATTGGCACATCTATTCCTATAATTAATGTATACCAGAACGCTGGGTGGTTCCGAAGGTTAGTTTGCAGTTCAGAGGACAGCGTGTGCACAGCGGAGAGGATCAGGGAGGGGAGGGGTGGGGAGGGATCACCACCAGGCGCCGAGCGGCGGGTGTGCGGGGGGCGGGGGGCGCTCGGCGTCGCGCCGTCTCTAAGAGTTCTGACGCTGGCGGATGCCGTGCGCTTGCAGCTGGTGGTTGATAAGGTAGTGCTTGGTTTTGCACTTCTTGCCGCAGTGCTGGCATGGGAACCACTGGTCGCGGTCGGTCTGCGAGTGCACGTTGAGCATATGCTGGCGCAGGTTGGAGGTGGAGGAGTACACGCGGCCGCACAGGGGACACTGCGGCCGGTAGCCCATCGCCGCCCCGCCCGCGAGAGCCGCCCCTGTAACACAGAGGCGGCGGTTAGAAACGTACAGTACGTACATCCGTACAACATCGTTTAAGCGCTATTGTGAGTGTATCGGTCGCAGTACTCTGCGGACGGGGCGGGGTCGCGCCTCCTCTGTTTCACGCCGTGTATCGAGTTCATGTGTATCTGCATGTACTGGCGGGTCTTGAAGGCCTTGCCGCACACGGGGCACGAGTGGGCGAGGTCGCGTGCCGCGTGCACGTTCAGGATGTGCTGCTTCAGGTTGCTATTGTTGCTGTACCGCTTGCCGCACTCGGGGCAGGCGGGCTTGGTGTTGGTGGCCTCACCGTTAGTGGCACCGTAGCTGGTGAGTGCGGCCGGCGAGTAGCGCTCCTGGTGGTAGCGCTCCTCGGGCATCGAGGCCGGCTTCGCTTCGCCGCCGCCTGGCCAGGTCGCTCCTGGGGCAGACGGAGTTCTCGTTCAGTTCTCGTTCGTGCCAATATGACTTTCTTTCGATGGGACGTAAGTGGCGACCGTCCGCAACGTAACTTCCATAGTTGCAAAGATTTATCCCTAATTGCTTTTTTTGTTTTATTGTATTTGGGGGCGATACGTAATGTTTATTTAACGGTTTTAATAGAGTAATTAAGCGCTTTGGTGTCGTTCTCGTTATTTAATTGTTAGTGTTATTACATGCATTAAGATACATGACTCAATAATGTCCAATTAATGATACAATTGACTTCCTTTGTTTGGCGTCATTAATTTATAGACATTGGTTAATAATTTCAAATTATTCCATTACGATTCAAAAATTGAAACAATCATTAAGTCATGTAATTAGAAACATTAAAAGATGGAGTTTTTTTAGTACTCACCATAGTTATCTGGTATCCCTGATGGGCCAGGAAGTCCTGGGAAACCTGTAAATGTAAAAAAAAATATTTACAATCCAAATAAAAAATATACTTTAAATACTTAGTAATATTTGATGATCGTCTTGTACCTGGTAAATTTAACAGTCCTGGGAAGTTATGTGGTAATGCTCCGTTGGTGTTGGCCATGATGGCAGGGTCGTCGTAGTCGAGAGGTTCTTGCTTGGCTCTAGTCTCTCCTTCAGTGTCGCTTGCGCCAGCGTCCGATGACGACTCCTCTCCGTCACCAGACTAAGGGCATCAAGATTCATTGTTTAATTCAAAAATATCTTTGTTGGAATAAAGAAGTGAGAACTGATAACTCCTCTGCTTATATGAACAGCCATATCGTTTCTTTTTGAACTAGTTTATGAAAATTTTAAAGCTTACCATATTATTGGACACCCCAGAAAGATGAGGGTTTTGTGTGCTATCCAGCACCTGACCAAAGAGTCCCAGTTCGTGTCCGTTAGTCCCCAAGCGCTCGGGACTCGCGCCCTGCGTCGCTAGTAGTTGCTCCGTCCTACACCAGTATGGTGAAAATGTTATGATTAAGTTCATGTTACAATAAAATTATAAAATACTTGGTACAAACAAGTCATTTAGATGTTAAAGAAAATTTTGAACTAGTAGAATTTCAATAGATTTAGTAGTTTTTACAAGTAGAAAGATAATCGAATCTGTTACAATAGTCACCTAGATTTCATTTGAGCCTGGTACAGGTCTGATGACCTAGCTCTTTTCGGGGGAGGTGTATTCGCCGCTCCCTCCTCAGGCCTCCGCATTCTTCTTCCTTCGCGTTGCTGAGTCTCCCGCCCCTCCCGTGACCCCCCGCTACCAGTTTCCGTCCACGATGACGCTGACTGTTGACAGTATAAAATCTGTGAAATAATCTAAAAAACTAATTATATAAATATTTGTTTCCTAAAACACGTGGAAAAGAAAGGGTAAATGTTAAACTTATAGAGTACTTATGTCACAAAAAATATATAAAATAAAAGAGACAGTTATCTAAATTATTGCCGAGTTCAACTGATATACAAAATACGTAATAAATACTTCAATTTGAACAGAATGTCTAAAAGAAGGCTTTTCATCAAAACTGATAACTACATAATATTAAAAATATGTATTGTTAATATTATTCTTATTAGTGCCACAGATAAGAAGTAGTACTACCTATGTATTCACGATGTAAACTACCTGAATTAACTTTACTTCATTATGCCAGTCCCAAGTTGGGCGCCAGTTGGCACCCAACATGGGGCTTTTCCAATTAGTTATTTAATCTCAAACTTACCGGTGAAGCTTTCTGGTCAATCGTCGGCACAGGTGCAGGAGCTGGCACATCCGTCAACCCTCGCACTTGTAAAAGTTGAGCTGCTCTCAAGAATTCCTTCAACTGCTCCTGGCCTATGTGCACTTCCCCTTGGTACATGAACCTGATATAAAATAAATGTATGTTTGAATTGCACTCGAATTTTCACAACCTGTAAGTAATATTTCGTATAAAATAGTAGATACCTGAGTAGACTTTCCATGTCTTTGTCTTGAACGTCTCTTAAGATAACGATAGGGTGCTGGCAAGGATTCGCTTTCAACAATCTCCGAAAATACGGACTGCATGCCGATAGCACCACCTGATTATAAATTTTAAAGTTATTCACACTGACATTTAAATGTCCTAATTCGGCAAATATCTCATAATTATAAAAATCTTGTGTTAAGTACATGTTATGACAGGGAACAATCAGTAATAATACTACTGTCAGATTTAATGTTATAAATAAAAATCTTACCTTATGCGCCGTAAAAGTTGCGCCGGCGCACGCGAGCGTGACGTCGACGAAATCCTCTTCATCGCGAAGCCGCCGGAAAGACGATACCATTGCTGAATGGAAGTCGTTCCATCGTAGTGAGTATTGCTGTTCGCCGCCGGCCGCGGCGCCGCCTGGACACACAAACACTATATCAGCTGATTTGGACAGCTCTTGTAACTGTCAGTTAAATGACGCGATACGGGTGGTTGGTGGGTCATGAAATTTTGAACCAATAGCAAGATTTGTACGATTAAAAAATGCTAAACTTAATATTGTGAACATTTACTGTAACATAAAAAATATATAAATCAATTTGCATCGCGATAGCAACAAAAATCATTGGTGACCACTGCAATCCCAGAACCTTCTGATTATGATAATCGTCAAATTACGTAATACCACAGTAACGATATGAATCAGGCAATTTATCAATTAATTCAAGTGAATTACCTACCTACTTGATATTTCGGGGAAGCAGCGTTATAGTGGAAAAATATCTCAAAGTTTTAAAGTGAGGTATAAATCTTCATTAGCATGTATTTTTGACCTTTTTTTAAGACATTAAGATTACAGTAACGGTAATTCACACGATAAACAACAAAATGAGTAATTATTTAAAATAGATGATCACCCGTAGTTACATGTATAGGCAGGTTGGTAATAATTCACAAAATGTCAAGGATTCCAAATAGTTGTTATGACTAAGAATATGATACACTCATATATCTGCAGATCCGAGATTGAGAAATAATAAAGTTATTTCATTATATTTCCTTGAATATAAAGTTCACCTCTAAGCGCAAACGGTTTTTACCTCGCTGTAAAATATTTAGGGAAAATTGCTTGAGGAAACAACTATAAAATAATGTTTATATCTATTAAAAAAGCACTAAATAATTTTATTCCTACTTGGTATGGTATAATCCAATTGATAGTTCTTTGAAAAATTATATACCTATATGTATATAGGTAAGTACGGTTTTATGAAAGCTTGTTGATAAGTTCATAAACCTTTGAAATGTTTTCTCTTAATCAGTTATTCTATGACTTTAAAAAACGTTACTCTGGAGACTGGAAAATTTCAGTCTTCTTTAGATACGCAAGAATTTCTCTAAAACTAAATGAATGTACAAAAAATACACAAAAAACTGTTATGATTAAACCCCGACTCATCCTTTCCTATCCTGCACAGATGTTCAAAAAGTTTATTGAATAAAATACATTACGAATTCGCGCACGACCGCACGTAAACGAGACAAAATCTGAGAAACAACGGGAGCGATTTTAAAATTAAAATCGTGCCCTGTAAGGCTAAAGAGATCGAAATACATTATGTATTGTAGATACTATTTTATGCAGAATGTTTTGCATGTGTCAATAACTCCGCGCCGAATGTGTTGCGTTATTTTTAACCTCAAAAATACAAAGGCAAGTTGTTATTTTGTCGCAGGGCGAAAGGGTGAGAGAGGGTCGCGTCCGTAAGTTAATCTTTGTGAAGAATAACAAAACGTTTACGATATTGTGGTATGGAAACTGATATGGAAATAGATTTTTCGAAGTATGTTTTATTTGATGTTGTTTTTTTTTTTTTTATCTGTGATATTGCATTTTTTTTAATCTGTATCTGATGTTCTGTATAATGTAAGTTTTTTCTGGTCTTCAATACATTTCTACGATTTTTAAATATCATCTACTTCAATTATAGATATTAGTAATTCGTTTACTGAAGTTTGGAGCGCGGTGTTCGAATTGTCGCGGTTCAGTTTCGAAGATTTAGGGACCTAATTAATCTTCGGATTTCCGGTAAAAGTAAAGGATTGAATTTATTTCAAAGATGGCGCCACTAATTTATCGTTTGGGATTTAAGGAGTATTTTAACGATTAGACGGAAAAAAATATTTGTTTCTTAATCGTACCTGGGTACCGAACCATTACAGATTATAACGATGTGAATGAGTAACATGACTAGGTGCACCTGTGTTTAAATAGTGGTAACACTAATTTAATAAAAAGTTCAATAGGAAAATGTCAAACAGTAAAGCGAAACAGAAACTCAATAGTGTAGCGGAAAAAAATACTTTTGTAATAATAAATTGATCAATATAAATCTACTAGCTTCCGCCCCGCGGTTTCATGCGCGTTCCCGAGGGATCTCATGTTTTCTATCGAATACAAAAAGAATTTTCCATTTCGAACCAGTAAGTAGTTCCTGAGATTAGCGCGTTCAACCAATCAAACAAGCAGATAAACAAACAAATAACCTCTTCAGCTTTATAATATTACGATTTGGATGAAATTTTGTGTATGAGTTGGACAGGACAACGTCTGTCGGGACAGCTATAGATTCTATATAAATCAATGCCTTTTTACTTAAGGCATCACAAATAACATAGATTTTTCCAGTAAATTTCAAATCGTTTGTATGGATTTGCAAACCAATTTAAAAAGGCTTACGTAACTAATCTCAAAAACTAATATGAAGCTAAAAATATATAAATCATAAATAAAAGCAACCCATTCTGCATTATTCCACCCTTTTTGGAATTTTAAATGCGTTCTATCAGAGGTTATCATATATTGTGAATGTTATGCATAGCTCTTGATCCCTTGTCTCCGGGTTTCGTCACCCTATTTCGAAGGGGGTGGCATAAGTGCGTATCGAAATATACGCTTATTAACCGACGTACAAAAGGGAGGTTTTACCGATTAATGCGGATGTATTTCTTTTAAAAAATGAAAATGGATACACAGAATTGTTTTTAGTAAATCGACAAAAGAAAATAAGCCGCCATCTTATTAGCTAAGTATATTATCTATGTTTAATGTATTGAAGCGTTCAATTTGAAGTGTATCAATTTATATGTGGTCATATTTAAGCAGATGTATACAAAAATGTTGTGTAATTAGTTTTAAATCTAGATCAAGTAGATTTAAAACTTGTTGATAAATTGTAATTAAATTTATTAATTTGATTATTAATGTTAGTCTAATAAGTATTAAGGAATCACATTATTTTTGTAATGCGCGTGAGTGCTTGAGTATTCAAATTTCCGTGGAATTATTTTATTTAACTTACTTTGATTAATGGTTCAATTAAGTAATTCTAGTTTTGCTCGTTACATATTGTACTATGTTTGTTATATTTATTTATAAAATAAATTATAAAACGAGCTTTATTTTAAACCAAAAATATTGCATTGTCGAGATAAAACTGCGAGCGAATAAAAAAACCTCCCTAATCTTGAGTAAACGACGGCAACATCATTAAACAAGAACCGTGGCGATTCCCACCCCATCCCCCGATCCTGGGGGATGATCCTGGCTGGGGTGGGATGGGGAAGGGGGGGTGGGGACGGAATATCAACGAACTCATGTACCGTACGTGGACGGCACGACGTGCGTACGTACGTTATACATTCTGTTGGTAAACAATTCACTTGCGTATGCGTAAATATTTTGGGGACTTTTTTTTTTTAGGATCGGGGCTCGATTCGGTTTTGAAAGCGTTTTGGTTAAACATTAAGGGTTGGAGAATTCACAGGTTTGAAGCTAGATTTTTTTAAAAACTAGAAATACAATCTTAAATGGTAGGAGTTTCAGATTTAGAATATACTTTTTAAATTGTAAAATGCTGTAAGACCTCTATGATTATTATTTGCACGATTACAAATCGAATGAAATTGAACTTAATTTCGAACCCGGAAAATTAAATTCTTCTACCTTTACGTAGTGCTGCAAAAAAATGAAGTGTTTTGATAGTGTTTACTCTAGCTATAAAAATTATGAATGGTACTCACCAGTTTCGGTCGCCATGGCCGGGTGTTCGGAGGGCGGCACGGCTGTGTCGGGGCGTGCGCGCGCGCTAAACGAATCCAATCCCGCGCATTCCAACCGCGCGCTCAGTGCCGCCGCCACTTTAATGCCTCTTGTCACTCTTTATTTAAAAAAACTTCTGTTCTCTATTCTCCTCTGGCACGTTATTTTTCAACTTTTATATGTTGCCAGTATCTTATTATTTTTAATTAATGGAAGTATTTTTAAAGCTTGATATTGTTAATTTTTTAAATTGAGTATTGCGTTTTGATTCCTGAAAAGAGGTCCATTTGAATTTAGTAAAATGCGAGAAAAAAAATACATTTTAAATGTATCGCGGTCGGAAAGAGCGGTGACATCATGTGATTTAATTATTTTATATGTTTGTTTGAATTTGTGATTTCAGTACGCAGAGAAGGGTGGCGATGGCGGTACGACGATAATAAGTATTTATAATTTATGTTCAGGCGGAAGTTTTGTCGGGCTTACGGTGAATTTGTTGGATTCCGAGATATTAATTAATGTCTGATTCATATATTTCACTTTTAAACTGTGTAATAAAACAGCTGAGGTGACTGTAATGATTTCAAAACTTTCGTTAAATAAAATATAAACTAAACTCCAATTGAAACACAATTTATTTCAAATTTAATTAATTGCAGACACAATTATTATGCACTTAAAATATTTTTAAAACCTAATGATCGTTACCAATAATTAACATTTACGCTTTGAAAATAATCATAATAACTCACGTACTTTTATCCACGTGACGTAACAAAATGAGAACTCAATTAACACAACATAATTACACGCACTCTAGCACTGCAACGCATTTATGGCGACCAATAATCGGCGGTCCGGCAATCGGTGCCGACATCACCGGGTGTTAATTTAAGGGCCGCTCGCTGGTGCAACGATCGATGGCGCGCCCTGCACCGCCACAATAAGGGAGGAGCGGGCAGATAGAAATCAATACGATGTCCATCATCGCATGCACCCTCCCCCCCGACCCGTACCGCCTGCGCTTTGCACCCGCCGGGAAATGCATTTTCCGCGACACCGCCACCCCCTTCTCGCGTTATTGATGTCTAACGGTTCCGTATATCCAAATGTGTTGACGAGTGAATTTATTTTTTTGCGGGATGTCCGGTGTTCAGATGCACCGCTCGGTCCGTCCGTGGGTAAGTACCTGACGCACGCGTGCTTTCGGTAGCGCGTCACGCGGTCGACTGTCGCGCGCCCCGCCAGTCGGGCCGAGAATAAACAGCGTGGGGCGCGCGGGGGGCGGGGCGGTGCAGCGCCTGCACGCCCACAGGCGGCCGCCCACGGGCCGGACGCGGTCGGTTGCCGGACCGTGGCCGGACGCGGACGCGGACGCAGCGCATGAAGCATGGACTTTCAGGACGTCAACTTCATGTACAGCTACTGCGTGCGCCCTGCGGCTGCGTCGTTACAGAATCCGTTGCGACGACAAACTACGCGTACCTCAATAAATCGCATGAAACGATGCAACTTTCTCTTGCCTTCTGTTTGTATGTACGAACAAATGTGCAAATCCTAGATTAGGTAAAAGTATCCTTATATACTTTTACTGATTTCAGGAATATGTATTAGGTATTGTAGTTGTAGACACGACT
Organism: Tetheella fluctuosa; assembly: GCA_951216915.1. NCBI lineage: Eukaryota > Metazoa > Arthropoda > Insecta > Lepidoptera > Drepanidae > Tetheella > Tetheella fluctuosa. Next base: position 15,225,984 of record OX578214.1, read on the forward strand.
TTAATTTAAAAGCTTAAAATGACCGAATAATGCCTTACACCAAACCAAATGGCAATACTATTGTTTTAAGAAGGCACTTATCTTGACGAAAGGAAGCCTATTTGAATCTATAACTTTAAATAGACAATTTTGTTTAATTGCATTTTTAATTTGGGCTTTCAATCAATGCCAAATGTATGCAGGAAACTCTGATCATTTCTTATCAATCATCAATTAAATAAAAGTAATTTTTTTATTATCTTACGACACGTGGCCTCATTTACATGATTTCTTATTGCGAATTTATTCCAAATTTTTTTTTAAATAGAAAATAGATATTTATGTTATGCAAAAATATTGTTAAAATATGCGGAATTAATGTAAATAATAATTTATGACTGATATTAATTTAGTTTCATATGTTAGAAGCCTCTGGAAACTGTTACAAGTCTGCATCTAAACGTACTCCCAATAACATTGAGATTCCGTATAGATATACTTATTCAAAGTTCCGTTGTATATATATAAAGACAATTTTAAATGGCTCAGTCAGATAAAACCGCGACAGCGACTACAAATTGAATTGACTCCAAAAGCGTTATTTTTTTTTTGTAGTTCTACTCGATTTTAATCTCTGGTTCTACTCATCTCTCTTTCCTCATTAGGTGTCCGACACGGGCGGTAGTGAAGAAACGCGGATTACAAATAATAATTGAAATAATAGAGTTTTGTATTATAAAGCTTGGCGTAATGTCCAATCTGAGACATGCTCGATCAAATAAGAAAGGAAATGTTGTCTGAAGAATATTTGTTCTTATTATTGTGAACTTGATTAGGTTAAATTGTTTATTTTTTTTATTTTTTTGTTTTAAATTGTAAAATGTAACCTTGCTGAGTTCCTCAGTTCTTCTCAGTTAAAAGCTTCCCAATTGGTGGTAACATCAGTAAATTTGAACTTCATAAGTGCCCTCCTAGGGTCTGAACTGAATAAATTGCTTTGACTTTGATCTAAAAGATCGGCTCGATGGTCTTTGATTTACGATTTAGATTTAGAGCAGAGAAGGTATTTTCCAGCAGAGTTCTATTGCCTTATGATTTTTTTGCTGTTCTCTCTTGCGTTTTGACTAAGTATCAATATCTTGCAAATAAGTTTTGTTATCTATACTAATCTATATACTATACTATAATATTATAAAGAGGAAATATTTGTATTTTTGTATGTAACGAATAAACTCAAAAACTACTGGACCGATTTCAAAAATTCTTTCACCATTAGTAAACTACATTATCCCTGAGTAACATACATATTTTATACCGGGAACACGGGTGAAACCGTGCGGAAAAGCTAGTATAATTATAGGTAAGTATTATAATTATCATCATTATTGTTAGTCCATAGAATCTTATACGTCTAACATTTCTACACAATAGTTCTTTGTGTTTGATTTGACATAATAAATTACATATATAATTTCAAAAGTTATTTTGCATTCTTTATTTACTAAAAAAATAGTTATGTGAAGATATCTTTTAAAGCCGATCGTAAATGAAGTCGATTAAAAAGTTAAACGTTCTCATCATTCGACGACTAACACTAAACAATAAAATAATGATTAAAAAAAATACACCAATTCCAAATGTAATCGCTTTGCTGTTACATGTAACATATCCTCAAAACAAATGTAGATAAGTATGTATTTTGTCCCCAACCTACTTCCGCGATATTTATACATTGGAGCCAAAAACGGCCAAACAAAACAATCCGTAAAGCCTTCCTGTAACAACGGACGGCGAGCCAATCATTCGTCAAACGGAACGGCCCGGCCGGTTGTAAATCTTTGCAGGCGCGGGATGGGGTGTCGGGGTGTTAGGGGACGAGGGGTCCACGGGGGGAGGGGGGGTGGGGTGTTACGTAACATCCGGAAGTGCGGATTAGGAATCAATAGTGCGCTCGTAATGATAGTTGTAGTGTAATCATTGTAACTGCGCTGTGTGCGGTGCGCGCAATGGTTGGTTGAATGTTGGGACTTGGGACTTATAGACCGAGCGTGGTCGGATTAGGGTTGCTTGTTGGAATGACACGTTGATTGTTATAAATGGTACTTTTATCTCTAATACTATAAAATCTAATGTTATTTTCGCATATCAAGTGGTATTTATTCTATTTGGAGTTCCCTTTTAGGATTTCATGTGCTTAAACGTCATCGCCTAGGTGATTGTGGTCTAGATGTGGTTAATCTAATGTATAAGGGGAGTAATTGATAATTTTAATATGTCCCCAAATGAAGTGATGGTAGGAAGATATTTTGTCACCGACAGTAGTCTCGGTGACGGATGAGCTGGCGATGACGCTGGGGTGGCAAGGGAGAGCTATGGGGTGGACTTATCTAACACCCCATCCTCTGGAAGGATTTCGTCGCGTTATATGCAGTGGTCACATGAATTAGCTGGGTGTAATATTGCTTTGAAACATGTGTTGGTTTTTAATTGAAGGGTGTAATTTTGTCATGATTTCTGTGTACTGTTATTGCGATATCAATTTCGACATCAATATAGGAAATTTTTGCCAATTTTCATAAGAATTTAATTACTGGTTCACGCAATTTTCTACCTTATTGTAAATGGCAACCATAGCTTATAGACATATGTGTTGCCAATCTTCACAAAGCCTAGAAGACAACTAGATCTCAAATGCAGCTGGTGGAAAATACCGGGAGATGCTTTGAAACAGTCTCCTTGGAGGTGGTAGCCAAACTGGCGTGTAGTGTAAACTCCACCATCAATTTCTAACTTTTAATTCTTCGATATCAATATGTCCAACTTAGCTAGTCTAAAGTGATTTAAACAGACTCACCAATCATTTGTTGATGATTTTTGTTACGATGATAAAATCATCAGTAACACCACCATCACTAAATAAGGAACCTCCCAGAAATAAACAAACTTTTCCTTTTCCGCATTCTATTACATTACGCGAACTAAATATAAAAAGGGAAGCGTAGACACCTACCATTGTTGTCTCCTGTAAAAAACGTCATTACTTCCCTACACCCCTCATACGTGACTTGTCATGTTGGGGAGGGGGAGGCGGGAGGCTCTCGAGACGCAATAGTAAGCTGTAATGAGCCCGGCCTTTTCCACACAGCTTCACGGTAAGTTTATGTGTATATCATATATGTAAGTGTGTGCTGATGGCCATTTTTGTTTTACTATTTTTGTATTTGTTTTCACGACTTTTCGTCCACCTGTAAGCTATCTATGGACATTAGCAATACCAGTGGGATTACCAATGTGTTCGCAACCTTTATAAAGCCTAGAAAGCCGGAACACACCAGTAATTACTTGGCCACAGGTTATCAACTTGAACTCCATCAGTTTCAGAGTCTCACACCATTTGTTATACTATCCACAGTAACTTGTATATGCTACTATGAATAATGTTATATATACTTATTACGCTAACACAATAAGAAGAATCACAAACTTCGAGTCCAGGATTGTATTCAGTGTACCTACCCAATGTAAAATCGATGTAAAATCTGTATTGCTCTAAAATAAGCCAGACAGGTCAGGTCAGTTAATAGACTGTATTTGTGTAATGTAGGTCAGACATATTTTCAGTGGTGCTTGCCTGTGAAAGCTGTATCCTATTTGGAAATGCAGCCAGCCTTTTCCTATTTTAAAATAGAGGAATTACGCCTATATATATTGTGTAAATAAATCTGGATATTCGAGATGAATATGATATGGAGGCATGTTATGTACTTAGTGTCTTTAATATGATATAGTTTTGGTATAATATGTTTGAGAGACCATGCATAGAGATAATCACAAAGATTACTGTAGGTAGCTTAGTGTTTTTCTAACCATTTTTAGGGTTCCGTACCCAAAGGGTAAAACAGGCGGGACCGTATTACTAAGACTCCGCGGTCCATCCGTCTGTCTGTCCGTCTGTCACCAGGCTGTATCTCATGAACCGTGATAGTTAGACAGTTGAAATTTTCATATTCCCATACAACAGGCAATGTTTTTTGCCGTTTTTATAGATAATGGTACGGAACCCTTCGTGCGCGAGTCCGACTCGGACTTGGCCGGTTTTGTTATTACTTACTTCTTCCTTCAAAATATTTAGGCCATGCAGCGGGATCTTTTGCGATTTTGTTGTGAATACGTCGTTTCCTTTACATGATAACGTCACAAAATATAAAACGCGCAGCGGATTTATTTTAAGCGTAGTTTAAACATCTTAGTTGTCAATTTTCTACATAATAGTCCATTCAAAATGAAATGCATAGTTACGCTTTATCAACGTGTGTTTTGTTAAAAAGCAATGCAGAAGCTTTTAAATTACATAATTTTCATGAAAAAATAAACGCAAGGAAATTCAGCTTACTTCACCTACAAGGCCCGTAATAATTTTAAGGTTATACAATTGTATTTAAACGACCAGAGTAATTGCAAATTCCATGTATTACCAGTTCTTTTTTATCTCATAACATCAGTGTTATTTCGCTAGGGTAACCGCAGCGCGTTTACGAAAACTTTGAGCTTCAACCATTATGCGTAGTTGGGTCATGGGGAGGGGGAGGTGTGGCCGGGGGTGGGGAGGGCTACAGGGAAGTCCAGTGCAAATGTTATTGATGACTATGACATCAAAATTATATTCGGCACAACCTTATGGTGGTCATTGTTAAAAACAAAATACGTTCTTAAAAAGGTATAAGTTGGGAGTGGGGGGAAGTTTTACTAAGTCCATCCGTAGCATTCCTTCAAATTATATTGTATTTTAAAAACTTGATGAACTGCCACCAGGCTTATACTTTTAGACTTTCTGATGATTATATAAAAATATGTCACGTAAATATTTTGGTTAAATAAATAAATAAATTTCGGAGAATTTATACCTAGTTGTATCTGAAGCTATTTTGTAAACAGTAAATTACTATTTTTTTTTAAATTATGAAGTGTGTTACACTAAACACCAATAAACTACGTACAGAAATGTTTCATTTTGTCCTATTGTGTGTTGGGTCAAGGGGGTTAGGGGAGCTCAGGGTGGGGGGGGGGGGCGTCCAGTGCAAATGTTATTGATGTACCCATACTGGCTATTATGAGATACTAGCTAATATCGAGTGTTGATTCTGTGCGAAAAGGACGGAGATATTATCTGTATTCATATTTTTGCGGTTCCTTATGAAACAGATTCTAATCGAAAAGGTACCATTTCGATTAGAATCGGTTCTCCCTGTAATAATCGGTTATTCTCGGGATAGGTTAGTGAAAATACGTTAATTTAATGGTTGAGAAAGGAAGTTTACTTGTGGTAACGAGAATAAATGTATTTTCTTTCTTTGTTCATTTAGCTAATAGAAAGACCTATACAAAATCATCAATTGTTTTTATCTGATTCAAACAAATTTAAAAAAAACCGGCCAAGTGTTGGACTCGCGCACCGAGGGTTCCGTACAAACTTCGTCCATCGTTCATCCATCACGGGAAATGCACAATTTTATTTATTTACCTTATTTGAGGTTAGTGATAATTAAGCTAGACCTCTTAATTGTATGAGCGCCCGTACAACTATAGAGGTCTTTATTAATTGGCGTAACTATGTATGTATTAATTTTCAATTCCCTTTAATTTTCAACTTTTTTATTTTTTAGAATTTTTCCATTATTTGCGCTGTAAGACCTTTTTAATATATTTGAATGAAAGGTATATTGCGGTTTACGATTTATGACGTATTAAAAACAACCACTTATTAGATCTCGTTCAAACCAATTTTCGGTGGAAGTATGCATGGTAATGTACATCATGTATTTTTTTTAGTTTTATCATTCTCTTATTTTAGAAGTTACAGGGGGGGCACACATTTTACCACTTTGGAAGTGTCTCTCGCGCTAACTATTCAGTTTAGAAAAAAATTATATTAGAAACCTCAATATCATTTTTAAAGACCAATCCATAAATACCCCAGACATATGCGTTTGATGAAAAAAAAAATTGAGTTTCAGTTCTAAGTATGGGGATCCCCCATAATTTATTGTTTTTTTTCTATTTTTGTGTGAAAATCTTAATGCGGTTCACAGAATACATCTACCTACCAAGTTTCAACAGTATAGCTCTTATAGTTTCGGAAAAAAGTGGCTGTGACATACGGGCGGACAGACAGACATGACGAATCTATAAATGCTCCGTTTTTTGCCATTTGGCTACGGAACCCTGAAAAACCTATAGGTACCAACACCATAGAACCTACTAATATTCTAAATAAGAAAGAATATTTGTTTGTTACCACTGCTAAGTTACGGCTGAACGGATTTGGATACAACTTGCCACATCCCCGGAAAACATAAGAACCTTCAGGAACGTGGATAAAACCAATTAATATTAGTTTTATATTAATATTTGACTAATAACAAATTACCTAACAATAGTATGGTCCGGCAGCTGCACTTGAGAGCCATGTCCTTATAGGCTTTGAGATTGTGGCCTGCACAAAGTAAAAACAAAAGAAAGCTTAAAAAAAACAGTAGTGCTGTGTAACATTAAAATGACCCAGCGATTCAGTAAAACACTATTATTATAGAAATCAGTCAATTAAAACACAAAAGAGATAAAAAATAAAACGACAAAAAAACGGCACACATGTAGCTAACAGAATAATGTCGTTAATAACGGCCTCTATCTCGCCAAAGATTTGCATACAGATAGCTCATCTATCGGCCTATATTATGACGTCTATAAATTGAGTATAAATTGTTTGCGTTACATTTTATTATTTACTTTGTATTGGTATTTTTCGTTTTGATTTAATTGTATATTGTATTGTACATATTGCTGTTATTGAAAAAAATATAGCCAATAGTCAGATTATAAAAAAAAAGAAAAATATATATAAAAAATGTAACCTTGCTGAGTTTCTTGCCGGTTCTTCTCAGTTGAAGGCTGATTTCCGAATCGGTGGTAGCTTCAGTAAATTCGACCTTCATAAGTGCCCTTCTAGGGCCTAAACTGAATAAATGGCTTTGACTTTGACTTTGAGTAATAAGGTAAAAAAAACCCGTTTAAAGTACGTATTTACTTACTGTAGGTATGTGCTGCAAGCCACAGGATATAGCCTCCAATAGAAGGGGTAACAGTGAATCATACATTACTTAGTACAATTATCATGACTCATGATTCGTGAGTCTATAAATAAATATCCTGGGACATTCTTCACACATTGCGTGCTACATCTTCGGCTTTATCGTCGTCTCAATAAGGTTCATTGTCAATGGTCGATTACATTCTTAAATCTATGTAAAAATCACTGTGTGTATGCGCTCCTATACCAGTCATCCGATTTCGATGAAACTTTGGTGAGTTATTGTGCGCATGCGCGTGAAGGTTTCTGGCGTCTGAAAAAAATAGGGATTGCAACATAAGCAAGGGCTATGAATAATAAGGAATTAGTGAAGGCGTTTAGTGAAATATATAGTAGCTTTGCTTGAATCAGTATGAAAATACTAGACTAGAACTAATATATTTTATTACTGCCACTGCATTGTTTCCATATATCCTAGCTTATAAATAAATCTTGAAGAATTATGGTAGTAAGATAGTGAACCTTGAAAAAAATAAAAGAAAACGATAAAAAAAGTAAATACAAAAGTGTAACCTTGCTGAGTTTCTTGCCGGTCCTTCTCAGTTAATAACTTCCGAACCGGTGGCAACTTCATTAAATTCGGGCCTATTCTGTTTCGACTTTGACTTTGTAACCTAATTTCAGATATTATAAGTCATTGATTTTTGGCTTATGTGGTTCAATTATGTTATGAGAATAAATGACGGCTGAAAATGAGAGCTTTTGTCCGGTACTCGTATTAGGTTCACAGTTTGAGTTGTTTGAATGAAAGGTAAATTGCGGTTTACGATTTATGACGTATTAAAAAAAACTACTTACTAGATCTCGTTCAAACCAATTTTCGGTGGAAGTTTGCGTGGTAATGTACATCATATATTTTTTTTTGTTTTATCATTCTCTTATTTTAGAAGTTACAGGGGGGGGGACCAACATTTTATCACTTTGGAAGTGTCTCTCGCGCAAACTATACAGTTTAGAAAAAAATTATATTAGAAACCTCAATATCATTTTTGAAGACCTATCCATAAATATCCCACACTTATGGGTTTGACGAAAAAAACATTTTTGAGTTTCAGTTCTAAGTATGGGGAACCCCCATAATTTATTGTTTTTTTTCTATTTTTGTGTGAAAATCTTAATGCGGTTCACAGAATACATCTACTTACCAAGTTTCAACAGTATAGCTCTTATAGTTTCGGAAAAAAGTGGCTGGGACATACGGACGGACAGACATTAAAAAAGAAAAAAAAGTCAATAGGTAAGTAGGTAAATGGGTAAATAAGTATATACGTACATCAATTCATAAGTATATAAGTACATAAGCAAATAAGGAAATAAGTAAATATGTGAATAAGTAAATAAATAAATAAGGAAATAAGTACATAAGTGAATAAGTAATTAAAGTAAAAAAGTAGATTAGTTAATAAGTTATATAACATATATTTGTTTAATCAAACATTTTATTCAGCGAAAAAAAAAAAAACAATATTACCACCTCTAAAACAATAATTTACTACTCGTTTATTTTATCAAATATCACCAAAACGGTAATAAGGTAGGTAATAAGTAAGTAAATTAGTTACTAAATAAGTAAAAAAGTAAAGTTAAAGTAAAGTAAAAAAGTAAAAAAGAAAAAAAAGTCAATAGGTAAGTAGGTAAATGGGTAAATAAGTACATAAATATATACGTCCATAAATTCATAAGTATATAAGTACATAAGTAAATAAGCAAATAAGTAAATAAGGAATTAAGTAAATAAGTCAATAAGTAAATATGTGAATAAGTAAATAAGTACATAAGCAAATAAGAAAATCAGTAATAAGTCAAAGTCAAAGCCATTTATTCAGTTTTTGGCCCTAAGAGGGCACTTATGAACGTCGAAACTACTGAAGTTACCACCGATTCGGAAGTCGCCTTCAACTGAGAAGATTATATATTTTTTTTTATATATTTTGTTTTTTTTTTGGACAATCTGACAATGTTGGCTTTTTTTCCAATAAGTAAATAAGTAAAAAGTAAATAAATAAATAAGTAAATAAGTACATAAGTACCTAAGTATATTAGTACATAAGTACATAAATACATAAAAATATAAATACATTAGTACATTAGAACATAAGTACATAAGCAATAAAGTAAATAAGGAAATAAGTAAACAAGTACAATAGTATATAAGTATAAAAGTAAATAAGTACATATGTACTAATAGTTCATAAGTAAATAAGGAAAACAGATAACGAGTACATAAGCCAATAAGTAAATATAAGTTAATTAGTTAATAAGTAAATAAGAAAATAAGTAAACAAGCTAACAGGTAAATAAGTAAATTAGTACATAAGTACAATAGTACATAAGTACAATAGTACACAAGTACAAAAGTAAATAAGAACATAAGAACATAAGCAAATAAGTAAATAAGGAAATAAGTACATAAATACATTAGTACATTAAAACATAAAGTAAATAAGCAATAAATGAAATAAGTAAATAAGTACAAATGTAAATAAGAACATAAATACAATAGTATATAAGTACAATAGTACATAAAGCAAAAAAGTCAATAAAGAAATAAGTAAATAAGATAACAAGTACATAAGCAAATAAGTTAATTAAATAAGTAAATAAGTAAATAAGTACATAAGCATATTAGTACATAAATAAATAAATAAATAAAATAAATAAATAAGTACATAAGCAAATAAGTAAATCAGTAAATAAGGAAATAAGTACAATAGTAGTACAATAGTGCATAAGTACAAAAGTACATAAGGAAATAAATAAATAAATAAGTACATTAGCAAATAAGTAAATCAGTAAAAAAGGAAATAAGTACAATAGTACATAAGTAAAAAAGTAAATAAGATAACGAGTAAACAAGTAAATAAGTCTGATTTAAATAAAATTTTATAGATATATTACATATATTTGTAATAGTAAATAGGTAAGTAGGTAAATGGGTATAAATAAATAAGTACCTAATTAAATAAGTTATATTACATATATTTATTTATATAGCTTATTTGCTTATATATCAAGTAGTAAGTATCAAGTATATAAGCAAATAAGTAAATAAGTCAATATGTGAATAAGTAAATAAGTATATAAGCAAATAAGTAAATCGGTAAATAAGTAAATAATTAAATAAGTAAATAAGTGAATAAGTTATTAAGTAAATAAGTTAATAAGTAAATAAGTACATAAGTATATTAGTACATAAATAAAATAAATAAATAAGTACTAAAGCAAATAAGTAAATCAGTTAATAAGGAAATAAGTACAATAGTACATAAGGAAATAAAAAAATAAAAAAATATGTTCATAAGCAAATAAGTAAATCAGTAATCATAAGTAAAAAAGTAAATAAGTTAGTAAATAAAATAAATAAGTGAATATGTGAATTAGTACAATAGTACTTAAGTACAATAGTACATAAGCAAATAAGTAAATAAGTACATAAGCTAATAAGTAAATCGGTAAATAAGTAAATAATTAAATAAGTAAATAAGTACATTAATACACAAGATCGTTAGTACATAAGTACAATAGTGCATAAGTACAAAAGTACATAAGAAAATAAATAAATAAATAAAATAAGTACATAAGCAAATAAGTAAATCAGTAAATAAGGGAATAAGTACAATAGTACATAAGTAAAAAGTAAATAAGTTAATAAATAAAATAAATAAGTGTATATGTGATAAAGTACAATAGTACATAAGTACAATAGTACATAAGCAAATAATTGAATAAGGAAATAAGTTAATTAGTTAATAAGTAAATAAGGAAATAAGTAAATAAGTACTTTAATACATAACTTCATTAGTACATAAGGAAAAAGTAAATTAAATTTTATAGATATATTACATATATTTGTAATAGTAAATAGGTAAGTAGGTAAATGGGTTTTGTAAGTACATAAGTAAATAAGTTATATTAAGTATATATCAAGTATATAAGCAAATAAGTAAATTAGTAAAAAGGGAAATAAGTCAATAAGTAAATAAGGCAATATGTGAATAAGTAAATAAGTACCGAAGTACATAAGCAAATAAGTAAATCGGTAAATAAGTAAATAATTAGATAAGTAAATAAGTGAACAAGTTATTAAGTAAATAAGTTAATAAGTAAATAAGTATATTAGTACATAAATAAATAAAATAAATAAATAAGTACATAAGCAATTCAGTAAATAAGGAAATAAGTACAATAGTACATAAGTAAAAAAGTAAATAAAATAAATAAGTGTATATGTTAATAAGTACAATAGTATATAAGTACAATAGTACATAAGCAAATAAGTAAATAAGTACACAAGTACATAAGCAAATGAGTAAATAAGTACAAAAGTACATAAGCAAATAAGTAAATCGGTAAATAAGTAAATAAGAACATAAATATATAAGTTCATTAGTACATAAATACAAAAGTACATAAGTACATAAGGAAATAAATAAATAAGGTCATAGGCAAATAAGTAAATCAGTAAATAAGGAAATAAGTACAATAGTACATAAGTACATAAGCAAATAAGTAAATAAGTACATAAGCAAATAAGTAAATCGGTAAATAAGTAAATAAGTACAATAGTACATAAGTACAATAGTACATAAGTACAAAAGTACATAAGGAAAAAGTAAATAAGATAACGAGTACATCAACAAATAAGTAAATAAGTAAGTAAATAAGGAAATAAGTAAATAAGTTAATAAGTAAATAAGGAAATAAGTACTTTAATACATAAGTTCATTAGTACAATAGTACAAACGTACAATAGTACATAAGTACAATAGTACATAAGTACATAAGGAAATAAGTGAATAAGATAACGAGTACATAAGCAAATAAGTAAATAAGTAAGTAAGGAAGGAAGTACATTAGTACATAAGTACAATAGTACATAAGTACAATAGTACATAAGCAAATAAGTAAATAAGATAACGAGTAAACAAGTAAATAATTCTGATTTAAATTAAATTTTATAGATATATTACATATATTTGTAATAGTAAATAGGTAAATGGGTATAAATAAATAAGTACATAAGTATGTACTAACTACTTACTTATGTACTTTTGTAAGTACATAAGTAAATAAGTTATATTACATATATTTATTTATATAGCTTATTTGCTTATATATCAAGTATATAAGCAAATAAGTAAATTAGTAAATAAGTCAATATGTGAATAAGTACATAAGTATATTAGTACATAAGTACATTAGTACATAAGTACATAAGCAATTAAGTAAATAAGCAATTAAGTAAAATAGTACATAAGTACAATAGTACATAAGTACAATAGTACAAAAGTAAATAAGTTAATAAGTAAAAAAGTAAATAAGTAAATATATATAAATATAAGTTATATTACATATATTTGTTCAATCAAACATTTTATTCATTGAAAAAAAAAACAATATTACCACCTCTAAAACAATAATTTACTACTCGTTTATTTCATCAAATATCATCAAAACGGTAATAAAAACGTAAAAAACCGGCCAAGTGCGAGTCGGACTTGCGCACCGAGGGTTCCGTACAAACTTCTTCCATGGTTCGTCCATCACGGGAATGCACAATTTTATTTATTTACTGTATTTGAGGTTGGTGCCAATTAAGCTAGACCTCTAAATTGTATGAGCGCCCATACAACTCAGAGGTCTTTATTAATTGGCGTAACTATGTATGTATGGGGACATCCTTTAATTTTCAACTTTTTTTATTTTTTAGAATTTTTCCTTTATTTGTGCTGTAAGACCTTGCTTTTTGCCATTTTTTTAATATTTGAGTTGATTGAATGAAAGGTAAATTGCGGTTTACGATTTATGACGTATTAAAAAAAACTACTAACTAGATCTCGTTCAAACCAATTTTCGGTGGAAGTTTGCATGGTAATGTACATCATATATTTTTTTTAGTTTTATCATTCTCTTATTTTAGAAGTTACAGGGGGGGGGACCAACATTTTATCACTTTGGAAGTGTCTCTCGCGCAAACTATTCAGTTTAGAAAAAAATGATTCTAGAAACCTCAATATCATTTTTGAAGACCAATCCATAGATACCCCATACTTATGGGTTTGACGAAAAAAAATTTTTTGAGTTTCAGTTCTAAGTATGGGGAACCCCCAAAACTTATTGTTTTTTTTCTATTTTTGTGTAAAAATCTTGATGCGGTTCACAGAATACATCTACTTACCAAGTTTCGACAGTATAGCTCTTATAGTTTCGGAAAAAAGTGACTGTGACATACGGACGGACAGACAGACAGACAGACAGACATGACGAATCTATAAGGGTTCCGATTTTTGCCATTTGGCTACGGAACCCTAAAAAATGGCAAAAAGCAAGGTCTTACGGCAAAAATAAAGGAAAAATTCTAAAAAAAAAAAGTTCATAATTAAAGGGTGTCCCCATACATACATAGTTACGCCAATTAATAAAGACCTCTGAGTTGTATCGGCGCTCATACACTTTAGAGGTCTAGCTTAATTGGCACTTACCTCAAATACAGTAAATAAATAAAATTATGCATTTCCCGTGATGGACGAACGATGGACGAAGTTTGTACGGAACCCTCGGTGCGCGAGTCCGACTCGCACTTGGCCGGTTTTTATTAATGTCACAGTTGTCACACCCACACTTAACTTCTTACTTCAGCATTCTTTGTTTCTTTGTTGTGTATAATGTAAGTATTGTGTTATGCGTCAATCAAAATAGGTACCTCTCTATTGTCCTATAATGGGGGTATTGAGAAAGCTGGATGACATATCACTCATGTAGAAAGGGTTATAAACAAGGACAAATCGATGAAGATGATGTTGATGAATAAGACTTTGTTTATGTAGTACCTAGGTTAAAAAATAAAAAAAAATCATTTATTTACCAGAAATTACAAGCATAAAGTTGAAATTACAGCGGTCCCTGCACTAAGCAAAGCTTGTATCGCAGGAGACCAACAATTTGCTACCAAGCTAAATTATAATCCGTTAACAATTTCGTAAAGAAACAAGTGACATTGAAAGATAATAAAAAAAAAAAACAAATTAATCTACAAAATAATATTTATATTTGGCTTCATATCTGTGTACTCGTGTAAGTTTGTTTCAATAGATGTGTGATGTTGGGTGTGTGTGTGTGTGAGTGTGCTACTATGTAAGTGTTTATGTGTGAGTGTTACTGGGATGAGTTAGTAAAACTGCAGGTTAAAATTTTAGATTTAAAACCCTGTCGATAATAAGTTTTCAGTTTGAAGATAATCAAGTTTCATTATCCAAAGTTCAATTTCCTGTTTAGCCTTCCGTGTTGAGAACGTCAGGAACTTTACGGCATGTGATGTTGAATATAAAGGGATTATTAGTTATAACAATTATGCCTTCATCATCATCTCAGCCGCAAGACGTCCACAGCTGGACATAGGCCTCCCCTAAGGATCTCCAATAATTCTGCCTTGAATACAATCAATTATTTCGCAATATCCCTGTAATAACAATCTAAGTATAGAAAGGATAATGAAAAAATGTGCAAAGATTCATCTAAATCTGTTCAGCCGTTACGGCGTGATTGTGTAACAAACATCCACGCAAATCAGATTTGTAATACTAGCTTCCGCCCCGCGGTTTCAACCGCTTTCCCATGGAATCTTATGTTTTATAGGAATAAAAAGTAATCCAGAGTATGTTCTATCTGTGTGCCAAATTTCATCCAAATCCGTCTAGTAGTTTTTGTGTGAAAGAGTAACAAACATTCAACTATCTGCACAAATTTTACCTCCTTTAGGGGGTGAATTTTGAGAATCATTCTTAGTAAATGCTTACGTTATATAAGGAAGGAAAAATTCCAGTTTCTAGACCCAGCGATTTAGTATTGGCGTTGATAAATCTGTCAGGACATGTAATTTAGGTATAGATTTAGAGTAAAACGTTATAAAAGGCATGACACACACCCAAATATTTCCAAATTATATGAAACTAGCTTTCCGCCCCGCGGTTTCACCCGCGTTCCCGTGGGATCTTATGTTTTTCTTTGCTATAAACCTCACGGAGCCCGAGACCTTTCCAAAGAATGCAAAACCGTGGAAATCGGTTCGTGCGTTCTGGAGTTATAGCGTCAGGAAGGAAAACCTGACTTATTTTTATATAGTAAGAAGAAGATAACCGACTATGAATATTAATCATACTTACATCCGTTTTTCTCAAAAATTATGCGCCATGACTACAAACACGTAGGTCAATTATTTATAGCGAAAGTAAGTGCTTAAGTAATAAATAAGAGTCTGGGATTTCCAACCGCGTGCATGATTCATTCTAAGGCCTCGATGTATCACTAGGTAAGTGAATGTGTTATAGGTTTTTTTTTTTTTTTTTACTTTGTATAGGCTTGTGTTTGACCACAATCTCACTATGGTAAGTGATGATGTGGCCGAAGGTGGTAAGCACACAAAGCCTAGAAGGAACTGGCTCTCGAGTGCAGCTGCCGGAACACACCAATAGGTGTTTGGCGACAGATTTTCAACTTGAGGGTGGTAGCCAGCCAGACGGGTACTACAAAGTATCCTACCACCGTGCTATGGTTTCCTCACGATGTTTTCCTTCACCGAAAGCTCAAGGTCATTGTAGGATTCGAACCCACGACCTTCGCCTTGGCGTCCGACGTCACTACCTCTGAGCTATCATCGCCTTTATGATGATATTTCCAAGCATTTGACGAGTGCTTTTATTTGGTTTATTTAAATGAATCTAATGTTGATATTGCATTTTTTATCATAATTTCGCCATGGTAAGTGATGTGGCCGAAGGTGGTGAGCACACAAAGCTTAGCAGGCTCTCAAGTGCAGCTGCTGGATCACACCCGTAGGTTTGGCGACAAATTTTGAACTTGACGGTCGTAGCCAACCAGGCAGGTACTACAAAGTACCCTACCACCGTGCTATGGTTTCCTCACGATGTTTTCCTTCACCGAAAGCTCAAGCTTCATTCGATTTGAACCCATGACATTCGTCACAGCATTCGACGTCACTACCACTGAGTTATCGACGCCTCAAATAAATTTTAACTAGCTGTTCCGCGGTTTCATCGATCCTGGTATGAAAAAAAACCGATGTTTTAATAGTTATTCTACTATTCGGGTCCGAGAAAAATACAACGAATTAAAAAAACATTAAAATGGGTCAGCCGTTCTTGAGTTATAAATAGTCTAACTAACATGTCTTTGTTTTATATATATAAGATAGATATCGCCTCAGATTATGACCCTAGTAAAAATAAAAGGTGTATAGAAAGCAAAACTAGAAATAAACAGTCTAAATCTCTTACGTATATGAATAGGAAACAAGAAGGCTGAACGGGTGATTTCCGGTGCGTGAGTGCACACCCCGCGCCGTCTAAATATATGCGGGGGGTGGGCGGACGGGGAGGGCGGGCGGCGGACAGTATCTATTGAAATATAACACTTTATAGAGCTACATTTTATTCAATCTATTGAGTCAGGATGTATATATACCTATCTATATCCTACCTGTTTGTTGACTACGTAGGTAACTCATGAAAATATTTTCATAAAATTTGGTATACAGCGTGAATTTTTCAACTGGGCATAAAAGGCTAAATCAGAAAGTATAGGATTGGAGCCGATTTTCCTACGATTTTTCGACAATTTTCCTCGCCAAAAATCGATCCTTTATTACTGCGTTATCCCATAGTGTCGCTTATAGGATACAATTTTGATAAGTAGATAATGTAAAAGGAAAGGTCTAAAGTTTTCGTTTTCGTTAAAATCGGCCTCGAGACTCCATTGAGCATTTTTTGTAAATTCCCTAAACTTCCGGATTTGGCCATCCATGCCCAGTTTGGCCATCCATGATCAGATATCTGGTATCAATAGTATAAGACCTCAACCTCATTGCTACTGAGACCTACATATTCCACTGTAATCTGAGTGAATTCAAAAGGATAGCTACCAAAATATTATGCTATAAGAATGTATGAGATGATTAGAAAATAAGTTGTCGACACTACTGTATTAGGTAAAAAAGTAGTCTGTAAAAGTAGTTGTAAGTGAGGATAAATAAATAAATAAAAAAGATCAGATGGCCGTGTGTGAAAAATGTCGTATATTGTTATGAAAGAAGTTCATGAAGCAAGTCTTTTCAAAAACCCGGCCAAGTGCGAAACGGACTCGCGCACGAAGGGTTCCGTACCATAAACTAGGTAAACGACTGGTAGGTACACAATTTTCATATTGTAAGCGTTAAACTAAATATTTTGTGAATGTTTCAAGCGTTTACAAAATTGCTGATTTTAATATCGGGCAAAAAGCGGCAAAAAATCACTTTTGTTGTATGAGAGCCCACTAAATATTTTTTTATTTTAATTTTATTATTTATTATTAAAGTAAATATACAATTAAGTATTTTGTGAATATTTCAAGTGCCTACCTGTTACTATTTATTGATATCGAGCAAAAATAGGCATAAAATGGCGTTTTTTGTATGGGAGCCCCCTTTAAATATTGTTTTTAGTATTTGTTGTTATAACTGTCTAGCTATCGCGGTTCTTGAGATACAGCCTGGTGACAGACAGACGGACAGACAGCGAAGTCTTAGTAATAGGGTCCCGTTTTTACCCTTTGGGTACGGAACCCAAAAAAGACAAGTAGACACACATGTAGAATGATAATTACAAGTTATTGCTTAAAAAATAAAACATGGAATTTTTATTAACTACTATGGCATAAGGTTTTACCCACGTCCCCGGGATAGAAATATGGTATGATCATCAAAGTTGGAGCAGCTTCTGCCCATTTTCATCAAATCTGAAGCCGACTTATGGTATCTAAGGGATGATGTGACCGAAGATGATAAGCACACAAAGTCAAAAAGGAACTGGCTTACATGTTCCGCTACCGAAAAACACCAGTAGTCCTGGCAACAGACAGATACTACAAATGGTCTAACAGTACAGATACAGTTGCAATATTTAAAAAATATTTTAAAGCATTTACAATCAATGTATAAAATACAAATTATGATATAAAGAAAACATCCTCAAGGCCCTCGCTGCTGTCGATAGGCAAGGTTCCCAACAGGCTGGCAGCGTTCCCTTTTTGGATGGCCAAGTTTATGCGTTGGCGGAATAAGCTCCCAGCCCGTCGGTCTTCCGAAGCCTCGATGAGCTATTTTAAAGCTATTAAAGTTTCCACAAATGAAATTATGAAGCCCACTGTTAGTTTTAGTGATCTGTGGACTATGAGTACCTATACGTATAACTCAAGTGACCTAAATCTGAACCGTCAATAAGATGAATCCTTTACAAGATTTGTTTTTGGCTTCCGTTGGGAGCGTCGTCGAATGTCGGTGCGGTGGTGTCGCGCTGACCGCGTAAACAAAACGATTTGTCGTGTAGGTAATCGTAAACAATCTGGAATGGTGTCGAGGGTTGCTTGTTTATGATTTTAACTATTGGTGATTCTTGTTACTCGCCTTCAGATTTTCTTTTGAGTCTTCCGAGAAAATCTGTGGGAAGTTAAAGTTCTGCTGACCGTGTGGTTGCGAGAAATCCTACCAATATTATAAATGTGAAAGTTTGTGAGTATGGATGAAAGACTACTGAACAGATTTGAATGAAATTTGACATATGCACATGAATATATTCTGGATTAACATATAGGATAATTTTTATCCCGAGAAAATATAAGATTCCTCGGGAACTCGGGTGAAACCGCAGGGCGGGAACTCAAATTACGATGTAGCTGGTATTGCTACGTTGTGATGGACATTTGACTATTTATTGTCTTTAGAAAAATTAATTAGCAGTTACAGTTCAAATCGACAATTTGAAGATTTAATGAAAGAAATAAACATTTATTTTAAGGCGACGCCTTGAAGATTTTGGTTGCAAGGATTCCGATTTTTCTCAACAATGACTGAAGCGAATGAACTGAAATTTATTGTAAGAATTCATCATGTCTTTGACTTTATTTTGTACGTTGCATAATACGATTGGTTAACTTTTATAACCCAAAATAATTAATCAAAAAGACCTCTTTAAAATAAGAGATTCCAATTTTACCGGAATTGAGGATCGATTTTAGGTTCCAAAATTTCTACATATATTAATTGAAACTGATACTATAAATTGTACTTAGGTTTTATGGAATATATTTGTAGTTTTAAATTTAAACAATAAAAATCATTTTGTCGCATACGCCCGTTCCGCTTACGCGCGTTTTCTATGAGAGGTCGCTATAGTAGGGAGCGGGACGCAGCACGTTGAATTTCAGATTTTTAAGCTTAACGCGGCGTCACCTTAAGGCGCTGATAGCTCAGTGGTAGTGACATCGGATGCCGCGGCGAAGGTCGTGGGTTCGAATCCTACTATGAGCTTGAGCTTTCGGTGAAGGAAAACATCGTGAGGAAACCATAGGACGGTGGTACTTTGTAGTACTACCCTCAAGTTGAAAATCTGTCGCCAAACACCTATTGGTGTGTTCCGGCAGCTGCACTTGAGAGCCAGTTCCTTCTAGGCTTTGTGTGGGCTGTGTGAGATTGTGGTCAATCAAAAGTCTATACAAAGTAAAAAAAAAAAGTAAGACCTTACACTAGGTATACAGGATTGGTATAAAAAGATGATACAAAGCAACAGATGTGTCGTAAATAGGTAATCGCTCAGCATGAAGTTACAACAAGCATCGCTGGTTTATACATTAAAGATACTGTAACGATACCTACCTATACAGTATCTTTTGTTTTTATAAAACCTCGTTGGTGGGAAGTTTTACCTTATCTAAAGTTTATTTGGTCACAGATTTCCGTTCTAAGGGTGAGAAATTTGAGCGAGGGATGTCTTCACGCAGTTTACTGTGGCATAAATCCATTTCAGATTCCAAATTATAAATTGCAGCAGTTGTATAAATATTTAAATTATAATTGAAATGATAATCCAAAATCAAGTGTTGAAATATTGTGACATTTAAATGTAATAACAATTCAATTATGCGTTTACAATCAGTGCTTGTGGTGTGACTTAATTACAATTATGTTAATTAATAATAACATTTAATTCACCACACCGCTCGTCACATTGTACAATTGCGATGAACGACTGGTTGTGTTATTTTATTGAATAACGTTGAGTATTTCTGTTGAACAAAATATAATATTATGGAGAATTAAAACTTCATATAAAAGAATGAGAGCTATAAGATTTAAGTATGATCATTGTGATCAATGAATGTATGTTTTTTTTTGCAAAAAAGAAATATACCATAAGATAGTGAACATGTATTTGCGTGTTGTGAATTTTGTGTATTTTGAATTGGCAGTGGAAGACTATCGTCTTGTATCGTTTTTTGGAGTACATACTCAGACTCCCACTATCTGTCGTACTTCTATTTAGTTTTTGGGTACTAATAGATAAGTTGTTTCTTATTGTAAAATTTTTCTTGTCTTCATTAAAGACTACAAACTTAAGCATACATAAAATAGCTATAGATACGGCTATACGAAGTCTCTTAACACAAACAAGGAGATTCTAAAACTAGATATGTATTTGAGATAAGTTACTGAAATAAAAAATAAAATAATTAGGGTACCGTTTCAAATCACTGGCTCGTCCTACCTTTTTTATGTCAGGACAAGCAGGCAGGCGGTCCAACTGCTGGTAATTGGCTACCGTCACCTATGTACATTAGCAATACCAGGGGATTACCAGTGTTTTTTTTATAGAACATAGTCGGCAAACAAGCATACGGCCCGCCTGATGGTAAGCGGTTACCGTAGCCTATGAACGCTTGCAACACCAGGGGTATCACCCACGCGTTGCCGACCCTTCCCCCCTTCCCGATGAGCTCTGGCGACCTTAGTCACGCGCAGGAACCCAACTATAAGTTATTTGTCTGCGGTATTCTGTAAAGTGGAGGTACTTCCCCAGTCGAGCTGCTCTCAAAGAGCGTCATATCGCTATGCTCTACCTCTCTTAAAACATATAAGCTATTTTGTGTATTGGTGACCTTTATAAAGCATAGAAGGCAACTAGCTTTTTAAGAGCAACTGCTGGAAAAACTTCTGGTGTACAATAGGTGATGTCTATGGTGGTGTCTGTCTGTCATCTGTCTCAAACATACGTACAGACAGATTGACTTACGGCGACTCAGTAAAATCGTACGGTATCCTACAAGCCTGAGAAACCTAATTTAAAAGTATGTAAAGTCCTCCAATTGGTATTGAGCCTGTATTCGAATACACTTTAATTCCCCTAAGGGGAGTTCCCCTGCAGTACCGAGTATATGATTTACTGTCCAAACAATATCATAAAAGTAGAGTAAACTTTGTAAATAAAGTCTTAGTTGGCAACGGGTAATTGCAAGCTTGCTGCCAAGCAGCCAGGGCCGGCGCTGGCGCGGGCGCGGGCGTCGTGGAGTCACGCAGTAATTACTGGCGTGGGGCAATAATGTAAATTGGTGCGTGCCCCCGCTTGTAACTAGCTTGGGGTTACAACTAACCGTCTCGTTAGGGTTCTGTTGGTTTTGTTAACTGTTCATGAATAGAAAATACGTATGACCTGTGAGGTTTTAAAAAACGAACGCCTGAGAAATTTCTTTACAGGGTTGGATACATTGAAATGTTATATTTCGGTACCTAAGATGTTAGATGGAAGTAGAAATATAGTGCCCTTTATGATAAGTTTTAAGTCGAAGATAGCTCAGTGGTAGTGACGTTGAATGCCGTGACGTAGGTCGCGGGATCGAGTCATAAAATGAGCTTGAGTTTTCGGTGAAGGAAAACATCGTGAGGAAACCATAGCACTGTGGTGGGAATCTCTCAAGTTGAAAATCTGATGTCTTTTGGGAGCTGTACTTTAGAGTTAATTCCTTCTAGGCTTTGTGTGCACCACCTTTTGCCACATCATCACATACCATAGGTCGAAAGCTCAATGTTAACTCTGATGAAGACCTCAATATTATTGATTAACAATCTTAAATTGGGCTTTATGAGCATGGCCATAAATGCTGCTATCATATGGAATTCCCCATACAGTTTTTCCATAGCAAATAAATATCTGACTACGGAACTAAGCGATAACCTGACGTGATATACGCAATCTCGTGGTTTGAGTTTAGTTTGTAACACCCTACAGCAAAGTTCGCGTGTCATTGGTCGCGCTGGCGGAACACGCGTTACTGCGCCGATTGCTTATAACATGACTTCTGTTTACTTCCGCGAGTAAATTACTCAACTGTAGGGTTGCTATTTATGTTACTAGTTGAGTAAACGGTGATGGTAAAATTGCATAAACTTTATGATCTTTGTAACTGTATTGACCGTCCGTTTCACTTGAATCTTCTTTAGTTTGGGAGGTGTAGGTTGAAATCAAAATTGTTTCAGTTATGATTGTAAACAATTGTAACTGCACATCAAACGCTGCTTGCATGGTTAACAGTTTTAAAATATAATAAATATATATCTACCTAAATTTCAAGGCAGTTGATTTGGTGCTGTCAACTGATGGGAATTAAAGAGGTAATACTTGATTGATCTCATCAGAGATTGATAATCTTTATATCTTGGACTTAGATAGACTGATAATGGTGATTTTCCCATTGATTTTAATTCTCTGTCAAGGTTGAAAATATACCTTTTTTTTAATGACACCAAAAAAGAAAAAATTATGTTGTTTAACAATTTTTCTACAAAACTGCTAAACAGTTATCGGTAAGCATTAAAATTATTAACAAAAATAAAATTGGCAGCTCTGTTTGTTTTTCACGATATTTTTCTTAACACAGAAGCACCTAATGGTTTCCTAAAATAAACTACCAAACATTCAATAAACCTAACATAAGTTAAACTCACACGCACATAAACAATACAGTCGCGCAATAAAGTGAGTACAATTACTCTAGGTGTCCGCGGGATGAGCCCTGATTAGTGACGGTCAGGTGGGCAACGGAGGGCGGTCGATAACTCACACCCAGCCCCCTCTCGACCCTAACTACTCCCCTGTTTATAGCAGGGGGGCGATCGCCTGAACTTAAGTATTGATTCGCGCGAAACGTGATTTGTACGCACTCATCTAGAGGTTAGCTTGCGGCTCACCCGAAAGTTCATTGACTGCTATTTTCTGTACTGCAACATACGATACCGCTTTCATTCGTTGAAAACATGAAATGTCCAAAATGAACGGTCAATGTATGTGTATCAAGTCGAAAGATTGTTCCGGCTATATCCGGAACTGCGTCCGTATTCCGTAGTGGTGTTTACGCGTAAACCACGGTCAATAGGCCTCCGGCCGCACCTACCGTTGTCTTCGCTCGGTAATGCGCCATCGTCACGACATCTAGCGACTTATTGTTGGAGTGAAGCGCTTTCTGCCGCTATGTTTTATTTGCTAAGTGCTTTGATATAGTTTAGGAGCGGTTGGAGGGGGCTTAATTGACGCAGTGATTATAAACATAATACCTTTTTGGAAATTAGAGATTATTTATTCATTTTATGTTGTATGGAAACTTTTTAGATAATTTTAACTGCATTTCAGTAGATTAATTCACTGTTAAAAGTATTTTAAAATATTAGAATGAGCATTTTCTTTGGTTAGGTAAGTAATTAGGCAGCAGTTCACCTGTACGTAATTATAATCTTACTTCAAGTCACAGTTCAATATATTATTCATAATCATGAACTACAAACGCATTAACTCAATGAACTAGTTGAAATTTATATTCCGTTATCTTCAAAAAAAACCCAATCACTACATTAGTATTAAAAATAAATTGTTAATAACATTTATTTCTAATGAAATTTCATTACCAATGTCGTCATATCTCACCGGATGCATATCTCAGCTTAAATGTGTCTTCTTTAATTAGTGGAAGTGGCCATACTAGTTTTGTGAGGCCTTATTACTGGCCCGTGGACCGTACTGCGCGCATCTTTGATATTGCGCTGGGATAACGGTTTCTTTTTTTGGTAAATTATTGGTGATACTTTACGTATTCGTATCTTATTATAAAGTTTAATCGCATCCACTTTTAGGGCGCTAGCACACGTCATACTTTTTGTAAGTCCGACTCGAGACCGGCATTTTAAATAGTGCCGAGTTTTTGTAAGAAGTGTGCGTTGGTTGTATGGGATTCAAGTGCCGTTATAATATCCGACGGCCCGCCTGATGGTAAGCGGTTACCGTAGCCAATAAACGCTTTCAAAAATCTCTTCACACCAGCTTTCATGCTATGGACCTTATAAACTCCTTGAAGTTGTACCACATTGTGACTTGTTTGTGACAGGGATGGTACGATTGATGACTGAATGGAAAATAATGTTAGAAAGATGAATGCAATGTTCTTCTAGCGCTTTGGGTTATGTAATATTGTTTGGCTTCAACAAAATAAATAAATAAATGAAGAACCCAATACTGCAATTCCTTGGGAAAATCTCGGCGGGAAGCTCGTAAAAGTCCTATGTTTCAAGTTCATCTAAGTTAACCCACTGCTGGGTACCAATAATAATCTTCTTTATAACTCTATTATTTCCAGTCCTACGCCAGTATCAAACTCAAACGTAATTTATTCAGTTTAGACCCTGTTAAGGCACTTATGAACGTTACAATTGACTCCACCGGTTTTATATGATAATGAATCTAATTTTTTTTTGAAAAGAGAAGGAACATTAATAAAGAAAATCACAAAATAATTTGAGAAATACACATTGTCTATGTATACCTACCTAGCATGCAGTAATATTATGCTAAAGGTAGTAACAGCAACGAATGAATGTTAAAAGTACGTTTGAATCGAGTACCTAAGTCTTCATAAAAACACAATAAATCTATAGATAATATTATTAAGTACTTCATATCTGTGTATTGAATAAAGAAAAAAAAAATGTATTGAATATAGCTTATTGCATATATGGCGATGCTTATTATATTAAACTATTTATAATTCATTTAATCAGTAACAAAAGAAAATCATTAATTCCATTCGTCAAAATACACTAACGCTCACGTACAACAAAACCACATTTAATTAGTAAAAACGGCGTCGTATTCCATCAGATAGCCAAGAATAGCCAAGTCTGGTCACGGGTGGCGCCCCCTAGTGGGCGGTGGGGGCGAGCGGAAGGGCCGCAAATGAAAAATGGCGCAATTAGCCTCACAGACAGTGAAAAACAAGTGCACTCGATCTGCCCGCCGACATCGTCGAAGCGTTAACTCATCGATAACGCTCGATGGTAAAGAATAGGGATGTATCGCAGATTTTTTAAAGGTATTTTTTTAATTATGAATTTATTTTAATTAATGCATTTGCTTCTAAGTTTCAAAGAAAAGATTTATGTATAAAATTCATAAGGTCATTGACCGTTAGGTGTCGCATCTGATTTTAAGTACTATTTTATATTAGCTTTTCGCGCGCGTCTTCGCTCGCGCAGACTATAAAATATTTATATTTTCTTCTTTTCACCCATTTTCAACGAAACAGCCTATTCGAAGCGCCAAGCCAATCCGCATTAACCTATGGAAAGTCCATGAAAATCCATTTTGTAGTTTCAAAGATTAGCGTGTCCAAACAGACAAACAAGAAATGTCATCCACACTACATTTTCAGTAAAAAAAAATGTACCGACACACCAATGGTTCTATAGATATATTTTATGTAAGTATATAGATTCAGTGATATTGATAAGAAAATTAGAAAAAGTAACCTATAAAATTCATAAATCAATTCACGTTAATGAAAATTAAAAGAAACCAAACAACAGCTGTGCGGTATTTAATCAATACATATAAAAATTATAATTCTGACTCACTCACTGAATGAGTCATCAACGCCTGGAACAAACCCTTGGGCTAAGAAAGCTGGCATTTTGCAGAGGGCCCCTTTATGATGTAGAAAAGGATAGGTCGTATTTTTTCAAATTAAATCCCTAACGTAAAATAGGGGATTGCGGGTGAAAAGCTAGTACTATAGTTGTGGTCAAAGGTGGTAAAAACTAAGCTCAGAAGGGAACTAGCTCTCTAATGTAGTAGCAAGAAAACCCCGGTAAGTGTTTGGGGACAGATTCACCACTAGCAGTAGAACAGTAGTTGAAAAGAGTTGCTGAGTTTCTTGCCGGCTCTTCTCAGCAAAAGCAACTTTACGAACCGTGCGTTAGAGTCAGACTATTCATTTGTGCTTGTGAAGGCCTATTTGAATAAAAAATATTTTCATTTTCAGTATATACATGACGTGATATTGTTTTCTTCGATGTTTTCTTTATAAATATGTTCACGTCCATTGTCCTCGAAGAGGAAGGCAGATGCCTTTGTAAGTACTCGCAATACAACCTCAATTCACCCAAATTCTAAGCTTTTGGTGAGGCGGGCTTCAGATACCACTTTGCCCTACCCGGGAATCAAACCTAAGATCACTCACTACTACAAGGGTTGACTGTGATGACGTTGTCGTTCCAAACAACCAGTGATTCCCAACAGCATTGATTATATTTTTGTTCATATACAATTAATTTTACAATTCATTATTTAAATCAAGGCTTTGACGGCTAGACAGACTGGGACGAAGGACTTGCAGGTCTGTGAACTATCACAAGTAGGTACTTACAGTTGCCACTGGAATTCTATTATATTCTATATTCTATTTTAAAAGTAAAGAGTTCTTAAAGTCGCTTGTCTTGAAAACTTGAAAGAATAACTATAAGAGAAGTTGGGGTAACATCTGCGCTGCATCATCTGTAGTCCGGAACTCCGGAACCTGGTAGTTCGGATGCAATAGATAAAGTGACCATGTATAGGTACATCACGCACCTACTCTAAAGTATCTAATGATTGGTTTTCTCATCACTCCTATGTGGGGGTGTGCAGTGTGGAATCTTTGTACATTAATAAGATTAAATAGATTAATCGTGGTTTTACGTCGCTGATGGACTTTGCATAACCCATTTCAGAAATAATTAATAACCTGAAAGTAGCCTTATCTGTAATAGGCTGAAACGAAATCGACTTAACCAATCAATCTTTAATTTCGCTTGCAATAAATCAATATATTCGCCATTAATTTCGCGAACCGCACAGTCTCGGAGGTTGCTAAATAATGGATAGCTATCAGGTCTCATTAGCGCCGAGCGGGGACGCTACAGGCGACCGGCCGCCGGGCGCCGGCCGACGCCACCCGATCAATACCGCACGATCGTACACGAGCGCCACCGAAACACTCCGAACAGCGCCGATGACAGCCGAGCGGTACCGAGCACGCGCCGCACATGACAAATGTCACCGCGATACAGCCCTGCAGCCTTCAGGCCTCTCTGAAAACCGTGAAAATTGTGCAAAAAGTGCATTTAATTCAAATTGTGATAAACTGTACAGTGCGGTCGTTGTACAAAGTGGATTTTGTGTGTTAAAACTGAGCGCAACATCGTCTACAGAGTGAGTATTTTGACAGTTCATTGTTGAGGGTAGATCTATGCATATTTATGTGAGATTTTTTTTTTCCATGATATTTTTTTTGTTTACATTATTAATTAGTATTGTAGCACTCCCTTAGGGATTTTAACAACTTGTTAAGATCCCTGTGTTTTTTTTAATTGAAGCCATCTTCAATTACTTTCGCTATACAGTTAAACTGCCAATAAAAAGTCTTGAAGGACAGCTTAAGTTGCATGTGCATAGTGATAAAATCGATCGGGACTTATTAATAATGCAGCAAAGTGTGTCCAAGAAAAGATATTAATACAACTACAGGGTCGTAGCTAATGCGCATGCTCAGTGTTGATCTGCTTTGCGTCATACGTGTTTTTGTTCACAATTATCTATTTAAAAAATAAAGCCGTAGTTTTTGGCAGATTCCATGATAAGGTATTCAAATGATTTGATATTAAGTTATTAAAGAAATAAATCTATCACCAAATTAGAAAACATACACAAAATGAACACGTTAATTAATCATTTTCTAATCTGTGATCTGCTTTGGCTATCTAAAATAAACAATACGCTAATCAATTAAGATGTTGCCATATAAAAAATATTTAATTCATCTTGTTGTAGTTAACACCTAATCAATTCATATTAAGGAGGTTAGAGGATATTTTGATACCTCCTCTGACCTTGACCAATTTACATAAAAGCCTGCGGGAGGCGCTGCAGTAGCGCCATCCGAGACAAGTATACTTAGAACCTTTTATTTGTATTTCATTCTTCTTTTATCGCCCTATTTGAGAATGTAAAGAGGGGCATGGAGGTCATTAGACACTGGTCATCGGAACCTGTCACTGTGACAGTTGAAAGCTCTCAGCGGGTGTGAAAAGGATGAATTCAAAAATAGAATGGACGCCACCTGTACATAAATGATTTAATTTATATTTTATTTAATTTTTGAAATTGAACGTGGTGTGTGTGAGTACCTACTTTTTTTTAGAAAATAGATCATGTTTTGACTTTTTGATTTATCTTTTCTAGATGAGGAATATTGTAATGCAATAGGTTTTTTCTGTGAATCCCGTTATCATGAATAATAATATACTTACAATGTTGCTATTTACGAAAAACGCAGAATAATCTGGCGGGCCATAGTACGCCATAAAATAAACCAGAAATCTAACTATCCGTGAAAACGATTATCGGAGCTTATAATGTAAAATATTTATAAAGTTACCTACTTAATTCTTTTTAAATTATTTAAAATTAATGATTTTTTTTTATGTGTTCAATCCCACGCTTGCCAATGCTCGGGAATGTTCGTAATTCAAACGAATCATACCGATGTCACTTTTATCGCGTTCGAAAACCAAATGTATGGTTTTCGTGAAATGCTTGACCCCATAATCAGAGATCACGGCGACAAATCGAGATAGTATCGTACAAACAAGCGGACAAACAACTTTCAAATGCTTAATACATAACGTGGAGCATTGGTGACCCCTGGGTGTCAGTTCGAATCCCAGGCCAGTGCGTCTTCCAAAGCAATTTGTATAAATGAACTATGCTTATAAATTATTTTCTACGCGTTTTTTATTTATTTTTATGTTCACTTTCTTTTATTAAAGTCAGCAATAAGTGGGTGGTATCGTGAAAGTTATATTTTTTTTTTCTAATAAATTTATTTGTAACTGTTTCGTAGCACGACAAATATTTGATTGGTTTCGATATTTAAATGCTATAGGCTCTTAAGTGAGCATTTTAATTATGAGGTTTATTAATTATTTAAATGATTTAATTTAGATTGAGAAAATTTATAATTTCATAATTATAAAAAAAAATACACATGATTATAAAGGATCCACCGCGGACCTTTGAATTTGAAATCGACAGTTTTCTGACTCCTGTCAAATACTATTTATGTGCCTCACTATCTACGCAATTTCGGTGTATCTTCTTATTTTTCAGTATGGCAACCAAATCCTTTTTATTAGCATTTATTTTTTGCCCCCTGTAATTTTGGATGTAAGCAAGCTTTACTTGTTTGTTGAGTTCTATGATTCTCTATTACCTTAGGGGACACCGTTCAGCAGTGGAATTAAACATCACTAAGTGAGAATTGTAACATAACAGTGGTGTATCTGTCTGCAGCGCGGGCGGCGGAGCCGTCTCGGGCATGCGCCGGCGGCGCTGAGGGATGAGCGCGGCGCGCGCGCCCGAGCCCCGCGACCAATCGCGCCACCCGCATCGCACACACCCGCATCAGGTAAACCACACAACACTGTTTGCACGCGGAAAATTTACTCTGTGTCGTCGTCATAAAGGGAAGTTAATTTTGAATGCTAAAATGCGTTAATTTGATTATTTCATTAGGTAAACAACATTTATAATAATACCAAACCAATCAATACATTTTTACATTTCATACTTTACCGCCAAGTCAATAAACTTAAGATTAAAAACAAAAATATTCCATCACAAAATCGTTAATTTGTAGTTCCATAGCCCATCAAGTCCTTATAGAGTCATACATATTACAATTATAAAGAATCGGCACTAAATTTGAGGTCACCTCAACAAAAATTGACAAAAAAAAATAGAAAGGACTCGGTTTTAATCGTAGTTCCGTTTGTTTTTAAATAACAAATAAACCGATTCACAATTAGTGATTACGTGTAAAAGAACGAAATTCATAGAAATGTATAATTAAGTGACCGTTTCACGACACCCACTCTTTCATTCAATTCTATATTTTGTAAGTCTATTAAAAATATCTAGAGCCGTAACTCGTGGCATTCATTCTATTATGTTAATACAAATAATCTTTATCGTCTATCGCAACTTAATAACAACATTTATTATTGTATTTCTATTAGCATTGTCCCCTTAATAACATATTATTCCTTCGTAGAATTATCAACGCAAGTTTTTAAGGAAATAATATATTTTTTTAAAAATATCGGTATTTCCAGCGCGCTAAACTCAAATAAATAGCGCACGGTGTTGGAAACTTCGCTTTAACACACGTCACCTTTCCGGCATTAGAAGCAATTAACCAATCCTCGCAATGCACGACTTTTTTCGTCCAAGTAATTACTGCAAATATAGTCATATTACCCACTAATAGTTGCCGTCTCCAAGGCCGATGACACTTGGCCCGGGCCAAAATCGAACGCTTCGATTTAAATATGGCCAGAAATACATATTTATTTTATAGAAAGTCGGATGTTGTGAACCCTTAAAACAAAAGTGGTTTGTAGTTCCTAACACGCTCTCAATTATTATGTGGTATTGATGAGCGAATATATAAATAAATTAATAGTAAATGGATGTTAATGCGCATTTTTTCTTTATGTATCACTTTCATTGTAAATTAGCTCAAAATAAAATAAATATAAATAGTAGATTTCAAAAATACAGTCGCGAGCATAACATTAATTAATACTTTAAAATAAGATCCCTATGATGTATTCCGCATTTTTATTTATTTGTTAGTTCTTGATGCAGGTGCTTGAGTTACAAATACCTATGCCCTTATTTCCACGGCCTAGTAATACGAAACAAAATCACAATAATTAAAAAAAATCAAAGATACATGAATGATTGAAGCTGTTTAACAACAAAATTATAATTACAGGCTATTTCAACTTTCAATACTCTTATAAGTGTGCAATCAAAATAATAATACTAACAAAAAACGTTTATTCAATGTAATAAATCCTCTATATGTAATGATTATTTGTAATAATTGATATTGGCTCCCCGCCCGGCGACGCGCGGCTGCGCGGGCGCAGTAGGCGTGGCGAATCATGCGCGCGTCTTTCCGTGAATCCTACAAGGCCGTCTGACCTACTGATATCATTTCTTTTTGTTTGAATGTTTCTGTTTTGTATATATAATGTATGAAGTGTCATTATAAGGATATATTTTGTAAGATCTTTGTAAGATTTTTTTTCTTTTTTGGTATATATTATTTGGTATATATATATATTAGTAGGATAAACTTCGACATCGTTTTACCAATATCTTTCCTGCTTTATCAGTTTATTGCATATCTGCATGTACCACTACGTCCATCCATAAAGTTTTTGGTCTTCCCCTGGATCTCCGAACAGCTATGGGTAAATTTTCGTATTCTCCTAGATTCTTTTAGAAGGAATTTCAGCAAAAAGACGTTTTTAGTTATGTAGCAGGATAAGTATTCTCGTTTTAAATAAAGAAGTAGCAGAATCCAAGCACTATTGATGTATCCAAACTGATTTGACAACGATTCCTACAAAGAAATGATAATCAGACCTTCAAATCCCAGATAACCACCCCATTAAATTTCTTATCTCCAATCTTTTTTGGATGCTGGTTGCGTAAGAATAGCGAACATAACTGTGCATCGGCACACGGGAACCGAACCCGCATACCGCGCCATCGCTCGCGAATTATTCAGTAGTTTCTTGGAAACATTGGCGGCTTTGTAATAAATTTGGCGTGACTTCGCTGCCTTCATTATGCGGTACAGCCTACATTCCATAGAGTTACAGTTTGTCCAATAAAAAGTTTGAGAATCACTATTGTTTTAGTGCAGTGTTATGTGGTATTAGAAGAGGCTGGTGTTTTGAAGCATTTGATCAAAGCTTTCCTGCAACAAAATGAAGTTTGGACACTGTTTCTGCAACTTTATATAATCATATTAAAGTCGAAGGTAAATTAAAAGTTTAAAGTAGTTAAAAGATATAAAAGAGGACCTTTTTTAAAACAAACTTTTTTGAGTATACTAGATTATATTGTCTCCATCAACAAAAGTGTGTGCGAAATAAAATTTCAACCAGTTGAGTGGAACTGCTTTAAAATTCAGTTGCAAGAATCGACCCACACATTCGAACAGGTGAAGTTAAATAAAAACTTATAAAAACAAATGAAAGTTTCTAAGATACTCATATTGACTATGTAAGTATTTACGAGAAAAATAATACGGCAAGATCCATAGCAGATTTATACAAAAAAGTTAATGAATGAATTTTTAATTTTAAGAAAACTTAAAAGTGGATTTATTCATACAATGTTGATAATGATTTTAAGGCGATAGCAGCTCGGTGGTGGTGATGATATCTACTAGTGTGTACTGGCACTTGAGAACCAGTTGCCTTCTAAGCAACATATTGGAATCCCCCTGGTACTGCTAATGTTCATAGGCGACGGTATCCACTTACCATCAGGTGCACCGCCTGTCGGCAAAAATGTGTTAAAAATTAATAAACCAGTAAATTCCTGCTTCAATACCAAATAGCAATATAAATAGCCCTGCTCTATTATTAAAACTTCACCCCGTACCTTATCTCCCGCACCCTCGGCGAACCAGATGATGCCATCACCTTAGCACAGATCGAGGCTGAAGAAGCCCGAAAACAAATACAGATGCGCAACCGCCAACCCAGATTTCGTCCTCGCCGGCGAGGACCGTCGCGACGTCCTTCCCAGTCTCGTCCCATTTAAGCGGCCCGAGCTGCATATCATTAGCAATCCGACCTATCCCCAAATAATATATTTGCATGCTAAATCCTCCCATATTCCCCAGGCAACGTCCTGAGCCTAGGTCGAGCCCTACAGGGGGCACCCTCAGGCTACCGTTGCCCTAAATTTATTTTAGTTGTAGTGGTTGAGAGCCCTCAGCGCTCGCCGCAAAGTCCGCGTAAGGGTGGAAGATGGTCCCCTGGACCCACAACCTTCTGTTCCTGCCAAAAAAAAAAAAAAAAAAAACTTAATATAAAGCAAAACATTTTAATTGCCCACTCTACGGTTTCATGTTTCTCAAGTCCGACCAGAGACAATTCCACGCGGAAACAAAGAGCACCTCATATTGGCGAGTGGCGACACAAAATAAAAAAGCTCACCATAATGCAGAGTATTTTCTAAGTCAATTAAATTCGCCTCAAGATGGCGACCATGACTCGACCGATGGTTTTTTGGCGTCGATTTAAATGTTTTACTGTTATTAGTTATGCTATGTAGCGGGATATTTCTTTAACTATTCCTTATTTGTTTTTAAAAAAGAAATAGTTATTTTTGGTTAATAGTTTACTGTGAAGTATACTTCGTTTGTATTTTTTGTTTCCGCAAAATCGTTATTTAAATGAAATTTGTGTTTGGGAACCTAATGTATTTAACAAAAGACGGATAAGTTAGCAGTAACCTCATAGTGTGTACCGGTTGCTGCACTTGAGAGCCATTACTATCTTGGCTTTACATTATGATCGATAATGTGGCCTTAGCTGCAACTGCCGGAACATAGATGCCGGAACGTAGCCAGCAAGATGTATACAAAACACCCTACCACCATTCCATGGTTTCCTTACGATGTTTTCCTTCACCGATATTAGATATTTGTATATATTTGTAACTTTAAGAGGCCTTTATTTAGGCCACTATGGATGTTTAGGCCCCAAATACCTACAAACCTAATTTCAAAGTATCACTGGAAGGTACTAAGAATTATCGGTGAAAAGGAATAAAAAATGTAAACACCATTTATGTGGTACGATCATAAAGGTGCCCACACACCGGCTAATGAGCCGCCGCAGATTTATGGCCAATAAATAATGTTACTTACGGGTAATGACCATATGGGCATGTACCTATACGAGGCGTGGACTGTACTATTACTTATAGTTAGAACTTGGATGATTTTGTTATTGGTATTTTTTGTAAAAAAAATACGGTTGAGACGCAAGCAAAGTGCAAAAAAAATATGGTACCTTTGAACAAATATTTTTCCATGCCACTTTGTGCTTCTATGGATATGTTATAAAATTAAAATGTAAGAGTAAGTAATTTTGTTTGAAATTTGGCCCAATTAGGGAATTTTTGCCATATATGATACCTACTTAAGTTCTAGTCTAAGATCATTTGTGATAAAAATTATAAAATTATCATTAAATTTTTGTTCATTTTTTTCAGTAATTTAATTATTAGTTCCAAGTTTTCGTAGTAGAACTACGTGCTAAGACGGCTAATTATCGTAATACAGGCCTAGTTAAACGCGCGAACTAATAAATCCGACCACGATAACTACACAGCGCTTTACATACCCACTTATGGCAGAACACGACTCATAAAACCTGCACGCAATTATATACCGTTTCGTTTTTATTATAGGGCTTGTATTCGTTTGTTGGTATATAAATTATATATAACTCCATGCTGTATTTCTAATTGTGTAACATGTTTTGGTAATGTTGTAATGTCCTAATTAATCTATGGTTCAACTGTACCTATAAAAGGGCATAATTTCTATTTATTTGATTGTTGAACTCGTTACGTGAGAACGGCTTTGTGTAAGATTGTGTGATTTATTTTGTATTAGTTTTCACACCGCGGTTTTGCCCGCGTTCCCTATGAAAGTAGCTTCTTGTCTCTCTGGCTCATGAATTACATCTATCTATGTAAAATATAACGCCAATCTGGCGCTCTAAAAAAGCCGCTCAAGCAAAATTGCTAATGCATTTTTCGAATTCTCGGCAGATTCTACTTATTTCAATATAACTTATGTAAAATAGTAACTACAAATAGTCACATATATACAATTTAATTCATTAAAACATTTGGTATTGATTAATCTGCCGTAAATTCGGAAAAATGAATTGCATTAGCAATATTGCTCGAGCTTCCTTTTTAGCCCCCCTGCCTTAGTTGCTGCCAGAAAGGACAAACCAAAAAATACTTTCGCATTTATAAGTATAGGGAATTGTGTTTGCCTTGGGAGAAAAATTCATCCTGTATATAAAAGACGAGCTTCCACCTCATGGTTTCACCCGTGTTCCAGAGGAATCTTATGTTTTCTTGTGATAAAAAGTATCCTATATATTAATCCAGAATATACTCTATCTGTGTGCCAAATCTCACCCAAATCCGTTTTGCTGCTACGGAGTTGAGTGGTATTGTTACCTACCACATATTTGTACATAATCCCAACATACAAACTCACATCCTAATTATAATATTATAATGCGAACGTGAGTTTGTTTGTTACCTTTTCACGTCTAAACCGCTGAACCGATCGCAATGAAATTTGGTACGCACATAGCCTATGGTATGGATAAGGACATGGGCTACTTTTTTTTCTCGGAAACGCAAGTAAAACCGCGGGGGACAGCAAGTTTATAATATTAGTAGGATTGAAACAAGTGACGATTAAAAATACTTATAACGAGTTCATTTAATAAAGAAACTTTTTAATTTGAATTTGATTACGATGTTTACAAGTGAAGTACCTATCCGGTCCAATAAAAGATCCGTATCAATATGGATATCTTAAATGACAATATTTCAAAGATAAATAAATGATAATATATCAAATCACTTTAAATAACTCCGGAAGAACGTAAAAGTTAATGTCCATAGAATCTTCAATCGTACCTAAATGTTTGTGTAGACGCTAGAGCTCGAGGCCCAATGGTGAATGTCTGCAATCTTGAGGTAATAGTTTAGTTCCCAGAAAATCACTTATCCAGTTTTTAACTGGCGTAAAGTTATACTTAGTAAAATTCTATAACTATTTTCTCGTGAAATAACGATTGTAACTTTGATGTAACACCTATATTATATAGTATTGTTTCAAAATGGCCGGATGGCCGAATAATCTATACTAATATTATAAAGCTAAAGAGTTTGTTTGAACGCGCTAATCACAGGAACTACTGGATTGATTTGAAAAATTCTTTCAGTGTTGGATAGCCCATTTTTTTTTATCCCGGGAAAACACAAGATCCCTCGGGAACGCGGGTGCAACCGCGCGGAAAAGCTAGTTTTCTTTAATAAAAAAACGAATGAGCTGTAGAGGGGGAATTAGACAAATATTCAATACTTTTGGTCTCCAATATTTTTAAGGAAACAAATAAAGCTTTCACTTAGATATCTTAGATTCAATGAAATTATGTATTACATCTAATGTTTCCAACAATTCTTCTAAATGAGTTGGCATAGTGTATTTCTCTAATGACAGTTTTGAGATTTATTGCTTAAAAAATTATTTCTAGTTTGACTTCCTTTCGTTATCTCGGAAATTGCACTTAAAAGCATGTTCTCTTCTAGGCTGTGCTTATCACCCTTGGTGACATCATCACTAACCATGAGATTGTCAAACTCAAGATATACTAATAAAAGTTAGAAATGACCCGTATGTGTATACATATATATTAATTGACCACATTCTTATTGAAGTGAGAGGTTTTCATTTCTCATCACGGTAAGTGATGATGTGGCCGAAGGTGCACGCAAAGCCTAGATGGAACTGGCTTTCAAATGTGGTTGTTGAAATACACCGGCAGGTGTTTGTCGACAGATTTTCATTTTGGGGGTAGTGATATGGTTTCCCCACGATGTTTTAGTAACATAGAAACTCCTCCTTTTTTGAAGTCGGTTAATAAGGTAATAGAAAACGGGCTTTCATACGCAGCCGATGTTAGAAATCAAGGGTGATATACATATCCTATATACAAGATAAAGGAGTTATAGCAATAAAAATATTTGAAGCTATAAAAAGATAAGCCAAAAAAAACCCCCCTTAGTTATATTATGCAGGTTTGACGGGCCGGTTGGCGTGGTTGGTAAGATACCCTATCTATCACGCCATAGGTCGTGGGTTCGATTCCCACTCAGGACAAACATTTGTGTGGATGAACATGTCTGTTTGTCCTGTGTCTGGTTGTAATTATCTATATATGTATGTATTTACAAAAGAAAAGTAGTATATGTAGTATATCAGTTACCTGGCTTCCATAGTACAAGCTCTGCTTAGTTTGGGGTCAGATGGCCGTGTGTGAGGAATAATGTCCCAGAATATTTAAATGGTACATTCAACAAATGTCTCACTATGTTCTAAGAAAGATCTATAATCCAGATAGTAATTCCACGCAATCCAAAGTAATTAAATTCTATTAAAAGTATTTAAATCAATTACTATTATACTTAAGTGTGTGTTAGGTCGTTGAACCTCGACGGATAAACATTTTATTGCCTTCGATATACCCAAATTACTTGGAGGTACAATGTGTGAATAACTTGACGATGACTCATACGAGTATATGCGTCTTATTTTACAAAGATTTCCTCAAATATACTAATACTTTGGTGTTTATTGGTTCTCTTTGACCGCCGCGTCTGTCTGTATTTTCGCAATGATCTCAAAAACTACTACACGGATTTTTATGCGGTTTTCACCAATGAACGAAGTGATTCACGAGAAAGGATTAGGTATATAATTTATTTCAGTTTTGTGTTAATTGGCTGATATATAACGATAAACCAATAGAGTTATATTAAAAAAAATTGTGTGCTCTGATAGGTACCTATCCGTGCGAATCCGGGGCGGGTCGCTAGTAGGTATAAACATACTGTTGTAGGGTACTTTGTAGTAGTACCCATCTGGCTGTCTACCATCTTCTATTTGGTTGGTTCTATCTGGTTGTAATTATCTATATATGTATGTATTTACAAAAGAAAAGTAGTATATGTAGTATATCAGTTATCTGGCTTCCATAGTACAAGCTCTGCTTAGTTTGGGGTCAGATGGCCGTGTGTGAGGAATAATGTCCCAGAATATTTATTTGTATTTATTTATTTGAAAATCTGTCCCTAAGAATCAACCGGCGTGTACATACTTGGTGATTTTGTTATCACTGGCAATACTTGCAAGGGTGGAAGTACTCATCGAAATGAACAACTTTTATAATGGGACTACCTGTGAAATCATGAAAAAATTATCAGCTGTTCCATACAAAAGTTCAATACCTACTCGACCAAAATGTATGAAGCAACCGTATTATTTTACGCGATATCAGAGTTAGCCCTATAATAAAAGTTGTTCACATTGATGAGTACTTCCACCCCTGCAAGTATTGCCAGTGATAACAAAATCATCCTGTATAGCCTGTATTTTGCAGAGGCAGTTTCTTCTAGGGTTTGTGTGCTTACCACCATCGGACACATTTTATATAATATATTCTTTTGGGGTGGCTGTTGGAATATGATCTTTATTAAATCCTCTATAGGTTAGCTAATGCTTTGGTTTCAAATTAGCTTGTTTATATCAAAATCTAATTCAACTGATCATGGCCTATACAAATATTACATTGTTTTTTTTTTAATGTATCATTTAAGTAATCGATTTAATTGTTTTAGGGTTCCGTACCCAAGGGGTAAAAACGGGACCCCTATTACTAAGAGTACGCTGTCTGTCCATCCGTCTGTCTGTCACCAGGCTGTATCTCAAGAACCGCGATAGCTAGACCGTTGACATTTTCACAAATTATGTATTTCTGTTGCCACTATAGCAACAAATACTAAAAACAAAATAAAATAAATATTTAAGGGGGGCTCCCATACAACAAACGCGATTTTTTACCGTTTTTATAGATAATTGTAACGGAACCCTTCGTGCGCGAGTCCAACTCGTCTCTCCGTGTGTCCCTGTATCTGTATTTTATTTTATTTATAGATGTAATACTTGTTATTTTTTTTTATTTCAAACACTTGCACGCAGAACTCACGCCGCATATGCGCCCAGTAATTAAGCAGGTACTTCACGACACATTTAACTTTGTACTTTGATGTTAATTAAACATTAGTTTTGATCGAATGCTTATTATTAATTAGTGTTTATTAATAAACTCGGAAACTATTAATTATGTTTTGAATTTAGTTTAATTTAAAGATTTATTCGCAAATAAGTAAAAGAGTTAATGTATTGTCGGAAACATTGATTTTGTTAAGAAACTGACCTGTATGATGTTCATACTATGAACAATGAGAAAATGCGCAAAATAAATACAGTTACAGTTTTATGATAAAACAGAGGAAACATTGATTTTGTTAAGAAACTGAACTGTATGATGTTCATACTATGAACAATGAGAAAATGCGCAAAATAAATACAGTTATAGTTTTATGATAAAAACAGATGACTTTAATTACTATAGATTACTAGCTTTCCCGCGCGGTATCACCCGCGTTCCCGGGATAAATATAGCCTATGCTACTCGGTGAAGATGTAGCTTTCTAACGGTGAAAGAATTTTTAAAATCGGTCCAGTACTTTTTGAGCCAATTCGTTACAAACATACTTACACACAAATCTTTCCTCTTTATAATATTAGTATAGATTAAATTTTGTCGATTCCAATTAGCTAAAATAGGTTCGTAAGTCAATGTAATTGCTAAATAGTAAATTAAGAAACTTAATATACTCGTAAAAGTATTTTTCAGCAACGTACTGACCATTCTCTTTCAATTTATATTGATATGCGTGTGTGTTGCGATGCGTAGAATCCCGAGGGAGCGACCGGTACGCAACGGGATCGTGCGTGCGCGCTGCGTGGGTTTCATTTCTTCTTTTTTCTTTTCATTTTCATTTGAGAGAACGTATTTTTTATTCAACAGTAATGAGTTTGTTTACATTGTGTGTTTTCTTTATAAGGTTAGATTTTTATAAAGTGTTGTGTGATTATTTTAAATAGAGATATTTCCTACTATAATATTATAAATGTGAAAGTTTGGATGGATGGATGTTTGTTACTCTTTCACGCAAAAACTACTGAACGGATTTGGTTGAAATTTGGCAGAGAGATTATAGTGCACATAGGCTACTTTTTATCCCGGGTAAACATAAGATCCCACGGGAACGTGGGTGAAACCGCGGGGCGGAAGCTAGTGTTATATAAAAATATAAATAAATAAGAAGCGGTTGTTTTTATACATATTTTTTTATTATCTATTTTAAAGTTGATAAATGATATTCCAATACGATAGTCGTTATCCTGATAAACAATATTATATGTGTTTAAATTAATTATTTATTTAAATTTTTCAATTGCGATGTGCTTTAGTGTTTGTCTTTTCCACATTCATACGAATATTCATTTTGATTTGATAAACTACGGAGTCAAATTGCATTTTTGTGTCAACGTGAAAATGATAAAATATGGAACTATATGTTAAAATAATATCAAACACCGTCTTTTGTTTCACATTCTTTACAATCGCACCTTTTTTGTTTTCTAGCTAGTGTAGCCATTTTGATTATCGAATAAACTCTCTTTACAATGTATCGATTCATACGAATTTTAACGTTCCAAATTCAAATCATATTATAATCCTCTGGGATTTTCATATAACTTTATCTCCCTTGGGATATAATGCCTAAACGTTGAGATTGCGTGATATGTAATTGGACATTGTCGAGCAGGTGGTATGAAAAATCTTTTATGTAGTTGTGGACGTGTTAGTTGCTTAGGTTATAAATAATACTAGCTTTTCCGCGCGGTTTCACCCTCGTTCCCGAGGGATCTTGTGTTTTCCCAGGATAAAAAGTATAGCCTTCCTTGATAAATGGGCTATCCAACACTGAAAGAATTTTTCAAATCGAACCAGTAGTTCTTGAGATTAGCTCGTTCAAACAAACAAACAAACTCTTCAGCATGAATACCTGTTTTGTGTTAAACTGTGTTCGCATTGTAATTCATATCAACTATATAAAGCAGGTGCGGTTGAACTGCAGGGGTCAAAATAAATCTAGAAAAAAAAAAATCAATACAAAAATGATCGTAGCGTTCTACAAAAAGTTTAGCGAGTAAATATGAATAATTCAAGAGAACTATTGAAATTATTCACCGGTTTGTATTGGGTCTGATTATTTTTGGAACATTGGTGCCAATGTTTGGACAAACAGTTTAAAATGTTGCAGCTTTGAGGAAAAATAAATAAAAATATTTGAACAGCTGCGTGGATTGAGATAAAGAACATAATATATAATACATAATCTATATATTTATTTTATTTCGATATTTTATTAATATACATGCCATTGTTTGTTCTAAGTTTATGTTTAACTTAATTGACATAAAAATAAATATTCTGGGACATTATTCCTCACACACCGGCCGTCTGACCCCAAACTAAGCAGAGCTTGTGCTATGGACGCCAGACAACTGATATACTACTATTCTTTTGTAAATATATACTTATATAGATAATTACAACCAGACTCAGGACAAACAGACCTATTCATGCACACAAATGTCTGTCCTGAGTGGGAATCGAACCCACGACCGCGGGGCGATAGATAGGGGGTATCATACTAAACCCGGCAACCGGCCCGTCAATCCTAACTAATATTATAAATGCAAATGTTGTTTGCTTGTTACCTTTTCACGCCTAAACCACTGAACCGATCGCGATGAAATTTAGTACGCAGCCCATGGTATGAAAAGAGATATAGGATACTTTTTCTCAGGTACGCGGGTGAAACTGCAGGGGACGGCTAGTTATCAATATTGTTCGAGCAATACAATAATTATGATGAAATAAGTGCATCTGTGAGGTGACATTTTAATTTATAACTTCTTTTAATATACCACGGCAAGCCCACCCACCATATCACCACAGTCTATGTAACTCTTACAGTCGGCCAACGGACACGTCTAGACAGAGCAATCGTGCGGGGCTTGCGGGGTGAGAGAGGGGCGGTAGCGAACCCAAGCTGCCATACACTCGCTTGGGACACAACGCAGCAATTACGAATGCCTATACAAAGCGGCATTTCGCGCGACTTCAAACGCGATAGACCACTGTATGTAATTACGCTGTGATATCACCGTGATAAGTACCTAATAATGTAGCCAAATGTGGTTTACTTTGTAGTACCTACACAACGCCTAAAAAAGCCATATTTCATACTAGATCCGCCCCGCGGGTTTTCAAAGTTTAAGTCTATTTATTCAGTTTAGGCCCTAGAAAGGCACTCATGAACAGTGCTAGTGTTTTACGGAATAAATGTATCATATCTTTTATTCAAAGATATGATCTATCTCTGTGACATGTTTCAACCAAATCCGTTCTGCCGTTTATGCGTGATTGAATCACAAACACAACTTTTACATTTTATTATATTAGTGAATAGTAAGATAGGATTTATGAATTACTAAAATCGAATCCCAAGTAGCGTGTTCATAATAATTATCAAGAATTCAATTTAAACTACATAATATGCTGGAAATACCATGTTTAACAAAAGAAAGGCATAAAATAATTTATATTTGTACCGTTGCGAAATAAAATATATGATCCAAGCTTTTGCCAAAACATATGCCTACCCGTCACAAACATTCGATCAAAATGGGCGAATTAAATAAATTATCAATGAGCACAAAAGAAAGTCGCACACAGATAGAAACAGGAAATTTATATTATATTAAAATGTAAATAGTTCTGCCTGTACGTTGGTACAGACTATGTTTTTTTATTCAAATGATGTAAAGTCGTTGCGTTTATTGACTAATCCGTTACTCGATTTGGAATTTATGTATTTGGAAATGAATACTCTTTGGAAAAAGTGTATGTTATTGATGTGACATAGTTAAAGATTTAGAGGTCCCTAGCTGGTCTACAGCTGTTAAAACGGTTACCATAATGTTCTGTAATAAAGAATGATGGCGTGGGAGTGGACATGTCAATTCGGGAAAATCTTCCGAAATAATGTAAGCTGGCTCATTTTTTTTACATGTAACTCTATAGTAATTGTCTCGTTTATTTTTCACCTGTTATTTTTTTTGTTTAGCTTCAATCTCACAGTTCATCTATGTACCAAAGGGGTTTTTGATTGATATACTGGGTGATTTTTTTATCACTGACAATACTTGCAAAGGTGGAAGTACTCATCAAAATGAACAACTTTTATAATGGGACTACCTGTGAAATTATGAAAAAATTATCAGCTGTTCCATACAAAAGTTCAATACCTACTCGACCAAAATGTTTGAAGCAACCGTATTATTTTACGCGATATCAGAGTTAGCCCTATAATAAAAGTTGTTCACATTGATGAGTACTTCCACCCCTACAAGTATTGCCAGTGATAACAAAATCACCCTGTATATAAAATAAATAAAACTGGCCAAGTGCGAGTCGGACTAGCGCACGAAGGGTTCCGTACCATTATCTATAAAAACGGCAAAAATCGCGTTTGTTGTATATTGTATTGCCCCCCTTAAATATTTATTTTATTTTTAGTAAATTGTTGTTATAGCGGCAACAGAAATACATAATTTGTGAAAATTCCAACTGTCTAGCTATCGCGGTTCTTGAGATACAGCCTGGTGACAGACAGACGGATAGACGGACGGACAGACAGCGAAGTCTTAGTAACAGTGTCCCGTTTTTACCCTTTGGGTACGGAACCCTA
This sequence comes from Tetheella fluctuosa, assembly GCA_951216915.1. Lineage (NCBI taxonomy): Eukaryota > Metazoa > Arthropoda > Insecta > Lepidoptera > Drepanidae > Tetheella > Tetheella fluctuosa. The sequence goes on from OX578214.1 coordinate 15,269,718, forward strand.
AAATTAACCATCCTGGGACATTCCTCTCACACGGCCATTGAGATTCTGGAACACGTGCTACTCTTTCCCTGACTTCAAAACAGTACTACTAATTACACAGATTACAGTTCCATTACATCGTTATTTCATAATTTTTTGTACAAATCCGCATTGAAGTCGGTTCAATTTTTTGTAAAAAATTTATAAAACATATTTCAAAATCTGGGTAAAAACATATATTAATTAAATTAGGTATCTTATCTCACAATTGATTGAGACAAGTCACCTTTGTCTACAATCTCTGATGAGTTCTGACATAAAACTGAACCTCTAAACGGCCTAAAGTACTTTACTTAGTGGTAAATAAATTAGATAACATCTGCTCCCAACACGTGCGGTCGCGTGGAAGGCAGCGCAGGAAGTGGGTCACGGTGCCCTTGACTCTGTGCCGCGCATGCGCCGCACAAACAAAAAGAGTGCAGACCGGCTGCGCCTGCGCCGCCCTGCGTGGCCTTGGCCATGGGCGGCTGACTATTGCGATTTTTGCGCCGGGTTGCCAACTCTTGTCAATATTTGTAATATTTGAGGACTGTGTTATAATTGGGTTAACAAAAGCTTATTACTAGAGACCTTGCAATTGGTGGAGGATCACAAGTTAGCAAAAGGGGAGCTTGTGTTCCAGAATCTCAAATTCTTTTGCTGACTTCAAAACGAGTTCTTACATCATTATTTTATACTTTTTAGTGAAAACTCTTTTGAAGTCGGTTTTACTTTTTGTTATAAGTTTTTTTTTTATAATTAAATTCGGTCAACAGATATTGTTTTTCCGAACACTTGCTATAACTTGTGATCCTCCACCTCCGCTTTTGTTAAAAATGAATGCATTAAATATCCTATCTATGGTAGTGTTGCTACCATCAATGCAGTGCTGCCACCCTCTCCTGCAGCAGAATTCACCCCAAATCGACCAGCCCTATGGAAAATGACATAAACACGGCTCGTTGCGCAAACTCATCGACAAGTTTTATTTTTTATTAGAATAGTATACCAGTTTTCTAAAATAAAGAAAGGTAGCAACACCGCAGAGGGTCACCTTCCATCGGCGCAGGCGCACGCGATAATTGTTATTATTAGCGATCAAAGCAACCGGCAGGTGCGTGGCGGCGCATGCGCAAACTGATTTATGCTCAACTCTTGCTCTCGCGCATCCTGTCTTCAGCACTTGGCCCCAGCTGGTTGTGTCATTATATCCAAAGAGTTAAATCTTTGGATTTTTGATTTATTAAAGCATTCATAAATATAATATGTCATTGTAAAATAAGATAAAATTATGTTAATAAATATTCAATAAAAAATATTAAAATAAGCCTTTTTCTTTATTTCTTTCATGTATAAGAAATAATAAAAAAACATCTCTAAAAAAATAGGGATTTTTAGAGATGTTAGAATGATGTCCTAACGACCTAAGGAATCATTTCAGGCATAAAAAATATTTTAAAATCTCGGAATAATGATATGTATATAATCTATGTAAATATGATCTATATAACAGACTAAACGGAACCAAAAACTGATATTTATTCTGAAAATATTTTAACTATGCGGGGTTTATAAAATCTATACTAATATTATAAAGCTGAAGAGTTTGTTTGTTTGTTTGAACGCGCTAATCTCAGGAACTACTGGTTCGATTTCAAAAATTCTTTCAGTGTTGGATAGCCCCTTTTTATCGAGGAAGGCTATAGGTTACGGGAAAACACAAAATCCCTCGGGAATGCGGGTGAAACCGCGTGGAAAAGGTAGTATATCATATTAGTAATCTAACATTAAAATTATAAAGAGGTAAAGTTTGTAAGTTTGGATGTAGGAAGAAATCTCTGAAACTTTAGATTGAGGTAGGTTATAGGCAATTTTCTATCACAAGAACGTGGGTGGATCCGCGGGGAATAGCTAGTCTTCTATATTTTTTTTTTGCAAATCCATGTATGGTTCGCATCATAATTTGTAGAGGCATTTCTTCATCTAATATGGAAGGGCTCTAAGGGTTTTTTTAACTTTATATAGGCTTGTGTTTGACCACAATCTCAGTATGGTAAGTGATGATGTGGCTGAAGGTGGTAAGCACACAAAGCCTAGAAGGAACTGGCTCTCAAGTGCAGCTGCCGGAACACAATAGGTGTTTGGCGACAGATTTACAACATGAGAAACTAAACTAAAACTAAAAAAAAATACGACAAATTTATTATCTTCGCTATATTTTTTTAAACATACCTCGATATGTTACAAGTAAGTGCACACACTATGTGGGCTTCGCTTTTGATTTTGCTTTTCTTTCTTTTACATTCTCTGTAAAGAGATTTTATGAGTTCTTACATTTTTATTGCTCAGTACTTGGGTCTGAGTTACGAAAATAAGTAACAAGAGGTGTATGCATTTTATGAACGATACTAATTCATTGTTTATTATGTTTTGAGTCATTTATTGGGGGAATTAAAGATGGTAGTGATTACATTACATTGTATTTTATAGTGTTTCTTTGTAGATAACTAATGGGACCGCCCGGTAACTAATTTTGGTTTTAACTAGCTTTTCCTTGCGGTTTCATCCGCGTTCCCCGTTTAAAAATTTATATCAGCTATCTGCCCCGTCAAAATCGGTCCAACCGTTTCGGAAATTACCCGGAACAAACAGACAGAGAGACAAACATTTTTGTTTTTTTTTGTTGTTGTTAATATCTATTATTTTGACATAACAAACAGACACTTCAATTTTATTTATTTGTATTTTATATTGTATTTGTATAGACATCTGATCAGATGGCCGTGAGGAATGTCACAGAATATTATTATACTTTAATGTTAAACTTCTTGGTGTACTCTTCTTAATTAATAAACTTATAAATTATTCCGATTCCAGAAAGCATTATAATAAAATCGTATTTTCACACAAAAATAAATGACAAACGCCTTTAATAAGTTAATCTTAAAGCTCTTAATGAAATGTCACGCTGCGACCGTGATTGTGCTTTGTACACCACTGCCATGTTATAACTGCACTTGGAGTGAACTTTAACCTATAAGCTTTAAAGGTTATTATGGATCGTATTAGGTGGCATTTAATTTGGTATGAGTTTGAAGGGAATAAACAAACCGAGTGGAAAGATGGCGCGATAAGGATGTACTTACCTGAGTATAAGTTAGGGTTGTCAGTTGGGTATTTGATTGTAGATTGAATTTTTCAGAAATGTCATTATGATAATAAATAATAATATAATAAATATTCTGGGACATTATTCCTCACACACGGCCATCTGACCCCAAACTAAGCAGAGCTTGTACTATGGAAGCCAGATAACTGATATACTACATATAATATTTTTTCTTTTGTAAATACATACATATATAGATAAGCGCAACCAGACACAGGACAAACAGACATGTTCATGCACACAAATGTTTGTCCTGAGTGGGAATCCAACCCACGACCTGCGGCGTGATAGATAGGGTATCTTACCAACCACGCCAACCGGCCCGTCATTACATCAATTGTTTTTTTTAATAAGTTTTCGAAGGAAAAAGTAAACATGTAATGTAATAGTAGATAATTTTTTTATTTATAAATTAGTTACTGCCCTCGATTTTAGTCGCATTTCCGAGATATTTTTTACAGTGTATGATCTATCTATGGGTTCAATATTGTTCAAATTCGATTCAGCTATTACGGCGAGATAGAGTAACAAAAATACACAAAACATTTTGATTTTATAATATTGTAGGAATGTCACGTAAAATACTTAGTTGACTGAATGTACACCCTACCTACTATTATAAATGCGAAAGTAAGTTTGTTGGTATGTCCATCTTTTACGTAGCAACGGAGTTCTAATAAAATAATCGACAAACAAGCATACGGCCCGCCTCATGTTAAGCGGTTACCGTAGCCTATAAACGCTTGCAACACCAGACGTATTACTCGCGCGTTGCTTACCCTTCCCCCCTCCCCGATGAGCTCTGGCGACCTTACTCACGCACAGGAACACAACTATAAGTTATTTGGCTGCGGTATTCTATAAGGTGGAGGTACTTCCCCAGTCGAGCTGCTCTTTGAGCGACATATCGCTGTGCTCTACCTCTCTTAATACTAATAATACTGTATGAAAACGAACGATACCCTTATAACTTGCAAAGTATTTGATGCTTTTAAAGTGTCTACAGAAGTTACGGTGACTTACCAATAATATTTCTGTGGCACCCCTGTACACGCATGCGCAAAAAGCGATACGGATGCATCAAAATTGATATTAACATTCCGTACACGCGCTCCGCAACCCTACTCCAGTCTACGACATTTATTATAATCTTATTGCTATTTACCAAATAATGGTTACTATATTAATGACTAGCTGTTCCCAGCGGTTTCACCTGAGTTCCTGGGATAATTAGTTAAAATTTCATGAAAATCCTTTCAGTCGTTACGGAGCTAAGTGTGGTAGCAAACATACACACGAGAATCCTAATCCTAACTTCTTAAATTATCCTAACTAATATTATAAATGCGAAAGTGAGTTTGTTTGTTACCTTTTTACGCTTAAACCGCTGAACCGATCGCGATGCAATTTGGTATGCAGATAACCTATGGTATGGAGAAGGACATAGGCTACTTTTTATACCGAGAAAACATACGATCCCTGGGGAACGCGGGTGAAACCGCGGGGTGAAAGCTAGTATAAGATAAAAAGTAACTATATATATTACACGCAGAGTCAGAACAAACAGACATTAATGCACACAAAAGTGTATTCTTGGTTGGTAAATTAGGAATCAAACCTACAACCGGTGGCGTGACAATCAAGGTACCTAACCTCTTCACAAGCTATGAATAATAAAAATACATTAACATAACATAAGCCCGATAAAATCACTCTGTAATCCTACGCAAACAATTCCCATATCCCTATTTCTCAAAAGTTTTGCTACTTACAAATATTGCACCTACACTGGAACCGACCCACGGATCTCACGTATTTATACACCTTCATAAATTATAAAATATGCTATATTTCTTGAGATACGGTAACAAAAGTTAACAGAAATTTTGACAGTGCGTTGCGAAGTGGAATCCACCTGACTCTGCCACACGTACTACAAACATACTGTCTGTCTCTCTCTAACACACACACATACGGCACGGCCACACCGCAAGGATCATGCACAAAAAATAATATCATATCTCGTTACAGAATCTACCTTTTGTTGCATTTAAAACGGTGGAGCTTTAAATGGTTTGGATGTGGCATTCTTTATGTATATATATATATTGTTAAAAGGGCTTGATTTCACGATGCGATGTTCTCAAACTTGGATTTTCATTCCAAAGAATATTTAAAATAAAGCAAATGTTTTTTTTTCACAGTTTTTTCTTTTTTAATAATGCTGCGTCCGTTCTTTATATTCTCTTATTTACTTACATGAAATCTAACTAAAACATAAGCTAATCCTACAAGGCTTTTGCTGAAACGTCATGAGGAACCATTGCTCAGTAGTAGGGTACTTTGAAGTTCCTACATGTCTGGCCAGCCAGTTACCTTCTGGGCTTTGTGTGCTTACCACTTTTGGCTATACCATGACCATATGGTGAGATTGTGGTCAAATACAAGTCTGTCCATAATGAAAAATCTAAAGCAACGACTTACTAAGATGCCACATCCAAATATCTCATACCATTCCAATATCCATGAAATTTCTTACTTTACCTTTACGCACTTTCGTTTTTATGCAACCCTGGTATCCACTTTAAATTGGTCGTCACAACCTATGGTGTTTTTTTTCTAACTTTTATTCCATTTATCTTTAAAGTCATGATTCGATGCATTGTCCCGGGCGTAAATAGAGACGGAAAAAAATAGGGAATGATACCCGGTGAAAAAAATTATGGAAGACACTGGCGCGGGCGGAGTAAAAAATGTGTGTAGTTTTTAAAAAGGTTTTATTGTACGTGAATTTTGGTTGCGGTTGGACACCAGTGGTTTGTTGTATTTTTAGATTGACTTGATAGGTTTTTATGCAATTTTTCATGTGCATGAGTAGCTATAAAATAACTCATGTAGATGTGATCTCTCAATGTTCTTATTGCAGATGACGTTTTGTTTTTAAATTTTGTAAGATTAGCCGTTAGTGGTATACTTTTAGTTTTTTATTTTGTTGTAAAATTTTATTAAGTTCCTACTGTATCGATCTTCTAATTTTCTAAGAAGTTTTTAGTAGGGCAAAAGAACCACTGACTCCTGAAACACAATTTTAAACTTCTCTGTATATTATTTTATGATATTAAAATTAAATTGTTTATTTTTTAAATACTAGGTACTAAGGTGACAAAGAAGCATACAACAGTTTGATTCCAATGCTCCCTATCGATGGCAATGATGTAATTTGTAGGTAAAAGAGTCAACCACACAAAACAGTTTTTAGTTATTTATAACATTGTAAGGAATGCTATGAATGTTAGTTCTCATATTGATCTGTAATATACGTATAACTAGCTTACCGCCCCGCGGTTTCACCCACGAACCCCTATTTTACCCCCTTGGCGTGGAATTTTCAAAAATCATTTCTTAGCGGATGCCTACGTCATAATAGCTATCTGTATGCTAAGTTTTAGCCAGATCCGTCCAGTGGTTTGAGCTGTGCGTTGATAGATTAGTGAGTCAGTCACATTTTCCTTTCCAAAGGTTTGCAAAGTCCTTGCAATCCTTCACTATCAGTCTCCTTCATATTCAGACGCTTTGCATCACTTTAACAGGTCATTCGGCCACCTAAGGATTGTAACTGTGGCGTCGGTATAATCAATGTTTCCAGCACACTGCTTCGGAATGAGCTGGAAACTCAAAGTACTGGTACATAATCTTCTTTATTGGTTTTACAAGGTTTTGGTTTATTAAATTATGTAATGTAAGGTTGTGGTATGAGCTTGCTTCACAAGGAAATACAGTCTGGAGTTCTTCGGGTAGGGTCGGCAACGCGTGAGTGAAAGCGTATATATGTTACGATAGCCGCTTACCATCAGGCGGGCCGTATGCTTGTTGTATTGGCCGTACCTTAGTGGTATAAAAAATGAATTCAATACAAGTACTTACCTACTATTAAACGATTATTATTTATCTTAAAAATATAATTAGTTATATTCGGATTTTATTATCTAAACGCAACGAGGCTTCGGGAGACCGACGGGCGGGCGTTTTCCGCCAACGCATTAGCTTGGCGAGGCGATACAAGACAAAGAGGGAACGCTGCCAGCCCGTTGGGAACCAGCGGCGATAATTTCGAGGAAATTTTCTATATATTTTGTATTTTTCTTTTAAACATAATTAGGTCATAAAATAATTTTAAAGCTGTTTCAGACAATATAGCAATATCGCGAAATATCCAAACGCCTGGTCGAAGCAACTTGTGACCAGAATGCTGGCTTATATTTTGGTCAGAGAATCAGCATTGCCATCCAACGTGGCAATGCCGCCAGCATTCTGGGTACGCTGCCTACTGATAGCGACTTTTTTTAATTTAGACTATTTTATGTAACAAAGTGATTATTGTATTTATAGTTTTAGTATAGAGAAATATATAACAAAGTAATAAATATAAAAAAAATATATAGCAATTAATGCTATTAGTTTTAGAAATAATTATTTCTGTCTGCGACTGAATTGTAGGTCTGTCAATTTTCATTCAATCAATCAATCAAACCATTTATTGCCTTTTCGTGTATATAATAAAATAATTCTGTAATACATTTGAATAGAATTGAAGTATATTATTGCGTAATCTCGCAGCCAAATAAATAGTTCAAAACTATAAACCTTTTGTAGATATCTCAAGTTATTACTGGTCCAGTTAGAATACGTACATAAATGTCGTATGGAATTAACTGCAGCTTGTTTAATAGTCACCTACGTACGGATATACGCTTAACGGGGCTTTATGTACAGTTGACAAAGTTAGTGGTTAACCAGCATTAAGTTTTTAAAAAATTAAAGTTGTTTTTGGCGACAGATTTTGAACTTAAGGATGGTAGCCAGTCTGGTGGGTAGGTACTATTAAGTACCCCATTACCATGCTATGGTTTCCTTCATTCGGTGAAGGAAGCTCAAGCTCATTGTAGGATTTGTACTCATTGCCTACCGTCATAGCATTCGACGTCACAACCACTGAGCTATCATCACCTTGAAACAAATGAAAGCAACGTGAGAAAAAAATTGCTCGTATGTAGGGTAGTAGGTACCTGTCCTATATCCTGGCATGGACGAATAGAATCCGTGACCCGTCATCATCAACACCGATCATTATTTGGCTCTGTCACACGCTAACAAATATATTGCCGTCTCGCTCGCATTAATGCGGTGACCGCCGCCGTTATCGCAGATTCTAAGGCTTCGCAGTAGGCACAAAGGTCATTGCACTAAATTCTTACTATTCCGCGATCGCACTTTAGCTGCATTTGACAGCCAGTTCTCTTCCTAGGCTTTGTAAAGATTAACCAATGGAAATACAGGTTAATAGATGTATAGCACGTTTATATAATAATTTAGATTGTTATTATTTCTGGTTGTTCTATTATTACTGTGTAATAATAATACAAATAAAACTTACTTCCGCCCGCGGTTTTGCCTGTGTTCCCGAGGGATCTTATGTTTTCCCAGGATAAAAAGTAAGCCTATAGCCTTCCTCGATAAATGCGATATCCAACACTAATTTTTGTTCAATTCAACCAGTGGTTCCTGAGATTAGCGCGTTCAACCAAACAAAAAAAAACAAACTACAGCTTTATCAGATAATAATAAGTAAACGTAGATGTAAATAGTGCGACAGCATCGAAATGTATCAGCACAAAATAGGCCGACTGTACTATGTGTCGATTCACATGTAAAAAGGTTTTTTGTTGAATCAAAGAATTGCTTGTTTAAAATTGAAAAGACATTTTATGCGTCTCTAGAGTTTTGTACAAGCATAATAAAACTGACATAATTGATGTAAAAGAAGATTTACATGACACGACCATATTTGGTGACTAAGACAAATTAACTTCGTGTGCTAGGTATATAGGATAGTTTGCAAAACACAGATATAAAAGTGCAAATGTGGATTTGCCAATGTCGCCATAAAATAGACGAGATATATCACCACAGAGATTGCACCAAAATCACGAGTTCAACGACCCGAAATTATCACCAATTTCGTAGTTTTCATCTAAACTAACATTATTCCAGTTCTGAGTTTTTTTTAAATAATGTATGCAACCATTAACACAAATACTCGAGCACAAGTAGAGATGATACTTGGTTATGTCGTTGCCATAAATTACGGATATTCAAATGATTTTGATACGAATTTGGTACCGCAATTAACACGCCAACTGGTTTCTTGATAGTGGTGCGCTGTAGTCGATAGTGTTGTGTCATAGCGTCGATAGTTCCATGAAATTAAATTGACTCTTTAAATTCACTGTACGAAGGATATAATTATAGTATTGTAAAACAACTGATAGTCATTTGTAGCCATGTAATAATTTTATGAGTAAAAATAGAACATTTTGGTACATAAACAGTTTCGTTATCCTAATATAGTCTAATATCCTAGTAATACGACGGGCCGGTTGGCGTGGTTTGTAAGATACCCTATCTATCACGCCGCAGGTCGTGGGTTCGATTCCCACTCAGGACAAACATTTGTGTGCATGAACATGTCTGTTTGTCCTGTGTCTGGGTGTAATTATCTATATATGTATGTATTTACAAAAGAAAAGTAGTATATGTAGTATATCAGTTATCTGGCTTCCATAGTACAAGCTCTGCTTAGTTTGGGGTCAGATGGCCGTGTGTGAGGAATAATGTCCCAGAATATTTATTATTATTATTATTAATGTTAAAAATGTGAAATTTACATATAGGGTAATGAAATCTTTCGTATTCCACTAAGGAGCGTAAATTAGGACTAAATTGAGTAATTTAATCCTAGTAATATGGTGGTCGGAACCCTTAAATTTCAAGAAAATTAACATTGAAATTCAGTAAGAAATATTAACACTGTTATTGTTACGATAAAAAATCGAATCGAAATAATATACCGATAAACGTCACAACACTAGCGCCTTACGAAAATGGTTTTATTCGCTCTCTAGCCAATAAGTGTGTAATGAATCTCATGAGTATCTACACAGATAATAACCAATTCGCCTAAGTGTGGGCACGGCTTGTGGTTTTTTTTAAAGTAAATTTATGTATTTAATACCGGTTTTTCATCTTGTCGCCATAATGTCGTTTTGTATTATTTCTACGTACCTAATGTAGGTATGTGGTAATTGTCGCTCTTTTTTTGGACGATTACATCACTTTTTTGAGAATAACAAATTTACGTGTTTCAGTAATTAAATATATAGGAAGACTGATCAATAAAATATTTGGTTTATCATAAACTTCTAATCAAAAAATGAAAAATTAATAGAAAATAAATCTCAATTCCCATTTCCGGTAATCGGTTTCCGATTTTTCCGTATATTTACGATGTCATCGAGATCACATAAAAAATAATTAATCATATATTATATCAAAATTAAGACTAATCCATAGCATTCGTTGCGCCCACGCATATTCGCTAGTTATTAAATGAGACCGGAATTTTACGTTTGGAAATTGAATGATTCACATTTATATATCGAATTTGGTACGATTCATTGATGATCCTTTGATACCGGTATGGTAACTTTGTTAAAAGGGTTCCGTGGGCCTTTTCTATTTGATCATCTTTCCAGTCTTTATTTAATAGTTTTTGTTACTGTTTAATTACTCGACAATGGATATTATTATAATTTAATTTAGTTTTTAGACTCATTCAGTCATCCATTCATTCGTTTAGGCATTGGTGATTACCTTTAACAAAACAAGTTAGTCTTATGCATCTACTAGCTGTCTACTGCGGTTTCACCCGCGAACCTGAGAAAAAAGTATCCTATATCTCTTTCCATACCATGGGCTACCTGCGTACCAAATTTCATTGCGATCGGTTCAGTGGTTTACGCGTGAAATGGTAACAAACAAACTAATTTATAATATTAAAGTTAGGGTTAGGATTGCTTGGCTAATAACATATTTTATGATCTTGCAACATTTATATTAAAAACAAACTAAGCAAAGCCTTATGACCATAATTTCATTGTAAGTGGTGATGGGTCCGAAGGTGGTAAGCACAAAAATCATTATAAGGGCTCTCTCTCAAGTATGTACTTGATGAAAGATTTTCATCTAGACGGTAGTAGCCAGCCAGGCGGATGCGTAGGTCCCTTCCACCGCGATATGATTTTCTCACGATATTTCTCTTTACCGAAAACTCATTGTAGGCTTCGAATCCACGACCTTTGCCAAGGCATTTGACGTCAATATCACTTAACAAAAAAAAAGTTTCACCATGGAATTAAAATCAATTTTGCAATGCAAATCGATTATAAGAATATATTTTATGACCATATCTATTATTCTATACACGCATTTTAATACGACTAAAAAACTTTATCGGGGTTGAATTTAATGTTAAAAAAAAACAAGTTTTACAGACTAGATTAGATACTACCAGAAATTAATTTTATTGTCGGAATAATGTAGACTCTTTTTGTCTACAAAACCAGACGGTTATATAGTAGAAAATAAATAATCGTTTGTTATCAACACAATGAGGGTATTATTTAAATTTTAATGGATACGGTACAATATGGATTTGGCCAGATGTTCGTATTGCTATTATTCTTCAAAAACTGGATGATGCTATTGACCTTTATCATGATGTGTTTAATCAAACGTGACAACCAGTCATCTGCCATCAACTCCAAGCTCCGTTAACTTTTGAAATGACGATAAAACTAGCTTCCGCCCCGCGTTTTCTCTCGCGTTCCCGAGGGATCATATGTTTTTCCGGGATAAGAAGTCTATATCCTTCCTCGATAAATGGGCTATCCAACACTAAAATATTTTTTCAAATCCAAACAGTAGTTCCTGAGATTAGCGCGTTCAAACAAACAAACTCATTAGCTTAACTATATTAGTATAGATTAGAACTTGGGATACACTTCACTGATAGATCTTCTAACTATTAGGGCCAGATAAAGATAAACTACATATAAAATTGTAAATATTTTCTTATTACAGCTATTTGCCAGACTCGTAAACTTGCGTTAAAAAAAAGTATTAATATTACCTACCACATAAAAAAAATGATTTAAACATTACATACGTTTATTTCAGGATATTTCAAATATGACTTTCATTTCATAGTTCATAAATATGTAACTTATAATTTAAAAAAAAATTGGATGAGCGAAACGATCCATTTCGCTTATCCCGTATATCTACAAAAAATCTCAAAAGCTCATTATAGGCTCTATTTCAAAAATAGTTTCATGTAGTTGTAGTATTTAATGCAAATATATTAGTCAACATGAGGCTGTACAAACTTGGGACCTTTGCCACAAAACTATCATAGAGAGCGACGCGTTGACAAAACATCAGCTGAAAAAATTGCCCGTTGGTTTGCAATGAATTTTAAACTATAATGAGCTTTGATAACTATATTATTATATATATATTATAGTTAATAGATGCTTTTTAGATGCTACACGGTCACACATTTCGATGCTTCTTACTTCACTATACTCAGCACTAGACGAAACATCTTGTCTTTACTTCATCTGTACTGTCTGCATGCACCTTCACTGGTCTCCATACTAGACTAGCTTGTTACTATCTAGTAGTCCTAGTACTAGATTACTAGTATTTTCATTAGTACACCGACAGATGCTGAAGGAAACTTTATTACCTGTGAATCGATGCTGCAGATATATCTACCTATGTGTAATAGTTGTGATTCCAAACCGAATCCCTGTTCATTCGTTTTGTACCATATTATTCCAAGTGTTCATAAATTCCAAAAAATCCATAATATGTAGCAATCTCAATGCTAGACTATTTTAGTTTTGCATTAAAAGTTGTTAAACCTAAATGTACCTCATTTAAAATTTACCTGTTGTTGCTAATGTGTATAGAAGACGTTTGGCCACTCGCCATCAGGCGAATCGTCAGGTTACTTGTCAGATTTCTAAAAAAAATAATAGCATATAATTTTGTAGAAAAGTGACTATTCAGAACTCCAAGTAGAATGTTTATTTTTAATGAGAAACATGAGTTGATACGTAGAAGTACGATTTGCAATCCAATAATTTTAGCAACCCATCCAATGCAATACAAATCCTCAACCCTACTAAGATTGTCGCCGTCCTCCGACCGTATCGTAGATATGCCCCTCAGCGTCACCTAGGTCAGTGAAGCATCGAAGTGTGTGATCGGCTCTGGTGGTGACCAGGCCTGGTGCGCAGGGTGGCGAGCGGCGCGCGGTGCGGGGCAAGCGACCGTCGGGCAGCTCTGCATCGGGCTCGCTCGGACGCGGCGCGCTCTCAGACCCTGACCTGCAGAGCAGGCTGCAGACCAACATCACGGCATTTTGGGTGCGTACATTACTTAATATGGATGGTTGTCGAACAAAATATATATTATGTTTTGGTTAGTCATAAATGTTATTCCTAATATAAAGGACAGTGATTATTAGATAGAGACCAAATACGCAAAATGATGATTCTAAATTAAGTTTTTCTCTGTATTCTTTAACGCAAGAGATTTGTAAAAAATATATGTTAAACTAGAGGAGTTATGTCAGGGAGCTATTTTCTTCATAATTAAAATTTTTCATTAATAACGTTAGAAAAAAATAGAGGATATGTGCCTTTTTAAAATTGAAAATGATTATTTCTCCTGTTTTACCCATCCAAATAACTTGAAAATATTAACAGACATTCTAAGATCTAATACAAAGGGAACTATTTTGTTATTTTTCCAAAAAACAAACAGTTATTTTTAAATAAAATTTAGATGTGTTTTTTACTAGAAAATAGCCTTTTTTCCTTCTCTCTTTCACCCGTTAGTTTAATGCGGGAGAGGGTTATTCGCGTATATCGTCACCAAAAGTGGTCGTTACACATTTTTTATTATTATCAATAATATTATTCCTAGTACACGGCCTTCTAGATGTAGAAATAGCTAGAAAAAAATAAAAGTACATCGAACAAAATTTTTAAATCCTACGTTTATAATGAAATAGGAATGGTTAGTTGATCTATTTTATTATCATTAACTTCTGAACATTAGCCCCTTCCAGTAGATGTAACTTCTAGTTATTCTATACAGTTAAAACTGTATGTAAAACAATCTTCGCTCCTTTTGTGTGTAGTTTCATAACTAGTTTCAAACATATTTTGTTCGACAATCGTCCATTTATATTTTATCACTGTATTTCCCATCACATATATTTCTTTCATATACAAACGTTCTTATTCTGTGAACTGGACAACTATTTGCTTTATTAGTGGCACAGCACTGTAGAAACTAGATTAAGCATTACTTTTACAGATAATTTAGACTCTTATGCCGTCAAACTTAAAGACGATGTTAGAATGTCGACTTATTACTATTCTTTTATACATATAAGTAAAATTTATTTGCATATTCTTTATACATCATAATGTCCTTAAACTTTGGTTATTGATGATGTAAATACTAACAATTTTTATTACGTGTAGTTAAAACACTATGTTATGTTAAAATCAACTCTATGTCGATGGTCATAAGAGTTATTGTTTCAATACGCTTGGACTGTCCGTTCGATTATTTATTGCACATTGCGTAGATTCTCGTTTCCCAGACGTTTATTCTAATATAATTCGTATATCGAAATGCCGAATGATTTTAATAGAAATCACCGACATTGTTTATGTTGGAGTACCGTCTTCGTTGCGGTGCTCAAACTTTTTGATTATATTTCATTTATATATTGGTAATATTATTGTAAAGACTTTACCATATTTAGCCTGGAAATTACCCAGCAAGGTTACATTTTCAAATAGTTTTTGGACATTGCATATGGGCTTTTTTTTAAATCTGTACTTAATAATTCAAAATATATAAGCATAAAAAAATGCTCTCTAATAAATCCCTCGACTAATGGTTGTGATCCACTTTTATCCAGTGACTCTTACCATATCGTCAGTCCACCCGATGGTAAATTATTGCCACCTCTTTCTTCGTCGTTGATTATTGACTCTTCGAACGATCTGATAGATTTATATTGTCTTTATGTTTTTCCCGTTACCTTGTATGGTGTAAAAATACATTGCATTACTGAAAATACCGAAATTCAGGCACCAAAATGATTAGTAAAATTAATATTTTCATACAATAAGCTCGCGTTGAAAGTAGAGCTACGAAGCGCTACGAGATCGCTACGACACCCATACCTCGTAGCTACCGCTACGAACATCGCAAACAGTTTGAGAATCCTATTCGACACTCCGAGATCGTGTTTTATGGCGCATTATGCTTTAATAATATTTTTTACTTAGCACATTTGTTTATACCTGCAAATGCGCGTGTGTGCAGGCGCGCGCGTGTGCGTGCGTGGAGATGCGCGGGCGCGGCCCGTTCACTTCAAAAGTATAAAAATGTCGTTTACTTCATACCAAACGCTGAATCTAATAGCCAACCGAATTTTATGTTCTTTCGCGGTACGATATTTTGTTACACGGTGGGCTTTAAAGTCGTCTTTTTTTTGTTCAAATCTCTTTGTCGACGGAATTGACTTTTGTGTTTCCAATATGGCGGCCCGGTTTATGGTGACGCCCAATTAGCGATGGGCTCCGCAATCGGTATACCGTACGTCTTTTGTTACAAATGATTTATGCCTAAGAGTGGTTTTTCGGTCGTTCTCGCAATAGCAATTTCGTTTGAGGGTTAATTATATGTCGAATATTAAATTTCATTATTATATTGCGGTCTTAAAAGTTTCTATGGAATTAGTTCCTATTGTTTTGCATCTTTATACATTTATAAAATTATGGTTACATGATAAACAAATCATAAACATGTACTCACATTTAATCCACGAGTCACCTAAAGTTAACTTTATTGGAAAACTTTTGTAATTACAAAGTAACAGGAAACTAGCTCATAATGTACCGACAGATAAAATTTAAAGATATCGTCTTGAAATAAATTAGTATAAGTTTTAATTGGTGGACCACACGCGAGGGTACAGGTACAGCGGTTCATCGGTACATCGTAATGTACCTCATTCATTAACTGGTTATTTAATGTGGTCAACCGTTCTATTTCATTATAAAATGTTATTGGAAGGTTTAAATTTTGGTTAGCCTGACTCTTTGTCTACATATTTCTTACTAGCGTATGTTAGAAGGATCTCATGGTTTCCCGGGATAACAAGCACCTTATATGTTATTCTAAGGTATGATCTATATACAGGGTGACTTTTTAGTCACTGGCAATACTTGCAGGGGTGGAAGTACTCATCAATGTGAACAACTTTTATTATAGGACTAACTGCTAACTGTGAAATCACGAAAAACATACCAGCTGTTCCATACAAACATCAATACCTACTCGAGCAAAATGTATGAAGCAACCATTTTATTATATGCTATATCAGAGTTGGTCCCATAGTAAAAGTTGTTCATATTGACCCCTGCAAGTATTGCCAGTGACTAAAAAATCAACCTGTATAAAGAAGATAATAGCTCAGTGGTGGTGATGTCGAGTCCCATGGCGAAAGTCTTGGGTTCGAATCCTATTATGAGCTTGAGGTTATGGTAAAGGAAAATATCGTGAGGAAACCGTAGGACGTTGGTTGGGTACATTTTTTACCACCCTCATGTTGTATATCTGTCGCCTGGTATTGGTGTGTTGCAGCTGCACTTGAGAGTCAGTTTCAGTACTTACTAAGTGCAGCTGCACTTGAGAGACAGATTTTGTGCCACATTATCGCTTACCGTAGTGAGATTGTAGTTGAATACAAACTTATAGATTAAAAATGAGCTTATCCTAGGCGTACGTTGCAATCTCTCTTTTTTTCCTTTGAGCGTGCGCACTACAACCCAACAAGACATGGAGTCAAACGGAAAAACATTGATTTTTATATATATATAAATAAATAGTAATAAATATTGTAGGTCCTACAATGTAGGACATTCTTCGCACAATGTCATCTGATCCCAAACTAAGTAGAGCTTATACTATGGAAACCAGATTATATATACATATTTATGTACATATTCATACACGCAAATGTTTATCTACGATGGGAATCGAACCCACGACCTGTAACATGGCAGACAGTATTAAACCTCTTCGCCAGACGTCTCGGGACTTAAATGTGTAGATACCTAATAATATTATTCCTTGGTTTTCTTACCTATATTCTATCATGGGTGAAACAGACAGTCATAAACCTCGCTAACTACAAAACTTTTACCAGTTTTAGTACTTTGAAAAGCGTATTTTCGTCACATATAACATACGAATCAACTTTTTATATCCGTGACAATAAAAAAGTACATTTAGAAACACTATCAAAAGTAATTTAGTATTTAGGACATATCAAATATTCCCCCCTGTATTAATAGCAGATTTATGAACACTTCGCTCGAGTTTTTATTCAACTTTTAACGATTATTTTTAGTGTCGACGTTTTATATTAACGTGCCTAGTTACGTTAATTAGTTGGGACGATTAAACTACGATCTGTACCTTGATTGTGTGGAACTTTGTAATAGTTAGGGTGAAGTAGGAAACGTTTTGAGAGTAAACTATTCTGTATATTATTTTAAATTAAAATTTGCCTGATATTAGGTTGATTATGTAGATGTAGAAGAAATAAATTACTTGTTTCTGCCCAGCCATTTATCTCGAGTCAGATACATTCAAATACGTTGAACGGTTGACGTGATTGAGTAACAAACATCCTCATAAACAAACACAAAAATATTCTATGCACGGGTAATTAATTAATAATTAATCGGACTAATTCGAAAGGGCAAAATCTTTGGTATACTTGTCTTATGTTTTTTGTTCAAAGAGATATACTTATATTAAATTTGTTGAGTTTGTAAATGTGTACGTATATTAATTCTTTCTCTTTTGCATTTGTTTCTCTAATTTACCAATATAAATGGCTGCGTTTTTTTTATTTAGTTTCTCAACCATTCATTTACTATTTGAATACAAAAATCCTAATCCTAACTGTCCTAACTAATATCCTAATATTATAAATGCGAAAGTGAGTTTGTTTGTATGTTTGTTACCTTTTCACGCTTAAACCGCTGAACCGATCGCGATGAAATTTGGTATGCACATAGCCTATGGTACGGAGAAGAACATAGGCTACTTTTTATTCCGAGAAAACATAAGATCCCACGGGTACGCGGGCGAAACCGCGGGGCGGAATCTAGTACAAGAATAAAGTTAAAAACGTATTAAAAAACAGGGTTTGTTATGAGGTAGAGTTTAGCGGCTCATTTATTTAAGGGTTAAGTGGGCTTACCACATAACGTTACAATTGAGTCTACCAACGATATGTAATATGTACATTTAAACTGAGAAGAGAAAAGCTGAGTTGTTTTTGAAAAGAGTACTTAATTGTTGAGTTAATTGTAGGTTCTTCTCAGTACAAGCAAACTTCAAACCGAGCGTTAGAGTCTGACTATTCTTATGTGCTCGTGAAGGCCTATTTGAATAAAAAAAATCCGAAAAGACAGCCAATTTTTTTTGTGGATTTTAATTTACTCTTAAGCATTTGATTATCTGGCTTCCTAAATCAAATCGCTCCGCGTAACCCTAAAACTGTGACCATAAAACTTATCCAGTGGGCAGCCGGCATCTCTTGGTAAACAATTTTTATTTTAGTGTAACAGACTATTTATCAGATCCGATTGTCTTGCGGCCGGAGTCCGTACATCGTAAACTGCAGTCGTACGATATTTATTGTACTATAATAATCCGATATAAAGTACATTTTTATTTGGTTTTGATGCGATAGCTGTTTATCTTTGGATCTGGAATGAGCTTTATTGGGGCGGTGAAGTGGCTCGTAGAAATGTTGGGCAATAGTTATTGGAAGGTGGTTATTGGTTTCTTGTTGTGCTGTTTGTTCTGCAAATACCATTAATGAGTTGGGGTGTATTTTATATCATGTGCTAAAATAATGCTATATGTAACCTTGCTATGTTTCTTGCCGGTTCTTCTCAATTGAAGGCTGATTTCAATTCAGCCTTTCTGCTTTTCGCCAACATATCGGGAACTCCCTGGTATTGCCAAACGAAAAACAAAAAAAACATTCATACTTTTAAAGGGCCGGTTGGCGTGGTTGGTAAGATACCCTATCTATCACGCCGCAGGTCGTGGGTTAGATTCCCACACAGGACAAACATTTGTGTGCATGAACATGTCTGTTTGTCCTGAGTCTGGGTGTAATTATCTATATATGTATGTATTTACAAAATAAAAGTAGTATATGTAGTATATCAGTTATCTGGCTTCCATAGTACAAGCTCTGCTTAGTTTGGGGTCAGATAGCCGTGTGTGCGGAATAATGTCCCAGAATATTTAATTAATTATTTTTCGCGACTCAGTTCTTGTAAATATAACATCTGTAAATATGTTTTTAAATCCCCAGAAAGAATTAAAAACATATTTACAGATGTTGTGTTTACAAGAATGATTGTATTACTAATTTATAAATAAATATACCAATTGTACATTACCTATTAATATTGTTTTGGGTTATATTGTCTTATAAGCCGTACAAAGTTTTATAGCCAAGGTTCTGTTCCCCGCTGAGCTGTCGAAAGGAGTGGTTAGATGCATGGTGTCATATGTAGTTATAATTCAGGTATAGTATAACTGACTTCATATGAATGTGTCTATGACAAAATACTAGGAAATAAATATTAATAGAATAGAATATAATTTGTTGTTATGAGTTTGCTTTGTAATACACCTTTGTTAGCTATAAATTCGAAGATTAGGCTTGTCAAGTAGGTTACAATTGTTACGAAATATAGATAATAGTAATGAATAATAACAAAAGAATCACGTCATTAAAAGTCTGGTGTACCTACAAAAAAATTATAATAATAATAATGTAACCGTGTAAAAAAACTAGCCTTCCGCCCCGCAGTTTCACCCGCGTACCCCTATTTCCCCCTTAGGGGTTGAATTTTCAAAAATCCTTCCTTAGTGGATGCCTACACTGTATAAGGTATCTATGTGCAAATTTCAAGTCTCTAGGTCGACCGTCAGTCAGTTTACCATTTTATATAATAATATACAGATAATAATAAAAATAGATTACATCAAGTAGATACCTATATGTATAAAGTGATCTAACTAATGGAAAATTACCACAAATTAAAAATAATTATTCAACTAAAATACTCATTATAACGTAACAAGTTATGTCCTCCGCGATAATGACATATTTATGTGGCGATGTGCTTTCGTATAACCCGTTTTAACTAAACGCAAGACGTAGGTATCAGCGTTTTTGGGCACATCTCGTTATTTCTGTTTTATTGTGTGAATACGTAATGACAGTATTTCAACACCGCCAATTCATAGAGCTTAGTACGGTAAAATAACCATAGATTATTTAGCTAGATGTTGACTTTTGTTAAGTAGGTATAAATACGATAGAGTACGACTGCAGCGAAGCCAAAAAAGGAGATGCCGCGGACCGCCCCGCGGTTTCACGGTAGTTCCCGAGGATCTTGTGTTTTCCCGAAATAAAAAGTAGCCTATAGCCTTCCTCGATAAAATTTTTCAAATCGAATCAGTAGTTCCTGAGATTGGCACATTCAAACAAACAAACAAACTCTTCAGCTTTATAATATTAAGTATAGATTAACGTACGATCTTGAACTTTATTAACGTTCAATTTATGATACACACATGTATATATGTATAGAATAGTAACAATTTAATATGATAAATCATTGTAATAGCGATGGCACTACCTTCTTGATGTTTAACGATATTACAACGAGATGACTTAATGAACTTGACATAAGGAAGTTATGAGTTTAATGGATTTCAATTTTTATGCTAAAAAATAATTGACATTTTGATTATTATGATATTTTTTATCCGGTATTTTTATACTACTTACGTCTTACTAGGTATAATGTATAACTAGTTATATTAGACGAGTATATCTTGTTGTTTTATCTTAAGAGTTATATACCTAATCGATTTTACTAGTGGTCGCCCAGTGGTAGAAATTCGACCATTATCAAACAAAAGAGTATAAAATGTAAAGAAAATCAATTCACTCATATAAGAGCACACATTTTCTTTATGCTTCTCGTTGCTGCGTTAGTTTTCTTTTACCTTATTTAGGGAAGGCAAAGGGTTCTAGCCCATACAGCCTCGTCATGTATAGTATTCTTCTCCTTAGTTTTATCTTAATATGTCCGATATACTTAAATATAAAGGGGGTCACACACGGCGAAGGTACAATAATATTTTATCTTAAGGTCATGAGACAGCATTATATTATGAAAAGAGAAGCAACAACCTACCTTCACAAGCAACTACCTACCTTCACTTTTCTTCTTAAAGGCCAAAGCGAAGTCTGGTAAACATATTGTCAAGTCAAGACAGTCAGTCAGGTTTTAGTAAAATGGTGACTGTTTTACTAAAACTTTTTATGGACTATTTGAGACAACCTGAAAAGTCACGATACACGCATTTATTTAATTTCACTTCACTCATGCACTTGTATTGATCTTCATTGGACAAAACGCCACCAATATCATTAAATAAAACTCAAAATACACTGATTTCATGAAAATAAAATGAAAACACAACGTCACTTCGCAAGTTCCCACCAAAATCAATCCAAAGCATTGACGCAAAGCCATATAAAAAAATATGTGTGTATGTGTCAATTTTTTTTTATTAATTTAATTTATTTGTAATACATATTATATAAAAATATTTGCTTTCTATCTCAGTCAAACACTAAACATAGCACCACCCTTCAAAACGTGTTGAACACCCGTAAACTTTGTAACTTTCATAATTTCCATAAAGCTGTCTTATATACCACATACCTATTTTATTCTAGAAGATTTCGCCAAAGCTACATAGTTAATTTGCCAAATTTAAAGAAAAAAAAAGATGTACTGGCAATAATAATAATCGTTTATTCTGTTCATGGTTAGGCTGATAGTCTTGTAACTAAAGCCTTTTAATAAATAAAAAAAAGAAACAATCGTTTATTCACTATTTCACATCATAAGTTTGATCACTATGTATGCACATTGTGTATGTGTGTGTGTCGAACGCATTATTAGTGTGTTTATTAATTTAAATTATTTATAAAAATATTAGCTTTCTGCACTCCTCCGTCCGCGTAATTTTCGTAAAAAGGTATAACAAAGTTTTTGCTTTACGTATTAATATTATGATTAAGTGTGTAAAACCTAGTTTTGAAGTATTATCTACAATTGAGTTAAATTCCTTCTTAACATTCACAGATGCTTTTTGTTAATAGGCACAATTAGCTGTGGATACGTAAACCCCTGTTGACTCTGCAATGTCTAATCTTTATCACCATTAGAATTGAAATTGATAAGTAGGTATGTGGCATATGCTTGTTTATGAGGACCCCGTATCTTTATTATTCAAATCTCTTCACCGAACCGGTCGCACTTCGAGTTAATTGCGTTGGTAGATACATACATAGTTTCACTGAGTCGCTGTTTTTTCTACATGAAAGCATTAGCTTTATAAATATCTGATTTGTATAATTCTATAGTTAATTAGTTGTTAACGTAAGTACTTATTTTCATTATGATAACTTAATTTTAAAGCATAGGATACAACTATTTTGACGAATGATTGTAAGACTAGTAAAAAGAAAAAACCGGCCAAGTGTGAGTCGGACTCGCGCACGAAGGGAACCGTTCCATTATCTATAAAAACGGTAAAAAAAATCGCGTTTGTTGTATGGGAGCCCCACTTAAATATTTATTTTATTTTATTTTTAGTATTAGTTGTTATAGCGGCAACAGAAATACATAAGTTGTGAAAATTTCAACTGTCTAGCTATCGCGGTTCTTGAGATACAGCCTAGTGACAGACAGACGGACGGACAGACAGCGAAGTCTTAGTAATAGAGTCCCGTTTTAACCCTTTGGG
Organism: Tetheella fluctuosa; assembly: GCA_951216915.1. NCBI lineage: Eukaryota > Metazoa > Arthropoda > Insecta > Lepidoptera > Drepanidae > Tetheella > Tetheella fluctuosa. The sequence goes on from OX578214.1 coordinate 15,292,831, forward strand.
TACGGAAACCCTAAAAATATATTGAATTTCATTTCATTGCATTATTATAATAAGCCTTTATTCTTGTAACTTAATAAATTTATAATAGAACATTAAACTTAATTCTATTTGACAATTTAACTTTTAGCTAATTACATCGGCAGCCGGTTTTTCTTTTACAGTATGTCCTTCAATAAAGGCCTACTCTGAAACTTTCCATTTTGTCCGGTCCATTGCAGTGCGTGCCCATTCTGAACCAGCTATCTTTTTCATGTCGTCATCCCAAAGTTTAGTTTGTCTACCTTCGTTCCTTTACTATCACGCGGGTAACCGATACTAGTTCCGTCCACTTCTCTTTCCCTGCTCTTAGCACGTGTTCTGTCCATCTCCATTTCAGGCGTTAAAAAATCTAGTTTTTCCCTTTTTAATTATCTCTTAATTGCATTATTATCTATGCTTAAATAGGCTTTTATGTGTTCCTTTTTCATGACGTTTGAAATAACGGTTATTTTTTTTTATCCTGGGTTTTACTAAACATGCTACCATTTCACCTAATAAATCTCTAACTAAAGGCGTTGTTTAGTCGTTTTTGTGACCTCCTTGGCTCTACCCCGTAGCTTCCCTATCACACAGTAGTCAGGTCTCAAAGGTATAGCAAAGAATAGAATAAACTTTATTTTATTCACCACATGAAAAAACAAAAAACTAAAATGTAGTAGTAACAAAAAAGCGACCTTATCGCTTAATCGGTTACTTCCAGGCATCCTTTCAGTAATAGGAAAGACATTTATAAGGCTTATGTAGAGCACTACATTAAAAGACAAGCTCGTCTGATCCTGCGAAAGAGAGTTCTATAGACGGTCAGCCACAATGTGAATATAGTTCAGTAATTAAGACAGAAAGATTGTTAGCCTGTCTTAGTAATTCTAACTAGGTAATTACTTATCAATTTTATTTAAGTGATAAGTAAAGGGTAAGATACCCTATCTATCTCGCCGCAGGTCGTGGGTTCGATTCCCACTCAGGACAGACATTTGTGTGCATGAACATGTCTGTTTGTCCTGAGTCTGGGTGTAATCAATATGAACAACTTTTATCATGGGACTAACTCTCGAGATCACAAAAAATTATTAGCTGTCCATACAAAAGTTCAATACCTACTCGACCAAAATGTATGAAGGAACCATTTTATTTTTTGCGATATCAGAGTTGGTCCCATAATAAAAGTTGTGCCCATAAAAAATCATCCTGTATATTTACAAATAAAAAGTAGTATTTATGTAGTATATCAGTTATCTGGCTTCAAGCACAAGCTCTGCTTAGTTTGGGGTCAGATGGCCGTGTGTGAGGAATAATGTCCCAGAATATTATTTATTTATTATTTAATTATGTCATAGATAATTTTTTTGAGATGAAACCTTTTGCTGTATATTAATATTTTTGACATTTCCAATTACATTCAAGGACGTCCACATTACACATATTACAATGTAAAAATGTTACATTTTAATGTTATTTTACAACATAAATTTACAAGTTTTTTTTTTCACACAATTTTAATTATAAGCTGCGTCTAATAAACGTCTCTAAGTGATTTTTATTGCTCTCCATAATGAATTCAACTTTTTCGTATAATGTATGATTATACACTAGTTAGTTACCTTGGTTCTACTTGTGTTTTCTTTAAACGTTTTACGTCTTTACAAAGACAATATAGATTTCTATTAGAAAGCTCATAGTTTTTTTTTTTTGCAAGAAAGCAAACTTAAGGTCATACAAACGTTTGCTGACTTATTAGCAAGTTTTCGATGATAATATGAAAAAGGATGTTCTTTAGAGAATCATAGTGTCATATTTCTACGCGCATTCCACAAAGAAAAAAAAAATTCATAGTCTGAAAACAATATGTAGGTACTCCATGTGTTATAAAATCTCTTTTTACTTTGTACAGGCTTGTGTTTGACCACAATCTCACTATGGTGAGTGATGATGTGACCGAAGGTGGTAAGCACACAAAGCCTAGAAGGAACTGGTGCTCTAGTGGATCTGCCTGATTTTGCTTTGTTTTAGCCTCTCAAAAATGAAACCCTTAGGAAAAATTTTATATGCGAAAGTGAGTTTGTTTGTTACCTTTTCACGCTTAAATCGCTGAACCGATTGCTATGAAATTTAGTACGCCGATAGCCTATGGTATGGAGAAGGACATAGGCTAGTTTTTATCTTGGAAACGCGGGTGAAACCGCGGGGGACAGCTAGTAATATTATAAATGTGAAAGTGAGTTTGTTTGTTACCTTTTCACGCTTAAACCGCTGAACTGATCGCGATAAAATTTGGTATACAGATAGCCTATGTTACGGACAAGAACATAGGCCCTTATTATCCCGGGAAAACATAAGATCCCTGGGGAACGCGGGTGAAACGGAAGCGGAAGTTAGTAATATTATAAATAATAGTCTTAGTTATTATGCACACAGATATGTATTTGAATTATTCATACATGTCATTCAAAATGGTTTAACCTCACGGATTTAACACACCTCACAGTTGTAGCGAAACTGCGCTTGCGCACCACACCGTTTGCCACGTTCCGTTATGTTCCAACATTAGGTAATGTAACATTACTGGATATTTATGCGTTTTCGATATAATTTAGAAACGTAACGTATCTTAATTATGAAATATGGTTTTTTAAGAATATATTAACGAAAGCGCCGACCGCCATAATGTCAGCCACTGTCGATTTTGATGGTTTTCTAATCAAAGAATGTTTGAAGGTTCCAAATTATTAATATTTAATTGATAGCCGGTTACATAATTATTTCTTAGTTATGCTCTTACGTTTTAAATGTATTAGATATAAAGGTCATATTTCAATGTATTTAATAGCGACACATTTATTTATCAGAAATTTACCGTAAAAATCTTGTAATAAATTAAATATTAAAAATTTATAAATTTGCGTGTGCTTTAGTGCGCTTTTTTGTTTTTTTATTTTTCTCACCAAAATTTCATCGCAATCCGATCAATGGTATATACAAACAAACAGACACATTTTAAACTAGTTTTCCGTCCCGCGGTTGCACCTGTAATTACCTATTTTACCCCCTTAGGGGTTGAATTTCAAAAATTCCTTGTCTAAATCAGGATCCCTGTACAAAATTCCAGCTTTCTAGGTCCAAGGGCTTTTGGCTTTTTATATGTATTGGAAAGAATTATACGCCATCTAATAACGCTTTTAAAATTTCTCTAAAAATCTCTATTTTGTCGTAGGTACCATCGTATTACATGATGATTCACAATGTGTCCTTTTTTAAAAAAAAACTACAAAAAAAAAATAGGAATACATAAACCGTGTTACAGACGATACATATCTGTAAGTATATTTAGAAATAACAGATGCCACGTTCACCGACGCAGCTTAACATAAAAATGGCCATATAAAATACATTCATTGTTAATATCATATAAAATACATTCATAGATACGTTAGATTAGTTACGAAATCTCACAATTGGAGCGCTGGTGGGACGATCGTTTATAGCCTGAATACTAATGCTTTTTATGCTTGTGTATCATTGTTCTGCATAAATAATCATTGACATGCTGTATTTTTTGGGTTCCTTACGAATTATTGTAAAAAATATTGTGCCAATAAAATTACAAATAACACACATTAATCTAAAATAAGTAGGTATACCTTTAAAAAAACCGGTGAAGTGCGAGTCGAACTCGTGCACCGAGGGTTCCGTACCTATATACCCATTATACCGCCATAATAATATTGCTATCATTTTCTTTCACACAATAGCACAATTTTATTCATTTACCTTATTTGATAAGGTGGTAATTAAGCTAGACCTCTAAATTGTATGAGCGCCCATACAACTCAGAGGGCTATCCTTAATTGGCGTCAACTATGTATGTATGGAGACACTCTTTAATTTTCAACTTTTTTATGTTTTGGAATTTTTCCTTATGACCTTGCTTTTTGTCAAATTTCGTGATTCTAGGTCAACGGGAACTACCATATAGGTTTTCGACCCAAAACCTATAGAGTACTTCCGGTTAACCAAGAATTGACAATTTTGGTTAAAAGCAAGGTCTTACAGCACAAGTGAAGGGAAAATTCCAAAAATAAATATGTTGAAAATTAAGGTAAATTTTGGTTTACAAGTTTTCGCGAAAATCTAAATTTGCCCATATCTTTTTATCGTGTTAACTCAGGACCTTGATTTTATTATTAGATTATACACCTAATAGGGACTATAGACCTCAGTATCTGGTATAAATTTCAACTGGCTAGGTCCACCCGTTCCTGAGAAAATCGGTGGTGACACACGGACAGACAGACGAACAGACGTACAAGAAAGTGATCTTATAAGGGTTCCTTTTTTACCTTTTGAGGTACAGAACCCTAAAAACAGTATAAATATTATGTAGTACATCAGTTATCTGGCTACCATAGTAAAGTTCTGCTTAGTTAGGATCAGTACCCTGAGTGTAAAGAATTGACATTAGTAAACGTTTACTATCACGTTTGCGTTTACGATATTTCTCTATAGGAATTGGCACAGCGCCTCTCGCGGAATACACATGGAACTAATTACCTCCATACTAAATTTTGGTAAACGCAAACTTGATAGTAAGCGTTTACATACGTCAATTCTTTACACTCAGGGTACAGATGGCCGTGTGTGAGGAATGTCCTAGGATAGGTACTTAATTATTATTATTTTCTCATGAAAATTAGAGAGTAATTATTTATACTATTTTTTACTATCATTTTAACCACTATTCCATATTTTAGCCCTTAAGGGATTGAATTTCAGAAAATCCTTTCATAACCCTTACAATATATGAAAAAAAAAAACGTGTGAGGTCGGGGGACCCCCGTTAGGAACGAAGTAAACAGTAAATACATGTATCAAGTTATACAATTCACACACACTCATGTATAATAGAAAGAAACAGAGAGTGAGATAGAGAGAAAATCTCGTGAAGGGGGGCATAACGCTTTTTCGTGACGGACGAAGCAATATCGCAAGCAGCGTCAAAGAACTTTGTTCTAAAAACCCAACAAAATTCAGGGTCTATGACAAGTGATTTAAGCTCTTCGTTGATATTTCATTATCAATCAGTCAGGTCTTTAGATCATTATTACTTGCCTCTACTATCAAAAATGAAGATTACTGCCATACTCCATTACAGGAGTCTGGGGTGGCTAAGTGATCAAATGCCCTTAAAATTTCATTAGTTTTGCATGCATGTTACCTCACAGTGTTTCCTTCACCAAAGACTCAGAGGTCAGAATTATTATACATAAAAATGTACGGAACCTTTAATAAGATAAACCGTCGCGATTGACAATTTTTTCTATGAAACATAGCCAAGTATAAACGTCAATGTGAACAAATAGTTACAAACTTACATATAAAGTAAACTGGGTATTTTTGAAGATGACGTCATACATCGAGACCAAAATATAATCTAGCTCATTGCTAAAATGTTGGGGGTTTTATGTATAATAAATTAAATTGGAATATGTCACTGACCATTACAAAGGGTGTTTCTACAAAAGCTCGGAATTGCACAAACCAGGTTTATAGAAACTCCAAGATTCTAAATATAATTCTAAGAGCCACAGGACCCTATTACCTACACCACATCCTGTAGCTCGATTTTAGTCAATTTCAATTGTGTATAGTTAACTACCTGTCCCCCGCGGATTCATCCGCGTTCCCGAGAAAAAAAAAACCTGTTTCCTTTTCCATACCATAAGCTATCGCGATCGGTTCAGCGGTTTAGGTGTGAAAAGGTAACAAACAAACAGTCACATTCGCATTTATAATATTAGAGGATTTCCTTTGATTGAAAATACAAAATGTCCGTTTCGTCATCGCAAGAAACCGTTTGGATTTCAATTCTTGCGACACAAAAGCGTGTGTGTACATTCTGGACATCTCTTTTATTTATTGCCCCGTATCCACTCGGTATCACGTCCAAGACCGGTCTCAATTACAATTAATATCGTCCCAACATTACGATTTGTCTGTTCTAACGTTGCTTAAGGCTACGTTTTATTTATCGCGCCTGTAATGAGGTTTTGTGTACGATCATTTTTTTTCCGTCGTTTTATTACCTAATGTAAGAATTATAGGTAGTATTATTGTAATTCTAACTTATAATTCTCGGTAATGGTTAATAGTATTTCTAGATTTAAAATAGTCATAAATTAAAGGATTTTTGATGACCTAACTCAAAACTTTTTCGTTGCACGAAAATGAAATGTACCTATCAAAATAGCCTGTAAAATGTTAGTAACTGCACATTATTTTCTGTTTTTATTCAATTGTTTATGTACTTATAAAATTTATGTTTATTCTTTTCGTTGTAGGTAAAAGTAAAGTTGTAATTAATTGATTTGCTCTCATTAATGTAAATATTTATTTTTCAATCTAAATTAAAACAATATATCACTGGACCTTTCACTAAACTTTCTTATTATATTGTCATGTGCTAGCTTCTTTAACATCGCTATAAACCTACTAATAAAACATTTCAATACCATTTTAATTTGACACTTGAGCCCACTTCATTCAAAGGAAATTACACCTTGGCTCAATCGAAATAAAATATAATTACTATTACGTCGAATAGAATGGTTGATCTATAAATTAATCACCGAGTTTGGGTGATTTATTGTATTTAACACTTCAATAGCGGCCGATGTCCATTTGGTATGATTTTTTTTTCAGACTGCCAGTCTGTGACTGATCGTTTACAAAATGCGACTTTATTTATTACACGTTAAAGTTGCATATAAGTTAGTCGAAGTTTTATAAAGTTGGTACCTTTTGTCAAAGGCTGTTACCTAACTGTCATTTGGCTCATCCGAATATTCATCAGTTAGCTTTATTAGGCAGTAGTTGCATGTTATTTCATTTGTCGATTGATGTCAATAAGAGCATATAATATAACTATTTTGTTAAGCTTTACGCAATACTGATATCACGTTATTTATATGAACTGGACTTTATTAACCGACTCCATTAAAAAAAGGAGTATTTTATTTTACAATTAAATCTTTACAAAAAAAAACCCGCACATCAATGGCTAGGTACCCAACTCGCCCAACTCGGTAAATACCTCGTCGCGATCGCGATGAAATTTGGTAAGCAATAGGCTACTTTTTTCTCGGGAGTGCGGGTGTAACCACGGGAGACAGCTAACTCGTTCCCGTCGTATAAAATAATAATAATAATAAGCCTACAGGGTTACTATTATTAGGAATTATTAAACGTTACTATAATAAAGGTCACTTATAATTATATATTAAAAAATATATTAATAAATAATGTGTAGAGTCTTTATATACGGAATACATAAATTAAAAAACGTTTAGTTTTAATGTAATAATATGCAATATTTATTCTAAAGTAGTTTGATATAATTTTATGCAAATCGATAAAAATATCGATCATTTGAAATTATTTCCATTAGTGTATCTAATAATCGAATGATATTTTACAAAACAATTATGAAATACGATTATTATATATGTAACATCAAATTAAATGGATTTGAAGTTAATAATATGTAAAGTAAACCGGGTCATGTCGTTTGGTAACTCCATAATGTCCATAATGCTATTTAGAAATACTGAAGTGAAATTATTAGTATGTTGAGTTACTCATCTCGAAAACATCATTTGGAGATTGTGTTTTTAGGGTTCCGTACCCAAAGGGTAAAACGGGACCCTATTACTAAGACTCAGCTGTCCGTCCGTCTGTCTGTATCTCATGAACCGTGATAGTTAGACAATTGAAATTTTCACAGATGATTTATTTCTGTTGCTATAATAACAAATACTAAAAACAAAATATTTAAGGGGGGCTCCCATACAACAAACGTGAGTTTTTTTGCCGTTTTTATAGATACGTACGGAACCCTTCGTGTGCGAGTCCGACTCGCACTTGGCCGGTTTTTTTAAATAGATGCTTGACAACAATCTCACCATGATAGATGATGATATGGCCGAAGTTGTTAAGCATACAAATCCTAGAAGGAAACTGGCTCTCAAGTGCAGCTACCGGAACACTGGATGGTAGCCTGCCAGAAGTGCCATACCACCGTGCTATGGTTTCCTCACGATGTTTTCCTTCACCGAAAGCTCATGTTTATTTTTGGATTCGAACCTACGACCTCTGCTACGACATTCGATGGCGTAACCGAGATGAACTTGAATTGAGGAAAATAAAATCTGGAAAAATGTGATGTCACGCAGAATTTATCGCATAATGCTTTTTTTTCACTTTGAGGGCAAAATACATATTTCCTCATGCATCTTATTATTTGCTAAAGTTCATACAAAACAGACGAATTGTCATCGAACATTTTGAACTTATTTAGCTTCTCATATTCCGCCTTCTAGAACCAGGAAACTCCCTCATCTTTTTTAATACATTAGATGATCTACGTTGCGCAACAAAATAAAATGTCCGACCAATAAAAACTTTGATTACAAGTAATGTATCCAGAACTTAACTTTACACTTGTCTATAATATACATAATTAAACTATATTTCGTAATTTCTAAACTGATTGCGTATCTCAGTAGTTGTAGATGAGTATCGAATAGTACCGGTTCAATATTGTACTTTCCAATTTTATATCGGACATAAAATTTATATACATTTCATTTATATGTTGATTTCTTCGATACCATTCGTTGTGGCGGAAACACTTGGCCATTACGACCATATTACCGGTATAACAGCGTGTCTCTGTGAAAACTATGTGAAAAATACGGACCTTTATTTGCAGCGGCCACGCTACGTTTGATTACTATTTAAGTATATAATAGTTAAGTATATATTTAGAATCTGGTATTGGTATATCAATCATCTAGTTTGTATAGTACAAACTCTGCTTAGTTTGTGATAAGATAGCCGAGTGTGATGATTGACCCAGGATACTTATTTTAATTCTATTTATTGTAATTCTCAGACATAGAGTGTCACATTCAAAAACTTCTAATCGTTTTGTCTTGAACTTGTGGTTTCCTATCACATATTTTACCCCCTTATCACTGACCATGGAGATATTGCGACAATATTGCCTTGCAAGCCCATGCAAAAAACCTTTTCACTTCAGTAGCTCAAACATGTAGGTTTTGCTGCTTGAAATCAGTGAGCAAAATGCGATTTTGCTCACTGAGTGAGACTAAGTAACTTTTTAATAATTTTTTTCAGAATGCCACGTATATATTATTCAGCTTTAGGTTAATCATAGAATTAGAAACATTCACACTCTATCTCTTTCCCGCCATTAGAAAGAGAGAGAGAGAAAAAGACCAGCCCTTTCGAAGTTCCGATTTTGAATTCGACCTCAAAGACAAACACGTTCAGAATTTCGTACTAACTAAAGAAATTTTGCAAAAAGATAAATGTCTTTTAAATGTAATTTATTTAATTTTCAACTTATTGTTGTATTTAAATGAAAATAAGTATTTACTGCAAATAAAACTGATATTTAACGTGTAAATATTTATTATCTCCTAGTGTTCTCGCTGCTGAAGTGAAAAGTTATGTGTGTTACACGAGAGCAAAGTTTTTTGCATCTCGTGCCTTTGAATCCCTCGCCACACTCAGGATTCAAAATATTGCACAAATAACTATTATACCTATACGATTGCTAGTTATTGTTTACATCTGTTGATAGTGACTGGCAATTTTCCATGTAGTGCATTAAATAACTTGACGTATTTTGGTAGCTTTGATTATTCGTGACCATATGCTATTGATGTCCAAATATTGACAGACAGTCCAAAAAATAATTATCGGTAGGACGAAAAAACATAATCGTCTGCCAAATTATAGGTGTAAAATGTAAATGTTAATCTGCAGGCTAATTTAATAGATTTGACATTAGTAAACAAGCCCACACCTTGGTCCAAAATTAATGAATGGCACGTAATATTTGGAGCAGTTCTTTGTAACGTGAACGAGGCGAGAGCGCACGCAATAACATCTCGTGTGTTTCCCCCTCACCGTGGTTTATTGGCTACAACTAGCTTTAATGTATTCAGATTGCAGATTAAATGATTTTAATTAAGTAAGAGAGTTAGATTTATATCATTTGAATTCTACATATCTAACAAACACGACATGTTAACAGTAAGTTTCCCTGCACATTAGTAGAGTTTAGGTCAATATATGACCGTATATAATATACTGAGATAATGTATTTGTTAATGTTCTATCATTTAAATTGACGATGGCCGAGTTTGAACTCCTACGCGCCGTCGGAACTTTGTTATTTTGATTACCATACGCGGAAAATTTCATTAGTGCGATTTAGACTTGATTAGTTCATTTTGATAGCCGTTAAAAGGAGAAAGTATGTATTTGTAGCATTTTATATAAATATACGTCGAGAGGTGATATTAATAGATAAATCAATTGGAACTGGATTTTTGTTCATATTTTGAAGATATGCTGATATGAATTTATTAAATGTGTAGTTTTATTTAGTTAAATAATAGAATCAATATAGTCTTAGATTATGAGTTAACTATATATATACCATTCTTAACTAATACTACATACTAAAGTTAGAATATTTGGTTGATTGGAGCCTATATCGGAGATGGTCAGTACCTTTTATCCTGGGAAGGCAGGTGTATGTAACCGCAGGGCGCTGCTAGTCACGAATACAACAATATTTAAATAAACGAATTTATTATTGAAATATGTTTGACCACGTGGTGTGAAGGTAGTAGGCACCCAATGTCTAGAAATCCAATCTTCTTCTTTGTTATTGCGCTCACAATGTAGATTAATTCGACGATTGAAATCGAACGAATATCACAGAAATAATAAACGTGACTTCCTCAAATCTTCTATATGAGTATGTAGGTAGCGAATATTTTTTGTGACAGACAAACAGATGTACGGGCAATGCTCGGATGTTGTTACTACAAATGTTCAGCACATGCAGTTCGTGAAGTACTCTCGGCATTGAGCTGATTTAGGGATCCGTTGCATTATTTATAAAAACCATACATTGAACTGATTTAGTTTCAATGAGTTGGCTGATACTTTGCATCCTCATTCGATAAATATAATAAGTGAGTTGAAGAAAGTTTTTGATTTTGTAGAAGATAAGAATGAATTTGAATGAATTTTCTAATCCACAATCTATTTTAATATAATTCTATAACGTTTGTAACTTGTAACTCTGGGGCCTTGGGGACCGGAGGCTCATGCCTTGTTTAAAGAGGTCTCTTTTCGACTGATTGAGGCTTCCCGTGACAAGAGGGCTGGCTTATATTTTGCGCAAAAATTGGTATTGCCATTCAGCGAGGCAATGCTGCCAGCCTATTTGGCACACTTCTGCTCGGCAGTGCACTGCTCGGAATTTTCTAATTAAGCAGTTTAGTTTTTAATTTTAATTTAGAATAAATAATTATTATAATAAAAATACTAAGTTGTGAGTAAATAAATTCAAAAGAAAAATCTGTAAATAAATTGTCTTGCTGAGTTTCTTGTCGGAGTCTTCTCAGTCCAAATATATTGCTAACCGTTGGTAGAGTCAATTGTAACGTTAATGAAAGCTTTAGTTGGGGCCTAAACTGAATACATGAGCTAGAACTGAATACGTAGACTTACAACCTGGCTCTATCCCAGGCCTCTATATAGTTTCTGAAAAGAAAGTGAGAAGCCAAACGGAAATCCATGCAAAAAAAGGTCTTTTCAGTAACAAAGGTGATGATAGCTCAGTGGTAGTGACGTCGGACGCCGCGGCGAAGGGCGTGGGCTCGAATCCTACAATGAGCTTGAACTTTCAGTGAAGGAAAACATCGTGAGGAAACCATAGCACGGTGGTAGGGTACTTTGTAGTACCCGCCTGGCTGGCTACCACCGTCAAGTTGAAAATCTGTCGCCAAACACTTATTGGTGTGTTTCTGTAGCTGCACTTGACAGCCAGAATTTTTTTACTTTACATAGGATTTTGTTTGACCATAATCTCACTATGGTAGGTGATGATGTGGCCGAAGGTGGTAAGCACACAAAGCCTAGAAGGATAACAAATATGTATTTTGTATTTGTAGTTATAACATTTCAAGAAGTCTTTTTTAAATAAATTAAACACACTGTTTATATTTATGTCGACACTACGGAACCCACGAAATATAATCTTAATTCATACCTAACGACATGCTCAGTTTTTTTGCTGCAAATGTCTTAAGCACCTTTTTTTTTAATTTTCGGAAGTATACAGTGCGTGCCATCTGGCGGGCTATAGCACGACCTTCTTTTGACCCACCGCACCCTTGAACTTTAGAATTAGATACGTTTCCAGAGCAGCTAGACAACGTTAGATTAAGTAGGCTATGTACTAACAGCATTTTGAGAAATTTAATAAAAATAGCTAATTATTCAATTTAGGCCCTAAGAAGACACTTATGAAGGTTCAAATTACACTAGGTCAGAAGTCAGTCTTCAACAGGTTCATCTGTTTCTTTGGCGTCGTGTTTTGCTTATTAATATAATTCTTTGATTTTTGTTATCTACAAGTAATCTATGGACCCGCTTTTTGGGGAGCTAAGGGGCTCAAACGGGGGGCGGGGGAGGCAAAGTGTCTGAGTCCACTGAAAAATCCCAAATTAAATCCGCCACTGACTTCTCAAGGTCTACTTACTTCCATGACAGCACATCGGAAAACTGAACCGCGTCCTGAGCGAGATGATAATTAATAATTATATAAAAATGAATCCTTATCTTTATTTCCCTTGGTCACGCCATAACTTGAGAATGACTTTATCCATTTCATTCATATTAAGTCTTGTAATACTTGGTAGCAAATTACACATAAAATTGGAAAATTCCAGTAAACTTAATAATGAAGGATCGCGGGTGAAACCGCGAGGTGTAGTAAACGATAAATTTTATGCTTGTATCTCAACTTACTTTAATTAAAGTTTAACCTTTTAAACAAAGTATTCGTTGTAATTACAACAAAAACCGATGATAATTGTCGGTTTACAATCGAAACAGGTAAATTTTGAACTGCTATTATTGGAGCGGGTATCCGTCTGTTTCTTGGTACTTCGATATTTATTACTTGATTAATACTCAATATGTACTTTTATTATTTATTTATTGATTCGCTCTCATAATTGGTGTGTATAATATTTAATTGTGTGTTTGTTATTTTTCTGTTTTTAATTGTAAAAATATTATAGCTAGTAAGATTATAAAAATATATAAAAAATGTAACCTTGCCGGAACATCAGTAAATTCGACCTATAGTCGATATAGTTTTGCCTAGGGCGTAAATTGTATAAATGGCTTTGAATCGTTTATTATACTCGAAATATGGTGAAATATAAGTACATATTATACTGGGTGATTTTTTAGTCACAGGCAATACTTGCAGGGGTGGAAGTACTCATCAATATGAACAACTTTTATCATGGGACTAACTCTGAGATCACAAAAAAAAATCAGCTGTTCCATACAAAAGTTCAATACTACTCGACCAAAATGTATGAAGCAACCATTTCATTTTATGCGATATCAGAGTTGGTCCCATAATAAAAGTTGTTCGTATTGATGAGTACTTCAAGCCATGCAAGTATTGCCAGTTACTTAAAAATCACCCTGTATACATATACATATAGATAAACAAAAGTTAAATCTTACTTTGGGTATAGAGGTTTGTTGAACTCTGGGTTCAACAAACCTCTATCATTTAAAATATTGTCTTCTACCTTCTTCTTTTTCGTGTTTTTTCTTGTATACCTACTTTTTATGGCAATAAATATATTATGTCCTTTATTTATTTTTTTATCTTAAGACTACTTTTTTTATAGAAAAAAATCACTAGCAGTTTTTCCCAAATTTTCCAGGGAACTTTTAATTTTTTTCTTTACCTTATTCGGACTATTACAAACATTAAAAAAGCCGCGCAAGTGATGCGCTTACCAACGAAGAACATGATTTTAATTTATATAGATTACTAGCTGTCCCCCGCCCCGGTTTCACTCGCGTAGCGGTATAAAAAAATAGCCTACGATCGATTCCCAGACCTACCGAATATACAAACTAGAATATATAAAGAACTAGTAAACAATCCGGAATGCAATTTGCGTAGTATAAAAACCAATTAACGTCCCCAATTATAATAATTTGATGTATGAAAAAGACATTGCGCTATTGCGAACTTAGAACACACGTTTGTTGAGGTGAAGCGTGTGTTGTTTGTTTATTTAAAGGTTCCGTAGACTGTATCATTTTCCTGATTTTATGCTTGGTAAACAAAAGTATTAAGGTTAGTCCTGAAATCTCTCTCCGTGCAGTTTGCCTTTTGATGACATTTTAACTCCTTGAAAGCTTATTTAAATTTGAAAACTGAGATTTTGCTATGATATTTATTTTGAGGATAGAATTGTGTTGTGCATAATGGTTTCAGGTTATTTAGTAACATATTTATTTTTATTTTATTTATTTATTTGGGTAAACAAACAGTAAATAGTTACACATAAATCACTAATTGTGAAACGAACACCGTCTACCACAGCTTAAGAAAAAAACATATTCAAAGTCAAAGTCAAAGCCATTTATTCAGTTTAGGCCCTAAGAGGGCACTTATGAACGTCGAAACTACTGAAGTTACCACCGATTCGGAAGTCGCCTTCAACTGAGAAGAACCGGCAAGAAACTCAGCAAAGTTACACTTTTCGTATATTTAGTTTTTTTTTTGGACAATCTAACAATGTTGGCTTTTTTCCATTAAATGTTTTACAATTATTAAAGAAATATAATACGCATAAACACAAAAATTTAAAAAAATAACATGAAAAATAAATAAAAAATAATAACCTTAATTTTAACTAAAAATTAGTATCTCTAATACTAAGCAAGTACAGGCTTTTGTATAAAAGTAAGTACAAGATGCACTTGTGCAGAGTGCAGCTACTTCCAGACATCTTTATCCTCAATGTAATGAGCTACCTTGTAATAGGCTTTTTCTTAATTATTAAAATTATTAAAACTAAAAGCAAATAAATGCGTGAAAAATGGTAATTCAACTTGTCTATTTATCGCTTCTACCCACTATCTGATTCTATAAATCCTTTTTAATAGAATCTATCTGTCTCTACTTTAATATTTATTTTTCGTACATCAATTCAATTTTATATCCATCATTCTACAAATGACATTCTTTTCTTAAAGTTTACTTTTCTTAACTTTTCTTAAAAGTCTAAAAGTAGCCTAATATAGTTCAATAAAAAAATCTGTTATTAGTAAATACTCGTTACATTGTTTATATTATTATGATTTATTTTCACTTTCATAAGAATGCCTTAATGCGACGCCTTGAAGATTTTGGTTGCAAGGATTCTGATTTTTCTCATCAATGACTGAAGCGAACGAACTGAAATTTATTGTAAGAATTCATCATGTCTTTGACTTTATTTTGTACGTTGCATAACACGATTGGTTAACTTTTATAACACAAAATAATTTATCAAAAAGACCTCTTTAAAATAAGAGATTCCAATTTTATGGGCATTGAGGATCGATTTGAGGTTCCAAAATTTCTACATATATTAATTGAAACTAATACTATAAATTGTACTTAGGTTTTATGAAATATATTTGTAGTTTTTAAATTAAACAATAAAAACCATTTTGTCGCATACGCCTGTTCCGTTTACGCGGGTTTTCTATGAGAGGTCGCTATAGTAGGGAGCGGGACGCAGCATGTTGAATTTCAGATTTTTAAGCTTAACGCGGCGTCACCTTAAGTCCTTTTAAGGACCTAAGCTAATAATGCAGTAGGTATATAAAGGTTTCTATTCACCTTATTTTAATTCAATTTTTAATTAAGGAACCCTAAAATAACAAGTATCAATAATTTAACATCCACGTTTAAATTGCACATTAATAAACAAAAAAAGGCCAATAAAATCTCAAGTACATGTATAATGAATACTTGCTAATAACATCACGTTTCAATAAGCACTGGTAGTATATATATACATACATAATACAAAAAATTATAGGCTAGGCAGGCGTCTCGATTGTAAAATTTTACAATCGTTATCGAATTACCGGAGTTCTCGAATAAATGTAAAACAATGTTACGTAGAATACCCATTTATTTTTATCCAATGTAGATACGTGAGCTTTTATTGCGCTTATAGAGTTATATCAGGAGTTGTGCATTTTTTTTTAATAATAACATTTCTGGAACGTTAAAATTATGAATAATTCTAAGTAAATACTTACACGACACGGTCGTAACGAAACAGAAAATTGTAGAATATTGTAATTATTAAATTATGAAAAACAAAAAAAACTTGTTGTTGTTGATGTACTCGTGTTATGTGAATTACCTAATACATTGAATACAGTGTTAGTTTAAAGTAAATTTTAAGGGTGTTTTTTTTTCGTATATTCAAAGTTGGTCACATAGTAAATGAGTATTGCCAACTCTGAAAGGTTAGCTAAATAATTAAAACCAATCTTGTATCTTTAAAATACAGTCATAAGCCGTATTTTTATATTTATTTCAACTTTTGCAAAACTGTGCAACATTTTCTCCCACACACATTTTTAGATACCGTATAAAATACGTCAAATATGCAATTATCACGAAGTTAAATGGGCAGAAATGGTAAGCGTACAATGCTACGTCAGATGGGACAATGGTTAAAAAATCGCCACTTTATCCCAAACGTGTACCTGAGTCGAAATTATTTAATTTCCACCTTCATTAATCAAATTTTTTGTGTAACAGTCAGGTACGAATGGCCGAGTATTGCGAGCAATGCTTTTAACTTTTTTTTTTCTAATGTCTACCCTTGATATCGCTGGCATACGTTTTATCTTTCGAACAATGTTTTTTGTCTATGGCATTTTTGACTTGCATTGGCTAGTGTCATAAACTAAAATTAAATATATTAATTACATGTGTTTTTTACACTCAAGAGTCTGCATCCTTTGCACATATAGACTAATACATATTTTTCAAAGTTTCTTAACGTTTTCACTCCCAAAATATAATATGGACAGCAGCCTTGTAATTATGCTTGCATTACATTTTTACAATCCCGTCGTAATTGATCATTTATTATGGCCACCATTTCTGAATCTATCCGATGTTATAACACCTACATCATAATAATATTGGATCAAAAATACTATGTTCATAACACCATAGAATTTTAACCTATATTTTTATGAAAATGTCCCTTGATTTTTGCTAAGTATGTATATACAGGGCTTTTTTTTAAACACCGGCAGTGCTTTAGGGGGTGAAAGTACTCATCAATATGAACAACTTTTACTATGGGACCAACCCTGGAATCACGAAAAAAAAATATATAACTTTTCATACAAAGATCTACCTTGCTCAATCAAAATGTATGAAAAGTTTGAATTTTTTTTCACGATTTCAGGGTTGGTCCCATAGTAAAAGTTCTTCATATTGATGAGTACTTCCACCCCCTAAAGCACTGCCGGTGTTTTAAAAATAACCCTGTATATATACCTAATTTAGCTTGTGGTTACTAGGTCAGTACAAAAATCAGCCCACCAACACAATCTTTTAAACAAAAACATATTATATTGTCTTCACTTTTTATACAGAATCGTGTGCACAATATTGGGTTACAACTTGCGTCTAATTCCAGTACATTAAAATCCAAAAGAAACGCTAATTTACACCTTATGCAATGGTAATAAAGTTAACCAATTTATTGAGTTTACGATTGCATGATTTTTTCGGGGATATTTGTCATGCAGTTCTATAAATAAATCTTAGCACTTATAGCTTAGAAGTGAAGATTGAAATTGGAATGGACGGGTGTTTTATACAGGAATTGAGTGACGTGTAGCACAAGTCACAGGTAGTTGTTTTTTTTAATATTTACGGATATAACACGGAGTCTTTATGACATCGCGTCTATTATTTCTGTTCTATAATATTATACTGACAAAGCAGGTAGAAGTGATATGGCATTTTTTGTTAAATATAGTCATTGTGAGTATTAAATATTAAGTCTTTTATTTTTAACTTTTATTAGAGAGTTTATTTCGAAAATTATCTATTGTTAAGGAAGGACGAAATGCTTACAGATTTATAGTATAAAATATCGTTCTGGGCACAATGCCTGATCTCCATCGTCCATGATGCAAGAGAGTGGAACTTACTTTCCACATCTATGCCCAGACACATTATAGGATTGAGAGTGAGGCCAATACTATGTTGAATTTAATAGGTATAGGCAGTTTCTGGGCAATCTTGAAGCCGTGTCCGTAAATACTAAAATCATTTAGTGAATTTTTCAGATGGCCAAATCCTAAAGTATAGAGGATAGCGAAAAATAGTTAAATAAACTGTAAACAAACAACAAATAAACAATACAAGTTTTTAGCTCGGTTGAAGAGTTCACCTTGTACACTTCTTGTATACAATTGGATAAAGACTACCTTCAAAATATATAAATATTAAATAACTAGGTTTTCACCGCGTTTTCATCCATATCATAGGCTATCTGCGTAACAAATTTTATCGCGATCGGTTCAGCGGTTTAGGCGTGAAACGGTAACAGACAAAATTACCTACTTTCGCATTTTTAATATTTTAATATGTATTATACCCAAAATATTATTATATTCAAAAGATAAAAGTTAATTAGTTGATATTTAGACTCTTCTTTTTTTTATTAGTCGCTTTATGATGTGCATTAGAAAATTTGTACATTTAGTTAACTGTCTTATAAAATGTTTTATTTTTCTATTTATTTATTAGCATAATAGACGTTCCACCAGGTTTGTGGCTAATAGTCAGCAATACCAAGAGTTTCACTAATGTGCTGCCGGACTTTACAAAGCGCCTGGCTCTCAAGTGCGTCTGCTGTCAGTACTTAGTGATAGATTTTCTAGGTGGGTACTACGAAGTGGTTACTTTTGAAATAATTTGTTCATCATGAACTTTTACTTTACGGGCATGAAATGATGTAAAGGGGGGGTTAATCACCTTTAACCTAAAACTGTAGTGAGTACCTAATATTATAAAAAAACATTTGATTTTATTTATAAAAACAATTCTCATTCTTACGCCACATTATTTTGGTACTGTTTGGAAAACAACACCTTACTCGCTAACCGACTTTGAACTCTAACTTGTATGTTAAAAGTTCTAAATCCATTGTATAACAAACAAGGAAATCGACCCCGAATTCAGTGGTAGGAATATCACGATTACGATTATATTGCGTTTATTTTTTTGCGAAAATAACGCAAGGGTATCGTGTCAGGTAGTGTGGGTAATGTCAATGCATTCGACCCAAAATAAATAAGCTAGTTGCCTTCTAGGCTTTATAAACGTAGGCAACACTTGGCAATTCCACTGAAATGACTATTGCTAATGTTCATAGGCGACGGTGGCCACTAGTCTGCGTGTCTGCACGTAAAAAAAAAAAAAGGTGTATTAGGTCCGTATTATATGATCGTAAGTAGAGTGTGTTAATCGAATAAACCAAAGGCTACAGGAATCTCTAAGATTTATTGTTTCTCGATTGAGTAATGTTTTGAATGACATTGATACGAACCTTGGGTTGTAATTTTTACGATTTTTAGATATATTATACAAAAGTTAGGTTATTACATTGACATTTAATTTTAAGATTATTGGTAGGTACTTAGCTTAATTTTAATGAAAATTATTCTCGATAAGTTTTTCCAATCGGATAATTTACTTAGTAATGATTGGATTTTCTCAAGATTTATTACATCATAGACTCGAATATTTGCATATATTTATTTAAATCTCAATAACACTTAAATCCACTTGACAAAAAGAAAACTTAAAAGTAACAAGCTTATATAAAATAGTCGAAATTAAAAAAGTCGCTATCAGAAGGCAGCGTATCTAGAACTCTCAACGATAAAATGGTTGTGTGTAGATATGTCCCAGTTAACATAGTACATTATGTCACTTAAATAAATTTTAAATTTAGTATCAAATGCACAATCCTCAACAAGAATCCCCCGAGGGTGTACCTAGTGCGGGGGTGTCGACTGTCGATCCGCTCCGCTCGCAACGATAAATCACGTCCATCGTTTTTGTTCGGAATCGCGTCGATACGTGAGAATACGTCGCACTTGGCGATCGCATGACTCTTGCACGTGCAGTTTGACATGTGGACATTGTGACCTTTTTGTCCATTCGCTTTTTTTTTTCAGGTTAGAAGTCAAATCTTTGTAGCAGTCGGTCATTATGATGTATTACATTAAAATAGTAAAGATGCAGTAAAGTAGGAAGCAAATTTACATACATGTTTAGGTGTAGAGGATAAATTCTAAGATTAATTTAATTTACACTAATATTATAAAGATTTGTACGTCCGATTTGAAATATTATTTTTACGTAAGATAGCTCGTTTATTGAAGTTCTAAGTTACTTTTTGTTCCCGGATCGCGGATAATAGCTCAAGTAGTAATAACACAAAAACATTTAAGATAAAAAGTAAAAAAATATTACCGCATTTAATTCGTGATATTCACAAGTACCTAAGTGACACCGCAGCACACACCGATGTGAGGTACCGTAGGGTAGGTAGTGCGTATGTTTACTTAGGGCGCCAGTGCCCCTAACCCCGCCAATATTCGGCGTATTTACCCCAATTATATTCCCTTGTATTACTATTATGATAATGTGTAGAAAAACGTCATCCCTTAGTAGAATGACGTTTAGAAATAGGGGGTAAGTGCTACATACTTGCAGGTAAGGTTTTTGTAAAGTAAATAGAGATTTCGTTGTTATGAATTTTTAATGTTGATTTTGGAATTAGCTCTTGAGTTCTCGTTAGCAATATTTTACTTATGTTAAATTTTGACCACGAGCGACCTCTAGTAAGAATAAACACACATAAAAAAAAAAACAAAAAGAAAAATAAGCAATAAATAGACTAGGGTATTTAAGTGAAAAGGGTCCCTGAAACGTCTCATCTCATAACTGGATGCAACTGAACACGTATAGCAGCACTCCAACTGAAGTGTGCCACTGTGCAGCGACCCAGATTCACACAAAAGGGCCCACTGTGCGCGTATGTCACTGCACTAGGTTACCTACTTACATAGCACAATCTATATATACCGTTGGATATAATTTTTATAAAATATTCTTTCGCTTTAATTGTTATAGAGAGATTTCTGTTACTAATTAAGTGAAATAAGGCCTATATTCGACGGGCCATGGCGTGGTTGCTTCTACCAAATCGAATCCACAGATCGTGGATGATAAATGAATAATAAATATTCTGTGACATTATTCCTCACACACGGCCATCTGACCCCAAACTAAGCAGAGCTTGTGCTATGGAAGCCAGATAACTGATATACAATTTTTTTTTTGTAAATACATAGGTACTTATATAGATAATTACACCCAAATTCAAGACAAACAGACATGTTTGTCCTGAGTGGGAATCGAACCCACGACCTGCGGCGTGATAAGATAAGACATTGGTAAGATACCAACCACGCCAACCGGCCCGTCAAGTGTCAAATGCCCGTGATGTGGTGACCATGTGGCCAAAGGTGGTTAGTACATAATTAGGTGCTTGGCGAGTTTTTCAACTTGAGGTAGTCAGCCAGGTACTTTAAAAGAATTCTACCTCTATGGTATGGTTTCCTTATGATGATTTCCTTCACCGACAGCTCTAATTCAATATATTATATATATACATAAAAAAACGTCTATACAGGGTGATTTTGTTATCACTGGCAATACTTGCAGGGGTGGAAGTACTCATCAATGTGAACAACTTTTATTATGGGGCTAACTCTGATAACGCGTAAAATAATATGGTTGCTTCATACATTTTGGTCGAGTAGGTATTGAACTTTTGTATGAAACAGCTGATAATTTTTTCATGATTTTGATGAGTACTTCCACCCTTGCAAGTATTGCCAGTGATAACAAAATCATCCAGTATATAGAATATAGGCAAAGACAAAATAATTCGGTACCATTTTCTCTTCTGTTTGTGAATCGGTTTTTTTCTTTTGTAACTTTTGACGAGCTTTGGTGTTACTTATCAATTTAAAAAAATGAAACGCCAAATCAAAACGTGGTCGGGTTTACTCTAGCATATATATAAAATCTGTTCTTCTATTTCATTTCCTACACAGCTTAACCAACGATTTTGATGAAAAATTACATGAAATCTGAAGGTTGACACAACAATTTTATTCCAAACTAGCTTCCGCCCCGCGGTTTCACCCGCGTTCCCGAGGGATCTTGTGTTTTCCCGGGATAAAAAGTAGCCTATAGTCTTCCTTGATAAATGGGCTATCTAACACTGAAAGAATTTTTCAAATCGAACCAGCAGTTCCTGAAATTAGCGCGTTCAAACAAACTCTTCAGCTTTATAATATTAAGTATAGATAAGCAAGCAAAACCGCGGGGCACAGTAAGTCTCTTCATGTTGACCTACGATTGTCCTCATACAAGTCAAGTTCACTAAACAAATCACCCAATGAATAATAGAATAGTTGCTAAATATTCCTCGCTCTACGTGAACGTATGCCCATTTCATAAATACATCAGTTTAATGTATTCGGGGAAAAGTTTTTGGCCGGATAGTCACCTATCCCTCATTGCATTTTTAGAATTAATCTAGGTATTTAACGTTATTTTTTTGGGATTAATCGTATGTACGATTACGTCATAAATACAAGTTTAATTAGAATTGAATTAGACCTAGAAGTACTATTAAAATCATATTTTTTTTATAATATTCTGGCATTCGAAAACGGGAATGCCAGAACACCAGTTTCTATCAATATCAGGACCAAGAGCAACTCTTAAAGCTTCCCCTCGGATACACTCCATAAATATGTGATACTAGCTGTCCCCCGTGGTTTCTCCCGCGTTTCTGAGAAAAAAGTAACCCATGTCATTTTTCATTTCATAGGCTATCTGCGTACCAAATTTCATCGCGATCGGTTCAGCTGTGTATCAAACAAATAAACAAACAAACTCACATTCGCATTTATAATATTATAGTTAGGATAGTTAAGAATTGGATAACAAAAATAAAGGATATGTTATCCACCCGACCACATAACAAACAGTTCGGAGACGATTCCTTTCCCATTAGAAAACTAAACTTATTGGAAGGTATAATATGTCCGGGACGAAGCCTACGGAATTATTATTATATCCATAAAAAAAAAAATACTAGCTATTTTTTTTTACA
The DNA here is from genome assembly GCA_951216915.1 of Tetheella fluctuosa. Classification (NCBI taxonomy): domain Eukaryota; kingdom Metazoa; phylum Arthropoda; class Insecta; order Lepidoptera; family Drepanidae; genus Tetheella; species Tetheella fluctuosa. The sequence continues at coordinate 15,316,092 of OX578214.1, forward strand.
AGTTTATATATTATAAAATTGTAATTTAAAAAAGGAATAGGCCCGCATAATTATCATCATAAATATCTTTATGAAAATTTAAATATTTTAAACATAGAATTTGAAAAAGAAAATTCACCTCAAAATACAGGAAACATCTACCGACAATATTTTAATTTAAAAATCAAATTTTATCTCCCCACGTTTGTCAGCAATCAGCTTCATGACTTTAAAATGATTTTTATATAAGTTTTGTAATTCATGTACATTTGGCTTTACACTCACTAACTCATTCCTCGATATTTTAACCGATATCGCAATATATTTATCGATTTATTCGTGTCAATTTGTTAAAATCAATTTTATAAGCACTTTTTATCGACTACACATCATTATGATTGTGAAAGCTCATAAACTCTTAGTACCTACATGGTCCAAGATTAAACTTTTAGTTTTCCTGATATGCATTTGATATAAATATCGATATTTCAATTCGATTTTTGTTTCGATAAACAACATCGAATCAGCCATACAATCTCGTGTAACTCTCTTCAGAATTTTCTATTCGTATTGTATATTGACCTCTCACTCGGCCTAGGTCATCAGCAAGTCTATGACTCGTAAATAAGCAGGGTTATCGATCCCGAATCTAAATTACAATCAGTTTCTGTATGTCTCAAATTCTGCCAGCTGATCGTATTTGAATTTCAAATGATTGAACTTCGAGTATGTGATCGTTTTTATTTAAATTTTAATAGAGTTTACGCCATTTTTTTTGCTCTGTTTGTAAGGTCAACGGCATTGTAAAATCTTTGTGAAAAATATTAATACTAGTTTGTAACCAAACTACGTTTCAGAATAAAAATTGCTTGCATCTTTTTTACCCTATACTTGATATCTATTTGCAATATATCAGGATGATCGGTGTCCACGTGAAGGTGTTGTGTTTATGCGTATTATATTTCTTATTAATTGTAAAACAATTAATGGGAAAAAAGCCAACATTGTCAGATTGTCCAAAAAAAAACTAAATATATAAAAAATGTAACCTTGCTGAGTTTCTTGCCGGTTCTTCTCAGTTGAAGGCGACTTCAGAATCGATGGTAACTTCAGTAGTTTCGACGTTCATAAGTGCCCTTTTCTGGGGGCTAAACTGAATAAATGGCTTTGACTTTGACTTTGAAGGAGGGACGAACAAATGAATAGATACACTCACTTGCTCATGCTTACACTTCATTCTCTCAGTGGATCGTGATGTGTCATCGTTTTTCACAGTTCAAGAATACGTGTGTGAAATAAAGTTATGTCATCAATAATTGGCAGGAACAGAAGGTGGTGGGTCCAGGGGACCTTCTTCCACCCTTACGCGGACTTTGCGGCGAGCGCTGAGGGCTCTCAACTGCTACTTAAAAACTAAAATAAATTTAGGGCAACGGTAGCCTGAGGTTGCCCCCTGTGGGGCTCGACCTCGGCTCAGGACGTTGCCTGGAGAATATGTGGGAGGACTTAGCATGCAAATATATTATTATTTGGGGAAAGGTCGGATTGCTAATGATATGCAGCTCGGGCTGCTTAAACGGGACGAGACTCGGAGGGACGTCGCGACGGTCCTCGCCGGCGAGGACGAAATCTTGGTTGGCGGTTGCGCATCTGTATCTGTTTTCGGGCTTCGTCAGCCTCGATTTGTGCAAGAGTGGTGGCATCGTCTGGTTCGCTGAGGGCGAACCTAGGCCTACGGATGCCGGAGATAAGGGACGGGGTGTAGGTGATGGTTTGGACAATAAAGGGGTTCGCGTGATGTGCTGCGGTTTCAAAATATCTGCGTGAGGCGCGTTTCATAAATTGTTTGACCTAAGTCAAGGTGGAGGTTTTCATTGCGCATGTACCACGGGGCGCCCGTGGCTTTGCGCATGAATCTATTGTTATGTCATCATGAACTTCTATACTTATATACCTACACAAAAAACATGATCCGTGATATTATATGCAGAAAAATGGCATTAGCTGTTTGTCTTATTTCATGAAACTTCAAGATTTCAGCTTTGTAATGTTGCCTTTATTTTATCTAGTCTTCTCTTTCCTATCTATATATATATGTACTACATAAATATATAAAAATATATATAAATATTCTGGGACATTATTCCTCACACACGGCCATCTGACCCCAAACTAAGCAGAGCTTGTACTATGGAAGCCAGATAACTGATATACTACTTTTCTTTTGTAAATACATACATATATAGATAATTACACCCAGACTAACGACAAACAGACATGTTCATGCACACAAATGTTTGTCCTGAGTGGGAATCGAACCCACGACCTGCGGCGTGATAGGTAGGGATTTCCCTTGGTCCCGCCATAACTTTAGAACGACTTTACCGCTTTCATTCATCTTTTTTTTTAAGTTTTCCAATACTTTGTAGAAGGTTCTTACGGAAAGAAAAAATAAGAAAATTGCGCAGAAAATTGGAAAAATTCAGAAAACTTAATAATAAAGGATCGCGGGTGAAACCGCGGGATGGAAGCTAGTTTCTTAAAAATATCCATGTATCCTTTATCGTTTAAAGACTCTATAAGTATAAAACTTTCGCATGACCGAATTTTTAAAAAAAAGCTAAACAATATCTAAATGCATTACGCGACCGCACGCTCTACAGCCGATTTAACAATGCTATAAAAAAAATCTGAAAAAGTACAGTGCATCCATTGCATTAAGGTCTCAAATCGCATAGCATGTAATCTACAATGAAAAGTAATGGTATTATATCCTGCTGAATGCAGTAGGTAGCTCTGAACTACAAATAGTGTAAAGTTGTAGTATTGTAATATTTCGTACCATTGTATATTGCGTAAGTCGATTTCTCGGTTGTAAAGGATTTACTAAATTCTATATTTCCGCTTCAATCGCTTGCAATATTATGATGCCATGTAGTCGACATTTTCAACGTGAATTTATGGATTGTATTTACTACTAGCTGTTCCCCGCGGTTTCACCCGCGTAGCATATAACCAATAAAAGCGTAGCGATATGTCGCTCAAAGAGTAGCTCGACTGGGGAAGTACCTCCACCTTACAGAATACCGCAGCTAAATAACGTTGTGTTCCTGCGCGTGAGTAAGGTCGCCAGAGCTCATCGGGGAGGGGGACACGCGCGAGTGATACCCCTGATGATGCAAGCGGTTACCGTAGCCTATTGACGCTTGCCACACCAGGTTCATCACACGCGCGTTGCCGACCCTGCAAAAATCTCTTCCCACCTTTCTACATATATTGCGGTGCGTATAAATCTTAGTGGTGGAAAATTCATTCTCACAATTTTAAATCAATATAAATAGAAATCACTAGCTGACTCATCGACGTCCAGCCCAACTCTTCGGATCTAGAAAGCTGAAATGATGTAAACAAGGAGAAAGGACGGAGTTTTCGAAATTCAATCCCTATGGGTCTCGGCATCTTGAGTGAAACCGCGGGGCGTCAGCCGTCAAGCTACAGGTCTAGCGCATATTTGAGTAGGTTCCTGTGGTAGCGGCGCAGTTCGGGAAGAGTGAACTTTGGCGATTATGACGTAATAGTACTATTGAGTTCTATCAAATTGACAGTTCGGAGAGCGACACTTCATACCCGCGCACAGCTCTGCTACCGCTGGAACCTACTCAGTGAAGCGCTAGACCTGTAATCTTTAAATAAACGGTCGAGAAAATTCATGTTCAATATCCTAACTCTATTTCAAGATTTTCCACAAAACTGCACAACCGGCTAGACCTAAGTCTAGACTAGGATCAAAGGCGTTGCCTAGATGCATGCATTCATGTTGCTCGAAGTAATTTGCACATCGCATTCCATGTGGTAAATTAATAGTTTTGCTTTGATCGTCTAATGTCTTTGATATTATTATTGGATAGTCTTATTGATGCACTATTATTTGCATTTATAGGATATAGCCCTACCTTTATACTGAGTGTACATAAATACAGGATTGGTTTAACTTTTAGGGTTGAAAGAACCAATTCTGAAAGCGGAAAAGAAATCACCTCTTCCATACAAAAGTTCAATACCTACTTAATGTATGGATCAATAGATTTTTATTTCGTACTTTTAGAGTTGATATGAATATGAAAATGAGGCGAGAATTCAAATAGGCACAAGCACTTATGAATAGTCTGACTCTAACGCTCGGTTCGGAAGGTTGCTTTTACTGAGAAGAGCCGGCAAGAAACTCAGCAATTACCTACTCTTTTCAAAACCAACTCAGATTCATTACATCAATTTATTTATCTATTCTCACTGACAATATTTGTGTGTTATATGACAGTAAGGAAAAAATATATCAAAATGATGAGTAATTTAGTAAACAAAGGGATTGCAAACTTAAGCAGACCAGCCCCCACAAGCAGCACCTGTTCACAAGTATGACGCATGTGGCAGCCATCGCCCTCCTCGCACATATTATAGGGAAGTGAGCGACCCGCCACACGACGACGCCGCAAGCAAAGATATTATAGTAAAGGTTGTTTCTATTTCAACCCTTAAAGTTTAGCAATATAATTATAAATAGCCCTTTATGACTGTACCTTTACCTTATATCATGAATAATACCGGCAGATATTTTACAAAACAAGTAAAACTTATATTAAAGTGACTAATAAGGGCCCTCATGTAGGTACTTTCTCGCAGACGATCCATAATTGGATCAAAAAACTACTATCACAATTACTGAGAATCTTACTACACTTTACTTAACACAACACTTAATAATCACTTACAAAAATAATTTTAAATAACACCTTATTTTTATATTGACAAAGTCAGTATTCAATTGACTATAAAAGGTGCTTAAGACGTTTGTAACGGGAGGTTTTTCAAGGAGGAAAATTCAGAGCAATGAATGGAACTCCAACATCGACTGCAACCTGTTTGCGGTTCCGTAGAATGCAGTCTGCAGTCGCGACCCACTGGCCGAGTGATTCACGTGTGAATATAATGAAAGTAAAAAATATAGCGCACTTTGGTTTGAGAGGAGGAATCTGTACAAAGTTGTTTTGAGTTTTGTGGTTTTTAAATTTGGCTTTAAGATTGTTATGGCATGTAGCGTGCTTGCTTTGTAAATAAAGCATTTAATAATACAACATTTAATTAATAGGTTCAACCTATATGTATACGACTGTCATCATAGTCTTGATTTATATAAAATTTATGGATAATAATTGAAGAATTCCAGAGAAATACAAGTTTTTTTCTACTAGTACCTACCTATTATAATATCCATAATGCCGCGCCAGCTTGAAAGTTTAATCTTACTTATATTAGTAAGTAATTAAATAGTAATAAAAAAAATTGCACAGGTATATACAATATCCTGGAATCTTTATCCCGAGGACAGTAGGAGGAGGTATCTGTCCTCGAAAACATGGGTAATACCGCTGGGTAGAATAATATGGTATAAACGACTACAAAATATGATACTATGAAAATTCTTTCACAATAGGGAACCTTAGTGCTAATTTCTCCCGCTAGAGGCGCAACTGTGTTATAACATAAACAAATGACGCGATTAGTTACAATGATAATACGAAACTAATGTCACATACTCTATGTATATCGTAGCACGCCATTGGATACATTCCCATTGTATTTCGGTGGCGCCATCTATGAATGTCTTTGCGTAAGTAACTCTATTATAAACTGAAACGAAGAAATAAAGGTTCAAAAACAGCGCAGACCCCTAAAGACGATAAATGAGTTACATCGTTTTGATTAAACGATTTTTAAATCGCAAGACTTATTGCCAATATGAATCAATATATAAAAAATGGCATTCAATTAACATAATGACGATTGGTTTAATTGAAATATCCTGATATAGATTACTAGTTTCATGAACAATTAAGGTGATGATTGCTCAGTGGTAGTGACGTAGAATGCCGTGTTGTAGGTCGTGAGCTTTTGGTGAAGGAAACCATAGCACGGTGGTAGGGTACTTTTTAGTACCCGCCTGGCTGACTACCATTTTGAAGATGAAGATCTGTCGGCAAACACCTACCGGTGTATTCCAGCAGCTGGTCTTGAGAGCCATAATAAAAAGGTGGAAATGAGTTTTTAGAGTGGTGGGTCAGTCGAGAACATATATTATGAGAGCTCAAATCAACTTTTTTTTAAATTTATTTACTTACTACAAAAGTTGTGCAAAATAAATTTACAAAAAAATAATTCCGTCAAACCGCAATACGGTTTGTCGACAGAACAGTCCTCGTTTTTTTTTTCTTTTGTCTCCATTTAATATTCTCTTATTACACACACTTAAGTATATACATACAGTTTCATCGCCTTCCTTTAACAAAACATTTTTAATCTGGAAATAGCTGTGTCAAACAAATCATGTGGCAATTGATAAAATAATGTCGGAGTTAACCAACGCCGCGTTCGTTTGCCGTAGTAGTTGCACCCCCTTGGAATTACATATTTAGGTCTATTTGACTCACGAGCTAGGAAGCCATATACTTTTCTTTCCTTATTAATTAATCTCTGTGTCATATTATTCTAATATTATTAAAGATTTGATTTTTTCATTAATGCTCAATATTTTACATAATCCAAACAATTTATTATAGTTTTTATTTAATGACTTTTTAGTTTTTTTATCTATTAGATATTTTAAGAACACACCTACACAGGTACTTCTTATTGATAGCTTAGTGGTTGTGACGTCGGAAGACCTGACGATGGTCTTGCATTCTAGTTCTACAATGAGCCTGAATTTTCAGTCAAGGAAAACATAGAGAAGAAAATAAATTCACATCTATAAATATTATGACAGTGTCGTCACGTCACAGTACATTTATGAAAACTTAATTTATGTTCGGAAAAATATACAAAATTTTCCTAAAAACATCGACACTCATAGCTTGAACACTAGAAATAAGCACAAACTTGCTGTAACTCGGCTCAGCAAAGAGAGGGACTCATTCAAGGGGCAATGTATACGTTTCTATAACAAAGTAACCAAAGAAATTCAAGAACTAAGTATCTGTGTATAGATTTAAAAAGCTAATTAAACAAAAGTGATGTAAAGTCAAAGTCAAGTCAAAGCCATTTATTCAGTTTAGGCCCTAGGAGGCCACTTATGAAGGTCGAATTTACTGAAGCTACCACCGATTCGGAAATCAGCCTTCAACTGAGAAGAACCGGCAAGAAACTCAGCAAGGTTACATTTTTTATATATATTTTAAGAAAGGGTACTATAAAGTTTCTGATTTTGTTGAAGACAAGAATGCATTTGAATGAAATGTTCGCTCAACAAGCTATTTTATTATAACTTTATAAATATTGTAATTAGTAATTAAATTAAATAAATTAAAAAGAAAGATCTATAAAAATATGCCTTGCTGAGTTTCTTGGCGGAGTCTTCTCAGTCCAAGTGTATTCCGAACCGGTGGTAGAATCAATTGTAACGTTCATAAGTGCCTTATTAGGGCCTAAACTGAATAAATGAGTTTGAGTTTTGAAACCAAAGCACGATGGGAACATAGTTTTACCTGGTTGGTCCCTACAGAGCTAGATTCTTTCTAGGTTTTGTATGCTAATCACCTTCGGCTTCATCATCACTAACCATCAAATAAGCCTAACCTATCCTACTTAATAATATAAATCTCAAAGTTTGTGTGTCGAAACTTAGCACAGATACATCATACTTTTGATCCCAGAAAAACATTTAATACCAATAACCTCCAGAAATGCGGGTAAAACCTAGTACATAGTCAAAAGTAGTAATACTAAGCAGATTTGGATGAATGCTATGTAAAACGAAAAACTAGGTATAAATAAATCAATATTCTGGGACATTATTCCTCACACACGGCCATCTGACCCCAAACTAAGCAGAGCTTGTGCTATGGAAGCCAGATAACTGATATACTACATTTACTACTTTTCTTTTGTAAATACATACATATATAGATAATTACACCCAGACATAGGACTGATATACTACATATACTACTTTTCTTTTGTAAATACATACATATATAGATAATTACACCCAGACATAGGACTGATATACTACATATACTACTTTTCTTTTGTAAATACATACATATATAGATAATTACACCCAGACACAAGACAAACAGACATGTTCATGCACACAAATGTTTGTCCTGAGTGGGAATCGAACCCACGACCTGCGGCGTGATAGATAGGGTATCTTACCAACCACGCCAACTGTCACCGTCAAATGATGCGAACATAGAATAATAATAGATTTATAATAGTCAAATTTATTAGATACTTTATGTGGACGTCTGAAATTAAACCGGGCAAGTTATTCAAATTATTAAAACTACAAATAAAAGTTAGAAATTAATACAGGTCGGTATTTCTACCCTTTTCAATCACTATTGCCCCTAATCGCGCTCGATTCAGTATAGACGCGGCTGCGTTCACACTGTTACATAGCAGCGGGCTTACAAAACGAAATCGTCACGAAATCACGATCTTTTCCTGTCTTATAATTTAAAAGCTTCCGCCTTGTGATGTTACACGTCTTTTTTCAGGATAAAAAGTATCAAATATATTATTTCATGTTATAATCTTTCTATGTGCCAATTTTCATCCAAATCCGTTCAGCCATTACGGAGGTAAGTGGCAACAAACATACACACAAACTTTCGCATGAACTTATTTATTATATTAGGCTGTTTTTATTATATTTTATAGTAGGTTTATGTAATTTTATTTATTTAAATGTAATTTTAAAGTTGCACCGTCTCTTGTCGTGTCTAAAATTCCTTTCAATCCAAAGTTTGTCTGGAAGAGATCGCATTTTAGCGATAAGACCGCCCCTTGAACAGTAATTTAAGTTTACATAATTGCTTTTGTTTTTTGTACAACAAATGAAAGAGTTGTTTACCTAACTATTTTCACCTTTCAACTTTATTAAAAAATACATTTAATCACTCTTATTTTAGCATTATTTTTCAATTAAGTAAGTAAAAGTTTTATGACGAATATTAGAATACTAGTTCACGTAATAGGCCGCGTTTAACGAGGCTCGATTAAAATTATAATATGTAAAATTTGTTGGTTATAAATACCTGTTATTCGTGATTGATTGGATATTACATAATTTGTAACCATAAGTACTTCCGGCTTCAACTGTGAAATTAAATTCACACGATGCAATTACATAAAATGTATGCAAGTGCGAAAATATTTATAATTTAATGAATCTGAATATAAATGAATACATAAATGTTAATCAAATGTAGCAATATAATCAGCTTAATTATACTATAATAAAATGTCAATGTGCGATATAAATGTAATTGAATTAATTATATTAATATCATAATAAATTAATTTTAAACTATTACTTTCAAAATTATTTGCGTCACTTTAGTCGAAATGCTTATGTAATAATATATAGACGTACTTCGCGCGTCATCTTTATTTGAATGCGCGAACATTTTCCATTTGATAATGTAACATTAACAGGATCATAATAGAACATAATCGCTTCTCGCTCGCGATCTCACCGCATCCCATTAGTTCGAACTACACCATATGTAAATGTACCGCGCCGGGTCCTTCCGAGAACACGCCATCTTCGCTCCCTAATTATTTTTAATTGCCGCAAGCGCACAGACACGACGCGTACGGCCTTCGACAATTTAAGTTTTAAATTTTTTTCGCGTCTAGTCTTTGAATCACGTCGATTACACTATAAATGACTCATGACGCGGTATTGCCAAAGGCTGCACGCGATAATATTAAAATAAGTAGGTTTTTTTTTTACCTGACCCGTTTGTTTAGTGTTCTAAGAATAACAGGGCGGTCGTAAATCAGTAATGGCGCCCTATTATTTGTGATGTTCGCATAAATTTTTGGATGCTGGGCTGTAATTGCATCCGTGGGTATTTGGTATCTGTGAGTAGTGGTAGTTAGGAGTGCGCGGGCGCCGCGGGTGGTTCGGCTTTGTTTGATGGCACCGGTACGGTAGTTCGATGAAAGGTCACTTTTGTTTTAACATAATTATCAATTTATGATATTATAGAGTTAAATTCTCTTTTGAACAATGAAATTGGAACTTATTTTACATAATTAGGCCAAGCTCGATGCCATGTATTATATGTTTTTTTTATAAAATGGATATAAATAAGAAATAACTAAGAGACGGCTGTTAACAAACTAATCTTGCTCAAACATAATAGCATTTGTCTGGAGCTCCACCCCTTTACTTGGAAATATTTATCGAAATTCATCCAAATGTAAAACTGATCAGTGCTTCTATCATTTATCATTGTCAGCCTTCGTTCATTCATCCACTTCTGAACTTATTGCTTTGACATATTTCACTATTTGCAGTCCTTTAAATAATGATACGCAAAGCATTTTATGATTTTCATGGTATTAAGAATATGGAGGGTTTTTCTTTAAGGGCTCTATGTTATAACACATAAGCTACCTTTTATCTCGGGCAAACATAATATCCCCCGGGAACGCGGGTGAAACCGCGGGGTGGATGCTAGTTTTTTAATAATTACGTAAAATGAGAATGGTTTCGGAGATAGTGAAACCGATGTTACACACTTGCTCATTCGGTCTTCGTAATTAAGTACAAGCTTTGCTTAGTTTCGGTCGTGTGTAAAGAATATCCCAGGATATTTATTTTATTAGTTAAGCTGTCAACGCAAATCTATGTGTCAAAGTCAATGCCATTTACTAGGCCTTAGGTAACACTTATGAACGTCAAAGTTGCTACCGGTTCGGAAGTCGCCTTCAACTGAAAAGAACCGGCAAGAAACTCAGCAACCTTACGTTTTTATATAGATTTATTTTTGTCTGGCTGTTGTTTTTTTTTTTTTGCAATATAATAAGCATGGACACAACCAAATAGTCCTAGTGAAATTACTAGTGTGTAATAGGCTATACCAAACGCTTTCATACAGCACGCAGCTTTACAAGTACCAAGATTTTAATTTAAAAGTAACATTTTAAATGGTCCTTACCACATGTCACGAAACAATATGGACATTCGGCTCGCAGTAAGCCCCAGTGTTTTTGCCCCATATTTATTATAATTTTTTGCAATCCATTTTACCCGAAAGGTATTTTTTGCTCAACATCTATTATGTAGGAAGTGAGAGCACTCCCGTTTGGTCAATTTAACTGTTACACGTAAATGGTTTTTGAATTTGTTTTGTTATGAATTTACATTTGATTTCGTTTGAATGGAGGTGGTGAATTGTGTTAAATTGGGTTGGGAATAGCTGTTATGTGGACGTCGTCGCTTTATGGATCCACTAGCTTTCTTTTACCCCCTTAAGGGTTGAATTTCGGGAAATCCTTTCTTAGTATATACGTTTACGTTAAAAAAAAAAACATACGCTCTAAATTTCGTGTTTCTATGACCAGCGGTTTAGGCTCCGCGATGACGTCTTCTTTTTTTTTACTTTTTTTATTTTATTTATTTAGGAACACTAACAAAAATACACATTACACTATTAAAATATTACAAATAGTATACAGACTCTGTGCATCTTCAGTTACAGGAGATCACAGCATGCGTTCTTAACAGAATGAGTACTTTTAATATAAACATACTATAACAATATTAAACTTATATTATAAATGCGTAAGTTTATATGTATGTTTGCTACTCATAGTTAAAGTCAAAGCCATTTATTCAGTTTAGGCCATAGAAGGGCACTTATGAACGTCGAAGCTACTGAAGCTACCACCATACCATATATTTAGTTACCATATAACGGCTTAATGGATTTGATGGAAACTTAGCACATTAGGTTTTGATTGGATTAGAATTTTAATACTTTTTTCTTCTGAAAAATATAAGATCCCTTGAGAATTCGGTCGAAATCATGGAGGGAATTAGTGGAAGTAATAAAGTACTTACGGGTAAGTAAACAAAACGTAACAAACAGATAGACAAAATTCGCTTTTGATTTTGATGGTCTTCATTTTGAACTTTAGGATGATCAAGTGAGCTTTATCTCCGTAAAAAGCTTTCCATACTAGACTAGCAAATGTATAAAACATAAAAACACAATAATACCGAGATACCCGACCTAACCCTGAACTCACATCACATCACAGGTAGAAAATGAACATTGAACATACGATGGCAATTAACTTTCGGTACCTGCGCGCGCGCATGTGTGCTGTATGTGATGCGTGTGTGCGCTCGCGTCACTTGCGCAAACACGGGGGTGTTACAACACTTTAAGTTTAGGGTTTTAGAGATAAATCGGTGTGCATTAATGGAATCCAGAATTTATGTCCCGGTTACGACTATTCAATAGGTATTCTTTATTTTATATTAAGTACTTACATGGTGACAATGGTTTGTGAAATTTGATTCGAATTTTAATTGAGTACAGATTTTTTTTATTTCGATTTTGTGTACGATACTAAAAAAAAAATCGTACAGTTATTTTCACGTGTAAACTTTTTTTTTACCTCGTGTTTGACCATTATCTCACTATGGTAAGTGATGATGTAGTCGAAGGTGGTAAGCACATCACAAAGCCTAGAAAGAACTGGCTTGCAAGTGTAGCAGCTGGAACACACCGGTAGCTGTTTGGCGACAGATTTTTAATTTGAGAGTGGGTAGCAAGCCAGGTGGGTCCTACAAAGTGCTATACCAACGTACAAATTATTACGAGAAAAAATATCATCTATGGTGTTTTAACTAACTCACATTTGTTATATTTCTTCAAATTATCTTTCACTCGCTAACTCTGTCATGGAAATTTACTAATTTACCTATTGGTCCTCAGCAGTTGTCTATAAAGAGATTTTTCAATTAAATAAGCCTCTTATTTTAATCAAGTCTTTCTGTCACTGAGGCTGAGATCTATGGAGTGTACATAGACTTTGCTCAAGCTTGACTTACGTTTATCTTGGTAAAAAGTGTATACCGAGCATACATATTCTTAGATTTGCATATTATTGACAAGTCGTGTCAAGGTCAAGCTGGGCATAAGCTATAAATTGATGTTTTATTTTATGTACAATTTAATAAACAACTTCTTGATTTTTATTTATAAAAGTTAACCAATAATCCCGTTTTAAAATCTAAAATGGTGCTTAAAATTTTCTCTATTTATAATTATTATTAGATCAGACACTGTTAAAGTAAGTTAAAAATAGATTTTTACTAACGGGTAAATAAATTTTATATGATTTATATGATGACAAAAACTACGTAAGAAGTCGATTCGAATATTGCATTATTAATAACTTTGTCTTAGCTTTGAAAAAAGCCAATTGGGATATTTAGGGTTATTGGAGCATTTGATAATAATAAAAAATACAATCACATTAAATAATTCATATAGGTCAGTCGTTCCAATTATCAAGTAACCAATGAATTATTTCTGTCTCTCTCAAATTATATTGTCAAAACCGAGACTGCTATATCGATTTCTTTCACGTATTCTGTGTTTTATTAAGGTATAGTACACAGCCGCATTACCGAGTAGGTACCTGCGAGTGAGTTGATCCCTCATCGGTAATTCTTAATTGACAAAAAAAGGGTACAGTCGAATTTATATGGGGAATTTATTTTATTACACGTATTGATTTCGGAGTGTGTGTGTGCGCGTGGGCAGGGGTGTTACTCTTTCAAATGGTTTTTAAACTTGAACTTTTTGTTGTTTTTATACAGCATATGTATTTGGGTAGATTTTGTTTGAATTATTTAGTCAGATGCAAGACATTTGAGAAGAAGTTTGTTACTTATATTTAGTTTCCCTCTTTGTTACAGATCTTCATTTCTTTTCTTCAATTTAAATATTTGGCTAAAAGATTACTTTATCGACAGCACGTATAAAGCCCCAGTAGCCTACTGTAACAACAACGAAATTGTCCATTTATTTTTCACTGAAGAACCGCTGAATTTTATGGACAACCCATCAAAAAATATTTTCCTGCATTTTCGTATCACTATATCTATTGTAATAGAGTACAGTGTCAGACGGTCGAGTTTACCGATCTAACGATAGCACAGGTAGACGCGGGCGAACAATGCACGAGAACTCGAGGGTCGCAAAACCCGGTAATGAGCGCACTGTCTGTTATAATGGAAACCCATTGTCTATGCGGCGGGCATCGCTTCTGGCGGCGGCCCTGGCGCGAACCGAAAAAAGTTACGATATTCTTTTTCGAGCTAGGTAATGGTTGGAGATTTTTTTTGTTCAAATATGGTGCCAGTACGTAAGTTTATGAATTTATTTACTTACTCTGTGGTATATATCGGTATGTTCAGGTTTTTGTAAATCATATCACCAATTTAAGAACTATTTTATTAAAGTAAGGTTTTTTCAAATTTTGCCTAAGTAAATTTAAATACATATATCTAGTGGGTTCAGTACAAATTGTTTTAAGTAATACGCCTCCAATAAAATAGGTAGGTCCTCTCACGACAGGTTTCTACCAATGTATAAATCATTCTATTTACATACCTACATACATTAAGTGACTGTTCAATACGTCTACAAACATATAATAACCGTGGGTTCAAACTGTGTAACACTTAGCTTATACCGGTATGTTTAATAAAAGTATTAAATTATTAAAAAATAAAACGTTAATGTATAATATTGCGCTGGAAGTCTCGAGAATCTAGGATAAAACAATAAAACACAGAACTCGTCCGTTCGTAGACTGTGGTGGTGTTACGTAAAGTACATACATCAGACCATAGAATAAAGCTGTTAAACCTACACAGAAGCGACACTTTAAACGAAAGTTGACACCTAGTGTTAGTAGCCACGTTGATTGCAATTTTCGTGACAGAACTTTGACGGAATTGTTCTTTATTTGCAACAATTCAGTTTAGCTGATTTGATGGTGATTTTGAAGATATACTTTAATTGGTCGACCTGAACTTATTCAAATTCATAGCACACTGCACACAAATATTTTATAACTGATTCCTGACGTGACGTTCAATATTCAGATATATTCGCGTTATAGTTGTAATGTTCCTACGGTTCGTAGAAGTTGCCGGAGTCAACGTCAATTCACACTATGTGGACCATCTGAACTTATTCTATTCTATGACCAATCATTCGGCGTGCCAACAGGTATGCAAATTAAACTGATCGCAACTTGATACGTTTTAATTAAAGAAATGAGCTTAACGCACCGGAAGCAAGACGTTACGGAATTGAATGACATACTATTTGTTGTTTATTCACCTTTGCCCCGCAGTTTCACCTGCGTTCCCGAGATAAAAGGTATCCTATATCACTCTTCAGCCAATAAACTATCTCTATGCAAAAAAGAAACAAATCGACCTATTGTTGCGTTGCTGTCTGAAAGAAGGACAAACCAACACACTTTCGCATTTATATGTATCTATACTAATATTATAAAGAGGAAAGATTTGTATTTTTGTATGTAACGAATAAACTTAAAACTACTGGACCGATATTAAAAATTCTTTCACCATTAGAATGCTACACTATCCCTGAGTGACATGGGCTATATATTATCCCGGGAACGCGGGTGGAACCGCGAGGGAAAGCTTGTTAGTAGATAAAGATATTTGCGTTAAGATACATTCACCTAAGAAACTATGGCTGTAACTATTTGGTGTGAAAATATATATATATACTTAAGAAGAAAACTGTAGACTTGGGAAAACTCCACGATTGCCACAAAACATTGCTATTTCACCTGAAATGATACGGGGTGAGTAAGGTGCGAGCGAGAAAGTTATAACTGTGGATTGTAAATATTTGTTATAAGAATTGTATAATATAATTTGATAATAATGTACTATGGAATACACCGGTTGCATGGCGAGTGAATTCACTTGGGGGTTGTAGCCAGACAGGTGGGTACTACAGAATGTCCTACCATCAAGGTTCCTTCCAAGGAATCCTTCATTATATATTTCTTGAAATTATTAATCAGCTATTTATTATCTTAAAGCACAATATTTAAAGGTCAAAATCACTTATTTTAATTCCGAAGATGGCGCACGGGGAACCTGATATCCAATGTGCTTTATTGCATCGCGCACTTAATTTTTTATCGAGCATTAAAAATACTCATAAATATTCGTAAACAGGTACAAAAACCGGAATTTCTTAAAACGGCAATAAAACGAGTAATAACTAATCTATTTATCGAATCAAGTTTTTAAGAATATTTTCTCGAATTTACAAAAAAAAACAATATGACTTGACGGTTGCATCTTTACAGTAAATAATATTTAACTGAATTAATTCTAATGCCATATTATACAGAAATCTATATGAAATAAAAATGGGCCAGGTGCGAGTCGGAACATCCGCAGTATGGTTCCGTAGTTGTTGACGTCACTGCTATGCTATTCTGTACTAAAACTCGACAGTGATTTCTCGAAGTTACTATTGTCTGTCTCGCTCGCGAAACTCGGTAATCAGGAGTTCTCGAGTGAGACAGAGAGTAGTCACTTCGTGTTTTCACTGTCGAGTTTGAGTACAGAATAACATAGCTGATACCGTCTACCATCTTATCTCTCGCCATCGACGTGGGAGCTCATGCTCATGCGCACTGTGCAATTTCAAAGGAGCTTCCTATCACGGACGCTCAGGTTGTGGAACTAGTTCCCCGCCGTAGTTTTCCCAGGGAGTACAGCATGGTGTTCTTCATGAAGATTTTATATAAGGTTGGCAACGAGAGATACCACTAGTGTTGCAAGAACCAATGCTACGGTAACCGCTTACCATCAGGTGGACAGTTTGAAAGTTAAGAAAAATTAGGAAAATTTACTTGTAAAAGATACAATAACTTTGATTGGTTAAAAAATCAAACTTAATTAGTTCTTAGCTTGTATTTTGTAAGTGAATCTTTATATAAAAAAAGACCTTTTAAACAATATCCCAAATGATATGTTAAAAAAAAATTACCTCAACTTTTCCATTGTAAGCGTCATAAATATGCAAAAATTAAATGAAATAAATATAACGAAACTATATAGGTTTGAATATGGAACCCTAAAAACGGTAAGATGATCTAAGATAGTCAAATGATCATTATGCGTCTGTATTTAGCTAAATCTAGATCAGATTGCCATTCTAGTTTTTGCTCGAATATTTGCTTGCGTCACTTACATCAGTGTTTTTTATTGGACTAAAAGATAGCCTCAGATAGTTTTTCACCCTTTCGCTGAGGAGTCTTAACCTGATACCTGGGTGGTAACTTCAGTAGCCTAAACTGAATAAATTAAAGCTTTGACTTTGAGACTGTCCCAAGAGAGGCTCGAACCTCGTCTCAGGACATAGCTGGTACGTGATTTACACAAGTTAGCTTTCCCTCATATACATCCTTGAGTTGTCGTAAGTAAGGAAACTATTGTGAGAAAATATTTTTAAGGTATTCATTCAAATGCACCATAACACCATATTTACCTTCATTGAAAAGGCTTGAGCCCCAGCAGTACGGATTTCATTCTTGATATTACATCTTTGGTAAGGCTGCATAGAATGTGTGGTAAAACAAAAATAACATCTATTCTTTTTTTTAATTTATTTTAGAGATTGGTAAAATAAACAATAGAACATTGGTTAGATTGTTTTTATTGTATTGGCTCTTGTTTCAAAAACATTTTTCCTATGATCCATTTTTATATTATATTTTATTTAAAAAAATGCTGACAAGAAATCTATGTGGCTGAACCTTCTCGCCAGTAACTATATCTGAAACAAGACTAGAGGCAAGGCTATCTGTGGTTCTATCAAATAGCAATGCAAACAGTCACGCCATTTTTTCGCATTTTTTTTAATCTGTTAAAGATTATCACCATAATAACGTTTTGTAATGAATGGATTGGGTAAAATTTCCATACGCGGACATTTTGATGGCCACGTCACCGACAATTGTAACCGTGTTATTGTTATTTTATGTTAATATCAACATTTCCAACCGCCATACTTGTATATATGGTATAAATTATAATAGCTAGACCGCGGAGGTGCGCAGGCGCAAATTTAGTATCATTTCTAAATGTTTATTTTTATATTTATTTTGTAACGGTGCTGTGGTTATATCGTGTTTGTAATTCTTGGAATTTAATATTACGATTATAAAGTATCTTATTACATAATAATATAGGGAAATTCTAACGTCGATATACCTATTTATTTAGGAACTCGCTTCGATTTAGATACATATTATTATAATTTCTACATGTTGGTGACTAAGTAAACAAAAAAATGTTACGTTTTAAAGCTGGAAGTAGAAATAATTTTTTTCTAACACCCACGACAATTCAAGGAGCTTACAAATTATTTGCTTCTTTGTTTTAGCAAATGTCAAATGTAAAATGACGCAATAGCGGCACAGGCGGCGGCGTACAACAATACAAATTCTTAATTCAAAAATCCGGGCGAAGACAACGAGCGCAGCCTCATCTGTCAAAGCTGTTCAATGTTTTTAAAAGGTTTTTAAAAATCGACCGACCCGACTTGTTATTGTTATTTATATTAACACTGGCCGAATTGCCGGGACCCTTACACTTGGCCTTTGAAAAAAATATTAATGGTATCGTTGCGTTTGTTGTGTACCCTATTCAAAAGTAATAAGGTTTATTTCTGTATGATTCGATTGTGATTTATGTTGGTGTATTACTGAGGGTATGGAATGCAACGGATTGCGCGTCTTCAGTGTTAGGTACTCGTTTTTTGTCAGTGTGCAAGTGAGATAGCTGCAGTAAGGGTCTTTCGCGAAGTGCACTAATGGGGATTATATGGGATTGCTTGCACCATGACGTTATTTCTTGCGGTACGTTAAATCTGATTTTTTCTTTTTATCTCTTGGTTCTTAAGGTAACTTAACTTTTTTTTTTAAATTTATTTCTCGCAAGTTTTTGTATATACAATGCATTTATAAAATGCGTAGTGTCACACACTGTCGCTAAGCACCTACTGCTGTGTTCTCGGGGCCGTACTTGAGAGCCAGTTGCCCCTGGTATTGCTAATATCCATAAGTAACGATACCTTCTGACATAAAAAATCATATCTATATATACAGGGTGATTTTGTTATCATTGGCAATACTTGCAAGGGTGGAAGTACTCATCAAAATGAACAACTTTTATTATGGGACTAACTGTGAAATCATGAAAAAATTATCAGCTGTTCCATACAAAACTTCAATACCTACTCGACCAAAATGTATGAAGCAACCGTATTATTTTACGCGATATCAGAGTTAGCCCTATAATAAAAGTTGTTCACATTGATGAGTACTTCCACCCCTGCAAGTATTGCCAGTGATAACAAAATCACCCTGTATAGGTATAACTATACTATATAACTACATATATAGATATACACGCCGGTTGGCGTGGTTGGTAAGATACCCTATCTATCACGCCGCAGGTCGTGGGTTCGATTCCCACTCAGGACAAACATTTGTGTGCATGAACATGTCTGTTTGTCCTATGTCTGGGTGTAATTATCTATATCTGTATGTATTTACAAAAGAAAAGTAGTATATGTAGTATATCAGTTATCTGACTTCCATAGTACAAGCTCTGCTTAGTTTGGGGTCAGATGGCCGTGTGTGAGGAATAATGTCCCAGAATATTTATTATTATTATTAAGTCCAATAAGAGCCTATTGGATTAAAAAACAATAAATATTACAATTACAACCTAAACATTTTTTTTTAAACTACATACGATTAACTTTTACTATGGGATCAACGCTGAAAGCGTGAATATAAAAACAAGTCTTCCATTTAAAATTTCAATACCTACTCAACCAAAAAATAAAGGCTTTTAGAGATGGTCCCATAGGAAAAGCTGTTTGTATGACGGGCCGGTTGGTGTGGTTCGTAAACGCCACAGGTCGTGGGTTCGATTTCCACCCAGGACAGATATTTGTGTGCAAGAACATGTATATTTGTCCTGAGTCTAGGTAGTTAGTTAGATTTAGTAGGTAGTAGAACTCTTAGTGCAGAGTTCACCCGGGGTAGTACTACCACCATATCTAATTCCGGCGTGAAATAGTAATGCACTTGTATTACTGTTTCGGTTAGGAGGGTATGGGAGCCGGTGAAATTACAGGCACAGGAGACTTAACAACTTCATGTCTTGTCTCAAGGTTGGCAACGCGTGAGTGATACCCTGGCCATGGACCTAGAAATAAAGGCGGACGCCACCTCATAAAACAATTACTGAAGCACCCACCGTAAGCCAGCTCGCTTAAGGTGACGCCTTGAAGATTTTGGTTGCAAGGATACCGATTTTTCTCAAAATGACTAAAGCGAACGAAATTAAATTTATTGTAAGAATTCATCATGTATTTGACTTTATTTTCTCCATTGCATAACACAACTGGTTAACTTTTATAACACAAAATAATAAATCAAAAAAACCTCTTTAAAATAAGAGATTCCAATTTTACCGACATTGAGGATCGATTTGAGGTTCCAAAATTTCTACACATATTAATTGAAACTGATACTATAATTTGTACATAGGTTTTATGAAATATATTTTTAGTTTTTAAATTAAACAATAAAAACCATTTTGTCGCATACGCCCTTTCCGTTTACGCGGGTTTTCTATGAGAGGTCGCTATAGTAGGGAGCGAGACGCAGCACGTTGAATTTCAGATTTTTAAGCTTAACGCGGCGTCACCTTAAATTAATACTCGTCCGGCACGCACACATTCACACCACACTAAGCCGGCCGCCCGCCATTACGCTCCGAACCACACACACACACACACACACACACAGTTACGTCGCCGCCATTTTGGTGCTTCAATAGTTTCTTAGCGGCCATCTGTCCGCCTTTTTTTCTAGATCCATGCCCCTGGCAGGGAAAATATAATATTGTATTTTCTTTGCCCGTGGTGTTATGAGCGTCTATAGGCTACGGTAACCGCTTACTATGAGGTGGGCCGTAAGCTTGTTTGCCACCTATGTAGTATAAAAAAAGTCTGGGGGTATTATCTATTTATGTATATATTTAGAAAATTTGTAATGTAAGTAGTATATTGGTTATCTAGCTCTGTTTAGTTTGGAATCAGATGGCCGAGTGTGAGGAATGTCCCAAGATTATCTTAATCCTGAAAGTTTAGCTAAACAATATTAAATCACTATATATAAAATGAAAAGCTAAAAAGCATTTTCTTTTTTCACAAACAACTACTTAAAGCAAATTGTAGCAAAGTAGTCGAACTACAAACCTC
Organism: Tetheella fluctuosa; assembly: GCA_951216915.1. NCBI lineage: Eukaryota > Metazoa > Arthropoda > Insecta > Lepidoptera > Drepanidae > Tetheella > Tetheella fluctuosa. The sequence goes on from OX578214.1 coordinate 15,337,286, forward strand.
AAGCTCTCAACTCTGTGCAAAAACGCGAACTCAATGTGGCGCAATGGGTCACATTCACAACCGGGCGTCCTTGGCTCCAGATATAGCCAGCAGACTGCAGTTCAGTCAGACCGCAATATATAGAACTTAACAGCCCGTTATATTGTTACTCGAACTCTGCAACCGCGTGGTTCGTATCCTCTTTTCATTTATGTGCACAGAGTAGGTTGGAGACAGAGGTGAGTGATTTAGAATAGAATTAGGAAAACTTGTCTTCACTTTTTTACTATTCAATAATATCTACTAACCTATATAATAGACTAGCTTCTGCCCCGCGGTATCTACCGCGTTCCCGACGGATCTTATATTTTCCCGGGATAAAAAGTAGCCTATGTGTTAATCCAGGGTGTCAGCTACCACCATATCAAATTTCATCAAAATTGGCCCAGCCGTTTGAGTGTGAAGAAGTAACAAACATACAAACACACTCACAAACTTTTACCTTTATAATATTATAGTGTGATAAAACAAAGTCGGGTACATAACATAGTTACACCGTATATAACTCAAGAACGGCTGGACCGATTTTTATGATCATTGATTTGTTAGATTTGTCTCCGCCCCGAATAGCAGAATAACAATTAAAACATCGAAAAACATAAACCGGGAACGCGGAATATAAATGTAACAGTTTGTATGTTTGTGACTCAATCACGCATAAACGGCTGAATAGATTTGGATGAAACTTGGCACATAGATAGATCATACCCTGGAATAGCATATAGGGTATTTTTATCCCGGGAAAGCATAAGATCCCTCGGAAAAGCGGGTGAAACCGCGGAGCAGAAGGCCAGAAGCTGATGTATACATATTGTAATAACCACAGATAATCTAACCTACTGATATTATAAAGCTGAAGAGTTTGTTTGTTTGTTTGAACGCGGTAATCTCAGGAACTACTGGTTCTATTTGAAAAATTCTTTCAGTGTTCTTTCAAATAGGGATGTTTGGAAATAGTTACACTCTGCACAGGTGCACCTTGCATAATGTTTCTTTATTATATTTTTTTTTTTAGTTTTAGCCATTAGCGTATTCGCTATTATTTAATAAGAACTTGTTTGCGTTACATTTTATTATTTACTTTATATTGGTATTTTTCGTTTTGTTGTTATTGCATATTGTATCGTACATTTTGCTGTCTTTGAAAAAATATAGCCAATAGTCAGATAATTAAAAAAATAATAATGTAACCTTGCTGAGTTTCTTGCCGGTTCTTCTCAGTTGAAGGCTGACTTCCGAACCGGCGGTAACTTCAGTAAATTCAACCTTCATAAGTGCCCTCCTAGGGCCCAAACTGAATAAATGGCTTTGACTTTGACTATGACACCGTTTTATTAATTATTGTTTCACCATTACAAAATTATTCCAAGCTTAGTTAAACTTGTGCGGCATACATTAAATATCTATAAAATCAAAAAGACATGTACTACGGCTGCCAGTACACACATAATGATAAGAGTGAGTGAAGGTAGTATGGACAGCACTAGGTCCTTAATTACGATTTTAAACCTTATCGATGTAAATAACTAATTTCCCTGCACGCTGACAAGACATACTTAAATGATTGCTCGATATTAAAATGCTCCTCGCTTTTATCTATAGAAAAAACTGCAAAAAGAATAGTGCTTCCCAAATAAAATTCGACGGCTAATAAAAAATGAATGAAAACCGAAGCGGAAATAAAAGGCGATATTTCCGAAGATCCTACTTTATATCGTTTTCATATCTTTATAAAGTAACAAAATGCTTTTTTTTATAGTTTACTCTGCGACTATAACACTCTGCGCTAAAGTTATAGAAGGTTGTAAACATTTAATGGGGTAACTTTTACGATTGACGGGTTCGGCCTTTTTCGTGGGTGTGAGTGAGAGGGGTAATACACAAATTGTTTGAACGCTTGTTTTGTTCTTTATTTTTGTTTCGTGTTGAAATACATAACACAGTAATTGTGTAACTTTTAATTTACCTATTGGTTATAACTATGGTGAATCTGTAGCGGATTTTTATATGTATTTCACTTTTTTTTTATTCTTTGACAATGCTTGTGATTGACCACAATCTCACTATTATAAGTGATAATGTGGCCGAAGGTGGTAAGCACGTAAAGCCAGTACGTTACTGGGTCTCATGTTGCTTGTCGTTAGATTCTCAACTTGACGGTGGTAGCCAGCCAGGCGGGTACTACAAAGTACCCTACCACCGTGCTATTGTTTCCTCACGATGTTTTCCTTCATCGAAAGCTCACGTTTTTATTCGACAATGATCGCTAAACAATATTAAAAGTGTTATTTCAAAATGTTTAAAACACAAACAAAATTAAGCAATTTCCAGCTCGCATATAAATTTCATAAAGTATTTGAAAGAAACAATAATCATTATAAATCATTGCACATAAATATGGCAGATCTTTTATAAATGTACAGTGTACAACACAAGTATACAATTTAGGTGCTTTATAAATGCAGTATTTTTTGTAAACCTACCATTACTACTAAGTATTTCTACTATACTACTGTAATATTAATCATGTGTCAAATGCTTAACGGTTTTGAATGAATTTTGGCATACATATAGAGATCATACCTTGGAAACAATTAATTTTGAAATTGTTAAATGTTTGAAAAATAACAATGCCTCAATGTTCAGGTGGTAAAAATGTAACCACGTTTTCTTACCGATCCTTCTCAGTTGAAGGCCGACTTCCAAACCGGTGGGAAGGTACCTTTTTGTTGTTGTTTATTAAACAAAATTTATTATATGAAACCAGTGGCATCCATTTAAAGGTCCATGGTAATTCGCTATAAACCTCTATACACAAACTATTGTTGCTCATTGTACGTGAACCAACAATTATACATGACCTCTACTACCTGCCGGATAATATTCGCACATAACGAACGTATGTAAAACAAAATAGTATGTAATCACCAAAAGTAGGGTCAGCAAAAAGTCGATGATTACGATCACCTGCCCTGTCTGTACGTATGTTTGGCGAGTGCTTAATTTGTTGGTATTTAGTCATTAATAAATACCACAGATGCAGCTGTGATGTTCGGAAAAGGTTAGGGTTAGAATAATTTTGAGCTAATTACAAAACATCTTGAAGGATATTTTGTTTGTAATCGAACTAAGGAATAGAAAAGAGGGGTTTTGCCAATATATTATGTTATTTATTTAGTTATTTAGGGCTGGTTGGCGTGGTTGGTAAGATACCCTATCTATCACGCTGCAGGTCGTGGGTTCGATTCCCACTCAGGACAAACATTTGTGTGCATGAACATGTCTGTTTGTCCTGTGTCTGGGTGTAATTATCTATATATGTATGTATTTACAAAAGAAAAGAAGTATATGTAGTATATCAGTTATCTGGCTTCCATAGTACAAGCTCTGCTTAGTTTGGGGTCAGATGGCCGTGTGTGAGGAATAATGTCCCAGAATATTTATTTTATTTATTTATCAGAATCAATTGTGTTCAAATTGTGTGTCAGGTATCTATAATGTTAAAAAAATATTAGTTGCTATAGGTAAGAACTTTGAGATCTCTGATGTTTATTTATTAATAACTAGCTGTCCCCCGCGATTTCACCTGAGTTCCCATGAAAAATAAGTAGCCTATGTCTCTTCATACTATAGGCTATCTGCGTAATACATTTCATCGCGATCGGTTCAGCGGTTTGGGCGTGAAAAGGTAACAGACAGAGTTACCTTCGCATTTATAATATTATTAGCTGTCCCCCGCGGTTTCCCGAGATAAGTATGTTAATCCAGAATACATTCTATCTATGTGCCAAATATCATCCAAATTCGTTCTGTAGTTTTTGCGTGAAATAGCAATTATAGGATAGATGGCTATCCATCTATAATCCATCCTCACAACTTTCGCGTTTACAAGATACTAAAAATCCTAAAAACCAAAGGCTTCTTCCAATTAAATACAGTCCGGAAATAAAAACCAAAATTTCAACTTCCGCAACACAATTACAAGCTAATTACACAGTAAGCGATGCCAATTCAAATCGCGCTTAAAAAAGTAAATGTTTTCAGTGGGTTTCGGTGTTGATTGAAGGGCGGGGAAACGGAAGCGAGCTTCCCGCTTTAACTGGGTCACTGGTGGTGACGGGGCTTGGAATACCCCGGAGGGGGAGGGGGGTTGACAACACCCCCTTTCACACTTGTCACTCCAGTTCTCCTCATTAAGTAAGATAATAGTGGTGAGGAATTAAGTTACGATGGAGACTTTAAAATATGGAGCGAAGAAAAGGCATGCATTAATGGCGTTTTTGTTTATGTTGAACACTAGGCTTTATCTTTGGTTTCATCCGCGTTGTTGTAAGAACTAATGTGTTCATAGGAAAGTTCGTAGTGCTGTCAGGCTTGATATACCTACGGAAAAACAAAATATAGCAGGAAGGAAGATCATATAAATACGTATATGCAATTATTGGATTTCCAGACATACATATAATATATAAAAATAAAAAAAACTTATGAGAACATTAAATCTTGTAGGTACTCAATTGACCTCTAAAACATTGAATAATAAAATAAACCAAAAACAATTGCAAAAAAAGACCAAACAATTCCGATCGATTTACATTTATCGCAATAGATTTGCATCGATTACACATTACGACTCCGATTATCGTTTCGGCCGAAATCGTTCGCAATAATTGGGTTTTTTTACTCTAACACTAATTCCGTATGATTCGCATACGATTCGGACGGTTAAATGTCGACGAATCCGACACCTGTCGCTGCAAGCTCTGCTTCGCAGACGGATTTTGGCTAAAGATTAGTGGTGCGACGTTTGTTGAGATCAGTTATCGATAGTTATTATGAAGCAAGCATGCTTTAAGATTTATCGACTAGAAAGATTAGTACATTAGCTGTTTTGTTTTCATTAATAGGTTTGTGTTTAACCATAACACTACGGTAAGTTTGTGATGATGTGACACATAGCATAGAAGGAAATAAGTTCTCATGTGGAGGTGTTAGAACTCATTTCTAGTTTGGCAACACTTTTTCAACTTGAGGGTGGTAGCCAAATAAATAGGTTCAGCTATCTTCTATACTTCTAAAATTAATAACGATGGTGATAGAGACGTTGGATGCCAGTAAAGGAAAACATCGCGGGGAAACCATAGCTTGATGATAAGGTACTTTGTAGTATCCAGCTGGCTAGCAACCACCCTCAAGATAAAAGTCCATTGCCAAACTATACTTGAGAGTCAGATCCTTATAGGTTTTTTCCATATTTGGCCACACCATTACCTTCTGTGGCAAGATTGTGGTCAAACATAAAAAGCCGGCCAAGTGCGAGTTGAACTCGCGTACCGAGGGTTCCGTACAACCATGTAGGTATGTAAATAGTTTGTCCATCACGAGAATCTTAACGAAAAGATAAACTAGAATCAGACATAAACTCAACTTTTCCGTCGGTAAACTGTTATCCCCATACTTCGACATAGGTCGCGGTCAATTCACCAACTGCAAATAAGTTTAAAACGGTTTTCGGATTTATCCCTATACTTGTGCTATAAGACATAGCTTCTTGCCAAATTCCATGGTTCTAGGTCAACGAGAAGTATAGGTTTTGATTCCATTGCGAGTTGTTGCGAGTCTAAAAATATGGAGCATAAACGTCCGTATCTTTTGATTGCGTTGACATAGAAGTTTGATTTTTTCACAGCGCCAAGAAATTGAAAACCTGAGTATTTGATATTAATTTCAACTGCATACATCCACACATTCTTGAGAAAATGGTGTTGACAGACAGACAAACAGACGGATAGATAGACAGACAGACAGACTGACTGACAACGAAGTGAATCCTTTTATCCTTTTGAGGTACGGAACCCTAAAAACATAAAAATTAACACTTAAAAGCATAAGAAGGTTAATTCTAATCAAGAGACTATTAATAAAGAACAATATTTGTCTTACATAGCCATTGAATTGGAGCATCAAATATGAAGATTAATATGAAGGGGCGTGGACGTCTTCCATCATTCACTACTTCATTGTCTGTGCTTTGTAATTAATTAATTGCTGTCTTTGAGGTCGTTTTGGTCAAGTTTATTTTAGTATGATGATATTAGACAAGAGATTTGTTGACAAACAAAAGAAAAATAATAATAATACTCATATCTTCATTGCTTGGGCACAAACTATTACTTAGTAAGTACAATAAATTGCTATTTTATTTTTAACATACGGAGTTTTTGCGTATCGATAAAATCAATAATATTGATTTTGACAACACTATTGCTTGGTCATAATGGTCATTTCGGTAATGGCGTGTCGGACAATGCATGCGAATGCTTGGAACCCGCGGGACCCGGCCGGGAGCGCGGGGCGTAGGGTGCGCAAGGGCAGCCTCGTGCCCTTCACCGTAGGGTCACCTTGTGCAGGTACATGCGCGTGCGCCTATTGTCCGCGCAACCTGACACCGAAATATAACCTGCCATTACATCATAGGTAAAAACAACTTTATACCATGGCAAGAAAGACAACTTTCGTTTATTTCGGAAACAAAAGTAGATGCGTTATTCTAACGAGTTCCAAATTCAAGTCCAAATTTTAAAAATCCAATTGCATTTTATAGGTGAGCGTGACAGGATAATTTAGGAAAGGAAGAGTGGGGTCTGCCTTTTTTGTATCGTTTGTTCGGCGCTTGCGCATGCGATGTTAGTGTCTGGTATTGTTTTTGCGTTATTTTTTTGCGTCGCTTTGTTCTGTATTACACTGATACGTTTAATAGGTATCGAGTAATAAATACCAGCGTTTAAGACTCGTTTCTGGTGTAATTATACACGCCAAAATGTTTTGATCGGTGTATTGGATGTTTTTGTTGCAAATTTGAAATTTAATCGTTTAATTACGAGGTACATTGCCCGGGGAGGAATAACACATAAAACTTTATATGCAGACAGATCTGTTAGATTACTAACTAACATTAGATATACAATATATTATTAACATTTTATATTCTGTGGTTTATAATCATGATGCGTATCTTTAGTTAATATCATTTAACTAACTTACCGCCCCGCGGTTTCACCCGCGAACTATTTTACTCCCTTAGGGATGGAATTTTCAAAAATCTTTTCTTAGCGGATGCCTACATCATAATAGTTATCTGTATGCCAAATTTTAGCCCGATCCGTCCAGTGGTTTGAGCTGTGCGTTGATAGATCAGTCAGTCAGTCACGTTTTCCTTTTATGTATACAGATAATCATTACCTGCTGTGTCTGCGCCTAATAGGGCCATAATGCCAGGATATACCTACAATTACTTTGTGTTTTATATATTTTGCTAGCTGTTCCCCGCTGTTTCATCCGCGTTCCCGGTATAAAAAAATGGCATAAAACAAGCTGTAGCGTAGTTTTGAATCCATTGGTTACTGTATTTCAGTAGCCAGACTGATAAATAATTACTTATCCTTGGATAATTTTCACCCGAACTAAGTAGAACTTGTACTATGGTGATGGTCTCTTAACATATATTACTACATAATGTGAAATGAACAGATATATTCTTGCACCATTTATGTCCTGGGTGAGGATCGAATCCACGCCAACCGACTCGTACATCCACACGAATCATTTCAGTGAGTAATACACTCATATAATAAGCATGTATGTAGACATTCTGTTAAAAATACAGGAATAAAAAATACAATACTGAGAATCGATGACGCCTTCTGGATAATTTTTTCCTCCTGCTATAATTTTCCACTTCGAACTGCACTGGATGCGTCATATTCAATGCATGGGAAAATAACTTTTTCTTTATTATTTGGAATGGTTGTCATTGTTTCTGGCAATCATTAATTCTACTGTCTTTTGTCGGTTTATAAATATTTTGTGGTTAAAGGATTAGGGTGTATTTTTACTGGAGTGGTGAGAATTGGAAAGATCTAGCTAGATGATATTAAATTAACGTCACGTCACGTCTTTGCCTTGATCCACCAAGGCCTTCGCTTCCTGTTTCAAAGGAAATGCAACCTTAAGTAGTTCTTCAAAATTAAACAAAAAAATATTTTATTAGTAGGTATATCAGGTTTTTGATTATATTAACAACTAGCTGCCTTCCCGCGGTTTCACGTTTACCCGAGATAAAAAGTAGCCTATAGCCTTCCTCGATAAATGGGCTATCCAACACTAAAATAATTTTTCAATTCGAACCAGTAGTTTCTGAGAATAGCGCTTTCAAACAAACAAACTCTTCAGCTTAATATTGGTGTCGATTAAATTAAATAGTATTATTTTTTTAAACATAGTTTTTTACTATCGATAAATATAATTGTCAATAGTTCTTGATAAATAACATAGGTAATAGAATAATTTAGAAAATGATCCTATATCTAGTAGTATAATTAAACGAGAAAAGAAAAATCGACGCAGAAATATTAGCAGACAATTATTATACTTAATACATATATGTAAATGTATGCAAAGTTTTTCTAAATAGTTCTTTATTGAATCAAGTTCATGTTTAAATAAATAATTTTAATCTATTGATGCTACATGTGCTGCCATCTACACATTATTTGAATATAATAAAATGCATTTGTTTCAAACAGCTGTGATATTCATACGATATTCATATTATTTTGTATTTTTTTTTTATTATAAGCGTCCGTTTGGCCACAATATCTCTATAAGTGCTAATGGTCATATTAAGCACCATGGTCACCAGATCATACAGCCTAGAAATTAACCTCTCTGGTTATAGATATTATGTTTTTTTTTTCTAAAAAATTCAATTAAAGCAGGATATTTATTGTTTGTTTCACAGGAATCATCACCTACATTGACGCTTATATCGTCAAAGGTAAGTAAAATCATTGGTATTGTCGAGATTGTCATTTATCATTGCTTATCCAGTGAAGCAAATAATATCCTGCGCTAGAGTTGTATTATTTTTTTATTATTATTTGTGTTTGGTGTTTATTATATGGATAAAATATGTGGTAAATGCATGCTAGACGCGTCATCCCCATCGCTATGTATGTGGTATTTTGTATCGGTGTATTTTTAATTAAATATTGTCTTTGTTTGTAATAGTACTAATTTTATAATAATATTTTGGTGTTGTGGCAATTAATACTATTTTTACATCATTCAAAAATAGAATATACAAATTTCTCTTTATAAATATTTAGGTTATATCAAAATGAGTTGAACAATTAAATAAAATAACGTAGTCTAGATAGTTTTCATAAATTAATTAGAAAATAGTTAGTACCGTTTTCACGCAGTAAGGCCAATAAAAATCGACATAAATATAGAATTTATTGGCCATAATGTTTTTGCTAAAATGTTGCCTACTTAATGTCAATACGGCCTAGACTCGGCGCATACTAGACGTCTCTCGTAAAATTGGTAACATACTCGTTAATAATTATTTGCAATAAAATACTAATTTATAGATAAAATAAAATAACTTACGTTCTATTTGTAATTATAACTGGTTTATTTGAATAACAAGAAAAACAAAGCAACTTAAATGATATACCTGTGTTTCGTTTTAATTACTTCGATTATATATTTTTTATTATAGTTTAATCAAAGTGGTTTATGGGCAAAAATAATTACCAGTTGAACTCATCTCTACTTTCACAAACGCATATAGTTTCAAATATCTTTGTCACTCACACTCGCAACTCCATATTATATAATTATACATAACACAGTATACGATAGCAACAGTAATACAAGTTGGATAATATATTTTTACCATTTGCAAAGTCAAGTGTTTAACAAGTTTGGAACTATCTGATAATCAAATATTAGCATTAATAAGACTTTAATGAAAAAATGTGACGTTTAAAAACATTTTTTTTACATTTTCACACCTTTGAAGCGTTCTATTAGGCAAGTGCAACGCGTGCTTGTCAGACAGATGATGTGTCTATAGGAACTTTGAAAGTAAGACGAAAGGAAGGAAATATTTCTTATTAAAATCAGGTAAGTACCTACGTTCTCTCAGTCCAGAATCACAAGGGGTTAATCTTACGGTCTGGTAATTATAAGAAGTCCTTTTTGACGTTTAAGAATCTTAGATTATTTACTTAAATATGTCTAGATGGACACGCTATTAGTAGCGTTCTTTAGAGAACTAAAACAAAATGGCCAATATTTTTGCACTGGTGTGCGTTACAGCTAAGACATATAACTAACCTAAGTTAAATATTATAGAAAGATTTACTTTGATACTTGACAGTAAAGTTTAAAGTAATTTCTTTTAATGAACCGAATAAAGATATATGAATTCATCATAGAATTTTTCGTGAAGGAATACATCGTATAAACCTCGAATTCCTGAGAAGTCAAAATTGGAATAAGGCCGCACTTCGTTGTAAACTGGTCTGTTTTTATAAAGTTAGCTTACTGATCCAGCTTGTACTGTGGCGTCAGTAAATGACGAGAGTGACTAGACTATGAACCTAATCACTTTTCTACAAGCAACTGTTTGTGTAGAATGTTTTCGTATCTATTTCGGTCCATTACTGTTATAATACTGTTTCCCAGTTGTATAGATCACGGATCTCATGTCTGGGGACGATTGCCATAATTTATTTTAATTAAAACAGGTTTTATCTGATTCCACATGTTTCAAAGTCGACGAAATCACTTTCTTGTGACTCGTATGCCTATTATACCGCCGTATTTCACCGCGAAACAGTTTTTAAATATTAATTAGTGAAATTATTGACACAGAAGAATTGGGTTTATTATTTCTGCTCTTTAGGCAGTTGTCATGATTTTTTTTAAATTTATTTATATAAAATCTTGTTTGCTGGGTTTTTAAGTAGTATTATTACAACTAAGCATGTATATTAGCTTAAGTGACTCGTAAATATTGGTATAAGAACCATCCTAGTACAGTTACGGAAATAATAATATTTTTTTAATCGTGAAATATTTAATGCAATATTTAATCGAAATCTTTTTTATACTACTTTAAATCTATTAATAATGCTTGATATATGGTTATTAGGTATACCTATAAAACAGTACACGGACTGACTGACAGGTAACATGCAGCCTAAACCGGTGCATCTAAATATTAGATAGGAGAAAATATTCTTTGAGTAGCCTAGGGGTACGTTATGGCGGATTTTTCCGAAATTCAACCTCTAAAAGGAGATCGTAAGTAAATCGTAAGTTAAGATATTTTAAAGCTACTAAAATGTTACGTACTTAGACGTTTTTTTTATATTCTGAGATTTCGAAAATCTTTTTAACCTTATAAAAAAATATTTATATGGTAAGTACCTATAATAACTTTTATCGTGAATAAATAAATTAAACAAAAACTATTTCTAACTAAAAATTTACAGACATAAAAAGTAAACGACATAAAAATACCTTAATTAAACATACCTTATTTTACGCGTTTATGTGGGATTTTCTCTTAAAGTATTGATTGAAATTGTATATTGTTACGTACAAAGAATATTTGAACCAATACAACGTATTATGATATAGGTGTTATCTCAAAGTTGCACACCTTACTTCACGAGAAAATCACTTTCGAATCTAATTTCAACGTATGGTACCTTGATGACGGTACCCTAGGAGGCAATGTGGACACAGTACTCAGATCTCTTTTAGACAAACTTAATTCCATTGGACTTTGCTTAAATACGTCTAAATGCGAATTACTTATTTCGGATACCTGCCCTCTAAAAACGCATGCTATAGACGAATTTAAAAAAATTGCACCGAACATCAAAATTCTAAATAAAAGTTCACTTCGCCTTTTAGGTTCCCCAATTTTTAAGGATTCAGTGCCATCTTTTATAGATGAAAAGATTCAAAATTTTAGCAATGTTTCGGATCGCCTTTTAAAAATTAATACACATTCGGCTTACACGGTTATCAAATACTGCCTTTTCGTCCCTAAATTCACTTACTTCCTCCGCTGTTGCCCACTCTGGAACCACCCAACCCTTTTACAGAGCTTGGACAACATCATAAAAAAACCCTCTCATCAATTTTAAACATAAATTTTGATGATCGGACCTGGACTCAGGCTTCCCTACCCATAAGGTCAGGCGGTCTGGGTATTCGCAAAATTTCCAGTTTATCACTTCCAGCTTTTTTGTCCTCAGTCAATAGTACACAAAAGCTAGTCTTTGACATCCTTAATACGTCGATTCCATCATCTGACATAGCGCATTTGACTGAGGCAAAAATGGCTTGGACAGTAGCCTGCCCTAATTCTAATTTACCCACTAACCCATCCTCACAGAGGCAGTGAGACGGGCCGCTCTGCGAGCTAGTACGGAACAAACTTATTGAAACGTCAACTAGCCACGCGGATCGCGCCCGTCTCATTGCCGTGTCAGAATGGGAATCTGGCCTTTGGTTGCGAGCGCTTCCGTCAGCAAACATCGGGACTCTACTCGATCCATCGACTTTCCGGCTTGCATCTTGTCTGCGTCTTGGTGCACCTATTTATATGTCCCATCGCTGCCAGTGTGGCACTTTTGTCGATCAGCTTGGCCACCACGGGCTATCGTGCGTAAAAAGCGCAGGCAGAATTCCGCGCCATTCTGACCTCAATGACATCATCCGCCGGGCTCTTGCCAGTGCTCACGTGTCAGCTATTCGCGAACCGAGTGGCTTGATGCGGGATGACGGTAAGAGACCCGACGGAATGACGTTGATGCCCTGGAATTTGGGGCGTCCCTTAGTATGGGACGCAACTTGTGTTGATACTCTCGCACCGTCCCACCTTCCAGAGACTGTCAAAAGGGCCGGTGGCGCGGCTGTCTGTGCCGAAAACCACAAGCGGCGCAAATATAGTAACCTTGATGGGGGCTATATTTTTGAACCGTTTGGGGTTGAGACGCTGGGGCCGTGGGGGTCAGGAGCCCATCGAATGTTTCGCTATATTTCTAAGCGACTGATCGACGCTTCTCGTGACCAGAGGGCTGGTGAATACCTCGGCCACAGGATTAGCATCGCCATACAGCGTGGCAATGCCGCTAGCGTTCTGGGCACACTACCAACTGGCAGCGATTTAGATCAGCTTTTCTTTTTGTAAATAGTTTTAAATTAAGATGTGTATTTTTTGTTCTTGTTTTTATTGTAAAATATAGTATTAAAAATGATTAATTACTGTGCCATAGAGGTCTAGATACCTACTCTGGGAGATTTTAATTTCCTATACTTACCTAAGTTCATATCTTGGTAATATTATATATTCTTAGTTCAAGCATTACGTGTCGTTGAAAATGTTATATCTTTATGTACCTATCATATTATCTCCGTAAAATACATGCTTTCGAATTGTACTAAGTAGGTATATATATTTATGCTCGTGACGTTAAATAAAGTACATTTTAAGTACATCCTTTCTACAAATTCAAATGCAGCTAACAGCAACACAAATTTCGTTTCCTTAAAATCTCTACATTACCTTAAAATGTGAAACAATAAGTTGTTTACTGTTTAAAATGATTGTGGTTTGTGTGAATAAATATTTATAACATAAAATGTCGAGATCTGCACTCGTAGAAGTGTCTATGACCTTAGAATACGTCATGGGTCAAATATACGGTTACATACGACTCTAGAAGTTGTCTCTCTTCTCATTGAATTGTAATTTTCTGTTTTATTTATAATGTACGAGCTACATAGTCACTTGTGAGTAAGGAAACAGACTGTGTTGGTAACGAATTATTTTAGTTTGTTACTGTGAGGTTTTGGTAGCTTCACACGTAATTAATGAAACGTAATATTCACACTTACTGAAAATCATTATGACTGTCTGTTTGTTTCATTCATCCGATTGCGATGAAGTTTTGATGAGTTATTGTGCTCACGCCCGCAAAGACGTCTCATTAAAAAAACATAAAGAGGCTTTGTAACGCACACCGGTGATTAGTTAATTAATTGATAAGACTTTAAAAAAATATAACTCTTCTCTCTCTACCGCTGTCAGAGTAAAGTTCATACCAATTTATATTTGAATGTTTTTGGAGCATTTGTTTCTCGCGAATCGTGGGTATGATTACACCCCAGTAATTCATGATGTATCCTAGAGAATGTAAAAGAAAAAGAGGTAGACCACAAAAAAGATGGGATGACGACATAAGACAAGTGGCAGGCGTCACATGGAAAAGAGTGGCTCAAGAAAGGCATGAGTGGAAAAGGTTAGAGGAGGCCTTTGTCGACTGGCAAACAGATTTACTTACAGAAAATAAGTAAAATTCAAATAAGAGACTAGATTAAAGTTTGCATTAAATTTAAGTTTTCTATGTATTTTTTCATATAATTGTAATATGGATCTGAATAAAAGGCTATCTTATTATTATAAGTCATGTTGTAACCAAAGGTTAAGATTTTTTTATGTCAGAGAGCTGACAAGCAGGAAAGCATTCCACCTTTTTTATACTACATAGGTGGCAAACAAGCTTACGGCCCACCTGATAGTAAGCGATTACCGTAGCCTATAGACGCGGCAAACGGGCAAAGAAAATACAATATTATATTTTCCCTGCCTTGAGACCTCACGCGTTGCCAACCTTGAGACGTGAAGTTGTTAAGTATCCTGTGCCTGTAATTTCACCGGGTCTCTTTATAAAGCCTAGAAGGTAACTGGCTCCTAAGTGTTGGAACACACCAGTGGGTGTAGCCTGCCATCGCCGTCAAACAAAACTGGATCTCAAGTGCAGTTTAAAAGTCAACTGTTGCTACTTGATAACAGTAAAGGATATGAAATCAATATCATTCAATCTGTAATTTTATTAATTTTAAAGTACAAAGCATTTTCTCAAGATTACTCATCGATTTCTTAGAACAACTTAAGATTTCGCGTACTATTCGTTAAGTAATGCTTCGACAATTGTATCCGGATGGTATCATCGCACTTGGCATGCCTGTCTCATGAATATCTAGCTACTTTCTTTAATAATGACACATACAGTCACTCGATTAACTTTCATAATTTTTTAATGTCAGAGGACTGGCAAGCTGGCCGTCCGGTCCATCTGATGGTATATGGCTACGCGTCGCGTTTTTTATACAACATTGTCGGCAAACAAGCATACGGCCCGCCTGATGGTAAGCGGTTACCGTAGCCTATGAACGCTTGCAACACCAGGGGTATCACTCACGCGTTGACGACCCTTTCCCCCCTCCCCGATGAGCTCTGTTGAATGTTGCCGACCTTTGTAAAGTCTACAGCGGAATTAGTACTTTTCTAAGACGATCACTGCATTCATACATATGAATGGAGAAGAGAAAATACAACTGGTCAATTAATTCTACTCAAAATAAGAAAAAAGATACCCTTAATTTTATTTTATGCTTGGAGCTAAAAGTTAGTTAAACACCCATTAAAATATTTAAGCAATATTACTCACAAAGTTTCCCTTTAAATTATTATTACTCATAAACCAATCAATTTCTAATGCCACTTAAAACCCCACTACTGGATAAAGTGCAGTAATAAAGTCAATATTCCGTAAATAATGTTTAAGACAACAGTTAGTGCAAATACTGAGATGTGATTGTTGTGAGTCATGCGCTCGCGCAGCATGGTGTGGCGGAGCGCCGCGTAGTTGAGTTGTTTTCGTACGGCGTCGCCGGATGTACTGCGCGACGACTCCCGCGCATGCCGACACTTTGAGTTAGGAAACTATTGGAAGTGTCACTTGACTGTATAGATCTACGTTAAGTAGACCAATGATATAAGATAAAGGTCGCGTGAGGTAGTGATGCGATGTGATAGCTAGAGATACATCAACTTGTGACAACTGTTACCCCTCCCGCACCGCGCAACTACCTCAGGAACGGTCTCAGTAAGCGGAGGAACGGTCTCAGTAAGCGATCGAGCTATAATATAGTGTAGCATAGTGGGCATGCACCTGTTACCTTGATGCTGTAGATTCGAGTTCCTAACTCTCAGGTAAAAATAAGAAGGAATGAAAATACGAGTAAACTTCATAAACATTTACGGATTCACCACCGAAGGACAACATTTTGAAGGAACTCGCATATCCGAGATGCAAAAATCCAGAGGTATCTGTCAGCACTGGGCTTGCGTGGTGGATTTATAGTTCATAAAACTTTTATACCTGTTATAGAAGTCAGAGCGATATGATGATTCAAATGAACTTTATTGCAATGTGATAAGATATATTTTCTTATTACTCTGACATTAGTCACAGGTGTCAAGAACTATAGATATGGCGTTTCCCCAGTTGTGAGGGGAGGCTTTATTTTTTACGTACTTACTATGTATCCCAGTTGGTTGATAAGCTTATCTAGATGGTAATTCTGAGAGATTCTGTAGGGGACATGATAAAAAAAAACAATAATAAAAATGCCCATGTCTGGAACTCTTTATAATTCTACATAAGAAATCACATCCAAACGTCCAGTAAAGTACAAGTGAAGTGTCTCTGTCGCTACTAGAAATAGCTGCTAGTAGACTAAATGAGGAGGGGGGCGAAGGACTAAAGAAGGGGGGAGTCTGCCATTATACGCTTCCGTCGCTGGGAGCACGTGGCATTGCGTTTTTTTTTTGTATCTCATTTTATACTCGATTAAAGGTTTTGTATGAATAATGTTTTTCGGGCTCCACATCCTTCTTTAAACGATGTCGGATTGTTATGTTTCGAGCATGTTATTTGGTGTGATTCCGGTGCTTGTTAATGGAATTATTGTTACGATAGTTCTTTTATTGAACACGGTTTCACCCGCATTACCGGGATAAAAAGTAGCCTATAACTTTCCTCGAGAATTGGGCTATCAAATGCAACAATATTTTTTCAAATCCAATTGGTTGTTCCAGAGATTAGTGCTTTCAAACAAACATAGATAGTATAAAATAAAGTCGCTATCTGCCTTTGTCTGTTTCTCCGCTTACTTCTTCTAAATCACGCAACGGATTTTGATACGGTTTTGACTAATAGAAAGAGCAATAAACGAGGAAAGTTTTTTTAACATTTTTTTATACACCGCATTGTTGGCAAACAAGCATACGGCCTGATCGTAAGCGGATACCGTAGCCTATGAACGTTTGCTACACCAGGGGTAGCACTCGCGCGTTGCCGACCCTTCCTCCCTCCCCGATGAGCTCTAGCGACCTTACTCGCGCGCAGGAACACAACTACAAGTTATTTGGCTGCGGTATTCTGTAAGGTGGAGGTACATCCCCAGTCGAGCTGCTCTTTAAGCGACATATCGCTATGCTCTACCCCTCTTAAAACTTCTTAAGACTTCACCTGTGTTTGATGACCTATCTAAATAATATTCTAACTCGTATTCCGTCAACCGACAATGGCTAGTTTTTTTACTAATAAGCTTGTGTAGTGAGATCATGTGGTCAAAGGTGGTAATTATATAAAGCCTAGAAGTGAAATAGCTTAAATAAAGCTGCCGGAATCAAGTAAATCATAAGTAAGTCAACCATAAAACATACAACTTTACTATTTATTGCGTCATACGTACACAATCAATTGATTCTGGTATAATGATAGTGATTCCAAATGCCGGTCTTCCACAACTGCCCACGGCCTTTAATCTTTATAAAATTTCAACAAACGGTGCGATAAGTAGACTGGTCGAGCTGCTATATGTATACAAGCTGGTATGTACTAGTGGGCTTCGGGCAGCGACTAGCGGACATATTTCACGTGATGGCGATGTAGCAATACCGTCGCCAACAAAAATAATACTAAATGAGTGTGGGTGGGATGCACTCGCTGTGACGTGGAGGTGCGAAGATGTGTCACTGTTGGATAAGTTACTTGTCAGAGTAAATGATTACCGGATTTACGCTGAGATAGAGACTTTTGACCCCGAAAAATTACAAGTACTTATGTATTGATTGATAGAGACAGATTTCGCGGCATAATAAATGGCATTTATATAGAAATCGATATATAGATTGATAATTAAAAGAAGAAGACGATAGGATAAAGAAGATGTTGAACTTCTATGGTGTTCTTGGAGACGTTCTTTACTATGATACGTTTTGGCAAATTTTTAGGAGTCATTTACAAAAAAGTATTTGATTCATAGCTGGTTTCTTATATTCAGCCGTTACCGTCTACGTTTTCTTTTTTTTTTCATAATTCAAATTTAGAATTTTACGTTATGTTTAACATTTGAAGATCGTAAAGCATTACTTGAAAATCTGTCACCAGTTCCTACTGGTGAGTTCCGATTGAGAAATAGTTCCTTTCTATGCTTTTGTATTTACTATCATCAGTTACCTTGGTTGATTGGTCTAACTCAAGCTGTCTCTTTCTCGTTAAATTAGCAACACAACTGCCGCATCCAACTCAAAAATATGTCGCCCTATTTTTTCATATATCTACGTGTTTTTATAATGTCTCAGTAAAGTTTTATCTCTGCTCTAAGATTATTCACGAGTTCGCTGAACGATATATTTACACTTTTTACTTTTACTACGTCTCTTTTCACTTCAATAACACATTCGGCTCTTATTTCGTTGATTTATTTTCGTGTGGCCCTCTCTATTTGCTCTCTCGGCTTAAAGGACACTAAGGTTATACGTTACGACTATTTTATTACATACTAGCTTAAGCCCTACGGTTTCACCCGCAATACCGGGATAATAATAACGTCGATCCGTTGCTGCGTGAATGATGATCTAACATACTTATAATAAGGGATATAAATGTATGAATCATTTTCTCATAGGTATATCACTAATTAGGAGTAGCTTATAATAGAACTGGCGTTCTAAATTTCATTATTATAGGTACCGCGGTTTCACATGCTATTCAATATTTTCCCCTTTAGGGATTGAATATTGGAAAATCATTTCTTAGTACACCCCTCCGCTAAAAAAGAAGCTCCAAATAATATGGTTTAGACTCCGCGTTGAACTTTCATTAGTGATCTGTCAATTATAAATTGCTGATGCGTTTCAAACGTCAAAAATTGTAAGAAATAACATAATATGTATAAGTCAAGATGGATAGCGTCTTTAGTATAGAAGCTATTTAGAGCATTTCTTCTTCTACCATTATTTAGCTTATCTTTAAATATATAATAAGAACACAACAACACAGAATCTAAGCCGCTGGTCCTAAAAACACGAGGTATGTTCCTTTTGTGACGTAGGGATGTACTAAGAACGAATTTTCCGAAATACCATCCCTATGGGGATAAAATAGCGGATTGCAGGTGAAACGACATGGTGGAAGGCTAAAATAATGTAATCTATTGTAAGAAAGAAGTCTGAAAACTGGTTCTCTTTTGTTCAACGCCATCTAGTTAGCGTACCCATAAAGTTTTTATAATAAAAGAATAACAACGTGAGTTTATTTTTACAATTACTATGTCGTGTATAGGATTATACCTACGTTTTATTTGTGATGTAACGCTGGTAAGCTTCCATGGGTGGTATGAATCACGTATCGCTATGGTGGATTATTTAGAGATATCTATAGTGGGGACTATTAGGGACACAAGGATCAATTACCGTATTTATTGAAGTGTAAACTTCTTTTAGCGCGGTACGCATATTTTTAGATGAGGTAAAACCTCTGGACTCGCGACACCGAGACGCAGTTTGACATTTAGTTTCTTTTTTTTTCTCCCATTAAAATAATTGCGGCCAGTTATGTCGCTAGTCGCTGTCAGTAGTTTTGGCGCCATAACAAAACAAACTCACTCAGAAAAAAATGATAATGATGATGATACAAGAGCTCAATCTCAATCTCAATTTCTCAAAAAAAAAAAACCGTTTTCACTTCTGTCGGCACTCCCGGAGTGCAACTTTTTTACTCTTAACCTGTCTTAAAAATCTGTCGCCAAACACCACCGGTGAAAATATTTTTTATTCAAATAGGACTTCACAAGCACTTATGGAATAGTCAGACTCTAACGCACGGTTCAGAAGGTTGCTTTTGCTGAGAAGAGCCGGCAATATTCTAATTCTAATAAACTTAGCAATTATTCTTTTCAATACCAACTCAAAATTACATACAGTTATTTATCTAGTCTCGCTGACACTATTTGTGTATTATTATGATGTGTTCCGGCAACTGAATATGAGAGTCAGTTCCTTCTAGGCTTTGTGTGCTTACCACCTTCGGCCACATCATCACTTACCACGGTGTTATGAAATAAAATGAAAATGAAATGAAAATATTTTTTATTCAAATAGGCCTTCACAAGCACTTATGAATAGTCTGACTCTAACGCACGGTTCGGAAGGTTGCTTTTACTGAGAAGAGCCGGCAAGAAACTCAGCAATTACTCTTTTCAAAACCAACTCAGACTTATTACATTAAATTATTTATCTAGTCTCACTGACAATATATGTGTTATAACAAAAAAAAAAAAACAAACAAAATGATGAGTGACTAGTTAATAAATAGATAGCAAATTTAAGCAGACCAGCCCCCACAAGCAGCACCGTTAGGTGACAATATCCACCCATCGTCTGTACATTCATGCATGTATCTGACTTACCGCCAGACTCATTATGTTATAATTTTTACACCTGTCAACTCTAGACATAAAAGACGCTATCCAATTTCGCTGGATGGCATTAAAAGAATTAGCCCGAGCCTCCTCGTACATTTCTAAAGTGTGTTAAGGTGACGCCGCGTTAAGCTTAAAAATCTGAAATTCAACGTGCTGCGTCCCGCTCCCTACTATAGCGACCTCTCATAGAAAACCCGCGTAAACGGAACGGGCGTATGCGACAAAATGGTTTTTATTGTTTAATTTAAAAACTACAAATATATTTCATAAAACCTTAGTACAATTTATAGTATCAGTTTCAATTAATATATGTAGAAATTTTGGAACCTCAAATCGATCCTCAACGCCGGTAAAATTGGAATCTCTTATTTTAAAGAGGTCTTTTTGATTAATTATTTTGTGTTATAAAAGTTAATCAATCGTGTTATGCAACGTACAAAATAAAGTCAAAGACATGATGAATTCTTACAATAAATTTCAGTTCGTTCGCTTCAGTCGTTGTTGAGAAAAATCGGAATCCTTGCAATCAAAGGTCTTCAAAGCGTCGCCTTAATATTCATAATAGAGTCTTCTTTTTTCTTCTGTCTTCTTCTTTAAAACACTACAGTAGCGTTTTAGGCCCATCGAATGCTTGAAGATGTTATTCTAGGCTACACGTATGCCATCGTGCGTATTTTTTCTGTTAATGAAGACAAAATTCTGCGAGTTAACCATCAATAATATCTGGTGTTCATTTCGTGAGCAAAAGACTTTGTAAACGTAACGAAAGTATGGTATTTGTATGTAGTGACCATTGCAAAGTGGCCTTCGGTTTAATATATCGCTGTGAACATGAAGTGAGAGCAGTTGAAACCAAAATAACTGAATAATATAATTATGTCGATGAAAAATAAAGGCGTGCGTGAAAATAAAATAAGATGCACATACCTATTATCAACATAGCAAATGATCATAGAAACATATAAATATGTCGCTTACACAATACGCACATCGGCGAATAAATGCAAATAATATTTGTATTCGCGTATCTAAATCATAATAATGTCAAAAATGGCGCCCGCCCTCGACACATGCGTGTGCGCAGGCACGTCCGGTAAAGCGTAAATAAAAATGTGACAAATGTTTGAATTACAAGAAGTGTGCGCAAACTCAATTATTTATAGAGCATTCCGTGTACTTGAAATGTTTTAGAAAGATGATCTCGGGCTTAATTTCTATGTTTCTATGTTTGATATGATTTAGATATTTTTTTAAACGTACCTTGTGCAGACTGTTTTTTTACTTCCTTCAGCTACAATGTACTACAATAAGGTAGTTATTAAATTCATAAGTATATTTAATGCAACTCTTGTAAAATTCCAATTGTCCCAAAGAAATCTCAATTATGTGTAACTATGTATAAATCCTTAAAAATCTAGTTTAAAACTATATAAACAAAATGCATCATACTCCTTAATTTGCTTGAATATAATCATGGCTTACAATACTCATTATTTACAAACCAAGAAATCCGCTGCCGGACCCGGATGTGCCTAAACGACAGGTCAACTGATTCTATAACAAGAAAAAAAAGTAACACTCAAATCTGTACGTAAAATGGCAAAATTGCAATTTACCATGTTCGTGCCAATAATGGCCAATCAAGGTGGTTTTTACTTTACTTTTATAGACAACAATTCGATAGTATTTAATTAAAAACACTTAACTGTACAACTTTAAAGAAACACTAGTTGTTTTAAATAATTAAAATAAATACGATTTTTATTTATTGTCGGCGTGTTATTTGGTAAAAGTTTTGCGATTGGTCGCGGTCTAGTCGTGCGATATACACGCAATTCGCGAAATAATAAAAGGCAATTATAATACATATCTTGAGAGCGCATTTATGGCGCCTTACCCCATAAAATAACAGATCGTTAGTCGTGTAACAGATCCGTCCGTGCAATTTCTTAAATGCTGGCTTCAATTGCGAACGTGTTAGTTTTTATTGAGCTTTAGGTGCAATGACTTACAGAATACTATAAAAATATATCGTTTGTCCTAATTGAGTATGATGATATCGATAAATCATTGTACAGTTGGATTTAAAAAAAAAAGAAACGATACTTTATTGCACTCAACCAATCAACACAGCTGAAGGTTCTAGCAAACCTCATTTCGTTATCACACATAATTTTCATCATTCGTACCTAAACATTAAAATAAACCTTTATTAGAGTTATATTCAAATAAAATAAAAGTCAAAAGCATGCAACACTCAAGCACCGTCAATTACACTTGGTCGATGACTTACCCAAACCCAAAGGGCGAGTAAGCAATAAATATGATGTCTAAGTTGTACGAAGTAGTGGCAAAGTTCTCATAAAGAGTAATGAAAAATCCCCACAATGTTTTTGACACTCGGCTTTCACGGCGCTGGCGCTGATGCCGGCACGTGGGGTCAGGCGGCGATGTCGGCGCCTCGCGTGCGCACCCTTAATTGCTGAACTTGCTACCGGCGTGTCTTACGCTGTGCTGCCTTTGAATGGTCGAGTTACTAGCTTGCATAATATTCCTCGTCGCCAGTGAGTTTAGAGTTGGGCACTTTTTGAGATATCCTTTTACCGGTCAACTATTATTCGCAGCTCACACGTATAGTGTCTTTTCAGTGATGTTTTTCCCCCTTTTTCATTACATGACGGATGTTAATTCCTATAGACCAAGGATGTACCACCTTTTCAATGGAACTTGTATTTGTTGATGTATAGATTTATATATAAACTAGCTGTCAGTCACGGTTTTACTTGTGTTCCCAGAATAAAGAGTAACTTATGTTGGTTACCATGCCCCAAGCTACCTGCGTACCAAATTTCATCACGATTAGTTGTGCCGTTGAGGCGTCAAGAGGTAACAGCAATTGCGCCACTTAACCCGTCGTAACACGTTTTACAAGCCATTTGATCTAACAAATAATTTGGTGTGATGATAAGAAACTGAACGCATCTGCTTATTTTTTAAGCCCATCCAACTAAAACAATTTGTCAGCACGACAACTAATTGCTCCGTCTTTCAAGCTTGCAACTTACCGTGAATATCAAACCAGTAACTTAAACGTGGCTACACGAAAAGTGCGTGTGTTAGGTACTTACTCGCCCAAGTTTGATGTACGAAATTGTGGGATTGTGTGAAATAGATACTGGTCTCCTTCTACTAACTTTGGGTTGCCGTTTGGAATTGAAAATATAACTCCCATATTATTATATTACCATTACTTTGAAACTTTGCTCCTTTATTTATTTCCCCTTTGTGGTCAACAGTTATTATTTCAGAATGTAAAACTTCTTATGGTTTTGTTATTATTCGTGGCTGTACGCGTAGGAATATACTATAGTATAGTATATTATAGTAGTTATATAGTAGGTTTTTTTTTTATATAAGCTTGTGTTTGTCCACAATCTTGTCAAGTGATGATATGGCCGAAGGTGGTGATTTTTTCTTAGTTAAAACTCAAAAAATATTTCATACCTGATCTCTACGTACAGTTGTCGTACAATAAAATAGTGCTGGTATCCCTACTCCCTAATATTTTGAATGCGAAAGTTGTTCGTTGGTTTGTCATTCTTTAACACAGCTACGGAGCAATGGATCGATGTGGAATTTTTGAACTTTTTTGCATAGAGAAGAGATAGTTTATGGACTGGAGAGTTACATAGGCTATTATGCCGGGAACGTGGGGCAAAATCTGGTTTCGTATAAAATTATAATGCACTAGCTTTTCCGCGCGGTTACGCCCACGTTCCCGGGATAATGTAGCTTTCTAATGGTGAAAGAATTTTTGAAATCTGTCCAGTAGTTTTTGAGTTTATTCGTTACAAACATACAAAAATATAGATCTTTCCTCTTTACTATAGTATAGATTAGTATAGAAGTATAGATAAAGTACCTACAAATAGATACGTCTATTATATATATATATATATATATATACCGATTCAGAACATCTTACTATCCCGCTAATGTTTTCCAATAGCTAGATAGCATAAAAAAAAACAGAATAAAATATAGAATACTCTCATCCCGGCACAACATTAGATCTGTTTAGAACGCGATTAACACCGCGGGGTGGATGCTAGCGGTTTTATACTTAGATGTGATCTTAACATCCCACAAAACCACTACATTGTCTGTGAAAACTGTGCCAACTGTAGGGAAATAGACTCTTAAAATTAATTGTAGGATTACGTAGGATGAATCTGCGGTAGCGTAATCATCTGTTTTGTTTGTTATTTTTTAAAAAAAAAAACTTTACAAGTTGAAATAGTAATGATTTTCGAATACAGTGGGCTCGAATCCTATAATGACCTAGAGTTTTCGATCAATATAGAAAGATAGTTCAGTGGTAGGGTACTTTTTAGGACCCGCCTGGCTGGCTACCACTATCAAGTTTAAAATCTGTAATCAAGTATCTAACGATGTGCCAACAGTTCCCTAGGCTTTGTGTGCTCACCACCTCCGACCACATCATCATTTTATCATGGTGAGATTGTGGTCAAATTCAACAAAATCAATAATAAAAATATTCTCAGCATTAGTATGAAGGTTTGAAATTAAACATAAAATACAGCAGCTTTGTTACTTTTGAAAAAAGAACTTAAGCGACGATTTTTTTATATTTTTATTTGATTAACACAGTCATAATTACATTTTAGCTTCTGATTGTCCAACTAATTCCGACCCGCGCTTACATTGGTAAAACAATAAAAAAAATAACCATAAACAATTAAGAACAACTGTTGCCAGTCACAAAACGCAATTCAGTGAAATTATCATCCAATCAAGTCGTAATAGACACATTACACAGTACATAATCGTAACATCACCGAAAACATTAGGAAATTTTGATTACTGACAATTATTCAGCAGAAATAAAGTCTATACCACTATTGCGTGCACCACCTTTCACACGAAGACTCGACATCACCACCACGAATAAATACCTCAACCATAGCTCGCTGTATCCTCGAACAATAAACGTGGCTATTAAACAAGTGGTAATGTATAACGGGCGATGCGATAAACGGGAGTTATTTAACGTTTTTCGGTACCAGCTCTTTGATAATAAAGGTTAGTTTTGACAGGAGGACAGGTGTTAAATTTATATGAGTTGGAGGGAAGTTGGAGCGTGTTTATGTCTGTGAAGGTACGATTGTATCGTTTGTTAAGTACTGAAACGACGCCGCAGTTGTTTCATGGAGTTCTAGATTTTTTTTTGTGTGGAAAATTTCGTTTATTGTTTCGTTAATGTGGGGATTTGTGATGTTTTGTTGAAGTTTTATTATCTGTGTGATTTATTTGGTATAATAACGCTATGTTGATGTTCTACCTTTTGTTTTTGCAACATGAGGACACTTACCTTTATAATGGGGACGACAAATGTTTTATCCTCTCACGATATTTGTAACTGTAAAAATAAACCATCAATATTATATGCTCTTTCTGAAGCTACACTTAAATTATATCATCAATAGATATTAGCACGTCTTCACTACATCTCCATAACATATTCTCAGTCTAAACATTCAAAAATAGAACACTCCAATGTTCTTAAAGATGGCAACTCTGAAAGAAAAATCCGAAATACGGAAACGTCGCCCGTTTCTATTTCCAAAAACGCATTCATACAAACATACAACCACTTCGAGGTGAACGCACTCTCATTAAAGGGCCGACTGATTTTAAACCGAATGACATATCCATTTCTTGTTTTTCTCTCACTTAAATAGTTGGGGTGTTCGTAAAGCGTTCGATGGATGAGGTCGTGAGTGTCGCATTACATTAGGCGGAGGCGGCCCTTCTTATTTTTATTTTGTCAAATTGTAACTGAAATAAAACGGGAGTGTCTAATAAAAATACCGTCGGTACTCTGTTATTGCGGACGGGAATAACCCGGCGTCCCCTCCGAAGGGATGCGTGATCACTGACGCACTTGCTATGTTGAAACTATAAGACTTTACTGTGAATTATAGTGATTGACTAATGGCGAATATACCTATGCACAAGAGACCTCTCTCAGAGTAACATTTTATTTTAATTGACAGGCTTTACTTTAATGGTTGATAATAAACATGTTGTTTCCAAAAAAAAAAACTTTGTAATGGGTTGGGTACTTATTAGTACCCGGCTGGCTGGCTACCATGTAGAAAATCTATCGCCATCGCCTCTTACCTTTTAGATATTTTTTGCTTACGACCTTCGGCCACATCATCACTTACCATAGTGAGATTTTTTTTCTTATGTCAGTAGGTTGACAATAATGCAGACGTCCCACCTCATGGTAAGTGGTCACCGCTGCCTATGAACATTTGTTAATATGTTGCCGACCTTGAAGAACTCTTTTTACGCCCCTCTTGAAGAACCTCATATCGTAGCGCTGAGAGAAAACCGTAATGGGGAGCTCATTCCATACCCCAATGGTCCGTAGTAGGAACGTCCGACTGAATCGTTGTGTGAACGATCGAGGTGGCTCGAGGATATGAGGATGAGCTCCACATCGTTGGCAAGTTGTGCAGTAGTAGAAGGGTGATGAAGGCACCAGATCAAAAAGTTCTTGAGATTATGTAGCTGGTAATGTAATTCTAACATTGGAAGAACTTTTAAAACCGACAAACTACCCGATGCCAGAAATGCCTGGCAGGCAGCTTGTCCAGGCACAAATATTCCGTCGCTAACCTTAAGTCACTCTCAGAGAGAGTGGGACAAGCCTCTATGCGAAAAAACTTGGCAAAATCTATTTTCCAATTTTTCTTCAAATTCGGACCGCGCACGCTTGTTAGCTGTCTCTGAGAAGGAATCAGGTCTCTGGTTGCAAGCCATTCCATCTACAAACATCGGTACTTTGTTAGACCGAATCACATTAAGTTTATGCATTTGTCTCCGTCTTGGTTCCAGGACCAATCATCCTCATCGCTGCCGCTGCGGAGACTTTGTCAACGAGCTCGGCCACCATGGGCTTTCGTGCTCTTTAAGTGCCGGCCGTTTTTCACGCCACGCGGCTCTTAATGATATTATCCGTAGGGCTCTTGTTGTTGCCAACGTGCCTTCTGTACTAGAACCAGTCGGAATTGCGCGTGACGATGGCAAGAGGCCGGATGGTATGACTTTGATCCCGTGGAGTGTTGGCAAGCCGCTGGTGTGGGATGCCACGTGTGTAGATACACTTGCGCCTTCCCACTTACTGGCGACTTGTAAAGTCGCTGGGGCGGCTGCGACCGGTGCTGAAAAATCCAAATTTAAAAAATACGCTTGCCTTGGTTCTAATTTTTCGTTCATGTCATTCGCAGTTGAAACCATGGGTCCATGGGGGTTCGAGGCTCGCCGATTTGCTCGGATTTTATCATCCAAGCTCATCGAGGCTTCGGGAGACCGACGGGCTGGGAGTTTTTTCCGCCAACGCATAAGCTTGGCCATCCAAAAAGGGAACGCTGCCAGCCTGTTGGGAACCTTGCCTATCGACAGCAGCGAGGGCTTTGAGGATGTTTTCTATATATCATAGTTTGTATTTTTTACTTTAATTGTAAATAAGTCAAAGCCATTTATTCAGTTTAGGCCCTAAGAGGGCACTTATGAACGTCGACACTACTGAAGTTACCACCGATTGGAAGTCGCCTTCAACTGAGAAGAACCGGCAAGAAACTCAGCAAGGTTACATTTTTTATACATTAGTTAGTTTTATACATTGGTTACATTTCTTAGTCTATAAAAATATGCCTTGCTGAGTTTCTTGCCGGAGTCTTCTCAGTCCAAGTCTATTCCGAACCGGTGGTAGAATCAATTGTAACGTTCAAAAGTGCCTTACTAGGGCCTAAACTGAATAAATAATTTTGAGTTAGAGTATATATTTTGTTTCTTTTTGGACAGGTTTAATATTACATCTCAGTAACACGATTTTTTTACGTAAACCTGTAACCAAAATTATCCAGTAACTTAAATTTTCTGTAACCAAAATTATCCAAAAAATGTGGCAGTGAAATTATTACCAGCATGTTAAATGTTAAATTCAATCAACAATATATAAATATAGCTAAAGTAGACGGGTGATAAAAGTTTGGTATATAGATACGTGATTATTTGCCGCCCACGTATTCCGCCCACGCGCTGGGCGGCACCCGCCCTGCACGTGAAACTGTACTTGTACACTGGAACTATGGGATTTTAGTGGTAGTGTTATGGCTTTTTTATTATATACTAGCTTAAGCGTTCCCGAAAAAAAGTAGCCCATGTCCTTCTCCATACCATATGGTTCAGCGGTTTAGGCGTGAAAAGGTAACAAAGAAAAAAATTATTTCACATTCGCATTTATAATATAATGTTGGGACTAGCTAATGCCCGGCGTGTTGCAATGCACCTTTTTTTAATGTCTGAAACCATCTCGGGCATTCGTACAACAACTTGCCAGAGATTCATCGCAATCAGATGAATGGTATAGAAGCGCATACGTTACAAACAAACAAATACTGGGTAGTGTTTGACCACAATCTCACCATGGTAAATGATGATGTGGCCGAAGGTGGTGAACCGAAGTAGTGAACTGAGTCTCGATTGCAGTTGTCGGAATACGCCAGTATAGAAACGTGTAAAAATTTTCAACGTGAGGTGTTCAGCGTATCCAATGATGATATCACCTACTCGAAGGTGATATTTATTTCTATTGTCCATTGGTGGTGATAACCAGTTACGCTCAGGTGGACCGTCAGTTTGCTTGTCACCCTGCTGACAAAAAAAAACATCAAAAGATTCTGTAAATCCTATCCAACTAATCTAAAAAATGCAAAAAATTGCGTGTACCTACGTCTGTTACCACACAGCTCCGTAATAGATCATGTCTTGAAATGTCATGAAAATATTAGATCCCCTGTAACCGCGGGTAGTAGGTTTTTTTTTATTACTTACTGAGTCACGCTATAACGGCTGATCAAATTTGAATGAATTTGGGATATATTATTGAATGATTTTAGTAATTGATTAAATTTTTCACAATGTTTTCCATGACCGAAATCCCATTTTCCATGATTGACAAAACTGAAAACATTGAGTGTAAGTCACGTTACAAAGTCATAAGATCTTTGTCAATCAATTCATTTTGTTTTATTTAAAGTTTAAGCCATTTTCACCTGCGATCCCATATAGGAGGAATTTCCTAAAATACACCACTACGTTACAAAAGGAGTAAATCCACTAAATTTGAATGTTCTATGACCAGTAGTTTAGGCTCTGCGAACCACTCTCAGTCAACCAGTCAGTCATGACTTATCAGTTATCTGGCTTCCATAGTACAAGCTCTGCTTAGTTTGGGGTCAGATGGCCGTGTGTGAGGAATAATGTCCCAGAATATTTATTTATTTTATTTATACAGATTATGTGGCCAAAATTAATATATATAATATACCTAGAAATAGTACTACGTTATCAAACATAATTCCATTTGCAATGAAGCACTGTTTGCATATGCAGTTTATCAGAACGTAAAAAATCATCAGAAAAACGCTACCTACTTAAGTATATCTAACCAGTTTCTAATTTAAACTGATTGCAATCAAGTTATGTAATAACAATTGAAGGTAATGAAATGAAATGAAATGAAAAATGAAATGAAAATATTTTTTATTCAAATAGGCCTTCACAAGCACTTATGATTAGTCTGACTCTAACGCACGGTTCGGAAGGTTGCTTTTACTGAGAAGAGCCGGCAAGAAATTTGAATTGACCTGTAAATGCAACAGATCTTTTCAATATTATTCAATGTCCACCAAAAATGTGAATGGAATGAAAATGCTCACAGATATCTAATAATAATATTTGTAAGCGAACCAACTGAACAGAAGGAACATATCAAAGCACGTAAGTGTTAGGTATATCGCGTCCCAACTTAGAACGGTTTTACCAAATATGTCGCCGAGAGGTGAACGACATGTCCACACGTCTATTTCAGAACGTTAATAATTATATACAATACAGCAAAAGGAATGACTTGTCTCGACGTGTGTACTTGTGAATGAATTTCTATGTGCAACTATTTAGATTGTTATATCGATTAGTGTTGCAATCACTTTTGAATTTGAAGTACTACAGAATATTTATTAGTTGCAATCTTATACAGGGTGATTTTGTTATCACTGGCAATACTAGCAGGGGTGGAAGTACTCATCAATGTGAACAACTTTTATTATAGGGCTAACTCTGATATCGCGTAAAATAATACGGTTGCTTCATACATTTTGGTCGAGTAGGTATTGAACTTTTGTATGGAACAGCTGATAATTTTTTCATGATTTCACAGGTAGTCCCATTATAAAAGTTGTTCATTTCGATGAGTACTTCCACCCTTGCAAGTATTGCCAGTGATAACAAAATCACTCTGTATATTGAAATCTATGATTGAAATATCTATTCTTTCCATCTGCCAACTACTTACTACTACTAGTTTCTTTTAAGCTTTGTGTGCTTACCACATTCAGCCACACCATCACTTACCACACGGTGAGATTGTGGTAAAATTTTGAATATCTCTTATACATGTTAAAATTTAAAGGCTTCTCCCAAAGTGCGTTACTCTTTCCATATTTTCGTAATTATTTTCGAGAAATACGTAAATAATAATAAATTTGTATGGTTAGATATCAACAAGGTAATCGTTTACTTCAGCATTGAACATTAATTGGGCGCAACGCCAGAGTATTTTAACAAAAATCTCTATTTTGTTTTGTCCCTGCGACATATTATATAATAGGTATTATTTTATTTGACGTTTGTTTGTTACGCAAATAACGTTAGACACTATGTAATCATTTCGTCCATTCTACATACTTCATTCTGAGTACTTTGTTTAGTGGCACGCTGCCAAATAAAAAATAAATAATAACCATCTCATTAAATAATGTACCTATCATTTTGTTCATTGATGAACGATGAACTTTATGAAGTAATAAATGTCCAAGATCGTATTATTATCTTTCAACAAAATTATTGTATATAACTGTATAAATTGATTTCATTGTGCTCTTAATTTTCCATAAAATTATAATATCAAATAGACCACCTTCAACCTATAATATTTTAAATCTCTAGCGCCATCTATATTTTTATTGTATAACTTGAAACTACTATGTACTTTAGCGCCATCTATCCGGAAAAGCGGTAAACGACAAAGATAGAAACCTGATAGCTTTTCTTGAATAGAACCTTGCTGAACTTGATTATGTTGTACAAATTGTAACATAGATGGCGCATAATTTAAAAAGTTTAATTCACCATCACCCTAACCAACATCGTCAGATCTTATTCATCCACTGCTACTGCAAATCTCCTTCCAACTGGCTTATAGTCTATAAGAGGATCTATTTTTTATTTTATTGTTATGATCAACGGACGCCGTTCTCTAGGGTCAAGACTGTTCTGAAAATGCATGGAGTAGGTACTATCTTTAGCAGTAGTCATCCCCAAGTTTATAATAGAAATTATACAGTTGCCAAAATTAATAATTACAGTTATGTTTTATTTCAACCATATTAATTTTCTATTAGAGAAATTAGTTCCAGGAGTATTCCGCGTGGCGCTGTACCAATTCTTATAGATAAATGACGTAAAATAAAAACCCTACTAGGCACTCTGGAACCGTGGAAATGATGATGTAAACGACAATGATAAGCACACAAAGTCAAAGGGCACTGAGTCTCATGTGCAACTGGCAGAACTCACCGGTAGGCACTTGACATACCTAATTTTTTTTTTCTTATGTATAAAACCTCATTGACTCCTCTCTAATATCATATTATAATGAAATTATAAAACAATATAAGCTGCCAGACAGATCAATGTCGACCGAGGCGGAACTATTGGCTTCACAAAGCTTGCATTATCACAAACTAATATATAGCAATCAGTTTCAGGAATATGAACCGTATTTATATAATGATTAGACTGGTTATTGGTGTACAAGTAAAATTGTCAAGATGAATTCTGGCATTGAGAAAATTGTCTCTGATGTATGGAAATATCGCTGTAAGTGATGTTCACTGCTTTATGGATTAAAATGGAAATTTTCCAAATGTTATGATGTTTTTTATGTTTCCATAATTTGATTTGTTTACTTTAATGATATCTTGTTTGTCTTAGAAACGTATTTTTGGCCTTATTATAATCAATTCATTTAATTGTACAATTGAAATAATTAGTTAAACTTTCAAGGTTAAAAGTATTCACTAATACAATTAACTTTTACTATGGGACCAACTCTCAAAGCACGAAAAGAAAATCAGCTGTTCCATAAATTTTGGTTGAGTAGGTATTGATCTTCTAGCCTGTAGCTAACTATGGCTCTAAAAATGATTACATTAAAAAGATAAAATTTAAAACAAAAATGTAGATATATTAAGTATATTAAAGAAAACACAGACAGATACAGATGCCACAAATTCGCATTCTATCATTTACTGAATGAAACCAGAACACAACTTTTGATTCGATCGCAATCATGGAATTGTCCAGGTAAAGTTTGAAAGTTTCCTAACGATGACTAACTTTGCGCTGGAGAATCCATCAGCAGTACATAAGGAGTAATGGATACGTAGGTTATTATAAATACCGTCGCAGTCGAGATTGGTCCGTTTTGTGGTAGGTGATCAGTATTTTTAGCACGCAGCGGTCCCGTCCACCCGCGCGATACATGCTAACGCAAATTTTACAATCACAAAACTGTAAAATGTACAATTAGTATAGTGAATTAAGTGTATAAGTGTTCAAATTATTATTGACATGTGTATTTTATGACGAAGGCTTTAATTAATATATTATGGACCACTTCAGGAGGCGGGCTAGGCTCGGCAGAAGGCGGGTAAGTCGATTTTTTTTGTTGAGTCAATAATATGGAATTTTGTTAGGTTATTTTTTCGTGATAATCATTTTGTAACAATGAAATTATAAAAAATCATATATCCTTATATAGTTAATACAATTTTGCATAAAATTATCATTTGGATGAAATTTTAAGCGGATTTCCTAGACGAAGCGACGGCGATCTGTCATAAGTTTTGGACCAAGCATAAATAGTTTGTAATGCACTACGTTTAAGACGATAATGCTTTGGCAAATGGAGTGTTGTCAGTAGTTTATTGGCAAACATAATAATTTCTTTTTCTTTCAATGACATTATAATAAAAGCTTTCAAAAAAATTTATACATTTATTTCTTTATTGTTGATAGGCTTACGTAAAAAGATTTAAAACTGCATCCATTTTATAAATGAATTATTCCCCTCAAGGCTTTGTGTGCTCGAACATAACCGCAGACTACAAACTGGGTTTCCATAAACTGATATCTTGAACAAAGAATACCAGATAAGTACTGACTTTGGATAAGAACACGTTCAAAGGGATGTCCACGTGCGTGAAATTCCGCTTTCATGAATGATGCCTGAGTCACGCCGCGTAGTAAACCAGAGGTGTTTTTGATATAACGTCATTGTCCTGTAAATATACCACAATTTGCAATACTAAGAAAGGAGTTCTGGTAAATATACGCTGATACGTCGCGTGTTTAAACTCTTTACACCATTCCTTGGTTTAAAAAAATAAAAATGTAATATTCTTAATCCTGGCGTCTATGTGCTAATTTACTGTTGTAATTTTTTTATATCTATCCAAAATGAAAGCGTCTTTCGAAATTTTCTCACTGTAGGTACATACAGTTTCTTTGCATCTATATGCTTAAATCAATGTTTGTCTATCTGTTTGTGCTCCTTTACCATACAATACATCCGATTGCGATGAAAGTTTGGTGAGTTAAAAAAAGAGGCATTTCAACGCACGCCGGGTAAAACTAGCTAATGCAAATAGTCTATTTGAAAATTACATCAAAAGTTTAAGACGAGCTGTTAAAAACGTTTTTCTATAGCTACTTCCAAGCAACAGAAATGTAATCAATCGTGTCTAAAATAAATTGATCAATAACAAAATCGCAGAGTTATAAAGCATTTATTCAACATACACACAATATTACAGAATTTTACACACATTGGCAAGACAAACAATAAGTAGATAAAAGACAAGAAATGCACAAAAAGCATTCAAGCGATTTTGAATCGTGTCCAAAGATCATAAGACACTTGAAAATGACGATTTCAGAATGAAGAGACGCTAGAAAAAGCATGTTTTTAAGTTTATGGTCATAGTGTAAGCGGGAATATAAAACCTGTAGAGTAGCTTCAACCATGTGGTTTTACCCACATTATCGAAGGATCCCCGTTTAATTTCTTAGTGCAGAGTTCGCCCGGGGAAGTACTACCACCATATCTAATTCCGCCGTGTAATAGTAGTGCACTTGTATTACTGTGTTTCGGTTAGGAGGGTATGGGAGCCGGTGAAATTACAGGCACAGGAGACTTAACAACTTCATGACAGTGAAAATATAATATTGTATTTTCTTTGCCGGTGGTGTTATGAGCGTCTATAGGCTACGGTAACCGCTTACCATCAGGTGGGCCGTAAGCTTGTTTGCCACCTAGTAGTATGAAAAAAAAAAACCATGAAAATACAAGATCCTTCGGGAATAAGGGTAAAACCATATGTGCCAAGTTACATTCTTTCTTTCTTCTTTCATGTTCCGAAAAGCCATTAAGGTGAATAAGTAATAGTAATATTTAGTTGACATTTTTCTAGTAAAAATCAAGGGCGGATCCAGGTTTTTTTTCAGGGAGGGGCACAAAGGGCAGACGGGCAAAAATAATCGACAATATCTAACTCTGAAAAATGACTTGTTTAATAAAGACAGTTTTCTTTTATGTTTCCTGCTAAAGATGTCCAGCACTTCATTAGCGTTAATTTTTTTCGCAATGTCTTGATAGATATGCATTAAAACCAATCCATTCAACGCTCTTCTGTCATCCTGCTGCGAAACAACTCTGATAATTTGATTTGCCTATAAGTACTGTACTGTGATAGAAACTCCACAACCATCTGGAGGGGGGGGGGCACGTGCCCCTGTGCTCTCCCTTCTAAATCCACCCTTGGTAACAATATACAATCTAAACTAGCTGATGGCTATTTTGACATGATATCTTTGCTCTCGCTAAGCTTGTGTATCTTTTAATTCTTATCTTTTAGTTATAATGGTATCACACGGATTATTTTGCCAATTTCAAGTTATGTTTTTTACATGGTCAAGTTAAATCTGTACAAATCAGTTAGGTTTTAGTAAAATGGTGGCCGTTCCACGAAAACTTGTCAAGGAATTTTCGAAACAATCTGAAAAGTCACGATTAAGTATTAAGTAATTCCATTTCAATTCACAGTGGATTTTCATTGGATAAAACCCCACCGATATCTATACTATAATATTAAAAGCTGAAGAGTTTGTTTGTTTGTTTGAACGCGCTAATCTCAGGAACTACTGGTTCGATTTGAAAGATTATTTCATTGTTGGATAACCCATTTATCGAGGAAGGCTATAGGTTACTTTTAATCCCGGAAAAACACAAGATCCCTCGGGAACCGCGCGGAAAAGCTAGTTATTCAATAAAACTCATCACACTAATGATGTTGTCATAACTGGACACCATTGTCTGTTTAAAATGCATGCATGTAAGTACATGCGTCTTGCACTTTGCTTGTTGTATGCACAGTGGTAGGATATTGGCTGGCTTGCACTTGAGAGCCAGTTTTTTTCTAGCCTTTGTGTTTTCCACCTTCAGCCGCATCATCACTTACCATGGTGAGATTATGGTCAAACACATGTCTTTTCCTAACAAATATTATAAATGCGAAAGTGAGTTTGTTTGTCACCTTTTCACGCCTAAACCGCTGAACCGATCGCGATAGCCTATGGTATGAAGAAGGACATAGGCTACTTATTTCCTTGGGAACGTGGGTGAAACCGCGGGGGACAGCTAATATAATATAGAACAAGAGTCTCTTTTCGTTTATAACTCGTTCTCCCAATGAAATCGCTTTCACTGACTTGTACACAACATCCGTAGTATTCAGTTTCAAGGATTTGTGGTGTGACGGTTTATGTTTTTTTTTATGCAACATAGGCGGCAAACAAGCATACGGCCCGCCTGATGGTAAGCGGTTACCGTAGCCTATTAACGCTTGCAACACCAGACGTATCACTCGCCGACCCTTCCCCCCTCCCCGATGAGCTCTGGCGACCTTACTCACGCGCAGGAACACAATTATAAGTTATTTGGCTGCGGTATTCTGTAAGGTGGAGGTACTTTCCCAGTCGAGCTGCTCTTTGAGCAACTCTTACCTTTACCTGAAAAGGTAGGCGTATATGCTCTGCTACCCGTGCGAAACCGGGGCTGGTCACTAGTATATAATAAATCAATGTCTGTTTATTTGTAACGTATGCGCTCCTGAACCGAATGCGATTATACTTTGGTTAGTTGTTGCGTACACGTCTGCCATGGCTTCTAACTGAAATTCAGTATAAAATAGACTCCACTGATGGTTGCATCAAGAAGTCACTCGCGATCCAAATGTTACAAACAACCAGTTTCCATGCAGAAGTATATTATTTCCAATGCCGCGTTTGTATGCAAACAGCGGTTGCTGACCCACCACCACCCGATAATGGACTATGCGGTGGAAATTCGCAACGAGCACCCGGATATAGTACGTTCGCTGTATTGAGGTGCAATGATTTTGGGATTGTTTTATTTTATTTGTCTAGATTACCTGTGATATAGAATATATAGAAAGTAACTGGCTTGTTCTTTTTACTCGCACTCTTCTCATATTTACCAAAAGACTAAGTTCTGCCCCGTGGTTTCACCCGCGTTCTTGATGGATCTAATGCGTTTCTAGAATTAAATATAATATTATATGATATTCCAGTCTATACTCTATGTGCCAAGTTTCATTCGAATCCGTCTAGCTTATATAAATTCAATTAATTATCACATATCTATATCGTCAAAAACTACAACATTATCTCCTCTCTCCTACTTCTAATATTTGTTGTGCCCGACAGGGTCCATAATTTTACTTAGACCTAATTTACCACTTAAGATTACCTTGTGGAATGCAAATTAATAAATAAATACCTCCACCTTACAGAATACCGCAGCCAAATAACTTATAGTTGTGTTCCTGCGCGTGAGTAAGGTCGCCAGAGCTCATCGGGGAGGGGGAAGGGTCGGCAACGCGCGAGTGATACGCCTGGTGTTGCAAGCGTTCATAGGCTACGGTAACCGCTTACCATCAGGTGGGCCGTATGCTTGTTTGCCGACTATGCTGTATAAAAAAAAGAATGGATTATGAATCCTTTTTCATGTTTTTTCTTACATATTGAACAACATTTTTTCTATGTTTTTAATCTTCATTCGGAATTAAGCGGTCAATGCAATGTCTCTTTTTTTGTTTTTTTTGTTACATACCATTGTGGCCGTACCCTATACGCTACCAACAAATACAAAAACAGACAGACAAACATTGATTTTTCTAGATTTGGAAAATTTATTCTATCCTAGCAATCGAAATCGTAATCGAGAATGACTGAATAAAGATGTATGTCTGTATGGGTATCATATAAAGTGATTTTACATGTACACAAAAGACGCACAGCTGTTCAGCGAGTGCGCCACCTAGTGTGAACGTCTGCTTCAAGTAGGTCAACGACGTCGCCGGCGCGGCGGCCCGCATCGATCCATTACACACGCATGCGCACCATAACACCACATAATTTCAACCCTAAACATACGCCACTTAAGGTTCATTCCGCCTTGTAGCTTTCAAGGAATACAAAATACCGCATGTCAATTATTTCACGCCACAAACTCGATGCGTCCTGACTCTTATCACAACGGGTTAGAGTTGAACTCCATTAGTGCTTAATTTGTTATGATCGTGCGGTTCGTTGTACTCTTATTACCGGGTGATAAGGTTGGGTTTTGATTAATTGTTTAGAAGTTTAATATTAGTGGGAATAGTTAAGGGATTTGGTTCGATTAAATGTTTCCGTTGGTTTATTTTTGAAGATATGATTTGTGGTACATGTTTGTAACGTAGGAATTTATCATTTTGAATGAAATGCTAATTCATGATAGCTCAGTCGTAGTGATGAAGGTGGTGGGTTTGAATCCTACAATGAGTTTGAAGTTTCGGTGAAGGAAAACATCGTGAGGAAACCATAGCACGGTGGTAGGGTACTTTGTAGTACCTGCCTGGCTGGCTACCACCCTCAAGTTTAAAATCTGTCGCCAAACATCTACAGGTATGTTCCAGCACATTTGTAAGCCAGTTCCTTCGAGGTTATGCTTACCATCTTCGGCCATATCATCACTTACCATAGATTTTGGTCAAACTTTATACCACACTAGCTTTCCACGTGGTTTCACCCGCGTTCCCGAGGGATCTTGTGTTTTCCGGGATAAAAAGAAGCCTATATATAGCCTTCCTCGATAAATGGGCTGTCCAACACTGAAATAATTTTTCAAATCGAACCAGTAGTCAAGTCAAAGTCAAAGCCATTTATTCAGTTTAGGCCCTAGGAGGGCACTTATGAAGGTCGAATTTACTGAAGCTACCATTACAGTTCTTGAGATTAGCGCGTACAAACAAACAAACAATCTCTTCAGCTTTATAATATTAGTATAGACTATAAAATGTGTTATATGTGTTATATAAAATACCAAAACCAAAACCATTAAGTCTGTACAAAAGTTAAAAAAAAAAACCATAATCGTTTCTCATCTTCTCTATAGCTA
The DNA here is from genome assembly GCA_951216915.1 of Tetheella fluctuosa. NCBI lineage: Eukaryota > Metazoa > Arthropoda > Insecta > Lepidoptera > Drepanidae > Tetheella > Tetheella fluctuosa. The sequence goes on from OX578214.1 coordinate 15,376,554, forward strand.
ATAAAATAAATAATCCATCCTAACTTAATATGTATTATAAACGCGAAAGTGAGTTTGTTTGTTGTTACCTTTTCACACCTAAACTGCTGAACCGATCGCCATGTTATTTGGTACGCAGATAGCTTATGGTATGGAGCCCTCTCCATACATAGACATAGAGTCAGTAACATAGGTTACTTATTTTCTCGGAAACGTCGGTGAAACGGCGGGGGACAGCTAGTATTTCATATTATGATATTTGGTATCTATTTATAGAAACAGCAATTTAATCCTTAGTTACATATAACTTATTTATCTTCATAAATATTCCCTTAATATAATAATAATTGGGTATTAAAACAATTGATCAAAAATTTATTATAGAATTTACATTGCATCCCACTTGAACGCCCACGCGTTGTAGCAGGTCTACGACGCACGTAGCTTTGGTTCTACAACCGCTACGAATGTGCTACAAATGGCGTAGCTCGTAGGCTATGTTCTGTCGTATAAACTATTTTTAGATTTTTTGTAATGGATTGTTATTTTAATATATTATTTTACTTTACTATAATAATGTATGGTTACTGAATAAGTTATTTTGGGTTAAATCGTCTATGTTTTTTCTGTGTGATTGGCTTTTGTATTTATGATAAAGACTACCTTTATTTTTATTTTTTAACTTGACTTCTGGAATCTATTTTTTTTGTACGTAGTTTTGAAACGCGCGTCCCATTCGAGCGTCAATCAAAACATGACTATACACAAAAGATCGGGAAAATTTCCATACGGACACAACTTTTTTTTTTATTTCTTTCCCTGTATTACGATGTATAAATACTCCTCTGTTTAATATGAACTCTATGTTTAAATCTATTACGTGTTGAAGTACGTGTTAACGAGCCGCAAGTTATGAATGGCTGTTTGTTATAACTGAATGACGTCACTAGACGATATTGTGATTCTGTTCGGAGATTCTATTTGACGCTGTTTGGTTGTTTATTATTGTTAATGATAGGGATGTATGCTGTTCCCCGCGGTTTCACCTGCGTTCGCGGTCGAAAGATCGAATTAGTTTCGGAGTTCATCGCGGACCAACATTGTGACATTAATAAATAGTTTTTGCCCCCCCGATCTCATCCGCGATCCCGCGATAATAATTAGTCTTTTATTATACCACTAAGGTGACAAACAAGCATACAGCCCGCCTGATGGTAAGTGGTTACCTTAGCCTATTGACGCTTACAACACCAGGGGAACGTATCGCGTTATCAACCCTGCAAAAATATCTTCACAACCTTCGTGAAAAACCCCCATGCTGTACTCCCTTGGGAAAACCATGGTGGAAAACATATTTCACAATCTGACTGTCCACGGTCGGAAACTCCTATGAAACCATACAGTGCGAGACCAATTTGGTTCCAATGTGTGAGGATAAGTTCCCCGTCGATGTCACTCTCCAGTCCATAAACTATCTCTATGCGAAAATCACAACAACCTCTTTCCTCGTTGCGGCGTGAAAGAAGTACAAATCAACAAACCAATAAATATACTCTCGCATTTATAATAAGTAGTAAAGATAAGAGATAATGGATAGAGAAGGGATATCTAGCCTATTTCTACGGCTCCACTCGCGAAATTAACCGCATGGCATAAGGTCTATTTAGTCAATAAAAGCTCCCTAAAGAAATATACTTATGCTACTGTGAAATCTACATGAAAATCCATGCGGTGGTTTTTGATTACATTAAAATTTCATAGGTTGCTTGCAATCTCACAATGCTCAGTGATGGTACGTCTAAAAGCAGAAAGCTCAAACATATAATAGCCTGGAATGAGACTTTATTTTTGTCTGATTAACTTACGCAACGCAGATTCTGGAATAATAAGATAATAAATTATATAACACATTGTTTACCAAAACAACTTCAAAAACATCAAAAGGACCAACCAATGCTGACAATAAACCCTTAAAAATTCCACATTCACGAGGCAACAAACCAAAGAGTCTCCCATTCAAGTGAACTGTCACCGCTCAACCCCCCATACACTCCTTTATCATGACCCAGTTGTCGCTAATCTCGCAACGGTTCGACAACTCGGGTACAAGGAACCGTGCGCGCGCAACTCATTCACCCGCTAGAGGGCGGCGGGGGGGTTCGCGCTCGGTTGCACTCGTATGTTTTCGGTTGCTATCGGGTTTACTCGCCTTTATTCGCCCGTGGCCGCCGTCCCGGCCGCTGCGCTCATGTGTTCTCACCACGGCCGACCACGACGCGATCCCACTGGTGGTCCAAAGCGGCCACCAGCTACCACCATGTCGTAACATGATGGGATACAACAAGTTGTTTACGCAGGTGCGCGCGCAGTGTTATTGTGTTGATAATATTAATGTTTTTAATATTCCGTAGTATATTTATAGTTTGTGCAGTGTTTGTTTACTATTTTGTGTGGTAAAGGGAAATAATTTCACGTAAAATGATTAATATTTATTTATTTATATTGTTAAGGCATGTGTATACTGTCGAAAATAATATTGTTTTCTGGATAATAATAGCGAGAAATTGCTAGAAAATAAATAATATTTTTGTTATGACAATCATGTAACCTGTAACATTTGTTAGGTAAGAGCCATGTTAACTGGTAACATTCGTAACAATAAGCAAACTTTTATGGACTGTTTTTTTTTATGTAGGGATATCGTAGGGAGCATGGAGTCTATGTGAAGTTGATCTGAGGAAGTTGGCTTATTAAATTTAATAGCATTATCGCACTTAGCGTGCTAGTAATGCTAGTAATGCTAGTTTAGGGTTTTATCATTGACTTGCTTCCGCCTCGCGATTTCACCCGCGTTTCCGAGGGATCTTATGTTTTCCCGGGATAAAAAGTAGCTTATAGCCTTTTATGTTTCACCCGGATCTTATGTTTTCCCGGGATAAAAAGTCCTTGATAAATGGACTATCCAACACTATAAGAATTTTTCAATTCGAACCAGTAGTTCCTGAGATTAGCGCGTTCAATAAAAAAAAACAAACAAACTCTTCAGCTTTATAATATTAGTATATAGATTTAATATTGATACTATTCACTTGTCTTTGTTTTCTAATGTGCTGTTTTACGTCTAATTTAGATTTTTGACAAAAATATTTCTTTTTTTGAAAAGTGCCATTTGGTTCACCTATTACTGTGAGAAAAACGAATTTTCCCTAACCGAGTGAGGAAATACAGTTTGAGTTACAGACAAGAACGGAAATGTGATGATATATAATAATAAATAGCTATTCCCAGCAGTTTCACCCGCATTTCCGGAATAAAAAGTATATAACCTTCCTCAAGAATTGGGCTATCAAATGCTAAAAGAATTTTTCAAATCCGACTGGTAGTTCCAGAGATTAGAGCCTTAAACAAACAAACAAACAAAAAACTCTTCTCCTTTATTATATTAGTATAGATATTAATTCAGTCTTTAATAGATAGAGTACATAGCTCATGAAAAAAAAAACATCTCGGATGTTGTATCCATCAACGGATTTTTCCTTTTTTTCTCACTTCTTTTGTTATAGTCCCCCGCAAATTAAGTAGGTAAACTTTCATGTAAAATTGATAATTAATCTGTTTTCCTGATTATGGACAAAAAGTTGTACATATTTCTACCTCATTCATCTGTTTCGCTTTCCCCGTTATAAACTTTTAATTTTGTCTAAATTGTTCTAACGAATTTTTCCATTTATGATTTCTTTTTACTACTATAAGGCTTGTAATTGACAATCTTACTATATTGAGTGATGACCTGGCCTAAGATAGTAAACACACAAATCTAAAGCAGGTACTACAAAGTACCCTACCATCGTGCTATGGATTCCTCACGATGTTTTCCTTCACCAAAAGTTCAAGCTGATTGTAGGATTCGAACCCAAACTGTCGCTACCACTGCGCTATCATCGCCATTTTAAATTACTTATCGTCTATTATTCAAAATTAAAAAGTAAACATAAAAAAAAAAAAATGAAAGCAAATGAACCCAGGTTTGTTTACAAAGAAACTATTATCGTGTGTATTATTTTTCAAATGTAATTAGACTACACATTATTACTTTTTTTTTTTTTTTACTTTGTATAGGCTTGTGTTTGACCACAATCTCACTATGGTAGGTGATGATGTGGCCGAAGGTGGTAAGCACACAAAGCCTAGATGGATCTGGCTCTCAAGTGCAGCTGCCGGAACACACCAATAGGTGTTTGGCGACAGATTTTCAACTTGAGGGTGGTAGCCAGCCAGGCGGGTACTACAAAGTACCCTACCACCGTGCTATGGTTTCCTCACGATGTTTTCCTTCACCGAAAGCTCAAGCTCATTGTAGGATTCGAACCCACGACCTTCGCCGCGGCGTCCGACGTCACTACCAAACTTGCATGCTTTTAAACTGTGACAGGCTACGAATTCTTAGGAAAACTGTATTTTTGTTTTGACTATACAGTTGGTAGTCGATGCATTTGTTCCCATTTTCTTAGTCCCGGGGGAAATACGCAGTTTCGTTGTAGGTAACAAGTAACAAGGCAACCTTAGGGGACTCCCCTACCAGTTGATGTTTATCCAGGTCAGCATTGCTTGTTCTCTAAGCTTACATTAATGTTTCAAGTCTCCAGATTAGATTTTGTTCATTCTATTCTATATATAAGGTCCTAATAGATGAAGTACGGTCCTTTTGAGAAATGATAGTATGGGTCTTAAAGTATAAGTATGAATGATAAAATAAAAATATTCGGTCGTAATTTTAATGAAAAAAAAAACCTGAAATAGTACTTCATCACTACTAAGCATTAATTAAAACCATTAACAGCGTAATCAGGTGTAAAATTTATTATTAAAAAAGCATTTAAAAATACATTGCTTTTATGTTATTTATTTATTACTTTTATTTATGAAGTACAATTTCAGGTTTTTTTTTTCATTAAAATTACGACCGAATATTTTTATTTTACTTATGACCTATCTACTACTACTTCATTTATTAGGACCTTATATAAAAAAAAAACATAACTGACTGACGGAATGACAGACAACGCAGCCTAAACCAGTGGACTTAGAGACTGGAAATTTAGAGCAAATATTCCAAGTAGACTATGGGTGCACTAGGGAAGGATTTTTATTAATTTCATCCCTGTTAAACAAAAATAGACCTCATGTCAATTGGTTTATAATTTAAATTCAATTGTTTGAATCACTACTCACATCTTGACAAAGTTTGGGGCTCTATAATACAGAACTAGAGTCTCATTGTTTTATCATTTGACATTGATGTTATAGGATACTCTATAATATAGAGTCAAAAGAAAAAATCATGATTTGAAATATGGTTTTCTTTGTATTCTTTACTGCAAGATATTTTTTTAAAAATATGCCATGGAACGAAGTATTATTTTTTTTTTTTTATATCATCAGAAAAACAACAAGACGACGTTATTTTTATAAAAATTAAAAATGTTATCTTTTTTACTTATTTAACACATTCAAATTTTTAAACTAGAAAATAGCGGATAGCCTATGTTATGGAGAAAGGCATAGGCTACTTTTTATCCCGGGGAAACATAAGATCCCTGGGGAACGCGGGTGAGTCCGCGGGGCGGAAGCTAGTATGTAGATAAAATAATTGATGTTTACTTATTCAATAGCAAAGTATACCGGTGTGATCGGGCAACTGCACTTGAAAGCCAGTTCCTTCTAGGCATTGTGTGCTTACCATTTATAGTCACATTATTGCTTACCACATTGAAATTGTGGTGAAACACAAACCTATACAAAATAATACTTACTTGCCAAAAAAAGAAGAAAATCATTTTTTTTACGGGACATGATGGGGGTGGGTCACTAGACCATCGACCACCCTTACGCGGACAAAAATGTGTCAAATTAACTTATATACGTATGTACGTTCCATCCAATCTACTATATTACACACCTATAGAAACAATCTGAAGGCTTGATCTTATGACATAGGTTTGGCGTCACTGGGAACTTACACTATTTGTCTTCTCATAATGTTTTTGAATTAAATTAAATGATTGACAATGCGCATGTAAAAATGTACACATACTGTATGTACATATTAATTTAAATTATTTACAACTAGCTTTTCTGCGCGGTTTCACCCGCGTTCCCGGGATAAAATATAGCCTATGTTACTCAGTGAAGATGTAGCTTTCTAACGGTGAAAGAATTTTTAAAATCGGTCCAGTACTTTTTGAGGCAATTCGTTACAAACATACTTACACACAAATCTTTCCTTTTTATAATATTAGTATAGATAGATTACAGAAATTTATTTTAGTGGAGATTATTTCACCTCTACAATTTTGACTCAAAGCTATAAAAATAACCTAGTAATTGATGATATAGTATTACTACGTATCCCTAACAATAAATTACCGTCAGAAAGACAGTTTGATAGACTTAAAAATCACATGTGCAATAATGTACTTTTTATTTGCCCACGTGGACTACTCCAGTGATATATGCTATAGGTATCGTAAAACAAACGGGTCCATTTCAAATAGAAATAGACTAATGCAAACATAACTATTATCGGAGTTCACGTCATCGGTCGATCTGAATGCGTTTGTTTGATCTACAAACTAGAAAAATACATAGAGTATATCAAATATTGGTATATAGATACATTACTAATTATTTAGAAATGTTAGGGTTTATGAATGATTCTGTTGTTATTAGTTTTATTTTTGGTTTTTATCTGCATTTTAGTGGGAATACAATATTTTATTTATACAATATAAGAAGTACAATATAATATGTATATAGTACGAAGCCTGTTCCAATCCAACATTTAATTTCGCGGGTAAAATATAAAAATCACTAAAGGTTCACTTCACATTGAGCCCGCAGTAGCTTTGCGATTGATCTTTAATTTTAATTTATTAAAAATTTTGACATTCAATTTAATTCCGTTACACAATATTATTGATAGATGTATAAAAAAATAAACAAACAAAATATTCCTTTGACGTGATATAAATTTTGAATACAAAAGTTAATAACTATGAAGACTGTTTACTGGGTGATTTTGTTATCACTGGCAATACTTGCAGGGGTGGAAGTACTCATCAATGTGAACAACTTTTGTTATAGGACTAACTGTGAAATCATGAAAAAATTATCAGCTGTTCCATACAAAAGTTCAATACCTACTAGACCAAAATGTATGAAGCAACCGTATTATTTTACGCGATATCAGAGTTAGCCCTATAATAAAAGTTGTTCACATTGATGAGTACTTCCACCCCTGCAAGTATTGCCAGTGATAACAAAATCTCCCTGTATATTAGTAAACAGCCAATTTCAAATGATATGAACATAGTTATAAATAGCTTGTTTATCATGTAAACTCGTAAAGAAATTAGCAAAACCTTATAAAGCCATAAATAAAAATAATTCCAGTCCAAAAATAAGCATTGGACTCAATTCACAACTGAATGTGCCCCCAAAAACAAGGGCGTAAAATATGCAGGGTGGGGATATCGAACGGTGGGTTGAGGAGGTAGGGGTGGAAATGACGTCACGCTTCGACCCGCCAGACTGCCGCCCAAACCTCCACGGCTTCAGTCCTATTCAGACCTTGATCAATCGCGCCACTATAAAGTACCTCTTTTGGCTCCAAAGCCTTGGTGCCCGTGCCGCCGTGAATGGGATTAAAAATAACTCTCACTGTTTAGTCTTTTGTTTTCCCTTTCTAAATTCAAAATGGTTTTGAATTTGTTTCGAAAGATTTTTCTTTTTTTTGAAAACTGTGGCTAAGGTAAGCAATGTAGTTTTCATGTAGTTAGTTAGTTAGTTGCTTTTAGTTTTTAGTTAGTTTATCTTAAATCTTTAGTGTTGTTAGTTATTGATATTTAATTTAATTTGAGATATGTGTAGTTGTGATAAATGCGAATAGATAAATAATTTATTTTTATTATTAATTAATTAGTTGACATGATTTTTATTTTAAATTTATCCTAGTTATTCTTATAGAGTTTTTGTTCAAAATTCGACCCTATTAATAGAGTATATAATTAATTAAAAACAACAATCATCATCGTCATCGTATTCGTCTATAATTATTTAATATTGAAAAACTGTTAAGTCACAATTTTTTTTAAAAGGTAAACATTACATACATACATACTGGGTGATTTTGTTATCACTGGCAATACTTGCAGGGGTGGAAGCACTCATCAATGTGAACAACTTTTATTATAGGGCTAACTCTGATATCGCGTAAAATAATACGGTTGCTTCATACATTTTGGTCGAGTAGGTATTGAACTTTTGAATGGAACAGCTGATAATTTTTTCATGATTTCACAGTTAGTCCTATAATAAAAGTTGTTCACATTGATGAGTACCCCTGCAAGTATTGCCAGTGATAACAAAATCACCCAGTATCAATATATAACGCATTACGCATTATTAACTTGTAAGAGATACTATACGATTCGCATAATATATAAAAAAACGTGACATTTCAGTCTTGGTATTATACTAGCTGTCCCCCGTAGTTTCGCTCGCGTTCTCGAGCAAAAAAAGTAGCCTATATCCTTCTCCATACCATAAGGTAGATACCTTATGGTACCAAATTTCATCGCGATCGGTTCAGCGGTTTAGGCGTGAAGTGAAAAGGTAACAGACAGATATACTTTCGCATTTATAATATTTAAAAAATATTAGCATGGATAATAAATTACCACCATACCATAGGTTAATGAGAGCCCATACGATTCTAAGTACTGAACTAATAATAAAAACAATCTGTCAGTCAGGGCTGCCTCGTCATTCAAAAAGTTATATTTAGAGTTTGGAATTTTAGTCTAAAGAGGGATATTTCATAACTTGCCGAGTGCCTGATCTTTTACGTGGTAAAAGCTTGTGATAGACCACAATCTCACTGTGGTAAGTGATGATGTGGCCGATGGTGGTAAGCACATACAGCCTAGAAGGATCTGGCTCTCAAGTGCAGAACGAAACACACCGGTAGATGCTTAGTGACAGATTTTCAACTTGAGGGTGGTAGCCAGCCAGGCGGGTACTACAAAGTACTCTACCACTTTATGGTTTCCTTCCGATGACTGAAGGCTCAAGCTCATTGTGTAGAATTCGAACCCAAAACCCTCGCCACGGCATTCGACGTCAATACCCCTGACCTATCGTAACCGGTTGCCGTTGGACAAAATTGTGTCGATCTATGTGGCAGATTTCATCAAAATTCGTTCAGTCATTACGACTTCATAGAAAAAAATCAGATATTGAATTAAAAGTCAATACAATACTTAAATGTCACGCAATAACAAAACCATTATACAGCATGTAATAATTATTTAATTATGTAATTAGTCATTACCCCTGTGTACTGACAAATTGTTCCCAGCATGCCTGTCTGTCTGATTTCTTGTCTGTCTATATGTGTTGTGCATTGCATGCAGTCGGCACGTGTCGCCATCGACCGATGACCAGCTACAAGCCCTTGGTAAGAACACCATGTGTATTATTATGTATTATTTATTTATTTATTTTATTTATTAACGCATGCGTAATGGAATAAGGCAGTTTTAGTGGTGGGCGATTATGAATGATTTTATCAATGACTCGCCTATGACGATATCTCGATAAACAAGCTTAGTGCAATCGATAAATTGTTGTGAAATGGACTGAAAGAATTAATTTGATATTATTAAATGATTTATAGCCGATCATTCCATCTCGATAATATTTTCTGTGTAAATACAGTCAAGAGCATAAATGTTTATTATAAATATAGGTGTTATCTCAATATTCGTTATGCTCGTGACTGTACCTACTATGAACAAAAATAAAGTGATCTTATTTTTTAACCAGGTAGGCGAGGTCTCAACCTTTTGTTTTTTTTTACAATAAACAATGCTAATGCACTTATAATTGCATGACTGATTATTTATTGCTTCAACACGATTAAATGCATTTTTTATAACGGATTTTCACAAGCTGCAAAGAATTTTATCATTTGTTTTTCAATTATTCCTATTTTTGAATATATTTATCGTAGAATTTACAAACTTTGCTAAATTTCGTGTCAAAACTATGAACCAAACGGATCAGTAGTAAATCTATATGAAAATGAGTAGAATAGAATTGCCATACTAGGTCCGAGATAAGATCCATCGCAAAAAAATCACCGCAAATTAACAAACGATAGTCTATGGCATATTATCTACACTGACATTAGTTAGAAAGAAATCCCAGATGTACTAAAATAAAAATAATTCCAACATAAAAGAGAAGAACTGGCAATACAACTGTGTAATTCATTTAGATTAACGTTTCATGTTTAAAAATGAACATACCGTCAACACACGAATTGTTTTTGAAAAAAGAATCCTTGAATAAGATTCTATTTTTAATATTTTTCGTTATTTAAAAACCGTTCAATTGTTGTTACAATTTCATCCAGTTTTCTAGTATCGGATGCAGAGTACCAAAATACGTATTAGTGTGGATTGCCGGACATAATCGGTTATTTTGGATGTCACCAATGTTTCTTCATAAATCTGTAGGATTCATGGCGCCGTACCTACAACCTTGCGGTATGTCTTAACGACCACAATATCTTAATAACACTCTAGTTATTACTCATCAAAATGAGGAAGCAATCCTTGAAGATGACGTCAGAAAACGTGGCTGCTATACAAAATATCTTTCTTTTGTATTCAAAAGACTAAACAAATTTTCTATCAGTAATTAATTTAACATGGACAGTACTATTGAATAAATAAATAATAAATAAAGCATAATTCTCAGCTGCAATATTGGTGCAGAGTTTCAGATATGCCGGCCGGCTTGGTGCTGCGCGCGCACCTCTCGGCGCGTGCCAAAATATCCGTTCTACTTATGGAGTTACAATCTACTTTTTGTTAACTTTAGGCGTATATTTAAAGCATCGCTAACTATATTGTTGATGGATACTGCGGAAATATACGACACCGCGCGTCATTGGGACGTTAAATACGTGAATTCACGGAATATAAATAAAATCCATAAATACTGGTTAATTGTAAAATATGTCATGTCAAATAAATATTAGTGATCACCTTCTAAACACCAATTTAAATGAACATAATAATAATACGAACGTGTGTTTATTTCAGTAGGAGCATTTAAATTTAATGTGACGTATTTTATTGATGCTCCCTAACAATTTAACGCATATGTCGAACAAATAATATTCTACTAATTTTATATTATATAAAAGCGAAAATCTCTAAAATTACAAGACTGTTTAGCAAGCGCAATCTTGTATGAAATTCATCCCTAAGGGGGTAAAATAGGGGACTGAGGGTAAATCCGCGGGGTGGGGAGCTAGTCTTTTAATAATATTCCCTATCGTCCTCTGTATAAAACTAAGTATTTCAGAAATAATCCTAAAGACCCAAATGCGTGCAGATTTCTTGTGTGGCTGTGTTGTGCGTCAAATGTAAAATTATTATTTGAAAAATATAAGTAAGATGTTTGGAGCTAAATCATACTATAAGTCAAGTGATGATTCCTCTATATCTCCTATGAAGATGTATTCCCAAAAACTTTTAGTCATTTATATCCCCAGCATTAGTTCGGTCATTACTGAATGAGACTGGAGGAAGACATTCAAATGTTATTTCAAAATTCTTGTTTTAGTCCAAGCTAATATAATTTCTCTGACAGCCCCGTCTTTTACCGTTTCTAAATAACTCGCCATCCAAAGGTAACCGAGAAGAGTTATCGCTTATTAGCGATAAGACCGTCCAATGTACAATGAGGATCAGTAAAGTTATAGCAAATTCAATAGAACTAGTATGCACGTTATTCTTTAGGATATAAGTATGATATATCTTTTTGAATTATCCAAATCGGACCATTACTTACGAAGATATTAAGTAATAAACATATTATTATGCCGTTCCTGCCGGTAAAATCAATGTCACGTGATGCGTTGTGACGTCACGGTGACGGTCGCCGCCAGTTAGCCGTTGGCAGTTAAGGCGCGCAGTGTTTTGTTTGGTGAATTGTGACTGAAACAAATTAAGTGTCGAATTTGTATCAAATTCACCTTGTTATCTATGTATAAATATTGTATAGTGCCAAAATGTACAAACACTTATTTTAAAACGCCAGAAAAACTATTTTTTAACGTACCGAAGGACCCAAAAAATGGTTCTTATCAGCTATCTTTAGGTCTAAGCTGTTAATTATACACAAATTTGACACCTAATTTGTTTCAAAGTCACAATTAACCAAACTAAACACTGCGCGCCTTATTGCTGCCAACGGCTAACTGGCGGCGACCGTCACCGTGACGTCACGGCTACCGCGGCGCCCACTCAGTGAACTTCGCTAGTGATTTGGTCATAACTTCGTCATTTTTTGTCGTAGAACAAAAATTTTGGCACTGTATGTTAAGGATTTCTTAGCTCTATAAATCTGCATATTCAACTAAAAACGTTACTGATCCTCATTCAATATTGTTTCTGGTTTCTGTTTACAGTACTGACTGTATACTAAAAATAATGTTTCCGTAAAATCACGCAATCCGATTTTTTACGGTAAATGCTCATACTAGTATTTGATTAGTAGTTTTTATGATGCCAATGGAGTTCAAACTTTATTTGATTCACTATATTTATTCATAAATAAACCATATTTACGCCATGTTCCGGATTCTCGCAATACTACGTTGTCTATACATATATTAATCAATACTTAGTTTAACAAAATAGCTAATATTTGTATTTTTTTTATTTCCAGGGCTCAGCAGATTCAAACTATTCGCAGCCATCGTCGGAACTGTCGCTGGACGAAGACAAAGAGGCGCTGCGCCTCGAGAAGGAAGCGCAGGCACTCTTACAGCTCGACAAGGCACGGGTATGTACCATTAACTATTAGCATATAGCCAATAAATTAATAACTACTTCTATCATTTTATAATGTCGTATTGAAACCATTATTTTGAGGTATGTCATGATGTGGCATAAGGTGGTAGGTGCAACATTCGTAGCTGTAGTAAACCTAAAATGAAACAGGAGTGTTAATTTCGCCACATTCGCAACTTCGTATATGCTTCATATCCGAGTGTAATTTCATGTATTGTCACGTAAATATTATTTATTACTTATTAACGATAAGAATGTGGTAGTTTTAATATTGTTTTATTCAGTAAATACAAAGACGATGGTAAATATATGAAACATATATTATATTGCAAATGTGGCATAATTTAAATATCACGTTATTATACACTGTTGGCTCTCAAGTGTAGTTGCTGGAACGAGGTTGGCGACAAATTTTACAACTTGAGAGAGTATGGCTTCTACCTGCATAGCATTGTAGGATATCAGTGTGTTCTCACAGCTGCATTAAAGACCCAGTTCTCTTCTAAACTGTATGTGCTTACCATGGCGAAATTGTGACCTATGTATATCTATCAAAGGTTATATAAAATATACCCTCTACCCGATATCTATAGTAAGAAAAAAAGGTTGTTTGTATTTATGTTTTGATCGAACATAAAAAAAGATCTAAAAATAACACGACATGATAATATTTAAAATGTAAAAAAGAACATAGCTGTTAAAATTTACTTCATTGTGATCCGTTGGAGCTGAATTTACTCCAACGTATTGGGTGTAACATATTTTTATCAACTCAAAAGATTTAATTTGCTCCGACTTCCAGACGAAACCCGTGGCGTTTGCAGTGCGCACGAACGTGTCGTACGATGGCACGCTCGACGATGACTCGCCCGTGCACGGCAGCGCCATCTCCTTCGAAGTGCGGGATTTTTTGCACATCAAGGTAAACACAACCTTTATCTTTTGAAGAGAAGACATAAATTCAAGTAAAAGAGATCCACATACCAAGTCCCAACATTGTCGTCTTCACTAGGGTACATTATCAATCTTGCTAATAACGAGTATTTTTAAACAAAGAAAAGTTAATTGTATCTGTTCCCGGTAGTTGTTGAATAAACTTTCTATTGCAATAAGTTAATTAGCACTTGTTTACTCTTTCCTTACCATTATAATATAAGTTTCTCTGGTCGTGTACTATCGAAAATGTTATATATGCGCAAGCGACGATTACACGCAAAATATTATAGTTGACTCATAGTCTCGTTCGTCGAATTCCAGGAGAAGTACGACAACAACTGGTGGATCGGGCGGCTCGTGAAGGAGGGCGCGGACGTGGGGTTCATCCCGTCGCCGGTGAAGTTGGAGAGCGTGCGCGCGGGGCAGGCGGCGCGGCGCTGTCCGCGTCCCAACTCTGCGCTCCCCCACGCGCACGCGCACGCGCCCCACGCCCACACGCACGCGCCCGAGCTCTCCCGAGGTAGCACCCCTCCCACGCCCGGTACGTCACCACCACCAGTCACCACTCGCCACCGACATACATCCGACCGCGACCGCTACAGCGCTATTCTCGGCTCTCTGCTGCGCTGCGAAATGCGCTCTCGACAAACGATCGGTGTTTAAATTAAGAGCTATTGCATAAAAAAAGTCACTTTCTATGTGAACACTGTCATGTGTCAAAGATATCGATTCGGGTTTTTTTTTTTGTTACGGGGTTGATTTTCAAATATGACTTGAGGCCGTAATCATGTACTCCTTTAATCGTCCTTTGTGACCAAAATATACTCGATCGTTTCTCGATAGAACTCGTTTCCGAAGTGCATTAAATTAGAGATTCACTTTTGTACAGATGTCCGACAATGAAGGCGAGATATACTTCAAAATATTTCTTAAACTTAAGTGACTCTTATCCAAAATTGTATCAATAAAAATGGAAAATATAACTATGAAAATATTGCCATTTACATGTCACTTCACAGAGAAGATTTATGGATTCAATTCAGATAATTATAAAGATAATATGAATCAGCAAACATGGCGATATTAGGCGGCAGTTTTGTCACATACTAAAAATGTTAAATTAAAAGTTTAAAGTAGTTAGTTATTGTCGAATTTGCATTAATTATATCTTGTCTTCATTGTTTATTGGCTGACAGTGTCTGAAAAAAAAAGTTCTGCTCTTTGCTCCACAAGTTTTTGTATATCAAACAGTATGAAAGGCCATTGTCAGCTACGTGGATTACTTGCTGATGCTCTTCATACACCATGTTTGTTGACAATACTTGTGTATTGACATCTAGCTTGGTGTTGTAACGTACAACGCAGTTTGTCTCTTTCTAAATCGCCTTGCTCTTTCTAACAATCTAGAAACTAAAATATATTTTTTCTTTTTAACATTTTTTACTACTAAAATTATCGTAACAATATTAATTATGAAGAATGAAAGCAAGGCGATGTTTTTTTGTAGACGTGTTTCGGTGTTTTGGATTAGCTCGGAATTATTAGATATATGTAAATATTTAAATTTATTTATTAAATTGGAAAATATATGTTCAAAAATATTTAGTTTTGTTTATAGGTAGGTATTTAAAGCACGAAAATTATAAAATCTATGTTTTATATATTTATTTGCCACGATAATTGTAATACTACATTATATTTATATAAACAAACTTACTTACACGTTTTATGTATGGAATGTATAACTGCTTTGTACTACCATAACACAAATCATTTGCATATTCATCAAAATTGGTGGAATTTGCTTTAATTTCCTGGTTATTATTGTATAATAATTAATTATATTCACATTTACCATTATTTCAGATGTACCCTCCTTCGAAAGAGGTAAGCTCATTCACTCATTGTACACACCAGGAAATGCTGTGAATATCACCTTATTTTTAGGGTTCCGTAGCCAAATGGCAAAAAACGGAACCCTTATAGATTCGTCATGTTTTTTTATTTAATTTACATGTATTTTTTTTCTTTTTTATCTGCTCGTTATTCATTGCCATCCCATAATACATTGCACGATCCCTAATTGTATTGATATTATTGCAGATTGTATTATTTATTTAATGTTTCCAGAGAGTTTTGCGTTATTTCAGTTTTGATTTTCACTCCTCAAACGGTGCTATTCAGCTCAGTAAACTCATCTTATTTTGTGACAAAACTGATCAAAAATAATATATTAAATGCACAAAAGTAATTTTTTTAATGCATATAATTTTTATGTTAGGTTCTGTTTTTAAATTTATAATAGTTTTTTTTATAGTTTTTTTGGTATTAAAATTAAGTAAAAAATACCTCAACTACAATTTTACTTACACAAGTCAGGCATAAAACTGAAATATAGCAAATATTTTTTCTAATATATATCGATGTGTAATTTATATGAAATTATTTCAGATAATGTATTTGCTTTGAATGAAATGTATGTGTTCCGGTATTGTATGATACTGTATGAGTCCTGTCTTGTAATGGATGCGTTACTTTAACATAAAATGGCTTACAGTGAATGCTGCCCCATTTTTGTATCAATTAATTTATTATGCTTGAGTATTTTTATATTATATTCACATAATAATTTAAAAAAAAAAATTAATAAGATTTTTTCTCCAGAGTTATTTTACACTGGAACAAAAAAATTATAATGTATGTAGGTTTTGGTGCTCCAGCTGGCTACTAATGATTTCCTTTACAATGTGTGTCTTCCGTCTTTCTTTTTCCTCGAATATTACGAGTATAATCTGGAGACATAAAACTAGAGTGAATAGAAATCTGGTCAAGAACTACATGAACGTTATGGCGCTGATGTTTGCCCAAATAAAAAAACTCAACCTCCTGGCTATATGTCTCTTAATACAGTCCAATAAGACAGATACCTTCTCACCCCCCAGGAGAAGACTCAGATTCAGCCGGCAGAGGGCGCGGCGCCGGCGCTCTCCCCACCGGCAAGGAAAAACGAAAACCATTCTTCAAGAAACAAGAAGCTTGCACACCATACGACGTGGTGCCTTCCATGCGGCCCGTCGTGCTCGTAGGGCCCTCGCTCAAGGGGTACGAGGTCACGGACATGATGCAAAAGGCCTTATTTGATTTTCTGAAGAGACGCTTCGAAGGCAGGTGAGGGGGATTGTGAGGGATTTCGGTTGATAGTATTTGCAGTTTTTGACACCGATCTTAGGCTTTCGAAAATATTAGCGCATATATATATATAAAAGCGAGGGTAAAGGTCCATATTAGTTGTCATTTATCTATGTGCTAACTTTCGTCCCGCGGTTTTTACCGTTTTATCTTCAAAAATTATGGATTTTAATAGAAACTTTGATCCCTTATTATTATCTCGAATGTCGAAAAATCTTTTTGTAGAACATCCCTACGGTAAAAAGGAATATATTTTCCAAACTTCATAATTCTATGACCAGTGGTTTTGGATTGCTTTGATCTATCACAACCAAACAGCCAGGCTATATTCTGTTATCTATATACCTATATGTGTAAAACATGTGACACTGTATTTTTTTTTATGCACAAATATTATCTGTTTCTTTTTTAAATCTGAATATTATCTAATTTATTATATTCGTATATTATTGACTTATACAATGAATGTATTTGGTGCTGGCTTTGGATACCAGTGGCAAGTACGTATCTGAACAGATAGTTCAAACTAGACTAAGGGCCAGCCTCACAGGTTGCCGGTTCCTGATAGCTTATCTGGTGGACATCTTTACAGACCCTTTAATTGGCTGATATCTTTACATGTCTCATTCTGTTCATTTCAAAAGAAAGAGACTGTGTTAGATATCTATCAGATAATCTACCTGGGAGTTATCGGCAACCTGTGAGACTGGCCCTGAGTTTTAAGTTTGATCAAGTTTTGAAAATATTGTTGTTACATAAATTTATGTTAAAAGGAAAAAAAAACAAGGCATGGTAAATATAAGGTACTTATGATTTAGAATATTACTTCAGTAACTGTGAATTTTGAAAATTTTATAGGTAACTTGGGTAAGTCTTAGGTAATTTATTGTGTCGAAATCGGTGTCAAACCGGGTACACTATAGCTAATAGCTTTTCCCAATATACATATATAATCGAAAGAACGACATAGTATTATGTATTATTTCTTAAATTGATTGATATCTTAAAATATTGCAAGCTAAATACAAAAATCTACAAATCATATAAATAAGTCATAAACCTTGTTCGTTTATCGCTCTTTCTATTAGTGAAAACCGTATCAGAATCCTATGCGCGTTTTAGAAGAAGTAAGCTGAGAAACAGATAGAGGCAGATAGTAACATTGTTTTGTATTATTTAGTCCCATAAACCGAGAACGCTCAATAAAAGCACATTTCAGGATAATAATAACCCGCGTGATGGCGGACATATCGCTCGCGAAGCGGTCCCTGTTGAACAACCCGTCGAAGCGCGCCATCATGGAGCGGTCCAACTCGCGCTCCACCTGCCTCGCCGAAGTGCAGGTAACTAGCGCAGCCCGGCCCTCCAACTAACCGTCCGTGCCGTGGGTGTGTTACAGGATCATCATCACCCGGGTTTCCGCCGACATATCCCTGGCGAAGCGATCGCTATTCAATAACCAGCCTAAGAAACCGTTCGTTGAGAGAGGCAACTCCAGAACTAATTGTCTGGCTGAGGTTCAGGTGGGAGTATAGAGGCCCCATTTAGTTGCCAGTTGGAATGGTGTTGCCAGAACTGTAGTTAAATGATTGCTTGTTTGTTTTTAACGACGTTGTCTAGTACTAACATGATATGAAGTATGCTGACTAAACGAATTAACTAACTGTTATATTTAGGCTGTGGTGTGTTATTGTGGTCCCTAAATTTAGCAGCACAAAAGTCCCATTAACTCTGGATAGTTGTCAATAATTGATGTTCATTTGAAGTCCGCCATTAGCTATTGGATTTCCAAACACGGTACACACAATGTCAATATTAACTTATATGAAGAATATGTGTGCATTATGTTCTTGTTTTTAACAGCACCCAGATATTGATGTGGTATTTAGTTTCTGAATTAATATATATGTACCATAACCAAGTCATCTGATGAATGAGTGTTTCTGCGTTTTAATTTCAAGCGTCGACCTACAATGTGACGTAATTTTGTGATTTGCGCCTTTAGTGTAGCAAAAGATATTATTATATGCATTAATTTTGCGTTCAAAATGTTTTAGAATCATACATTGGTCCCTTAATTACATATCTCCGTTATTAATGATATAGAACCAACGTGTTTCAACTCCACTGCCAAATCATAAAATTACGACCCATAGTCTCTTAAATTGGCGCAAATAAAATCCGTTAAAAATTAAACCTTAATGTGCTTGCAAATAAGGTAAACATTGTATTGTACCTACACATAATAGTTTACCCTGTATGAATCTATCATAAGCCATCACTCAGTATTCCCAGCCTACAACTTTCCTAGTTTTAGCTATGTGTCTCCTGGACTATTCATAATCCATCAGTACTTACCTCTGTGTTCCACAAATCTTTAGATCAAATTAATATAAAATTCAATATACAATTTATATTAACCGTTAATTGGTGATAGGCGGAAATCGAACGGATATTCGACCTGGCGCGGACGCTGCAGCTGGTGGTACTAGACTGTGATACCATCAACCACCCGTCGCAGCTCGCCAAGACCTCCCTCGCGCCCACTATTGTCTACTTGAAGATATCCAGTCCTAAGGTAAGTAAGAGTACAGTCGAACTCATTGTGGGTGATTTTCAACTTAAGAGTGATAGTTGTCAAGGGCCACAAAATACCTTACCGTGTTATAAATATTTACTAAAACTCAATCCCATTAACTAGTTTCAACTTTATCATTATAATAGAATTACTTTGCATCATTTGCTGACGACAATTTAGCGATTAATTGCGTTGAGCTTTTGGTAAACGCAGCTATTTCAAACTCACTTTTTGTTGTAACAAATTCCTTGGTTACTAGTCTCTGGAAGAGCTGAATTACCTCCCGACAGCATAGTAACTTTGTAAAAATATTGTATTGAAAATTTCTCACCATTTTCCAGGTCCTACAACGTTTAATAAAATCTCGCGGCAAGGGGCAGAGCAAGAACCTTTCAGTGCAGATGGTGGCTGCGGAGAAATTATCGCAGTGTCCACCTGACATGTTCGACGTGATCCTCGATGAGAACCAGCTCGAGGACGCGTGCGAGCACATCGCGGAGTACCTAGAGGTAGGTTATAGTGCGGCCAGTGGGTAGCTAGGACATGTTCCACGTGATCCTCGAGAACCTGCTCGAGGACGCGGGCCAGCACATCGTATATCAAAATTTAATAACATCCAAACTGTGATCTTTCTAAGCTAGATAATGTATGTCTTACCACGAATTCTACATGAACAGTTGACACATACATTTCAGGATATCTACTTAAGTAAATTGTGTATCTTTTGTAAAAATAAAATAAAATAAGCCTTTATTGCTGTTATTCTTAACTTATTTAACATAACAAAACAAGGCGATTCAAGGCGATGATAGCTCAGTGGTAGTGACGTCGGACGCCGCGGCGAAGGTCGTGGGTTCGAATCCTACAATGAGCTTGAGCTTTCGGTGAAGGAAAACATCGTGAGGAAACCATGGCACGGTGGTAGGGTACTTTGTAGTACCCACCTGGCTAGCTACCACCCTCAAGTTGAAAATCTGTCGCCAAACACCTATTGGTGTGTTCCGGCAGCTGCAATTGAGAGCCAGATCCTTCTAGGATTTGTGTGCTTACCACCTTCGGCCACATCATCACCTACCATAGTGAGATTGTGGTCAAACACAAGCCTATACAAAGTAAAAAAAAAAAAAAACAAAACAAATGTTTAAAAATTTAATATAAAGGTAAGAGAACTAATTAACTTAAACTAAATCATATTCTCGGCATTTGTTAGTCATAATATAGTCAATTTAATTTTTATGCAGTCCATTTCTTATTCTTTTTCTTTTTGTAGTAGCCATTACCGTATCTTCCTATAGTATATTCTTCGCCTCTGTGGCATTCCCCAATTTGTCCGTTAAAGTCCCCCATTATTATTATATTTTTGTGAGCTGTATCAACAGTTCTTTGCAATTTTTGGTAGAAGTTTTTTATTTTGTCTACATCTTCTTTTTTATCTGATTCAGTGGGTGAGTATGCCTGAATTATTGACCAAGATTCATCTCTATTGTTTTTTATGGGAAGTTTTATGTTTTTTTTTTTTTTTACTTTGTAAAGGCTCGTGTTTGACCACAATCTCACTATGGTAGGTGATGATGTGGCCGAAGGTGGTAAGCACACAAAGCCTAGAAGGATCTGGCTCCCAAGTGCAGCTGCCGGAACACACCAATAGGTGTTTGGCGACAGATTTTCAACTTGAGGGTGGTAGCCAGCCAGGCGGGTACTACAAAGTACCCTACCACCGTGCTATGGTTTCCTCACGATGTTTTCCTTCACCGAAAGCTCAAGAAACGGAATATCCGAAAGAATTGCTATTCTTTCGGATATTCCGTTCAATTCCTCTATTCGGTCAGTATATTTTCGTTTTATCAAAAAACCAACACCATATGGCCCTGGTGTTTCTCCTTTGTAATGTAATATACCTATATACTTTCCGTGGTCTTCTATTCCTTCTCCTACTCTTCTCATTTCGCTTATTCCAATAATATCCCATTTAATTTAGTTGATTACTGTTTCTAGTTCAATGAGTTTCTCTGCGGTTCTTAGTGATCGTGTGTTAATCGACGCAATGTGTATGTCGCAATTATTTTTTCTTTTTTGATTGCTTATCCTTAGAGGGTGGGTGGTGGTGTATCTATTGTATATGTGATTAAACCTGAAGATTTTGTTTTTGTTAATTCTTGATTTGACAGCATCGATTTGAAGTGTAGATCATACGGATATAATTAAAGCACTTACGTTTGTGTTTCCAGGCGTACTGGCGCGCGACACACCCGACGCTAGAAGCGCCCCACCCACACGCGCACCCACACGCGCACCCGCACGCGCACGCGCACGCACACGCGCATCCGCTACCACATCCACACAACGCGCAGCCTGGTGAGTGCCGAACACTGTACACAATCTAACTTACATATTTAAATGTCGTTCAAATATACATGTGCAATAACGCTACGATAACATTTTTCTTCGATGTGCTTTTTAAAGAACCACGTATTTTCCAAACTATTTTATGTCGCCAGTTTGCCGCATTTTATAGCGCAAATAGTACGACCATAACGTACAACTTTCATACTCTGTGTTTTTCGTAAATTCACTGTTTCTTTTATCAATAAGTTGTTTGTTTACTGTTAATGCATTATAAAAGCAAAGGTATGTAATATTCAAAATCAGTTGCCAATAAACCTTGTTGAAGAAAGACGTGTATTTAATCCATTATCGACACAGTGTCTACAAAGGAAATTCAACCTTATACCCTCAACATATGGTCGCATACGAACCGGATAGGACCTCACCTGAGCATCGTCGGACACCAGCGTTGAGAACAAAAGACTCGCATTCCTGAGCGATAAGCCGACGCGCCCGTGCAGTTTTTTATGCATAAATTACTAGTATCATGTTGGAACTATCTATTAGTGTAATTACATCGTAATAATATCGTAAACAATAAGTAATAACAGTGTTTTCAAGATTTTGAGTTTTA
This sequence comes from Tetheella fluctuosa, assembly GCA_951216915.1. NCBI lineage: Eukaryota > Metazoa > Arthropoda > Insecta > Lepidoptera > Drepanidae > Tetheella > Tetheella fluctuosa. Next base: position 15,399,124 of record OX578214.1, read on the forward strand.
TACATGAACCATGACGTCCCAAGCAGAACAAGCAATAAGTATACTAGAAGATACGGCGTCACTACTGAAGAAAACTCAAACAAACCTAGCAAAGTGCCCCAAGCAGCGTTTATCTGAGCCAGGTTATTTACAAACTCGTATTCAAACAATTGAAGATTACTGGACAACCTTTAAGAAAACGCACCAAGACCTTTTAAAGTGTACTACTCGGGAACAACGGGGACAGATGCCATATTTTGTTAATGAAGATTTCTTTATTTACGAAGACTTGTACCTATGTTTGTTGGGAGATTTGAAAGAAATGTTGACTTCGTGCACTAAGCAGGATAATCATTCTCCGTGCTGCAGTACATCGAATGATACGAAGGTACATTCAAAAGTGAAGCTACCAAGTATAAAACTTCCCTCATTTTCCGGTAACTACGAAGAGTGGCCCACTTTCAAGGACTTGTATGAGTCATTAGTTCACGAATGCACGACATTGAGCGATGTGGAAAAACTACACTACTTGAAGACTAGTATCACGGGCGAAGCCGCATCATTATTAAAGAACATTCAAGTGACTGGTGCTAATTATGTCCAAGCATGGGGAACGCTGACTCATCGATACGGTAATAGGCGCCTAATAGTGAATGCACTACTTAAGCGATTGCTTGCGCAGAAAAAATGTACCAATCAATCCGCGGCACAACTGAAAGCCCTCCTGGATACCACCGGTGAGATTATACACAGTCTGAATAATCAAAACGTGCCTACCGACTCTTGGGATCCGATCCTTATATTTCTGGTTGTACAGAAGTTGGACCCGGAGTCACACAAAGATTGGGAAGAGGCTGCGTACTCGGTGAACTCGGAGAAATTATCAACCTGGAAGGATTTGTGTGAGTTTCTAGAAGCCAAATTCCGTATGCTAGAACTAGTTACTCCCATCACTGGCCCCAAAAATACAAATCAGCGAGTTCTTCACAGCACCACCACTGAAAATGAAAATTATAAGCAAAAATCATGTGCTTTATGTAAGGATGTGCACACACTGTGTCATTGTAATACGTTCAATAAAATGACAATTAAAGAACGAGAAGATCACGTCAAAACAAACAAACTTTGTTTTAACTGCCTCGGAGCGGGACATTCGGTATTTAAGTGTCGCATGCCAATGTCGTGCCGCATTTGCAAGAGACGCCACCACACTCTCTTACATCAACCTAAAAATATGGATGTGTCGGTTTCCCAAGAAGAAACTCAGCAATCGACGACATCTAGTGTGGAAGAGAAGAAGACTTTAACAATGGTTGCGTCACATTATAACACCGGGCAGAAAATATCTCTATTGGCCACCGCAGTAGTAATTTTAAAGAGTGAACAAGGGCATACTACTGTGCTGAAGGCACTGATAGATTCAGGATCTCAAGCATGTTTCATTAGCAAGAAGGCAACTCAGATCCTGAAACTAGATAAAACACCAGTAAATCTTATCGTCTCTGGAATGGAATCCATGAAAGTAAGAGTCAAGCATGAGGTTAAGGTACAAGTATTATCACAGTGGGAAACTAATTTCAACTTATCCATACGAGCCTACGTGATGTCCAAGCACTTGACCTCCAACATACCCACAAGCACCATTATAGGGACAGATTGGCCGCATCTAACAGGCATTCCACTTGCAGATCAAAATTATTATGTATCAGGAACCATTGATCTGTTATTGGGTGTAGACGAATATGCAGCAATTCTGAAAGAAGGACTAATCAAAGGTTCACCAGGTACACCATGTGCTCAAAATACCCACCTGGGCTGGATCTTAATGGGAGGAGTAACCATGAAACTCAATACACGAGAGAAGTCCTTTACGGCCATGAAACAAGAAGTTGATATAGAAGATTTACTCAAAACAATATGGGAAGTTGATACGGAAACAAAAAGAAAACTTACACAAAAGGAACAACTATGTGAAGACATATATAAGAAGACACACAAGCGAGACAAATATGGAAACTACATAGTTAAACTACCGTTCAACACCGATGAACCAAAATCGACAGAAGGAAACACGCGACAAATAGCTATGAGAAGATTCATGCAACTAGAAAAAAGATTTAATCTAAATACAGAATTAAAACAAGAATATAAAAAGGTAATGGATGAATATAAATTACTTAAACACATAGAAGAGATACCTAAAGAAGAACTTAAAAACAAATCGGTATACTTACCCCACCACGCAGTGATCCGCAGCGACAAGGAAACCACAAAAACTCGCATTGTATTCAACGCCTCGTGCAAGGGTTTCAACGGCATATCTCTGAACGATGAACTATTATTGGGTCCAATACTGCAAGATGACCTGCGAAGCCTGATTATCAAATGGAGAATACATGCAGTTTGCTTCGTTTCTGACATTCAAAAAATGTACAGAATGATTTGGATTGATAAAGAAGACGCAGATTACCAAAGAGTACTGTGGAGAAATGAGCCATCTGAAGAGATAAAAGATTATAGACTCCTGACTGTGACTTTTGGAACTGCATCCGCACCCTATCTTGCCGTAAAGACACTCATGCAATTGGCAGATGACGAAGGTGATAAGTATCCGGAAGCTGCCAGGGTATTACGCGAAGATCTTTACGTTGATGATGTCATGTCTGGCTGCGATGATCTGAAACAAGCAATAAAAATTAGTCAAGATCTAAAACAGTTACTCCGTCTAGGAGGTTTCGAACTTAAAAAATGGTCCTCTAACAATCGTGATTTCATGGAGACAATTGAACCAAGCGAGAGATCATCCAAGGCGCATCTGGAACTGAATTTAGATGGAACAATTAAGGCATTAGGTATTCAATGGAACTTAGGAAAAGATCAATTTGAATACAATCTGAACTTACCTCTTATCGGTGATGTGACCACGAAACGAAGCATCCTTTCTGATATCCAAAAGTTATACGACCCGCTCGGATGGATTGCACCTTGCATTGTAATGGCTAAGATTCTAATTCAACAGCTTTGGTTAGAGAAGGTTGATTGGGATGAAGCATTAAACTCAACACTGACTGAAAAATGGTCTACAATACGCTCTGACCTAGAAAATGTAAACGGAATTTACATAAATAGATGGGTGGGCACGTCCAGCTCAAACAAAGAATCCTTAGAACTCCATGGGTTCAGCGATGCCTCCATACAAGCGTATGGCGCTGTAGTGTACTGCCGTGTCACAAAATCAGACGGTACAATCAAGACGGCCATTATTGCTGCAAGAACAAGAGTTGCTCCCTTGAAGACCATTTCTTTGCCTAGACTTGAATTGTGTGGAGCATTGCTACTCTCTAGATTACTGAAGCATATCGGGCAAGCAATGAAAATACCAGCATCACAGATCTATGCTTGGACAGATTCTTCCATTGTCATCTCCTGGTTATTTGGAGATCCGAACAAATGGAAACCGTTTGTGGCCAACCGCGTTGTTGAAATTACAACCAATATAAACTGCAGTCAGTGGCATCACGTCCAATCGCAAGATAATCCTGCTGATATTGCATCAAGGGGAATGTCAGTAGCAAATATCAAGAAGTGCAATTTGTAGTGGAACGGACCACAATGGTTACTACAGCAGAAGATACAGTTCACTAGACCAAACATAATACCTATAGACTTAGAAAGGAAGAAAAATACCGTACAAGTTATGACAATCGCAAATAATGAACATGAAGAAGTAACGAAGTTATGTACACAGTTTAATGACTTTAGCACATTGATAGAACTAATGAGGACAATCACTTATTGCCGAAGATTCCTGAAACAAAAAACATTAAAAGAAAATATAGATAAAATACTTACAACTGAAGAACTGGAACACTCCTTGCAAACCTGTATAAAAATGGCACAAGAGGAAGAATTTATAGAAGATATAAAATCATTAAAAATAAAGAAAAGGGTTAAAAAATCGAGTAAATTAAAAGCATTAGATCCTTACCTGGATGAGTACGGGGTTCTCAAGGTGGGCGGTCGACTCAGAAACGCAGACTTGAGTGATGAGAGCAAGCATCCAATTATTCTGGGTCACAGTAGTAAACTCACCTCTCTTATAATCGCAGAAGCTCACTCGAAGACGTTGCATGGAGGTGTGCAATTGATGTTGACTTACTTGAGATCCAAGTATTGGATAATAGGAGCAAAAGCATTAGTCAAGCAAAACATACATCGATGTTTGGTATGTGCTAAACTTAACGCCAAAGTGAGAACGCAAGTAATGGGTGACTTACCTAGTGTGCGTGTGAAACCAGCACGAGCTTTCCTCAATTCAGGCGTCGATTTTGCTGGACCATTCCAAATACTGATGACTAAGGGCAGAGGAGCTAAGTCTTGCAAAGCATATATAGCAATTTTCATATGCATGTCCACGAAAGCAATCCATTTGGAATTGGTTGGCGATTTATCTTCTGCAGCATTTATAGGTGCATTCAAAAGATTTTGCGCTCGTAGAGGAAAATGCACAAATATCTGGAGTGACCAAGGGCGAAACTTCGTTGGTGCTAACAAAGATCTTTCCGAAGCTTGGAAAGAAGCTCGCCTACAATTTGATGGAGAAATTTCCGAATTACTTGCTAACGACGGAACACAGTGGCACTTCATTCCTGCATATTCACCTACCTTTGGAGGACTATGGGAGGCCGGCGTCAAGTCCATAAAGTATCACTTAAAGAGAATTCTCAGTACCAACTTAACGTTCGAGGAGATGACGACGGTTCTCTGTGAAATTGAGGCTTGCCTAAACTCTCGTCCACTGTGCCCAATCGACGACCATACCATGCAACCGCTAACCCCTGGGCACTTTTTGATCAGCGAAGCACCTGTCGTCGTACCAGACATCAACATAAAGGACGCCAAAATGAAAAATTTGACACGCTGGCAATACACTCAAAAAATATTGAACGACTTTTGGTCGAGATGGCAAAGGGAGTATTTGACGAGACTACAACAGAGACCAAAATGGCTAAAGCGTGAAGATGAGTTTAAGATAGGAGAAATAGTACTTATCAAACAGGACAATTTGCCACCGGGAAAATGGTCCATGGGACGCATTATGGATAAACATCCCGGCCCTGACGGTTTGACCAGAGTGTATAGCGTTAAAAGTGGAGATAATATTACGAAACGATGTGTTACAAAGTTATGTGCCTTACCAATCGATACTGTAACAGATTAATAACTTGTTGATATTGATTTATTGTTAGTAAGCCCACCAGTAAGCTATTAAGCTAGTCAGTTAAAATGTAATTTTATTTTGGATTATAAGCATGCAATTCTAAAATGAATCCAGTGTATTTGAATTTGTTTTGTATCTTTGAAAGGACTATCATAGTCCTTTGGTGGGCGGCTTATGTTAATGCATTATAAAAGCAAAGGTATGTAATATTCAAAATCAGTTGCCAATAAACCTTGTTGAAGAAAGACGTGTATTTAATCCATTATCGACACAGTGTCTACAAAGGAAATTCAACCTTATACCCTCAATGTCATCTATTTTGTGTAAACCTTGCCTAACGAACTATTGCCTCTTTTGAACCCCCCGCACACTCTGGAGGGCATCGGGAGAGGTCCGACTCGTACAACTACGAGAGGGAAAGAGGTAACTAATAATTAGGATCTATGTTCCTACTACTTGTTTGTATTTTATTTATCTGAATTTCTATTTTACAGGAGTATTTTACATTTAGCACATTGTTTCATGATTTTTATTTGAGAATTTGTTCATAAAATAAAATACATAGCCATGTGGCAATGGCGATTTGATTTATTAACCATATTTCTGAACTTTATTTCTGAAAGTACCTATTCAAAGATGTTTTTTAGAAAAGAGTGAAATCTAAATGTAGAAAACGCCATCTAGTAATGAGTACACATAACTCAGGTAAATCGTATGTAGCTCACAGCTAGATGGCGCTAAACTTTACAAGTAAAGTTCACACATACCCGCTAAGTAATATAATAGCTCATGAAACCTTACTAATACTGCTCTTTATTTTGTATTGTAAAATTGTTTCATATCCAACCATACATAAGGCACACAATCAAATACCTCGCATTTGAGCGGTCGATTGACAATCCCTGTTCATTTCAGTACAAGCGTCAGGACAAGCCCACTAACAGCCGCGCAGAAGAACATATATTCAAGTTTACATTATATAGGAGACACCCCGCCGCCCCCATCCAGGTTGCAAACAATTTCTAGCGGTTCCGCGCCGCTTCATAACACGCTTGGCCTGATTGAGGGTGCCGCTTTACTAACTACTCCTTGGGTTTTCAGCGGTTTTTTGAGCTTTATTTAGCTGCTGGATTGAAGAATGGCCAATGATGACGGTCACTTTGTAGGTTTCGGGGAACAAAAATTCTTACATATTATCTTATTGGGGTCACTCTAGTTTATACAATTCAATATTCTATCAATGTTGTTGGTTTCTAAACTAGACTCGTTGCCTGTTAACTCTGAAGTTTTTCATAAATGTCATTTCCTCCATTTTCACAAGTTACATTCTTGATTAATTCCAAAACCAACCCTTAAACTAATCGTTTGGCAATATAACTTTCAATAGTTTAATTTTTCTCGCACCACTAAGCCATCGCATTTAGTCTCACTCCAAGATCAGCTGGACTACTGACAACTACCGGTACTGACCAGTGAAGGTCGGTGTGTTCGCTTCAGTGTTTGGTTGTCCGCAGCGACGCCGTCCCCCCCGCCCTCGGCCGAGGTGGTGGTGCCCTGCCCGGGCAAAGTGCGCAACTCCGGGGAAATCCTCACAAAGACGTCCCTCGATCTCGTGTCGTAGCCGCGTCGCCGCCGTCGCCGGCTGTAAGTGCGCGTGACCCCTCCCTCAGAAGATCTCTAACCCGGTGGTTGAGGACTCCGCCCGTGTGACGTTTGCGTGTGCTGATTTGGGCCTTGACTTGACATGACACGGGCCGAACGAACGACGAGTCTTAAATCCTCGCTCGTTCGATTCGTGTTTCTTTTTAGATTTAGTCGATTTGCATGGATAGTGATATATATCAGACTGACGTGTGTATGTCCGTAGGTGGCAGGGCGCGTGCGTCGCGTGCGGAGCGGCTAGAAGAGGAGTACTACGGGCGCGAGCGATACGGCCGGTACGGCCGCGAGCAGTACTACGGCGAGTACGCGGCGGGCGAGGCGCTCCCGTACGGGCACGACTACACGCGGGATGGTCGGGACGTGCGGGACGTGCGAGACGTGCGGGACGTGCGGGACGTGCGGGACGTACGGGACGTGCGGGACGTACGGGACGTGCGGGACGTGCGGAACGGGCGGGACGGGCACTACGCGCGCGAGGAGTACGGCCGCGAGTACCCGCGCGCGGAGCGGCCGCGCCGCACGGAGCGGGACGCGCCCGACGAGTACGCGGCGTCGCGACGCGCGCTCAACGCCGTCTAACCTGTGCTATACCTAACTTGCGTTGTGTTGTGTTGTATTGTGCTATACTTTGAGTTCGCGCGCCCTCCGGCTCCGCCCGCGCCCGCGTCGGTTCGCTTCGCGCCCCTCGGCCTCGTCGCGTCGATTGTATAAATTTTACATAATTAAAGATAATTTTAGTACCGTTAGATATTATTATCCGTTTCCCATTTTTTGAACATACTCTGTAATTATATTGCATCGTCTGTACTTCATTGTTGCGATCATTTGTAAATAAAATACTTTATATCGAATATTATTGTTTGTGTTATTGCCCTGCTGTATAACAACTGACTTAACCGCACCATTCAGGCAATTTCTCCGAAGGATCTTACAGAAATACGGCGCGTACGGTGCGGATAAAGCTGATTGCTCACTTCCCCAAGGTGCATTTGCCAATAAATTTTAAAATCCTATAGAACTTCGCATAACAGTTCTGTGAACTAATGATGGAATACTGAATTGACTAGGAGTACGAAATTCTAAGTACTTTACTTAGAGATTGTCAAACAAAGAAATCCATATATTTTTTGTACCAGGCGTTCAGGAGTATAAAGCGATTCACACACTACGCAGATACGATAGATCAAGAGACAGCACTGTACTAGTTAGTGAAAGAGAAGAAAAGTGATGAGATGTAGGTGCTTCTCTTTTTCTAGTATAATGCTGTCTCATTTATCTGCAAATAAAATATTATCGTATCTGCGTAGTGTGTGAATCGCTTAAAACATTTTATACTTGTTAGATATTATATTTACTAGGAGCTCAGAATTACGAAGAGATAGTTCTTGTGAAAACTAAAAGATATCCCCACACATTTGCTGTACCAGGAGTTCAGGAGTACAAAAGAGTTATTCGTTAGATATTTACTAGTTCTTTTGAAACCTAAAAGACATCCATCCAACCGTTTTCGGTACCAGGAGCTCAGAAGTACAAAAGAGTTTTCTTGTTACATTGTAAAGTAAAAAAAAAAAACGTTTGCGCCTGTCTGACTGACTGACTACATTTATGTGAATATGAAATCGAATATTACATCTATTAGGAGTACCAGGAACAAAGAAGTTAAAAAGAGATTGTGCTTATTAAGTTTGTTGCAAACAATGGTTTATTTCAAACTAAAATGTGAAAATCATAATAAAGTACTAGGAGTGCAGAAGTTTGAAGGAGTCACTTTTTATTACGACGGGTAGTCCAGTAAAAAATAATACCATTTGATATCTCTAATTTGATTTGAGTAGGTAATCTAACTTAAAGATACAGATGAACCTTATTGTAGTGCAATAGGGTTCATATTTCTATGACTCAATGATGGAAGCAGCAATGTCAAACAGTGGGAGAGGATAATTAAAACAATAATATATGAAAAACGTATCGTTTATTACAGGCGTGTTTGTAAATTCGATGAACTTAAACATTTTGAAGCGTACAGCGGACACAGCGGATCTGCCCGTTAAATAAATTAAACATTACAATGTTATAACAGATAAATAATTCTAATTTCTTTTTTTTTATAATATCTCGCTTGCCTCTTTGGTGTCTACTAGCTAAATTACAAATTAAAATATATACATTAATGCAGCTATAATATTTGCAATGATAATTAAAATATTAATGTGTTGTGAGGTGAAATACTAACCCATAAAGAAAACACTGGTAATTTATCAAAAAAAAAGTCACCATTATTAGATCATTTACAAGTTTCAAGATGTTTTCTATGTAAGAAGAAATTTTACATCGTTATAAACAAACCAAACTAATATGAGATAGACTAGAAAACTATTTATGATTACTATAGATAAAAACAGTATCTACAAAAATGATGACGGAAACGATATGTCTAAACACTTAGATAATTTACTTGTTACATAGTTGGGTAAATTGCAATTTTTTGCGAAATAAACAAGTATCTTGTATTTCTGGCCCTTTAAGAACCAAAATATCGTTGTAATTCAGATTGCTCCCGTACATTTCACCTCAACAAGCCATGAAACCTTAGCCAAACAAAACTGTATTCTCAAAACAATACGATAAACGTTATTTCCGCATATCGAGTTAGTTACAAGCTCTTTGGTTTCACAATAAGAGATAATCATCAGATTCAATAACGTTCTATCGTCCATACAATATTTACACGAAACTAGACCGTATTTACACTTCACAGAAGTCGCTTTCTCACTGTCCTGGCATTGCGCCTTTGACCTTTAGCCGTGCACAACACTTGATTCAATCTGATCGCTAGTCAGATGTAAAGATAGTCATTTTTGGTTTCCCTGCAGTAATTGATGCTGGGGAATTTATAGACAGGGCTGTATCTTCTCTTATCGGAGTCTGCTTCGAGGGAGAGCGCCGAGAGAGCTCTGGAGGGGACCTCCTCTTCCGGTGGGGGCTCTTGCGGGGGAGGGAGGGCTCGCGGGGGGAGGGGAGGGGCGCGAGGGTTCCGTCGCACTCTGAAGTGACAATCCGTATCGGGGGACCACGATCGCTGCACTTGCAAAGGAAGATCGTCCGGGTGGAGTTTGCGTTCGTATTCTTGTGAGGGGCACACCTGGAATTAAAGAAGTTAATGTTTAATTTGAGTGCTGTAAAACCTACCATATGACAAAATTGACTTTAGTGGTAACTTTTAGGACCACTAAGGCAACAAATTGAAGTCAAATCATTCGACAAAGATTCAAAAACTATCTTAGTCAGTCGCGAGAGAACTGGCTCTCTAGTGGAATATACCGGTTTGGCGACTGATTTTCAACTTGAGGATGGTAGCCAGCCAGGCGGGTACTACAAAGTACCCTACCACCGTGCTATGGTTTCCTCACGATGTTTTCCTTCACCGAAAGCTCAAGTTCATGCATCCGACGTCACTACCACTAAGCTATCATCGCTCTAAAAAAGCCGTACATGAAATAGATGCGGTACCTCATACAAGGAGAACCTCTCGACTCCCTCCGAGGAGTGGTAGCAGTGCAGCAGGATGGCGAGCAGCTCGTCGGCGCTCGTGCGCTCGCTCGTCAGCAGGCACTTGTACTGCGAGGACGACATCAGCGCCGAGTCGTAGATCTTCACCAGCCCGCCGGGGAGCATTTGTAGGGAGAACCTGGAATTAGGAGAACAGTATGTGAAAGTTTGGATGTATGGATGTTTGTGACTCAATCTCGCATAAACGGCTAAATGGTTTTGGATGATACTTGACACATAGATAGATCATACCCTCGAATAACATACAGGTTACTTTTTATCCCGGGAAAACATAAGACCATTCGGGAAGCTAGTTTGACATAAAAGACTGTATGTAGTAAGTACATGGGATCTATATTTTGTAGACAGATGAAATCAACTATAGGAATTAGAAGATGACCAAAATTTGATTCAAAACTAGCTATTCCCGGACGTGCGTCAATGCCTCTTTATTTTTTTTTCAGAAACCATCGCGGGCATACCCACAACAACTCAACAAAATTCATGGCACTCGAATGAATGTTATAGGAGTGCATACGTTACAAACAAGCAAACAGACAGAAAAACAATGATTTTTATATTTTATATAGGATAGGAATGCAGAGATATGATAACACAACTGCATTTAAAATGGTTTTTCTTCCAATAAAAGAGACACATCGACTAAATCTTAGTACTGAATGTAATGCGAGCGCATCACAAACTGTCAACACACTCAGTAACACGATACATACGGTCAATATAGCACTCCCCGACTTGTTTTCAACATTTTTTTATTACTTCTAGTTGTGTTTACGTGCCAGGAATAGAACGCCGGAAGGGGAAAGTAGAAAAGGGACAAAAGTGATTCTTTTTTCGGAACGGCCGGCCGGTGGTCCGTCGAGAGTCTGAAAAGTGGTCGACATTCGTCGAGATGCGAGTTGAGAAATGTTCTTGTGATCGATGCTTGCGTGAAAATGTTTAATTGACAATTTTTGCGTCAATTTTAGATAACAAATCTAAATGTAATGAACGCCGGACCAAGATATACGATAAGCCTATAAATACTGAAAAGTTTTGAGTTAAACTATGGTAACCTGGGTGCCTAAGTATAAAATCAACCGCGAAACAACTATTATGTGTAAAGGCAACTGCATTTGATAGCCAGATCTTTCTAGATATCTTCACTTACAATGACTTTATGGTCAAACAAAAAGAAAAAAAATATGAATGTTCTTAACACCGCAGCCAAATAACTTATAGTTGTGTTCCTGCGCGTGAGTAAGGTCGCCAGAACTCATCGGGGAGGGGGGAAGGGTCGGCAACGCGCGAGTGATACCACTGGTGTTGCTTATTTGCCGACTGTTGTATAAAAAAATAAACAAAAATGTTATAACTCAAAGTAAACTTACGAAACAGATACCGATTTATTACGGGCCTAATGGTATTGTTTTATCGCCACCCGATACATAATCAAACAGTATTGTTGCTCGAACAATCGACACAGGTTTTTAAATACGATATATTGAAAAGACATTGTTGCTAACGAATAATAAGCGGGAATTCTTTTGTCAAGTGGACGAATAACTTATTTAGTCTGCAAAAAATGGTAATCTATAAGGAAGTGTCTGTCTGAAGGATATTTATAAGACAGTTATTTATTCAGTACAGACTTAAGTAGCGATAGAATAAAATGAAATAGCTTTTTATTCAACTTCTATCTATAATGACGATTTAGCTCATGAGTTCGGGCCTACGATGGATATCGGATACATTTTTGGGAACTTAAACCAACAAAACAAACTCAATCAACACTTACTTAGAGTATCCTTTCGGATGGCAGGCCTGCAGTGCGGCCGGGCGCGCGTCATCATCCAACACGAGCGTGGTCTTCAAGCCAGCCGCTCGTACCCTCACCTCCATGCTCAGGTAGAAGAGCCGTGGGTCACGGTGCCTCATGCGGAACTTGCCCAGGAGGGTACTGACTACTTCCCGAGCGCGAGTACCCCATGTCACTGATAGTGTCTTGTACTCGATGTCTGGTCGGAGACAGCGGGCGTATACCTTTATTGTTGTCTGTGGAAGAGAGATATTATGATTTAGTATTTTTTTAGAAGATGTTTAATTAAAAATGCGATGGTTTTTTTTACGACATCCGTTCCATAGCTGCCGGTGCCCATCAAGTGGACGCGCAGCTTAATGCACCATTTCCATATAAAAGTAGCATACGAGTATATTTTACCAACGCAGATGATTATGATATTTTATTTGATTTTCACATCATAATTTCCAATAATTATTTTCTGCATTTAAGAAAGCTAATGAACCTTTCGAAAATGCAATATAAATTTAAAAAATCACACATATTTATCAACAATATAATTTACGCATGTACCTAACCTACATATACAAACATACACACCCTCACCAACACATATAGGTACCTACTTCACGCTGCTCTGTTTCTATCAAAGCCTTACACTAATATTACAAAGATATCACCAAAACTACTTATCCGATTTCAAAAATTCTTTCACCAATATTAAGAATGGTTCTTAAGGGTGGACATAGGCAATTTTATATCCCAAGAACGAGGGTGAAACCACGGAGCGAAAGCTAAAAGTAAATAATTAATTGATATTAAGTTTGATTACTCCATAGCAGTGGATTTTGATTCATATTTAAAATAAAATAAAGGTAGTATAAAATTGATTCACAGTTATTCAACACAGGTGGTTAGTTAATTGCAGAGTTGCCTGCCAGTTGCTCTCAGCGTATCTCAACATAATCGGCATTCCAGACAGGTAAGTGCGTGAGAAATCCTACTCAAATTGTTTGAACAGATTCGGCCACTAAAATGAAAATTAATGAATACAAAGATATTTTTTAAATTCGGTAGTGTTAGTAAACTTTTGGTTCACGGAAACGGACGTGAGATGCAGGCATTCGAATATTCATAAAAACATTCACAGGAAATGATGCGATCTTATTATTAAATATAGAATACTAGCTTTCGCCCCGCGGTTTCACACGCGTTCCCGGTATAAAAAGTAGCCTATGCCGCAGTCTTGTCCACAAACTATCTCTATGCAAAATAAGGACAAACAAACAAACACACTGTGAATTTCAAAATGAAGCTACATAGGTAAACCTATTTGCAGACTAAATGCAAACAAAGTATAATCTTTCTAGTATATTTTTGTGGGTTACTCTACTATTGGTTTATTGATAAATGGGAACTAAAATATACATTTTATCTGTTAGCTTATCATATCGAACTAACTGTAAGTTAATTTGCTGATAAAATTTAGAACATTCAATTAACATGTTTTGGTTCTAAAGTAACATTTATATCATATTTTTTATAGCATTTTGAAGCACGTTACGTTTCTATCGTTAGTTTTCATTAATAGATTTAAACTAAAATAATGGGTAAATGGGTTTATGGTATCTATATTTTAGTTGATCTATCTGTAATATTTTTTTTCTATGGCAAAAGGCTGACAAGCAAGCAGGCTACCTGATGATAAGTGGCTACCGTCGCCTATTAGACATTGGCAATGCCAAGGCGACTGTCTATATATTGCTGACCTTTATAAAGCCTAGAAAACTGGTTCTCACGTGTAACTGCCTGAGCACACCAGTTGGTGAGGGTGGTAGCCAGCCAGGCGGAGACCACAATGTACCTTACCACCGTACTATGGTTTCCTCACGATATTTTCCTTCAATGAAAGCTCAAGCTCATTGTAGGATACGAACCTATGACGTTATTCACAGCATCCGACGTCACTATACTGTATTTAATTAATATTAAGTTAATTAAATATTAAATTACGTCCAATACTCTTACAATCGCCATTCGGTAAGTACACAAACAAGTTGATAGCAGTCACCAGTAAGAATATTATTATAACTTAACAGAATGCAAAGATTGCAGAAAATCAGGTTCTCACGCGGCGCGCTCCCACAGAGCTACAAATTCAACAATTTCTTGTAAGAAATACCGCGAAAAAACACAAAATTAATTTTTATTTTATTAATAGTATAATACAATATAATGGTGAGGTCTACTCACATGTATATTATGAGGTTGGAGCGCTAAGCGCTTGCGCGGAGCGGGTACCGGCGCGTGCGCAGACATGGTGCGTGCGTACGAGTCGAACCGCGGGTTATACTGACTGTCATGAAGCCGATAAGTGTCGGGGTTGCCAGAATGGTGTCTCCCAGTTTTAACAGTATTACGATTTTATATTAGGAACGTTGTTCAGGTCAATAATCATTTTGGATGTAATGTTTTTAGGTTTCTTGTATGTTACAATATGTTTTCTAGCCGAAATAGCTATAAATTTTCAATTAATTTTCTTGGAAAGAATTACAACTGTTTTTTTACAAAACAAACCACATTTATGGTTTAAAAACTTAAACAGCAACCATATTTACACTATTGTGTAGTGTATATTTGACATATACTTAGTCTTAAAGTCAACATTATGCATATGTTATAAAAGGAGACAAATATAACGAGACCAAAAGAGATATCCTTGTGTCAAAACGGGCCTATTAGATTGTAAAGACTTTAATACCTATTTCGCAATTGAAAAACTGGAATTAAACTACAAAATCTGTAGATTTTTATTACCTCGCAACCCAGAAACTACTGAACCGCAGGCGGCGGAAGCCCATCCCCCAGATCCTTACAAAGGGTAAGCCGATATATGCACCCACCTGTCCCCATGCACCGAAAAAAAAAACAGGAAGTGATTCCAATTGTCAGCAATTTCGATTCGCATATTGACTTTGTCGTGAAAGTATTTTGCACCGGTTATGTTATGGACAAATTTAACTGATAGATATTGTATCCTGCTATTGCAGATAGTAAGTACTGATCGACTGATTATTTGATAAAGTTTCATGTAATTATGTATTTGTTTTCTTTCCTACTCTCATTATAACTTCCCTCAGTAAAATTATATTATCTTGAGTAGGTATTTATTATACAAGACTTACTTTCTGTTAATGTACCTATTATAATTTCAAGGTTAATATGAATAGGAAACTATTTTTTTTTTAAGTTCCGTACCCATATTGAACCTAAGTCAGTCTGTCTGTCACAGGGATCTTTAAACTTGAAAAGGTAGATAGATGAAATTTTCACAATAATATTTTACCATTATGGTAAATAATAAAAACTGATGCGACACAAGAGCATCGCAGTTTTACCAATTCTTTGAATATCAGTTCTAAATGAATAATGCAAAACATGGTTTAATAAAAATAAGTGAAGTAGTGAGTCAATAGGTACTTGGAAGCACCTGGTTTATGTAAATACATAGAGCATACCTACATAATATTATCCTGTTACTAAGGTCGCAAACTTTAACCCTTAGTTAGCGATAACTCCTAACACCGTCTAAATCGATATCACGTTTCTGCGTAGGTATATTTAAGTGCCTTTTATACAGGATAAGTTTCAATTGTTTAGCTAAACTTTACGGATTAAAAGCACTAATATTGATAAAGACATGGGCCCAACTCTGAAAGTGCGAAAATATTGCATACCTAATAATACCTATATGGTTTTTATTAACTATAAAGAATTTAAAATTGAAGTCTCATCTTACTTGGTTTAAGAAATGGAAGCCTGAGACAGACGGATAGAGTTGCCACGACAATACGTGGCTTCAGTAGCCTCGATGTTCATATGTGCCGTCTTAGGGCCTAAACTGAATACATGGCTTTGGCTTTGACTTTGAATAGAGTTCCGTTTGAAGCCTAAAAACCAATCAACTTTAATGATGAAAGGGCGTATTCTTAGAAAAAACTATATAGCTTAGTTATCAAACAGATTCCACTTAGTAACAGAAGACTATCCGGTAAAAGTATCTCTCTACTGAACTTGAACCGATGACTTGTCTTGGAGGAAACGCAAAAACTCACTGCGCCAGCGCCGGACGAGATTGGAATGCGGTACCGCGACTAAAGACAAACTTACTTTTACATGCGGCACAGTGTTCAAACTTAGTAAAGGGTATTTCAGAAAACATGATTTAGTATTTGCGATTTGTTGACTGATAAGTATAGGAGACTTCTCGGTACACATGAGCATAAGATAACTACGCTTAGATACTTAACGGGTAGGTAGTGGCACTGTATGCTTTTACTGATAAGTATATATATTTTTTGTGAGTATTTAGATACTAGTAGATACAGTAGGTATCACATTTTACACACCATGATGATTTCATAATGTATTTATATTTATTTAAATCGAAAGGTTCAAAACGAATGCGAGCTTCGGTACTTTGTATAGGCTTGTGTTTGACCACAATCTCACTTATGGTAAGTGATGATGTGGCCGAAGGTGGTAACCACACAAAGCCTAGACTAGCCGTTATTGCATAGCGAGCGTGAAGTCGCTGATTTTTAAAGAACACAGTCTGTGATGGCTCTTATAAAAATGTTTAGCTTACTTAGCAAGTAGAGACGAGTCTGACGGCAAAACTAGCTATAAAGTTAGGTGGTTAAAAATTCACGTACAAAAACTACTTAAGAGCATCATATGTAATTAGACATGGTTGTTAGTTGTGGAGAATTCGCCACAGCTATTTCTAGACATATATTTATTACTTGCATATCTATAAAGAATATTAGATATTATTTAAGTTTAGTTTTTATGCACTTTTTTAGGCCGAGTTAGTTGAGTAAAATTGATTTTATTTATTAGATTAATATTTAACTGGTTTCACAGCGCGTTAGTTAGTCACGTCACGATGTTGATGCTCAAACTCGAGTGTGTTTAGAACCCTGAACGGAATTCGATGAAAAAACATGGGATAAACGATTTCGTAAATTGGGGGCGTGTTTGAGGCAACTTAAAATACCTTAAACTTGATACTTTTACTCGTCATAATATGGGATGGAAGGTAAGTTAGGATGTTTTCTTTGAAAGTCACTTTTGAAATCCTATAACTACATATAATAATGTATTCATATAGGTAAGTATGACAAATAATATGACTAATCCTTCACAAATTACTGGTTTGTAAAATGCTATAGCAATGAAGTGTAAAAAGCCATTTATCAAGCTGATCTCGGACCCTTATATAGCTCATAATGAGACCACATAATGCCATCATCGGAGATCAGTGACAGTAGCTCATGGACCACAGACCGCGAATCGTCACGCAAGTTGACGCTGTATATCGTTACCGTAGTATCGGTAGTTAAACATAGATGGCGTTAGTTGTACGTGTAAGTTGGAAACAAATATTTTTTTATTTCTTGTTCATAAATTTATTTAAAAGTACTGTAATTGTATTTTTATGTGTTTTTTTAACAGATTTAAGAAACAGTTAATAACGACGTACTTAAAACATATTACAGACTTCCACAAACGATTCAGTTACAACTGTAAACTGTATAGGTAGTTATTCAGAAAATTGCACAAATCAAGAACCCAACAATGTGATAACTTTTTATTTTATATAGGTTTACTAGGTTAGTACTTATACCATTATCTAATGGGAAGGTTTCTATAAGAGTGGAAGAGACCAAACAAATGATTGAGAAAAAATATAAGAACAATTTAAGCGTGACGTCATAAAAATCCTATATTAGGCTTTGAGTGCTTAGCACCTTCGGCCAAATTATCACTTGCCGTGGTGAGATTGGATACTATGGTGGCCAAAGATAGAAAAAAAGCGAATGGCCATTAAATATAAGATAAACAAATATTTATTTAAATATAGAAAATCTCCTTACGAAATTCTAACAAAAAACTTATAATTTTCAACTTTATTTCCATGCCACAAACAAGCCCGGCATATGTATAAATAAAATATAAATTGTATAATTAGGACGCAAATATAACAAACTGTAGCGGACCATTGTCCCGTCCTGTTAGCAATCAAGGAAGGACGAAAATAGTGAAGCGCCCACCTAACAAAATTAAATGCTATGCGTCATACTGTACTGTTACTAAAACTACATATACTATAAAGAACATAGTAAGTAAAAGCAAAGTTCCTTAGCGAAAAATTGGTAATACACATTTCCCAATCTGTGCTGTATTACCTAAATTGTTGCCGGGTATCACGTTTGTTACACAATTGCACATTGAGTAACAAATGGATTTGCAACAAAGGGATTTCTGCTAATTAAAAGGTACGGTTTCAATTGTTTTATTTACTTTGGTTTTTTAATTCTTTTACGTCAGAACTTACTGCTTGCTTGTCAGCCAAGCAAGCAGGCGGTCAACTTGATGGTAAGTGGCTATCGTTGTCTATGGATATTAGCAATACTAGGGGAATTGCCAATGTGTCGACCTTTATTAAGTTTAGAAGGCCTCCAAGTGCAACAGTCGGAACACACCAGTATGTGCTTGGTGATACATTTTAACCTGACCACCGTGCTATGGTTTCGAAAGCTCAAGTTCAATGTAGGATTTGAAACCACGTCTTTCGTCTTAAAAAAAAAAATATCTCGGCTACAAATTTCCTATTGAAGAAATAAAGTTCAACTGTACAACTACATTGAAATCATAAAAAGTCTGTAAACTAAAAAAATATATATGGATTTAAAGACGAAGTTTTATTCATCCAGCTATCCGTCTACTTATATAAGAATCGATGACATCTGTCATGGAGGGGTCATCAGTAATGGGATAGAAGCATGGGGATCAACAACCAGAGCGCATCGGATTGATGGTTTCGTGAACTCGTGACGAGCGATAACTATGGCGTAATGCAATGCGCAGGCGCAGAGGCGGGCAGCGCGCGCGGCTTCGTCATGGTGTCGTTGCGTTTCTTATTTTTATGTTTACAGGTGTATGTTTCATTGCAATCCAGAATAGATTTTTTAAAAAATATAGCCAATAGTCAGATTATAAAAAAAAAAGAAAAATATATATAAAAAATGTAACCTTGCTGAGTTTCTTGCCGGTTCTTCTCAGTTGAAGGCTGATTTCCGAATCGGTGGTAGCTTCAGTAAATTCGACCTTCATAAGTGCCCCCCTAGGGCCTAAACTGAATAAATGGCTTTGACTTTGACTTTGAAAATACTTTTAATTTACAAAAGTAGATAATTATAGCCAAAGATCAGGCGCAGTACTCGAAGGATTGGCAGGTTAATAAAGTGGCCTTTACCTAACAGGAACACTGAAGAACTGAAGTCTAATTATTCTAAACTAACTCTAACGCTATAAAAAATACATTATGATTACCCTTTCATTAAAATTTAATGAACTAATACGCATGTACGCACGTGTTCATAATAATTGTGTTGGTAAGCAATAATTTTCGTTTCCGCAGCGTCAAACGTGGTTATCCGGTAATTAACCGTTAATTGTTTAGCCTTGTTGACTTCCATGTCGCGGGTGCACTCGTGCCAAACAACACTTTTTATTTTTATACTTGACAATTGTTAAATTTAATAAACACCATGGCTCGAAAAAAATACCATGTTCTTTTTTTGGGGATACGGGAAATAGAGAATTGGTAGCTGTATAAACCAATTACAACAGATACAGTAAAAAAGTGATAGCAGATGTGAAAATCCAACATTGCATGTATCCAACAACCTTTACTAATCGCTTCTAATCAAAAATAATTAGATACCTACAAATAGTTTATCCGGATATACAAATCAACTATGCAAGAACTCTTCCACTCGTGCCACAGATCTAATAATAAGTTGAATGACAAAAAACGCCGCGATTGAGCGTGCTTCCCATTTCCTAATTTCCTGCCACGATCGTCACACCTCATTTTACCAATTTAGTCGCGTCCTGTGGTACGCACCATTGCTGCTCGAGTCTTGGGTTCAACACAACTTATAATAACTGATAAATATGATTTAAATATTACTGTCGGTCCATTTCTAATCCTGTTTGTAGTTTATGGGATTTTATGGCAAAAATATTTGTCACCTGATTAGCTGGGCAGTTATTAAATTATAAAAGAGATGGTCGATTGCGCACGGGCAGTTCAACGTAGGTCAATAGGACATTGAATAGTCATTTAGAAGTGACTTATGACTCCTATTAAAGAAAAAGCTGCAAGCGTTAAAATTAATGATTAAACGTACTTACCTGTACGTGAAGTTCTATTATAATTATGCGTAGGCTTCGTTTGAAAGGATTAACTACCTACTATCCCCGTAGGTTCTCCTAATTCTCTAAAAAAATGTCGCGAGCAAGTAGGGCCACCACGATGTAGATATCGGAGAGATTTTTTTTTTGTGTAACTACCCTCTAATAAAATGCGTGACGATTCACTGGGCGGTGTTTCAACTATTATTTGCTTATCCTGAGAACGAAAGCCAAGTTTAAGTATAGTTAAATCTTGTAATCAAATGCGAAAACTCGTTCAAAGTAAACAATATATTTATTTACCTTTAAAGACACTTAATTGAAAGCCATTGTATTAAAATCAACATTACAGCGGCGCACGCGACATGTCCCCCCCCTAACTCCGTTATAATCGACGGATGTTTGCTCACTTGCTAGCCAAGCCATGGAAGTTATGTCAATTGGGAAATGTGAAGCGACGATTAGGATAGATTTGAAGTAACGGTCAGTACAGGATACAAACTTTAACTCTTGAGCTCGTAGAATGAAAAGAAATGTCACGAATTAGGATTTAGAAGAAATTTTAAGAAGTGTTAATTAAAACTTTATTAGCTTTTTTACTATCACATATATGATCCTCATTATAACGATAAGTTAGAATTTATTTAATGAAAATGCTAGCCCAGAACTGGATAATCCAAATATAGGATTCTAATTCCATAAAGCAAATGTCATCGATCCTAATTTAAATAAGGGATCATGCTAGCTGTCAGGATCCTCCTTGAGCGATAAAGTTAGGTAACACGAAGCAGTTGTCAAAATATAAAACGAAATGTTTTAAAACATTCCAATCCACATCTGCTTCGTAATCATTCCATCAGATTAGAAAAACACTTATCATCAAACGGAGGGGTTTTATGAGGCAATTCCTCAAGCCCCATGGTGGGCTTACACCTCAATGTTGTTCCAGTTGTCAGAGCGTGTAATAAAACTGTAAAAATAGACTCGTATGTATGTCTGTTACACTATTTGAGATTAGGTCAGGTCTCAAGTGGGGCCCTTTAAGTTGATCTATATCATAATTGAGCATGCTTTTAGGAGAATAAGGTTGAGTTACAGACGTTTTTTGGTTTCAATATGTAGTTACGAGGTTAGTGTATTAATTTTGATTTATAATTTCAACTACAAAATCATTATAAAATCTACTTAAATCTATCCTAATCCTAACTTTAATTTAATATTATAAATGCGAAAGTGAGTTTGTTTGCTTGTTTGTTACCTTTTCACGCTTAAACCGCTAAACCGATCGCAATGAAATTTGGTATGCAGAAACCCTATGGTACGGAGAAGAATATAGGCTACTTTTTATCCCCGTAAAACATAAGATCCCGGGGAACGCGGGTGAAACCGCGGGGCGGAATCAAGTTTTTAATAAATTTCAAAAACATCAGAAATACAGAATCTTTGTATCAAGATTTTAATCTACCAACGTAACAAAGGTACATTGTGCAGGAATCGAATTAGATTCAATGAAGCTGACCTATTAAAGGCCAGGAAACAAGAAGATATGCTTGATCGCATCTTTACGTTGAAAACATTTACAAAGACAAAGGGGAACGAATACTTTTTGTCGGATTCAGACTGATAAAAATAAAACCAATGTTTTAGACGAGAGTCAAAGAGATTTAGATGAATCTTGAGTTTGTTTAAAGGAATTGAACAATAATTTTCATAGCAATGTAAAATAAAACGTATTATCAGCTGCGTCTACACCTGCAGGTATAGATCATATACTATTATTGAGCTTAGTGTTCATAAAGAGAACAGACGTCGGGACATTAAAGAGTTGGGCAAAAAATAGCGTAAACGCAGGGTGTGCGCCTGCGCACGTGCTCCCGCGCCGCGTGCCAGGTGCGCAGGAAGTCGGGCTTTAAAACAATCATGGTCTCCACGCTGGATCTTTTTTGTGACCTTAAATTATCTTAGGGTTTTTTATGACTTCGTTTGTGTTTTAGAAATTCCAAGTTTTACTAAGTTTTGAACTTGAATACAATTGATGTCCAATTTAGTTCAAGTGTAATTTCAAAAAGAATCCAAAAAACATGTTTTTTATTATATTATATTGCTAATAATTTGATGTCTACATTATGATTTGGGCCAGTGTGTCAGGCTATAATATTTTTACGTTGCCATGAAATCATTTTGATATTACAAAAATAATTTGCAATTTCAGGTGTTATTGTTGGCATAAAGAAATATAAACTAATAAAAACATGCAACGTGACTCTTGGGAATTTGATAAGAAAACGTTGGGACGGAAAAAAATACCGTTGAAACGCAGTACTAAATATTATTTGCGCTCTATTTTGTTTATGGGTTTTTTATTTTGATAACTTTCAACTTCTACAATCTGTTATAAATAACCTTAAAAGATTTAATCAAAATATTAAAATTACTGTATTTTGGTGTACCAGTAAATAATTTTACAAATTAGAAACAGTCATAGAGAAAATATCTATGCCAAGACCTTTTAAGGCAATCCACCCAGGAATTACCAATTGGTCAGCTCTAGCGCTACTCTAACTTATACAGCATGAATCACAACTACTATAATTACTATAAGTACTAGTATAGTATAGTAAATACTCAAGCGTATAATCATCGTTAAGAATTTCGACACCACTCTAGTACAAAAGCGGAACTTCGTAGTTTATTTATTGACTTTTTAAGCGATTTATTCGACAACGAATCGACTCGCGGATCACTTACGAAACTATGTTATCTTGTTGATATAGTAAATTGTATGCGGGTGTGAATACGAGAATAGTTTTCATTAAAAATTCTGGGACATTTCCTCACATACGGCCATCTGATTCCAAACTAAGCAATGCTTATAAGTGATATATGTACTTACTATATATTTAATGAGCTAGTTAGTTTAAAAACTCTAATTGCTACATTTTAGTACATAAAGGTAGGTAAATTTTAGTAATTTTGGATAAAAGAAAAAAGAAGATTTTTTTCTCTCTATTTATTAAGACCATCTACACTACCATTATACGTTATTAAATCCTAAGCTTTTCTATTGGGCCAGCAATAAGTTCCGCTATAGTAAAGCTACAATTTGATAGTAGTCAAAGTCTAAAGCCATTCAGTTTAGGCCCTAGGATGCCACTTATGAAAATCGAATGTACTGAAGTTACCACCGGTAGCTTTCAACTGAGAAAGAAGAAACTTTTTCAAATATTTTAACAATCTTCAATAATAAAGTATTTATGCAGATTGTTAATATCACATTGTAAGTTTTAAAAATTGTAGGTAACTCAGTCAACAATGTAGTTAGGTACATTAAAAAAAACACCTTTACCTGTTAGTTTTGTCCCTGACTTTGAAATAGCACTAACTAACGTAAAATAAATAAATTGCTTAAACTGTAACTAATCAATCAAAAAGTTATTAAGATAAACTGTATACTTTTCTAATAAAAGCGTTTATTTATGGATAATTGACAGGTTTAAAAAAATAGATATGTGGGTAAACCAGTAAAATTAGCTAACTAGCATGCGATTCATGCTCGCGCTAAAAACGAAGAGGCTATTAGTTACAATAAAAAAATACGTGTGGCACTCGGGGACTGCCGCGGTAAAGCTATTGCATAGCATTTTTTATCAACTTATGCAATTATAATTAGTAGTTTTTTTTCTTTGATATTAATAGATACCTATACACCTATATACTTTCTCACAAACAGCATACACACCTATACATACACGTTAAGCGTTCGCTTTGTGTGGGAGGTGTTCGTTTTTTCGTTACGAAATTTCTTGATTCGGTCGCCGCGCTCAAAGCCCGAAGCCCGCGATAAAAGCTACACAATAGCTTAAAAAAATATAAACAGCATAATGCGTTATAAACATGGCGTTCCATTCTAAATTTGCATGCTTACCACATTCGGCCACATCATCACTTACCATGGTGAGATTGTGGTCAAACACATAAGCCTATAATAGTGAAAAAATATTACAATAGAAAAAAACGATGGTAAGGCACTTTATAGTACACGCCTGGCTAGCTACAGCCCTCAAGATGAAAATCTGTTGCCTAGCACCTGCTGGTGTATTTCAGCAGATACACTTGAGAGCCAGTTGCATTCAAGACTTAATAAAGGTCGGTAATATATTGCCAATGCCCCTGATATTGGAAAACTATACATTATCGACGGTAGCCACTAACCATCAGGTTAAAAACACGGTTAGTACAGTACACAATCATGAGCTATTTATATTCAGTCAGTTAATTGTTTACATTGATATAGGAATGTGTGTTACCACCATTATTGTAATGCAAGATTCAATATTAAGTGGATAGTCACGTTTAAAAACCGGTTCAATGTTTGTGTAGGGCTACCACATAGAGTGGCATTTTGTTTATTAAAGGGCAATCTGGTGGCCATTCCCTATTTACACTTCATAAAGATTTTAAGATTATGAATGAAATTAAAATTTAACATTTACATGAAGAATTGCATCATATAAGAATATTAGAAGCACCATATTAAACAGAAAATATATACTAATTTTCTGTTCTTAAATATCCACAAATAATTTAATCCTGGCAACCCTACTACAGCCTCCGGTCCACGAGATCCATCCCCCACAATTATCCACAAAGGCACGTGTTTACCGTGGTCATTGTCGACGCATGTGCGCGTGGGCACATTATCAGGCATCTGTCAAATTGTTTCGTCAACAACACGTATACAGCTGCTCTAGCATAATTATTTATTCAAGAGGTAGATATAAGATTCAAAATTAATTTAATGTACACGAGTAATTTCCAATTGAGACATCATTTAAAAGCTCAATTGCGATTACTAAATAGCCAGTAAAGATTGACACAAGTCGAAATTATAGTTGATGAGTATGTCAAAGTCAAAGCCATTTATCTAGTTAAGGGTTTAGGTAGGTACTTACAAAGATCGGAGCTACTAGCTCTGAAGTTACCATCGGCTCTCGAGTCAACTTAGAACCGGCAAGAAACAAAACAAAAATACGAGTACGAAAAAATGTAAGCTTCAACTTAAGGGAAACCAGTATTCGCCAAGTTAATTTAAATGATTAAGATGGGCTAATTAATCATTTCAGTAAACGCGCGGTGGAAAGGTAAGAGATACGTAAGGCGGCTACTAAAAAAAGGCTATAAAGACAACCCAAATGAGCATATATCAATAACTAGTTAATCAAATATATGTTTTATAGAATATTCGATACGTACCTAAAACAACTATCTTAAACTCTAAACAGTGTCGAGGTCGCAGCACGCTACATCATTTTTGTTAAAATATTTACTGACAAATTGGTTGCGCTTTCGCCGTGTTCGACACACTGTCCATTTGGAATATTGAGTGTTATTTACACCAATATCGTCTGGAATTCTCTGTAGTTCATTGCGTAATTTGTTTTTGAAACTGCAGATGTTACTGAGTCAATAGAAATAATACGCTTGCATTGGACCAAACTATATATATATTAATGACTTTTGCGGTGAAGACCATAGGTACGTAAGAGTCTGGCGCTCAACGATTCGCTCGAATTTTACTATCAAAACTCAATGTGACTTCGGGAGAAGGACAGCCGGGGAGCTATTCCCTCAAACACATTTACTTGGCTATCCAAAGAGCAAACACTGCCAAATTGCTGGGAACCTTAGCCATCGGCCACCTTACAGAATACCGCAGCCAAATAACTTATAGTTGTGTTCCTGCGCGTGAGTAAGGTCGCCAGAGCTCATCGGGGAGGGGGGAAGGGTCGGCAACGCGGGAGTGATATCCCTGGTTTTGCAAGCGTTCATAGGCTACGGTAACCGCTTACCATCAGTCGAGCCGTATGCTTGTTTGCCGACTATGTTGTATAAAAATATATATATCGGCAGCAGCGGTAGCTAATAGGGAATTTTCTTCATATTATATATTGTATTTTTGTTGTAAAATACTGTTAAAGTTAATAAACGTTGTAATCAAATCTCCTGCTATGATTACATATATCTATCTTTCATCAGATAATCTTGCTTGTTATCAAGTAAATCTGCACCTAAAAGCATTTTAAAAGTAAATAATGCTATTTTTAATAACCGTGTTGTGTTTAGCTTTTAATTTAATATTACTTTTGTTTATGTTAATAGATGAAGTGAAAATTGGATGGGTTTTAAATGACACGTTCAGCCAGTTGAGTCAAAGTCTTTTAGCTTTACTTTTCTTCTGTCGATGTCGTCTGACTATACGACTCGTTCAGCATACGCGTTACGTTACGCACAATATTTATTGATTGTTTTTTTATTTTTTTAGTTTTAGCCATTAGCGTATTCGCTATTATTTAATAAGAACTTGTTTGCGTTACACTTTATTATTTACTTTGTATTGGTATTTTTCGTTTTGATTTAATCGTATATTGTATTGTACATTTTGCTGTTATTGAAAAAAATATAGCCAATAGTCAGATTATAAAAAAAAAGAAAAATATATATAAAAAATGTAACCTTGCTGAGTTTCTTGCCGGTTCTTCTCAGTTGAAGGCTGATTTCCGAATCGGTGGTAGCTTCAGTAAATTCGACCTTCATAAGTGCCCTCCTAGGGCCTAAACTGAATAAATGGCTTTGACTTTGACTATGAAATACTAGCTTACATCTGTGGTTTCATCCGCGTTCTCTGGATAAAAAGTAGCCTATATCACTGTCCGGGGTATAAACTATCTATATGTAAAAAAAAATCACTTTGATCCGTTACTCCGTTGCTACGTGAAAGGAAGACAAGCCAACAAACACACTTTAAGATTTATAAAAAATAAATACATTGTAGGTAATAGAATTTCTGATTTCAATGAACGCAATGTTTTTCCTCCTATCTCTTACTTACACAGTAGTTCTTGATAATGACATTTAAAAACTATTATAATGCACTATTGTCTGAATTACACAGAAATACTGCTATCCATTGTGTGCTTGAAAAAACTCGTTGTTTAGAACTTAATGTTACTTTTGGATGAACGGATGTCGATTAAAAAGTAGCAACAGTGGATTATTGTGTTGCTAAAGATGAAAGAGAAGGTACAGAATATAGCGATGCTGTTGTTATCTGTGAAGGTTTTAAAAAAAAGTAAAAACATTGATAAGAAATGAACATAAATAGGAAGTCAATATTAACATTCGATAAATTAACAAGAATAAAGGGTAATGCTTGAAAATGTCCATATAAAAAAAAATGTCCATATAAAAAATGACCATATAAAAATAAATGCTTCAATAAAAACAAAGTTATATTTTATGACATACAAATTTCAAATTTAAAAATATCTCGATGACAAATTTGGTTGTCCAAAGTATAAAAAGGTTAATAACATATTGGAAGCTTTCAGATATATTTTTTTAAGTTTTGATAGCACATACATAAACTGATGCAAAGACAAACAGACCAAAAGCGGTAAAGGCAAAGGCGTCAAAGTTCGCAATCATATTAACACGATGCTTCAAAGAGGGCGGCTGCCTAAGAGGAGGTAACACGATACTAAAATAAATAAAAATATCAACGTTCTGGACGTGTGCCGAGGTCATTATTAACTCCTGTAACTTGAGAACTGTCTTATGATAGCACAAAGGCGGCCATTGTCTTTTTATGATCTGTAGGGTTGTCAAGAATTACTTGATGGGCCTTTCAAAGGGCAATATATACGTTTCTATAACAAAATGTACCCTAAGAAATACTCGAACTATCTGTATATAGATTAAAATATATAAATGTTATGTAATACTGATTTTATATATTAAAAATACTTGTAATGAATTTATTTATTAATTATCTTTTGAAAATGAATTTGCAATCAATGCTATGTTTAGTATTTGAATGACGAATGTACCCCATAGAGCTTTGTAAAAAAAAAAGGTTATAGGAATTTATGTATTACAGATGTTGTTCGTACTTTCTGTAATTTAAACAAAGCAATAACAAACAAATCGTCGGCGGGCTGTGAAAAGGTCGTAAATAGCAAATTTATTGAAAACTGTTTCGTGGTTTCCCGAAACAAAACTTCGCAATACATGTCTATTTTCCTTCTGCTGTAAAATTTTGGAGCAATGCACTTGCGAGGATTTAATAGCCCACCGACGAAATATGGTTATCAATTTTTTTATTGTGCACATTGTATATTATATTTATTAGAATGTGAAAAAAAATGTATGTGATAACCCTGATGCATAAACAAATACAGCATGTGTATTTAAGCAAACGCAAGAAACCGAGCGAGACCATCAGTGTATGCGATGCTAACCGAGCGAATATTCTTTGTACTGGTACTCACAGACCCATTTCTCAGATTTTTTTACTTTTAATAACGACTTTACTTAATTTATATTAACCGTTTACGATATTTTTATTAAATTACTAGCTGTCCCAACAGACGTTGTCCTGTCCAATTCATACACAAAATTTCATCCAAATCGGTCCAGCCGTTTAATCTAAACCATTCTCGAATCTCCACGAACACACAAAAAATTTCATCAAAATTGGTCCAGTCGTTTAGGAGGAGTTCAGTCACATACACACGCACACAAGAAATATATATATTAAGATTGATCATTATTGATTCGAATCTACTAACTTACTAAGTACGTAACTTCTAATTTTATTTTCATTGTTATTTGAGCGGTTTTTTTTTTAAATATAGCTTATAAAGTAATATTAAAAAGAAAGCCCGTTTATAACAGAATTTCCAAGGTAAGTAATGTTTAATTAATTTTGGGCATATTTCTGGTAAGTACCAGTATATTTTATCGGTAAACAAGATTTACCGAAACTCCAACCGGCTATAAAAGGTTCTTCGATAATGAATATGTAGTAGCTTACGAGGCAAAATACAATTTATACCTTTGAAATAAAACCTAAAATGCAATAAAATAAAACGCAGTGCATTTAAAACGCCTTTTAAAATCAGTTTGTCATAAAAAAAATGCACGAGTAAAATAAATTAATGCTATGTCTGCATTCACTGTTTTAAAAAAATATAACTTTCATTACATTATAGACCCTGCTGTTTTTTTTTAAAAAGGGCCCAATTTGATGACAGTATAAGTAAATGCAGTATAAAACTCTCATATTTTTATTTTATTGTTAAGCTTTAGAAAAATCAGAATTAGCACGTGTAGAAGCAGCATAAGATCTTGAGGTAACGATCCATGCGTCCGCGCTTCGGTGGCGACCGGCGCGGGCGCAGAGTGGGCGCGGTGCAGAGGTGCATATGCAGCTAATGACCTGGTTCAACTTGGCCATATTAATGCCAAACATATGCATCACGTGATGTCATCGCCTTTGGGTTCCGTATATTTATAGGCACAGTTGAGATGAAGTTAAGGAAAATAGCGAGTTTTCCAATTAAGTAGATAATTACATAAATAACAATTGAAATTTCCATGTATAAGATCTTATGACCTCGACCGTCAGTTTCAAATTACGCACAATTCATACATAATATTTCATTATTTCTACCTAATACGTCTTTTAAATATAAATACACGACTCTGATGAAATTAAATATTCACGAATCAATTAGTAGGTCTATTAATTAATATTAATTTTGTTAAAAGAAGTTTTCACAGTAGAAGTTGTCACTTTACTGTAATTGCATCTTTCTCCCTTTTTAAGCGACTTCAAAAAAAGGAGGTTCTCTATTCGACCCGTATGTATATGTCCGTGATTTTCTCAAAAACTACTGATCCGACTTGGATGGGGTTTTCGTTAAATGCATTTTTTTTTAACTATTTTTCTGAGAATCTTATTACGCAAAAGACAGAGCTCAATTATTTTTACAAGTCATTTTGACTTGATAAACATTTTACTCCAGGATTCAAGTTGTATTGTGCAATAGTTTGTGCAGGTATGCGTCATAAACGAAGACTCGTGCCAGTTTCCGAATACCACTCATTCAATGTGGCATGTGCTTAGAATTTAAATGCACACTCTTACAAATGTTGTACACCTGAATATTACCCTGGATTTTACCGATATTATAAATAGAGAAGTACAACTGCAAGTGCTTTACAATTGGCGGTTATTGAAGGAACATATTTTTGAATATGATAAATAAACGTGAGATTAATTGAAATCATTAATCGATGGGACTAAAACACAAACTTCTTTTATTTACTTTTAAAACTTTTTCCAATATTAAATTCTTTTTACACGTTCTTTATATGATCATTTTCCGCCATAATGTCCTTACTAATATTATAAATGCGAAAGTTTGTGAGTATGGATGTTTGTTACTCTTTCACGCAAAAACTGCTGAACGGATTTGGATGAAATTTGGCAGAGAGATAGATTATAGTCTAGAATAACACATAGGCTACTTTTTATCCCGGGAAAACATAAGATCCCACGGGAACGCGGGTGAAACCGCGGGGCGAAATCTTGTAAAATTATTAATCTCTACCTCTCACTCACACCTTCCTTTCATCTCTTTCACTCCCGTATATTCAGAAACACATCACACATGGCTGAGGCTACAATTCTAAAGTTTATAATGAAGCTTCAAATTAAAAAAATATAATATTTTGTATTATACCCTGCCTTCTCGAGGAATCTTACGTTATCCCAGGCTACAAATCCAGTCACAAATTTTCACATTTGGGTAGATAAATGTTCGCTTATTTATTGTGCGTGACAACCCTATAAAGCAGATTTTTTGGCGTGTGCACAACAGCCTTGCATGTGCCATGTAGGCGAGCCGTGGGCGGGAATCTTGTAATTATTTACTTATACTGTTTGCATCGCGATCACGGCCTAACGTTGGTTGATACAACCGCTTACCTAGATTACGTTGATAATCTTAGTGGGATGCAATTGACTTCTAATTGTTGGTTCAAAATAATTAAGGAGTAGCTAAGAAACGGAAGGCCTGAAGGAAGTCC
The DNA here is from genome assembly GCA_951216915.1 of Tetheella fluctuosa. Classification (NCBI taxonomy): domain Eukaryota; kingdom Metazoa; phylum Arthropoda; class Insecta; order Lepidoptera; family Drepanidae; genus Tetheella; species Tetheella fluctuosa. The sequence goes on from OX578214.1 coordinate 15,430,533, forward strand.
CCACTCAACAATTAATTAATTAATTTTAACGTAAAATCCTTATGCAGAGCTGTACTTGGGTTGCCGACAGTAATGGCAATTTTTTACTAAATATTATGCGCCTTTAATTATAGAATTATGCCGGTTGGAGTGACTGGTAAGATACCCAGGACAGATATTTGTGTGCATGAACATGTCTGTTTGTTATTTTTCTTTTTTTTTCTTTTTGATTTAATTGCATATTGTATTGTACATTTTGCTGTTATTGAAAATATAGCCAATAGTCAGATTATAAAAAAAAAAGAAAAATATATATAAAAAATGTAACCTTGCTGAGTTTCTTGCCGGTTCTTCTCAGTTGAAGGCTGATTTCCGAATCGGTGGTAGCTTCAGTAAATTCGACCTTTATAAGTGCCCTCCTAGGGCCTAAACTGAATAAATGGCTTTGACTTTGACTTTGTCTTGAGCTTTAATCTATACCAATATAATAAAGATGAAAAGTTTTTTGTTTGTTTGTTTGAAAGCGCTAATCTCTGGATCTACATGGATTTGAAATATTCTTTTTGCATTTGACAGTCCAATTCTTAAGGAAGGTTATAGGTTATTTTTTATCCTGAGAATGCGGGTGAAACCGCGGGGAACAGCTAGTAAGTTTATGCTTAAAGTGTTATATGTACTATAGCTATATGTCAGTTATATGATTGCTATAACACAAGCACCGCTTAGTTTAGTATCAGATGGTTGTGTGTGTAGAATGTATGAATTACATACTACAGAGTACCTATATCATTAAATGTCCTTAATTTTATTCGTACATTATTTCCTTGAAGAATTAAATAAGTACATATTAGCCACGAGCTTATTGCACAGTCGCATAAGTGTCACGCTCGAGTAGTACTCCATCCTACGGCATATCGGTCCGCGTCGCTGTCAGATCGCATTCCTGGCGACTCTCCGACCGTGACTGCGACCGGAGCCTTTGCCTGCCATCCGTCCATTCTCCAAGGTTTTAGAGCTTTAAGTTCGACTACAGATAATAATCAGCTATTAGTAATTTACATTCTTTTCAGTTCAGGGGGGTTGAGCAGGAAACTTAGGCCCCCAATATTAAACCTATCCTGTTAATTAATGTTCTTATTTATGTATGAATGTTACTTTTTGTAATTCCAGTCGTGAAGTGTACCTACAACGCACGCACTAGTAAAACAAAATGCTTACAACCTTCAAAACCGGTCGTGTCTTGGAATATATAAATGATTCAATTGAACTCGGGAATTTCCTTAACGCGAGCCATTATGGAAAGTAGCAGAGAAGAGAAACTTTTAAAAAAACTCATGTAACGAAGGACATGCACTTGGGAAGATGCCTTTTTACAATTTTTTACGTTACTAATATGCGATAATGGTTGAATGGTTTCAGTAAACTCTATTTTTTCTATTTTGTATTTTTATTATAAATATATTTAGAAGTATAAAGCAAAAACTTGTCTAATAGAAAGAGTCGCAATGTTCATCGGAGATGGTAAATTAGACATGCACGTTGCTTTCAACCAATTAAATTCTATCTCCATAAGGAAGTTCTGTTTTGCTATTAAAGCACAATTTTACTTACGACTTATATTTTCTTGAATATTTACAGACATATTTAAAAGAAAAAAATATAAGATTTATTTAAAAATTACTAATACACTGCTTAGAAATTACAAAATTGAAAAAGAAATATAAAAAAAGACAAAAAAAAATGTATAAATAATCTTCGTCATATATTTTATTTACGCTATCAAAATAACCTTAGATAATTCTAGTTTTTAGCTAAACTAACTGACTAACTAACTGTTATCTATTGAACAGTTTTTTATTGCATCATCGCAATTTACAATACTTCATCGAATTACTTGCTCTCATGTTACGATGCTTAATAAAAATACTTTTTAGTATCGTCACATCAGACTTAGGTCTTTGTTAGTTCTTTTATGTGTCGAGAAGTACAAAAGAAAATAACTGTCCAATTCTTTCATGTAGGTATCATTTGTTCCGCGAACATCTTAAAATTCTTATTCTTGTAACGTTTTCTGCGTCAACTCAGATTAAAATTGACAAAACCGATCCTTAAATTGCATAAATAAAGTCCAATCAATATAATAGTTTTTCGAATCTATAATGCATTCTTAGAAATGTTTACTATCATGCAACCCAATACCAATGGAGGTGAATGCTTACGCCACTTCTCAGAATCGACAACCAATGAGACTTCGACAAAGGTCACCGTGCGGAAACTCTGGCGCATGTTCGGTCGGCTTCGATCACTAAATCAGTACAGAGCTTGACTACTTATCCGCTACCCTCCCATTACTGGCGAATTGGGGAACTTAGCACAGAACGTGGATGCTTTTGTTATCTATACTATAATATTATAAAGCTGAAGAGTTTGTTTGTATGAACGCGCTAATCTCAGGAACTACTGGTTCGATTTGAAAAATTATTTCAGTGTTAGATAGCCCATTGGGGAAGGCTATAGGCTACTTTTTATCCCGTGAAAACACAAGATCCCTCGGGAACGCGGGTGAAACCGCGGGAAGCTATAGGTAAATAAAATTGAATGAATTAATCAGCAGTGTCTAAGTATAGTTCTCTAATAGGACGTTTCTATTGCGGACCATTAGGTTGCGGAATGAGCATGGGCTTCTTTAAAGAAGCCGTAAGGAGATCTACAGACTTAATGACCAGATTTCCACTCGCGAACCCCTCTTTTACCCCCTTAGGGGTGTAATTTTCAAAAATCCTTTCTTAGTGGATGCCTACATCATAATAGCTATCTGTATGCCAAATTTTAGCCCGATCCGTCCAGTGGTTTGAGCTGTGCGTTGATAGATCAGTCAGTCAGTCACGTTTTCCTTTTATATATACAGATGAGCGAGCAACTACAACTAGGCTTCTACGTTAGTAGCCGGCTTATCTCTGCAAAAAGGCGCAGGCGCCATGTCGAGGGCAAAAGTACGTAATAAACTGGTTACGAATTACGATGTCGCGTTGCGCGTGAGTCGGTGACGCATGGCTTGATAAATATGAACGTATTATTTGCATTGATTTAAATATTATTCAAAGCAACGATTTATCATCATAAACTGAATATTCCGGCTTTATATTTAACAAAGGTTCTTGCATAAATTTGTATAACAAGCGTAGGAAATAATGGAGTTATTATACAGCATTTAATTTAGTGACGTTGTGAAAGTCAGTTCGTTTCTAAACGACAATCTTAATGTCAAGAAATAGTATTTATTCCTAGTCTAAATGGCTTGATAACTGAATTATGGTGAGGGGAAAATAACAGGCAATATTTAAAAGAAATACAAAAAAACTCAAATAAGACTAATATAGATCAAATACCTTCATAGACGCAAACTTAGAATGAACTAATTAAAAGCCATTTATTCAGTTTAGGCCTTAGGAAAGCACTTTGAACGTCGAAACTGCTGAAGATCCACCGCGGAAGTCAGCCTTCAACTGAGAAAAACCGGCAAGAAACTGGGCATGTTGACCAAAAAATTGTATGTCTGTATTTCAAAGAGAAATGTTAATCCACCTTCATAAATGTCCTAAACTGAATAAATGACTTTGACTTTGATTTTGAATGACCAGATATTATCGTCTTTGTGAAGTAGGTACTAGTGTAGCAAAATTAAAACAATAGTTGTCACAAAGCACTATAAATACCTATATGTATATTACAAGAAAACTTGTTACTGTTAAGACGTAATGCAATATGAGTCATCCATTTAACTTCAAAACGTTTCCTTATGCGACGATTAACCAAATCAGCGTGATTGACGTCATATGCCATATGTGTCCATGAGCCGTATTTGGTACTTTATGCGTTAGTCAGATGTAGGGAATTCTAAATTAAATTGCCCTTAGAAATTGCTGTACCAACAAAGTCGCTATCTGCCTCTGTCTGTTTCTCCGCTTACTTTTTCTAAACCACGCAACGGATTTTGATACGGTTTTCACTAATATAAACAGCTATAAATGAGGAAGGTTTGTGTATGCTATAAATTGCATCGGTGCGAAGCCGGGGCGAGTTGCTAGTATCATATAAATTATATAGCGATAAGTATCGAGTCATATGGTTTTTCTGTTTTCAGAAAGGTAAATAAAAGTAGGCCGACTTCCGAACCGATGGTAACTCTAGGAGCGTCAAAGTGACTGAATAAAATGGCTTTGACTTTGAATTCTTATTACAGAAACCGTACTTTTAAAAAAAATACTTTTAGGCTTACTTTATTGTGCATTCAGGAACTTACATTATGTAACTTTATGTTTTAAATCGGTTGATAAAAAAACTATGCAAAGCCTATAAAATATACATTTTTCGCGTGACTGTTGCATAATCATGTCTGAAGGCACAGTTGGATTTCATAATAAATATAAATGTGCCTCATTATGTTTGTTTTCTAACGTTAGTTAGTTTAGTTTAATTTGCATTAAGTACAATAAAGGCGGATACAGACGCGGACAACTGCAAGGTCAGATACTTTATTATTTAACGTAGGTACTCGCTTCACGTGGATTTGTTGTTTTTACGCAGCCAGCCAAGTATGAATATAGATATTTCCTGTGATAAATTTTACAATTTGAAAAGTTTACTGTGTACCAACATATGTTAGTATAGTATACATATAGAGAAATCTAGAGGACTTCATTGATTATTTACAGCCATTAAATAAATAATATTCTTGGGACATTATTCCTCACACATGGCCAACTGACATTATCTCTAAATAGCATAATTAACTTACGACTAAGAGACTTGTGTTGTGTAGTTAACCTGGTATTTACGTCCTTTGTGAACTAGTTTCAAAGTCAAAGCCATTTATTCAGTTTAGGCCCTAGAATGGCACTTATAAACGTCGAAGCTACTGAAGTTACCACCGATTCCGAAGTCAGCCTTTAACTGAGAAGCCAGTCTGACTATATTAGCTTTTTTAGTTGAAATCTTAATTTAATAAAGAAATTCAAACATTCGAAAAATCTCGATGTACTTTTAAGAAAACAAAATAAACATGTTCTTTTTATTTTCGGAAGCTGTTTAAAATTTCGGATACTTGGGTATTTATTCAATAAATTCTTGTTACCAAATAACTAGAGGACATACGATAAATGCCTTGTCCGGCAGCAATGCCGTGGGCCTGATTGTGCAAGACTTGGTGGTGATAGTGGTAACTGGACGTTTCCTAGAAAGGCGAGGCCACAAGGCGCATGCCTTGGTCCGAGCTTGTCTTTGAGTGGGAGGATATAGTGTATCATTTACTTATCCACTTGTTATGATGTGGTGGCATAAAACTGATGAAGCACCAATTGTGTCTCAAGGTTCTTAATACTTAAATGTATGCATTATAATATATATGGGAAGATTAAGCCCAAGCACGGCCTTTGTTATATCAACTAACAAGATTGCTTAAGTCCAGGCTGGCAGATTTGACAGACCCTCAGCAGAAATACTAGGTCAACCCTCAGAAAACCCAAACGCTAGACAAAATTTCTTGAATTAATAGTTAATTTATATTTTAAATACTAATTTATGTATTTGATCATTTAATTTTAATTGCGATCTTTTTCATTTTTGCCTTCTAATTTAAATATTTTGTAATTTTATAATTAGGTACAATAATGGATCAAAGTTATGTGTAGGTATAAAATATTTATTTACAACAAATATTTACAATCAATACAAACTATGATATATAGAAAACATCCTCAAAGCCCTCGCTGCTGTCGATAGGCAAGGTTCCCAACAGGCTGGCAGCGTTCCCTTTTTGGATGGCCAAGCTTATGCGTTGGCGGAAAAAGCTCCCAGCCCGTCGGTCTCCCGAAGCCTCGATGAGCTTGGATGATAAAATCCGAGCAAATCGGCGAGCCGAGCCTCGAAGTATTTATTTTATTTTTATTGAATATGAATTCACGTCGATTTATCACATTGTAGCACAGCGCCCCCTTCCATGTAAATTGTAAAAAAAAAGTTGAATGGATACTTCAGAGCATAATAAAAATCCATAAAATTAACTCCCCCTCCGATCATCAATCACAGATAACAAAACGGAACTATTAAATAACAGTAAGTATACAGAAAAAGGCCAAATAATAGAATATTTGCGCGTAAAATTTCACGGTCGCGAACGCGTGCGCATGGGCATCGCAAGTGCATATCCGGGTGCCACAATGTGACTTCCGGCGCGATGTACCCGACCACTCATTGGGACCAATTGACGGCCCTATATTTGTCCCGGGATATGTAGGCCTCTCAGCCCTTCGTCCGGCATCCGGGCTAGTGATGGGACATGGGTGCGAGATCGTCACATCGATGGATCGAATACCTATTTAATTCAGGAAAATATTTTTTATGAATATAACAATCACGACTAAATGAGCAACGAGAAGAAAGAGATAGAAAGATAAGAGCGCAAAAACGTATAGCGCCTCTTCTACTAACCATCATACTGTAAAGTTGCTAACTCAAGTATCATAGATAAGAATTTAAGACCCAAAGAGCCTACACTTCTATATTCATTTACTTGGCTATAGATTGTTAATTGGGCTAAGACTCTTGTAAGTCTTCGAGACACGTGACTAGTTTCAAACAACCCGTTCCCAGACGAAGGAATTGAGCGATAATTACATAATGCCAACATTAGTTATTGCATAACTGATAATTGATCGATAAAATCCCAGCACTAGCCCTAGTTAGTAAATAATAGAGGCGGCACAACAATGGACCACCGATAAAGCATTACACAAACATGCGCACACGCAGCCGGCAGCCACTACTAGCCGACAAAGGTTATCGCTCTTGCGCCGGTGGCCGTGAAATGCACTTTAATTGACTTATTTTCGAATAGATATGCTAATCTTAATAGATATTTATTATTGCGTAAGTATTAATGGAAGTAGGCTATGAGGATGTATGTACGTTGGGAATTAATGCACGGGAGTTGACAATAAGTGTAGTGGATCTATCTATAAAGTTGATTTGACGTTTCAACTCTATTTCAGAGCAGTAGAAAACAACTATTTTGGAATATAAAGGTACAAAATATTCAAAAATATCTAAAGAAAATTTAAGCCTAGGTAAAATAGAACCTCCGTTACGTTATTAGGTTGGTGGGCAAAAGCTAAACGCATGGATTTGAAAGATTTGATTTACATTTACATACAAATTACTTTCAACCCAATTGTATATAATGTATTTGTTCATTTTAATAACGTATCTACGATGTATATTCGAGGTTGAATTTAACGAGCATACCTACATATGTGTAAATGCGTAACTAAGATTAATTACAATTAGATTCATAAACAATTATGCAATTAGGTAGTTTATGTAGGGGCAATTGAATTTAAATTTCATTGCAAAGAATGTGAAGTTGGGAAAATTTTACGAGAAACTGGATTCCAGGAATTATGAACGGTAAAAAAGCATGATAGATAGATAATAGAGAAAATAGTCAATCAATTATGATAGCGAATAATATGTTTTTGAGACACCGATGGAGTGCTCTGCCGAGTTAGTATTTTTTTTTTAGTTTCTTGTTTGTTCTTCTCAGTTGAAGACTGATCTTCAAAACGGCGGTGGTAATTCAGGTACCAGCGGACTCTCTTATGTGCCTTAAGGCCTAAACTGCAATTTTTTATATGATACATACATACCCCGTTCGTTTAACCGACTACTAAAGTTTAGTCCTACTACTAAATCTCAATTCTACATAGAAGAAAGATTAGTAATTTGTTTAACAACTACAGAAGACAAAATCTGAAAAGAAGAAGACAATTTAATGTAGCAAAGGAGACTATAAACAAATGCTTTTAATATCATTGTGCGTCAGTGCTTTACGTCAGGCAAACCTACGTGATGTTATTGTACTCGTAGGTACGATGAATTATAATAAATTACCACATTATAAATAACATATTGCCTATTATTGCTTTAGGTAAATGATAAATAATAAACGCATTAATTGTGAGGTCAATCACTCAGTATGACTTCATTTAGGTACTTATTGCAAAACCTCGAGATAAGATTATACAGGATGATTTTGTTATCACTGGCAATACTTGCAGGGGTGGAAGTACTCATCAATGTGAACAACTTTTATTATAGGGCTAACTCTGATATCGCGTAAAATAATACGGTTGCTTCATACATTTTGGTCGAGTAGGTATTGAACTTTTGTATGGAACAGCTGATAATTTTTTCATGATTTCACAGTTAGTCCTATAACAAAAGTTGTTCACATTGATGAGTACTTCCACCCCTGCAAGTATTGCCAGTGATAACAAAATAACCCAGTATAAAACACAGGGTAATTAACATAGATTACTTAAATGTGGCTGCAGAAGCTAAGAATAGTGTTAGAAGCCTAGCTAAAGTCGAAGTCAAAGCCATTTATCCAGTTTAGGAGAAGAAAGCTATAGATGTTTGCAGGGTCAGCAACGCGCGAGTCATACCCCTGGTATAGCAAACGTCAATAAGATATGGTGACCGCTTATGGTTTGCGAGCTGTATGCTTATTTGCCACCTTAGTAGTATTTTGTGGCATAGCTGACTTTCTAGGCGGGTTCTTATCAGTTTAATACGAGTGTTAAAGTCAATTGTAACGTTCATAAGTGGCTTACCAGGAACTAATCTGAATAAAGTTCAAGATTTGAATGCCATGAAAAATATCAAGTGTTAAATTATAAAAGTATTATATATTAAAGATTCATATTGCCAATAGTATGACATCATAAATTATATAATAAAGTGAATAATTAATTATCAATATTATAATTTCTATACATATACCACAAAACCACACAGCAATAACGCTGTATTTATTTGTAGAATATCCTCAAAAGTTCCCATACATACCTATGTATTTAAATATCCTTCGATTAAACCGATAATACAAAGTCAAAGTCATCATTTACTGAAGTTACCATCGGTTTGGAAGTCAGCCTTCTACTGAGATGAACCGGCAAGAAACTCGGCAAGGTTACGTACTTTTTATAATCAGACTATTGGCTATATTTTTTAACAAATACATTATCTACGTAAACTTTTTAACTTAGTTGCTAAGTTAGTAAGCTAAGCTTAGTTGGTAAGCTAGCACGATGTCGATGGTACACTTGGCAATTGGCATGCGTTCGAGTCATGTGGAGAATGTAATGTCTGCCGGATGTAGCCCTAGCTAGCTACAGGTGTGGCATGCGGACAGGATCTATGTATAACTTACAATTTAGATTTAGACGTGTCTATGGATGAAGATTACAGGTTGTTTAGAATTTAGTTCTATTTTTTTTTTATACAATGAAAATTAAACACAAAGGAGAATGCCTACTCTCCTGCCTTGGGCCCAGTTGTATTATAATTGAGGGTTTCAAAATCATGAGTGTATTAGACAACTAAAAAATATATGAATGAGGATGCCATTATTTTTAGAAAGAGTAGAAAATAAAGTTAGTAAGTATGAAAACATGTTTTTCTGTAAAAAAAAAAACATGTACGGTCTAATAGATAAAAAAAAAACATAAATTTTTAAATCATCTCGTATGGCCGTTTAAAGTATGCAAAATTCATATTTTTACAGACGAAAATAATATACAAAATCATATTTTCATGTATGAATGTCGTATTTCATGTATCAGTGTAATAATATCCACGGTGAAACCAAAACGGGCAATTCCCTTTCATTTAAAAGCATTTGAATATCGGTTAAAAGAAATGAGAAACTGCATCGAATGAAAACAGTGCATTCAGTGAATTACAATAATACACGACACAATGATCGAATTACATAAATAAAAGTCTTGGCAGCGCAGCATAAATATACTGGGTGATTTTTTGTGTCACTGGCAATACTTGCAGGGGTGGAAGTACTCATCAAAATGAACAACTTTTATTACGGGTCTAACTGTATATAGGTACACTAAACAAATACAAAAGGGACTTTCCCTTAAAGTATTGATTGAAATTTTAGGGTGTACATAGTAACATAGTTTTTCGAACCTATAATAATTGCAATCGTTATTTGCTGAGAAATACATCAGTCAAATAACTTATAGTTGTGTTCCTGCGCGTGAGTAAGGTCGCCAGAGCTCATCGGGGTGGGGGGAAGTGTCGGCAACGCGCGAGTGATACTCCTTGTGTTGCAAGCGTTCATAGGCTACGGTAACCGCTTACCATCACGCGGGCTGTATGCTTGTTTGCTTAAAAAAAGTAAAGTACCTGTAAAGTACCTTCACTCATTTGTTGGATATGTTACCGTACTGTAGTAAACTTCTTTCTTTTGTGTATTAAATTTTATTTTGAATCGATATATTCTAATAGCAAATGATAACAAATTGTTGTGTAAATTATTCCAGAATTAGTTATTTGGAAAAATCTTATAAAGCATATCTGCAATGATAATATAAGTAATTGAATGATATGTAAGTATTTTTGATTCAAACAGACCTTCGCAGGCACTTATGAATAGTCTGACTCTAACGCACGGTTCAGAAGGTTGCTTTTGCTGAGAAGGGCCGTAAATAAACTCAGCAAAACCAACTCAGATTTATTTCATAAAGTTATTTATCTAGTCACACTGACAATATTTGTGTGTTATAACGGGAAACGACAAAAAAACCTGATATCTCATTAACTAAATCTTCTTCATTACGTTGAAGTTTCTCCACGAGAGACGAACCAACTACGATTTTAATGGATGTCGATGGCACAAGTACCAATATCGGCTTCACCCTTCCCCGTCGAATTCCTAAGTCTAATAAGGCGCTAAGTACGAAGTCCCGCACGTGCCACCAGTCAAGTCAGCGCTACATGAAGTAAGCTACCTTTTATTTAAAGAGCTAATATTTTGGTTGGAGGAGTACCTACACTGTTCACCGGACAGTGGATAGTGAACCCAGTTTATCAGTTTATAATTACCTCAGGTCATGAAGAAATTTTACGTTTTTTATATTGAATTGTAGATCTAGAACCTACGATAATTAGTGAAACCTTTTTATTTGTCAATTTCCATAACCATATGTGGTGATTGTATTCAATTGAGGTTTGTCTGATAATGTCAGAATTACCATTGAGTAATTGTGGTCAAGCATTAACTGGGACAAAAATGGAGGAAAACAAAACTATTGCAATTAACACACGCAGCCAGATATTGACAATCATCCTTATTTTATAATACCTAACATAATTATAAAATGCAACGTCTTTATGTTATGTCTGTCTGTCTATTAGTCCTAGTATAACTTAATAACTACAGCATAAATTTTGGTGCAGTTTTCACAGTTACTTCTTGAGAAAGGACTTTGGCTATGTATCATTGTATGCGCATCTGCGCACTGACCGTTTTAGTATAACAATTCATAGACCTAAATGATCATGTATCAAAAAATCAAAAATATTTTATTCAAATAGACCTTCGCAAGCACTTATTATTAGTCTGGATCTAACGCACGGTTGCATTTGCTGAGAAGAGTGGGCAAGAAACTCAGCAATACTCTTGAAAACAAGCTTAGGATTCATTAGATAATATTAACATTTTAGTCTCATTGACAACAATAGCGTGCTCCAACGCCGAAACAACAAGAATACCTAATCAAAATTGAATAATGAGTAAATAGCAAATTCCCTTCCACACTCATTCGTGAAAGGAGGCCTCTGCTCAGCAGTGGGACATAAAAGTACTTTAAAGGAAGGAAGGTAAATAGCAGATTCAAGCGGTCCAGCCCCCACAAGCAGCACAACATAACATGCCTCGTTTTTGAGACAAATCTTCACAATAAATATAGGTAATTCATAGCGTATAACTTCATAGACTAAACAGATAATTAATAGATAGGTAAGTGCAATGCTAGTATAGTTTCACAACGATCAATATGTAGAAAGCCTGATCCCGGGACAGTAATGGGCGGAAGTGACATCAAACATCCGCCGTCGTGCGTGACGTCACGTGATCCACCACCAGAGAGTATTGTCAGTTCTATATTGGTATTGTTTGTTGTCGAGGTGAGTATAGAACCTAATAATTTAGATACAAGTATAGGTTATAACTTATCATCAGAGGAAAAGTTACATTTCATTGTCCAAATAATAATTAATAGTCGTAATTTTGTTGTTTTTTTTTAAATTATGGTAATTGAGAAAGAAACCTGTACTCCGAATCACGCTGCTTTCTAGACATTGTGTGCTTACCACCTTCGGCCACATCATCGTTTACCACGGTGAGATTATGGTCAAACAAAAGCCTTAAAAGGAATTTAAGATTTGTGTAAAAATCAGTGTAAAAAGCATGATCTGACTTTAAATAAATAATTGACAATTCTGTCCGGCTCTGCAAAATAATTCAAAATAAGTTTTTGTTATCAAAGACAATAAATCAGGGAATACGAATTCTGAATTCCAATAGAAGAAAAAAACGGTTTACATGAAGCAAGCGGTTCTAGAGAACAATGCAGTACTTGCAAGCATGCATTGCCTGCGCGCGCACATGTCACATCGAGCGTGGGAACGCAAGCGCACATATTGTATCCACATTATTACTAAATAATCCCATAATTGCTATACAGATTTAAAACTTAAGACGTTGAGATACGATTCAAGAAAGTGCAAAGCTAAATTGGTTCTAGTTTATGATGGATATATATCGTACAAATGGAGCTTAATGTTTGTTTGTTTAATTGATGTGTCTAAACACTTAAAGTGGCACAGTGTGAGGAGTGCAATATCACTAAGAAATATGGTTGAGGTAAATGATCACTTCATGTTAGCCATAAAATATATCAAATACAAAACAAGATATCCCATAGATGATGGCAAAAGACAGTGCTTTCATATAATTACCACGGGTTATTACAAATTTGCGCTCTAAAATAGCGTCACGACGAGAAAAAAAAGTAAATTAGGACACGAATTAATTTAACTAGAGCGGAATGCAATAATTGACATCTCTCAGTATTTTATGTCGTTATAATACAGTAACAAACTTCCATTATAATTATAAAGCAATATGAGAGAGTTCAAAAGAATCGGGGGCGTGGCGGTTCCATTGTTTCATATTGTATAGAATACCGCCAACTAGCGGCAATTAGGCGAGTCTCCCATGTCAAGGTGGCGGGAATCGATATCTATTTGAATTTACATGCGATGCGCTTACACGCAACGCAGGCGCAGTCACGACAATGCGACGCTCTACAATTAGGAAGAGTAGGTGATAAAATACTGTAATGACTGTCAGATAATAATCATCTGTATATTTGAGGGTATAAGACTCTTATGTTCTTGGTACATTTACTATGCTGCTTGAGGGCCTATAAATGTTTGTATGCTTGTTCTATACAATGCGTAGTCGTTCTTTAGATCTATGTCTGTGTTGCTCACACACCATAGATAAAATTAAAGCAAAAACTGTGAAGGTATCGAAGTAATAAATGGGGTAATATTATTGTTTTTATGAGAACTAAGCAAAAAAGAAACCGGCTATATGTTAATGTAAAAAGAAAATGTAACGTGAAAATTTTGGAAAAACAAAAAGTAACTACACAAAGAAATATGAAGGATGATGCAATTGTTTAAGAAAATCAAAGAATAATAATTAAAATTTAGAACAAGTACACTGTTGCAAACAGTTAACACAGATTTAGACAGCACATGTTTAATGTAATTTGTAGAGACGGATTATGTACTGCTTACAATCATAAACAAATACAAACACATGGTCTACTGCCTCATGCTGGCGTATACTATATACATGCGTTTATTATACATGATACTAATAAAATAGTAGATCCTGACCATAAACATAATATAAAACAGAAAGCTAAAAAAAAGAAACAATAAGTGCAGGTCAATGACTTGACACTCGTAATGATATCGGTAAAGGAAATAATATCGTGACAGATGATCGCGTGTAGGAACATCTATAAGAAATTACATTTCCTATACTATAGTGGAACTGTAATTATTGCTAATGTTGAGAAGTACCACTTAAGTAATTTGTATTTCAATTTATAAATACATTTTTGTGCTATCAAAGAATCAAAACTATTAAAGAAATCAGCACACTTAATAGATTGACTAAATTAAGCAGCATAAGTAGCATTATTAAAAAACAGTAATCCGGCTGTGACAAGTATTAAACCCTTAGAATACCTTTAGCAATTGACGGGGAATCCCAAACGAACATAAGTTGCGACAATCATCGTAAGTACCTTACATTATTTAATGTGTAGGAAATCCCCAACTACGTTCCCAATTATGTACAAAGTGATTGCTCATCAGGTCAATTTGTTGCAGCTGTTGCTCTGTAATTATTTTGAAACTCTCCCATGTATCAACTCTTTACTTTCCATTGCACATGCTCAAACAATAACACTTTATCTGGTCGCAAACCATACTGGGACGTTCACATCTTTGTGGTGAACAATCGAGAAATCATCGCTAATCTGAGTCGGCCATCAAATGTCAGTGTCGCGCTTAATTAGTAAGCCACTGAAGAAGGTAATGGACTCAACTCGGACGCACAATGTCGAAACTATCTCATTGTCGACTCAGTCCGTCCTGAAATTCTCAGGGATATCTAAAATTTTGCATTACTAAAACAATGGTACATTATTTTGCTTAGAATCAAATAAAAGCTTATGAACTTAATGGAGAGATTTCATAAGGTCAAAAGCTTGGGAATAATTTTTTGTGTTATTCAATACGAGATAGACATCAATTTATCAAAAGCTCATTGGGTCTCAATTAGTAAAAAAAATTACATCAAAGTCTAATTGTTGTCAATAAATTACTAAATTTACCGGACACCGATACGAAGCACAAACACGTATTTCTACAGTATAAATGCGGAATTCAAATAAATTTGATAAGACACATCTTCGTCGAATACATAAGTACTTCCTGGCTCGGTAGCTAAGTAACTCGCATCAGTTTTTTCCTCTTATACGATGGGAAACAAGAGGCAATTCCGCTATCAACTCAACTTGCTTTTAGAAAGTGAAATTGGATGATGATGATGTGATAGTTTGTGCGTCATTTGCTTTGAGATCATTAGCCACTGAAATGACAGTCATTGGTTCTGAGTAAGAACTTAAAGTTAAATAATTTTGAGTCAAGATCATCGTAATAAAGCCCACACACGAAGATTGTGTAAAAGTCAATAATCAAATAGTACATCTGTATTTTGTAGGTAAATGTCGCAATACCAGTGTTTATTTAGACTGGTTACAATATTTGTGATGTGACGATAGGCGTTCTACAACAGTTGCTAGCGTAAGTGTTTTTAGAGCAGATAATAGATCAAAAGAGCACATTAAAACTTAGTTACCCTACGTTTTGTATCACTTAACTAGTTTGCGAGATAAGTTATGAACAAGAAATAAGTACTCGCAAAATTTATTTTTTTCGTTTTGTGTTCATATAAAAACTTATTTTTACGTAACATAATATTGAGCAGCGCTAACGTATATAATTAGAAATTTCACTGTCTGGCGGTTAGACAGCAACTGCTCAGTAAATCTAAAGGATATAAAAAATATAACATACTTAAAATAGTGATATAACTTACCGTCCGATGAGACAGATCAGCAACGGAGTCGTGACGATGCTCGAGGCTGCCGAGACTGCAGCAGGACGTGGAGGAAGCGAGGCTGACGGAGTCGGCGCGTGCGCGGTGCGGCGACACGGCCACGTGCTTCAACATGCCGACTCCTGCAAAAGATACACATAAGTTACGGGTCAAGAAATAAGAAACATGATAACTACGAAACGGACTGAGTTGGAAACAGGTCAGACATAAAAAAAATACATAAAAAAAAATATAAAAAATTCTTGGAAGAAGGCGGCACATGTTGGAACGCGGGTAAGGCTTTTAAGTAACGGACTAATAGAATCAAGAGGATCCCCAAAACATTCTCTTATAGCTTTTATTTACCTATATATTAAACTAAAATAAATCGGTTACGAACGATACCTACCTACAGCCCTAATTCACAATCTCCCCAGAAATTACAATTAACCATTTTAGTGCGACCACATGTGGCACGTACAGCATCCCTTGTTTTGTTAGTCAGGCGCCGGATACACTTCTCAGAACAAGGCTCAAGTGTACCTGAAGGAACCTATTGTATTTGGGACCACTCTGTGGGGAGAGAAATTCTTGTTCGAAACTATTTGCTAATCGAATCACGCCAGCATTATCATTGGCTTGCTAGAGACTGATCAATGTCCTGCTTTCTATTTTAAAGAGATATCTTGGAAAAAAGTAGTGAATTCACACGTCATAGGCCCGTCACATAGAGCGAGAATCGGTATTTTTGTTAAGTCTCAAGAATAGATTGTGTTAATCGAAAATAAATCTCATGTTATATATACATAGGTATAGAATTTAAATTCTGATGGGGCAAGATGTTAAAAGCCTTTTTTAGTGGACTGTATTCTTAGGTGTGCCTCCTCACGTCTCCGTTTCCTCCCATGTAAAAATGCGGCGGTGAGATGTTATACCCAAACAAGTAACTTTATGAGTTATAATATAACCAATAGCCACTCACCTGATTTCAGCTCCTTGGCAATCTCCAAGTCGCACAGGAAGGGTGCTTTGAATCAAATTAAAATAAAGCGGCGCGGTGATATAATTATTTAGAATCAACTCCAACAAATGTATTGACAATAGACTGACATTAATTTTTTAATAATAAGAAAAAAGAAAGAGGCCAAATGTGATGCGGTCGCGACTCGAAGACGCTGTTTTGCTTCAATCGTAGCGAGGGTTCTCGGCTATAAAATAAAACCTAAAAATACTTGTTTAGGCTCGAACATTCCCCCCGCCTAGAAGGACAAAGATCTCCCTGGTCTTCTAACGAACAAAGAGCGCGAGAATGCACAAAAAAGATAAAACTCAAAAATATTACGCGATACGAAACTTAATAATTGATCTTGACATTGAAAATCATAAGAAATTAAAATAGTTAGATAGTTAAGTAAAATAGTTAGCAGTTATACGACGAATGAATTTACTGAAGTGGTAAAGGAGCAACCTTGACCACAGGTCTTTGATAAATACCTGAATTCGTGCGTACAGAAACAATGCGGACTATACCGTCTTTTCCGGGAAAAACATCTTCGATTACACCTAACGGCCATTTCAAAGGGGGGACATTATCATTATGTACCAAAACTATTGTACCCTTTGTAATCGGTGCGGTTGGAGTATTCCATTTTTGACGGTTTTGGAGTGTATGAAGATATTCTGTTCTCCATCGTTTCCAAAACGATTGGATAATTTTATCTAATAAATATTTACGCTTGACTAAATTGAGAGGTAGCGTTGAAACGTCCGCGTTATGCAACGAATTTAATGGACCAAGGGTCAAAAAATGCGAAGGTGTCAAAGCCGTTGGTTCAGATGGATCTGAATTAAGAAGCGTCAACGGGCGCGAATTTAACAAAGCTTCTATCTGGGTAAGCAGCGTGAGCATTTCCTCGTAAGTTAACAGTTGTTCGCCAATAACGCGTTTTAAATGAAGTTTAATACTGCGGATGTTCGATTCCCAAGATCCACCAAAGTGTGGGGCGCTTGGCGGATTAAATTTCCAGTTAACACCTTGATTTCGCGTTTCAACAGAAAAAGCGGTTTTAAAATCTTTTGAATTAACAAGACCAGTCAATTCATCAAAATAAGTCTTAGCTCCTATAAAATTTGTTCCTTGGTCAGAGTATAACGTAGAACAAGTGCCTCTACGAGACACGAATCTCTTAAATGCGTTAATAAAAGCGGATGTACTTAAATCGACTGCAAGCTCGATGTGTGTGCAGCGAGTTACAAGACAAATAAATAAACAAATGTAAGATTTCTGTTGTCGAGCACCTCTATAGCGGCTGATAAGAATAGGTATAGGACCAGCGTAGTCCACCCCGGTATGTAAAAACGGTTTGGCTTCTATTACACGACACGTTGGCAAATCAGCCATTAAAGGAGAATCAATTTTTGGATTGACTCTGAAACAGCGATTACAAAGTCGAAAACGCTTACGAACGATTTTACGGCATGAAATTATCCAATACCTCTGGCGCAACAGAGACATTAGTAAATTAGGCCCAGGATGTAAGTATTTATTGTGATAGGCGTCAATAATTAAATTTACCACGTGATCATTATTAGGCAACAAAATAGGATGCTTAGCGGAAAATTCAAGATCAGATTTATTTAAGCGACCACCGACTAGTAATAAACCATTATTTAAAAATGGACAAAGTGGGCGTAATTGTTTTGATGGCAATTTATTTTTGGAAATATCACTAATTTCGTTATCAAAATGAACAAATTGAACATCGGATAAAACGGTTTCTTCAGCCACCTTTAGATCTACAACCGAAATGCTAAAGGCGCGCGGTAGTTTTTTTAAAAATCTTAATATGTAAACTACAGTTCGGAGGAGCTTGCTCCACGAAGAAAAACGGGATGCTAGCTCACAAAAAAATGGTTTTTCACGGTCAGCCACTAATAAAGTTAGGACTTTAGCTTTAACCTCAGGTAATATAGTTTCATCTTTAAAAACAAAATTATTGAGAGGCCATTCAGAAAGTGGTTGATGAGTCCAAGAAGGACCATGCAGCCACAACGGATGGTCAAGCAGTTGACTAGGCGTGAGCCCTCGCGACAAACAATCACATGGATTTTCTTTACCGGCGACATGGAAAAAATGCGATGCGGGTAAATAATCATTTATTTGAGCAATGCGGTTGCTGACGAAAACATTGAAGCGGTGCGGTGAAGAATGAATCCAATGTAAAGTAACGCTGGAATCCGTAAATGCAAATATTTTTGAAACTTTACATTTGTCTGATATATTATCAGATACGTATCTTAAAAGTTTAGCAAGTAATAAAGATGCGCAGAGTTCTAAACGAGCCAAAGTAAGTACCTTGACTGGAGCCACTTTGGACTTTGCACAAACAATATTGACAATATTGTTAGGAAAGTCAGGATGTATCACGCATAAATAAACCACAGCTCCATAGGCAGATGTACTTGCATCAGCAAAACCTAACAGAACCAATTCGCAATCTGTGGAATTGATACCGAGGTGACGCGGAATTTTAAGTTTTTCCAGAAGTGGAAGTTCAGATTTAAAACTCAACCACCGCGTACAAACGTCAGCGGGTGGCTGTTCATCCCAATCCAGCTTCATTAGCCAAAGGGCTTTAATCATTAATTTCGCGTACAAAATTATAGGTGCTGCGATGCCTACCAAATCCCAAAGTTTGGCGATTGTTGACAGGATAGTTCGTTTAGTTATAATATTATGCGGGTCTGATTTAACGGTAATAGAAAACTGATCATCTAGTGGGCACCAACGTAAACCCAAAATTTTCAATTCGTCATTATCAGAAATATCAACAGAAGCGGACAGCCGATGTTGCTCTGGCAACTGTTCAAGTAGTTTTTGCGAGTTACTTGAGAATTTGACTAATTCTAAGTCTGCTTTAAGAAACAAGTTAATTAAATCGCGAGAAATATTAATAGCGGTGTTTTCATCCATAACGGAAGTTCCTAAATCGTCCATGTACAGATTGCGGGAAATAATAGCGGAAGCATCAGGACAGGCATAGCCTTCATCCTCGATAAGTTTTTTAACTGTGCGCATTGCGAGATATGGACTACATTTAAGGCCAAAACAAACGCGGTTGAATTCGTAAATTAGCGGTTTAGGTTCATTTGAAAAGCGGTATAAAATTCGAAGATAGCGGTGAAAGTCAGGTGAAACTAATATTCGTAAATACATCTGACGGATGTCTGCGGTGATTGCGATGGGAAATAAGCGGAAATGGAAAATTATTGTGAGAAGATCAGATTGTAAATTAGGTCCTGAATATAAACAATCATTTAACGATATATTTGTTGAAGTAGCGGCACTAGCGTCCAGTACGAGGCGAACCTTAGTCGTAAGTTTGTCATCGCGTATAACTGGATGATGCGGTATAATGTAAAAAGATGAATTATTTTGCGATTCAGAAACTAAGGTAATATATTCCTTATCTAAATAGTCGCGAATGATTTCATCGTATTGTTTATGAAGTAAATTATTTTGTGTGAATCGTCTTTCCAGTGAGTTGTATCTACGCGTCGCAGTAGTTTGAGAGTCACCTAAATCTTTTGGATCACGGCAAAATGGTAAAGGAACAACGTAGCGGCCACGATTATCCCGTGTCGTATTTTGTAGATATATTTCCTCACACTTCTTATCATCAGCGGATAGATGCTTGCGCATGGGAACTTCTTCGATATCCCAAAACTTTGAAAGAAGATTGTCAACATTTTCAGTGGTAACAAGGAAGTTTTTTACCGACGGCAGTTGAGGGTTAGACGTAAAGGCGGAACCAGAAACAATATATCCAAAAACGGTGTCAATAGCGTCAGGAAGACCAGATGGTCCAATAATGCGGTTAGTCTTTAAAATACGTTTCACAAAATCTTCAGCGCCTAGTAATAGATCGATTCTACCAGGTAAATACCAATGTTGGTCACTGAGGGGTGCATTTTGCAAATAATCAAGATACGCGGTGTCTATCTGATTTTCAGGAAGATTACCTGATATTTTATCAATAACTAGCGCTTGCAACTCGAATGAGAAATGTTCATCAGAGTTTGAAAATAACGTTAAATTCGAAACACCTTTAATAGGCTGCGTATTTTCCCCGATACCTTGAACTAACGTATTTTTATTATCAGGCAATATTTTTATACCTAATGTACGTAAACAACGCGACGTAACGAAATGTTTCTGTGACCCCATATCAACTAATATTCTAATATTACGGCGATTACCGAAAGAATCTAAAACTGATGCAATAGCGGTTCCGAGCAACACGGTTTTAAGCGAATCTTGTTTACTTGTAGCAGAGCCCGTAAACAATGGCGCGGTGGCGGCGGTATTATTGCTATTACGCTGACCACTAGCGCGCGGTGGCGAAGTAGCGGCGGGTTGCGAAGCGGTGCTGGCAGCCGCGGCGGCGTGGTGCGGTGCGAGCGCGAAGTTGCGCGGTGCGGCGGGCTGCGACGGCGTCAGCGGTGCGGCGGGCTGCGACGGCGTCAGCGGCGCGGCGAACGCGGATGAATTTACTTGACCATAACCATAGTTATGATTTTGTTTATTAAAATATGAACCTTGATTCGATGTACTTGATCGTGAGTCTGTGGAAAAGCGACATAGCTGGCTATGATGCGGCCTATTACAGAACCTACAACTTGACATAGATTTACATGACACAAGAGTATGGCGGACACTTAGACAATTGACACAACCATTACATCTTTTAATGATATTATATTTCTCAATAGGTGATAAACTTGAAAATGAGTCGCATTGGTATAAATTTGAATGTTTGTTACTATTGCAATAACTACAAACAGGATTACTATTGTTTACTAAGAATGTCTGCGGCGGGCGATTCGAGATGACCGCTTCACTCCGGTGTACATGTCCCAAGCGAGCAAAAGAAACAGGTGACGCGGGCATCGTTCGTTGTAAAATCTTCGTTTGATCACGAATAAACAATACAAAATCATTATATTGTGGAAAAGAATTTTTCTTACTTAAAGACATTTCAAATGCACGGGAAGTCTCTGAATCTAATTTGCGTAATCCGATATGTACAAATATAAAATCGGCTAAATCTTCTATTTTTAGTTGACGTAGTGCGGAAATCGAAGTTGAAAACTGATCGATGAATTGTTCTAAGCTAGAAGGCGATGCCTTGCTTGGTAAAGATTTCAAATTCAGTATAGTTTCTAAGTACGAAATAGCGATAGCACGCGTGTCTTCATATTTAGTTATCAAAGTGTCATATAATACTTTATAATTATCAGGGGTAGGCGCAATGCCTATACAAATACTTTGAGCTTTGCCTTTCAATTTTGAAATAAGATACTGAATGCGTTCTGCATCTGTTATGGTGGTGTTATAATGCACGATTGTTCGAAATGATTCGATGAATAATGGAAACTTTTGAATATCCCCATGAAATTCAGGAATTTCTATACGAGGTAGCTTTAGTGTAGTCGAAGTATTAGCAACGTTATCGGTGCTACGAGAATCTTTAATACTATGAGCAGTTTTTATAGCGTAGTACATATCATCAAAAGCCCATAAGGTTTCATAAGTAGGAACATAGGTCTCGTCATGTTTCAAGCTCTTAGAATTAACTTGGTCAATTAGATGAACAAATTCTGTGCGTAAATTATTTATATTTTCTGCTTGCAATTCAAACAAAGGATTCTTCTCGCCTTTATTTTTCGGTATTGATTGGTAAATGTTTTGAATACGTGCAAAATAAGAATCGCGTTTGCTTAATAAAAGTGTTATTTCAGACGTCATTTTTCTAAAATGGAAAACTCCAGAACCCAACAATACAAAGTAACACAAATTGCGAAATTGAAAATTCAAGCGGTTATATACGAAATTATAAAAGGGAAAAAAAACTGCAAAACGTGCGGTTCGACGGACCAAAATGATGGGGCAAGATGTTAAAAGCCTTTTTTAGTGGACTGTATTCTTAGGTGTGCCTCCTCACGTCTCCGTTTCCTCCCATGTAAAAATGCGGCGGTGAGATGTTATACCCAAACAAGTAACTTTATGAGTTATAATATAACCAATAGCCACTCACCTGATTTCAGCTCCTTGGCAATCTCCAAGTCGCACAGGAAGGGTGCTTTGAATCAAATTAAAATAAAGCGGCGCGGTGATATAATTATTTAGAATCAACTCCAACAAATGTATTGACAATAGACTGACATTAATTTTTTAATAATAAGAAAAAAGAAAGAGGCCAAATGTGATGCGGTCGCGACTCGAAGACGCTGTTTTGCTTCAATCGTAGCGAGGGTTCTCGGCTATAAAATAAAACCTAAAAATACTTGTTTAGGCTCGAACAAATTCAATTGTTTCAAAATCTCGACTTGAACGGACTATTGTGAGAACTGAAGAAATTTAAACAATGTAGATCCTTTATTTATAGAACAAACCCATAACAAAACTCTTATTAAGTACCATCATTAGGAATAGACAAGCAAAAACTTCTATAGACCACTAATACTCCCAAATTATACCAACAAGACTTATACTTACTGTAAATCGTAATCACGTAATTATTCATATAAAAACTAAATTAATGACTCGGGAGAATAATGGAGCATTTATGAGACATATTTTGTAGCATCCACGTTACGTTATTGCTAGAATATTGGTCCGACTAACGACCTCAATTCGCAAATTCATAATTACAATGTTAGACGCAAATAAAGGTCACGACTACGAACGCAAGCGCATACGGTGTATCGTGCGTCAACAATTCACCGAATTTAATATGTATTGACAATAAACACACACAAACTTTTTAAAATGAATAATGTATGAAATTATTATTCTTATTTCTATTCAAAAATATCATAAAACAAATACCTACTTAAATAATATTCTGAAAATGGCAACATTTGTTGACGAGGCGTGGTCGACTCACGCGCATCCGCTGTCGCATCGCATCTGCCGAACAATTACAGAGTTTTTGCAAATACGCCATTGTTTTTGTCAATTCCCAGTGCCAGGCTTTTGCCAGTTGGATATCTTGGCTTGCTAACAATGAATGATCATTGCTTTCTCGATCATTCTATCGCTTTCTTATAGACATTTGCCCTTTAAGTCCATTATCACTAACCGGATAAAAACGCCTAACGCTTAAGAGACCTAACATATATCAGAATAACAGCTTTTGGTTAGTGAAAATGAACAAGTAATTTCAGTATTCGATGGTGGTACATTTCAATCACATAGTTACAATAAAAAATTTGAGAGTGAATCTGTCTGTCTGATTTTGATGGATATTTTCACAGCTTTTGGACCTGGAAATGGACATACACTTTTTATTGCGATAACGCGTGTGGATCCACGGGAATAGATAGTAAAATATAATAATAAAAATATGAAGAATCATTTAAACAGCCTCGGCCCTTTATTACTCGTAATATAAGGATACTGTAAAGAAGCAAAGACGATGAAGACACGGAGTTTAATTGGCTTCAATCTTGCGTTAGGGTCGCCACGCTTTCAATTAGTTAGGAACCAATGAGTCAGTTGAGTATGAAATCTTTGGATATGATTTAAATTGAATTCTTCTTCTAATTAGTTCTGCCTTTAGTTTTACTATTAGGTCTGTTAATAAATGGAATCTTGCAGTTTAAAAAACATACATCCTCCAATAGATTGATGGTTGGGTTATTGTCATCTCTTTCCAACACACGCATAAATATAGAGATAGTCAAAGCGCCTACTTTTATCTACGATTCTGAGAGCATTATATAAAAACAAACACCCTGCGGTTTATTAAAATATATATTGTCATATTTTTAAGTTGGCTGGTTCAGTACAATTTCATATCGTTTTTGTAATTATTTAAATTAACACGTTTAATTGCATTTAATAACTGTGCTCTGAGCCAAACTTTAAATTAGCAACGAGGTCATATTTTCAAAAAGTTCACACAAACAATTAATTACAGTAAACGTTTTTAATTGTGCAGATTGACGTCACGCGATCATAAGCGGCCATTACAGTTGTAATGTAATGTACAATTAGAGTGTAATCGATCAGATGCGCAGGAGTTGGTGTCGGACGCAATAAATCACAGTAGTGCGGGCCGTGTCGGATATTTGTATTACCGACTGACAGCTTGTGATTGAGTTTAAATATCGTTATATTGGGGTACGAGAACAAGTTTACTGCATTCTTGAAATATGAACTTGTCTGTCTGTTTCTTCTTCCAATAGGATTAAAACTATAGACTGTAGTTACCTAGGTACTCAGGGCTAAACCTAGTATTCTAATAAAGTATCACTTTCACTAAAGTAGCGGCACGCTATGGTGGTCATTTTGACAGTCCATATCTGTAGGTACATGTGCCAAAAAGAGACAGCATAGCGAGTCAATAGAAAAGAAAAAGTTTTTTTTTACTATGCAAGTATAAATACTTTTACTATGCAAGTATAAATACAGGCCGCTTGATCACAATCTCACCAAGATAAGTGATGATGTGGCCGAAGGTGGTAAGCACACTAAGCCTATAAGGAACTGACTGTCAAAGGCAGCTGCCGGAAAACACCGGTAGTAGGTGCTTGATCAGTCAGTCGGGTACTACAAAGTACTCTACCACAGTGCTATGGTTTCCTCACAATGTTTTACTTTACCGAAAACTTAAGTTTAATGTAGGATTCGAACCAACGACCTTTGTCACAGCATTTGACGTCACTACCACTAAGATATCCGCTTCAAGTCATAAGTAAAGTATAACTTAGAAATTTTCGGCTTTCGTCCAATAACAACTTAAATTAGTGCTATAATTAATTGAATCGTGCAACTCAAATGTTTAAACAAGTAATATAATGTTATAAAATGAACCGGATAAATAAAACTAAATCCGTTCGGTAATGGAATGCGGATCAATTAAAACAAATATTGAAACGCTCGACACTCGTGACAAACGCCATTTCAATGCCAGGGAACTGTCAAAGAGGTCTATGGTTTAAAACTGCTTAGGAACTTTTTGGTGGTATATCTCTTAGACTTTTAGATTCTGCCAATGGTCTACCTTCGTCATGCCTGGGGAGAGGTATACTTAGTTATTCAGATCAAAATGTAATCTAAAGTTCAAGCCCTGCTTACGAAACTCTATTCTCATATTTTTTCAATAGTTATAAAGAGTTTAATAAATTATGGACATTTATGAATTATTTAGGTTATGATAATGACCCAATAAAACATGCGTAAGCGCACGCTACCTTGTCAAATAATGCCAAATTAGTAAAGACAAGTAACATTATGGTTAACATTTAATTTTTTTTATGGCAAGACCACATCGCTGCGGTTGGCAACATTTAGCAAAAAATTATACACCCACTGTGACAAATGTTTGAACAAATCCTTTGGTATTGTCTAATCGAAATCTTCTATATCTATACTAATATTATAAAGAGGAAAGATTTGTATGTTTGTAACGAACAAACTCAAAAACTACTGGACCGATTTCAAAAATTCTTTCACCATTAGAATGCTACATTATCCCTGAGTAACATATGGGCTATATTTTATCCCGGGAACGCGGGTGAAACTGCACGAAAAAGCTAGTCCTACTAATATTTTGATATGTGAGCTTATGTTATATTTGTTACACAAAAATATCATAATGGCTGGACGTATTTAGATGAAACTTACACATAGATAAGTCATACCCTGAAATAACATTTACGTTACTAGTTATAAGGATTGTGAGTGAAACTGGGGCGGATGCTAGTCTAGTAATATTTGTAAAACATTCTTAATATCGATACTATTACCAAATCAAAGTTGGTTCTTGATAAGTACCTATTTCTGACCCAACGTAACATTTTTTTTAAAATTCACAATTCCGTAATATTTAATTGGAAGAAACAAGTTCTTTTCACTCCTTTATTAACGAAATTACGACCAGTAATTACCAAATGATTGATTACCAATTCTGCGTTATGATTCGCGCGTAATTTTTACTTTTACAAATAATTGTAAAGTGCTTTGTAACATGTTACATAGGCAGGAAATGATTAGGTACATCTCTTGGAAAATGTAGATTGTTTGGCAAATATTAATTGGCCAATATTTGATCAAATAATAGGGGGCGTGAATGCACGTGGGATGTTTTTAGTGGTTTCAAATTAGTTCACAGCTGGATACAATCAATAATACAATTTTAACGTTAGTCATTTACTATGAGGTGTTTTTTTTTAACTTAAAGGACATTAGCAAATACTGGGGGATTTTTAGTCACTGGCAATACATGCAGGGGTGGAAGTACTCATCAAAATGAACAACTTTTATTATGGGACTAACTGTGAAATCATGAGAAAATTATCAGCTATTCCATACAAATGTTCAATACCTACTCGACCAAAATGTATGAAGCAACCGTTTTATTTTACGCGATATCAGAGTTAGCCCCTTCAAATACCCATTAACAATTTATCTGATTTCAAACAATACACAATACTATTTTAGTCTATGTTTGGACTAGCTTTGATGTACAAACCACAGATCTAGAATTCCAACAATAACCAATATAAGCTGTGGTTCAAACCAAACGAGATATTGTGTAAACATGCCACACTAATTCGTATTTGACACATTTCCAAACACAGAACAAAGCAGTTCGGTTCAGATTATTTATTGACCATTACAGGAATCAGTGGAAGTGGTTGACTTTTATTGATAATTTATCGATACCTTATCGACAGTTGGTAAATAGTTTGCTATCGATAAGATTACGTAAGTTTAAACAATGCTACATAATTTGTTTATTAATGGAATTCTTATTTCGTTCGTAATTAAAATAAAATTCGTTAAGATTTCATTTAGATCCTACAGAGCATCTCACGCTACTATCACGTTTGCATTTACTTAAATTTTGTATGGGCGTTGTTCCGCGAGAGGCGTTGTGCCCATTCCTATAAAGAAATGTGATAGCGTTTGCTAACGTCAAAACTCGAACAAGGCACTCCAGCTACTGGCTTATGGGCTAAACGATGGCCCTAGAGATTTTAAATTTGGTGGAAATTTTCTTTGAGTAAGTACTTGAGTCGCGGTTAAATCAGTGAAGTGAAAAGCCAGTACAGAATATAGCTCACATAGTTTATTCCCGAGAAGTTCCGAAACATTATCCGACATATTTATGTAAACCATAAATAGATCATACAAATATAGAACTCGGCATCCATATTTCGTAAACCATCGATGTCCATTTAAAAAGGTCGACAACTTGTTTCACATCACTAATGTACATAGTTGGCATGCGATGTAAGCTAAATGCATCTGCCGTACCGACAGACACACAAACAAACTGCGACTTGGATCAATGTCATCGTACTTCAGATTTTATTGACCGTTATAGTATAGACCGTTTGGGTTGCTATGGCGATGATCTTAGCTTACTTTAGATTATAGAAACATGGTACTCGTAGCTTTTATAAGTTGCATTAAAAAAGCTTGATGAAAAGCTCACACTTGCTACAAAGCACTCAAAAGGATGAGTTGTGAGACTAGACTAAGCACATAGTGTTGGCTGTAAAGTCATAGAATAACTCTTCTGGTTAGGTTTAGGCTGACTGATGACTAAGCCCTGGTTAGTTTGGGATCAGCTGGGCTATTCTGAACTTAATTTCGACGGTGAAATCACGCAGTGACTATTCTCTGTCTCACTTGTGAACTTCTGATTACCGAGTTGCACGAGTGAGATAGAGAATAGCAAGTGCGGGCGAGAAGAATGTCCCAGGTTATTTATTTATTTATTCTTGCAGATAAGAGGAGTTGGTAGTAACCATACTTTTGTGGATATTAGCAATTTACATTCGAATAACTTCACGTGCTATGTTATAAGATGCATCCAATCCCCGACCATACCACCGATAGTCCACACCGCATCCGGCGAGTTCAAACATATTTTACGACTTTCCTCCGATCCCAGCAACCTAATGTAAAATGCATGACTAATTAATACATTTTATAAATATGTTTAGGAAGCCATAACTGGACTTGGGATGTGGCGTTACGTTTAATGATATAATAATTCACGTGATTATGCTTTATATTATGTTAAAAATATAAAGACGAATTGAGGATATATAAAATGTTAAATCATGATAATAAAAAGGTATTTTACAATATGTAATTAAAGCTATTTTCGTGAGGAAACTATATCGGTGGTAGGGTACATAGTAGTACCCACCAGGCTGGCTACCACCCTCAAGTTAAAAATCTGTCGCCAAGCACTTATTGGTTTGTTCCGGCAGCTGGACTTGAGAGCCAGTTCCTTCTACGCTTTGTGTGCTTACCACCTTCGGCCACATCATCACCTACCATAGCGAGACAAAGTATCCGTGGGGCGACAAGCTATGTATGGCATTCATACATAGATAAATATAACCATAGAATAGTCCTATACGACCATGACAATGCGGCGTCGGCGCCGATTACATTCGATTTTCCATTCATTTATATGCATCTTTTGTTCGCATCGTGTTGCTATATGGGCGACGGATTTCAACTCCGTTTCCGGATGAAACAGATGTAAATCTCTTATCTAATCTTTATATTATAATAAAAAAAACCTTTTGTTCCTATATAATAAATAGGTACTTCATTAATTCTATGTCGGTTAGCGTGATTGGTAAGATATCACGCCATGAGTCGGGGGTTCGATTCCTACCCAGAACAGACATTTGTGTGCATGAACATGTATGTGTAATTATGTATATACATCTTCATTATGTTTAGATAAAGAAAGAAAGAAAGATACACACAATACAAAACATACATACATAATTCAAGATATTATTGATTATAACAAAAAAAAAGTAAGTAGAAGCACAGTCTATGTAACTCTTACAGTCGGCCAACGGACACGTCTAGACAGAGCAAACGTGCGGAGCTAGCGGGATGAGAGAGGGGCGGTAGCGAGCCCAAGCTGCCATACACTCGCTATACAAAGCGGCATTTCGCGTGACATCAAACGCGATAGACCACTGTATGTTTTTTACGCTGTGGTAATATAATGTAGTATATCAGTTATTTGGTTTCCATAGTGCAAGATCTGCTTAGTTTGGGATCAAATAGCCGTGTGTGAGGAATACCTACCTATCCCAATTTATAGAAGGATCATTTCCTGGAATATTTGGATAAAGCTGTATCCTATAACGATCTGTTAGTTACATTTGTCTTGTAGCCAGTATTAGGTATATTATTACAGTGCTTTCATTTTGTCACTAGTTCCGATTAAATAAATATTATCTATCGACCGACATCAACGAATACCACGCTAGGCGTATGACTCACGCGCAGTTTTTTACTATGCCACATTAAAACGGAGTAACTGTTGTATTTGTAGGCATATACGTAACCAATTTGTCAGCTTCACAATTTTTTCAATCGATTATTAGTTTTAGTTTATCAATCTGGTTTAAATCACACATCTCGTGCACTCTCGTGTATAGTGGACCAAAGATATGATAACAAACATACAAAAAAAAAACTTAACAGTCTCTTTATCTAATGAAAAATTATTATTCAGAAACATCAAACAGCCACAGACTAAACAAATCTAATAATAAAATCAGATAAAAATACCCGAAGGTTTGAGCCACGGTCATTGTTCTTGTAACGTGATACGTAAAGCCTTATACACACTGACGTAACGCAACACCGCTAGATTGCGCGTGATTGTGATAGCTCCGCGTAACATGCGTAGTGCACAATGAAGAGCTTGTTACATCTATCATGTTACGATGCATTTGTTGATTGACAAGATACTGTTAACAAAGCCTATTCTATGTAGGTACTTAATTTTGTACTCTATTTTAATTAGATTTAAATCGCAAATTAAAAGACGCTTAATCATGTCCCGGGTTAAAGGCCTGGTGGACTAGACCTTCAATTTTATTTTATTCGTGACCATCTAGTCATTAATATCTCCCAATATTTTGTGAGAACTAATTCATTATTTCCACCATTGTTTTTAGTTGATATAATGTAACATACCTATCACTTATTATCACTCATGAACATTATCCAAAATATCATCACATTCCTATAATATGTACATACCTTTACATCTAAGTTAATTCAATCCATAGCCGATGGACGGAAGTGGCGATGGCGTCGGGTCCGAGCACCAAGCGTAGCCGAGCTTGACACGCAAAAACTAAACCTGCCTATGTCATACAAATCACACAGAACGGGACCTGAATGCTTAATTACCATGGAAGAATTGTTGGATGTTTAGATATGGAGAGATAGGGACCAGACAAAAACTATAATTGAGCTCATTTTAATTTCCTGCAAGAGATTAACGCCGCTGCAAATAATGTTTAGAATCTCTCCGAGTTAAACTCACGTACGTACGTGTTGATAGAACATCTGCTTGACAGAATGGCAAGGCATATAGGAATCCTACAAAGGGCATAAATTTTCGGTGATAGGAAATATCGTGAAATCATATCACGGTGATAGAGTCATTGTACCTACACGCCTAACTACCAATCTCAATTTGAATGTCGCTAAGCGCCCACCGGTGTGCCGGCCGGCAGTTTTGAGAACTAGACTTTCTTGGCCATAAAGGGAACGGAGAGCCCACCGGGTTGCTACATGGTGATGTATTTTATTATGATGAACTAAATATTATTTATACAATAAATATAGAAATTTCGAGAATTAAATTATTCGTCAAATATAAGTAGAAATATTTAGGTATATAGGTTTAAAATGATGTTAACATTTATCCATAAAAGTAAAGTATAATGAACACATATGTGGTAAATAACGGTAATAAGGAAAAAAAAGTCAGTGGTTGTGTATGAGTAAAATGTAGGTACTGTTCGTGTTTTCCTTTAAAAAAATAATAAGTACATGTTATTATTTAAAAACTCGACTCTAGGTATTTACAAGAGACATTAAAAAAATATTTGATTACAAATTTATTTTGATCACACTGGGGTAAATGATGATGCGGCCGATGATGATAAGGCAACTGGCAGACAAAGCGTAGAAGAGACTGATTCTAAGGTAAATTAGTAAAGACGTCATGATGAAAGTCAAGGCAATTATAATTAAAACAACCAAATTAAAATTTCACAAATGTAGCATAGACAAAATCCTAAAGGTCATAAACACCAATAAAGTTATAGTACGACGAATAAATAATAAAAACCCAGTGATATCATTTAATACCATCGGATCTTTGATACGATTAGGAATTCACCACGCGGAGACTTCACTGTCCAACAATTATACCAAGACGCCTTTACACACGTGGTAAGGGTGCATAAATTCCTTCCCATCACCATAATATCGCCATCAAATATACTACTGCAGCTTTTATTAACCACACAAGTATATCAACACCATAGCAGCAGCGCAATGTAAAGCGCACAATTGAAAAGAACGTGGATCAAGGAATTCGTTTTCAACTCGCGTGCGAATATCTTCCATATTTTCTGTTCAGTATTCGTGTCTGTTAAAGTGATTCAAATCGTTTTGTCTTTGATATAAATTTCAATTTCGTGTACACAAATTATTGGATATAGGATTAGAGTATAATAGGCTATTGTGTACGATAAAAATGTCAAAAGCCTCCAAATGGTACGATATGATCGAAATTAATAATTTTTTGATATTTTTTATTTGCAGTTGAGCTGCGTTTCTTTCTGAGAAATATGTTCGCACAGTTATTTTAACGTTTCTTTAACCTTGTTAAAAACTTAGGAGTATATTGATTGTACAAGACATATCATTAAATATCCTGGGAAGATCTATATCTATACTATCTTAATATATATATTTCTTGTGTGCGTGTGTATGTGACTGAACTCCTCCTAAACGACTGGACCAATTTTGATGAAATTTTTTGTGTATATATGAGTGGGTCCCTGGATGGTTTTAAAATATAATTGGACCCGGTAGATGGCGTCGTAATCGAGTTTGGACAGGACAACGTCTGTCGGGCCCACTAGTAATATTATAAAGCTGAAGTGTTTGTTTGTTTGTTTGGTTAAACGCGCTAATCTCTACTAACTACAGGTTTGAATTGAAAAAATATTTTTGTGTTGGAAGGCCATTTATCGAGGAAGGCTATATAGGCTACTTTTTATCCCGGGAAAACATAAGATCCCTCGGGAACGCTGGTGAAACCGCGTGTAAAAGCTATTATAAATATAACGAGAGATATCACTCGACATAACTGATCCCAATGTGAGCAGAACTTTGCCATAAAATTTAGAGAATTTTATAGAGCAGTTTATCCAACGTCATCTCATAAACTATTGCAGGAAAACATCAATCAAAATTCCCTTAAAGAATTATAGAAAACAAACACGACACTTTCTCACGCCATTTTTATAACATAATAGAATAACATGGAGACCTCGACATGCGTTTGATCATTGCACAAGCACGCAGAATTGCTATTCCACATATGGTTACTAAAAGGTACTTCTATAGACTAGAGACGGAAACCGGGTACATACCTATTGGTAATCAGACGATTTCTGATGAGTCAAAGTCCATAGTTTGCATAATCATAGTGAAATAACCAGAAGATAATACTAAAATCTAGAAAATAGTTCGGAAGATAACGTGAAATTATTCCTGACCCCAGAGGTACCTACTGATAAAACGTTAATAGGAGGGCAATGATGTGTCAGTACAGCAAAAAAACATAAATCTGAAACAGATAAAATTTGCGATAAAGAATCACAACTTCTTTTATATTTAATGTCTGCAGTTTGCAGCAATCTGATACCTTTAGTTACACAAGCGTAATAACAACAATTTGGACTCGAGTTTGCTTTACAAATCAGTATAATTGTGCGCATTTAGACACAAATGAGTATAATTTCTGGAATCGTTGCAATTTGAACGATTATACTTTCTAGGCTCAGACGCAGACACATGTGGTAACCACTAATTGTGGTCGTGTGCGGTTTGTGACATGCGACAATGTTACTTTCATTGTTATAACACTATTGTTACTTGATGAAACGATTTTCATCAGTTTATAAACATTGGCAGCTCCTTTATGAACTTTCCAATATATACAACGGCACTGGGTGTCACGAACTAAAGGGTTAATCATTATAATAGAACAGTCGACTCCCATATCATCATTTCACTGAAACAGTATGATAAGAGTTAAAATATAACCTTAGCATTTTTGGCTACAGAACCACCCCAGTATTGATGATAACGCCGAGGTCAATGAGAATACTCTCTATAATCTGTGCCTTAGCTCTTAACTGCTACAAATCTACATCAAAGTTTTGACAAACAAGCTAGATCGAATTAGTTATGCTTAATTTGGCCGGCCGTTGAACCAAGTTTATCAAGAAAGTTTAAAGCACGCTTTGGAGCAAATTAGTCAAGTATACAGCAAGAAATGTTAAAATTAGATTTTGCAGTCTAAAAAAGAGCAAATAATGATAGAGCGCTAAACTAGAAAATATTACAAAGGCTTGCCAGACAACAGGCGGACAGCAGTAGCGAAATTGTTGCAGCGATTCTGTTCAATTACCCATCAATTAATGAGGCGTATCCTTTACCGTTTACCACCATCTCTCGATCGAAAAATAATTAATTATATTGATTGCAAACTGTTTGTTTGAAGGCCATGGGAGGGCAGATTCTTGTAAATTAGTATATCAAATATAATATAAACTGACGTCCGGAGGGGCTATAGCAAATTATAATGTATAACTAAAAGATATACTTATTAACAATGACAAGGATGTGTAAGTAACAAACTAAAGGGTGACACACCCCTTTTAAGTTAAGATTTTTATGAGTCAGCGATAAGCTATTGACGAACTAATATGTGCCCCAAAATAGATACCAGGTTAACCTCTTCATATTCAGTATCAAGTAATAAGAAAAACAATACAATAAATTAAACTGATGGTTACACAACACCACGAGTGTTCGCTGATAATGTTTGTTTGTTTGTTCTAGGATAGGCCGCGGCGATAAATATGCGATAACGATGCGTTTGCACCGGCCCAGTTTGTTTGGGGAAAATAAATTGTATGCACTATCTATTTTGTTACCGAGTCCCATAGAAGTTATCTATGAATGCGTGCTTGTTTGTTTGACACTTCCTTTTCAAATTAATGATCACGGCAACATTGAAAATAGAAGAAAGAACAATGTGGTGTCTCTGATCAACCAATGATAAATTATTAAAATAAAACAAGTACATTGAACCACTAGACTATATTGACAAAGACGCAAACGGAAATCCGAAAAATCAGCCAGTAAATGCAAATTATCTAGAATGATAGCTACATCCACCAAAAGTATAGGAAGCAACTAGTTTGAAGACAAGCCACGTAATAGATGAGTAATAAATCCTTCCTCATGGAGGCGATGGCGAAGAGGGGTCGGCAGCTGCTACCAATTGAGACAAATGAACCCGGCGCCGCAGCTACCGAGATACTTATCTAAGTAACTCGACCACTTACTGGGCACTGTTTTAGTTACAAAGAAAGAGGTTCGAGATTAGTAGATGAGACGAGTTGGATATCTGATCTAGGTTTTGTGTAAGCTTTATAGTATCCTGTTAAATAGTCCGTTAAGTGCGTTAAAACATTTTCTGCTAAATAAATTAATAGAATAATAATCAACTATAGTAGGTATTTGTAATGGGAAATGTGAAAATACTTCTGATTGCAATGCGGGTAAGTCACTATAATACTGTGTGAGAATTACTTTCCAACACACAGCTTCAATAGTGGAAAATTATAAAATTGAATAATGATATGGAATATAGCATGCATAGAAGTACAATCAAATAAAGTAAAGAATCTCAAGAATTATTTACTTCACAAGCAAAGCAATTATTGAAACAGTCACAAAACTGTTCAAACAATTTATTACAACTGAAACTGCTGCCCAAATAAATATTGAGTCGACTTGTATTAAAGCTTGAAAAAATTAACCGTTATCAAACCAAACAGTTACCGTCAAATATTTTAACTAAAGGGTTTAACCTACTTCGAGCGTGTTTGACCAGCGCCGTTTATCTATGCAATAAGCAAACTAATAATAAAACCGTTCTTATCAGACCGTTTGTACAGCCTTGACTGCGAGCGGATGCTGGCGTGAACGATAGTTAAGCAAATAGTAAAAAAAAACATATATCAAAGACTTTATCAAGGACAGCAGCGTCGTCGCTAAGGACCTAGCACGAGTAACGTTCCTTGAATTTCCAAGAAAGGATTTTCATATAACAATGAATAATAAAGCGAAAGAATTTCTCAAGGTGCCATTAACCTTTTAATACAATTGTTATCTTTTAACTATTCTCTTAATTAGAAGCAAATACTTTAGCCGTTTTCATGACTGATGCAGTTGAAAGTGTTAGTCTTGAATTGAGATTTCTCGCAAAGTGCAATGTCCAAGAACGGAATGTCGGTTTGGTAACAAAAGAACTAAATCTCATCGACTGTGGCGCTATAGGAGATAATATAAAAGTAATAAACAGGCAAGTCATTGTAGAAATTAATTTGGAGATGTTAACAACAAATACTTTTGAGCTACTGCGTCACGCAGTGTGGCGTTAAGGAATGCACCTTTCAATACACACAATGATCTTATATTTAATATGACAGAAGTGTCAAAATCACTATAAATCTTTTAGAATTATTGTAATTTTAAAGATAATATAATTTATGATCAAAATGTGAAAAATATTGAATGCTGTAATTCAAAGTCACGAAAATAACACGATCTTAAGACAAATTATTTTGACATTACGGCAAAATTCATAAATTATTAGAGGCAGACATTATGAAAATTAATATCGCGTAAATATTAAATAGGCACATTTCTCTCAACTATTCATCCGAAAAATGTAAATCATCGACATACGACCGTCGGTCCGTGCGACAAATGAGATTAATCCAATTTTACATTCTTTAATATTTTAACAGCTCTGCACACGCCACATCGCATGATGCGTGAAGTATTCGATTAGTGTGCAAATAATAAATAATATTTAGGATTCCACCAGACTTTCGCTTGTCACTGGCCAGATGGTGTTCATGCAGAGAAATAGATAATTGGTCTACTGTGTTAGTTAAAAGTAGGTTTATTGCTGACCAACAAAGAGAATCGCGAGAATCATTGAAACAATCCAATCTAGGGAATGATTCACTGATGAATCATCGATCAATCTTGATCGCGAACGTAATATTCCAAGAAAATTTTAAGTAGGTCTTTCTTAAGTCCGACGACACTAAAATGACCACAAAGTAACAATTTCCAAAAACCGAATCAAACAGGAAATATGTCTGCAAAACTACCATTCAGATTTTAGAATGAAAATACTTAAATATTTGAACTCTGAACTATTTATTTATTTATTGTTAGCACAGTGAATAGTTTTTTAGACGGAGTCAATGGTTAAGAATCATAACCTTCACTCGCATTTGAGAATGGCAGCAATAGTAATGTGTATATTTAAAATTTGATGCAGTGCTATAAATCTTATTTAGCCTTTATTGAAGCAACCTCATTTCTGCGATGATCGATGAATAGAAATGTCACTGATACCAAGCAATCAATTAGAAACAGTTAAACATGCTACAGTAGCGACAATGTAAGCCCGCCGACAAGAGAGCAGTTCTAAATGTCGTAAGAGCCACCCACGGAGAGCGTGAGAGCCGAACCGGGGTCCTATTGTGTCCCAACTGGTTCTCACATAAAAATGTATGCAACATTTATAATACTGGAGCAAAATGCAAGAAATCACAAGAACCGTTCGAATTTGCGCAAACTAAGATAAATTAAGGGGTATTAAACTACTGATACAACGCTTTTTAGAAATCCAAGTAAAATACGTGACTTTGGTGGAGATTGAAATAAAAAATATATATTTAACTTTATTTACTTGCATCGTGATCTAACCGAGACCAAACATGCTGAGGTCGGTAAACAGATCTCGCCTATCTGAATTGTAAACTTGAAAATACTTAGCAATGCATATCTGTGTCCTAAATAAACATTAAGAGCGCAACTCAGTGAAATTCAATCTGTGATATGAACAAAGTGAGATCGTAGTCATCAACAATTATCTAGAAAACGTATTGTGATACAACATTTACGTACATTGATTGAGTTTCATAATGTAACTGCAATTAGTTTTTATAATCGCGTCTTGTATGATGATCGGTATATTTTTTATATAGATCAATAAGAATAAATGCACGATGATCATTCAACTGATTAATATACCTGCATATAATACAAAGAAGAATAATTTAGTTAGAAATGACAAAGTAGGTAATTCAATGCAACCATCAACAATGTTTATTGGAAAAGATAAACGAACAATGATTAACTTCACTACATTCGATGAATTATTAGGAAACAATATAATTGATAAACATAAAAAAAAAATCTCATTATCTCTTAGTTAAGCAGTAACTATTTAACTGGCCAACCGATTACACTGCAACATCGACAGTTAAATTAACCTCGTATAACTCAATCAACTTCGTGTAACATCGCAATAATTCCTGTAATTACTGCCACTTGAGTGCCACATGCATCTTGTTTACCTGTAACTGCTAATCGATAACGATTGAAACGATTTATTTCAAATGTTTTATAGGAATTTGTCGGATCTAGCTTCCGATCGATAGGTGTGATGTTTAACGACTCAATTTGTCGGTTGAGGCTTTAGAGCGGTGTACATTGATTGAAGTTAGACTTAAGAAGAAGTTACATACAGTGCAACATGGTAAATCTTGGTAGTATTTTCGATGATGAAAGTAAAAATGAATGAAAACAAGTTCAAACAATTTTATTTATGGAAGGGTGGAGGGTAAACGAACTGAAATTGAAAGAGCAAACACGCAGACTAGAATAAGAAAAATAAACGAAACGTGCCAAGGGATAAAACTTGTGCATACCACAAACCCATATTATTCTCGGTATTCACACATTCGGCACCCCTTTTTTATCTTGCTAATTATTGTATATTTATTTGGGACCATAAACAATTTTAACAGGGATGCGCCGAAAAAGGTCCCTAATAATATTAGAAACCTTTAAAATACCGCTACCTACTGTACGAGACTTAAATAAAAAAATAGAAAAATAATAATCAAAGATGAATCATGAAGAAATTTTATGGCAGTTTTTTATTGTGATTCATAGAAATAATTTTGAAATCTAGAGCAGCAGACGAAAAACACCATCGTTTCAAAGAAAGTGATGTCAAAAGCGTTCGTGTGGAAAATGATGGACCAAAAGAATTAAGTGAGTCTTCTGGTGAGATAGTAATTGCAGCAAAAAAATCAAGAGATTTTAATGTACATGATGTCATAAGTGTCAAAATTTTAAGTGAATACGCTAACATAAACCTCTCAAAAAATATTGAACAGTCAATTATATTTGTTCAATATGTAAATGCAAAATACAAGTAAATACGCGACAAAAAAACATGAGCGAGGACAATTTATTTTTGCAATTCTAACGACTATTTTAAAATACAACAGAAGGTCAAGACATCATCCAGGAATACATTTACAATCAGTACCTACTTATGTTGGAGTAAGATGACAAAATTAAATAAACTTAAAAAAGCAATAAATGCTTCAAAAATATTTGTAAATAATATAACGGTAGCACCATCAAAATGCGTGCAGCCTACCAATATAATTATACGCGCTATGAAATCGTTCACAATAGACCATAAAGTTGGCGCAATTTTATATCGTCCATACTCCAACAATGGTATGTTTAGGGTTTCAGACTCACCTGGTGCTGTACTTCCAGATTTATAAGAAAACACTCAATGGGTCCTCACAAGGGCGATCACAAATAAACAAACTCCATAGCACATTGCACAGAAATTCAATAGAATAAGTAGTCACAAGCACAGCGATAGATCGATCGGTAAGCGCGCGCGGTACTGCGAGCGTCGCGACACGTGAGTCGCGCGCGGAGGTTTGGCGCGGAATGAAAACTGACGCCTTCTCGCTTGCCGCTCGTTCGGCGATTAGGTAAGGATGCTGCGCTTGCGCTGCCTGATACTGCACTTTCAGCTTTCAGTAATAAAATTATCGTATTTTTATTCAGTCTAGTCTAACTGTTGTCACTTTCTCTTTATCAATTTAAAATAGCAAAATTATGAACAAGTTAGTTAGATAATTGAGACAAAACTTTATAAGTTTAAAGGGTAATTTAGTTACGATACATATAAAACAAAAATTGCTTTAATAATTTCATCAACGTCAGTCAACCATACAGCTTGACAATTGATCAACCACTAACAGTGAACGATTACATTCTGTACTATTCGCCTGTCACTACATTTTATTGTGTGATAACTTTGAAAAAATGTAGACTTGACATGATGACATGTGGTAAAGATGACCTCATGGTATACGGTTACAAAACCATAATGACCACATGTGTAATAATTATTTTGCATTTTACATCAAGGAGTAACCAATCGAGTTGTAGATGAACTAGCTTACCACCCCGCGGTTTCACCCGCGAACCCCTATTTTACCCCCTTAGGGATGAATTTTTCAAAAGGCCTTTCTTAGCGGATGCCTACATCATAATAGCTATCTATATGCCAGATTTTAGCCCGATCTGTCCAGTGGTTAGAGCTGTGCGTTGATAGATCAGTCAGTCAGACACCTTTTCCTTTTATATATACAGACAGAAGAAGACTGAATATTTACGACTATGCAGTTTTCTAAGGTCACCCAGAAGAAGTTACTCAGAAAAAAAAAACAATAAAATAAAGTTCACCCCTTCAACACCAGTCGACTATTCCAAAAAGTAAATTTTCTAGCTTTCGTGGCTGTGCTTCTAACATAAATATTAGAATAGGTAGGTACCTATCAATACGATTAAATACCTTATGAATAATGTGTGTATGCAATATCAAAGTAACAGTAACAAAATCAATCAAATGATCACGTGGTACGATAACGCGGAGGCGGGGCACTAGCGCGTGCGCATGCGATATTACTATAACATCACAGTTAAAAAAACATTACAGCTCGCGTGAACGGTTGTAATAACTATACGATTGACACGTGACCATTTATTACTCTTACCAATTTTGCAATAACCAACACTAACAAGCTCGATGATTAACGTGGTTATCGCGCTATTTTAAACAAGTATGCTGTTAGCTAGAAGGTATGGCGACAATGGAATTACTCTGAAGAAAAATAATGGAGAATATATTTGACAAAACACGAAACAACAATTTATCATGTCAAAACTCTATCTGCCAGTTTCTGAAATAGAGAGATAATCTATAATCAAAACCTGGCTATCTTTTTCATTTTGTACGCCATTGATAGTGACAGGTATACTTTTAACAAGAAATTAACACTGATCGGATTTCGAGAGACTGGGAGTTAATAAACTAGCATTATAATGAGACCAAATCTTCAGGTTTAAAAATACACTTAGGTACTTTCGCAAACTTTAATTTCATGTATGAACTAGGTTAAGAATACCAGAAAAGAATCGAGACAGTTGAACTAATACTAACAATAAAAGGTGAACAAACAGCAGACAATACAGTACACAACCGATGTCCAATGTTTAAAGAAATAACCATTATTGAAGCAAACACAGGAGTTGTTTACAAAATAGGTAGTAAGGTACGCAAACATAATGAGAGTGATTCACGCCACGCAATGGAAAAATGACGAGTTCTTTAGTGAACAAACAAACCGACAATGTGCTAAGAACACAGGTCACCTAACTAACAGTTGAGTCAATCAGATTGTCTTATATTATAACTAATATAATTTTCTTAGAAACTGCTGATATGTAATTGAGTTGAGCATTTATGGTGAATCTTAAAGGTCCATTCAGTATTTATCTATTCAATAAAGTACAGAAAACCCTTGTTGTAGATTAAAGGACTCTTTTATACTGGTGTTCATTGTTTTCTTTTTTAATGCCAATGCGGGCAACCGTGCATACAGAATTATGTGTACTTGGCTTTTGAACTCGCAAAATTTTCCATTGTTCTACATAACCGATATCGGGAAACGCCTTGTTATTAATATTATTCAAATGGTGTGATTATTTCTGATGTTTTCGTCAAGATATTATGTAAAACTTACACATCTTGACTTAGGTTTTGGCCAAATTGACGTAAAATAATGTCTAGCTTGGTGGATATATCTGCTGATATGATCCATGTTATTTTTCGATAATACTATTCATTCGTCGTACCTTTAACGTTAATTCTTGTTTTAAACCAGCCCAATGCTAATATGGAACACCTAAAATAATCTATAATATCTGTTAGAAACTGGCGGTAAATCAGAAAGATCATCAAAAAATACAAACAGACGAAATAGTCTCATTAAATAATAAAATCTGTGTCCCCAAAATCCAGTCGACCACCCTGCAATATGTAATCTACAAACAATAGCCCGCAGTATATACAGAACAATACAACAGTATACTGAAACATGCTGCGCCCGCGCACCGCTGAAGCGTGCGACGCAGACGGAAGCCGCGAGCCGGAAGCAACGCCATCTTGGAATTAAACCATTGAAACTTGAACTTGTAGAAAATATTGTAAATCTAAGATATTCGATAGTGTGAATGATGTGTTATGGTTTTTTGAATACGTTTGAAAACTGAGGAATTGAAATGAGCTGTTTGTAACTTATTTGATTCGTCTTTTTGTCGTTGATTTCTATACCCAATACCCATCTCACCTACATCACACATTCGTGATTCCTATCACGGATTGACGCTTTTATAAGTAACTAGCTTTTCCGCGCGGTTTCATCCGCATTCCCGGGATAGAATATAGCCCATGTTACTCAGGCATAATGTAGCTTTCTAACGGCAAAATAATTTTTGAAATCGATCCAGTAGTTTTTAAGTTTATTCGTTACATACAAAAATACAAATATTTCCTAATATTAGTATAAATATATATAAGTAGGTCTTGTAGAGTTGTAATTTTGTAAAATTGTTCATATTAATACGACCTTTCATCGCAGCAAGTAAAATCAATAATTTCAATAAAAAAAAAATGAAACTGAAATAATACAAATAATATTATGCAGGTACATTGAATGCATAAGAAAGTGAAACTTATACGACATGAAATGTCTTGTCAATACCTTGGCGTTTCATATGCCATCGTGGTCCAAAGGGCGTCGCGTGCACAAGCACCGCGTCACCCGCGTTCGAGATGCGCATGAGTCACCGCACCGGTCACGCTTTGAGCGATGATCAATGTATTAACAAACGGGGCAGGTGGTGTTTTACTCTCAGATCTAAGCTAGCTATGGTAGTACTACTTCTTATCTGTGATAGAGCTTAGTTTGAAAGCATTGCGATTTGGTGACTTTTGTTTTCTTTAATAATGCAGTTGCATATTTTCAAAATAAATGTATTTTCTTTCTTTCTTTCAGTTGCGTTTTCATTCACCGTTAACCTGTGCACGTATAAAGTCATCTGGCTAGTCACCACACAAAAGTTGAAAATCTGCCGTCAAATACCATTGTGTGCACATGCTCCATGCGTTTTCACGATTGTTTTTTTTTTTTGTATAGGCTTGTGTTTGACCACAATCTCACTATGGTAGGTGATGATGTGGCCGAAGGTGGTAAGTACACAAAGCCTAGAAGCATCTGGCTCTCAAGTGCAGCTGCCGGAACACACTAATAGGTGTTTGGCGACAGATTTTCAACTTGAGGGTGGTAGCCAGCCAGGCGGGTACTACAAAGTACCCTACAACCGTGCTATGGTTTCCTCACGATGTTTTCCTTCACCGAAAGCTCAAGCTCATTGTAGGATTCGAACCCACGACCTTCGCCGCGGCGTCCGACGTCACTACCACTGAGCTATCATCGCCTTCGCGTTTTCCTTGACGCTAACAACCCTAGGGG
The DNA here is from genome assembly GCA_951216915.1 of Tetheella fluctuosa. Classification (NCBI taxonomy): domain Eukaryota; kingdom Metazoa; phylum Arthropoda; class Insecta; order Lepidoptera; family Drepanidae; genus Tetheella; species Tetheella fluctuosa. The sequence continues at coordinate 15,474,061 of OX578214.1, forward strand.
TAGAATTACTCGCGCGTTGCTGACCCTGCTTTCTTGAAGAACCTTATGCTGTACTCCCTAGGAAAAACTACGGGGCGGGGAGCTCGTTCCACAACCTGATCGTCCGCGGTAGGCGCGGTCCTCCTTTGAAACCGAATGTGCGAGACCAGTTTGGATCCAATGTGTGAGGATGAGCTCCACATCGTTAGCGAGAGGTGCGATACTAGAAGGTAGCCGTGGAGATAATGTCAAACAATTCCTCAGAACACTGTCTGTTCTGCAAGCGATTGTGGTCAAACATAACTCAATAGAAAAAGAGACTAAAATTAGAGGTTCAGAACTCAGAACACCTATTAGAATGATCTTTAGCTCACCTACCAGGCTTTAATGTCTCCCCCTTCCGTCACTAAACGCACTAGCATCATCGTATCGCATGACTATACTTACTTTCTATGCAATTACATTTAAAAGAAAGAAAACTTGCATAAATTACATTAATTTCTTAGAAATCACCTAGGAAACTATAACCACTTATATATGTAACTACGAACACCATATTTGGAATGAACTGTTACAGGTATTAATTTAAAAAAAATTATATTGCAAAACAATGAATAGCAAATCAATGTAGTTTCCGGGATACTTACTTCCTTGCTACGCATCGTAGACAAGAAGTAGACGTAAGTTATTCGGAACGGTTCCGTACACAAGGTTTTTATTCAGGAATTTCTAATTTCAGAATTCATTTTCGAAATCCTGTTTTGTATATTAATGGAGTCACCATTGTCTTTAAATCGCTGATTGATTTTTCATTCAATCGTATAAGATACCTATATGTCCGAATGGCTTAAATATTTCTATGGCAAATGGAAGATATGGCTGAAGACATAAGCATTATAAAACTTAGAAAGGGATTGGGTATAGGTAAGGCTGGAAGTTCTAGCATTTACTGTAATAGGTTTTTTGACTGACATAACAAATACACTAAATTTCATATAAACGATAACTAACGTCATAATTTTACGACTTCGAGAAATCTACTCTTTGTGGTTAGATTGTTAATTAATTGCTAATGTCCTTTACAATTACTGCTTGTCAGCATTCTATATATATATAGAAACATAAAATATAACATCTCCGTTCCGTCATGGGTCCAAAAATATGTTGATTTGTGGTTAACATTTAATTCCACGGAATCCTAAAACGTCAGAGCTATTATTTCGGATGTCCATCCTTGAATGTTTCGTTACGGCGATGACTACGTTAATTTCGTTATGTTATGACTCGATAACAATGTTATAAATAACAGAAACATAATTCACATGTATTCTGTAGATTATTTACCGTTGTAGAAACTATGGACTGACGCATTAAATCATAATATATGTGGGATATGTTTCCGAACATACATTCGACGAGTGAAAGGGATGAATGAAAGGAGTGAGTGAGAGGGAGGGTTTATGTTTTTGGAAGATATAAAAAAAAAAGGAAGATCAGGAGACTTAGGACGTGAATAATGTCAGAAAAACTGTTTTTAAAGAAATAAATGTTAGTGTTCTTTCAGTGATTTATTTTTAATCCCACATATATATTGTATATGTATATATTTTTTTATACTACATAGGTGGCAAACAAGCTTACGGCCCACCTGACAGTAAGCGGTTACCGTAGCCTATAGACGTAGATCATAACACCACGGGCAAAGAAAATACAATTTTATATTTTCCCTGTCAGGGGTATCACTCACGCGTTGATAACCTTGAGACATGAAGTTGACAAGTCTCCGGTGCTTGTAATTTCACCGGCTCCCATACCCTCCTAACCGAAACACAGTAATACAAGTGCATTACTATTTCACGGCAGAATTAGATATTACAGGGTGATTCTGTTATCACTGGCAATACTTGCAGGGGTGGAAGTACTCATCAATGTGAACAACTTTTAGTATAGGGCTAACTCTGATATCGCGTAAAATAATATGGTTGCTTCATACATTTTGGTCGAGTAGGTATTGAACTTTTGTATGGAACAGCTGATAATTTTTTCATGATTTCACAGTTAGTCCCATAATAAAAGTTGTTCATTTTGATGAGTACTTCCACCCTTGCAAGTATTGCCAGTGATAACAAAATCACCCAGTATAGATAGTACCTACTACCCCGGGCGAACTCTGCACTAAGAGTTCTACTACCTTCAAAACTATATACTACACACTACACTATACTACACTATACTACTTCTATACTAATAGATATATTAAAGGAGTAGAGTTTTTTTGTGTATTATTAGGCGCTAATCTCTGGATCTACCAGTCGGATTTGAATAATTATTTTTGCATTTGATAGCCAAATTCTTAAGGAAGGATATAGGCTATTTTTTATCCCGGGAACGCGAGTGAAACCGCGGGGAACAGCTAGTTGATTGATAATAAATAAAATATACAAGAATGTTAATTATAGCTCTCTTAAGGCTTAGAACATTACCATATCAGCAAGTACAAGTTGTTAAGTCTAAGACATGTTAAAAATACTGTTTTATCCGTTTACTTGACATAAGGAATCTATGTAGTTCACGGCCATTATCATTTTCTATCCATAAATAAGTATTTATTATTAGGTAAAAATCATTAATTTAATTTGCTATCCTTTAATCTATACTATACTAATATCATAAAGCTGAAGAATTTGTTTGTTTGTTTGAACGCGCTAATCTCAGGAACTATTGGTTCGATTTGAAAAAAATTACTATGGTTTCTTTTTATCCTGGGAACCCGGGTAAAGCCACGGGGTAATAGCTAGTTACAATTAAAAAATAAAAAAGCACAAGCTTACTTTGCTTTTCATTGTATTTAATGTGGCGGAAAAGTGAAATGTAAAAATGCCATAAAAAAATTAAGAAGCTAAATTACCTTCAAAAAGATTTTATGATCTTGAATATTAATCTAAAGCATATCATTCCATCGCAAATTCGAAGTATCAAGGGTACACGAAGCACAAGACGAGTCTATGTTGTACAATAATTTCAATTAGTTGCGCGCGCGCCGCCAATCTACGTTGCGCTTGGCAATTTTTTTGTGTACAGCCAGCGGGGTGTGACGTGGAACGGAGTAGATGTTTCTATTGCTGATCTCCACTCTAGGGTACTTAGTAATGTGTATAGTACTAAAATGAGGTCACAATCGACTAATTGTAAAGTTAATATAAGAAATGTATTTTCTTTCTTCTGTTCAGAAGGATTCAAAAGCGCCATTTATCAAGATATTCCTTACCTAGGCTCCTTTTAACATAAATGGAATACTTAAATCAGTCGACATTCAAATTGACATCTCTCTAGCCGATATAGTGGTAAGTACTGAGCGTGCGCGTGCGCAACATAAGTCAAGTAAGGGCTAGAGCGACGTACATAATTAATTCTATCTCCGTGTCTACATGACGTCCCTAATCTGTGATCTATTTTACAAATGAACTTGACAGATGACAGTTTTATCTTTCTTAACTACTATGGAGAGTTTTATGTTTATATAATTGTCTCCATCAAATCAGATTTTACACTTCTAGATTGAGATCTAGATTGAGACCATTGGTAAGCAATGGTAAGTGATGTTATCAAAGGTGGTAAGCACACAAAGCCTAGAAGGGAGCTGTTAAATGAAGCTGCCAGAACAAACTGGTAGATATTTGGCAACAGACTTGAGAGAGGATACATTCACTTAAAGATTTGGATTTTAAGACAACGCTATCTCAGTGGTAGTGACGTTGAATGCCTAGACAAAGGTCGTGAGTTTGAATCCTAGAATGAGCTTGGATCACTTGAAGCACAGTTCTTATAGTAACTTAAAGGCAGGCTACCACCCTCACGTTGAAAATCTGCCGCCAAACACCTAGCGGTGAGTACAGGCACTTGCACTTGATATCCAGTTCCTTCACCATCACATACCATGGTGAGATGGCAAGCAGTTCATCAAACTATAAACCAGGAAGTTGACGCACCTGAACCAAACTAAATCTGTCGACATAAGAATATTAATAGTACGCAATCGATTCCTGTTATGTTTAATATCAATAGTTGATGCCGTCAACATCCCGTGTCGTCGTCCCGGACCGGGTTTAGGAAAGGCAAATGCCCATACCGACGCGTGATTCGTAAACTAACACCGGTTAATGTATGTAGGTACGGAAATAAACTATTCATCAAACTAACACGTTTGGTGAATTATTTGTGAGATATTTTGATTAGGAGAGTTGTTTCCGTAGTGGATATACTTGGTGATGAATATATTAGTATGTTAAAAGTACAGGAGAATGTCAGGGCGTCTTGTAACTTAATGCTCAGTTGTCCTGTCTTGTCTTTAGGATTTTATGTAGTGAATGAATAGGAATTAATTTGATCAAGACCAAAGCCAAAAATGCGGGGACATGAAAGAAGATAAATCACGTTCTGAGGTCGGCATAGAAATTATCCATTGTACCTACCTCAACTGCGGCTGCTCGTGGACCAAGTACCTGAAAGCATATTAATTAGTTAGTTTTCTTCACTCGGAAAAGTTTATTCCCGTATGAGATACTGTGCGTGAGCGAGATGAGTATAGGATTTGAACGTTAGCGCAGCGAAAAGGATTTTTAAGTATTCAGAATTATTTAAATTAAAAAATACAGCGCATAAATGCTCGAACATATCAAATTGGTATGCTTATTCAAACTCATGCGAGGCAAATGTTTTGTCTTGTGTCCACTTCATTCAACACTTAATTCTAATCTTCCAAATTATGTCAACGACGTGCTTTATTTACTCGACGGATATGTTCATTTTCATCGCGAATTTTATACTCCTAACTGACTCCCATCATCGTTCATTGAGTTAGTTGCTCTTTAAGTGGAATATGACTATCTTCTTTGACGATGTTTTGCTAAAATCGTAGTGCATTTTGGGGAAGATTGGAAATATTTACTTGTTGCAGTTTTTGTCCATACAATTCAAAACAAACAAAAAACTAATTATTTCTCTTTTATCATTTGTATTTTATAAAAATCTTCAAAGCGTGCGATCAAAATATTAATATAGTCAAAACCAATGTATCCATCTTAGACCCTAGGGGGGCACTTATGAAGATCGAAGATACTGAAGTTACCACTTAATGATTAACTAAGTAAATTACAACTGATTACCATTTCATTACTTATATCCTTCTTTGTTACATTTATAACTAAGATTTAACCACCATTCTTCTTATATAGTGTTTTTTTTCCACCGTCACATCAAAATTACCATTTACCAACGACGACATCAAATTATACTCAGTTTAATCTCCCCTTGTCATTATGACAGTCAAGACAAAACAACTCAACATTTCCTTGAACTTCGTACTACGGTAAATAGACTGTAATTTTGAGCTAACAATAACATACTGCGCATATTCCTTTTTAAGTATTACCATGATTATATATAACTCACTTGATTCTCGCTTAAGTACTTACTCTTCTTCCATTTGACCCTTCTATCTGTCATATCTGCAATTCTGTATTCACTTCTCTCTTACTCACTATCACCTGTACAATCCTTCCATCTCTTTTTCGCTCTTTCTCTTCCCGTATTTCCAGTCACTTTCATATTCATAATTGTTTTATAATGACTTTGATGACTGTCTCCTCAAGACGTCCATAGCACGCCAAACGTTTCTTTCTCTTTTCAGTCACTGGCGCTACTTTCAAATTGTTGAAGTATACTATACTTCAATGACGTGGTTCCTACATATACAATGCTTCTTCTCTTAGAACCACGCCAGCCCGTGGATTTGCAGTTTGGTGGATTTCATTCCTAGGACTTGAAATGAATTATTTTTGAGACTGTGATAGGATGATTCTCTCCCTGCCAAAACAATGCAATGGTGAGTTTTGGGACTAGTTGTCCCAGTAAAATTAATAAATAATAATGATAAGGCATATTAGGCTAGGCCTGGGCCCATAGGTCTAGTTTCTTGACGTTGGGCCTAGCTGCCTAAGACCCCAAATTTTTTGCATGATTTTTGAGGTTAAATACCTCAAATACTTTATCGTTAATTTCTGTAAAAAGTATTAATCTCGTATTATATCCATTTTGTTTATTTATTAATCTCGACTAATACTCGCTTTGCTAATAATCTAGTGAAAACTTCGTGTTTTTCTAGTAATAATGTTACCATTACTGTGCTCATGAAGCGTGAAGCAGAGGAGCGGCTCTTCCACTGTACTGTGACCGATGTAAGTTTGGTCTCTTTGTTTTTGTTATTACCTATACTACAGTATCATATTCACGTTAGGTCTTAGCAAGGAGTGTTCCAAAAACGTCACCGATCAACCTATATCGATCGAATTACTGTGACATGCTGTATCGATCGCACAATTATCTGGGTCATGAAGAACCTCATTCGATAAGGATTTGGTTTCAATTTCTTAATTTAAGAAATTATTAATTATCTGAAATGTCTAGATTCAAGTATTAAGGAAACCTTGGAAACTAGCATAAGAAACCAATTAGATGAATTGTAAATGAAGAAAAACTTAATAAATGTAATTATTTGTCATGATTTACCGAGAGTAAATGACGGGTTGGCATTGTCCGCCATCTTGAAATGGCGCGATAATGATCTTAGGTGTCGTGCGCAAACGCAGAAGGTATACAGTAATTGTAGAAGATTCGATCTTTGGATAATAAGACGTTATCTATAATATATGTTATTTATTAAACAATATAAATCTTGAAACAAAAACGAATGTAGGTACAGTAGCATAAAACGATATAAGTGTAAGTAAATACCTTTTCTTGCGTCAACATAAAAACTAACGGCAATTCAGGTAAAGCAAAAAATAATGAAAAAACATTAATTTTATAGTCTTTTGTTTGACGCAGTTCTTGCGATTATAATTTTATGAGATTTTTTGTACTAACGTTAGTCATTAGTGTGCTCTATTGTTTATTTTTATATGAAAACACAATTAAATGTATATTTACTTCAAATGTGTGGGAACTGGACACGTGGACAAACAAATAATAATAAACCCATATCACTTGCCCTGACTTCAATTAATGCAGTTGCTAAATTAAGCTGGGGCTCCCGAAGTATATAAATATATCTAAATAAATTAAATTGTTGCATGGATGTATTAAGAAGAATCTTTTATGAGACACAGTAGATTTACATTTGCAGCAATTTTGACTAGCACGTAATCACTTTAGCGATAAAATTCTTAGTCATCACTGTAGACTTCTTCTGTCTACTTCATTCTATGTTTCCCTAAATAACTAAATTTCAATCTATCATTAATATTACAATACCGATTTCCAGATTTGCAACATCAAAGGGTTTTATGTCGCCCACATCACTATACATTGCTAGCTATACACCGACTAGCTCACAATAGAGTGCAAGTGAACGGCAGATGGATAATGAGTAGGTGAAAAGGGTCAAGCCCACGCGCAACTTTTAATTGAGGATACGGCGCCATGTCGCCTACGTGAGAGATATAACAAATGAAATAAATAATACGTTTGTGGAGTATAAAGTACATTGATCTTTTAGAATGGAAGTAAATTAATCTGATATCAATCAGCGTTCGTACTACAATAAAATAATTGATTGCTTTGGTGGACAAAAGTTATGGTTATGTTATATACAACAATAATAAGGTGCATATTGGTAGTATTAATGCAGAGGTTTTTGTGAAATATTTGAAACTGTGTGCCTAATTCTCAGTAGTTCCAAAAATTTAATCGCATAAAAAGCCTAACTACACACTGCACAAATGTAATATATTTATTTATTGATTCACGCCACAGGTATCGCATTTCCACCCAGGGCCCAGGACAGACATTTGAGTACATGAACGTCTGCTTGTCCTGATTACTGGGTGTAATCTTAACTAATATTACAAATGTGAGTTTGTTTGTTTGTTACCTTTTCACGCCTATACCGCTGTATCGATCGCTATAAATTTTAGTTCGCAGATAGCCTATGGTATGGAGAGGACAATATTTTTTTCTCGCGGGTGAAATCGCTGGGGACAGCTGGTCGGTTATAAAGGGATTCAGTATTAATTTATGATACGACAGCAACAAAATATGGAACCGCTCAAAAATCTCAATGAAATAGTAAAGGTATGCAATATCATAAAAAACGCTGATATGTAAAAGATCAAAGCAATGAAACTCTCAACACGTCGGCATCGGGAAGTGCTAACACAACAATCCGACAGAAATACTTATTATGGAGAAATGCACTTTTAGCATTTGTGGAGCAAAACATCCTGCCTACTACAAATTATAGGAGTTTTTACTTTGCCATTTGCTTTCTTAGAAGCATGCACCTGTTTTGGTGCCAATTCTGTGTATTCAATTCGATTCTTTACTTTGGTATTATAAAGTAATCTACAAAAAAAGATAAACAATGGTAACTGATGATGTGGCCGAAGGTGGTAAGCACACAAAGCCTAGAAGGAACTGGCTATCAAGTGCAGCTGCCGGAACAAATCTATGAACTTGAGGTTGGTATCCAGGCAGGCGGGTACTACAAAGTACCCAACCACCGAAACCACTAGGGTTTCCTCGCGATATTTTCCTTCACCGAAAGCTCAAGCTCATTGTAGGTTTCGAACCCACGACCTTCGTCGTGGCATCCGAAGTGAGCTTATGGCAATAAATAGGATCAGATCGATCAGAAAAACCTGAATGTGCATCAATTATATGCATTTCTAAACGTTTAGCATTCAGGCTATGAGTTCCTATGGATTCGGAGGTGGTCTGCAACTGGCCCTAGTTATCAGTTTCAGTTTAAAATAAAGTTAACAGAGCGATAACCAAATTTCACCGAAAGTAAGTTTACAAAAGTAGTCGACTTACATTTTATTTTACATACGGCCCGCCTGATGGTAAGCGATTACCGTAGCCTATTGATGCTTGCAACACCAGGGAAATCACTCGCGCGTTTTCTAAAGCAATTTTCTCGTGAAATAACGACTGCAACTTTGAGATAACAACTAGGTATATCATAATAATATTGGTTCGAAAATACTATGTTCGTAACCCCAAAAATATTCAATATATATTTTAAAAGAAAATCCCTTTTTGCTAAGTGTATCAAAGGTTGATGCCCTTACCTACATGAAAGGTATGTTTACATGAACCATATTTATTCGCAAAGGAACCCAGCGCAGGTGGTAAGCGATATTTAGCAGAAGCAAGTGATTTATTTCAACGCACGTGGAAACTGAAATAGGTGCATTTATAGCTTGATATTATAAACTGACTTACATCAAGGCCCGATATTAGAAATATTTAATTAATTTCTGCATTGGTATTTATTTATACTAGAGGTCGCCCGTGGTCAAAATATATATTATATTAAGAATCTAAAGAATATCACTTCACTTATATACGTGTGTGTGTGTGTGTGTGTGTGTGTGTCAAATTCAAAGCCATTTATTCAGTTAAGGCCCTAGTAGGGCACTTATGAACGTCGAAACTACTGAAGTTACCACCGATTCGGAAGTCGCCTTCAACTGAGAAGAACCGGCAAGAAACTCAGTAAGGTTACATTTTTTACAAACGCATGGTAGTGTGAGTGTAATGTTTTTTATTAGGTAATTAATTTTATTTTTAATGCAAATTATTTAAAAATCTTAAATTTCGGCCCTACTTCTCCATATAAATTTGAACTGTGCCAAATTTCGTACTCCTCCGTCCGCGTATATAATTTTCGTAAAAAGGTGTACTTACCAAAGTTTTTGCTTCACTTATTAATATTATAAAAAACGCAATATTCCTTTGTGTATTTTTATGTCAGTAGTTCGCTTATTTATGGCAGTAGGTTGACAAGCAGAAGGATCTGGCTCTGAAGTGCAGCTGCCGGGACACCGCGGTAGGTGGAGGCGACTGCCAGCCAGGCGGGTACTATAAAGTATCCTACCACCGAGATATGCTTTCTTCACTATATTTCACATTAGATCGACCCTTTATCGAAAAGCGAGACAGCTAACCACCAGGAAACCTGAATGGCATCGCTGGATTCTTAGTCCAGAACTATATTTAGAAAATAACTCCAGAACATAAGAAAAAACAGATTATCACGATTGTCAAGATGTTAATTGATAACCATAGAAAATTTTCAGAACACTAATACCCAACCACCTAAAAATAAGAACAGAGAAAAACAAATTTCTAATGTGGCGTCATCTTAAGAAAATTAGACAAAAAGCACCAAAGACATAGAACACATGTTTCGCCTAAAATCATATTAAACGTAACAAAACAACACTATATACTTTGCCGTGGCGTCAAAAACGTAATATTTTCTATAGAAATCTATTTGCACGCATCTTGAAGGCTAAGGACATACTATGTTCCATTAGTCACGCATATTTGGCAGCGATGCTAAGGCGCTAACAGACTAGGCGCTTAGGACTTGCTGACAGATCGCGCAGTTAGCTAAGCGTAGTGTATAATGGAATGTTACATCCTGAACTTTATACATACAATTTATATGACTGTTATCCTATGTTTTAAACGCTCAGCATATTTTTCACCACAATCCCATTGAAATAAGTGATGATGTGGCTAAACGTGGTAAGCACACATAGTCCCAGAAGGGGACTGGTTCTCAAATGCAGCTGCTAGATTTGCAACTATAGTTTTTTGAGTAAGATGACAGATTTTCGAGTTAAAGGTGGTATCGGCATAAGTAGCTGAACGAATCCGAATTTACAAAATACCTGTAAACTAAAAGTATCCAAAATTTTAAAACTTTAGTATGTAGGTTTTTGTAAATACATTTACAAAGAACCTGCTTACTTTATCTTTCTTCCATATCCGGTCTGTTTTGGTGTATACGTAAGTGTGTGTTTTTTTTAAATTTTAATTTGGATCTGTTCAGCTACTTATTTCGCTATCTATACTACAAAATATCATAGATCATAGACCACCGTGCTATGGTTTCTTTACAATATTTTCCTTTTATATTATGAGTCACCAAGATAAACGTGTTGAAATGATTATTTTTCTTACTATAATTCGATCTCGCAACTACTGCCCCATAGCATCTGACGTCACTACCATAAACCAAACTATCATCGCCTTATAGTTTAAGCTTGTTTAATAAGTCCTTTTATAGATCCATAAATTTATAAAACCACAAAAAAATGCATTATGCATTACCATTACCAGCTTTGTATTTACTATAAATCCAGCTAATGTGTACACGTCTTCATATCGTAAAATTTGCTGTAACAAACAACCGACACGCATTTTACTACGTCATAAATTATTTTACACTTTTTTATGTTCTTATTAGTAAAACTGAAGTAAACAAATTTCAGGGAAACGGTGCGTAAATGTGATGGTACGATGCGAACGGTGGCATGCAAGACTAAGATGGTCTGCGATTGTTAATAAATTATAGTTTTTTTTATACATTGATGTATCTTCAGGTCGACCATTTGTTTTCCAAAAAAAACAGTTTAAATAAAGAACCTTCGAGGCGATAAACTAGAAGACTCGATATTTGAATGACATCGGCGTGCGTTTGAAATCGGAACCTCTGGAATCCGCGCGCGCTTTCCTAATTGCTCTGAAAATAGATCACGTTGCGCGTGCGACGCAAAACTCTTGCTGCACCACCTGGGCTGCGGTGACCATGTTTTTTAGTTGAGACTTGACTGTTCCTACCTAAGGATAGTCTCATAAAATATTTTAACTTATATTTAAACGAATCATACTAAGACAGTTCACTTTGAAATTAACTCGACGTTAATTTTTTTTTATATAAGGTTTAGCTTTCGATTTAGACTAATTTGACGATATATCCAGAATCTTAATACAATGTATAACTAATGGCATTAGTAAGTTACATAATAACAATAAGACCCTTCCATTATGTATTTTATACGACGAATTTATAGATGTAGAGAAAGATAATATTCACATTAGGGACATCATTCACAAAGTCAAAGTCAAAGCCATTTAATCAGTTTAGGCCCTAAGAGGGCACTTATGAACGTCGAAACTACTGAAGTTACCACCGATTCGGAAGTCGCCTTCAACTGAGAAGAACCGGCAAAAATGAAATGTCATCAAAATAAAGGAGTCTTGATTTTTTACTAAAATCTGATCATCCTAAATACCACCTAGCGGAAGTACAGGAAACAATAAACCAGTAATATTTCACGTGCGGAACCCCTGCGCATGCGCCAGAGTCACGTGTAATAACTATATAAACTAGCACATTTAACGCTCTTGTTACTAATAACATCGTTCTATTTTTAATTTAACGCTCAGTTACACGTCACACGTCATATTTATGGGTAATTGACATATATGGCAACATATTAGTTGGGGAATTGCCGTAGGCTATAAATCCTTATTATTTTTAAAGGCTTAATTGACATACTAACTATAATCGTCCTAATAAAATCAATATTAGTTTACATGCTTTCTAAAATCGACATAATCAACAGAATAAATATTTATACTGGGATATTCCTCACACACGGCCATCTGATTCCGAACTAAGCAAATCTTGTACTATGGAACTAGATAACTGATATACTTGCTTACTAGACAAAATAGATATTTATACACATTTTTAGAGCAAACAGACATGTTGACGGAAACGAAAACACGACCTGTGGCATGGCTACTATATTTGTTTTAAAAAAAGTTATTGCTGAGTTTGTTGTCGGCTGTCCGTGAGTTAGAGTCAGACCATTCACGTACCTGTGAAGGCCTGTTTTCATTGAATTACTTAATAAAATATTTGATTTACTTCTACTAATATTTATAAGTGTGAAAGTTTGTTACCACACAACTCTGTAACGACTGAACGGATTTGTATGAAATTTGGCACACAGATAGAATATATTTTAGATAATTTTTATTTTGGGAAACCATAAGATCTCACGGGAACGCGGGTGAAACCTCGGGGCGAAAACTAGTTTAAGTCAAATGGACAGTGCACTTGAAGCACCATGTTTTGATTTGTGATTCGAACCGATAAAATAATGTTCTAGAACCGTGTTGCAGTAGAATGCAGTGTGAGAACTTGTGAAAGCATTTCCCAATGATAAATACACCGAATGAACAACATCCGCACTAAGCGATCATTAAATTAAAACATTAAAAACCTCACATTATCGGCGTTGAAACGTACTGGAATGTTGATATGGTATGACGAAAAACATTATGAATCCTAATGAGAAAGATATAGAGATGAAATTGCAATATCAATTATTGACAAGTATGAAACAGTAAAATTAGGAATTCACCGTTTAAGGAATCAAGCGCCGGTAAAATTGTACACTTATAAATGTTATAAAACTTCGGAACATTAATCCAGTGGCCATGATTAGGTACTTGGTTACTGGATTCACTAATAAGCTAAAGATATGATGAGGCTTGAAGAAGCTACGAATATAGGAATGGAATATTGCTTAAATCTAAAAAAAACGAGAGTACTTCTTGCGTGCTCTCTGTTTGAACATATCAACTATAATAGTGAAATAGAGAAGTAAGAAATATTTTTTTATGTCAGGCTGACAAGCAGGCAGGCAGGCCCACCTGATGGTAAGTGCCTACCTATGGGAATTAGCAATACTAGGGGGACTGCCAATGTGTTGCCAACCTGTATAAAGCCTAGGAAGCAACTGCTCATTGTAGGATTCGAATCTATCTATACCACTATCATCGCCTTTCCATCTGCAAAGAGTTTTTACTTAACTAAGTTAAAACTACAACAAGTACTTCATAAAATGCTTTTCCTCTAATTTCCTAGGACAGTATGCACTTATGAACTTGACACTTTGATTTCATGATAAAAGTGACAATACTATGTTATATCTGGAAACGCAAAATTGATACCTTCCACCTGTACCTGTATGGCACAAACAATAAACAAGCAATGCGACGAGTGTGGGAAAAGGATAGCTATGGCTTCATTACATGCTACAATAAAACCACCGACTGTGGTCACCGAGGTATTCTATGGGAATGTTATCGAAAAATATTATAAAGGGTTGAATTTCACGGTTGATTAGAACCATGTATTTCAAGTAGAGAACTCATTCATCCGTCAAGAGACTAACTTAGTACCTACTGATTAGTAGGGTCAAATGATATACCTGTGGGCTATAATATCTAACCCATAAAGAATATTTTATTTATTGGAGACAGTAATTTTATGGTTAACTGAGATAGGTGTGGTCATGGTTCAAAAGCTTCACATAGCTGTGTATAGTGATACTGTTTTTCTGTGAGTCAAAATAAATAAACAAAAGAAAAACATATTTATTTGACAGCACGAAACAGAAAAACAATAATAATAATAACAAAAACAAGAACGAACAAATAATTATAAATAGAAAAATAAAATAATAATACTTAATAAAAAATGTTGGAATAAAAAAAGAAATTATAATTAATATGTCATGTATATCGCAAACGAGCAGGTCTGAATAACCGCGATTATCACCACTTTGATTCGCCATCTTACTATTATCAGTCCTAGTGTTAAATTGAAAATTGTTATATGTTATCCTGTGGGAGCGGCAAATTAAACCGCGCTGACCGCAGACTTGGCCCAAGCAACCTGTTCTCGCAAACATCAGCGTTTCCACTAAGACTCACTATATTGTACCCCTTCTTGGTAGTTTAGCAATTATAACAAACTAGCTGCCCCGCAGTCTCACCCACGTTACTTTTCCATACCATAGGCTATTTGCGTACCAAATTTCATCGTGATCAGTTCAGCGGCGTGAAAAGTTTTTTAAGTTTAAAAAAAAGCGTTTTAGGCGTGAAAAGACAATCAGGATGTTGCAGTAAACTGCACCGTATCAGGATTCCAATGGCAATAAAATTTGCATGACTCATTATTATATATATAACAGTTTATTTCAGACTTTATTTAACGCTAGTCTTCCTGGTAAATAATTTATTTTATAAATTTTAAATGCCTTTATTAGTATGGTTTTTTGTATGTTCATTGTTCATCAACACAATTCTTGGAAATTTTAAATTTAGAATAAACCTAAATAGATAGAACAAAATAGGGTGTAATCATTAAGAACAGCAAGAAGATACCCGTCTTGGTCTATAAAGCGGGTGGATCGCAACACCTGTGGGATCCACCGATGTTCTCACCAGAGCTGATGACACCAAGCGACGGTACACAAAACAATGGGACCGTGACGGGCATTCGACACTTGACACTGATACTTTGGGAAAAGTAATGTAAGATTAGTTATGGTGATAAGCTCCTTCTATTGAATTGGTTAGAAAAAATCTAGATCTATGAATTCATGATTAAAACGATGAAGTGGTGAAGATGATTGAACTGTTGAACTTTTAAATTCTTATTAGAATACTGACAAGCTGACAGAGACGGTCCATCTGATGATAAGCAGTATTAGCATGATTGCTAGCAGGTAGCCGACTTTTACAAAGCCAAAATTTAAACAAACCAAGCAACTTCTAAACAACAAAGCCAAAGTTAGATTACTTTTGATTCTAATCATAAACCTGGAAAACCAAAATAGAAGCGCAAAATACATCAATATCAAAGAACGATTTCGAACTCAACAAAAACACCTGCAAGTTTTGGAGCACACATATTCATTAGCTAGCTGCAATCTAACAATCAAAAAATGATCCGAGACAATCTACCAAAGTATTGTAATCCCATTTGCTTCCCACATACCTATAAACAGACAGACGGACAATGGGCCCGAATTAGACGCGGCTGTCGGCAATGAGCTATTAGCACAAGGCAAGGTAACGAAACATAATGTAGAATGGAGCCTGCGTGGATAATTCTCAATGATCACATCACATTTATCCAACTTTAGAGACTGTAGCAAATTACAAAAGTATCTTTTGTACTTTTAAAAGATAAATTGTGTTGAGAAAATGGCAAAATATTATTGAGCTCCTGAAATAAAGATGGGCACTTTTTGTTTTAATTCGTGTTTTAAATACTGTGGTGAGAGAAACCAGTGGTAAAAGGTAAGGGTTTGCATAATTTGAAAAAAGGCTGACTTCCGAACCGGTGGTAATTCGTGTTTCGACGTTCGCTTAGGAACGTCGAAGCTACTAAAGTCACTGAATCCCTCTTAGAGCCTAAGCTGAAAAGTTTACAGTGTCTATGAAAACGGTTCTATAGAATTTGTGTCATTTAAAAAATAGGATTCCGGATGCACCTATAATTAATCGCAATGCTTGAGCAACGAGCGACTGTCACTTCCTGCTGAAACATGATTATCGATGTACAACCCTTGTGAATTTGTTTCGTGAAACAAATCTGTGTAATTGTACATATAAACATTATTATTATTATGTCCTTTATTTACTTTTTTTATAGCATTAATATCAAAATCAAAAACATTATAAAAAATCTAGCCTAAAAAGAATACATTTTTTACAATATTTCTAAACAAAAATAATAATATTATAAAAAAACCTAATCTTAGTACACCGCCAGCAGCGGGGCAGGGCCCAAGCTACCGGTGGTTAGGGCTGCAGAGTGAGGAACCTCCTAACAATCCTAGCCGTGTCTAGGATTACTGCCTTCTGCATCTGACCCTTGATCCAGCTACCAAGTGAGAGCCTCTCAAGATGTTTATCGAGGCTCTTTGCTATAAGCCCGTTTGCCATTACCATTATCATGAAATTCATCAGATTCATGAATACTGTTTGTAAATGTAATTTTCATTTCTTCCTTAGTTATTAATTTATCGACCGATTTTTATGATTTTTTTAATGTACCTATATTTGTTAGGTATGAGAATAGGTCGTAAAGTATATTTTATACAGCTACGCGGGTGATACCGCGGGCGACAGCTACATAAAAATTATACATACCCATAGCCTTAACCCTCTTCAAGTAACCTCCTAAGCAACAGTATAAATATTTAGTTTAGCCAATTACTTGGCGTGGACAATCACTTCCATAGAAATGTCATTCGGATTTTTTCAGGCTAATTACACAACAATTTTGCAACAAAAAACCAACTATCATATCCAATGACAATCATAACATACCAAAATTACAGTTCAATTTTACTACCGTAACAATAAATTGCATGAATCCTTTCAAACAATTTGACGATCGAAACACTCTGTCCCACGATAAATTGCCATAGCGGGACATTGTAAAAACAAAAAAAGCCACTGCATTGCTATTAAATTAACAAAAACATATTACCGCTACCATACCTCTAGCTAGAGGAGGATGTAAAAAGCTTTCGATGTAAAAAGTGGAAGAATGACGTGGTGTTGACGACTCGGCTCAGGCCTCAGAGCCATGTCTCGGCGCCGGATACGCGGCCTTGCGAGGTCGTCAGGAACGGGATTCTGTCACACCGATATTCGCTTACGAAATTAATTAGCTATGATTAAGTGTTTGCCATGATATACGAATACTTATTAATTTATTATCGATGAGGATTTTGGAAACTGGGCATATTCAAAAACTTGGCATTGTAGTTGTGTATTTCCACCAAAGTGTGTAAACGACAATAATAATCATTCAATCTATATGATCCCTATCACCCAAGCAAAATCACAAATAGCATAGTTAAATATTCCCAGAACTGCCGGTATAAATGCGTCAATGCGCGGGCGCAGGCACCGCAGACGCAGCCGTCACTCGCGCACCAAAACCGGTCACGCTTGATCACTCGATTAACCGTTCGATCGAATAGTTTGAACATCGCAGCAGCTTCCCTTACACAACACCGTGGACATATTAAATGGCGTAATCGTTGGCGGGTATACGGTTTAAATTCATTACTATGTACTTTTATGGGGGAATGATTTACTTGACTGACTTCATCATATCCTGGACGAGGGATCTGTTATATTGCATACCTACTAAACTAAAAGGATAATCGCTGGTTAAGTCGTTAGTCTTTAGTCTGTGGCTAAATGAACTTGTTGATAGTATGTTATGATTTGTTTGATTTTGGTTAAAAATATACAAGTGTATTTTTGAAGATTAAAACTGAACATCATAGTCTTATTACACAGTCTGCTAGAATTATTTCAGTTAAAGTATTAATTGAAATTTTACGATGTTACGAACATAGTATTTTTTAACCTGCTATTATGATGTAGGTAGGTGTTATCTCAAAGGTGCATTCGTTATTTTACGGTAAATTGTTTCAAATTTTACCAAGTATATGCTCGAATATATATTTATGCATGTACATAATACAGTCCTCCACACAAGCTCACTACTTTAAAAATTAATTAATGTCAATGACAACCGTCTCAAAGGAGACATCGAAAACAACATTTAAACCAAAAACTAAACCATCTGGCGAATAAACTGCATTGCATCTCTTGGACTGGTTACAAACTGGATACGTCGCAAGGGAAAGTTTTACCCAAAGACTTGCTCCCACGGCTTGGAATTCCTAATTACGTATTCATGAACCCAATTAATTTGCAGGTATCCTGGTATCCACAATCACCGAACAGACAAAAAGACAACGGACTATGGAATTAACATAGGAATGTAATACAGGTAAAGGTAACATTCATATAGGTTTATGGAAAAAGGTAGGACGTAGGCAGTAGGACTAGACAGTAGGACGATTCTCGCGCTTTCTATAATAATATCGTTTACGTAAAATATATCGAGTCCCATATCGAAAGAAAATATCACAAAAATATCTAATATTTCAATACTTACTCGTTGCATATCGCACGCTAACGATAGATAAATATCGAATGATATCTCGAGAATACTAAAAAATGATTTTTCCGCCATGTTTTATCTCTACTGCTCGAGAATTGGGCTCTTTGGACTAACGACCACTAGCCATCATCGCATATGTTGAAAGTTATTAAAAACGGCAAAACCGCAAAGTTAATATCAGTTACCATAACCATAAGATGCAATCCCAAATGCAGGTGTAACCACAATTACTTAACAAGCTACCATAAACAAGTGATACAATACTTCATTGCAATTGGATAGGTGCTTATTAACTTACAAGTTAGGCCAGCGGAAGAGGATTGACCAAATACAATTTAAACTTTATAACAAGGTGTAAAAGGTACAAAATCTGATTAAATTATTGACATCGACGCATGTAACATCCGTTCTAGTTATAATATTCCGTGTTGCCAAAGACAGACAAATGATTTATTGATGGTAGATTGCACAAATTGATTAATCATCTATTTACATATGTAACCAAGTGTGAAATTAATGCAATTACTTATTAGTTAATTGTTTTAACCGTACATAGTACACGCAAATAGAATCCAGAGGCCACAGATAAGAGACATTTAAAACTTTTTCAAAATCTAACAAAAAAATACATTGATTGAAGGAAGAAGAAGATTTAGAAGAGGCCTGATGGTAATCGGTTACACCGCAGCTTAGTGGCACTTGGGAATCACTCTCGCGTTGTTGACTCTGCAGTTTCTTCACACCCTTCTTGAAGAACCCAATGCTATACTCCCTTGGGAAAACCACAGCGGGAGGCTCATTCCATAAACTGAGCGTCCTCGGTAGGAAGCACTTCAAACCACACCGTGCGAGACCAATTTGGTCACATAGTATAGATAACAATGGATTGAAAATTAAAAGTTTCTCGAACTCCCATTGGACCTACGACGTTGAAAAGAATTTCAATTTAATCTCGCGCTATATGCATAGAAGTAACCTAAGCGCCAGCCATCTCCCAATTACTATTATATGCGCATTTTGCTACATGAAAATATTTTTCATTCAAATAATTGCCTTCAATAGTCTGACTGGACCGAACGCACCGTTCGAGTAACTATTGTTGAGAAGAGTCGGCAATAAACCCAACAACTTCTCTTTTCAAAACCAACTCAGATTTATTACATAAAATTATTTATCTTAGTCTCACTGACAATATTTTAATTTTTTTTCCTACATTAGTCTCCTACTATTAGCTAGGTTTTCTATGAAAAACTCTATTAACTGTAAATACACTAATACATCAATTTGCAATTCAAATCTATAAACTTTTGCGAAAACTACATGCAATAATGTCAGACGGAAAAACCGAAACGAATCTAAGCAGTTGCGTGTAACTTACTTGGAAAATCATTGTGTAACTTTCTCATTTTAAGAAAACTTATAAAAGGTACTTATTTTATGTGATTCCTTACATTTAATTTTGAATTATATATATGTTGAGTTTGACCGCAATCTTAGCAAGGTAAGTGAAGATGAGGCCGAAGGTGTTAAACACGCAAAGACTAGAAGGGAAATGCCCACAAGGGCAGCTACCGAAACACGCCGGCAGATCCTTGGCAACTTGATAGTGGTAGTCAACCAGGCGGGTACTACAAAGTACCATTCTACCGTGCACCGTACATCACCACCACCCTAATCAGTTATACAATATCGCTAGATATAAACTAAATATTAGTCATTCTTTTTTTTCAGCCACTTCCATCACCCTTATTTATTGGAAACATTAAACGTTAAAAGAAAATTAGACAAATTATAATCCCTAATTTAATAAACAAGCCTACAAGAAGGCTCATTGCGTAGAAGACAAGAAATTATGGATGTTGTAGCTTCTCTTTGCACTGTGCAAATTGTAATTACTTCATATTAGCACTGTACTTTTCACATAATCTAACTTTAACTTTCATAGTGTACTTGTTGTTGGAAATCCTAATAAAATAAATAAAATAAATAAATATCAAAAGAAAGATCCACAAAAAAAATATGCCTTGCTGAGTTTCTTGCCGGAGTCTTCTCAGTCCAAGTGTATTCCGAACCCCGGTGGTAGAGTCAATTGTAACCTTCACAAGTACCTTATTAGACTAAACTGAATAAATAATTTTGAGTTTGAGTTAGTTGGTTGCAATTTTATTAAATTTATACTTACATCGTGTTAGTCGCAGTCTTCTATAAACACGATTACGAATCGACTACCTTATTAAATGGAAGACTGAAATTGCATAAGACAATTCGATTTGGTACTGTACCCAATCGGTTCACCTCTAATCGGTTACACACGTACGACTCTAGCAGCCCCGATATTTCTTAACCACTCTAGGTACTTTCAATACTAGAAAATATCCTCAATCAAATTTAAATTATTGGTTCGATATACATAAGTACTTATTATTAGAATCTATTCTATTTCTGCTCTATTAATCATGAATGACATAACTATAACGATACCCTTAGCTTATATAACTGAGACAGTAAATATTATGGACTACTTAGTTCATTTGATTCCATTTATAATTGTTAAATAGATAATTTCACAGTTGTCTATGCTTTGTAGGCTCCATTTGTAACAGAGGCGTTTGTTAATCTCTACTGTACAATTTTGTTAATATTATACTATAGGCCTGTGTTGTTGTACTTTCAAGGCGATGATAGCTCAGTGATAGTGACGTCGGACGCCGCGGTGAAGATCGTGGGTTCGAATCCTACAATGAGCTTGAGCTTTCGGTGAAGGAAAACATCGTGAGGAAACTATAGCACGGTGGTAGGGTACTTTGTAGTACCCGTCTGGCTGGCTACCACCCTCAAGTTGAAAATCTGTCACCAAACACCTATTAGTGTGCACTTGAGAGCCAGTTCCGGCAGCTGCACTTGAGAGCCAGTTCCTTCTAGGCTTTGTGTGCTTACCACCTTCGGCCACATCATCACTTACCATACCATATTGAGATTGTGGTCAAACACAAAGCCTATACAAAGTAAAAAGTGCAGTTGTCAGAACTCGCCGAATTAAATTGGTTAGCCTATTTATTGAGGAAAGCTATAGGCTACTTTTTATCCCGGGAAAATGTAAGATCCCTCGGGAACGCGGGTGTAACCGCGGGGCGGAAGCAAGTTATCAATATTCTACTAGAAAGTAAATAAATTAAAAGTAATAAAGCATCTAGTTTCTTTCCATACTATGCAAATCTAACAATGCTTGAATAATTGTTAATGGTAGGCAGATGACAAATTACACTATGTTTACAGTTTCTAATTTAAAATAATTGTAAATATGCCAGTGTATTTATACAAAATTGAGTTGAGCCAAAAGGAGAACAGTTCTCATGTAGGTATATAATTGTGTCGTCTGTCAGGTGGCAGGTAGGTAAGCTTTTGGTACCTGTAGGTACATTTTTAGTTTTTTACGAACGAGTCCAGTTGAAAGCTCTGTTACCCTAGCAGAGCAAAGTGGTCTTCATAATATTTTTAAAACTAGAAGCTAATTAGGTGCCAAAATCAAAAATTTCATGCTCAAATTGATGACGTCACTACTAACTGAGCTACCATCGCCAGCGGAGCGACTATGCGTTGTTTTGGTTAAAAGTTCCTTGATAACTTCCCGAATAATCCTGTCCCGCACTGAATTAACGGGCGAGAGAGAGAAGGAACAACGGCTATTTCATAGTAAAAAAGGCGTGGAAATTTTATAAAAAAAAACATTTATTTTTTGGAAAAGTAACAAAATAGTTACCTTTGTATTAGATCTTAGAATGTCTGTTAATGTTTTCAAGTTATTTGAGTGGGTAAAATAGGAGAAAAAAACATTTTTACATTTAAAAGGGCACATATTCTCGATTTTTTCTGACGTTATCAATGAAAATTTTAAATTATAAAAAAAAATCCATGGCATAACTCATCTAGTTTAATATACATTTTTTACAAATCTCTTGCATTAAAGAATACAGAGAAAAACTTAATTTAGAATCATCATTTTGCGTATAATGCGGACGTACTTTATATTTAACAGTTGGTTCCTCAACTCAAACTCACCTCGACGGAGGAAACTGTATGAGATGAGGAGTAAAATTACAACTATGAATATCAAAATACTCAAGTGAGGTTGACTCAAGTCAAGGAAAACATGAGGTTTTGACTTAGAATATAGATGTAAGTTGAGTGAAAAGTACCAGGAGAAAAGCAATACAGTGGAGAGCGACGATTGGACTTTATAGCGAGCCAGAAATCTTCAAATTCACAACGACATCGCGTTGCTTTCTACTAAAAATATGTAGATAGAAGTTTTTAAAACTGTTTTTTTTAGAACTATGACGTACTAAGCTGTGAAAATGAAGGGTGGAAGGAAGGAACTCTAGTGGAAACGCTGCCTGAAAATCTATACTAATATAATTAAGCTGAAGAGATTTGTTTGAAAGCGCTAATCTCTGGAACTACCAGTTGGATTAGAAAAAAACTTTTTGCATTTAATAGCCCAATTCTTGAGAAAGGTTATAGGATACATTTTATCCCTGGAATGCAGGGGACAGCTAGTCTATTATAAAGCAATTGCAATTGAAAGCTATTTTTAACAGACTTTAAGAAAAAAAAGAGGAGTTTCTCAATTCGGTTGTATTTATTTTTCCTTACTTACTTGCTGCCAGGCTGTCTATTGACAGACACCACATTAATCCACGGTCTTCAAATTAAATAAAAAATATCGGTCATTCGTATTGTAACCGCTAGATGGCGCCCTGATATCTCATTGTTTTGTGGAAGGTCGCCGGGGAATCGAATCGCGTGGGAATCCGCAGCTTCCGCGACTTTTGTACAAAAACATCGCTAACTTGTTGATACTTGGGTGACGTTTAAGTAATGAACTATAAGCGGCTATAGATAGAAACAATATGAGTGCATTTCGAATTTAGTTTGAAGTAGTATAATGTACCTTAGTAACAATAACAATAAACGCAATAGAATATTTTTATCAAAATAATTAAAAACTACTTTTTACAAATCAACTGTCTCTGAAGGCATTCATTTCGTATCACAGTAGTCTTGCTATAAATCATATTTATTGTATTTGTGTTTTGTAAGATAAACAATAATATTCCCAAAGGAGATGTTTCAATTCCGGCCAGGACAATGTACACTTGCTCAAAAAATCTAGAAAAATCCATGAAACTCAGGAAAAATACATAAAAAATTATTAGACGTGTCCTTTTCTGGTTCAAAATTAATTTGTTATCAGTTAATTGCATTGGTAATGGCAACAATATGGCGACTCAAATACATTGTTGTTAAAAAAAAACTAGGTATACCATAGACGAAAGTGTTTTTTATCTGTGATTTCCCTTATTTCGGGTAGGCAAAGAGTTCTAGCCCATTCTTTGTTTTAAATCAATAATTATCTCTGATATCCAAATATAACATAACATAGGTCGAAGCCAAATCTAGTATACAATTAGTCAAGTCAGTTAGATTTTAGTAAATTGGTGGCTGTTTTACTAAAACTTTTCGTAGACTATTTGAAACAACGTGAAAAGTCACGATACACGCATTCATTTAATTTCACATCACTCGTGCACTTGTATTGATCTTTATTAGACAAAACGCCACCAATATCATTCAATAAAACTCAAAATACACCGATTTCATGAAAATAAAACGAAAACGCAACGTCACTTCGCAAGTTCCCACCAAAAAGCTAATGTCATACATTGACATTGATTGTCATCAATGACAGCTTCCTCCATGTTTTTTTTTGTTTTGTGTTGCAATTCTGTGTGTAAATTCTTGTTTTGAACCAAAAAACAAAGCCATTAAAAAAAATGGATAGTTAAAAAATGTTTAATATATTTATACTTACCTATTTTTGAGTATAGTGTACCTGGCCGGGACTCCATACATTTTCGAAACATCTCCTTTTTTTACCAAAAAAAAAAAAGGTTGTCTGGAAGAGAAAGATATTTAGCGATAATACCATCCATAGTACTGTAATTTATGTTTATTCTTGATTTTGTAAATTATTTTATTTTATTCCTGGTTTCCAATAAAGAGTTATATTATATTAGGTTTACATGTATGTACCTACTAGAGCGCTAATTCGAAAAGGATGCCAAAAAAATTACATTCATCCGTAAACTCGAACTCGCGATTTAACAGTATGAATGTCAAATCGCTAATCGCTCCTCGCTTGCACCACAAACAAAGCACAACTAAGTAGGGTAATGTTCAGCAGTAATGAGCTTGAAACACAAATTAAGTTATTTGGTTGGTTGGTTGAAAAACAGTAGTAAACATAATGCAACGCCGCAATGTGGCCTATTGACACCGATATTTATACTTACATGTAGAACTAGTAATATAATCGATTTTGTTGTTTGTTCATCGTTTTATATAGTTGTTATAAGAAATGTAGAAGGCTATTACTAAGTAATTATTTAGATGTTTTCCATCAAAGTACTCATTGATACAAAACAACTTACACTAAGGAACCAACTCTGAAAGCACGAAAAAAATTGCTGTTCTAAACATTTGGATTGAGCATTGCATTTTGAGATACAGTTTTGGCTTTATAAAAGTAGAACAGGGTCTTATTATCCCTAAAGCAGAGTAAACACACATAGTACTGTTGGTAGGTACAAATATATTTAAGATGTTCGTATGGTTCGTACAGTAGTATCTACAATGTTGCAGTACGAGAAGCTTAAGGCACAAAGATTTAAATCCGTAACCACAGCCGTAACTACGGCAATCCCTCTAGTATTGCTTATAGGCGACGGTAGCCACTTACATGTGGATCGCTTGCCAGCTTGACAGGCTTATGATATAAAAAAGAGTAGGTATTGAACATTGGTAATGAAATAAACAAAACAATAAACTTATTTGTATGTTACTGTTTAGATTAAAACTAAGCTTTATATTGATTTTTAGGTAAGTTCCAAATATTGATAAGAGATGGCGTTAGTAGTCTTTTACATCGCGATATGGTTTGGTTCTTGCGTATAATACGTATTAAGTTAATTGTTTTCAATAAATGAGAGTTTTTGCGTCTATAGTTTTTTACTACTTCCGTTTCACTATACATTGGTCCATTACGAACCGGATAAAATAGTTATAGTAGTGTGGTGGTGGTGAGTGAGTTTCAGGTAGCAATGCATGGATCGTGCATGATAATGTTACCTTAGTGAAGTGTTGTGTGTGTTACAAGGATTGCAGTGTTGGACATTGGACTGGTAACCGTGAGTAATAGTTGTAAGAAAAGTGAACTTTAGTTATTTCTTTATAAAGTGACTCTGTAGAAATTTAGACAAAAGTGAACTTTATTTGTTTGGGTATCAGAACTTAGTAAAATTTATGTGTTTGGGGACTTGTAATCATTTCATATTTAATTAAAGACTTAGAAACGTTTTGTGTTTGGGACATAGTGGTAATTTGTGTTAAATTGAACTTTGAAAAATTGGTTAAAATTTTGACTTAGGAAAATTTTGGTTTCAAATTGGGAAAACTTATATTTCTGGAAAATAAATATTTATAGTGATTAAAAAGACTTGCTAAATTTAGTATTTGAAGAATAGTAACATAGAAAAATATTAACTGAACTTCTACAAAAATGGAAGGTCTTCAAAATAGTCAACTAGAAATTCAAAAACAAATTCAAAATTTATTAGAAAACTTTAAAAAGAGTCCCAAAGACCGATTGACACGAGCATATTTAGATACAAGATTAGAAATGTTAGAATCATATTGGGAAAAGATGCAAAATAACCATGATAAACTAGTAGCAGCTTCTAAAGAAGAAAAACAGAAACTTACCTATTTCAAAAGTGACGTATATGATAATTGTTTAGACACATTTCTGGATTTGAAAACACGTATTCGAGAAAAGATAAATGTATTGAATGAAACATCACAAGTGTCAAGTAAAGTACAGACTGAAAATAATGACCATCATTTTCAACCTAAAGTAAAACTACCGCCAATACATATACCAAAGTTTTCAGGAGACTACAAAGATTGGTTATCTTTTCACGACCTTTTTAAGTCACTAGTGCATGACAATCCAACTTTATGCAAAGTTAGTAAATGCCAATATTTAAAATCTAGTTTACAAGGTGAAGCTGAGAACTTAGTAAAACAGATGTCAGTAACAGAATCTAACTATGATATAATTTGGGACACTCTAAACAAGCGATATAATAACCGTAGAAATATAGTTAATGCATATATTGGAAAACTTATTAACCAGAAGAGAATTACTAGCGAGTCATCCAAAGCAATCAAAGATTTATTAGATACCACATCTGAATGCTTAACATCCCTTAAAGCTATTGACATACCTACAGAGTCTTGGGATGACATCATAGTTTACATGATAATCCAAAAACTAGATACAGAGTCACACAAATATTTTGAACAACGTATAGAAGGTCAAGAAAAGCTTCCAACGTGGAAAGACCTTTCGGAATTCCTAGAATTTAGATTTAGAACCCTAGAAGCAGTCAAACATAAGGACACACAACCTATATATAGAAGCATAAGCAATAAAAGTATGACCACGACCACGGCTCCAACAATTAGTTGTTTGTATTGTAACGGTGATCATAGAATTTACACATGCAAGAATTTTGCTCAACTTGACGTAAATGATAGACAACAGTACATTCAGAAGAACAACATGTGTTTTAACTGTTTGAGAAAGGGTCATTCCATGAGAGATTGCACACAAATAACCTGTAGAAAATGTGGTCGCAAACACCACACATTATTGCATGGGTACAGCGTACCCGCTAGTACATCAACTACTCAAAACTCACAAACCACGCAACAAGAAAATATAGTAGGAACGGTTGAAATAGTAGAAAACACAGATAACATAGATAGTGATAGAGCAGTACATACCATGAAAACCTCCACTAGTAAATCCTCTTCAGTCTTATTAGCAACAGCACTCGTCGCAGTGCAGTCAAATAGAAATTATAGTATTCACACCCTGCGTGCACTTGTCGATCAAGGATCACAAGCGTCACTGATTACAGAAGGTGCTTGTCAAGAGCTGGGACTTAAAAAGGCACCTATCATAGGTGACATAGTTGGTGTTAGTTCAAACAAAACAGTCACTAAAGCAATTGTTGAGTTTGAAATAATGTCTAGATACGACCCAAAGATAAAAATTAAGGTCATAGCATACGTCCTGAGAACTTTGACTTCGTATATACCACAACGGGTACATTCAGTCGATTGGCCACAACTAGAAACAGTACAACTCGCTGATCCCACATTCACACAACCAGGCCGCATAGATCTTCTATTAGGAGCGGAAGTTTTCGCAGATATTATTCAGCAAGGCTTGATGATTTCTAGAGATGGGGAGAGTTCACTCGTGGCACAAGGGACAAAAATAGGTTGGTTAGTGTCTGGTAAAAACAAAAGTAACTACAACCAACAACCAATAGTTTTCAGTCATCACCTTAGAATAGAAATAGATGCAGCACTCCGTAAATTCTGGGAACTGGAAGAACCGTCTCCTGGAAAAATGATTATGACTAATCAGGAAATAAACTGCGAAACACATTACAATAGTACACATAAAAGAAAAGTAGATGGAAGGTACGAAGTCCGTTTACCTTTTGCTGTTAACCCACCTGATTTAGGAGAGTCAGTCTCCATAGCATTAAAAAGATTAGTTGCAGTTGAGCGTAAATTGAAAAATAATCCTGAAATTAAAAATAGATACAATGACTTTATGAAAGATTATTTAGAACAAAATCATATGGAACCTGCATCTGAAAATAGTAAGCCTGATAATAGTGTATGTTACTTACCACATCATGCTGTAATCAACGAACAGCACTTAACCACGAAACTACGTGTCGTATTCGACGCCTCTGCTAAGACTAGTAATGGTAAATCTTTGAACGATAATTTGTTCATCGGCCCTCCACTTCAAAGTGACCTCAGAGATACAACATTAAGATGGAGACGACATGCTACAGTTTTGGTTGGAGATATAAGACAGATGTATAGACAAATAGATATGGAAGAGAGCGATAGAGATTTCCAACGAATTGTATGGAGATTCAACATTAATGAGCCTGTGCAGCATTTCAGATTATCCACTATTAGTTATGGTACATCATGTGCACCATACTTAGCTATTAAAACTCTAAAACAGCTAGCTGAAGATGAAAAGGGTAACTTCCCTGAAGAAGTTACTGATATTGTTTTACGAGATTTTTACATGGACGACCTGCTCACTGGCGCTCCTAGACCTGAAAAAGCAATAGAATTACAAGCACAATTAATAGAACTACTTAAGAGAGGTGGATTCTCGCTACACAAATGGGCATCAAATAGTATACTAATAGAAGACTCCGTACAGACAAATAGAAAAATCTTAGGTATTGATTGGAATAATAGATCAGACAAATTTGAGCTTACCTTTGAAATAGAAAATACGAATAACAGACCAACAAAACGAACAATCCTGAGAGACATAGCCAGGTTATATGATCCAGCAGGATGGCTAGCTCCTATAGTAGTTAGAGCCAAGGTTTTTCTTCAAAAATTGTGGGCAGAGGGCCACGATTGGGATGATCAATTATCAGAAACCGTAGAGACGGAATGGTTGATATTTCGTAAAAATTTATGCGATATGCCAATGATAGAGCTAGATAGATGGATAGGCATGACAGAGAACATGGTTAAAGTTGAAATCCATGGATTCTCTGATGCATCCGATATTGCATATGCTGCAGTAGTTTATTGCCGTATTGTACTACCTGATTTCGTTAAAGTCACTATTATAGAAGCTAAAACTAGAGTAGCACCAGTGAAGAAAATATCAACACCTAGATTAGAACTGTGTGGAGCTGTGTTGCTGACAAAGTTAATCGACAGAATTAAAACAGCACTAAATATTCCAGATAAAGATATTTATGCTTGGACAGATGCAACTATCGTATTAGCTTGGTTGCAAAGACCTTCAAACTACTGGAATACATTCGTGGCAAATAGGGTGACAGAGATTACAAATGTAATCGAACCAAATAGATGGCATCACGTTGCTTCACTGGATAACCCGGCAGATGTTGCTTCCCGTGGCATCTCTCCTCTTGAGCTGCAGTCGCATGAGTTGTGGTGGAACGGTCCATCATGGCTTCGAGAAGACAGTGATTTACCTGTGAAAGATATAAGTGAAATAATAAATCCTACTGAGCTAGAAAAAAGATCTCAAGTGAATGTGTTAGTGCATTGTAGTGTAGTACCGGAACCTGAAAAAGAAAAAGACATAATGATTAGATATTCAAACTTTAAAAAACTAGTAAGAGTAGTAAGCTATTGTATGAGATTCTACTATAAATGTAAAAATCGAGCTAAAAAAGAAAACCTACCTGTTTATCTTAATACCACTTACCTTAATTCCAAAGAATTGCAGATGTCAAAAAATATCTTAATAAAATTGTCACAAAAATCTGAAAGTATAAATAAAAAATATATTATAAAATTAAATCCATTTGTTGATAATGACGGTATATTAAGAGTAGGTGGACGTATCCAAAATTCATGTGTTGGTGTAGAAACAAAACATCCTATTATATTAGCAAAAAATAGTAGACTAGCATATCTGATTGTAAAGGATTCACATTATACAACCTTACATGGAGGAATCCAACTAATGTTGAATCACATAAGAAATAAATATCACTTATTAGGAGTAAAACATATAATAAAGAAGGTGATAAGAGAATGTGTAGCTTGTTGTAGAAATTCAAACAAACCTGTAACCCAATTAATGGGAAATTTACCAAAAGAACGAGTAACACCGCAAAGACCATTTCTTGTTAGTGGTGTAGATTTTGCGGGACCCATAATACTTAAGTTATTTAGTGGACGTGGATCCAATAAAACTCAAAAGGGGTATATTGCTTTATTTATTTGTACAGCTACTAAAGCGGTGCATATTGAGCTAGTTACTAGTCTTAGTACTGAACACTTTCTGGCGGCTTTTCGTCGTTTCACCTCCCGCAGAGGACATTGTAAGAAACTTCTCAGTGATTGCGGGACCAATTTCATTGGTGCCACTAAGGAGCTTCAAAGTATGGCTAAGAATAGTACCAATAATTTACCCATTGAAATTGCTGAATTGTTAGCGCAAGATGGCACTGAATGGACATTTAATCCACCAGGAGCACCCCATATGGGAGGCCTGTGGGAATCAGGGGTAAAATCCATTAAAATGCATTTAAATCGTGTTTTAGGAGATTGTAAGTTAACCTACGAGGAATATTCGACTTTATTGTGTCAAATAGAATGTTGTTTAAATTCCCGACCAATAACATCACTTGATGATGACAAAGAGGGTACCGCTACCGCTTTAACACCTGGTCATTTTTTAATCGGTGAAAATCCTATAGTTGTTCCTGATGATAATTTAGAGGGCGTTAATGTGCCTTATAATAAAAGATGGATTTATTTGCAGAAAAAATTACAATTATTTTGGCGTAAATGGAGCCAAGAATATCTAGTAAACTTACAAAAACGGTACAAATGGTCAACTACTCAAGATAATTTAAAAATTGATAACATAGTTTTAGTTAAAGATGAGCGATTACCACCCACCAAATGGTTGATGGGTAGAATTATTGATGTACACCCTGGTTCTGATGGTCTGACTAGAGTAGTAACTTTGAAATGTAAAAATTCTGTCATAAAAGGACCTATACATAAGTTGTGTTTGCTACCCACCGAAAGTGAAGATTTTGATTATTTTTAACTTTTTGTTAGTCATTTAGTATTTGTAATGATAGTTATGTAAACAAGTTTACAGTCCACTTGTATACCTGTTAGTTTGTTTTGAAGTAAGTTGTCAAACCCCCCTTATAGAAGAATTGTTTTGTTTTGTTTTATTTTCTTAACTAGAATATATTTTGTTTGCTTTCTTATTTAAAGTTCTAACGTACTTTGAGGGGCGGAATGTTTAGATTAAAACTAAGCTTTATATTGATTTTTAGGTAAGTTCCAAATATTGATAAGAGATGGCGTTAGTAGTCTTTTACATCGCGATATGGTTTGGTTCTTGCGTATAATACGTATTAAGTTAATTGTTTTCAATAAATGAGAGTTTTTGCGTCTATAGTTTTTTACTACTTCCGTTTCACTATACAGTTACTCTTCACAACTCAGAATCCAAGCTAACTAACCAACAGCCTTTGTCTCAACAAACGCTGTGGTTCGTGTTACTTTATCTGGAATAGCGAGTGTGGGAGCGGTGTCGGGTTCAACTCCCGCGCCGGTACAATTGCTAATCATTTACTCAATGAGATGTATCTCACTGTTGTAACACTAATCTTATTATAGCTTAGAGTTATTTAGATTAAATGTAAGGTGCTGTAAGGGTCCGTTCAGTTCGGAGAGCGTTATCATTGGTATGGCTCACGAGCATTCTCTTGTCACAAAGGTTTGAAATGTAAAAATAAACCTTATATAAATGTCCTAAAACTTAATTTTACGGTCAAAATTTGCTCTGCTATCCAAGCCGGTCTATGTGAACGGACCCGAGGATAAGAAGCGATGATAGCTCAGTGGTTAGACGAAGTAACATTCTCCTAGTATGTGCAAATAGAAAAGTTACAAAATGTATCAGATTTACATATGAGTTCGTTCAGTCAGAAAAATTGTAGACAATGTACCTACTTGGA
Organism: Tetheella fluctuosa; assembly: GCA_951216915.1. Taxonomy (NCBI): domain Eukaryota; kingdom Metazoa; phylum Arthropoda; class Insecta; order Lepidoptera; family Drepanidae; genus Tetheella; species Tetheella fluctuosa. The sequence continues at coordinate 15,506,458 of OX578214.1, forward strand.
TGTTTCAATCGTCAAACGAAACATTAGTGATCGGTTGTTAATGCCTGCTGTTCTATGATTGAGCTTTCTTCGGTGATAAAACATTATGAAAAACATAACATTATATTCCACCATTCACCAATATCACTATAGACTTCAAAACCCTAATATAAGACATTCAGTAGGCAGACCATAAATCCTTGGGTGTTCCAAACATTTATAAACCACTTTGCAATAAACAAGATATAAAACTGGCTGTAAATAATGCCGTGCAATCCCGTGTTGGTAAACAGCACCATGTAGGTATGAACGTGACATATCCTCAACAGCAATTTAACTGTGACAGCGTTACGCCCCCGTGTGTCGTTTGCATTAAACTTAAACCTTCATGGTTGAAAGCGTGCCCTTAAATATTGGAATTACGAAATTCATGATCCAAACACAAGGTAAATTAATTCGTCTGTCGCTTATATAGAAAGTAGGGTCAACCGGTCTTATCCTAGAAAAGGCTTAGCAGAAGATTTGGTAAGATAGACTAAATTCAAAGTCAAAGACATTTAGCGAGTGTAGCCCCTAGGATGGCACTTATGAAGGCGCTAATGAAGTTACCACCGGTAAATTATAATCAGCCTCCAGAAGAACCGGCAAGAAACTCAACAAGGTTACATTTTTATAAGTTCCATATGATGGACAATACAACACCTTTTAACATGCAATTATTCTCAGTCTTTACATTGGATGAATCCATGATCCGTACGCAAATCTTCTTACTGTCAATAAAATGTAAATTCCGATCCATTGGCAAACGAATTCGATTCGTATAAACAACTTCGATACATAAATACATTGTTATAAAGACGACCGTCATACAGTAAGCAACCAACTAAAATCCCGTTATTTTATCAGACATGCAACTTCCGAAGTAGAATGCCTATGCCTGCGCACGCGCATGATTATTTTCATAACTCTCTTTAGTCACAGCTGAATGATACATGACTTAAAACCTTTCTGAAAAAATCTCCTAAACCAATTCAAAATCCGTACAGTAGTTCTCAAGTTAAAAGTACTCTAACGGAGAGACAGACATTTAGATAGAAGTCGCGTTTTATTAGTAAGGATGATAGATACCTAAGTAGGTATTACATAATATAACAGTATGTTTGAATGTTTGTGACTCAATTACGCATAAAAAGGGATAAAAAGTACCCTAACTTTTTATCCCAGGAAAATATAAGCTCCCCGGGAACGCGGGTGAAAACGCGGGGCAGAAGCTAGTAGGTAATAATTTGTAGATAAACACCTTATTAATATTCAATGACATGTTACTGCGTAAATGGTATAAATTTGAGTTTGGCTATTCTTCCATATCAGGCACAGCCGTGGGTGACGTCGCCCACAAATGGCCGTTAGCGAAAGGTTACCACGTACTGGCATAATGAGTACGTGCCCTTACGTGGGATTTTGTTATGATATTTTTTTGAATGCAACAGTTATGTTACTAGGTACATTAGTTAGACTGTGTCTACTGTCCAAAGAATCACGGCGACATCCATACATTGATGTCCAAAACAAAATGGAGAAGATTACAATACCAACAACATGAAATTTGCAAGAAATATTTTATAAACTCCGCATAAATTTGTTTATAAATAAAGTATTGAGTTTTTGGTCTCGTTTCGATCGTCATTCGTCGTATAATGTTTACCTCGATTTTTGTTTTATTGCGAGATTATTTTTTTTTGTCAAGTGGTGGTGAAGTCCCGATAAGTCCTTAGCGTCAGATTTTAACTTGAGGGTGGTAGCCAGTAGGTATGGCACTAATCATCATTGTGACATCCCCTCATATTGCATGTTGTGACAGCAACTAATACCGATCAAGCGCGTGTCGGATCATGCGTAGTGTTCCGTAACAAGATATTATTCATTTTATGGCCTCCAAAAATAGTTTGGTATATCCAAAAATGCACGTCTCATAACGCTCATTTGATTTTTATGAAAAAATAAGTCACATTACATACACACATTTTTTGTATTATATGGACAATTCAACAAAAATACATGTGTTATTGTAAAAGTGTAAATAGTGAACTTTTTTTATAAAAAAAAAATATATATTAATAAACTACGTTTTTTACGGAATATGAGATAGATTATTTAAACTCTTTTCTTGAAATACATATACTCATATTATCGTGTAAGTGCCAATTGGTTGTCAGAGACGCAGTTTAAGAGCAAAAAATTGCTTGACTTTGACGTGTCGAGAGTAGAGCACAACCTCACCCGCAACGCGGTATGAGGCGCGCAATAAGTTTGTAATTCATAATTAAGTTAACAATGATATTTTGAAATACAAATATCAACACAACTGTATGTACCTACATACAGTAAGTCGTACGTCTTCGAACCATGTCTCCAAGTAAAATAGCTGTGAAATACGATTGGTCATGACGAACGTATATGGGTTTTGCCAAATTCCATTAGCTACGGTACCCTAGAAATAAAAAATCTACTAAGATAAGTAGGTATATTAATAACTTAATAAAAAAAAAACAGATATCCAATAATAATGCAGTTTACGGAAATATAAAATACACAAATTCTACCCACTTAAGAAGCTGTTAAAACGTCGTATTAGTTAATTTATCCATATAAGTAGAATTAGGTAGGTCATAGGGCTAGATCCCGTAGGTGTCGACAATCAATCGATGTCGATCATTCATGGCCCTTTTTCGACCATATGGCTACATATGGCCTTCCGCCCACAGAACTAGATAAGATCTGTGGGCGGGCGGCGAATGGTATCAAATTGAAGATTATTTGATTATATTATTGTTTAATATACTATTGGTAATACACGTAGACTGGAGATTTTATCAAAACGAATTAACATATACCGATATTAAAAGGCCTATAATGTATTTGTTTATTTTATTACTAAAGCGTTTACATAACAAAGTTTTGTATAATGTAGGTACTTATTAGGAAATTTAAAAAATCTTTTTTTTTGTCTTGTCCGTATATTGTATAAAATTGTGACCGACGCACACAGTCTAGAAACGAACTGGCTCTCAAGTACAACTACTACACAATGTTAGTTTGGGGGCAGATTTTCATATTAAGGGTAGTAAGTATTACAATGTACCTTACAACCGTCCTCACGATGTATTTCGCTTAACGAAAGCTTAAGCTTATTTAGGATCGAACTCACGTCCCTCGTCAACGCTTACTTTGTCGCTATCACTGAGCTGACATCGCCATATCACCGGTTATCCATGTTCCAAGGTTACCAAGAAGATACTGATCCTAATATTTTAATAGGGTAGTTGCCTGTATTCAAAATAAATTATCAAACACTAACCAATGTATAAAAAAAAGCGGAAATCACGATTATTTTATAAAAAATAATCCTTTTTATGATTTTTAATGACCATTCTAACCTTAAAAAGTAAAGCTTTTGATGCTTTATAATTAGTACCTGGATGACCGAGCTTTGCTCGGTTTTTATTTTTAAACGACGTTTTCCAAAAATGAAACCTAGCTAGATCAATTTTTCGCCCCCGAAACCCCCAGCATACTAAATTTCATGAAAATCGTTGGAGCCGTTTCCGAGATTCAGATTATATATATACTTATATATATGTATACAAGAATTGCTCGTTTAAAGGTATAAGAATAAGATAACGTCACAACTATGTATTTAATACAAAACTCCATATAAACCTATCGTTATGACATCTGCTGATTTGATATGTCAATCAACATCCCCATACAAAAATTGATTAACGGCTCTCTAATATATCCATTCGTAGCCTATATTAACTTTTATATAACTTTATAGACCACCCATCTTCTATAATGGACGCAGCGAATAAGCAGTTAATTTTATTATCACAGTTTACGAGCTCGACAGAACAACAAAATCATTAGATATAAGTATAGTTTAGTATATTTAGTGTATACTGTATAGTAATGCATCCTCCAGGTCACTATTTAAAGATAAATTTAAAAAATGGCTTGTTGAGCAGGCATTTTATAAATTTGACGACGTGATGAGTGTCTGACATTATTAATTATAAGTATTTTGATTTCTATTGTTATTATTATTTTTTTTTACTATTGTATTTGTGCAACGTGTGATTGAATTGACCTGTAACTTGTTGTTGCCAATAAATAACTATGAACTATAGTTTACTATTTCGCGTAGAATCTATTTTCTCAAACAACAATGGATATTTCTAGTATTGAAGGCAATCACAATAAAATTGTCTATAATATGATATTATTTAGCAGACATACGTGGGGCACTCAGAAAGTTTTGAGAAACTTTAAAAAAGTTTTATGAGTTAAGTTTTTTTTATTTAATCTTTTCAAAGAATTCTTCACCAGTATCTATACAAAGCTTCATACGTCTAAACCAATTTTCGAAACACTTTTTCCAATCCGCCGCGAGACACCTTTTCTATGGCCTTCTCGAACGCTGTCAGCGCATGCGGCACCCAGCGTGAAACTATCCTCCTCGCGCGAAGATGCTCATGTAGAATTTCGTGAACGCTTCCCGATCCAATTTGCAGTATGTGCTGAAGCTCTTCATACGTAATTCACTTATTCTCTTGAATATTTTTTTTCACTGCTAGCACGTTTCCTTCCGTAACAGCTGTCGAAGGGCGACCATTTTTCATCCCTCAAAGTTAGTCGACCGCGATGAAATTCGTTATACCAGTGGTATTCGGTTGCTTTAGAAGGACCTTCATCAATAAATGACATTTGAAGTCTATCCTACGATTCGTCCGATTTAAGACGACATTTGAAATCATAAAAAATCATCGCACGAAAGTGTTCCTGACGCAGATCTATTTTTCAATGAGACACGATAGTTCAAATTAGGTCTTAAAAAAAGTGGAGGGATGTTTTGTAATTGGAATGTTTGTATTTTTACTTATAAATAATCGTATTTTCTAAATAAATTATAACTGGCCAGTGTCACATACATAAAAACTTTTCTCAAAACTTTCTGAGTGCCCGTATTGCTAACGAAGACATGTACAAAATCCGCACATCTTATAAATAAATACTGTGGTATATACTAATAAAATTAGTGTGGGTATGTTACTCATTCACGTCGTATTAGCTAAACGGATAACCTATAATGAATCTTGGCACTTATATATATAAATCATATTTTGGTTAAAAACAGGATAATTTTTCCCGGGAATATGATACTCCTTTGGAAATCGGCTTTATGCAATCGTTGTTTATTTATTAATTTTTATTTAATGTTCGCGTTTAATTTATTTAAACTTGTTAGACATATATCAGCTTTTGGTGATTTTTTAGTGCCACGTACAAATAACGTGGAAACATGAAAATAACCCATTAAATGTTTACACCTACTAGCTTCTCCAAAAGTGTACCCCATACTCGACCCGCTGCGCATGCACAGTGGCACGTTTTAAAACGCGCACATGGGCGCATGCGCGAACTTGACATTGTCTATTCTTACACCGGAAGCGGCAAGCGACTACAGCGCCGGAAACAGCCGCGGCCGCCTTTCAAAGGGGTTACATTGTTTCGGAGAAAAACATTAGCGACAAACAGTTTATTTGTAAAACACAGTTTAATCTTGTACTAAACCTGACTTTAGCTTTAAATAGCCGGTTACAATGTTGACTTTAAAGCTAAACACGGGGTAGTTAGAGATGACGGGCTGAAATGCAGACGGCTATCGTTAATTTGATGGTATAGGATTTATTTTGGAGAGTGTGCGCAGGAATAATATTATTCCTCCGTCCCCATTTCTCCATCGAACCACAAGAAGTCGGGAGGACTATACGGACACAACGCTTTGCTCCATCGTTTCTCATGCGAACAGCGAAGGAGTGGAACTCACTTCCGAGGTCTGCGTTTCCTGACACCTATAACCTAGTTGTCTTCAAGGCCAGAGTGAATAGGCTTTTTCTGGGCAAGCGTGCTACATCCTCGGCCTCGTCTTGACTCCTTCTGGGATCAGTCGATGGCCAAACGTAAGCCAATTAAACATAAAAAAGGAAATAAATATACTCCTGGTCTTATCAGGATCACAGCCTAAGCTGGAGGGAACACCGGAATGTCGAGGAAGGTTTTTAACGCAAATGGGTTAGGTTGATTTTTGTTTTTTAGTATATCCAAGGTTATTTCAACAGAAGCATTTCTATTATTACCGTATTACTTTGACTTAATTTAATATATAAAAATATTTTCAAGCCCACTTTCCAGATGGTGTATTTGTCATTTTTAGGCAAAAGTCAATACACCTTGGCGGCTAGACTTACTACAATTAATCTTCAAATATACATAATAATATAAAAGCAAAAGTCCTAACGCAGACAGAGCCTAAACCGCTGGACCTAGAAAAACATTGTTTTCGAGGGTATATTCCTTTTTAACGTAAGGGTTTCCGAAATTCAACCCCTAAGGGGATAAACAGGGCAGAAAGTTAGTATTCTCATAACTACCGATACATCTTACTATTATTCAAAATATTGGCAACAAATAAAAATGGGTATTTTTCTCTATGGTCATAATTCAAATTAAGAACATAACTCCCAAGAAGCATAAAGCGTGAGATTGTAACCTTGACAGATGAACATCATTATAGTAAGTAATAGTGATGTGCCTTGCCTTGTTATTTAGTCCGGGTGTTTTATAGTCAAGACATCCCGGTATCAATCAGGACGTGAACACATGCCGGAGATCCGGAGCTGCGTGCGCGCATCTGTCCGCATTTCCCACACCCTTGCGCCGATTTTTTAAATCTCGGATATTAGTGTTTTTGTACGATTTTCGATTATTATTTCAATGTGAGTGGAATTCGGAAGTGATTTTTAGTAGCGGATATTTGATTTCCGATTCTTTAGTTAGTCATTAGGAGTACTGTAAGTTGTGTATTTAGATAGACGAATTTATAAATTCTTCATTTTCAAAATCCTGTATTTTACAGTTATTAGAATAATTAATCAGACATATTATAACATTTTATAATTACGTCAAAATTATTTCTGCTTCGTCCAAAAGTTATTTATTCGAACTACTTAGATTTAATGCCAAAATAAATCAATGAAATAGCAATCCATTCTTGATTATTAAAGCACGCAAATCCGAAATGAATTATTATAGAACCTTCATAAAAAACCACAAAAATTCTTAGTGTAGGCGTGCAAAGTTATCGAAAACATTACAATAAAAAATAACGATTCTCCAAACTATTGTCAACTTTATCAAAAGGACGTAATGTCTAAAATAACTTATGAGCTATTTGACACATGTAAAATTTACGGTTTAGCCGTGTTTAACTGACAGGTGGCAAATCTCTAGTTCCCACATAACACAATAGGTTGTTTTTTTCATAAGAACACGCACAAGTGTCTTCCCTAGCTCTCACAGAATGATCAAAAAAAATCTAATAGATTAGAGATGGGGACGGATTTATTGGTAAAATCGATAATCGATGCCTTTAATTAATTATTTATAAAAGTTATTGAGAGCTGTGGTTCTAACAGGAAAAGTGCTAAAATGTACATTTGTGAGGGTTCAATTATATACACGGTGGAAATTTGAGATGGGTCAATTACCTTAATCCTTGGAGTTACAGGAAAAATTCTTAGGAGATCGTCCATTTTGAAAAATACTGTGGTCACCTCGAAAAAAAAAGTTGTTTTTTCAAGTTTTATTTTTTTGACGCCGGTCATCGATCTTTTTCCTTGTGAATATTAAAATATAGGTACACACTCAATGGGATCAACCGAGCTAGGCAAAACAAACAACCATTAACACATTGGGTACCACTTTGGCAAAAATAACAAAATAGCAACGATCAAAGAAGGTACCTGTAACTATATTTTTTTAAATACCCAGTAACACAAGTACATAATCAATTCTTTATTATGTAGGTAACTATGAGCTTCCTAAATTTAAATATATTTTAGGTCATCGATATCGACAAATCACAACTGGACATCCCTATCTGTCTATACGTAACGCCTTCCTCGCATGCATGCATTATGGCGGTAAACGTGCTACTTGTTAGAAACGAGAACATGTTGATAACAATAGCTCTATACGGAACCATAAATAATGAACTAGGAAAGTCGACAAAAAATATATACATGCTCCTTACGCAATGTACATTACCTACTGTTGTCTTGAAGAGTGAATGGGAGCTATACTATCAATTAAGGAAGTGCATCCTAAAATGTGATCAACGTAAAATTTTAGTTTATTTTTTTTTAAATATGGTATTCGTCATTATTTAAGACTGTTTTCTCGCTTTCATTCAGATATAAACGTAAATTAACTAGGTAGCTGTTCCCCGCGGATTCAATCGCGTTCCCGGTTTTAAAAAATCCTATGTTTTAATAGTTATTCTGCTATTCGGGGCGGAGATAAATCCAACAGATCAAAGATCATAAAAATCGGTCCAGCCGTTCTCGAGTTATAAAAAGTGCAACTAACATGACTTTTTTTCATTTAAATAGATAGAAGTAAATATATTAAATCTATCCGTTTGTGCTTATAACTCGAGGAACATTATAGCGAAGCGCTCGTGGCGCAGCTTGATTGGCCGTTCTTAACCGATCGGCAAAGTTAAGCAACGTCCAGTTTGGCCAGTACCTGGATGGGTGACCGCCTAGTGGTATTTCATTTTGAGCGTTTCCGTGCTTCGGAAGGCACGTTACGCCGTTGGTCCCGGTTATCACTTAATTGATAGTCGTTAAGCTAGTTGGAGACCTCCTAGGTGACATGACAACTCCAACAGTAGGTTGACCACTAGCCTATCTCCACCAATCCGCAGTGGGCACGCGTGGTGGAGTATTTGCCCATTCCCCTTTCACCATTATTCGCGAAAGGAGGCCTGTGCTCAGCAGTGGGCAGATATAGGCTGTAATTATTATTATTATAGGACTCCTTAAAGATGGTTTTAAGCAGGTTTTAGGTTTCCTTGCATAGTGACTATAAGGGATGTTGAAATGAGGATGAAATCCCGGGATAGTTTATGCAGTTTTGAAAAATAACGTGAAAGCCAAGACTTAATGCAAATTATTGTGTAAATTGTGGAAAACTAAAAAGGTTATATACATAATATTGAACAGCTCTTCAAAAAAGGTCTTGTGATCTACCAATATGTAAAGTCCGCGCCACCACTGAAGTCCGATAGGTCCACCTCTATGATGGAAGAAATAAGATCCATTTTCATTCATTCCATCGGACTTGAGTGGTGGCACGGACTCCATATACTGTAATGCCATCTTTTGACGAAGTATTGAAACTCCGTGTCACTTATTTTTTTCAGACCATAATAAAAACCTAATTATACTCTTTAAATAACGCGTTATAATTATAATTGAATCTCTAGACTATATTATGTTATACCCGCAATCAAGTTATGAATTATAGAACTAAAATTGTGTCGCGAACATGTCACGAATACATATTTTTTTCAGGTCAGTGTATTATAGGGCAAGAAATATCATAGTTAAGTTTCTTTAACAATTCTTCTACCTATATCATTTATCGTTTACGAAATATAAAAAAACCAGCCAAATAAGAGTCCGCACACCGAGTGTTCCGTACAATAATAATAATACAAACTTAATTTTATGACTCTGCGACTCAACTTTGCTACGAAATGTTAAGTAGGCGCTCGTAATAAAATATTCATACGTTACCTATTATTTTTTTTTTAGTGTCGTCTCATTTATAACTATTAATTAAGTAGTATTTGTTGTTTATCTATAGGATATTACTAATATTTGTCCAAATTACAGGTTCTTACGTAGAGGTAATGGCATTTTTTAAATAGAGCCAAAAAAAATAAACGTTGAAACAATGCAATTTTCTCTCAGGTTTCTTGTATTGGGATTTTGACTTATTGTAATTTTTATTATTTGTCATTTCTGTACTTTATACATATTCTGTAAAATTACAATATATATGGATGATGTAGTACAAAGATACCTCAAATCATTCAACACAAAAAATGTGAACATTGTAAAGATTAACAGCAGTGATTATTCACGTTTTGACTTTGATTCCTTTTATTCTTGTATGGTTTCAACTATAACCACAAAATGTGAAGAAAAAGACAACCACAACATGTTTTATTTATAGCACAACCTTGACTTGATAAACGCACTGCATGTGATACAGCGCCAATATCATTTAAATATTTAAAATAAGGCGTGGTTGATTATCAACCGCGACTTCCACAACCAGTGAGCTGACCTCTGCTCGCTCTCAGCCAATCATAAGCCACACAGCAACCAGGAACCAGCCTTCATAGACCTCTCCCCCCATACTCAACACTATACAAACACAGCTCCAAAGCATTATCAACCAAAATGCCACGCCAAAATCAACCTTACACACAACTCGCATAAAGCTCAATTTCAATCAGCATAAAAGTGAGTTAGAACTATACCTACGTGAGACAGCGTAAGCTTAGTAATAGGGCCCTATAAAGGTTAAAACTGTCTATATGAAAAATTTAAAACAACGGCTACAACTCGTATATAATCACAAGAATACATGCTAACGAAAGCTTTCTAGCTCACGAGGTAGTCGACCAACTTTGTCGCAGTAACTTTATCGTGTAAATGGGGGCTAATGGACCCTACATGCTACAGTAAGCTGGTTGGCGATAGTAGTTTATGTAGTCCTTAAATACTGTGGTAATAAGATAGACATTCAAATAAAAATAAATTTTATTTTCAAATTTAAAATCAACAATAAAATTAAATATAATCAAAATATCATTGGTATCAGCTTGAAGATAGTAAAGTTTGGAATAAATCATATAATATCAATCAACGTACTATTATACATACTGTAAATATTATTTGTAATACCATGCATTGGTTACTTTACAATCAGAATATACTTACAACAAAACTAAAACTTACAATACTTTTGTGGCGGATTCTTAGTTTATGAGTTGGCAACACTGACTGCCATAATGTTGTTCTGTATTAGTTCCGTGAAAACCCGGCGGCTCATGTAGAACTTGCAAATTAAGTTTATAACTACAATCTTTGTGGTTTTCATCATCCCCGACATATGGCGACCGTAGGAAGAGGCGGTAAGTACCGGTAAAGTACCGGTTTGTCCGCATGCAGTGTGGTGTGAATTTCTTGTGAAATATAACAATAAAAACGAACACGAGGCTCCATAGTGTGAGTATTGGCTGAAAATCCCTGATTTTATAGTACCACACCTACGATCACCCACGATGGAAACTGCTGCGGCGTCTAAGGAACACCGGGAACGGGATCAATTAAGAAGATTATTTAATAGAACGGCCACTACATTGGAAACGCAACTCAAGACGCAGATTTTCACACAAGCGCTAATAGATATAGAATTTCTTCGTGAAAAAGTCGACAGGTTAGTGGCTTTAGACAAAATAATTCAAGACCGTATGTTGAAATCGGACGATTGGAACGAGCAGGAATATGCATTAGAAATTGACACGGCAGAAACATATAAATATAGATGGTGTTCAATTCGCAACCAAGTACAGACAGGTGTTTCATCAAAATTCGCCGTTGATACGAAACCGGAAGAAGTTAAACCAGTAAGGAATTTTAAACTACCCAAAATAGAGTTTAAAAAGTTTGATGATGACCTGAAGAACGGGTTTTGGGGCCAATTTAAGAAAATACATGAGGACAAAACTCTGAATAATGAAGATAAATTCCAGTATTTGATTCAGTCACTTAAGGAGGACAGCAATACTCGAGCACTAGTAGAAAGTTTTCCCCCGTCCACGGATAACTATATCAAAGCCGTCGAACAACTTAGAGCAAGGTTTGGACGAGAAGATATGTTAATACAAGTTTATGTGAGACAATTATTAAGCCTTGTTTTAAATAATAATAAGAGTCAAATTTCTGTAAAAAAAATTATATGACAAATTAAGTACATACTTGTTATCTTTAGAAACATTAGGTATCGTTGAACACAAGTGTGAAACTATATTATATCCTCTTGTAGAATCTGCCATTCCAGAACCTATTCTTATTGCCTGGAATAGATCCAATTCTGATCAACAATCAAAATTATTAAAGTTCTTAAAATGTGAGGTAGAATCTGAAGAAAGAATAAGGTTGGCTAGGTCTGAGTTTAAGGGTACAACTACTAATCCCACATTTTCAGATAGCAGTTTACCAACAGCAGCGTCACTAGTGTCTAATATAAAATCAAAGGAACCTGTAAGTAGAGATTTCTATATTAATTGTTGTTTTTGTGATAAAAGAAACCATAATACGTTGGTTTTTTGTGCCAGAAATAGCACTACAACTCTTTTACAGACGCTAATTGTGAATGTCACCTATAATGGAAAAATTAAGAAGGTGAGAGCATTATTGGACAGCGAATCTCAGAGGTCGTATGTGAATGCTGCAGTCATCAAAGAATTGGGTATGCAGCGGACTGGCATAGAAAAAATAGGACACACATTATTTGGAGGTGTTGAACAGCCTGCTGAGGTATATAAATGCTTTGAATTATCGATAGTTTAGACAACTCATTTTCTACCAAGATCATTGCATTACAGCATGCAGATTTATGTGGTCACCTACCAAAAGTGCTGAGTGTGAGCTTAATTAAAAAGTTGAGAGGCTTAAATATAGAGATCAGTGATTTAAATTTTACAGACACTGAAATAAGCCTTTTGATTGGGTCAGACTACCTATGACTAATGAATCGGTTTATTTAGATAACAACTTGATAGCTGTTAACACCAATTTAGGATGGACATTACAGGGCCCAATACAGGGACAAAATATAGTCAACACTACAACATGCTTCTCAAAAGTTACAAATCTTGAAGATTTGTGGAGTTGATAGGAATTCAAGACCCTTTTGAAAAGCAGAGAAAAAAGGAAAAAGAAATGGAAATTTTAAATATGTTTAATAATAATGTTGCAGTGAATGCACAAGGCCGTTATGAAGTCTCCCTGCTATGGAAGGAAGGGTGTCCAAAACCAAATACTAATTATGAGATTGCATGCAAGAGACTGGATACAACTACAAAGAAATAGCGGTTAACAGAAGCAAAGGCTATAATGGCGGAAGGTATGTTTGATCTGCGTGGATGGGTATCAGCTCCACATAGGATAGATGACACAGTTGCAGTTTCAGTGCTTGGATTGACCTGGGATACATTACAAGATGATATTCGATGCACTGTGAATATTGAATAAAAGGTGCCAGAAATGATAGCAAAAAGGTTTGTGTTATCTATGGATCAAAATATTTTTGACCCACTGGGATTGGTTTGCCCTGCAACATTACTGCCTAGACTTGTCATGCAAAAAGTCTGGTAACATAAAGTGAACTGGGACCAAGAACTACCTACTGAATAAGCTCAGCAATTCAAGTCATGGCTTCGAACAGCTCATTTGATAGGCAAATGTCGTTTACCTAGATGCGTAACAACTTCACCTTTGGAAAAATGTGAAACTAGTATTCATATATTCTGTGATGCATGTCAAACATCATATGCTGGCTGTGTGTTCCTGAGAACGCAACGAAAAGGGAATGTACATATACAACTAATTTTAGCAAAAAACAGAGTAGCGCCGGCTAACAAGAAAATATCACTGCCGAGACTAGAACTTATGGGAGCACTGATTGCGTCTCGTTTGTACAAAGAAGTTATAGATTCGGGAATAATGGCTGAGTGTAAGTATTACAATAAATATTTTTGGACTGATTCGGCTGTGGTGTTAGCATGGATAAAAAGACAAATACAATGGAAGCCATTTATATCAAATAGAATCAAAGAAATATGCACAACCACTGATCGCAATGATTGGCATCATTTACCTGGTGAATTAAACCCTGCAGACCTACAGAATCTTAATGTGAAGACTGATGACGCAGGCATTTTAAGGGTAAATACAAGGCTAGACTTAAGTCAGGAAAGTGAAGATTTCGTAAATCCGATACTTTTGCCTGGAAAAAACGAAATAATACAACGGCTTGTAAGACATAGACACGAAAAATTCAATCATGCAGGGACACAAATCTTGTTGTCAAATCTTAGAAATGGTATCTGGACATTGAACATAAGACGTCTCGCCAAAAGTATCGTGGCAAGATGTGTCATATGTAAAAGGGACACGAGTAAACATTACGAAGTTCCTGAAGCTCCATTGCCTGCAGACAGAATCGATACACCGGCAGCTTTCCAGGTGACCGGAATTGACCTAGCTGGACCTCTATATCTCAAGAATAATGAAAAATGTTGGATAGTACTATTCACATGTGCTACATATAGAGCAGTTCATCTAGAATTGGTGGAGTTTTTATCTACAAATAGCTTTCTCATGGCTCTGCGTCGCTTTACAGCTCGAAGAGGTCGTATCAGCGTCATTTATATCGATTGTGGTAGTAATTTCCAGGGTGCGGCAAACCTACTGAAAGAAGTCAATTGGACGGAAGTAGAAGCGGCAACCGCCGCAGTCCCTCCACCGATTAGATGGCGCTTCTTACCTCCGCGTGCGCCGTGGTGGGGAGGATGGTGGGAGCGACTCATTAAGGTAGTCAAGGATATGCTACGAAGAATACTAGGTAAGAAGACTGTGACTTGGATAGAGTTATCTACTCTTTTATGTGACTGTGAAGCAATGACAATTAATAGCAGACCCCTGACATATGTAGCAACAGACAGCGATTCTTTGAGACCCCTCACTCTTATGATGTTTTTACATCCTTTAACATCTAATGAAACACCTGATTTAGATCAAATAGATAGCAATAACGTTAATATTCGTTATCAGTATATAAATAAGTTACGTGCCAGTTTTCGACAGCGTTTTAGAAATGAATATTTATCTCTAATTTGTAGCAAAGCCAGATGTAAACCAAATTATCCAAAAGTAAATGATGTGGTACTCATTGAGACCGACTCTAAACGGTTATTTTGGCCATAAGGTATCATAAAAGAGTTTTTTAACAGGGGCCGATGGTCATAGCCGAGCAGTGAGGGTGCACACAGCTACTGGTGAGTGTGTGAGAGCTTGTCAGAGGCTTTATCCACTGGAATTGACAGCGGTCACTGATGAGTGGCATAGAATGAATACTGATGAAGGTAAGCCTGAGATTGACTCATGTGGTAGTGGCATTAGTCCAGATGTGGTTTTGGACTCAGACCTAGCGACAACTCAACATGGTAGATTAGTAAAAAAGCCGCAACGGTTTTTGGATTAATGTTTTTTTTGTGTTTATGATTAACTATTAACTTTGACTGGTATGAAAACATGTACATGTCATTCAACTACATTTACTTATTAAAGTTTGCTTTAATTTATTTGTTTGGATTAATTAATGACATGAAGAGTAATAATAATAATAATATGGATGTAATTATTAATTAATACATGTATGTTCCTAATGTTTTATGTTTGTAACACACAACCTAAGACAAAAAAATAGATTAGAACTGATAACGCCGAGAACAAATTACGGCAAAACAACGATATTGTTTGAAGGAGCACGGCTATACAAGCGATTACCTGATGAAATCAAAGAGTGCACAAGTATCAACGCATACCGGCATAAACTTAAACAATTTGTTGAAAACTTATTTTAGTGTGTCTCTCAAGCCAGAGGACTTACATCTATAATAATAGTTAAAATGTGTCTCATTGTAAGTGAACTAATGTAAGTTCTTATGAGAATAAAGTTCTTTAAACCTAAACCTTGTAATGAGACTGAAAGTATTATTATATTATTTGTATAACTGTAATGTAAGACAGATAATTGTTGATTTATACCTAATAATTTGTTACATAGGTATAAAATTATATTTTTGACATCGTAATTGAATTTTGATGCGATACACTATGTATCTTAAATATTGTTATATTATTTAATTTTATGTATAAGACCGTTCTGTAAAGGTATCAGAATGTAATAGTCTTAGAATTTATTAATGTTCAATTTTCTCTTGTGTGGGGAGGATGTGGCGGATTCTTAGTTTATGAGTTGGCAACACTGACTGCCATAATGTTGTTCTGTATTAGTATTTAGTTCATAGTTTTTTTTGTCTGTGATGCGGTCTTGTTATTGTTCCCTGAAAACCCGGCGTCTCATGTAGAACTTGCAAATAAAATTAATAACTACAATCTTTGTGGTTTTCATCATCCCCGACAATTAGTCTTACTATAAAAATGTGGATGCATGTTCTTGCAATATAGATAGAAGATAGAAGTGTTGATAAAGTGAATCAATCAGACTATATAGCAATATTTGCATCCCTTGATGTAGATTAAGGAGGAACATTTAAACTATGTATTTATACGAACACTACGATTGTATTACCCATATTTGCAAATAAATAGATTGATTGATTCATTAATTGATCGTATGATTGATTGAGACTTTCAGAAGTGCCTGATAAATATTTCATTTAATTTCAGAAATTATTGTCAAATTGTACTGTGTACTTAAATAAAATTAACTACAACCACATACATTACCTACTTAATATTCTTAAGCATGTCATACAGTACTGAACTTAGCCGGTACAAAGGTAGTCCTACAACATTGAAATAGTCACCTTCAACTCTCTTCACCATTGTTCCACCAACACCTTGTATGCCATAGCCTCCTGCTTTATCCCTAGAAATGATGATAAAGAAAATAATTAGTTTTGCTTCTTAGGGAGCCAGGATCCAGACTGGCACAAGTTAGTAGCTTATAAAGGCTATTTGAAAAAATAATGGCACAATCTAGTGATAAAAATCTGGTAGAATTTTAAACGTAGGAATATATAACTAGCTGTTCCTCGCGGTTTCACCCGTGTTTCCAGTATAAAAATTCAGATGTTTTAATAGTTATTATGTGATTCGGGGCGGAGACAAATCCAACAAATCAAAGATCATATAAATCGGTCCAGCCGTTCTTGAGTTATAATTGGTGTTACTAATCTGACTTTGATTTATATTTAGGTTTAAACAGTTGGTCTAAGCTTGAGTTACCATTTCTGCTGCCATACCACAAACCTATAATATCGCCGGGTTAGAGGCAAATCCAACTAACTACCCTCAAAAATCCAAGTTTTTTTTTTGAGTAATAACGTTTTGAAAGTTTGACATCACCTATGAGGTATTCATATTCGATTAAGCTTCCTTATTTTTTTTGAGATTTTACTATATACATTTAGGATTTGGATAGTTATATCACTTACATCAAATTGTTCACTTTCGATAATAAAAATAACTAAATTAATGTTAAATCTGACTATTAGTTGGTTTTTCCATATAAAAAAAATGATGGTATCTTAGAAAGTAATGACTGCTGCGAAAAAGTAGCCCTTAACCTTCCTCAAGAATTGGGCTATCAATTGCAAAAATATTTTTTTAAATCTAACTGGTAGTTCCAGAGATTAGCGCCTTTAAACAAACAATCAAACAAAAAAAAACTAGTCTGCTTTATTATATAAATATAGATAAATAGTATAGATCTTTTTTTTTTGATAAGTAACTTTCAATGTAATACTCAATGTTTAGAGAAATAAAACTTAATGAAAGTCATAAAATTACATTTTTCTAAATTTAATTTTTAAATTTTTTTGTGCAAGCTGTATAAGATCCACCTTTTTTGTGCCGCAATACTCAATGGTTCTTTGTATAACTGTTCTAGCTTAAGATGAAAGCCAGGGCCAGCAATGGGCTTGGGAGACGGTTCTTCAACATTCACCTTCTTCATTTTTTGTCGTGTCCCATAAGAGTGTTGCTGTTGGTCACTATGTGTGTTTCTAACTCACCCTC
The DNA here is from genome assembly GCA_951216915.1 of Tetheella fluctuosa. Lineage (NCBI taxonomy): Eukaryota > Metazoa > Arthropoda > Insecta > Lepidoptera > Drepanidae > Tetheella > Tetheella fluctuosa. The sequence continues at coordinate 15,524,247 of OX578214.1, forward strand.
CTGAATCCCGAGATCAATTTCAAAAAAGTTTTCAGACACGTCGTTGTAAAATATTTTTGTTGTACCCTTCACATTATACATTCTTAAGAGTCGGGTCACACATACATGGAGGTAGATTCTATGCACAGCAGCATACAATCAGCCAAAAAAGATTAATGTGTACCTAGCTAGGTACTCCATGGCTGAATGGCTGAACATTTTTCATTGTCGTGTCCCATAAGAGTGTTGCTGTTGGTCACTATGTGTGTTTCTAACTCACCCTCCTGAATCCCGAGATCAATTTCAAAAAAGTTTTCAGACACGTCGTTGTAAAATTTTTTGTTGTACCCTTCACATTATACATTCTTAAGAGTCGGGTCACACATACATGGAGGTAGATTCTATGCACAGCAGCATACAATCAGCCAAAAAAGATTAATGTGTACCTAGCTAGGTACTCCATGGCTGAATGGCTGAACATTTTTCAAGTGTCCGGTCGTTAAGACAAAGCTTAATATTGCATAAAGCTAAAACCAATGAAGGGAGTCGTTCAAAATGGCAAAAAAATCAAAAGAATAACGTTTGTGAAGGGTACCTACAACAAAACATTTTACAACTACGACATGTCTGAAAACTTTTTTGCAAATTGATCTCGGAATTCAGAAGGATGAATTAGTAACACGATCCCATAGTGACCAACGGGTACACTGTTATGGGACACGACAAAAATCGAAGAAGGTTAATGTCGAAGAACCGTCTCCTAAGCCTATTGCTGACCCTGGCTTTCTTGTGCCATTGGGTGTCAGAGACAGGAACGAGGAGATGTAAAAGCGGCTAAATAGGAGTTAGTTGGTTTTACTTCTAGAGTTTGGAAGTAAAAGTAATCTATTGATAAGGAATAAAACCGATTATGTTGCAGTTAATTTGTTTTACATTACAATTTTCAACCATTGGGAAATATTATCCACCATTACTTGGTTTTTATTGGGTTTTAATGTAATAAAAAAAAAATTTACTCAATTTAATAGGTTTTGTAATGATACAAAATAATAGAAATGTTTTGAATAGTCAGTTTTTAACTAAGTAACTCTGTAATTATTGGTTCTACAGCTTAGTTCGTTTTACCATTAGATTGAGAATGAAAAATTTAATCAGACGGCATTAATAACTCAAAATTGTCGAAAATTTCAAGATAGTTGGTTTTGCCTCTAACCCGACGATATTGTGTACCACCAAAAAACCATGTCTTTGAAGGTATTATAAATATTAATACATAAAATGAGGACTTTACTCTGAATATATGGACAGACAAGACAGACTTTCACAATTTATTACTAGCTTTTGCCCCTGCAGTTTCACCTGCATTCAACGGGATAAAAAGTTACAATCCGGTCCATAAACCATTTATATGGAAAAAAACACATTGCTCCCATGATAGGGTTTAGTGCTACCTAGCAAATTACCCCAATATAGAAAATATATATGGATTTACGGACCATCATAAGTTAAATTAAGTATATCCTTACATAGGTTCACCCATAGCTATATATCCTCTGATCTGCTGCTCGTCTATGTCACCAAATATCACATTAGTTTTCTCTGTAAATTTTTCTACTTTGCCAAAAGCTATTACGACTACTCCTGTACACACTGTGTGACTTCGGCCAGACAATCTGAAGAGTTAGAATAAATTTAGAGATTTTATCATGAAATGAGCTATTGTAAACTCATCGCTCAGAGCAAGTTACATCTTTATAAGTGTTTACATAATATTTTTAATTGCCATTCTTGGAATACAATTTTTTTTATACATAGTATTGTGATGCACATACCATTTTAATAAGTATACCTGAACAATAATCATTTTGCAGTTGATAAAAATATCATATCATCAGGTATGTAGTATCATGATGATGATGAGTTATTAAAAGTACGAGTAATTTATGCTCTCACTTAGACAACATTTCAAAAGCCTCTTCCTCAGATTTGGGTTTCCCAAACATCTCGTTGTCTAAAATCACCATAGTATCAGCGCCAATGATAATGTCAGGTGTCTGCCCTTGACTTTTCAACCTGGTCTCCACTTCTAGAACTTTCTGCAGGGCAGTCTCTTCTACAAACTCGGAAAAACTATCGAAACTCTTTGGATCCAAGTTTTCTTCGAACAGCGATGCACATACATTCACTTTCATACCCTACAAGTAAACTTTACTAAGTTTATGTTTGGAATAAACTTTCGATTGCTACCTATCGAAAGTTTATTCTATTGTGAATATTTCATTCATTCAAAACTTACAATATTTTCGATCAATTCTTTACGCCTCGGGGAGCTGCTAGCCAAAATTATGTTTTTATGTTTCAATAAATGCATCACCGGTTGCAGCATTGTTCGTAATTAATTTTATTGCTATTATGAAGACAAGGAGTTTATAGCGTAACTAACTATAGTTATAGGTAGCGTATCTTTAATATAAATGATGGTTAATGAATGAATAAATTGGATAACAAAATTCTAATCTAAAGTAATACATGAGGAAAATCATGATCCAAGAAAACAATCAGTGCTGCCAACAATAATTTTGAAATTCCGCCGACTCTATTACGACAGTGCTGCCGTTTTATAATTTAGAAAAAGGCCATCTTTTCGACAGAAAAATGCTAAGTATAATTTTTTAAAGTGCTAAATAAAATGCCAATTTAATTAAAAGTATTTATTAATCAAAAAACAAAATCTTGGTCTTCTATTTCGAAGAATACCTGAAGGTAAAGTATTTTTTGATCAAAAAACAAAAGCTTAGTCTTCTATTTCAAAGAATATCTGAAGGTCATCAACAGGTTCGTCTTGTTGTTGTGACGTCGACGAGCCACTTTCATCAGTCACTGCATGTTCTTTAATACCCTTATGAGTTTAGGGACTTAGGTTCGCACAATGAAACGCCAGTTTGAAGTATCAGAATGGAATGAATTTATTGGCAGGTAACGGTCTATTTATAGTACAATTTTATAACGGTGTAATCACAATAAAACGAGATGATGATGGTGTGAGCGGGACGGAGATATTCTTCCCGCTCTCGCTGCTGTTGTCATGTTGTTCTCTCGCTCTTACAAACGCGCATCGCGCCTGTGCATAAAAACGCGCAGCATCAACGCGCCGTCTCCCATTTCGCCGCAGTCGCCGATGTGTTCATATGTGTTTCTTGGAGCTCGCAGCAATGAAGATTGTGAATGTGATGTGATGGTGTCCAGCAAGTGATGAAAGTGCAGTGACGTGAAGTGAAGTGCAGTGAGGCGATTAACACATATTGCAGGCCGATGGTTTGCTTCGCTTGTTTCTAATGCACGCTTTTCATTTGTTTCTATCTGCACGTGACGTCATTGCATGGTAAGGTTATGAAAGGTAAAATATACTTGTGCGACTGTGTTGAGTTTTCTTTCTTTCCCTGTCTTGAATAAATGAATGTATTTTTTGCATGTTGTTTCATTTCAACTCTTGGTATTTTGGTATGGTTTTGAGGTAATGGTAAATGGTCAAGGTAGGTATTTTCTGACTTGGTATGTGGCGCTACATGACTCCCCCCCTAGCGAAAGCGTACCGGCAGATTCAAGTTGCGCCCATGACGTGAAGTCTTCAAAATCGGCTTCTGTGCGGTGATCTGGTTCTGTGGTGATGATGGTAAGGTAATGTTTGGTGTTGATGGTAAGCTGTCTGCATTTTCTTCACTATTGTTGTCTTCATTAATTATGTAGGCAGGTTTCAATCTGTCGATTGAAATAGTAGCGGAGCGCCTCTCTGGTAGTTGTAGGACGAATGTCTTGCTATCTCGCTCTAGCACCTTGTAAGGACCGTCGTAAGGTGGCTGTAGTGGCTTCTTTACGGCGTCGTTCCTTACAAACACGTACTCGCAGGTTTGTAAATCTTCATGGACGAATATTGGACGTTTGTTTCCGTGCCACGTTGTAGGTAGACTAGGTTTCAATGCGTTTATAGTGGCACGCAGCTGATTCACGTAGTCATAGTCCATGTCGTTGTTATTAGGCTTGTCGATGAAGAAATCGCTAGGCAGGCGTAGGCTATGACCGTAGGTAAGTTCAGCGGCGCTGGTACCGGTGTCGGTGCGCGTCGCGGCGCGCAGTCCCATGAGTACTGTAGGTAGCTCGTCGATCCACGTTGACTGTTCGGATAGGCGAGACTTCAATGCAGCTTTTAGGGATCTGTGCCAGCGTTCTATCATTCCGTTTGACTGTGGGTGGTACGGTGTAGTGCGTGTAGTCTTTATTCCCATGATAGTCATAAGCTTGGCGAAGAACTGGCTCTGGAACTGTCTTCCTTGGTCACTCGTAAGTATTGATGGTAGGCCAAAACGAGTTATCCAGTTTTCATAGACTATCCTCGCGACGGCTTCTGCGGAGATGTTGTCGGTAGGTATTGCTTCGGGCCATCTTGATACTCTGTCGATCATTGTAACGAGGTACCGGTGACCTTGTGGTGATGTAGGTAGAGGTCCGACGATATCTATATGTACATGATGAAATCTCTCCGTAGTAGGTGGGAATGAAGAAATACTGCTCGTCGTGTGTCGTTGAACTTTGCATTGTTGACATCGAATGCAGTGTTTTGCCCAATTTCCGACATCTGTGTTCATAGAAGGCCAGAAAAATCGCTGAGACATGAGTTTGCGCGTAGTTCGTACACCTGGGTGGCTTATGTTGTGTACGGCATCGAAAGCAACTCTTCGGAACTCTTCTGGTAGGTACGGCCGGACATGTGATGTTGAGGTTTCGCAATAGATGGCTGATTGAGATTGCGGTAGAGTAACTCGTTTTAGTGATAAGTTACTTTGCTTGTCGAGTTTTTGTAGTATAGCGTTGTCTCTTTCTTGTGCCTTGACGATTTCTTCATAGTCCAACGATGACGGGCAGGCTATGGACTCGATCGGAATGCGGCTGAGTGCGTCGGCAACTATGTTCTGTGATCCACTGATGTGTCGGATGTCAGTAGTGAACTCACTGATAAAAATGAGTTGTCTTGCACGACGTGGAGTTTCTGTTGCCGATGGTGGTTTTTGTAGGACGAAGGTTAGTGGCTTGTGGTCGGTGAACACGATGAGATCTCGACCTTCGAATGTTTTCCGGAAGTGCTTGATTGCCATGTAGATAGCGAGTAATTCTCTGTCGAATGTACTGTAGTTTCGCTGCGCATCGGAGAACTTCTTTGAATAGTAGCCTAGTGGTTGCCATTTTTCATTGATGAATTGTTGTAGAACGGCTCCAGCGCATTTGTCAGACGCGTCGCAGAAAATGGCCAATGTTGCAATATGTGATGGATGAGCGAGCAAAGTTGCATTTTGAATCGCTACTTTGCACGCCTCAAACGCCTTGGTTGATTCTTCGTCCCACTCTATTATCGTTCTGTCTCTTTTCTTCCCGTTGTGTAGGTATGCATGGAGAGGTGCTTGAATCATGGCAGCATTAGGTATGTGATCACGGTAGAAGTTTATCATACCGAGGAAACGCCTGAGTTCTTCAATATTTTTCGGTTTCGGGTACTGGTTGATTGCTGTGACCTTTTCTGCAGGCGGTTTGATACCTTCTTGGTTGACTGTGTAACCCAAAAACTTGACTTCTGGTTGACCAAATATGCACTTCGAGGGGTTTATTGTGATGCCATTTGCTTCTAGTCTTGATAGTACAGTGCGAAGGTGCTCCCTGTGGCTGATTTCATCAGAGCTTGCGACGAGAATATCATCAACGAATGAGAATGCGTAGTCGAGTCCGTGTAGTACTTCATGTATGAATCTTTGAAAAGTTTGACCGGCGTTTTTCAATCCTGGGCACATGCGTGGAAATTCGAATAGTCCCATAGGTGTGATAATTGCTGTCTTCTCAATATCTTCATTACGGACGTTTACTTGCTGGTAGGCTCTGTTGAGGTCAATTGTACTGAATATTTTCTTATCTGTGAGTTGCGATGTGAAATCTTTGACTCTCGGGATCGGATAGCGGTCGGGTGTTGTGACGGCATTCAGTCTTCTGTAATCGCCACAGACTCGGAGATCGCCATTCTTCTTTGGTACTATGTGCAATGGTGATGACCACGGGCTTTTGCTTGGTCGGCATAGGCCTTGTTCGATCATGTTTTCAAACTCCTTCTTGACTTGTTCGTAACGATGCGGTGCGATTGGTCGGGCGCGGCAGTGAATAGGTGGCCCGGTGGTTTCGATGAAATGTTCTACGGCGAGTTTCGAGTTCAAATTCATTGAAGTCAATCTTGTAGTTCCCGGATATTCCGCTAGGATGTCGTGATAGGACTGTCGCACGTCGATACTTCGTACTGTTGGAATGTTGGTGGCCTTGATGAATGTACTTGATGTTAAACTTGTTTTTCCGTCAATTAACCGCCGGTTCTTGATATCGACGATAAGCTGGTGGTGTTTCAGGAAATCAGCACCGATTATAGGTTTACTGATGTCTGCTATTATAAATTTCCATTTGAATGGTCTGCGAAGTTTAAGGTCCAGTTCAAGCGTTCGTTCTCCATATGTAGGTATAACTGTATTGTTTGCAGCGTAGAGATGAAAATCGAGTGGCTTGAGTGCTTCGCCTTTTCTTCGAGGCATGACTGACACGTTTGCTCCAGTATCGATGAGGAAGGTGAGTCCAGTCTTCTGATCGGTGACAAATAGGCGGTATGAATATTCTGAAACGCTGGAATCCGCCTCGTCCAACGTTGTTTCTAGTTTTCCGGATTTTGATTTCTTCTGAATGAACACGGCGTCGTGCAGCGGCTTGCGTTGGCGCCGAAACGACGGTGATAGTAGCAGAATGGCGGTGGTGTTAAACTGCGTGGGCGGCTGTTTTCTCGGCTTGCAGGGCGGTTTTGCTGATAAAATGGACGGCGATACGGTTGTGGATTGTAGTGTTGCGGCTGTGAACTTGACGACTTGAGAGCAGCGACCTCTAGTGATAGTTTTTGAATTTCTTCAATCAAGATCTGCGTGTCTGTGTGCGTGCGTGGCGCTGACGTGGATGATACTGCCGAAACTTGCGTGCTGGAATTTTCTATTATCTTGTCTGCGAGTAGTGCCAGTTCGTTCAGAGCAGCTTGAGACTTGAAGGTTTCACTGACGGCGAGTACAGATCGAACGTGCGCTGGGAGGTGGTTGGTCCACATGAGACGTAGCGTTGAATCAGGGATTTTTTCGCGGGCAAGACTTCGCATCCGCCGAAGTAGTTGTGATGGCTTCTGGTCACCGAGTTCTATGTCGTGGAGGAGTTTCTGGAACTGCTTGCTGTCTGATTCTTCGTACACAGAGATGAGACGTTCTTTTAGCGCGGTGTACATGTCTTCGGTCGGATGATACAGTAGGTCGCTGACTTGCTCGATGTCCATCTTGTCCAGCTGTGCGATTACCATCTGAGCTAGCTGTTTCTGACTCCGTTTCATATCGTCGGTAGCGGCTTCGAAGCTGAAGAACCACAGGCTAGGCCTGTCACGCCAGAATTTCGGGATCCGCATTGAGAGAGCGATGCCGGCAAGTTCTTGATGTGATGCAGCAGGAACTGAAGTGGATTTGTCTTCCATCTGGTTTCCTTGATCTTGCATCTTGATTTATTTGCTGTGTTCTTCTTGTAGGGGTCACCACTTTAGGGACTTAGGTTCGCACAATGAAACGCCAGTTTGAAGTATCAGAATGGAATGAATTTATTCCTTCGTGGTCGTCTCGTTGCCCCTCACGGGGCACGGGGAGCCGGAGTCAGGGCCGGGCCCTCTTGCCGGGGTCTCGACGCCGCTCGTAAAAACGAGCGGGGCGTTGGGGTGGACAATTCCTTGGTTTCTTCGTCGTTTCTTCACGCCGCCCGTGCGGACCGCCCTACCGGGTGAGACCACTGGCGTACCAGTGGAGGCCCAGCAGGAGCGGTCTACGCCAAGCGGGCGGCGGCTGTCTAATTGGGTAGGGTCTCATCCGGTGGTGGAGCGGGAACGAGGTCCCGCGGGTAGGCCTTGCGGTCAGGCGGTCGCGCGTGCAGCGGCGCCAGATCCCGGATGTGGTCCAGGTCGGCTGCATCGGCTCGCGCGAACATGCCCTCCGCAAGGCGGGCGATGAAAGCGTCCAGGCTCTCGATCCGCATGTCCCTCTGGATCGTGGAGTTTCTTACCATTCTCGGGGCGTTCGTGATGGTGCGCAGCGTGAGGTTCTGCTGCGCACGCAGCCGTCTCTTGCCACTCTCGCTTGTGAGAGCGTACCAAGCTGGGGCGGCGTAGGTGAGACGGCTGCGGATGTATGTCTTGAACACCCCGAGCTTCACCCGCAGAGGGATGCGCGGAGAGTTCAGCACTGGACGCAGTTGTGCACGGGCAGCTCTCGTTCTGTTGACGATGTCACTCACGTGGGTGGCCATCGTCAGTCTACGGTCGAGGGTGATCCCCAGGTATTTCACCGTTGGGGACCACGGGATGTCATGTCCGGTAAACCGGAGTGGTGGTGGGCGTTTGATGGCGCTGCTGATCATGATGGCCTGTGTCTTCCCGACGTTGACCGACAGCCTCCACCTGGAGAGCCATTCTGGCAAGACGTTGAGGCATTTTTGGAGTTTGGACGCGGCGTGTTTCCGTCCCATGGATGTCGCGTAGTACGCCGCGTCATCTGCGTAGAGAGCCAGGTGGGACCCCTCTTCCAGGGGGATGTCGTCGGTGAAGTGGGAGTACAGGCCTGGCGATAAGCAGCTGCCCTGCGGTACGCCCGCTGCGATGGGACGCTCGGCGGACGCGGTGCCTTCCACCACCACTCGGAATCTTCTTTCTTCTAGAAAGGAGGCGATCACCTTCACGATGCGACGGGGAGTCGTGGACGACGACAGTTTGTACAGCAGACCCGCATGCCAAACTCTATCGAACGCCTTTTCCATGTCGAGGAATACTGCGACGGTGTGCTCTCTCTTGTTGGAGGCTGCCGTCATGGCGTGGAGCATCCTCGACAGCTGCAGGGTGGTGCTGTGTGCAGCGCGGAATCCGAACTGCTCCGGGCGGGGCGTTATGCACGGCGTCAAGTGCCGCAGCAGGAGCGCCTCGAACACCTTGGACATAGTCGGGAGCAGTGTGATTGGCCGGTAGCTGTCTGGTTTTAGTGAGTTTTTCCCCGGCTTGGGCAGCATGATAACGCTGCCGGTCTTCCAGATCTTTGGGAATTTTCCCGAGCGCAGGATGCCGTTGTAGAGGCGATGAATTTATTGGCAGGTAACGGTCTATTTATAGTACAATTTTATAACGGTGTAATCACAATAAAACGAGATGATGATGGTGTGAGCGGGACGGAGATATTCTTCCCGCTCTCGCTGCTGTTGTCATGTTGTTCTCTCGCTCTTACAAACGCGCATCGCGCCTGTGCATAAAAACGCGCAGCATCAACGCGCCGTCTCCCATTTCGCCGCAGTCGCCGATGTGTTCATATGTGTTTCTTGGAGCTCGCAGCAATGAAGATTGTGAATGTGATGTGATGGTGTCCAGCAAGTGATGAAAGTGCAGTGACGTGAAGTGAAGTGCAGTGAGGCGATTAACACATATTGCAGGCCGATGGTTTGCTTCGCTTGTTTCTAATGCACGCTTTTCATTTGTTTCTATCTGCACGTGACGTCATTGCATGGTAAGGTTATGAAAGGTAAAATATACTTGTGCGACTGTGTTGAGTTTTCTTTCTTTCCCTGTCTTGAATAAATGAATGTATTTTTTGCATGTTGTTTCATTTCAACTCTTGGTATTTTGGTATGGTTTTGAGGTAATGGTAAATGGTCAAGGTAGGTATTTTCTGACTTGGTATGTGGCGCTACATGAGTTTCAGCACTTCGTCAGGAATATTATAAAAATGACAAATTTTTTGTCACCAAATGAACTGAACTTAAACATAAACAATCGACTAAACCGAATACCGTCGCTCGAACGTACAAGGTAATATCTCTGAACGATGCTCGGAATTTCCGCATAAAGTGTTGCCATAGACGATAGTCTGAAATTACATATTTTTTGTTTGTTATTATAAAATTACAATTTTAACCTCTAGGTTGCTTCGCAAACAAAAAATGCTAAAATAATGCAATTTGCTAAGTTTAATTTAACATACTAATTATGGTGAGAATATGCCAAATTAAGCATTAAAAATGCGGCAACACTGTATTACGATATTCAGTTAGAAGTCCGTTAAATCTTGCATTTTTCTCGTCAGTCAAATCCGTTGAAAGACCATTTAAGGTAATTATAAAGCGAAATAAAAATATGGCTCAAGATTAATAAAATAAAATGCAACAATCTTTAAAAAGAACCGAAATCTCTTTGGGGTCTCAGTCATTTCGGATGCAGTAGAAGTTGACGGAAGAGATCACAGCATTATTTTGCTCGAAAGGAAAAGAAATAATTTTCAATCTGTTGCCGTCAAGGTCACAAAGCATTTATTTAATACTTACGAAAAGTTTATGAAGTGGAGGACAGAAAATCGAGTGGATTCTTGTATTGGATTGTTTTATTTTCTCGCAATCGTAGTGAAAAGTATAGTGTAACACACGGCGCTAAAACAACGTTAGTTCTCTTGGTAGTTTGTGGCTAAAACCCATTAAAACTCGGTTTCTATTTACTCCCTCGCTAAAGCTCGGGAGTAAAACTACCTCGTATATAATGGGACATTTTAGCTCCTTGTATAACAATCTACTATTTCTATTCTACTATTTTTTTACTGTCATACAAAATGACAGTAAAAAAATATAATAATTTTTTTACTGTCATTTTGTTTGTCATAAAAACCATTGGCGGAATTGTGCTATTGGCTTCAGTCGCCATTCTATCAAGAAGAAGAAGAAGAAACAAGTCATGAATTTACGTAATTTTTATGAAAAAGTCTCTAGGACTAATAGGATTTGCACAGGTCAGACTGGAGGTTGGGAGTTATGATTTTAAACTACTGGCGACACAGAAACGGGAAGCTTCAACGGGCTGCTGTCATTGATTTCGCCATTACGTCGTGTATAGCTGTCTTTGTCGAACGTATTTACATTGCATATTTCGCTCTTGCTCAGTTCCAGTGTACACAGTGATTCCCAAGCTTTTATGAACATAGCAACGACTACTCATTAAAATTATGCACGACGTAAATAACTACTGTTTTTGTCCACCTAAGCTATTTTAAATTTATTAATATTTAGCTTGTTTCTTATGAAATAGTAGCAATATATAATGTAAAATGTTGGCATACACTACAGTAAACATGTAAACAATAAATAGAGGTCTATAGAAAATTCTGGAAGGTTCTGGAAATATAGGGAAAGTTCTAGAAAATACAATAGGTATCAATAGAACTTTCCAGAAACTTCTGGAATCCTGTTCTGGAACATTGTGGAAGGTTCAAGGAATAATTTCGAAAATTCCAGAAAATCTTAGTATCAAAGTGACTTGTTTGAACCAGAGAAAAACATTGATAATTGTGACTTAGCTATGTATATGCCAAATGACGAAGAAAACCAATTATTTAACGTTTTTGAAACGCAAATGGCCAGTAATGAAGTCAAAGAACGGCCTTAAATATTGTATGTTCAAACAAAGTAATGGCTCCAACGCCTTCCGATAGTCTGATCAGACTATCGGATGAAAAAATCTGACGTGTATTCCCAGCTAAAACTCAAAATATACCGATTTTATGAAAATAAAACGAAATCGATTATCATATTAATCGATTTTCAATTTTCTGCGATATTTATTTACAACAAGTATTTACAATCAATGTATAAAATACAAACTATGATATATAAAAACATCCTCAAAGCCCTCGCTGCTGTCGACAGGCAAGGTTGATTTTTAATTAATTGATTATATGTATAATTCACACATTTTTTAAATCGATTTTTATAAACGGCGCCATCTGTGCAACGAGCGAAAAAATATGAAGTAAGTTAACTAAAATAAAGAAGTCGATCAAAAGATGGCGTCATTTGTGCTTCTATAATCGAATTTTCACAAATCAATTTTTATTGAAAAGAGAATAATCGATTTTTATATAATCCTATAATCCCTAATAGAAATATTTATGGCTCCATCGTGATTAGTTAGAGATGTAAACCGGTTTGAAGAAAATTAGTTCATTTTTACACTATTCAGGAACAGCACACCAATGAAAAGGATAATAGCTCATTTTTAATTTATACAAATCACAAAAAAAATATGCTACATAAAAAGACTTTAAAATAATGCACAAACAATAGTATTATATGGCATTATCATAGAGGTACTTAATTTTTCATCCAGTCTGCAAGTAATATCCATCTAATTGTAGTTGAACGCGAGACAGTATAGTTTTAATGTGAGTAAGGTATCACTCACATTTGTTTATATTATGATTATCGAACAGAGCCATAGTTTGCAGAATATTATGTTTGTCAGTTTTGTTTCGTGAATTAATTATTGTGCATTAATCGTGAAAATAATGTCTGAAAATATCCATCCATCCAACCTACAAAACCCGTTTTTAGAGCTACTGTCAGTCATAGATGGTATCTGCACATCAACTTTAGTACAATGCAAAATATCCAAGCTGCCAAGTGACCTTTTCTAATGAAAATCACTGATAAATGTTGATGATGCCAACAGAAACTTCTACGCAGAGTTAAAATAGAACCACAGTCTATGTAGCTCACAGTCAGCCTACGGACACGTCTAGACAGAGCAATCGTGCGGGGCTTGCGGGGTGAGAGAGAGTCGGTCTGCCATACACTCGCTTGGGACACAATGCAGCAATGACGAATGCTTATACAAAGCTGCATTTCGCGTGACTTCAAACGCGATAGACCACTGTATGTTTTTTACGCTGTGATAGAACTATGTGACTTGGTAAGTAACCTAGATAATGGGCTTGAGTTTTAAAAAATACAAACTACTTTGAAAAAGATCTTACTAATAGTTACATCCCTTTTTTTATCCTCCCCCTTATTTAAAGCCGGTCATTAGGTGGCTTTTCCGATTGGAAAGGACGATTCTATTTCGTTAATGTTGTTAGTCGCAGAATTCATATGCACGATTGTGTATCGATCGACTGCCTCATTCCAAATGGAAGTCTGAAATGAGAAAATAGGAGCCATCCTATTCAATCGGTTTGTCTACCCGATCGGACGCAACTGAGCAGGTCTGAATAACCCCATATCTATCAACGCATCAAAAAGTGAGACCAAGCTATCATTGTTTTTGTTTTTTGGGGTATCTATCTACGATATTATCAAATGTCAATGTAACACATAAAATATATAAACAAACGAAACATCGACTAAACTGGATATTTATATAGCAATGGTTTACTCAGCACATCACTACTATTCATTGTCCATGAAATAAAAGTTAATTTGTCTATGCTCCATCCAACTGCACAGTTGTCTTTTGAGGTTGAGTAGCGTTTTTAGCATTATTCGTTCTAATAGTACGCCTACAAAGGTGATGGAAAGGAAATTTATCTAAAATGAAGTCCGTAGTGGCTTACGTGCGCAGTCTTTTAGGTTGGTGTGACGAACGTCCAGCTATCAAAACTAGCTTCAAACGCGACAGGTATGACATTTCATGTTTACAACACTAGTTATGGCGGCAACGGCAAAGTCGGTGTATAATCTTTTTGCAGGCGTTGACGCAGTGAGAAAATATGTTTTCGGTGCCGCTGAGGCTAGCGGCTAAGTTCTGGAAGTGAGCAATACTTCTGTGTACACATCAACATGTTATTTCTGTCTATTTACGCCGGTTGTTTGTTTTTAGAGCCGAAGATGATTTTTCCTCCGACGATGATAGCCCAGCCCTCAAGAAGCTCAAACACTTGAAGAGGACAAGCTTCCCCGACGTAATGTCCTCTAATGGTAATTATAAATTAGTGAAGGAATCTTGTTAGTATAATTTGATATTATGGTGAAATCTTAACTGTGGGCCTGTTTATCATCTTGTCATCCAGAAACATGCTCTAGCTGTGCACACATATTGTTATAACACTTAGTTATTGGTTGTTGTGAAAAATTTAATGGAAAATGTATCTGTACTATTGTACAATTGCACTGAATTGTTCTGTATTATTGTATTGTGAAAATATGAAATTTGTTATTACATATTGTAGGGGTCTACTCCCTACTGTTTCCTTGTATGAGTAGTGGACTGTAGTTTACTGGATTGAAGTTGTTAGATAAATACAGTTTAACATTAAATAATTAAATTAACTAAACACACATGCACTACATGTAAGACAATTCAAAGAAGAAGCTGAAGAACCAAGTACATTTTTAAAAACTATACAAAATGTTTGTGTTGCCACCATATTGCCGCCTCAAAATACAAAAATTATGAAATTATATTATAAGTAGAATTAAACCTAGTCGACATTAGTAATACACTGAGCATAACTATGTGCACTTATTAATCACATTCAATTGGTATAACATAGACATGTGTGATATATCTTTCTAGGGTCGAAGGACCAAATGTAGGGGACTATCCCTACTGTTTCCTTGCGTGAGTAGTGGACTAGTTTACCGGATTGAAGTTGTTAGATAAATACAGTTTACCATTAATACTTTAATATATTAATTATACATATTAACTACAAATACAAAGTTCATACCCTTATTGTTATTCAGTGTGATCAAGTAATATACATCCACACAATCTTTTTAATATTAGTGGGAAATTGTAATTACGAGACTAAATAACACCAAAATGGGCTATGATTACCAAAATCTTAACTGAAAATTTGTATAGGAACTTCCTCAAGAACCCTCTAGTCTTTACCAGAGTTTTAAGTAAGACTCAATGAAAACACAGAAAATACTTAAACTTCTTTGTTAATAAACATTTCGGTTAATTACTGTAATTACCGTGATTTGAGTAGGTGAGTAGTTGTGTGTGAAGTTTGGTTATTAACTACACTAGTTAGACGCCTGGCTTATCTGGCTTCCATAGTACAAGCTCTGCATAGGGGGTCAGATGTGTGTGTGAGGAATGTCCCAGAATATTTATTTATTTTATTTACTTTGTCAGTTTTTGGCACATGTACGGATCTAGTATCTAATCAATCTTTATCTTCTTTAGATAGTTATAAAATGAAATCGCTTCTGCTGTCTGTTCGCTTACATCTTTTAAACTACGCAACGGATTTTAATGCAGTTCTCAGCAATCATCATCTCAGCCGCAGGACGTCCACTGCTGGACATAGGCCATAATGATCTCCAATAGGACTGGTCTTGGGCGGCCTGCGTCCAGCGTTTTCCAACGACCTTTAGGTCGTCTGTTCTCAGCCATAGGTAGAATGATCCAAGAGAAAGGTTTATATGTATAATACATGCATATTATATTACAGAAAGGCCGATAAAGATTTGTAATGTGATGTAACAAATATATTTTTGTGCACTTACATTATTGCACCGGTTGCTACTTTTTTTCTCCTTTTCTGCACCATGACAATCTGTCCTAGAACAAAAAGCCACTGTGTCGGCCAACTTTCAGTCTGTTTAGTGTTTATTTATTCATTATTATGAGAGGGCTTCTGTTGATGTAGTGTGTAGTGTATAATATGATGAGTATATTTTTGGCAATTTTAGTGGTTCCTAAAAGTTTTTATTAATTCTTAGTCAGTCTGTGGCACCAAGCTCCCAAGTGGATGGTCAATTTTGATTCTGTTTAATTTTTAGAAGGCTGTCTAAATGAAATGGTTTTACATTTGCTTTATTTAATGAAAATCAGATGACTTGTATTCAAGAAATTCAGTTTTTAAATAGCTGTAGGCTGTGTATTGGAACTTACCCACTAATAAGGATAAAGGCTTTTGATTTAGTCCAGAATTTGTGGAGGGGGGTGGTGACATACTGGTTTTTTAGCCCAACTCAGTTGCAGTCCGGATTGAGTAGTCTACTGAATAATCCTATTCAATAGCTCCTATATTCTTATTTCAGACTTCCATTTGGCATAAGGCAGTCTATCAGTACACAATCACAGCAAATGAATTCTTCAACTAATACAGGATCGGCCTAAATTTAACGAAATAAAATCGTCCTTTCCAAATGAGTCTGAATAATTAGGATTAATCAGGATATTATAAAAAGTAGAAAGTAAAATTTCATTTAATATTTTAAAACGCTAACTAAAACTTCAGTTGAACACAATATTAGTTTACTATTAAAAATAAAACATCTCATAGCAGACAGTATGAACAATAAAATTATAATTGAACGTTTCCTTTTCACAGATTGGGAACAAGCTGAAAAGTCACCTAAAAATGTACGCTACGTACCTATACAAATAGATGACGATCATCCAAGCACATCTACCCCCAATTTGGTTTCGGGGAAATTTGGCAGCCGCGTGAGGAATATACCCATCAAGCTCATAGGTGTGACCGAGAATGGAGGAAGTACACCCTCTAGGAAACCAAGGGTGCACACGCCTGTGCGACCAGTCATTCATGCCGTTGTGGATGATGAAGATGATGAGGTATGTAAACCAAACAACGGTTTCTTGCTGCAGTTGGTAGCCACTGAACCATGTAGTGAGGTAAAGATACTAAAGGTAGTAATATTTTTCAGGTCACATGGATAGAGAATCAACAAGAAAACTCAAGGAAACCATCGAAAGTTTACATAAATTTAGAGGATGAAGACAATGATCAAAACTATAATGATCAGCAAGAAGATGACGTAATATTCATCAAGAAAGTTAAAGTGCCCGCATCCAAACCTTACAAATACTTTATCTCTAAGAATAGCCATGATGTAACAGATTTTAGGGAAGAAGACCCTGTTAAGTACAGGCTAAGCCGGAATAATGAAAGGAATTCATCAATTCTATCGCCAAAAATTTTCAATAAATTCAAAGCACCAGTTGGTATCACTAAGACATACAAAAAACCACCTACACCTGTACCAAGATGGATGCAGACATCAAAATCTTCGAATCTTTCAGCGACAAGAAATAGGTTATTGGGTCTAAATGGAGATAATGCCAGAACAACCCTCACCAAAGTTTTTAATTTAGAGGAAAAGAGAAATTATCAGGAACTGATTAGGCGAGTGGCCAGTAGTATGAAATCAGTGTCATTTGGGAAACCAGGGGAGGTCATCAATATAGCTGAGGATGCCGCATCCTTCCGAATGACACAGAGGGCGCAGAAAAAGTCATTGAATGAAATCAAATTATTAGAGCATGGTTTAAATGCTGAGAAAAATAATGAAATCACAACTGAATACGATCCAATAACGGTGGCGTCGATAAACTCTTCTGATTCAGAAATAGAAATAGTTCCATCTGAGTCGTCCTCATCTTCTGCCAGGATCGATCCGATAAACACACTGAAGGATTCTTATAAAGACAGAGCGGTCACTTCGGAAGATTGGCTAGCAAAACTAAATACTAAGTATAAAAAGAAAAGGCAAGACACGCAGGAAAAACTGAAGGATGCGCGTCGGGAGTCTGATATCATATCAAAAGTAAATAGTGAACAAAAGATTGCACAATTAGAACAAAAACTGAAGTATGAGTTGAGTATACCGGAGTGTCTGTTTGAGGAGCCGCAGCCGACGGTTGAGTTGCCAGCGTTGACGCCGGAGCAAGAAAAGTTAGCGGCCAGGGCTCTGGGGCCTGGCCCTCCCGGACAATTATTGGTGGAGAAATTTAATTTAAGGATACATAGGTAAGGCTCTGATTCAAAACTGATATAATTTAATGGAAAATACCCAAAAACTTAAATGCATATTGAGTAAAAGCATATTGCTTCTTCTGGGTTTGAAAATGTGTCTGTCATTTTGTCTCCATCTCTTGAAGACAGTAAAGGAAAATATGGTGAGGAAACCCGAGCACAGTGGTAGGGTCCTTTGTAGTAGGTACCTGCCTAGATTACCTTCATTAGTAGATAGATGGTTGTTGCAGGCATTTAGTAGAAGTAAGAGTTTGTTTCCCTCTCGGTCAAATCATCACTATGTTTTCACCTTCCAGGCGGGACATTCAAACCTTGGCAGGCCTCAACTGGCTGAACGACGAGGTGATCAACTTCTACATGAACCTGCTGATGCAAAGGAGTGAGGAACGCAAGGACCTGCCCAAAGTGTATGCGACCAATACATTCTTCTACCCTAAGTTGATGCAGAGCGGACAGGCTGGCTTGCGGCGGTGGACTAGGAAGGTAAACGGAGTAGAATTTAAGCATAAAAGAAACAATTTAAGCTACTAAGTTTAAAAATACTCATAAATAATGATCCATTGAGTTTGTGAATGTATAGTATTTCGATCAAAATGTTTAGAACAGATTATTTTTTTCACATTTTTAGAGTCGGTCCCATAGTAAAAGTTGTCCGTATCGATGAGTTCTTTCAATTCTGAAATTAAAACCAAATTAAAATGTATATGTGTCGTGGGTGATCATAATAGCAAGCGTTAATTCTATATTTAATTCTATTAATAATAATACAATGCAGGTGGACATATTCGCGTACGACCTGATGGTGATCCCGGTGCACCTGGGCGTGCACTGGTGCGTGAGCGTGGTGGACTTCCGGGCCCGGCGGCTGCAGTACCTCGACAGCATGGGCGGCGCCAACGCGCCCTGCCTGGCCGCGCTCTCGCAGTACCTGCAGGACGAGCACCGCGACAAGAAGGGCCAGCCCTTCGACCAGCGGGGCTGGAAGGCCGAGTGCTTAAAGGTGACCCAACATACATTTTCCTAGACAGACCTGTCTAAGAAAAGACCTGTGAAGAAAGTATTGTTTGGAAACAAGTTTACTTTATGCGACCCTCTGCCTAATATGAATGTCACCGAGCACTTCGTTCCGAAACCCAGTATCTATGTTTATTTATTTTTTTACTACTAGGTGGCAAACAAGCTCACGGCCCACCTGACGGTAAGCGGTTACCGTAGCCTATAGACGCTCATAACACCACCGGCAAAGAAAATACAATATTATATTTTCCCTGTCAGGGGTATCACTCACGCGTTGCCAACCTTGAGACATGAAGTTGTTAAGTCTCCTGTGCCTGTAATTTCACCGGCTCCCATACCCTCCTAACTGAAACACAGTAATACAAGTGCATTACTATTTCACGGCGGAATTAGATATGGTGGTAGTACTTCCCCGGGCGAACTCTGCACTAAGAGTTCTACTACCTAATAAAGGTATTATATATCACATACCAATATACAGGATGATTTTAAACTCGTTGGTATTATTATTATTATTGATTCGATTCCTGAAGTATAAAACTGATCTGAATAACTACCGCCCTACTGCCTTCTTACCAACAGCTTCCGAAATATTCGAAAAAGCCATGTGTAATCGGGTATATGCGTTTTGCGAAAAATACCATATATATTTAATGACTGCCACAACCGCTCCACTATCTTGGCCGTTTATAAATATATTCAGAAAGCCCACGATAAAATTGTCAAAAAGGACGGTAGGACATCTTCTTGATATGAGAAAAGCATATGACAAAGTACGATTTGACATATTATTAATTAAATAAACTTAATAGTATAGGACTCCGCGGAAAATGCTATGATTCTATATGTTATTTGAAACATAGGGAACAAATAGTCGAAATTGAACACTACAATAACAGCAAAAATTAAATAGAATTAATTAGATCTGACAGCAGACAAATCACCGCATCGATCCCGCAAAGAAGTGTGATAGGATGTTTCTTGTTTACAAATGACCTTCCCAATAGTATAAATGAGCCATATGTCCTGTTTGCGGATGACATTTCTATACTGACCTCTTTCGATAATAACACTAATTTAAATTTAAATAATAAACTAAAATCCATACTAGATTCTGTAATACATTGGATGTCTATACACAACTTAGTAATCAACTTCAATAAAACTAAAATAATTTCATTCCACACTCGCCAAAAAATACCAATAAATATAAACTTTAACTTTAAAAATAATAAATTAGAAGTAGTTGACAAATTTAAACTAGGCCTAAACATCTATACTTACATGAACTGGAAGTCGCACATTCAGAAAGTAAGAGTAAAAATATCTAAATTTTCATACGCCCTCCGCGAGATCAAAAAAACTACAGACCAAAAAACTGCGATTTTAACGTACTATGCATACGCCTATGTGTGGCTCAAATACGGTGTCATCTTATGGGGCAACAGCTCAGACGCGCCCACGTTGTTTACCTTACAAAAGAAACTAATCAGAATATTAGTAAATATCGAACCCCACTTCCAGGAACTAAAGATTTTACCCCTTCCCTGTCTCTATATATTTAAACTCTGTAAATTCGAGCTTAAGTATCCAGAATACTTAAAAAAAAGAGAAGATATCCAAACAAAAAATATTTTAAGACACAAAAATAGACTAAACTTACCATCATCGCGACTAAAATGCACTCTAATAGTACCCTTGTCATGGCTATAAAAATATACAACAAATTACCCGACATAATAAAGAATTTAAATAAATATAATATTTTTATAAATAAATTGAAGCTTTTCCTTATAAGCAAATGCTACTATAGTATAAGTGAATATTTAAATGATAAATTATAAGTAAATTCTATTATTATTCTATTATTTGGCCTTCACGATACAGGCTTGTTGCCTAGTGTGAAGACCACTGATACATTATATTATTATATTTAACTCTCCCAGCGCTTAGCATAATGTAGCCATAGCATAATGTAGCCATAGAATATTGTAACAATAGCACATACAAATTAGTTCAATTCTTAAGTTAAAATGTTACCCGCTGCAAAATAAACATTTTTGTATTTTTTTTTTTTTGTATATATTATTCTGCTATTTTACGTAATATCAGAATTATTCCCATCGATAAAGTTTTTCCTATTATTGAGTACTACTGAAAGTACCGAAGACTTCAAAATCATCCCGTAATAAAAATCTAAATTTTCAGGATATACCACAACAAATGAACGGTAGCGACTGCGGCATGTTCGCGTGCACGTTCGCGGAGTTCTCGTCGCGCGACGCGCCCTACACGTTCACGCAGGCGCACATGCCCTACTTGAGGCGCAAGGCCGCTCTCGAGATACTCACCGGGAAACTGATGCTCTAAACTACACTGACACTCGATCAAATTACGGCATTATCAACTTTAACATGTTTGGAATAAGAATGAAGCGCCTCATCATATTAAAATTCATGCTGTTTTAATTGTGAGTACCACTATGAACTGTGGTGAGTCGGGCCCGGCCAGACAGAAATCAGCTTAAATGACTTTGAGATAAGAACGAATTTTATACACGTCTTCTCTCTAATGCGGCTACCTTGAAGACATTCTGTGAAGTGTTTTATTGTATGTGCGTTTTATAAACTGTGACAGTCTGGAGGACAAATGATAATCGACCTTAGTAGCGATATAATAAGGCTTAGCTCAACTGTCAAAATTGAACAATGTGGTTTTATATTTACCTAACCGATGTCCTTTCAATATGATAAGTTATTTTTAAGGTGTAAATAATTATACTTTTTGACGTTTCGGAATGCTAAGGAAAAATAAACCGTATGGCGTCGGTATAAAGTTCATTGAAATCTATGGTTAATAGTATGCTTTATGAGACAAAGACTATTAGTCTTTGACATTCTTAAACGTCAATTAGTATTTCTTATAAGGACCTTCATGTTCTAGTGAATAATACTTCCAAGTGAATAACAGTTTCCTCTATAGTTAATTTAATTTAATTGTTTCTAAGGCAAGTAAGATGCAAATATTTTGTCATTTCATATATTTAAGTCACATAACGCAGTACCGTGACCGACAGACAGACAATACACAGCCGAAACCGGTGGATCTAGATTTGACTTGAGTACCCTAGGAGGGGTTCTTTTAATTCCATTTTTAAGGGGGTAAAATAGGGGAAAAACCGCGGGACGGAAAGTTAGTAAGATATAAGAAGGTATCTACTCACTATGCATTCTACACTTTTTGTGAATAAGGAGTCAACTGACTTGTTCTCTATACATAGAATGTATGTTGCGCAGGTATTTAAAAACGTATGTAATTGTATATTTCTAATAAATCTTATTTTTTTGCCAACTTTAATTCTGATGCAAGAAAAACTGTCGACTGCCACACACAAAAATAATTTCTGATATTTAACTAATTATTTTTAAAATTATATCAAAAAATTACTCTCAAGTACCGTATAGGTAATCAAATGAATCTATTTTACGTACTATTTGATTATGAAACGAACATTTCAAAATCCATGACATAAAGACGGACAAATGTCTATTGAACAAAGGCTATTTATAATGATTTTGTGATAATTTATGTTGAGAGTGTGATTTTTATTTGTATTGTATACAAGATGTGTGGACGCGTCTTTACAGGGGTGTATTTAGATGTAGATATAAAATTATTAAGGAATACGAATGTAGGGTAAGTCGATGCATCCTTTGAAGATTTTGTATGTTCTCAGAATGGAAATAGTCCTTTCGTTTTATTATATGAGCATTGTGGCGATAAACAAATTCAGAATTGAGCGCCTTAATTACTCTCTTGTAAATCTATGTGGTATCAACTTATTCATTCCTTTTGAGTTTGTAAGTAGCTTATGATATTTGTTAGATTTGAACGAAAATTGTTAAATCTGAAATAGTTTTTCGTTTTAGTCGTAGATAGATTAACGGTTGTATACCATACATTTCGTACGTCTTTATGCCACGGAAATTCATTTAATAGATAGTCTTAGCCCTAAGTACCTCTCTGTATTGTAAAAATTATATATAAGTGATATAACTTAAAAATTCACATAATTATAATAGGTATAACAATGATCGTTTCCAACCTGGCACAGGGGTGTTCTGAAGTTTTCTAAGTGATGAAATAAATAAATAAAAGAAATATGAATTTTTCTGCTATTTTTATTCAGTTCAAATTGCACTAAAATTAAGTTTCAAAATACATCACAAATACAATTTCAGTCTGTATTGACACGTAACAATCGTAGCTTCCCACCTTCAAGCAGCGCGACTCCCGTGTCGTTGGTGCCGCCGCAATAATGAAAAGACGAAAACACTGACACTAAACGACCTCGCAGTTGATACTAGATAAAAAAAATCAAAACACTTGAAAATTATGTCTGTATAGAAATTGAAGATACATACATGGCTTCCTCAAAGGATCGCGACTAAATATTTTAGAAATAAAAGTGTGGCGCTTCCTGGCAGGGCCACCATCACGGATTTGAATTCTTAGTTTGTTGCAAATTTGTCGCCAAATATCAAATTTTCGGGGTTATCTAGACCAGTTCGGTTGCGGTCTCGATCGGGTAGATTGGCTCCTATTTTCTTATTTCAGACTTCCATTTGGAATGAGGCAGTCGATCGGTACACGATCGCTGCAAATTAATTCTGCTATGTAAATTTATTGAAATAAATTTGTAACCGAATGGGTCTGAATAAGGGGGTTTGTCGGTCCTCGGTTCAAAGGTCATAAGGGTTTAAGTGCCAAATCATGAGGCACGTTCTGGCAGAGCTACCTATGTATCTCAAGAACTAGAACACCTAATGAACATTTGTTTTCTCCCAGAAATAGTCGTTAATTCACCATCAGATTTTGTCGATCCCTGATTCAAAAGATATAAGGTGGGTAATCTGATATTTGGCGACAAATTAGCGATAGACTCTGAATTCAAATGCGTAATGGTGGCAGAAAGGGTTACACAATTATTATTTTTATTACGCGATTATTGCTCAGTGGTAGTGACGTCGGACGCCGCGGCGAAGGTCGTGGGTTTGAATCCTACAGTGAGCTTGAGCTTTCGGTGAAAGAAAACATCGTGAGGAAACCATAGCACGTTGGTAGGGTACTTTGTAGTACCCGCCTGGCTGGCTACCACCCTCAAGCTGAAAATCTGTCGCCAAACACCTATAGGTGTGTTCCGGCAGCTATACTTGAGAGCCAGATCCTTTTAGGCTTTGTGTGCTTACCACCTTCGGCCACATCATCATCTACCATTGTGAGATTGCGGTCAAACATAAGCCTATACAAAGTAAAAAAAAAAAGAAAAACCCTACCAGGAAGGGTAACACTAAATAGTGTCTTGGATAGGCTAAAACTTTAATCTATCTATACAAATAAGACTGAAAGAACCGCTGAAAAAAGAAACCTAATCTCAGCGGGTGGAATTTTCTAACGTTTGTGTTTCATTACAAACCTAGACGTTATTTTCTGACCAAGCAAAATATCACTGGCCTCAACCTCAGTATATGTCTATCTTATTCCACTATGTAATTATTATTATTATTTTTTTTTTTTAATAAATGCGAGTTTATAGTCACCATGAACCCGTTCTGGTGCATCTCATGCGCCCTGACGACGTGCGACAGTTGGTTGGCGACCAGGAACCGGTCCAGCGCGCTCTGGTCGAACACGTGGCCGGTGCCGCGCTTCGCGTTGAACGCGAACCCTTCGTTGGCAGCCAACTCTAGTGCTAGAGTTGCTGTCAGTTTGTTTGGCCTGAAGAAGTGGAAATAATCGTTGGTTTTTGTTTCATCTCAATCTAACCATGGTAAGTTATGATTGAGCAAAATCAACTAGGTAATCAAAATTATGAATTTAAAGCACACATAAGTAAGTGTTTCAGTATATTTTATTAAGACCATTTTAAATAAAGAAATTTAAAAAATTAACCACAACTTTACAAAAAGGGGAGGGAGATAAGATACTTACCCTAATAGTTCCTACGATTTTATTGATTAACTTTGTTAGCGTCATAGATATAGTAAGTAGGTAATAATAATACAAAATTTCAGCTGAAAAAACTACAAAATGTTATAAACACAATACCAACTTAACAGGATCATTCCAAAGCAGTTCCCAGGCGATGGAGCTCTGTTCCGCCGGCCGAGGCAGTGGCACCGGCACTTTATCTATAGCAGAGATCAGTGGACAAACCCACGGAGGTGGAATACCGCCGTGACAACAAAATACCTGAGGATTAATTATAAAGCTTCATTTATATTTGGTTACCCTGTATTCGAATTGGTATCCGGTAACCAGCGTGCAGTAAGAACTGAGTTTAAACTGAGAAGACACTCATGTAGGGCAATTTTTTGTGGATCTTTCTTTCTTAATTAAGTTTAGGTAGCGTAACCTAGGAAGCTGCCAGTGTAAATGATGCGTAGGGGTATTTAATTCTCCGATGTACCAGACTCTACTAGAGGTGTATGAGAGAAAACAAAGCTATGCATTCCTGGTACCTTATCATCAATGACAGCTGCCAGTGGTAACGCGTCGAATACATTGTTGATCGCGTTCCATATTTTATTACCCTCAGTTTCGCCATATTTGCCGACACACTCACTGTGGAATATTAGAAAAATTATACTTAGAAGACTTTTTGCGGAATCACTGAGTCTTTCTGTAAAATTCATCGGAGGTAGAAAAATATTTACCAATAGAACTGCGTCGAATTAACGTCTCCGCATCACTTATTATTTACTAGCTTCCGCCCCGCGGTTTCACCCGCGTTCCCTAGCGATCTTATGTTTTCCCGGGATAAAAAGTAACCTATATATAGCCTTCCTCGATAAAAGGGCTATTTTTTTACTTTTGTATTTGACCACAATATCATTATGGTAAGTGATGATGTGGCCGAAGGTGGTAAGCACATAAAGCCTAGAAGTATCTGGCTCACAAGTGCAGCTGCCGGAACACACCAATAGGTGTTTGGCGCCAGATTTTCAACTTGAGGGTATAACAAAGTATCCTACCACCGCGCTATGGTTTCCTCACGATGTTTCCCTTCACCGAAAGCTCAAGCTCACTGTAGGATTCGAACCCAGCTGCGGCGGCGTCCGACGTCGACGATTTTTCAAATCGAACCAGCAGTTCCTGAGATTAGCGCGTTCAAACAAACAAACAAACAAACTCTTCAGCTTTATAATATTAGTATAGATTATTATAGTGGAGTGTGTAACTATTATGTAGAGTTGTGTAGCGGAGTGAGCTTGCGGATTGTGGAAGTTTTACAAAATTAAGAGGGTTACTATCGCTTGCAATAAAGGAGTCTATCGAACTCCACCCTAAGATAACTGTTCTGACTTTACCTTACGTTTATCTATATTGTTTTTAAAATCCTGAAAAATATTATTAGGTGAGTTATTATCGGTCCAGCAATCCATCCTAACACTCTCTTGCAAGTAAGGAACTACATTCCTAGCACACTTTTTTTCTTGGTGAAGTAGTGGATCTCACATCCATTGATTTTTCTGAACGATAACTGGAAAACTTTAGGTGAATAAGTTTTTCTAGGCAATCGGGCTATATCCTCGACCTCGTCAACTCCTGGAGTAGATATGTCGATAGCGAAACGTAACCCTTAAAACGATTAAATAAGTAGGTAGTTAGGTAGGTAGTTACTTGTAGAAGGTGAACATCTTCTGTATGTCCCGGGTCTCGTGGTTGCCGCGCACCATGAGCACGGCGGCCGGCCGCTGCAGCTTGGCGGCCAGCAGGTAGGCCATCAGCTCGGCGCCGTGCGCGCCGCGGTCCACGTAGTCGCCCAGGAACAGCAGCCGCGCCGGCCCCAGCGCCGCGCCCCACGGCCACAGCGCCTCCTCGATCGACAGCAGCGCCGACAGGTTGCCGTGCAGGTCCCCTGACAGTGACAACATCTCGACACTCTCGACGTGTCAACGATCTAACGAACATTTCCGGTTCAATACTTCGACGTACCTACCTAGAACTCGGCCACCTTTATAGTCGTTGCAGCTTACTTACTTTCCTTCATGATGTTTCCGTTGAAAATCCAGTTAAAGACGTAGATGGACGAGCTTCAGTTGTCACTTGCCCGACCTATCGAGAGTAAATCGTAAATACGAACCTACAGCATACACAGGCGAAGTGAGCCGCAGTAACCTCGGTTCATTAGCACAGATCGGTCTGACGGCCTCTGCCAGCTTGAGTAGTAAAACTCCTAGCGCCGCCTCCTCGGCCGGAGCGGCCCACGACCACGCCGCCTTAGCTACTGTCGAACCGCCGCCTGAAGTACGTCTCTGCATCCATTCCATCAATATCCTTTTTTATATATTTGCACCAATAAACACATGATACTCTAACTACGAACGATGTCCGGCTTTTGGAGGATATTTACATCACTATGAGAGATCCGTATCGGGCTTCAAGTCAGTTTTACTGGAAAGCTGTCCCGCTTTGACCATATATAAACGCCTATTGAGAGCCAAAAGTGGAACTTGAATACCCAGAAAGATTATAACACTTTCGCCTTAAAGGTCGAGAGTTAGGCGACACAGGGACGAATGTGAGTTCCACTCGTTTGCTTTACGAAACAATATGTTGTGTTCATATGTCAACAACTAACAGTGGAAATTCTCTCGGCATAAAAATAAATTAAAATAGTTTATTACAAAATTATCAAATTCATATACTACTCAGTCTCTCTAAGACTGTGCTTGGAAAAGAACTACGTCTTACACTTGGTGACTTCTCAATGGATGAAGCGAAGTAATGAACGGCTGCCAAAGCCTCTACTGGTGATGCAGTCGGTCCCAACACGTCGATCGAGTTGGCCGTAGTGGTGATCAGCTTTGCTGTCGACGGACTAACTGCATCCTCTGCATTTAAAGTTTATTTATTCATGAATGGAAGCGTACTTTGTGAACTATATACTAGTAGGCAGGTACATGTGTACTTATCACTGAAGATATTTGAGTTTTAGCGTCGCATTTGTCCCATAGATTGACAACTAATAGTGAGTCAGTTGCATACGAGTAAGTACATACGGCGACTCTTCAGCAGTGGGTCCCGCGATAATCACCTACCACATAGCTTTTGCAAAGATGTGCTCGAGTCTGCTAAATCTTTACTGCGTTTCATAATATGTTCACCCGGGGGGTAGCCGGTAGAAGGCCACATCTTAATTAAATACAATTTGTTTCGAAACGAGAAATCGCAAAGATTTGCAAATTCTTTTCTACAGAAACAACCATCTGTTAAATTTTTTGAATAAAATATTGATTAGGTAGTTATAATTGATCGTAACAATCATGTCAACGAGAGGGTACCAGACCAGAGAAGTGGTTGAGCTCGAGCATTTCATTGGGCGGCTTCCTGCGCAGGCGCACGGTGTAGACGGCGACGCTGTAGTCGGGGTGCGGCGGCGGCGGCGCGCGCCTGGCCGCCCCGGCCGACGTGCGCGCGCCCACGCTCGACCCCGCCGGCGCCGCCGCGCTGCCCCCGCCACCCCCTCCACCGCCACCACTGACTGGTTGGTATCAACGATTCAATTACTCGTCTGCTAGACAATCCGACCGTCCATCTCGGGGCAGGCGCGGATACGAGGGAGGGGGAACAATTGCCCCCCCCCTGACGCACTTTTATTTAATAAATTCAAATTTAACAGTATTTCTCGACAGCGACTACGCTATTGGTTTCTATATTTTGTAGAACAGTTTTCTGAAAGATGAGTTATGCTCAAAACTGCCCCTCCCTGAGCAAAATCCTGGATTTCAAGGGTTCGAGGGGTACGGTGCACCCGGACGCAGAGTCCTCAAGCCGACGGCCATAAATTTCGATAAGTAGCTCTAGGTTCCACACGCGGCGGGCACGTCATAGATATTGTTTTACTAAAGACGCCGCATTTCGGCACGTGTCATACCGTTCGCGATGTGCAAGTTAATTTCTCTCTTTTTACTACATAGGTACCTACCTAAGAATTTAAATTCATTCAACACGTGCGCGGCAAAATTTCCAGTTCAAAGTGCGCACCCCAGCGCCGAATATCTGCGCGCCTGTCTCGGGTATCTACTAAAGATGTTTACGCAAATGGGTAGGTCATAATATGAATTGTACAAATATCCTTGGTAATTTTAAATCAACTGATGAAATAATAGACTGGACTTACTATTTACCATCGGCAACTTCGATGTAGTTGGCGTGTTAGTTTGAACAACCTCCCGTTCACGTTCACTGGGAAATATAATAGCATACACATTATGGTATACACCATATGACAGAACATGGCAAATATAAGTAGGTACTTATGTAGTGTGGTTAATTAGGTAGGATACATACTGGCTTTTATATGCTGTCATTTAAATAGAAAATACTCTAATTCTTAATAGGAATCTTACTGCAAATCCAGGAGATATGCCGTGGTACTTCGTGGCGATCTCAACAAAGAACTGGTACCTCGAAGTCGCAGTTCTCCGACTGCACGGAGGAATTCAGCTAATGGTAGTTGGGAATTTGGTTGCATGCCTAGCTGTCTGAAAATATGTCAGTATTCAATAAAAATCCATGACATAGATGTGCCTGGTGTTGGTGCGAGAAAAGGATATTGAGCTCACAAAAATTTGCGGGCACCCAGATTAATATTATGGATGTAAGAATTATTTTTCACCACACGTGAGAGTAGTTTCTTCATTGTAACCATTTCTTTCTAAGCTTTTATGAGTCAAACGTAATAGGACAGCACTTTTATTTATTTGATATACTTATATGAAGTTTAATCGAGTATTGTATGGGCACAAACATTTGCGTACAGACTATACCTTAGGCAAACATCAGCATCTCTAGCCACGCTGAGCGCATCGACAGGCAGCTGCCTCGCTGCTCGGGCGGCGGCCACCAACTCTTTAAACTCTACATACTCCAGCTTCAAATCACGGTTGCTGTCGAAATATCTACATCCACAAAATACCATCAATTTTAGCTCCTTTTCTACAGTATGTTATTGTTAACCTGGATAATAAGATGGAAGTGCAAGTGGGTAACAATGCAAGCGATTAGACGGAAGACCACGGCTATGTCCAATGGTTAGACGATTTAGACCAAAAGATCGGATAGGTTAGTTTCTAGGTATGAATGGCGTGAGAGAGAGGAGAGGCTTATCCTAGAGGTAGATCAGGCAAGCCTAATTTATAACGGTTGTAAAGAATCTAATACCCAAGTTATAGCCTCATTATTGTATTTCTTATCTACTCTCTTACCTCTACTATGATAGTCGAATCAAGAAATGAAACATACATTCAGTACCAGAGTAATAACTGTAACCCTACTTCAATTTTAAATTTGCCTTCACAAAGATTTAAGGACCGTATTAAAGCTGTTTTAATTGAAAAATCTTACTATACTGTGAATGATTATTTAAAAGACGATAATGCTTGGTAGATTTGTTACTTTTTGTGTAATATATTATCATTATTTTTTTATATTGTTATTATGATACACTTTTTTGCCCTATAAACATGTGAATGGTAACAGTGATAACATATTGTGTGATCTTATTCATATTTCGAGAAATTGTTTTTCTTTTTAGCAAGCTTAAGGTAGTCATGCTCACTTTGAGGTCTTTGCTTGCGGCGGCGTCGTGTGGCGGGTCGCTCACTTCCCTACAATATGTGCGAGGAGGGCGATGGCTGCCACCTGCGTCATACTTGTGAACAGGTGCTGCTTGTGGGGGCTGGTCTACTTAAATTTGCTATCTATTTATTAACTAAGTCACTCATCATTTTGTTTCTTTTTTTTTGTTATAACACACATATATTGTCAGTGAGACTAGATAAATAATTTAATGTAATAAATCTGAGTTGGTTTTGAAAAGAGTAATTGCTGAGTTTCTTGCCGGCTCTTCTCAGTAAAAGCAACCTTCCGAACCGAGCGTTAGAGTCAGACTATTCATAAGTGCTTGTGAAGGCCTATTTGAATAAAAAATATTTTAATTTTCATAAGTAATACCTAATTACCTGAACATATATCTGCACCGTATCTCAGCTGGAATGCCGCTGTGTTGGGTTGAAGGTTCTAATGCTGCATTCCACAACAACATTTCCAGAAACGAGAGGCCTCCACGACCAGACACGTCTGCTGCTCTGGGTATCAGAAGTATAATATTTAGTCATGGAATTAGTACTTGACGAGGATGGAATCTGGAGAAAGTTGGGTAAAGGATGAACCATAGTCAACGTTTATCGTAAGACCTGCATTATTACCTGAAAAGACTAGTGCATTGCGTTCTCTGCCAACCAAGATCCAGCATGAACTGTGTAAACACGTGTAAACTCATGTACATGGCTGGAAACACCATCACCAGGAACTCTCGGTAAAAGCGGATCTGATCTGGAAATTAGTCAGATATCAAACATTTCGCTGGTATGGAGTATGGACCATTAGGATTCGGATACTTCTATATGAAGAACCATGCGGAAAGAATTTTGGAACTGCATGTACTTACCCCATGAACCCCAGCGACACTCTAGTCGAGGTGCGTTCGTAATTCAATGTCCTTTAATCAATTTGACACCTCATCAATGTCTCGGCAAGTGTGTACATGCTGTATAACGAACCTAAGCTGCTATTTTTCTTATTGTCGCAAGTGTATGATACTCAACTACCTACTTAGTTATGCCCCTAAACTTTAAAATGCAAAGACAATTTAGCTCACTGGAAATGTCATTTTAAGAGCGAGATGCATATAGTAATAAGAGTGCGTTTCTAAGCTAATAAATAGGTGGGATCAAACATAGGTACATAACGGCTCACCTTCAGTGGTATAGTTGGCGGCTTGCAGCAACTGATAATTTGGTGAGGCGAGAGCCACAGCTCCGGTAGCCATGTCTATTGCGATAATGGCGTTCGTCTCACATATTTCTATCAGAGTACCGTTCTCCATTTCCTGGAAATTACAATTGACAGGATTCAGACCTAGGTTCAGGTTGTTGGTAGAACTATCTGAAGAATCAAAAAGGATCTAAATTGAGATCCTTTTCAATACAATTGCTCAAACAACCACACTTTCAATGTCAGTAAACAAACATGGGGTTATTTTACCATACGCAGTGACGATTTGATTCTTTGCAATTTTTTAGTTTCTACAAGACCGATTTAAAAGTTTTGTTTTAATGAGAATAAAATTATGACGTAAAGATGTTTTTTTTATACAACATTGTCGGCAAACAAGCATATGACCCGCCTGATGGTAAGCGGTTACCGTAGCCTATGAACGCTTGCAACACCAGGGGTATCACTCACGCGTTGCCAGCTCTTCCCCCCTCCCCGATGAGCTCTGGCGACCTTACTCAAGCGCAGGAACACAATATAAGTTATTTGGCTGCGGTATTCTGTAAGGTGGAGGTACTTCCCCAGTCGAGCTGCTCTTTGAGCGACAGACATATCGCTATGCTCTAGCTCTCTTAAAAAACAATTAATTTATTTCGCGTAGAGTAACCAAAATCGATAGATGAATCGGTTTACATTTAATTATTATATCTTACCTCATATTCAACATCATTGGATATTTCTCCCATAGCCATCTGCGCGAAGATAGCCACTTCAGGGCTACGAAGCGCCGAGTGAGCTCTTTGGCGTTCCAGCTCCACAGTGTTGAACCATTGGAGACGATTCCTCACACCCTTCAAATAACCAAAGATGGTAAGGCACTCGGTGGCAAGACGACTGCCCTTATTTAGGCCTATAAATCACACCGCAGGTTGTGGGTTCGATTCCGGACAGACACTCAGGACAGACGTATGCATGAACATCTCTGCTTGTCATGAGTCTGGGTGTTATTATATAAATTAGTAGGTATGTATTTAAGAAAATAGTTATATCAGATATCAAGAGATGTGAATTATTTGAAATACATATATTTGAAATACAAAATACCTATTTTTATTTTACATTTGAAATACTTTATATAAATATATATACTTTATATAAACATATAGTATTTGTAAAATCCAAAATAGTTTTGTTACATTTTTAATTCATTTTTCTTATTTTTCATTCTTAAATCCAAAATTACTTTATTTATGAACGCACTGATTGTGATCCTAAATGTTGTCAACAAGAATTATAAATGCCAACATTGCGCGACAAGCAAATGTTAGGTAAATGGCGTCAATCAAACTGTACTTTGAACAAGAAAGATGAAATCTTTGAACAAATACTAGTATTCAAATCAGTTAAATAAGTAACAAGGTATTTTATTTGGAAAATCTATTTTGAAAATACGTATTTTGTATTTAAATACTTTTATTTTAAAACTATTTCGTATTTCTATTTGAAATAGTAAAGTTACAATGCATTTGCATTTTACTAAACTATTTTTTCACATCTCTGCAGATATCTGATTTCCATAGTTCAAGCACTGCTAAGTTTAGGATCAGATGGCAGTGTGTGATATTCCTCACACACTGCCATCTGATCCTCCAGGGTACTAATTTATTTATGTGAGCTACATAACATCTTATTGGAAGTTCCTGGTCATAAATTGTGAGACCTTAATTTTAGTCTTCTTCTTAATATCGGCCTTGACTGACACCTGGTAGACAGCGTGGTAGACGCACGGCAGCTGATGGTTCGGGAGCCACACCTTGTACACGCGCAGTGGCATACATTGAGGGTTGGCGTCCATTCCAAACAACTGAACGAGACAGATAGATAGATATGTATTGTTACACCAAATAGTTATCATTGAAGTCTATGATCTTACAAATACTAGAGTAGCAACGCCTTACAAATATTTCTCAGAAATGCATAGCCACTTGCGAGTTCAAAAGACTTCTTCTTCTTCTTCTTGATAGAATGGCGACTGAAGCCAATAGCACAATTCCGCCAATGTCACGTTAGTTAAAGATAAACGAAGGGGATTCTTTTACAAGAAAATTTTGTTAGTTTTGATAGGAGGAGGAATTAAAGCTGAAGACGTAGCTTTGAATACAATGTTTGTCGTTTCTTCTACTGTCAAACTAATTTGACGGGCCATGTCATGTCTGTTTGTCCCTGTGGTTTGTCCTATGTCTGGGTGTAATTATCTATATATGTATGTATTTACAAAAGAAAAGTAGTATATGTAGTATATCAGTTATCTGGCTTCCATAATACAAGCTCTGCTTAGTTTGGGGTCAGATGGCCGTGTGTGAGGAATAATGTCCCAGAATATTTATTTATTATTATTTATTTATTTAATTACGTCAAAATGAGACGATCACTTTCCGCCAAGCTGGGAACTACGGCAGATATGCCTACAGGCATATACAAAGTGACAACGCGATAATTGATTGGAGAATGAATGTGTTTCAAAGTCAAAGTCAAAGCCATTTATTAAGTTTAAGCCATAGGACAACTCTTATGAATGAAGGTCCTGAAGTTACCACCGGTTCGGAACTCGGCCTTCAACTGAGAAGAACCGGCTAGAAACTCAATCGGCCACCTTATCACTAAAAGTGATCTCTCCCAGTCCCAGGCAACCTTTTCTCTACCTTCCACTTACCATCAGGTGGGCCGTGTGACTGCTTGTCAACCTACTTAACTGTGCTACTAACATAAGACAACCATTACCTAACAGGTTTATCGAGCTAGGTAAAGAATACCATAACATGCTATACATATAATCATAACTGTTCAGCCATTTTGTACAAAATATTTATAATTTACGTATATTATAACTATTAGTGAAAACTGTATCACAATCCGATGCGTGGTTTAAAAGAAGTAAGCGGAGAAACAGAGAGGCAGATTACAACGTTTTTTTTTACTATTTAGAGATGGAGCATTCAAACGGTAACGTCATAATCTATGTCGCTATAGTAAGTATGCTAGGACTAACTATGTATAGGCCTATCTTTGACCACAATCTCACCACGGTAAGTGATGATGTGGCCGAAGCAAGCAAGCAAAGCCTAGAAGAAACTTGCTCTCAAATGCGCCTGCCGTTACACACCAGTATGTAGGCGTTTGACAACTTTATGTACGACGACTTTATGTAAAAAATAGTGATATGCACACTATTAATACTAGAAATAAGCATAAACTTGTGACCTCTGCTTATAGACTCCAAAAAGTGCATGGTTCATTTTTGGGACTGAGTACACGCTTCTATAATAAGATCCCTCCTGCACTTTTAAATTTGCCTTTACATACGTTTAAGGAACGTGTTAAGTCCATTTTAGTACAGAAGGCATACTATAACATTAATGAATATTTAAATGACGACAATGCTTGGGTGTAGCGCTCGCTCTTGCATTTATTACATAGAATGTATCCTACATTCTATGTAATAAATCTAAGTTTGTTTTGAAAAGAGTATTTGCTGAGTTTCTTGCCGGCTCTTCTCAGTAAAAGCAACCATCCGAACCGTGCGTTAGAGTCTGACTATTCACAAGTGCCTGTGAAGCCTATTTGAATGTAATAAATTATTTCATTTCATTTCAACAAGCTAGCCAGACGTGGTGATAAAAATGTTACACCACAAAATATACGTGCAATATGCATTGTTATGCCCCTATTGACAAAACAAGGCCTAAATATACCTAGCTAGGTTAATTTAGGTATATAGAAATAGGTCAATGCTAATATTATGACTATTACATAGTTCATTAAATTTTTTACACGCGCGATGAATAAAATAGTTTTGAATATATATGTAACTACCCACACGTCGAGCTTCCCACAACAAATGAGGTGGGACATTAATTAATTTAAATTGTATCCAGTGCTTTGCAAATGGCATGACCGGCACCATACTACTACTCTTGATTTCGAGCTAATTGCCTATTAATAATATGTCATCATAAGATAAATCAAGCTGAAAAATTCTACTCAAACCATAAATCAATTGTATGCCTCGACTTCGTTCAATCTGCTTCTGCTATAACATCATGATCATACAATCATCATTACCTGGCTAGTTATAGGTAGTTTACCTCAAAATTAATTTTATGTGCCGTCATTTTCCAGCAGTTCTTTTCAGATTTATTGGATGGTATCCAAAACTCGCCACTGGCCTCCTTAGTAAGTAGATAGGACCTTTCAGTCGGGCAGTATACCAATAAAGATACCACATCGCTTATTTCCTTGTATTGCTTAAACATACTGTTCAGAATTTTGTAAATATAAATAATTCTTATTCAAGATAAGTACTCAAATTATGCTGAATTGGTTGACATTATAGTGTTAGGTAGATAAGTGTCAAAGGGGTAGGTTGCGTAGCACAGAGGATAGTTTCATTCATAAGTGACATAAGAAAGATAAACCGTTCATCATAACTTACTCATGTAAGTTTCAAAGAGTAATATAATAGACTTACATAAATATACAGAAGGTAAGTTTATTTGGTCATCAAGTATTTAATATAAGTAGGTCAGGTATATATGTATAGGTAGGGTAGGTACCAAATATCATTAGGCACCAAAGAGGTAAGTATTTTCATATCTAAGTATACTCTATAATACTTAATATTATAAAGCTGAAGAGTTAGTTTGTTTGTTTGAACTCGCTAATCTCAGGAAGTAGGTACTGGTTGGATATGAAAAATTATTTCAGTGTTGGATAGCCCATTTATCGAGGAAGGCTATATAGGCTTCTTTTTATCCCGGGAAAACACAAGATCACTCGGGAACGCGGGTGAAACCGCGGGGCGAAAGGAAGCTAGTGTACAATCATTGTAATATCGTTGTTGGACGACGGATTAGAACCTTCTTCTTGAGTGGAAAACCAATTTTAGTTCCAGATCATAGGTAAGTAGTATGTTATTCAGGTGTTTCCAGGTCACCAGACTTGTTTTTCATTCATCAGTTTCAGCTCAGCGAGGTTCAATCATTCTAGGCCAAAGAAAGAGGATATTGTCAGTAGTATAGGTACCATAGTTATGTAGTACATAGATAGTCTTTGGAAGTTTGTTGGATTATAATCACTACGTTTACCAACAGCCACCAACTAATGAAACTTGACAAAACAGACCACTAGATGGCGTACAAATCTATCTCAGATTTAAATATGGTTAGAACAAAGAAAGCTTGACTATGAGGTTAATAATTTACTAAATTCTTCTTGGTTTCAAGATATCTAATATTAATTAATTTCCTGGATAGTATAATAATATTTTCCTGTTATTGATCTATTCTAGCTTAGTACAGATAGACATGTATAGCGTGACGTAGCGATCACGCCACCTTTTCATACCGGTTGCTGCACTGTGATTGGCTGAAATAAGTGACATCCCCACCCCCAAACAAAAATATGACACATTCAACACGTCTAGTGCTGTGCTGCAGAAATCGATTAAAATGAATCGGTTGAACAGCTGATGTGCAAATAAATGAAATAAAAGCTGTAATGTGACTTCAAAGTGTATCAATAATTCAATGAAAGTATTTTGAAGTATGATTTACTATTGTTATTGGGATAAACAGTTTACCAAACGTCTTTACACCAAGGAAGATGATACCTGAATATATAATAATCGATTTGGATGAGCAAATGTCAAAAATTTCAATCTTACTTATGTCCAGCACTAATTAATTGTTCGGATTTGCTGAACGTTGAGAATCCCGCTAGTGTTTACTTCGCATTTGTTTTAAAATTTGGTGATAATTTACAAGTGTTATATACTCAGTGGGCCCCAAAAGACTCTAAGTGAGTATTTTTGTATAAATTGATTAATTTACGTCGACCTCAAAAACAGTGTACAACGAGAAACACATAACCTCTAAGAAAAATATAGTTCGGTGTTTCCAATAGAAATTTTAATATTTTCTATTGCTTTATCGTGCGCATAATGGAGTCTAATAGTTATGAATATTCTTATTGATATTGTGGCGTTTAAAAGGTGATTTTATAATGATAACTTGTGCTTTCTTTTCTATGCAATTACCCTCGCACGGCGTGAGTTCTAAAATCATTTCATATAATGTTGCGGTTTATGAATTGAAAGCAGTTTATTATCTGAACTCGGCAGCATGATGGGAATGTTAACTTTTTTATTTTACCACGATGAACTTCCCCCATTTCTGAGACAATATCCTTCATTCAGAAACTACCTACTTTTAACTTCAACCGCATGTCGACGTCTTATTATTTTAACTAGCTTCTGCCCCGCGGCTTCTCCCGCGTTCCCGAGGGATCTTATGTTTTCCTGGCATAAATAGTAGCCTATAGCTTTCCTGGATAAATGGACTATACAACACTGAAATAATTTTTCAATTTGAACCATTAGTTCCTGAGATTAGCGCATTCAACCAAACAAACAAACTCATCAGCTTTATAATAGTATAGATTCAGTACTAAATTGTTATTTATTAAAATATCATCAATTCATAGAAATATCTTAATTTAAATACTATTCTTACTACATTAGTCAAAAATTATAATTTTTATATACTATACTTATTACCTGTCATCTCATAGCACTGCAATTTCTTTGTGAACCCTTTCTTTTTTGTGTTTTCTCACTAGGCCATGTGCAAGGGAAAGCCACATGATATGGCCTAATACGTAGTGAATGAGGAGGAAGAGGGAAGTGTTCATTTAAGAAAATTAGTTTTGGACCTCCATGGATGAAGACTGTGTTTAACGGGACATTTTTATTCCAAACTCTAAACCAATATGATTAAGAGTTTAGAATCAATAAAATCCAAAGTCATAGTCAAAGCGATTCATTCATTTTAGGCCCTAGAAGGGCACTTATAAACGTCAAAGTTACTGAAGCTACCACCAGTGTAAACTATTTTTATTATATTCATTTAATGAAATAATTCATTCTTTTACATTACATGCCTGTTTGTATTGTGTTCTATAAATTACTAATTCACTAATTGATTCCCCAAGGTTGTTAGCTGTGATATCATTTAACATTAAATTCAGGGTACGTAACTCCAATAAAGCTAATCTTTTCGCTCTACAGATATACAAGAATAATATTTCATTCTATAATCCACTAACTAGAATGGCTCGTCAATACAATGACTTAGCTGGTAATAATATTGAACTCGATATATTTGTTCCAAAGCTGAGGCACTTTATTAAAATTGTTAAGACCATCCTATTTCAATAATGATACTATTGTGAGTCACTCTAGTGTTCAGAGTGCCATAGTACATAGTATTAGATAGTTATAATTTATGGTATGCAAATTGGGCAAATCTGAGATTAGATATATAGATTTCTCATATTTGCTTTAATTGTAATTATTATTCTTTTCTTATTTACAATTTTGGTCTGCTCGATATTTTCGATGTTTTGCTTAGTTGCTCGTACATGTTTTTATGTCGCAATCAAGTTACAGTACATTTTTTGTTTTAACCTATTTTTTTTTTGTGGTTGTGATGTGTTTTGTGCGATAAATAAATAAATAAAATAAATAAGAATTATGATAATTAGTAACTTTTTACAATAATGACTAGTTTATCCATAAATTAAAGATATTCACTGTGACATACCTTAATATCTTAATTAGCTGACTCTCAAGTGCAACTGCCGGAACACACCAGTAGGTGCTTAGTGACAGATTTTCAACTATAGGATAGCCAGCCAGGCCGGTACAACAAAGTTACCTACCACTGCAAACTTCCTGGAATTCTACTTTTTTTGTATATACATTCTCGAGCCAAAGGGTTAACAATGTTACCCCCTTCGTATTTTTATTTCGTATTTATTTTTAATAAATGATTCAGTATTTTTGTATATATATGTACTATGTTATTTCATTATTTCGTCTGTAGAATAATAACTTTACCAAGTTTCAATAAAATACTTATAATAATCAAAAATAATTCATAGATTTGCGAGATCTCGCAAAATACCAAGATCTGCGTGATTAGACCTCTTAAATCTTGCAAATATCGAGACTGAAGATTTTGCTTAAAGATTGCACTCCCTAGTTAACATACACTATCTGAAAGTCTTCTAGATTATGTGGGCTTACATCTTCGGCAAATCATCACTAACTATAGGGAGATTGTGGTCAAATAGAAGCTTATACCTTACCTATAAAGTAATTTAAAAAAAAAATTGTTTGCATTACTTACCAAGGTGGCATGTTAGACCTTGACAAGATAACACTGGCACTGGTACTTTTTTGTGCTGCTTTGTTGGCAACATTCCAACTTCGTTTCAACTTGATAATATTTCCAGTAGATCACGTCTCTTATTGTATATATCTCTGTTAAAGCCTTGTTCATTAAGATTACCAGAAAATTAATAAATAAAAAAAACATCTAAAAAGTACTGACCTTAGAGTATACATAAGCAAGCTATAGAGTAACAGTATCGCTCCAGTCCGTTGTGCAAATTTGTTATAGATACTTAGTTATCTATGGTATAGCGGTTTATTTTCAGTTTCATAGCGATGTTTAATTCATGACGAAATGTCTGCACCCACCCCACGTTTCCTGCAACCCCTTTTGAGACCCTTCTGTGTTCGTGCTTGTGCTTTCGGTTCATACTTAGTAAGGCGTCATTTCTCATCAACGCCCAGCCCAAATCCTTATACCTAGCTGAAATATTGTAAAGTACCTAGCTGAATTATTTCCGCTTTCTTCAGTAGAATGATAATTTGATTTATTTAAGTAGCTACAATGCCGGCTTCACACGGATTCGCTTCATATAAATGATTACTCGTTGCTCTCATGTCGTAAACCTACATATTTATTATCTCCTAAAACTCGGAGAAACGTCCTGGCGGACGACGGTATTAAAATCCGTTAAATAGCCCTCAAGATAGTTTGTACAGATTTGCACTCACGTTCAAGATTCGAGATAAGTGAAAAAAATTCTGCCAAGTGCGAGTCGGACTCGCGCACCGATGATTCCGTACAAACTTATAGGTATGTAAATAGTTCGTTTATCACGAGAATCGTAACGAAAAGATAAACTAGATTGAGGGACAAACTCAAATTTGCCGTTAGTAAACTGTTGTCTTCATACATCGACATAGGTCGCGGTCTGTTTACCAACTGCAAATAAGTTTATAATCGCAAATAAAAATAAAAAACGGTTTTCGGATTTATTCCTTTACTTGTGCTATAAGACATTGCTTCTTGCCAAATTTCATGATTCTAGGTCAACGGGAAGTTTGATTCCCTTGCGAGTAGTTGCGAGTCTCAAAATTTTCGGCATAAACGGTCATATATTTTGATTGCGTTGACTAAGTCTAGTTTGATTTTTTCACAGCTTCAAGATATTGCAGACTTGAGTAGGTATTTGATATTAATTTCAACTTGATACCTCCACGCGTTCCTGAGAAAAAGGTCTTGACAGACAGGCAGACGGACAACGAAGTGATCCTATAAGGGTTCCTTTTTCATTTTGAGGTACGGAACCCTAAAAATATCGATATTCATACTTTTTTGTATGTAGTCTTATTTGTTGGTAATGTGAGACGGTAAAAGTTATTTATGGGGTACTACCAATTAGAGAGTATTTTTCCTTGTCATGATTTTTTAGGGTTACATACGTAAAGGGTGATAACAAAACTCTATTACTCAACAGCCCGTGTCCGTCTGTCTCGTTACTGCCTATCAGAGGGTTGTAGCTTTTAACTATACCTACATATTATGTTATTTATGTCATGTCTGAAAGTGTAGTTGGAATTATGCCATTATTTTGAAATAAATCATGGCAAATAATAAACCAATAAAACTCTAGGAACTTGTATTTTGAACTCTCTATTTTGAAAACGCTATCATGAAGCTTTCAATATTAATTATTATTGTACGGAACCCTCCGTCCGCGATTACGACTCGCCCGGTTTTTATATGTCGTAGTTTTTTTTACGGTAATCGGACCTAATTTACCAAGATATTATTTTCCTCTATTCCTTCAGTGAAGAGAGAGAGATAATAAGGGAATACTTCGGTTGAATAAATTCTACCAATCTTACCTCACAATATTACTGACGGCAATTTTACTAGCTACTTATTTATTTATTATTTCATAGGTATTCTAGGAACCCTTCAATTCAATAAATCTTCTGTTGTGTGATTCTCTCCACCATTCAATTACTCACAAAGTGACTCTATATCTTTCTTATTGAAAACGGATCCACTAGGCCATACCATACCGTTCAACGTTGCAAGTGAACGTTAGCCGCGATTTTCAATATTATTGAGTTAAGGCGACACGATATACGTAAAATGATGATTCTAAATAAAGTTTTTCTCTGTATTCTTTATGCAATAGATTTGTAAAAAATATATGTTAAAGTAGAGGACTTATGCCAGGGAATTATTTTTTTAGGGTTCTGTACCCAAAGGGTAAAAACGGGACCCTATTACTAAGACTTCGCTGTCTGTCCGTGTGTCTGTCACCAGCCTGTATCTTAAGGACCGCGATAGCGAGACAGTTGAAATTTTCACAAATCATGTATTTCTGTTGCCGCTATAGGTAATAGAACTCTTAGTGCAGAGTTCACCCGGGGAAGTACTACCACCATATCTAATACCGCCGTGAAATAGGAGTGCACTTGTATTACTGTGTTTCGGTAAGGAGGCTATGGGAGCCGGTGAAATTACAGGCACAGGAGACTTAACAACTTCATGTCTCAAGGCAATGCGTGAGTGATACCCCTGCTGGCAGGGAAAATATAATATTGTAGTATATAAAAAAAATACTAAAAACAAAATATTTAAGGGGGCTCCCACACAACAAACGCGATTTTTAGCCGTTTTTATAGATAATGGTACGGAACCCTTCGTGCGCGAGTCCGACTCGCACTTGGCCAGTTTTTAATCATTTTAAATTTTCTATGATAACGTCAGAAAAAAATCGAGAATATGTCTTTTTAAAATTGACAATAGATTTTTCTCCTATTTTACCCATCCGAATAACTAGAAAATATTAACAGAAATTTTAAGATGTAATACAAATAAAACTTTTGTTACTTATAACAAAAATCAATGGTTTTTTTTATAAAACTAAAACGTCTTTTTTATTAGGAAATAGCCTTTGTCCCTTCTCTCTCTCGCCCGTTAGTTATTTGCGTATATCATCGCCTTAAAGTGCCCTGTCCTCGATTGCACTAACTCTGTTTCGGTCCGGTTACTGTACGATACTCGATAATGCAGTTATCGCAACTACATAATTTGAAACGAACTTAAAATCGTTATATGTAAAATAATAATTTATTTTGTAGTCAAGGAACTCGTTACAATGTCATTAAATTTATCGAGATCACCTTATTCTTGAATAGCAATAGGAATTTAGATTATCCTTTCAATCTGTTATGTGGAAAGTCATTACTGGATCAAATTAATTAAGCAAAGTAATTTAACTAGATTGTATAATTTTAGAGAAGAGGACTGCAAACCCGTGGTAGAGATAATTTGTAAGATTCATAAATGTATCACTAGGGAATAACTGGTCTGCATAAATGGAGTTTTAACTGTTATATAAGTATTAAATTCCGCCCCATGGATTCACCTGCGTTACCGGGATAAAATAGCCTATTTCACTCCGGTTTATAAACTTATTATCTTTCGGATTCACTTGGATTTCTTTCTGTGCCGAAATAATCTAGTTTCCCACGTTTTTTTGCACGTTGACATCCTTGGACGTCCTGAAGTTCCCACTAAAAGTCTCAGACGTAAATGGGTCATACAAATTCTTATTAATAAAGCTATTGAATAAAATATATGTACGTACCTCAATCCAAAGGTAAAAAGCTATGTATCTTGAGAAGCTTAGAAATAAAGTATTATTTTTTCCGAGAATTCTGTCATGATTCTCAATTTATTATAACTCGTCGGGTACGTAACGTAATGAATTTTTGTACAAAGAAGCTTTTACGAATAATATTTTTTGTTACATCTATCTTCAAGAAAAACTAATTAATGTGTATTTCTCAAACCACAAAAATCATTAGTGTTTTCTAATTACTCCCAAATCAAAGGAGCCGATTAGGCTTACGGTCGGAAGAGACCTACATCGTTCGTGGAGCCCTTTATGTTCAAAGGAAGGGCGAAGTCCACGCGTGCGTCAGACAATCAGGCGATCTCCACAACTGTGACGTCACTGACCCACTTGAGTCGTCCACAGAGAAACCGCTAAGACGCCCGATAGGATTTGTTTATTTACAGATAGGGCATCGGTGTAAAGTACACGATACAATGTCTCTTCAAGATTCTATTGTGTTATTTATAGCCTTAATTGCGTTGTTGTTCCCATAGGGGCTCATTTTTGTAAAGATATCCTTTGAAATAAGTGGCAAATATGTAGAACTTGGTTTTTTAAGATAAGATTTCTTTGTACATGTTACTCTTATTCTTACTGTTTCTAATCTGTAAACGTACCACTCAATGCTAACAATTTCACCAATAGACACGCAAGGTGCATTTTCTGTGTCAATCGGTTTGATTACTATTAATTAACAGCATCGAGCATTAGCATTACTTTAATATTAACTGCTTATTCGATTACGTGGACGAAATTACATTATTTTACTGGGATCGCAAGTTATGCGACGACCCTTTGGATTTCTTCCACTCTTACTAATTGATATATTAATAGGCGACGGTCGCCACCCATCAGGCTCAACGGATTTGATTTTTTTTTTGTTCGCCTCAATGAGTGGTTTAGGAAAAAAAATGGAAAACCCAAAAGAACCGCCGAAGAATCAAAAAATCAAAATTTTGTAACTCAAGTATACGATGCGGCCAATATTATGGATCTCACGTGGTACGAAGTTTACCGGATCGTCTAGTACACAATAAAAGCATATAATAATATATCTGGAATTTGATCTCCAGAGCAGACATTATCTAGTAAATTGGTCGCCCTTGTTTATCATATCGGCTAGAAGACCCTTCGTCCCTATCCGTCGGATAAGTGACCTTCCACTCCTGATAACAGGGTACAGAGCTCACTGACACTTGTCTAACAATTATACAAATAGATATCAGTTATTTAATTGTATTTAGGTTAATAGTGAAAAGCGAGTAGCACTGGGGTCAGCATTGGATGGATTGTGCGACAGTTTCGAATTTCAATTTTTTTGGGTCACAGCAGGTATTGTAAGTTTTCTTAAGAGTTTCCTTATAAAATTGTCACGTAACTGTATTTTTAGATACAGCAACTTGATATTGATTACATTAAAACTTTTTCCTAGAACTCGAATTACCTTTCTGTTATTTTTTTATGTGA
Source organism: Tetheella fluctuosa (assembly GCA_951216915.1). NCBI lineage: Eukaryota > Metazoa > Arthropoda > Insecta > Lepidoptera > Drepanidae > Tetheella > Tetheella fluctuosa. Next base: position 15,569,129 of record OX578214.1, read on the forward strand.
TGAAAGATCTAAAATAAAGTGTAAGATAGCAACAGGTAATATATCTTCGTTTTTATTCATACAAGGCCGTATCATTTAGTTATTTTAAATAAGTATTTTACTTGAGCTATAGTTGAGATAATTTTACTCATAATCAGCTCATCTACTTACCACTCCAGGAGCACAAACCTTCCTTAACAACTAGAGGAACAAACCAGCTGTATTAAACTTTGCAGCTGTCCAATTATCAATTTTTCCTTGAATTTTTCTACTACGTCTTTTTCTCTCTGCATTAAAATTGTGCAGAATCTTTTGTTTTCAAATTCGTCCTGTTATTAATTGAAATTGATCGTCCTTTTCTAGAACAATTACACTTAAGGGTTGTTAATATTACTGAATAATTATATTACTGAATAGTCTACCCGTATATTAAGTGAGTATCTGATGTCCTGGTTGCTGGTCGGACTTCGCCCCCTGTATCTGCGAGCGGCCATTATCCCATCGGGGCGGTCTGCGCGAGCGTCACTTTCCGGCATGTACCATCCGTTGTAGTAGAGTCGCCAGTTAGTATATAGTTAAAAAGGATACTCCCGTGGGGTACTACCAAATTGTTGCGGCATTTAAAATAAAACTTAATGTGCATAAGTCAACTTGTCACATTCAAAGAGAATGGTGCTGAAAATGATCGATTAATCAATTGTTCCAAAGCGCGTAGCCACGTTGTCATCAAAAACCTTTGTTAATTATATTAACAGATGATGGCATTCAAGTTCACCTTTGTATTTAATTAATATATGTTATTCATAAAATAAAACAAAGCAAATTATACAATGACATTATCATCTCATTTGAGAAGTCGTTTACCTGTCGCGTGTTTACTTTTTACAAATATCTTATTATTATTTTTTCTTTGTTTGACACCGGTGCGCGGTATGTGCTATGTTGACTTATCTTCGGGATTCGGTTCTTTGTTCACGAAGCCACGCTGTGTTTATTGAAATAATTGTCTTGTCAATACATTGTCAAGCGTGGGAACTGAATATTTAATATTTTGTCAACTTTTATCGCGCACGATTTGAAAAATGTTAAATTAATTTTCTTGGCATCACAATTTGACATAAAAAGAGTCTCGGTGATATTTTTTCGGGTTATTAAAATAATCAAAATAAGTAGTTTCATTTGATGGATGGGTAGTGTGGATACCCTACGACAAGTCGTGATCGTGTTAGAACTTAGATCATTTTGCATCACGTTTTGCCCATTGTCTTACGTATGTAGGACTAATAAAGGAGACAACAAATAACGTTGTCATCTTGTATCCGTTCTTCGCTGTGACCCTTATCTAAAGGATTTAAAGATTAATTTCGTTTAACAACTGGAGCTAGAACAAAGCAGGATGTCAAGATTGTTCGCAAGGAATTATTCTATTCGCAAATGTCGACTTTGGACTCCACTTACAATTTGCTTAATAAATTCTCATTAACAATCTTGTGACACTATCAAGTCTGGAACTTTGTCCGAGTTTGTATATGTAACCTTTTGCTCATGTAGGTTATCAAAATTGTGATGAATTGTTACTGATGTTTTTAATATTATACAGTAAAATAAAATAAATAAAATATAACAGAGAGAAATCTCCCTCACAATTTAATACCTAAGAACTTAAAATTTGGTTGAAATGTGTGTATTCAGTCCTGATGCCTCGTTCTATCAATATTATTGAATAACAGATAATGCTTGTTTATGATCACTGCTTATTTTTAAGATTACAGTGCCATTGTTCCGAAGGATGAGAATCAAACATAATTAATAGGATAAACTTACCTAAATTCGACTAGGGATGCCCAAATACAAAAAGGGAACTTTCTTAAAATCGAATAACGCATCGCCGCGTTCGTTACACATTTTATGATTTAGGTCCCCATCGTGATCGTGCGTTAAGAAGCTTCGCTTCAAAAACCTCGCAACCTGCTGACCTTTCATACTTCAGGACTGCGTCAAAAAAAGGTATCGGCGTTTATTCGGATTTGAATATCAGCTCAAAACGCCTCGCTCAGCGGTCATTCCAGTACGCATGCACCGAGCAACGGGCTATTTCTGTTCATTTGCTCTCGAGCGCTTCAGGGTTGACAAGATTCCACATTTTTTATGGTCCCTCTAATCGCCAACTATTTAATAAGATGTGAGATTACATTTTACAAGCTCCCCCAGGCCTTCAAGAAGTTAATAGACGATATTTGCCATCTGTAGGTCTTGTCCATTTCTCTTGACTTTGATTTAGTAAAGTCAAGAGTCAGCCGCGCATAATTGCGTATTTTGTCTATTTTCTGTTTTCATCTAAACCTACCCCAACTTGGTCGAATCTCTTGCTGGTACAATACGCAAGCGACTTCACACGAGAACCTATGTGAGTCCGCTGTCCATGGTACAGGCCCTTCACCGGTTGCTCCACGTCACTGGTTCGAATTTTGATTCAGTTTCCGAATGCGCTCCGCGCCGGTCACACTGCTGCCGCGTGCGTGTTGAACGATAATATAACAAAAAAATAAGCAAATATTTTTTAATATCTTCCTTTTCAAAGTGGCTGTGATAGGCGGATAAGTGATATTTTATATAGTTTTATAGATTATATCTGGATATAAGCGGTGAGTTCTAATTTTGTGTTTTACTACCGGAACATGTGTAACCACGTGAAGTAGGTACAAAGTTTAACTGGAATACAATGTTGAAGAAGTTATGTGTGACGTGTTCTATCATTTGTTTATCTGTTACGTACTTGCCTCAAAACTATTATTAACACCAGAAAAAAGTACTGAGTAAGCAGTTCGTAAGACTTTCACTTTCACCGTATAAAAAAAATCTTGCCGTTTTCGTTTTGCTGAATTTATTACGACATACATAACTTGCAATTAATTATAATGTTATGATCTGTTATGATAATGAAATATTCATCATTTGTGGCGTATATTTCATTGGATAAGGCAAATAATTTGATGGAAAACAAAAGTTCACTAGGAAACATTTGGGAATCACCGATACAGCTTGGAAATGAAACGTTATTTTTGCAACATGTTATTGTTGGTTACCGCACTCGAAATTACGACCTACTTATACAAACAAGTTTAACTTTCGACATTTAATTAATTATGTCTCAAACAATAACAGCATAAGTTAACTCGCAGAAAACGAAAATAAGCAGATTCGAGTTTTAAATGCACGGGAGACATATTTTTTTACGACAGTAATTTATTTAGATGTACCAGAAGTACGCAAGTTACTAGTACATAAACTATAATAGGCATTTTGAGCAAGCATTGAGCAAGGTTGATCTTTTGTATGAAAAGTTGTATTTTTTTTTCGTGATTTCAGGGTTGGTCCCATAGTAAAAGTTGTTCAAATTTATGAGTACTTCCACCCCCTAAAGCACTGCCGGTGTTTTAAAAATAATTCTGTATAGCTAGCTATCAGTGAGGGAGGACCTATTTCTTATAATGATATTCTATACACAATGTTTTGTAAGCTGTTGGTCCCCTAATAAAAATAAAATAAACTTACGTTAAAAAAAATATAAGTTTGACATGTGTCATTAATATCGTAAACTAAATGGACGTTGGCTTCTAGACTATGTTAGATGATAACCAGACGATGCATTTTATTGTACTGACAATTATTTAATTCATAACTTTATATTTTGATTGTTTTTTGGTGTAGTTTTCATAATTTACGATCTTCGAAACCTAAAAATTGTTAAACGTACATTAATGTTAGTTAATCAATCTCGCTGTAACGGTCGACGAGATTTGACAATGCCTATGAGTTTTTTTGCACCGTTTTTCACACGAATAAAATATGAAATTAACTAAAACTTCTAACCTGTATAATTCGGTTCAAACTGAGTGTTTAGGTATACTGTGTTAACAAATATTTTTTGTTCCATAGACGAGAATTGATATTTTAATCTTTGGTTGATGGCCGCGGGGGAAAAAAATAACTCCAGCTCTTATACAAAAATTGGCAATGATTTTTGTACAGAGTCACTATTAAATTATAATAAATAAGTTGCATACACGTTGCATATGCTTTTTTAAGTTATTTACTTGAGTTGGTCTTACTCAAGTGGGGCATAAGGACAATTAAAACAAACTGCCATGTTTTTGTATGAAAATTATACATTTTTGACGTTCCAAAACTCGATTCAGAAACTGTACGTAATCAAGCATTTATGATTTCTAGTTTTTCATTCTACCACGTGACACGTGCGTTGCATTCATTACCTGTACCACAGTCTATTTAACTCTTACAGTCGGCTAACGGACGCGTCTAGACGAGCAATCGTGCGCGGCTTGCGGGGTGAGAGGGGCGGTAGCGAGCCCAAGCTGCCGTACACTCGCTTGGGACACAATGTAGCAATTACGAATGCCTATACAAAGCGGCATTTCGCGTGACTTCAAACGCGATAGACCACTGTATGTAATTACCCTGTGCCTGTACCATGAACATGTACATAAAAATAACGTGCTTCATTATTGTGCACGTGTCAATAACAGTTATATTTTAATAACCGTGCACAATTGTTTTTTTATGGAATTATTACAAAATTTTATAGTCCTTTTGTTTTAAATTAATGTTCTTAATAAAAAAAAAACAAGGCTTTACACACTTCAAATAGTGGAAAAATCATTCAAGTTCCGTTTGAAATAAGAACGCGTTTATTTCACAACGAAGCAAGAGGGCCAGATCGTATTAAAATGTTTACCTTCGATATTTAAATGCGCGCCCGCTCCGGTCGGTTAATATAAAAGTTATTTTCATAGCTACCCTCAAATAGCTCGGATATATGTATACATTTTCATAAGTAGCTTTACGTAACCCATTTCTATGATAATCACTAAAATACACAGTGAAATATTGTAAGCTAGCCTATGTCCGCGGCTCTACCCGTATCGCGCAACTTTATTAGGCTCAAGATCCAAATACTAAAATCCGTTTAGTAGTTATAAAGACGCTAATGGACAGAGAGACTGTTATCTAATGATATCATCCTTATATAAAAATTTGAGGAGTTTTTATCGTTTTAAGTATAAATATCGTAACGGTAAACTCTCTCTACACCTTTACCATTTGTCCAAAATCATTATTTATTCAAAGGTCACGTAAATAACGTCACCATGTTTGACAATAAGAGCATGGTGGTCGGTAAAAACATGACCTTTCCGTGATTTGCTATGGGGACAAATAAAATAAAAAAACTTTTTATTTAAGTTTTTCGCCATGACGACGCACCCAGCTTAGGTTTTGGAATGGTGACAATAAGTAAATATACCTCCTGTATAAGTGTATGTAAGTATGAGCTTTTGATCACTCAGATTTATCGACATGTCTAAAACTTCAACATAATATCATCTTAATTTCACAGTATTTAAGCTAACAACTAAAATCTCCCTAATTCATTAAAATAAAATTGACCTAATTTTATGTTTGGTCACGTTTTAATAGACCACCATCCTCTTATTGTCTAAAAGAGTGTCGTTATTTACGTAACCAATGAAACAGTACTTCAAACAAACATAATTTTCCGTGTCGTTAATTTTACTGATATCGATAAAATCTTCTGAAATATGGCATCCTTACATCGTGTATATTAAAGGCGTCACAATCTAATAGGCCGGTTTTGACACTATACTATTGGTCTCGCTATAATTCTCTCCTTTTGTCACGTGGATGCATATGCGCTGTCAAAAAGGGCCTTGAAAGATTCGTCGAAAGGGCCGTCGCAATCTGACGACTCTATGGGACTCCTACATTATGTAGAACTAGCTTCTGACCTGCGTTCCCGAGGGATCTTATGTTGTCTTGGGATAAAAATTATCATATTATGTTACTTCAGAATATATTCTATCTGTGTGCCGAATTTCATCCAAATCTGATCCAGACATCCATCCATACATCCTGAAAAACATTCACATTTACAATATTAGTAGGAACATAGATAGATCATGAAATTCCACACATTTGATTCGTGACGTATTGCTTATGTGTACCGTAATGTTTACTTAAGTTATAGGTGTTAAAACATACCAACATTGATGATAGAACAGCTTCGTATGTTGCGAGATATGTCTAAAAGTTATTGCTTGGATGATGTTTCAACTGTTTTTGTGCACGCTGTTTTTTTGTGTTTGATCAAAGTCGGTGAGACTATGGCAGGTAAATGATGCTGTGGCCTTAGAGACAAAGCCTACAAAGAACTGGCTCTCAACGGCTTGCGGCACACAATGGTAGGCGAGTACAAAGTATCCTACCATCGTGGTTTATTTTCATCTATTTAAAATCTTGCGACCGCGGCCTTCATGCTTGGGCCTATACTGGATAAATGGCTTTGGCTTTGACTTTGACTTTGACCATAATATTAATTATTACGAATACTATATCAGTGATATATCAGACTAGTGTAACAATACAGTAGAACAAATCATTAATAGATACAAGATGATAAAGTAAATTTATCTTTATCAATACAATACGACTACTTGAAAATCCTAAGGGCTCTTGAGATATATCTATTACTTGATGTACATGTTCATAGAGTTCGCAATAATCTTTGAGTGCAATAAACTCAATACTTGAGTGCGCATCTGTTACATACCATCTTCATATTTTCACGCTTGAGTACCACGCCATTTGAAGCTCTTACCTTCTGAACTGGAAACCATTTGGTCCTTTTACGTGATCAGGGTCAAATCAGAATCAATTTTGTTGTATAATCAAACATACATACATCCTAGAAGATCAATTAAAAATCCTTTTGTTTTGTTCCCTTTAAAATCAAGATATTGCCTTGGTTTGGAAAAATTGGTTATGTCAATCGATAACCTCGTCCTCGTCTGAACATACTTGTACTAAAGTGTAATTTAGCATAGCACGTTTATCAGAAGGAGTATAAAACTTCATAATGTCCTTTATTATGTAAGTAAACAGTAAAGTTAGATAGGAAGATGCTAAGGCAAGTACCAGGAGATAAGAGATCACGAGGTGTTGGCACCGCGACTCTTGGGTCGCAATTACTCCGAGTGCACAAAACAACACATTTGCAAACGCAAAATAAACCACTCTTTGTGTGAGGATCTTGCGGGTTCAATGAACCAACACCGTTATAATGTACACGATAAACCTACGCGATATTATAATCTTTGTAAATATGAAATGCTAATATTCGTATCCACTAGAAGTCTAGACTCTAGAGAAGTCATGATCAAGTATTGGATAATCAAATACGCAACGCCAGTGAATGATGCATAATCCCGCATAAATTTTCATTAAAGGTTTTGTTGATAGTATGTTTCGAAACTTGTCATCTGCCGTGATGACACGAAGAGATAAAATCGACAAAAGCAAACACTTATGGATCATAACAATAAAATTCTGAATTGCCCTAATTTGCTCCCGCACGATTTTATTAGCAATAAGAAAAGTACTTTTTAAGACATCCCCGAAGTAATTGCTTTCTTTTCTACCCGTGGTTTGTTTTCCAAATAGTTCTTTTTTTGTGAAGTAGTTTATTTTCATTTATATTCACAATATGTCTCCCTCTAATTGATATTCTTTGAGATAACTTGCTCATGTTGTTGAATGTAATATTCTAATTAGCAGTATCTATATTTCTAAATTTTTCGTTTGTTTTTCCATTTGTCGTATCTTTTCTTCATCAATATGTTTATCATATAACTGCATGTCGTAACGTGCAGTTAAAATTAGCTTCACATATGGAATAACATGTCGACCTTAATACGTGCTAATAAGGTTATCTCTCGTCCGGTAGGTGCGGGCTCTCGCAGTATCGGCTTGTTAACCTCTTCACCGATAGAGATAACCCAAGATAGCGTCCGTGAGGACACGCCATCATGACTAGCGTCTTATAGCGAATATGGATTAATCAACATGTTTATCTGTTTGCAATATAAATTGCATATATCTGGGAATTAGATGACATGACTGAATAAACATAACGTTCTAATTTTGCATCTTTCTTTTTGGTTGCTATTTGTACTTTATGGTTTTTTAGGCATATTCTTATGTCTTCATGCTGGCATGCATATTACCTATATCATACTTTACATTCAATCTGCAACTTCTTTCTAATGTCCATGGGTGACGGTAGCCACTTACCATCAGGTGGACCGCCTGCCTGATTGTCAGCCTTTTGACAAAAGTTACTGAACTTTCTAAGATTTTCGCTTTATCAGAACACTGCACTGTTTAGATAACAAGCTGTGGCTGGCGAAATTCATGGAAACTTTTTACCTTTAGTGTTGCTAGCTACATTTAATTTTTAAGCCAATTAAATGTCGGGGTACAATTAAAAAATATAATCGTTTCAACTTATTTTTTTTGTTCTAATTGATACTTTCCTTATCAAAACAACGCTTTCCTAGACTGTTCTTGACCTCGGGTCTAAGTTAATTGTTTGTTATGACTACATTCTATAACGCTAATCATAAAATATGACATTCAATATTTTTAATTGTAAAAGTGTCCTTGGCAATGACATGAGAGACCACGGTTGTGGGAACTTTATAAAAGACTAGCGTCCACCCCGCGTTTTACCCGCATTCCCGAGGGATCATATGTTTTCCCAGGACAAAAAGTATCCTATATTTTAATCCAGAATATATTCTATTTATGTGCCAAATTTCATCCAAATGCGTTCAGTAGTTCCATCCTTACAAACCTTCATATTTATAATATTAAAGTAGGATAGTAGGAACAAGATCCATCTTCGTATGTGAATTGAAAGATTTACCTTATTCGTATTGACATTGTAGATTATCAACATCAATGCGCAGATTCCAGCAAGGTCAAAACACAAAATATCCGTATCAATGTTCGATACAAAAAAATGTATCCTGTGTAGGAGTGCCCATCATTTTTTACCGCTATAACTTTTTAACACCTACTTGCTAAACGTCGAATGCCTTGCAAAATAAATAATTCAACTGCCACTAAAACAACAAAGTAAAGTTCGTTGACTTTGACATCTATGTACTAACTGTACCTATGGTGTTTTTGTATGGTTATGTTTACCTGTTTCGTCGTCTACTGAACATTGACCACTGATATTCCGATTATAACTTGTATTTATTTATTAGATCACCAACAAGACACACACTAATACATGCAAAAATACAGAGACAAAAAATGTAAACAGGTAAATGGTGCCCCAAATAATAGTGACGACCGCATGCAAATAATAAAAAAAGAACAGACGACAGAACCAAAAAACAAAATTAAAATTAATGAGAAATGAGACACATCAAACAGATAAAAAAAAAGAAACAAAAAGATTGCAATACAATAAAATGATTTAGAACTAGGCACTACACATTGGTTATACCCGACAAATTTCTAAAAAGTGTGTCAATCAATATTCTGACGTTAAGACAAGCTTTTTAAAATTTACTTCAAAGTCAAAGCCATTTATTCAGTTTAGGCCCTAGGAGGGCACTTATGAAGGTCGAATTTACTGAAGCTACCACCGATTCGGAAATCAGCCTTCAACTGAGAAGAACCGGCAAGAAACTCAGCAAGGTTACATTTTTGTATATATTTTTCTTTTTTTTTTATAATCTGACTATTGGCTATATTTTTCAATAACAGCAAAATGTACAATACAATATACAATTAAATCAAAAAGAAAAATACCAATACAAAGTAAATAATAAAATGTAACGCAAACAAGTTCTTATTAAATAATAGCGAATACGCTACATAATGGCTAAAACTAAAGAAATAAAATAAAAAAAACAATATGCGAAGTGCACCTGTGCAGAGTGAAACTATTTCCAAACATCCCTATCTTCAATATAATGAGCTACCTTGTAATAAGCCTTTTCCTTCAAAACTTTCTTTACGTAAAATTTGAATTTAAAATCGGTCATCTTGGTTACCGAGTTAGGTATTTTATTATAAAAACGAACGCAATTACCAAGGAATTACTTGCTAACTTTGGCTAGCCTAAAATATGGAACAACTAATTTCTCTCTTTGCCTTGTATTTATATTATGGACATCTACTTTTGTTTAAAACATTCCTATATTTCTACGTATGAACATTATATTTTCATAAATGTAAAGTGAAGGCAAAGTCATTATATTTATTTCTTTAAATAAAAAGGTCCTCATTGGTCAGTTTATTTAATATCCTTTTAGATATTAGTTTGTTTACTCCCTCAAAGCTGTTTCTGCGCGTACAATAGTACTGATTGACTAAGCACGCTTCTCTGAATGGATCTTTTATGTCATCATCAATGTCCGATACGCTCCGTCAGACTTCGGATCCCTGACAATTCACGCACAGGTCCAAAGGTCGTGTTTTCATTTGAGATGAATTCCTTGTAATGTCGTCACCGGCAGGACTGGTGTTTAGAAAATTGCTCTGTCGGACTTTGGACTTTATTGTCTACGACTTGTTATGGTTGGTAAAGGCCTAGTGCATATAGTGTATTTTATTTTTACTTAAATATGATGCATGTTCTGGATTGTGGTTGTGGTCACGGTGTTGTTTGTATTGAAAGTAGGTGCATAACTATTGGTTAATTAGTTAATAATATTTATTAATAGCAGTTTGTTTTTATGTAAAGATCTTTGCTTCATGATTCAGAGAATCCTTTTTTTTCGAACGGTGGTGGCGTGGAGTGGTAATTAATAAATTATTACTTTATTAACGTTTTTTTACTCTCGATTTTGTAACTGTTACAACACTCACCGTGTATTGAAACCTTATTTAACAGTGCGTATCAAATCGGTCATGCTCATGCCATACGTATTCTTTAGTTCAATCATCAAAGACTTATTTTATTTTCATCACCTTTTTCTTGTCAATTAAACATAGTGTTTAAATACCCATCTTGTATAACGAACTTAATGCAAGTCTCGAGTTCTCAACACAATCACGTGCTAACTTTATTCCCCAGTTGTACTCCAACGTGTCCGACCGCTTGTGCGTTGTTACGTCTATTATGTAATAGTATCGGTGTTTTATCTATATAGGTAACGTTTTCTGCTTAAACACCACCGTTGATAACCATGCCGTAAGTTATTATTGATCTTACTATAAATTTATTAAAATTTATCTTCTATTTGTTGATTCTATGATTACTATGTGGAATTTTAGAATTACTCTACCGTAATTTTTTTTCGCTCTTGTGAAGTAATTATTTGAGTAAGTAATTTGCACCTAAAGTGTAATGACCGTGTGCTACAAAATAATCATGAAAACTTGTGACACACCATACTGATACAGGTCGCATGACTCTTTAAATGAAACATTAGGTATTTCAGTTTAATCATGAATTCATTCTTGCCATTTCTTGCAATATTCCTCTCGTTCATTAACCCTTACTTCTTTACTAATCCTTACTTATAATATTATAAATGCGAAAGTTTGTGAGTATGGATGGATGGATGTTTGTTACTCTTTCACGCAAAAACTACTGAACGGATTTGGATGAAATTTGGCAGTGAGATAGATTATAGTCTGAAATAGCACATAGGCTACTTTTTATCCCGGGAAAACATAAGATCCTACGGGAACGCGGATGAAACCGCGGGGCGAAATCTAGTTCTTCATAATTAATTCAATATTCCTTCCGTCTCGTAAATTATACAATTGTCGTCAATTAAAAGTAATGCTAATTGGTCTGACCATTGTGTTCTGTCTCTTTACTCAATGTAAAGTTGTACATTGTACTTTAAAACAATTATCATAAGATACATTGTAGTGATAGAATTATTATAATCATTTGTTATAAAGATTGAAGGCTATATCCAAGTTCCCTTTTAGGTTTTGTGTGCTTAATATCATCGGCTGCATAATCAATCAACAGGAAAGAAGTTTAAAAACCAAATTGAGGTAAATAGTATTGCTTGCAAGGCCTTCGCCTCGATCTGTATGTCTGCGCTTACCTCTAATCGTCCATGTTTGTTTATTTTTAACTCGAGTACAATAAGCACTGCGAATGAAAACCCATCCGTCACTACAAGTCGTGTGAAAGTCACTTGTTTCTATTTCCCCGAGACATTCCGGACTTTGAACATTGTTTGTTTCATTAGTTACAGCGTAATTGGCACATTTGTCATTATTGTTATTTAATAGTGATTCATTAAAATGTTCTTGTTTCAATCATGTAATGTAGGTACCTAATATTATAATTATCCTTGTACTAATCTGAATTATATTATCATACTTGTCATTTTCCGAATTAGATTCTATTGAATTAAAACCTCAAAAGCCACAATTATGTACAACGCTGGAATAGTTCAAAAACATTGTTATATTACCATAAAAGTCAGTTGGCCTGGATCCGCGCATAATGAAATGATGCTACCATATTTTCAAAGTGTCAGTCGAAAGGATTTAGGTCAATTCTAACCTCAAATAAAAAAAAATAACATACAATTTGAACATCGAATGATCGATCGGCTTTCTTCGAATTAATTCTGTGTAATTTTCGTTACAAAAGAAATTGCTTCACCATTGTTATTGAAGATTCGCAGATATACCTATGTTTTTAGCAGAACCGTGTCGCAACTCCGTTCATAATTGAATTATGCGACGATTGCGGTCATCATATCAAGGGCACTCATCATTTGGACTTGAAACAGTTCGATGACAATTAGCTCATTGTCACGAACATTAGCTTGACGATGATCTTGGCTGCTCTAGTTTCGTAGATCTTCGTAGAGTTGGGCGCTTGATCTAAAATCAGCAGTCGTTTTATTCAAATGATTGTTTGGGAAAAATAAACAATACTAGGAAATCTCATATTTATCTATGTAGTTGAAAATCTGTCACCAAGCACTTGACAGCTGTACTTTAGAGCTTGTTCTCATCTAGGCTTTGTGTTTACCATCTTCGGCCTCATCATCAACTTACCTAGCGAAATTATATTAAAACATTTACTGTGCAAAAAATAATGCGCTATTATTTACGGCTGTCTAATCTACGAGTAGGTACCTAATTTCAGTTACCAACTCTTCTTAATCGTGTTAAACAGAGTTTCTTTTTAGGATTAACATAATCTAATCATTTGAAAGGTAGGATAAGTGGACTTTAATTTTGAGCTAGACTATCAGTTAGACTTAACTAAAATATCAATTAATGACCAATAATCACAGAATTTGTTTTTCAAAATATTTGTTTGATTAAATAAATATTCTGGGACAAGTGAAATAGTGCAATTCTACAATAATGCAAAACCCATAAGATTTTGAGAAATATAAAATAAATATAATAATATACGAGGGCTTGTCAAGATACAAGAATTATACATTTGTATCATTGTAAGAAAACGTTATCTTTTAATAGAATTTGCGATTGTAATGTATCTAACATTCGATTGAACATCAAGATGGAACGGAGTTAGTAAATCAAGATATCCAAAGCACCATCTTATAGTCAAGTGTAATTTATTTTCGCTTCTCCTTATCTTATGTGTCAATCTATGTTCTACATTTTCTTGTACCATTTTGTTTCAGAGTTAGGGTTCTATAGATGCTTGTTAAGTTGAGTCTTACAAAACCAGTCTTAAAAACGTGCTGTCTCAAGAATAGTTCAAGGTTTTCCCAGTACGTCTACTGAACTCTGTAAGCCTTAGGTACAGTGTAAGGCATACCGTCTTTATAATGGGAAGGGTCTTTTGATCTGGTGCCATCTTCACTTTTCTACCATCGCTTTGGGATGTGGAGCTTATCCTCATATTCTTGAACCGTCTCGATCGTCCACACAACGATTCATTCGGACGTTCCTAGTGCAGACCATTACGATATAGAATGAGCTCCCCATTACGGATTTCTCTTTGCGGTACAATATAGGATTCTACAAAAAGAGCTCTCCAAGGTCGGCACCTCACCGGCAATCCCCTTAGATATACCCTGGAATTGCGGTGACCATTTACCACCAGGCCACCTGTCTATATTACTGACTTACAATCAGTCAAACATCCTACAGATTTGACACTGGAACTCTTTATACTTCCAAACATTGAAAGAAAAAAGAGCTTCTCGCTTTGATTCCTCGTTATTACTTTTTCTTTATTTTTAATGCTAACAGTAAATGTAAGCCCGAATACTACTCGTGAGACCTAGATTACTTCTGACGTCATCACTAATAATATTTACTTGCACGTTCGCTAAAATTAGCGAGCGGGGGCACGGCGCGGGTGTGGTTCGGACAACACATTGACTCTTAAATTGCTGCAGTGTAAATAACCGCTTTCCTCGTTACCTTCCTAGCTAACAGGCTATTTGTCAAGTCAATGATATTATGAGCTTTAACGTTTGTATTGAACCGATGAAAGTACTTCAAAACTGTCTACTTTTTAAGTAAAAGATCTAAGTTATCAGTTTCATCATCCAGTAACCATAGAATAATTGTTTGGGTTCTGAAACATGTATTATAGCTCTTTCAAAACTTGCTTTGGATGCTCCAAAGCCAATGTCATTTATTCAGTTTAGACCCTAAGAGGGCACTTATGAAGGTCGAATTTACTGAAGTTACCACCGGTTCGGAAGTCAGTCTTCAACTGAGAAGAACCGGCAAGAAACTCAGCAAGGTTACATTTTTATATATTGAAAGAATATGATCAAACAGCTCAAATACCTACGATTCTGCAATCGGAAATTAAATGAGGCGATAATTCCAATTTGTTTAATGCCTAGCGACACCAAAACCACCTGACTACATAATGATTCTTTCTTGCAACTAATCGATTTCGACATTTCGACGACTCAGTATCTGTTATCGTCTTTATGTTACACGTGCTTATTTACTGTTGGATTGTACTTTTGTATTCTCATTATCTAGGCTTCTTTTCATTCTACTTTGTGTTCCGTCATTTTGATGATTATCAGTTGTTAATGTTTATCGTTTTTTTGTTTCAGGTTGAAGCACACAGATATGTTTATAGACGAGAATGAAACGTGAGTACTTGTCAAAAACTTATGTTTGTTATTTTACTTTTAGATCAGAGAACTCATTGACCATACTCAATAATGTGCCAGCCACAATCGATAACAGATATCTATTGTGGCTACCTACAAAATTTACTATTACTTCGAAGAAAATGCAATGTTATCCCTGTAACAGTATAGATCATTTATAAATCCGTATAAGCTCGCTTGATGGATCATTGGGGAAACCAATATTGTATAAGAATGAAATAAATGTGAAACAGTCGTGATATATCATGAGACCTAATACTCTTGCTTGCTTGTAAAATTATAGTCTTATTTGAGAACCCAAGAAGACAAGGATTAGAAAGAGCTGATGACAAAGCTCTCAAGCACGTCAGATGATGCTGTACTATATTAATTAACAGTGTAAACTGTGTACTGTAAACGTGTGAATTCTTTTATGCATTCCAGCTATTCCTAATGAACTAGCTCTGGCACAACGCCAGCTGACAACTCCACGTCTCTTAACCCGAACATTTTAAAATGCGAATATTTCGCTCGCCATATTGTTTTTTTTTTCTATGAATTGTGTATTGTATATTTAAATTTTATGCTATAAATGAATATTTGACGGCTAATAATGCAGTCTCATAGTTTATTGTTCTTAGGATTTGAATTATCGTTACTATTATTTTTTGAACAATATAAATGCCTCTGTTACCTCTTCAAGGTCAGCTGGTAGCTGGTATTGTATTTTGACCCTTATGTTTATCCCCAAATATGTATCAATGGTTAGTTCTCCATTGAGATCTGCAAATACTGGTTCTTAATCTAGTCTCGAGTTATCATCGCTCATAATAGGCGTCCATAAATCACCCTGAACAATATTAGCTAGGCCTCTCGGATACTGATTAATGTTTGTTAACGTTATTACTCCCTTTAAAGTGTATTACCCCAAGGTTTCTAATTTAATTTAGCAACATTCCAGACAGCCATTCTAGTAAGCGTCTTTTTTTCAGTATTAATTCTCAAAGGAAACCCATTAAGTTTCACTGAACTGTGCCTTAAATACTATAAATGTAATGAAACTAATGAAAGAAATTGCTGCTGTCTTATAAACCTGGGTAGACATCTCCTAATGATGTCGCCCATATTACATTTAATTGTGTTTGATAAACTACTCTGTTGTGTTGATATAAAGATTAATTTCGCTTGTGATAATGTCACTGTGCTAATGAAAGTCTGGTATTCTTCAGAGAACACCACATTCAATTGAATAATTCTAACGCTTTTGCTGGTTTCAGGAAAATTTAATTCCTTTCAAACAAGTTTATCTCATAAATTCCAATTTTATGGTTTATACAGAGGGAAGAATAGTTTGGAATTTCCATTTTGAACTCTACAGGAAAAATGTGCATTAAGGGAATTTTGCTATTGAGAATAATAAAATTAGTGTGAGTACCAATTACGCAACACTATATTGTTATCCCTTTAGCAAATTCTGATTATGAAATAAACAATGTATTAAACTCAGGTCATATTGCTATGTGCAGGTCCTACAGGTGTTCTCTCCAGATCTTATCTTAATCTTATATCTGCAATCGATTTCTTTTACTGATTTGTAACAACATATTAAATTTACAATGGTATCTTATCTTTTATATTTCTACCATATTCTGATTTCACATAATTTATTTTTATATTTCGATGGTCGATTGAGAGATATCAGCTGGATTTTAGAAGCTTTAGACTGGAAATCAAGATGTTTAAGCATCTAAGAAATTTGTGATTTCGTATCCAATTTTCAGACTAAGCATGTTGTTCTTCAAGAAGGCTCTAAAGAGACTTTTTGCATTGTCAACAACGCGAAAGAGATTCCTCTGGTGTTGCAAGCGTCAATAAGCTACGGTAACCGCTTACCATCAGGCGGGGCATGTGCTTATTTGTTAGTGGTATAAAAACAATAGAATTAGGGCCGAAAGACTAGATGTATAAATAAATTACCTATATTTAAATATTCTGAAAATGGTGAAGCAAAAATTGTAGACGAAAATAATATGACACAAGACTTTGGTCAGTAACACGCATATTTTTTTGCAAAATCACTCAATAAATCAGTGGAATTACTTATCGCTATATCACGAACTCTAATAATGATATTGAAAACTGTGTCATAATTTCTCGCAATAATGTTTGTCCGTCTTTATATCCGTTTAAACAGTTTATTATCTGATAATGTTATCATTAATAGTAATGCTCGCGATAAGAAGCGTAGTGTGTTATCTGTGATCCTTACTAGGTAGTTTGCCACTGTATGTCCTAACAAGTGCATGTTTGGAATTACACTTGTGCCAATATTTGTGTGTTATTTAATATGAGGCGTGATAAGTGAGTATTTATGTATTTTTGCGTTTGGATCTTTACTTTATTCATTATATTCTTGTATTGTCTATTACTGATATCTGTCGTGAAAACCGTATGAAAATCCATTCAGTAGTTTTTGAGTTTATCTCACATCACATCTCTTTTTTTTACAGACAGACAGACGCGGCGGGGGGACGTTTTATAATATACATTTTTTCATTCGGAATAAAATTTAATTGATTCAGTAGTTTTTGATAATCGTGCATCGATATGTAATAATATCATTATTTTATTCCATCGCTTTCAATTGGAATAATCTCGAAAACGTACAACTACTAGGAAGTACTTGTATCCTTGACTCTTTTTGCAATTATCGTGTACTAGGTACGTGTCTATATCGGCTGCTTGCATCCGATCATATGACCTTCATGTTCTCCCTACCATTAATATAACTATACAGGGTGATTTTGTTATCACTGGCAATACTTGCAGGGGTGGAAGTACTCATCAATGTGAACAACTTTTATTATAGGGCTAACTCTGATATCGCGTAAAATAATACGGTTGCTTCATACATTTTGGTCGAGTAGGTATTGAACTTTTGTATGGAACAGCTGATAATTTTTTCATGATTTCACAGTTAGTCCCATTATAAAAGTTGTTCATTTTGATGAGTACTTCCACCCCTGCAAGTATTGCCAGTGATAACAAAATCACCCAGTATATCGTTTTCCATACTGAAAATAATCATGTTTCTTATATTATGCACCATAATAATATGTTCATTAATAAATCAAGTCTTGTCATCTAATTTGTCACATGATATCTTAAATATGTAGATTAATTGATATATCGACTCACCGATAAAGTATAGTTCTTGTTCCTTATTTTAATTTATCATCCTAAATAAATTCCCAGGATTATCTGCTATTAATGGGTCATGAAAATTGTTACGGTATTAGTGAGTAATCCTGATAATGCCTAGAACAATTACTACCTTGGAAATGTCGCTGTATTACTGTACTCGGTCTTCAAGGTTTTTCCTGCCGCATTTTTTCCGAAGTCTTTGTTTTCGGTCCAGACCTATGCTCTGCTTGATATAGACCTCACATGACAACTCTTTTACTGCGACGGGCTGGTGGGCTGTTAAATTGGTTACGTACTCTTCAATAAATATCCTAATATATATCCTAAATAACTATCTGATCCCAAACTAAGCAGAGCATGAATATGGAAACGACAACTGATATGCTACTCCTAAAAATACACTTAACTTGGTTATTTTAAAAAAACCCCGTTCGTTACATTTTGGTTGAACTTGTAACTGTTTTTTTTTCGCACTTTCAGAATTGATCCCATATTAAAAATTGAATGTATTTGTGAAGTTCAATTGTAGTACAACTCTGAAAGTTAAGCAAATTACTAATTAATAGACTTGGACAGACATATTTATTTAACTGAAATACTGTTAAAATTATCAAGAGTTTATAGACTACTTTTAAATGTTATAACGATAGTTATAAAACGGAAGGTGTGTGCAATAATGAACCTTAATTCAAACCCAAAAGACTTACAGCATGTCGCGATTGCTTGCGAAATATAAACAACACAAAACTAGTATTGCGTTATCAGGGACAGCTTTCACTGCACGGTACCCGTCTGTCCTGTCTGACTGCATATGCATGCATGCATGTTATTTAACAGCGACATTTAAGGCTGAATATGTAACAAGAACTTATTGAGCCTTAAGAGTTCAGTTATTAATTGATGAACACATAATTCATCTTAGAGAAGTGACGTGATGCTCGAAGGCATTATAGAATGGTAAGGGAGGGATTGGATCCTACAATGAGCTTGAGCTCTCGGTGAACCACAGCACGGTGGTAGGGTACTTTGTTATACCCGCTTGTCTGGCTATCTCTCAAGTTGAAAATCTGACGCCAAATACCTACTGGTGTTCCGGAAATTGCACTTTAAGAGCTAGTTGCCTTCTAGGCTTTATAAAGGTGGGCAACACACTGGCAATCCCACTGGTATTGCGAATGTCTAATGTATGTCTCTTGTCAACCTTCTCACGGCAGTAGGTGAGCTAACTGATTTAGCTGATGTTCCTTAGTATTAAATTCTTATCTAATATAATTAATGAGAAAGCGAGTCTGTTTGACATGATTTTATGATGTAACGAAGCTATAGACAGACTTGTTTTTTGCACGGAGGTACCTTATGGAACGCCAAATGTGAAGGGGAACTTTTTATCCTTGGAATTCAAGCTAGTATCTTCTAAAATACATTGAGATGTTACAAAAGTATGATTCGATATCATTAGGATTTAAATTTTCAACTCACTGACAACTCCTAACAAAGTAAGCATCGGAATAGTGAAGTTTTACAATAAACGACTAAACTTGGAGCAATATTGGAAAAAGTTTGCAGAAATCATGTTACCCATTAGAAGGAATTAAATGTTACAATTTTGTGGCAATTAATAAGATAATGAAACGAAAAAGATAAAAGTTTTGTAATTGATAAATTATTTTTTATAGTGGTTGAGTCGCAGCAAGTCACAGCCAATATTAGGATTTGGAAAAAATTCAGCAGCTTATAGATAAATTTATTGTTGTAAATGATACGGTTTAGAAATGTCGATATATAACGGCTGGCGTTATTTATTAAATTTAATAATTAACTAGTTTAGTTACTGAAAACAAATCTATACCTAAACAATAAACCTAATAAGATTGGAGTGTCTGCCAAACTGACATAATAAAAGATACTTAATCCCAAACGACCTTTTTAAAAAAAAATGTCCGTCTCCAATAGTCTAAGAAACAGCTCAACGGATTTCAATGAAAATTTTAGGTATTAAAACCATGGACCTAGAAAAAAAACCGGCCAAGTGCGAGTCGGACTCGCGCACCGAGGGTTCCGTACAAACTTCGTCCATTGTTCGTCCATCAAGGGAAATGCACAATTTTATTTATTTACCTTATTTGAGGTTGGTGCCAATTAAGCTAGACCTCTAAATTGTATGAGCGCCCATACAACTCAGAGGTCTTTATTAATTGGCGTAACTATGTATGTATGGGGACAACTTAACTTTTCAACTTTTTATTTTTTTAGAATTTTTCCTTTATTTGTGCTGTAAGTGTGACCTTGCTTTTTGCCATTTTTTTTTTATATTTGAGTTGATTGAATGAAAGGTAAATTGCGGTTTACGATTTATGACGTATTAAAAAAAAACTACTAATTAGATCTCGTTCAAACCAATTTTCGGTGGATGTTTGCATGATAATGTACATTCTTATAGTTTCGGAAAAAAGTGGCTGTGACATACGGACGGACAGATAGACAGACAGACAGACATGATGAATCTATAAGGGTTCCGTTTTTTGCCATTTGGCTACGGAACCCTAAAAAGGCGGACGCCACCTCATAAAACAATTACTGACGCACCCACAGTAAGCCAGCTCGCAGTCCGGCACGCACACATTCACACCACACTAAGCCTGCCGCCCGCCATTTCGCTCCGAACCACACACACACAGTTACTTCGCCACCATTTTGGTGCTTCAATAGTTTCTTAGCGGCTATCTGTCCGCCTTTTTTTCTAGGTCCATGATTAAAATATAAATTTTCATGTCATCAGATTCCTAAGCAAGTTTTCAATGTAATATAGCTTTAAATAAATTGTTGGCAGGTAGATAAGACTAGTTTTTGAATTGGTAATTCATAATATTAAATCATAGTTTATTAGTTTTTTTGTCTCAGAACGTGCCCAGTTCATCTGATCAAAGTACAACCGCCAAGGTGATGTTTCAAGGTTCTACACAAGTACCCAGTAGCTATCTATTAGTTAGATAACAAGTAATGACGAATAATTGTCCGATTGTTATCTACTTAAATAGGTTTTAGCTATACAATCAACCTGAATGACAGGTTTGAATAGGACATTATTAAACAAAAATATCGGTCAAGTGCGAGTCACAAAAACATCGAAGGTTCCGTATAAAAAGTATTGCCTTAACTATGGTAGAAATAAAATAAAAAACTGCAAATTTTCCTATAATATTCACATACATTTTTGTTAACAGTAATTATTTTAGATTTTCGCTTTAATAACTTCGGATATAAGAGTGGGAAAGGTAATTTTTATTACACGTGGCATAAAAAAACCTGTATTGGATCATATTCAAATGAATTATGCATTATGATACTCCCCTTAAACCAGTAGCCACACTTAAAAATATTGACGCCCGTTTCGGACTTATAAAATTTTCGGTTTTTTTTTTTTTTCATTTGCAATAAGCAATATTTAAAACTATTCCAAATTTCATGTTTCAACATTAGTAGTTGCTGCCACATGCCACTGTGACAGACGGACGGAGTAGCACCGTAAGGGTTCCTTTTTTACCTTTTTGGTACGGAACCCTAAATGCAGACCAATAACGCAGTCATCTTGTGAATGATTACTTGTTTGTGTTTACATTGTAATGTAAAATTCATAGCATATTGTATACAAAACAAAGTGTAGGTATACTTTGCTACCACAATCCAAGCATTGTACAAGTGCGTCCCGCGGTTTTACCCGCATTCGATGAACAAAAACATCAAGTCTGGTACTGGTATAAAACTCAATGGAGTCCGTGACGATACTATTGTTTTTACATGGTAAATAAAGCCCCGTGTATTTTGTACAGTATATAGATCGTTTTATATTCTGGAGAATATCCAAGTCATTTACCTCGTTCTATTGACATTGATTCACATTATTGAACTGTTCACCCCACACCAACGCTATCGCATGTATGGTCAGTCAGTATAGCTTGATCCATTCATAACGGTACCAACGCGTTAGTGCATTGTGGCGATAATGAAAATGCAAAGGCTTCTGTACTGTGTACGCCGTGGGAATTTAGTTCTTAAAGTCCCGGGCCGAGATCTCTATATAACTTTAGGGTTTGGACTTTGAACAAATAGATAGATGCGGTGACCGCCGTTATGCGAGCGAGACGGCTATATTTTTGTGAGCGAGCAACAGAGATTGAGGGGTCTAAAGGGCGTCACACACGGCGGAGATACTATAATATTTTATCTTAAATCATGAGACAGCATTATACTATGAAAAGAGAAGCAACGACCTACCTAACCTACCTTCTCTTTCACTGGTATTGCACTGTCTCCTATATCTTAAGATAAAATATTATAGTATCTTCACCGTGTGTGACGTCCTTAATTCACACAAGCACGCAATAAACCTTAACCCTTTTCAGTTTAGCCGCGGTAGGGTAACAACTGTAAGACTTAAGTTTTTGAATGTACTTTAGATCACCCGTTTCTTATGGGCCTAGTTGCCCCAGTGAAATTAATAAATGAAAATGATTAGGCATCTAGGCCCATGGGTCTAGTTTGACGTTGGGCCTAGATGCCTAAATACCCCATTATACGAAATACCGCTGTTACGTAAACGCGCTTTAGTAATGCATAGTTCTATAGTAAAGTGGTCCATCCACGGTCAGCATAAAGAACACTATTTCTTAGGGATTTAAAATATGCAATATGACGTAGTAAGACGCCATACATTCTCTTTTTACGACAGACAGACACAATTTTTTTGTTATATGTAGTAAAGCAGTTATTTGATATCTAAGTATTGGTCATAGAACCAATAAATATTCGGCAGTGAGAAGCTATACAACATTTTCTTTAAATTTTATAGAACACTAGTTGATTTTGTTTATAAATAGTTCGCCCTCCCACCATAGATAAACTTATCGTGCTAGTTTTATCGCCTATTGGTTACTATGACGTAGGTACATGTACCTAGTTGCGCTCGCGCCACTCGTATTACGCTAAAGCTAAAACAGCGCGTGCATTAACAATACATACACATCTGTTCTGGATAATGTTTGGTGTTTAAATTGAAATATAAATAGCAAGTGGTTCATTGAACTCTATACTTCCTAAGTCGTTGAATCCTTCTGAACAGGTGGAAACTTCAGTAGCTTCATAAGTGCCCTACTATAACTGAAATGGCTTTGACTTAAGTTATCTCATTTTGAACTGTATGCAGTAGCTACCTTGGGGTCCAATATCTGAACTGCACTCTAAATTCTGAATCAATCAAATAAATATTTTCCAGGTATTATTAAATACCTTCAGAGCTTTTATAAATAACTAGCTGTTCTCCGCGGTTTCACCTTCCTCGTGATTTGGGCTATCAAATGCAAATGTATTTTTTCAAATCCGACTGGTAGTTCCAGAGATTACCGCCTTTAAACAAACAATCAAAAACTCTTCTCCTTTATTAGATTAGCTAGTGGTAGGGATTTTATATGTATACCTATGTGTTCCGGCAGCTGCACTTGAGAGCCAGTACCCTGTTATTCTTTGTGTGAAGCTCACCTTCGGCTAAATCATCACTCACCATAGTGAGATTAATCTTACATTTGTTTTTATACAACATTGTCGGCAAACAAGCATTCGGCCCGCCTGATGATAAGCAGTTACCGTAGCCTATGAACGCTTGCAACACCAGGGGTATCACTCACGCATTGCAGACCCTTCCCCCCACCCCGATGAGCTCTGGCGACCTTACTTACGCGCAGGGTCACAACTATAAGTTATTTGGCTGCGGTATTCTGTAAGGTGGAGGTACTTCCCCAGTCGAGCTGCTCTTTGAGCGACATATCGCTATGCTCTACCTCGCTCTAGGTTGATCTGACATTGAGCTTGCCTCATGACTATAAGCGTTTTTAGGGTTCCGTAGCCAAATGGCAAAAAACGGAACCCTTATGGATTCGTCATGTCTGTCTGTCTGTCTGTCCGTTCGTATGTCACAGCCACTTTTTTCCGAAACTATAAGAACTATACTGTTGAATATAGTTACTGAACGAAACTTGGTAAGTCGATGTATTCTGTGAACCGCATTAAGATTTTCACACAAAAAAAAAAACAATAAAGGAGAATGCCCATGGCAGTATGGACAAATGTACTTCATTCAGGATTTTTGTGTCTTCATCAAATCACCTTAATTCTACTCTATGACATGTCTAAATATTTTCTCAAAAAATTCGACACAAAATGTAATTGCATTTCCAAGATATTTAACATAAGTTAAATTAATATTTTGAGGTTAGTTTCGACCAAACCTTAATCCGACTGGTCCTCACAGTCCTACGATTAATTAAAACGCATAGAAGACGCATAGAAGAAGTCGTCATTATGATAGCCAGTAGCTCAGTGTTAAAACTTACGCTATGGAAGCCAGGTAACTGATATAACGCTACTTTTCTTTTGTAAATATATACTTATATAGATAACTAGCTTCCACCCCGCGGTTCCTTACGTTTTCCCGGAATAAAAAGGAGCCTATAACCTTCCTCGATAAATGGGCTATCCATCATTACAAGAAGTTGAGACATCGTCTCACAGTCGCCATTTCCAATATATCACAAAAACACCTGTCTTTACTAATAAACAACACAACACAGACATGCACGGTGCAGCGGCGTCAAAAGTATGTTATTTTCAATGGTTTAGTAACAGTAAATGAGGAACTAAAAAGCTCAAACTCTGTACACAAACAAACCGAAACCGAACAGAAAATACATACTGACTGATTGTCAAAAATATGACAGACGAAAATGTCAAATAGGGTTGTACCCGTGTCGAAAAATGATTTAAATAATCCGATATATCTTCTAATAAAATACAGATTAAAAATCTCTGTTGTTTATCAACCTATCTTATTTGTTTATTGTTTTTTACTTAAGCGAGTCGGAAAGAATTCTGATTTCAGTATCAATAATAAATAAAAAAATGGCTAACAACGGTCTGCCACATTTTTTATGGTTCATTTTTGTGTTTGACCATAATCTCACTATGGTAAGTGATGATAAGGCCGAAGGCTTTGTGTGCTTATACAAAGCCTAAAAGGAACTGGCTTTCAAGTGTAGCTGCCGGAACTCACCAATAGGTGTTTGGCGACAGTCTAGGTCTAGTCTAGGCTTTATAAAGGTCGGTAACACACTGGCAATCTATGTCCATAGGCGACGGTAGCCACTTACCATCAGGTGGACCGCCTGCCTGCTTGCCAGTATTGTAATAAATAAAATCGAACAATCAACACGGAATCGATATCGTGAATTACATTACATGCAATAGAAGAAATGGACATCCCTAACATTGACAGGCGATAGTAAAAATGCCGGAAACAAAAAAATACTCTTTATTCCTCAAAAAAGTATCCCATTATAAATAATAACTAGATCATATTCAAAAAATACTATTTTATTTTAGCTTTTTGATACTCATTAACTTTATGAGACACAATGCGTTTCTCAAGAGTACTATCCGCGGGCATCCTCCTTTTGGGGGTTCCCCATACTTACAACTGAAACTCAAATTTTTTTTTTCATCAAACGTGTGGGGTATCTATGGATAGTTCTTCAAAAATAATATTGAGGTTTCTAATATCATTTTTTTCTAAACTGAATAGTTTGCGCGAGACACACTTCCAAAGTGGTAAAATGTGTGTAACTTCTAAAATAAGAGAATGATAAAACAAAAAAAAATATATGATGTACATTACCATGCAAACTTCCACAGAAAATTGGTTTGAACGAGATCTAGTAAGTGGTTTTTTTGAATAAGTCATAAATCGTAAACCGCAATTTACCTTTAATTCAATCAACTCAAATATAAAAAACATACATAATGACTCCAATTAATAAAGACCTCTGAGTTGTATGGGCGCTCATACAATTTAGAGGTCTAGCTTAATTGGCACCAACCTCAAATAAGGTAAATAAATAAAATTGTGCATTTCCCGTGATGGACGAACGATGGACGAAGTTTGTACGGAACCCTCGGTGCGTGAGTCTGACTCGCACTTGG
Source organism: Tetheella fluctuosa (assembly GCA_951216915.1). Lineage (NCBI taxonomy): Eukaryota > Metazoa > Arthropoda > Insecta > Lepidoptera > Drepanidae > Tetheella > Tetheella fluctuosa. Next base: position 15,595,315 of record OX578214.1, read on the forward strand.
CCGGTTTTTTAACTTGACATTGTTTTCTTTCAAATCAATCATCCTCTACATTTGTTGAGTCATTCGCAGTAACGATAGAAAAATCAGTAGATAAGTTTTTTTTTCACTATAGGTGAAAAAATATTTTAGTGTTGGATAGCCCATTTATCGAGGAGGGCTACTTTTTATCCCGGAAAAACACAAGATCCCTCGAAAACCGCGTAAAACCTTGTTTACACATAAAATTTTCATTTTTTTTTTTACTTTACGTTCCTAACCTTATATTAAGGTTATATGTTTGCTTTGTATTACAAAGTTAAATAATCTAGATGTAGACCTAAATGTGGCTTAGACAAAGATACGTTTGTATTGATCGCTCTGTCATGGAATAAGAAGTACTTACCGTGCGTAGCTCTCTGTTCAATTTAATTAGACATCTTTACACAGCCTACGGTCTTTATGAAACTAAATTGTGATACTCAGATTCAGTCTAACTGAAGTTAATGTAACTAAAATCCGTACGATATCGAATATGAGTTTCTTTGTTTGTTTGTTACCTTTTCACGCCTAAACCGATCGCGACAAAATTTGGTACGCAGATAGCCTATGTTATGGAGAAGGACATGGGCTACTTTTTTTCTCAGGAACGCGGGTGAAACCGCACGGGACAGGTTGTTGTATTATAATTTAAAGTAACTCTGTCTGTTACCTTTTCACGTCTAAACCGCTGAACCGGTCGTGATGATATTTGCTACGCAGGTAGCATATGGTATGGAGAGGGACATAGGCTACTATTCTTCTCGGGACACGGGTATAACCGCGGGGAAGAAGCTAGTGTCTTATAATAAATTCAAACAATAGTAAAAACAGGGGTATTACTATAGGTCATTAGGTGGAAGACGAAAATGGTTGTAGTAGCTTCTCTCTGCACTTGCTCTTGCATCCACTTGGCTAAGTGACAATTGTATGAATAAGTACCTATATGTATTTGAAATGAAAATTGAAATTATACATAATATCAAAAGAAAAATCCACAAAAATATTTCCTTACTGAGTTTCTTACCGGAGTCGTCTCAGTTTCAGTGTATACGTAGAGGTAGAGTCAATTGTAACGTTCATAAATGCTTTATCAGAACATTAACAAAATAAATGAGTTTAATAAATTACTTAGTTATGACGTAACATAAACTTGTCAACAATATGTGGAAATACCACCTTCTATCTGAACTTTTCAAGTTGACCTTTGCTGTGGCTACGTGTACTAGCAGGACGAGAAAATGCCAAAGTGCAACAATAATTGTAAAAAATGTATTTTCTTAAGTTCTTTTTTTTCTATTAATGTTATCATACGTGTCTAACCTTCGTATATCTAGTTTATTCTTCTATTCTATGTATTCTTACCGACCTATATTATTCTATTAGCTTTTTATATGTGAAAACTTGTAAATGGCCTTGTGATATTTATTCTTTAAGTATATTGTATTCTCTAGCTGTAAGTTTTCCAAATAATTAAAAATAAAATAAAATACATAATTATATTGTAATACAACCTAGCCTGCAGTGAATTGAAGCATTTGTAGGGCTGTCAACGAAAATGAAAATATTTTATGTATACTTATTTAGTACTTGGTGCGCCTTTGCTCTTCCATTTCAGAATGAGATAAATTGTTACCCCTATAAGGTGTTATCAGTATCGACAGATGCATCCGCTCTGACACTGACCTTATCTCGACTGTGTGCACTTATTTATGTCTCTACCAGACTGTGAACGCCCTTATCCACACGATATAAAAACAATACTTTGATGTTACAAGAAAATGTGTAAATTTACCTACCTTTAGGTGTTTATTTTCGAAAAAAAGCTCTTTTAGCGATTTCGTTTCATGTGCGTCTGCTGTAGAACAAAGTTACTATGCAGTTAAAAAAAATAACTATCAAGCAATTATGATCTCACATTATGTTATGTTACTGAATACTGAATTTATCTTGTCCCCAGGCCGGAGTCATGGTGGGTGTCGGCAGTTCTCAGGACTATCCGCGCGGTGACGCTGGTGTTCGACATCCTCACCTTCCCCGTACACTTGGTGCTGCAGAGGCCGTGGAGGAAACGCGAACTATCTAGACGAATCAAGGTACTTAACTCGTTTAAAAAGATTTATTTAATTACAATGTAAATTAAGTGTTTTATGCTACGAATAAATAAGTCGTTGTATCGATTATTTCTTTACTAAATAATAAGTTTCTAGGCTAGGCTATGCATCCTGCATATGACAATCTATGTGCGTTGTATCATGCACGTTCTATGCATCATGGGTTTTTAAGCTATTGTATGGCTTCGGGGTTTGAGCGCGGCGACGGAATCAAGAAATTTTGATAAAAAAAAAACCATAACGAAAAAACCTAACACCTCCCTGTTGTTTGTGAGAAGGTATATAAGTGTATAGGTATCTATTAATATGAAAGAAAAAAGAAAAGGAAAAAAACTGTCTGTCTGTCTGTCTGTCTGTCTGTCTGTCTGTCTGTCTGTATTTCGCCCCTCGGTTTCGTCTGAGATTCCATTTTATTATAGCTTAACATATTCATCTGTGGCTTTACCTTCCTAACAGTGATGATTTAAGAGTTGTAAGTGGAAAAACTAACTGTCATTAAATATAATATTATGTAAATAGAAGAGAAGATGTAATAAGACAGGTTAATTCTGTATATTTGTGGAGAGTCGATTGTTATTTTCGTTTGACCTGTTTAAAATTGTCGCCCACGACTGAAATGCTGGATTTGTACCGCTGCAACTAGATTGTTGTTTTTAAGATAATTTACTTGAGTGTATTCTCTGAAGTCTATTATCTCTAATTTATCACTTAGTTAGATAATGGGATAAACTCTGGAGGTTATCGACATTTCATACAAAAATATCGCTTAAATAAATGTTTGAAAGAATTATTTTTAGATTATACTAGCCGTCCCTCGCGGTTTCACTCGCGCAGCGGTTTAAAAAATAGATGTTGGCCGATTCTCAGACCTACCCGATCGGTCGAGCCGTTTCGGAGGAGCATGGTAACTAACATTGTGACACGAGAATTTTATATATTAGATTATTATCTTTTATTGATCGGTGGGAAATAGAAATCGTGCTTTCGTTGCGGCAGCGTCGGTTGGCGAGTCACTCCTTACGAACGGGTGCTCTTTGCGAGACTATATAAGTGTCAACGTGGCCTATTTTTTATCGTCGTTATCAATTAATATCAGTCCGTAATAGCGTCTCTACGTAATCCCATAGGCTCGTATAATCCACACGGCGCCGGACAGCATAACAGTGCGGTCGATGGCGACCCCGTGCGAGCTGCACACGCGGCTGGTGCGCGACGGCGTGACGACGATGGAGGCCATGCTGCGCGCCGCCACCGCGCGCTGGGCGCACCGGCCCTCGCTCGGCACCAGGGCCGTGCTGGGCGAGGAGGACGAGCCGCAGCCCAATGGACGCGTCTTTAAAAAGGTCAGAATAGCTCGGCGTCTCGGAGTCGGGTGGGGTGGACGTGGACGTGGCCGTCACGGTTACAGTTATCGGGTGTCGAGTAGCATCCGGGGGCTGAAAAGTATGAATATTTTCCAGGTGTTTTAATGTATTCGGTGTGTACCTGTAACTCGGCTCAGCAAAGCGAGGGACTCATTCGAGGGGCAATGTATACGTTTCTATAACAGAGTACCCAAAGAAATTCAATAACTATCTGTGTATAGATTTAAAAAATAGTTAAAAGTTATGTAAAAAAGGGTACTATAAAGTTTCTGATTTTGTAGAAGACAAGAATACATTTAAATGAAGCGTTCGCTACACAAACTATTTCATTATAATTTTATAAACTTTGTTATTTGTAATTAAATAGTTACATAAATTAAATAAAAAAGAACAAAGATCTATAAAAAAAAATGTCCCTTGCCGAGTTTCTCGCCGGAGTCTTCTCGGTCCAAGTGTATTCCGAACCGGATGATAAATGATTTTTGAATTAGAATTTGTGTGTTGTACAGTTCAACATGGGCTCGTACAGCTGGCGCTCGTACGCGCAGTGGTCGCGCGAGGCGCGGCAGTTCGGCGCCGGGCTGCGCGAGGCGGGCTGCGCGCCGGGCGCCAGCGTGGTCATGTTCGCCGAGACCAGGGCCGAGTGGATGGTCGCCGCGCACGGCTGCTTCGACCAGACCATCCCCGGTACTCTACCCTCTATAGCGACGCGACATCTATCTGTTGTCCGCGGATAGATGGCGCCCCGAGGTTCTACATCGCGCTGACTTGAGTTCTCCGACTACTCGGCATTCCGTCGCAGGATCGCGAGGGTGGTCCCCGGGCGCGGTGACCTAGCCTGACGGAAGATATTCCCTTTTCAATGGGGGAGTTTTACACCTTTATCCTCCCATACCTTATTGTTAGACGGACCGGTCGGCGTGATCGGTGACGTACCCTATCTGTCCCGGCCCGGGTCATGAGATCGATTCGATAGTCGGGACAGACAAATATGAAATCGTTGACTTAAAACAATACTTTTATTTCAAAATCAACAGGATCGATTCACCGGCTACGATGTTTTTTTTTTTAATAATCTAATATGCAGTTTTCAGTCACTAAACTGTCATTTTTTTTTGACTAAATGACTTTTTACCATACTATTAGGGCGTTAGTAAATGAACAAATATTTCCAGTGGTGACAATATACGCGACGCTGGGCGACGACGCCATCGCGCACGGCATCAACGAGACGGAGGTGTCGACCGTCATCACGACGCACGACCTGCTGCCCAAGTTCAAGAAGATCCTCGCCAAGACGCCGCGCGTCGACACCATCGTCTACATGGAGGACCAGCTCAAGCCCACCGACCGGGAGGGGTACAAGCCCGGCATCAAGATTATCAGCTACGAGGAAATTGTCCAAATGGGAAAAGTTTCCAAAATCGGTGAGTTTTTACCCGACTACGGCAAAGTCGAAAGGAATTGAGAGTTATGTTTTTAGCTGTCTGGACAGGTTGATTTTTTTGTCGTTGGCAATACTTGCGAGGGTACTCGTCGATATGATTTTTTTTTACCATGGGACCGACTGTGACATCACGAAAAAAATATCAACCGTTCCATACAACAGCTTAATACCTACTCGACCAAAACGTTAGAAGTGATCGTTTTACATCTCGATTATGTATGTATATGTTGAAAAGAATATGGATACTGAGCTAAATAGCGACTGATGCTAATAATCGGAAGTAATTTGTTCTTAAATAGTGACCATCCACCTTCCACTTTATAATCGCAGGCAGCGTGCCGCCGTCGCCGTCGGACACGGCCATCATAATGTACACGTCGGGGTCGACGGGCACGCCCAAGGGCGTGGTGCTGTCGCACCGCAACATGGTCGCCACGCTGAAGGCGTTCGCGGACGCCGTGCCCATCCGCGACGACGACGTGCTCATGGGCTTCCTGCCGCTGGCGCACGTGTTCGAGCTGCTCGCCGAGAGCCTCTGCATCGTCGGAGGTGGGTGCCGACCCTACGTGGACACGGACACGGACATGACCACGGACCTTGAACTATACACAAGCAAGCTATAGAGCGCGCCTTACTAAGTATCAACCGAAAGCACAAGTATGAACACAGAAGGGTCTCAAAAGTAGATGCGGCAGACGCAGGGCGGGTGCATATGTTATAGAGCATCGCTATGAAAGCGCTATACCTATATATAACATATTTGCTTACGATCGGCACAACGGACCGAACCGAAGCGATACTGTTACTCTATAGCTTGTATGTATACTCTAAGGCACCGACCTTTCCACATTCCTATAGAGATTTACTATCTGTACCTCGCTTCCCGTAATAAAAAAATCTGATGTTTTAATGATTATTCTGCTATTCGGAGCGGTGTCAAATCCAATAAATCAAAGATCATTAACATCGGGCCAGCCGCTCTAGAGTAACCAACCCGACTTTGTTTTATATATTAGATATATTTTAGTTGCCCTACTTACCCAACCGTTAGGTTATACAGCAAAGCAAAGTAAATCACTATAGGAAAGTGGAAGGTCTATGAGGAATGGTGTGTTCCGGGACCGGCACTTGAGAGCCAATTCCTTCTAAATACTCCACAATCTAAGTCCCGATTTGACAGCCCATATGCATCCATGTTATAAAAAGAGACAAATATGGCTATAGAGAATCCTCTTGTCAAAACGGGCCTATTAGTTTGTCACGACTTTAGTCGTTTTATACCACCTTCGGCCACATCATCACTTACCATAGTGAGATTGTGGTCAAACACAAGCCAATACAAAGTAAAAAAAAACACCTTTTAAACAATAAATATTGAATATGTATAACAAATATGCATGCAATGTACTTCAGGTGTGCCGATCGGGTACTCGACGCCGCTCACGATGCTGGACTCGTCCAGTAAGATCATGAAGGGCACCATGGGCGACGCGACCATCCTGCAACCCACCTGCATCACCACCGTACCCGTGAGTTACAGCTATATACTACAGAAATCGTGGATAGAAGACGCTACAAGATTCTACATCGCGCTATGGAAGTTTTCTTAGTACACGATATTTATACGAGCTTTCAACATCGTTTGTGAATACATTACAATTGGACCGCGATCCCCAGGACGATGACCTAGCCTGTTGGAAGATCTATCTGTCACATCTATGCAGGGTTGCCACCTCCAAAATCATCTTATCACTTGATCCAGTGTAAAATATCGCTAGAAGAAAACCCTTAAAAAGATGCGAAACTATTTTACATACATACACAGCACAAATGGCGCCATCTTTTGATCGACTTGTTTATTTTAGTTAACTTACAACGTATTTTTTAATTCGTTGCATAGATGGCGCTGTTTACAAAAATCGATTAAAAAAATGTGTGAATTATATAATCGATTTTTAAAAATCGATTAATTTTAACAAAAATACCGATTATTTTTTCACATCCCTGATCTTTCCTTTCAATGGAGAAGTCTACTACCTTGTTCCTCCATGACTACTACTCTCATGTCAAAGAATGTTGCTAGATTTCGCTTTGATTTTCATAAGTGTACGGGCATTCAAGGGGTATAAAGTAGCATAATATGTCACTCTTCATTCCATAAACTATCTCTACGCTTAAAATCACTTAGTTCCTGCTGCATTGCTGTGTAGAAAGATAAATCAACAAACACTTTGACATTTTCAATCAGCCAATAGTAGGATTGATGTTTCCGTGTGTCATTAATTTCTCTGCCTACCTCTCGTGTAAGTGTGAATTTGAGTATATTATATTAATTTATAATAATGAAATTTCCAGTTGATAATGGACCGCATCAGTAAGGGCATCACAGACAAGGTGTCCCGCAGCGGCGAGTTCGCAAGTGCGTTCTTCAAGTGGGCGTACTCGTACAAGCAGGCGTGGATGCGACGCGGCTACGACACGCCCGTACTCAATGCTATCGTTAGTATATTACACATGTATAATAATTTAGTACTCGCATTATGAAATATACGAGTTGACAAATCGTTAACTTAAAAGTGTATAAAAAAAATATACATGATTAACAAAAAATGAATCTGATTCGATGTCAGCGAAAGGGAAGCACGTGTTCCGGAACCTTAAATTCTTTCACCGATCTCTAAACAATTTCTAACATTGTTATTTTATACGTCACATACTTAGGGGGTCGAATAGAGATCCTTTCATTTTTGAAGTCGGTTAATAAAAAAGTGCAGTTAGATAGTAATCGAGTCTTCCCTCTCCCCCCCCCCCCTACCCCTCCGGCAGATGTTCCGTCGCATCCGGCTGCTGCTGGGCGGGCGCGTGCGGCTGATGATCGCGGGCGGCGCGCCGCTGGCGCCCGACACGCACGCGCAGGTGCGGCTGTGCCTGTGCTGCGACGTGGTGGCGGGCTACGGGCTCACCGAGACCACCTCCTGCGCCACCGTCATGCACCACCACGACCGCTCCACCGGCCGCGTGGGCGCGCCCACCACCGGCACCGACCTCAAGCTGCAGAACTGGCAGGAGGGGAACTACACCGTGGACAACAAACCCTTCCCGCAGGTCACTATTATACTGTTTTATATACGACCCTTGTCGACCGATCTAATGATGACATATAAAGTATCGTGTATATCCTATCTGTCTATAAATATCTATCTTTGTAATATTAGTAAAAAAATATTAACTATCTTATTGTAACATTAATGAAATCTAGATTAATTTTCGAAGGAATGAGTAATTTACTTCACCTTAATTATTACAAAAAACCTACATGTAAGTAAAATCACAGGTTGGGTGAAAAATGTCCCAAAGTAAAATTAAAACTGCATGAATAATATTTTAATAATCATTTCAGGGTGAGATAGTAATAGGCGGGGACTGTGTAGCGGAGGGGTACTACAAGAACCCCGAGAAGACGCGCGAAGAGTTCATCGACGTCGACGGTCGCCGCTGGTTCCGCTCCGGGGACATTGGGGAACTACATCACGACGGGTGCATCAAGATCATTGGTGAGCATAATCATTAGTAGCTTTTATTATTAGTATTTAATTTAAAAAAACCCGAAGTCCCAAGCTACTTCTGCTAAATTTCAAAACAAAAGTTATAAACTACCAAGCTAAGCTAACAAACACACAGATAGACATGGATTATTAAAATGCATAAAATTCTATCGATCCACAGACCGCAAGAAGGATCTAGTGAAACTGCAAGCAGGCGAATACGTGTCGCTGGGCAAGGTCGAGGCGGAGCTGAAGACCTGCCCCATCGTAGAGAACATCTGCGTGTACGGAGACAGTTCCAAGAACTTCACCGTGGCCCTGCTGGTGCCCAACCCTCGACACCTGTCGGAGCTGGCCTCCAGGATGGGCCTCCCCGAGATGGACTTCGACCATTTGTGTCAGAACAGCGACGTGGAGAAAGCCGTCGTCAAGGAGCTCGCTGATCATGCCAGGAAATGTGAGTTGATCATTCTTAACCTATAGTACTTTCCATTCTTAAGTCCTTCAATGTGATGATAGGCAGGAAGTTACATTTTTAATGATCTGACAGTTTTAGCTATAATATTTAATTTTTAAAAAAATAACAGGAAATGTCAATTATATGAAATTGGTTAAAAATAGTAACCCAAACGTATTCTAATCGAGCAAATATGTTAATACCTAAAACTTAAATTGCAGGTGGCCTCGAAAGATTCGAGGTGCCTGCAGCGGTGAAGCTGTGCACAGAAGTGTGGTCCCCGGACATGGGGCTGGTGACCGCCGCCTTCAAGATCAAGAGGAAAGACATACAGGAGCGGTACAAGGAGGACATCAAGCGGATGTACGCCTCGTGAGCCGTGTCTCTGTGTGTGTGTGTCACCTCTGTATATACACCAACATCAGCTACCCACACTACAACAACTCGCCGAGATGGTCTCTGAGACCGTACTTCACTTACGTCCTATGACGGCTTCTGTAGCAGTTACTAAGTTGTCAGTTGATCTAGAAGAGCCAGTTTTTAAGAAATAAGTGATGGCTTTGGTGTGGTATCAGCTCGGCGACATTCGCCCGACTTTTGTAAATAAAGTGTAGAATCCTTCTTCGTGAGGCTCATTGTGGCAGCATACTCTCGACGGCTTTCATTCTCCACTCCAGTGAAGGCGACTGGCGGGATTATATATATTACTTGCTCTAGAATTGTACAGTTGTAGTTGATTTTTGTATTTTGTAAATTAATTTATGTGCGGAGCAGTTTTGATTATGTTAATTATTCTTGTTAGTTTAGATGAGATTAGGCCTGAAATTTTATATTATTTTTGTATATCGAGCACTATACATCACAAATGAATAAATTATTATGAACATGTGTAGAATAGTTTCAAACGTTGAACGTGCTTTCCCCAATAGACGGTAAAATTAAAATATCTGAAACAACAATCGGTTCTAAGTTTCTACGTTTTCGACAAGTCTTGTACATATTTATTATCTACTGTTGTCTCTGTATTATCAATAATACAAAAAAAAATCGTTTGAATGATGAATGAATAATGTTCGTGTATCTTTTAATATAAAAGTTACACTGTTGTTTAAATAATAATCATAATTGTAAACTGAGATTTTTGTGTAAATTTGAATTTATAGATCTGAATGGATAAATGCAAAGCGTGTTTGATATTATGCCAATAACAAAACTTAGAAAGCGTTGCGGTAATGTATGGTTAGATATTGGCCTAGCGTGTCTAATATATAGTTAGATGGTCTGTCTGTCCCATAAAACTCACTTGTTCCTAGATGTACGCTAAAAGACAAGTTTCGTGGTGCGACTCGTTAGACTAAGTTGATCGTTAGTACTTAGGGGTTCGGGGTTAGAATTTGCCAATGTTATAATATTTTTTGCAATAATTGTATTTCGTCACTTATTTTTTTATTTCGCGGAAAGCGAACGAGATGTGTTGGGAGGTTGTTTGCATTGTGTTGCATAATCGATTAGCCAAAACGTTTGTTTTAATTTGTCTATTAGATTTTGTTGACACTATCTTTGCCCGTTACATTGACGACATTAAATAAATACGTTGTTATATTGTACGAGGTATACTGTATACTGCAAAGTTATTGTCAACAAGTGAATTATAAAAATTGTTAATTAGTTTTATTGTTTGAATCATGTCTATACTATAACTGAATGTATATAATGGAACATCTACGAACGAGAGGTTAGTCAGTGTACTTGGAATGTTTACCGATCACGTCGCATCTTATTAGAATTATATACGCATTTCGCTGGGCATTTACATCCCTTTGCAATCCTTCAAATTGTAATATCATCTATTCCAGTTACCTGAATCAAATTCCATTGATGTATTTATAATGTCATTATACAATTGTGTGTTACTATAATGGGTAGCATAATATTTTTCGATGTAATCGTATTGAAAAAAAAAATGTAAAATAACAGTCGGTAGGAGTTACATGCTCAGTTCATGTGACTGTATTTTTCTGTTTGAAATTCTTAAATATTGCAACTGAAAACCAATTTTGTATTATTTATTCAATAAATGTTAATAAAATCATTATTTATTGTTTGATTTGTTTTAAAAGTTATGGTATATAAATCCAAGCAAGGGGTCCTTATTCAAGACACCTCCAAAAAGTTGTATTTTTTCAACCGTTTTGGTTTTGGCTCTATTTAAAAAATGCCAATACGTAAGAAGCTGTAATTTGGACCAAATATTACTCAAATAATACTAGTGATGGTAAAAAGTTATAACTACGTATGAATATTTTATTATGAGTGCCTACTTATCGTTTTGTAGCAAAGTTGAGTCACCGAAACAAATGAAGTAGTTCTTATTATTCGGAACCCTCCATGTACGAGTCGGGGCTTGAACTTAATCGGTTTCACAAGATCCACGGTCAGTTAAGAGGGGAGAAACCGAGACCGACAGAATAGTATTTTGAGAAAAAAATCTGATTCAGAATTCTATTTCGTGATGGTGACCTGCCAGGGCCTCTCATGAAGAAATGTCTTATTGTGGGGCTCCTAAAACTGACACCAAGTTATTCTACTACATAAATGAAGTTGTATTTTTAGAAATCAAGAAATGAAATAATTTATTCATTCAAATAGGCCTTCACAGGCACTTGTGAATAGTCAGACTAACGCACACGAATCCAGTGATATAGTATTCTGGGACATTATTCCTCTCACACGGCCATCTGATCACAAACTAAGCAGAGCTTGTACTATGGAAGCCAGATAACTGATATACTTACTACTTTTCTTTTGTAAATACATACTTATATAGATAATGACACCCAGACTCAGGACAAACAGACATGTTCATGCACACAAATGTCTGTCCTGAGTGGGAATCGAACCCACAACCTTTGGCGTGATAGATAGGGTATCTTACCAACCACGCCAACCGGCCCGTCCATATTATTTCAAAAATCAATCAAAATTCATTTTAACAAATCGTATTTTTAAGTTTTGCTTCATGTAGAAACTAACAAACTGATAGAATTCTATACTAAATAAATATACTTTATTGATAACATTATATTACAACACAGAAGTTAAAAATTATAGAGACATCAAAGTGAAAACAATTAAGGAGGCCGCGCGGCCTCAAATAAATAATTAGACGTAATTATAAACTAATATATATCATGATAATACACTAATAAATATAATAATAAACTAATAAATACAAAAATAAACTAATAAACATGTAATGAAAATAACATATAGAATGAAAGAGATGACCTCCGCAATTTGCAGAACCCAAGATAGGGTACGATCAAAGATAATACCAATATTTTTAACAGAGGTGCTATTATATAGGGGATATTAACACTATCAAAAATGATCGGGGAAAGCTGATCCCAATCTACCGGAGAAATCATAAATTTACTACCAATAATAATTACTTTGAAGTAAAGAAGTGTCTACACTCCTAGACGAACGACGAAGGTCAATAAAAAGACAGCGGTTCCAATGAGCACAGTTTATTTGTAAATAATGTAATCTTATTCTTATTTATGTCAGTACAGTAGCAACAGTTTTAGTATATAAATTGTGTTTATCTAATTAGGTGTGAAAATAACTCATGTCATAATTTGCTAAGGTCTACATTTTATTTATTTATTTCTTTTCTTTTATGCCATAGGATGGCAACCGGGTATATTTTATTAACTTCACGATCACAGCGAGAGGCCGCCTCACAACCTAACCAATCGACCCAGTCGCTAGGCGCGAAAGGAAGACCACGAAGATTGTCTACTCGGGGACCTAACCGGCCGCCACCGGGAGCTAGGAGCCGCTCATCTTGCACAGGTGCCGCAACTGCATGATCTTGATGTCGTCGGTGCCGAACTTGACGACGCCCTCCTGGTTCTCGATCGAGATGAGGTGGCCGACGGCCTCCCGGTCCTCGCCCGCGATCACCTTCACCTTGTCCCCGGACTGCGGCACCACCGGGTCCAGCAGGTCCACCGGCACCGACACGACGCGGTCCTCGGCCGGCAGGTACAGCGAGCACACGGCGCCCGCCAGGCCGCGCACCGTGCCGGCCTGCCCCGCCAGCCCGGCCAGCGCGGCGTCCTCGAGGCCGGCCGGGCCGCGCACGCGCACCTCCACCTCCGTCGTGTGCCAGTCGCCGGGCGGCGCGTCGCCCCCGCCCGCCCCGCCCCCGCCCCCGCCCCCGCCGCCGCCCGCCTCCAGCGGCGACCGCGGCGAGTAGCCCACCGGGCTCGGCGTGCCCAGGTACCCGCCCGGGTACCCCGCCGGGCTCGGGCTCGGCCGGTACGGGCTGTACGTGTGGTCCGACCCGTACATGGTGCCCGGCGTCTGCGGCGTGAAGGGCCCGCCCTGCCCGTACCCGGCCCCGGCGTCGCCGTCCTCCAGGCCGTACTCGAAGTCGGGCGCCCGCGCGGGCGTGGCGGCGGCGGCGGGGTCCCACGCGCCGTGCGCCGGCGTGCGGCCGCCCTCGTGCGAGGGGGTCGCCGACCCGTAGTGCGGCGTGCGCCCGCCCACGTCGTAGATGGGCGTGGCGCTGCCGTGCATGGGCGTCTTGATGCCGGTGTCGCGGTAGGTGGGGGTCTGCGCGCCCGAGTGCAGCGTGGGCGTGCGGGCCGGCGTGCGCGAGTAGAAGGAGCCCCCGGCCGCGTCGCGCGCCCCCCCCGCCCCCGCCCCCGCCCCCGCGCCCGCCCCCGCGATGTGCCCGCGGTCCACGGAGATGGTCTGGCACGCCGAGTGCAGCTCCACGCGCGCCGTGCTGCCCGTCGCGTCCTTCACGATGCCTACGTTGCCCTTGTACGGCCCGCCGGTGATCTTGATGGTCTGCCCGATGAGCTCGCGGTCCCGCGCGACGGCCCCGCGGCCGGCCCCCCCGCGGCCCCCGCGCTCCCGGGGCGTGTGGCCGCCGCGGCCGGCCGGGTGCGGGGACTGGATCCGGGGGGACATGAAGCCGAGCGAGAGGCCGGCGGTGGCCCCCGCGGTCTTGGACCCGCCGGCCAGCTGCAGGTGGCGCGTCTTGCACACGAAGATGCCGCCGTTGTCGAGGTACATGCGCGACTGCAGGAACGCAAAGTTGCGGTACAGGTGCTTGATCTCGCCGTTGCGGCCGGCGTGGGGGCCGTCGATCACCTTGACGATGTCGCGCTTCTGGATGGTGTTCTGCTCGGAGTCCAGCGCCATGGTGAACTTGTTCTCGCGTCGCTTCTGCAGCGCCTGCGGCTTGCACTCGATGACCTTGCCCTGCATGCCCAGCACGTGGAAGTTCTCCTTCTCGAGACGCACGATGACGCCGACGGTCTGCGGGTCGAGCTGCACCATGTCGCCCCACTGGAACTGGCCCAGCGAGTCGACGCCGGTGGCCATGTCGGAGCACAGCTGCAGGTCGCGCGGCAACACTTCCAGCTCGTGCATGGTCAGGTCGGACACCAGCACCACCCGGTGCGGCTCCACACGCACGATCAGCCCCGTGTCGCCCTCGTAGCGGCCGGCCAGCACCTTCACGTGGTCCCCTTGCTTGAAGTACTTGCGCAGCTCGGCAGGCTTGAACACCAGCGGGTCCTTGAGGGCGTCGTGCTTCGGCATCACGGTTATCATGGACCCGTCGATGGCGATGATCCTGGCCTGCAGGTTGGCCAGGTCGCCGGAGCAGACCTCCACGTTGTCTCCCATCGAGAACGAGTGCAGGCTGGTCGGGTCGTCCTTGGCGGGCGCCGCCAGTTCGATGTCGATGCCCTCGGGTTGCTCCTCGAACCTTTCCAACTCGGTCAGAGTGGGTTTCACGCCTTCCGCGAGAATGGCAGACATTGTAAAATTTTTATAAAGGAAACCTTTTCGGGAGTATCTGTTACCCTCGAATATGAGGAAGTCCCCGTCGGACGTGACCTCGCCACCAATGGCCCTGATAGCTTCGGGATCGAACGGTTTCGCCGCCGGCCGCCGCTTTTTCTTTCTCTTGGCCGCTTCGCTTTCGCTTTGCACGGTCCTTAATGCTCCTCGCAGTCTTGTGTAGTCGATTCTAGGGAGGAGCTTGAGATGTACTTGATTCTGTGCTAAATCTACATAGTCTACTTGAGCTATATCATCTTTGTATAGACCTCGTTTTAGCCGGACCCACTGTTTTGGTTTAAGACCTGACTGTTCCTTAACTACCCTGAGGACATCGGTCATTTCTTTGATGGGTACCATGTCCTGCTTCCATATGCCCATTCTTAGAGTACCTACATTTGTTATAATTGCTTTAACGTGTGTTTGTTTGTAAGCCTCTATGTAAATGTATCCTTTCACCCCCTCCGGTGCGACCACTGACTTAATTTGAAATGGTTCCTCGGAGAACTGGTAGGCGATGAATTTCCTCATGAGAAGCAGAACAGTGGCTTTTTCTTCACCTATTCTACATTTGACCATCCACAGATTGGGGTCTTTGATACCTGGGAGTAGGGTCTGCTGGGTAATTTCATCTGACATTTCCTCGCCACCCTCCCCGAAATGCCTGAGAGCTGCTGATTCATCAGCATATTTATTTCTAAGATACTCCTCAATTTCCTCCTCCTTCTGTGAGTCCCAGAGGTTGGTACCTCTCCTCCTGCCCTCAATTTCTCTGGCAGTGGGACCAATTTCATCAACTTCATTACCAACTATACCCATTTCTTGGGCCCCTTCCTCCCACTCATCATCCTCATCAACTTCATCATCCACCTGTAGGTGAATAAAAAGATCATGGAATTAAATAAAATATCAAAATAAATAATGTTTTATATAAATGAATTATGAATTTCAAACAGTCCTTTCCTACAGCAACAAGAAACAATATGAGGTCAAATATACAATGCTAAAAGCAGATGGCACCACTATATTGTCCTGTTGTTTAAATGTTATTGGTAAATCTTTTATAAATTTGTCAATTACACCAATATTTCTTTGGTTTAAGTTTGGAAATGATACCTCTTATTGATAGTAGTGATATAATGCCTTACTATATCACTCTTACATTCAATATGTTGTGGATAACATCATTATTGTAGAAAATAATTACATAATTATACTAAAACTAAGCAGACATCTAATAGTATTGAAGAAGTGAGTAACAATATCAATACGAATCTATATTAGCATAGTACCTTAAGCTACAACACAAGCACAAAATATTGATTGTATATATACCTCAGCTTCGTCAATAATGAAACCTCCATAGCGGCTATCTTTCTTTCGTTTCTTTCTCAGTCTTTCTTCATCCTCATCCTCTTCATATTCTTCTGAGTCTACGAGATCCTCACCTTCAGGCTCTTGCTCATCCTGCACACGATAAAATTAGGATAGTACAATACTAGACATAACCATTACAACATGTACTGTGGCTAACAAAAAGTAAAGTCTAGTAACTTTACCTCCACCTCCTCGTCGCCAGAAGCCTCTTTAGCCTCATCATCTTTATTACGACTGCCTCCGGAACCAGCAGAACGGCTCCTACAACAATAAAATGTGGAATAGATCCAATTAGAAACGTGAGGTTGTGGTAAGCAAAACCGTGTTCATGAACTCGTATTTCTTACCGAGAGCGGGATTTGGAGCGTGATCGAGACCTGGAGCGAGATCTGGAAGGGCTCCGGGAAGGACTGCGGCTTCCAGAACGCGATCGAGACGGCGAGCGTGACTTTGAGACAGAACGAGACCTCGCTGATCGGTTGGACGCGGCGCTCCGACGGGACCTTCGTGATACCACGCTGCCCGCGTCTGATCCACTCCCCGAGTAATTACTGGCTTCCGAATCGGACATTTTCAGTATTCCCGACTAAATCACAGCTTTAGACCCATTTAGAAAATAAAATTTCAGCGAAAATAACACTACCATCTACTTCTTAGTAAACGTCACTAATAACTAACCATAGACTAAAAAAAAGCAATTATGTTTATTTTTTAATTTTTGTTACAAGAAACAGATATTACACAATATAAAGCTTGTTCAAGACCACACAATTTTATCGGTAATTTACTCAAATGGGCCCGTTCATTCATAATCAGAGATCGGGCGTAATTTAATTGGCAATGAAACTTCAAATCTCACACTTTAAAATAACATAAAATATGTTTATTTTATTGCTTTTCTGATGACTTAAAAAATATATTTTCTGATAAATTCCGCAAGAACGTTGATTTTAGGGAGACCGGAGCCTTAAAATGAATGTCGACATTGTCTTATCGCTAAATTCCCATAGTGAGAAATGGATTTACTGCAACTTAGTCATATCGCTAAATGCCCATTATGAGAAATAGGTTTATTGTGACATAGTCGTATCGCTAAATAGGCAATACTTTGAGTATAAAGCCAACGGGCAATATGAGGAGTAGACCTATTGGGACATAGACAAAAATATACTTAGTCCCAACCCAAAGCTTATTTTAAATGACATTTTGGCATAACGCGAAATTGGCAGACTGCGTTTTAAGTACTCAGCGACGTCAGCGACTGAAGGATTCCAATTCCCGTTAAAGTGGTTATTACACTACCCGGTGCGGTTGGCACACTAAATCAGAATCTAACTATGATTACACCTCCCAATTTCCTAATTAATTAAGGAGTGCCTAAATCGGGTAATGTAATAACCACTAAAGTAAGTAAGCTCGATAGCTCAAACTCTATTTAGCGGTATCTCCACGTATCATGGAGATACTACATCTTTCTGCATAGCTACGTATTATTTTTATCATCAACATTCAAGAGGAGAGTCCCAAGTCAAAATAGTCGAATATTCGACACGAATAGGCAAAGACGTAGAGTAAATTTTGTGGTTCTAATTTAGTCTATGCTATGACAGTATAGATAGAATAAAAATTTGAAAACAAAAAAAGTTTGTCTATTGATTCGTCGTTAAGCTTAGCCCCACCGATCAAGTGAAATTTTTATTTAAAAAAATCGCAATTTGATCATTCTGAGTGAAAAATCTAACAAGAATGCGATAAATATTATAAAGGAATAGTTAATTCCAATATTTGTGCATTAGAAAATAATTCGGCAGCATCAGTGGGGTCGATCTTGTGAGCTGGTCTAATCGCTGGCTTTCGTTTCGATCGGATTTCGCACGTTGAACAATAAACAATCGTTAGGGTTTGTGGTGCAGCTGCATCGTGGATCGATCGAGTGCAGTGTCGTAGTGCGCGAGTGGTGTAGTGCGGTGCAGGCCTTGCGATGTGCCAGTGAAGGCGTCGGCGGTGATCCAGGAGTCCCTAGCTGGGGGTGTCATGCTGGAGACGCGGTCGGCGCGCGCCGCAGACTCGGTGTGGGCGAGCAAGCCGCTGCCGGCGCCGCACGCCATGGCCAACACGAGGCACGGGAAGAATACACAGGTATTCCACAATATAATATGATCTCATCTAGTATGACGCTCACACAAACAAGTTACTATCAAGCTGATAATACCTCAGTCTGCCAAACATCACACATTCATATTGTCCCTTACCTTCATGTCTAATGATGCCAGGTGATGTCAGTTTTGTTGACATAACTTAAGTCGGCTGATAGTATCAATTTAACATCCTGAGATATATTTTAGATAAGGTTTCTAAGTCAGCTGATAGTTACCTAATAAGAATGAATACAAAATGCACTTTTAATCATACCAATATTTCCAAACAGTTTGTATATAGCACAATTGTACTATATACCTACTATTCATTTTGTGTCCATGTACCAAATTCTAGTTCTTACGGGTTAGGCTTACATTATCTGTCAGTTCGTCTCGGAACTGTAATCTTACAAATATAAATGCCTAAGTATATATATAACATACAGTTTGGTATGTTTGTTACCACTTAGCTCAGTAACCATGATACATAGATCAATCATAACTTGGAATAACATATCTTGAATACTTTTCTGATAAATATAAGATCTCTTGGGAATGCATGACCTAGTCATTTATATAATAATAATAATAAGCCCTTTAATTAATCTGAAATCATTTTACAATGTACAATATTATGTTTTTATAAAATGTCCCTAATTTCAGTGTGCCTCTTGGCATAGGCCTCCTCTAAAAATCTCCACTGTAGTCTATTACGAGCAATCCTCCTCCAGTTTGGACTTGCTGCCAGATTAATTTCATCCTCCCATCTTATGGGCTGTCTACTTCGATTTCTTTTCCCATCTCTTGGTTACCAGTCTGTCACTGCCTTGCTCCACTTTTCTTTCCTCGAAGATGCGACTTCTGCCAATGGGCAAGGTACCCAGCAGCCTAGCAGTGTTTAAAGCAAGAGATTGTATAATAATTGACATTCTTCATTAGGCTTACAAATATTATAGCCTGATATAAACACATAAACATAATTAGAGTATGTACTTATAACTAATTAGTACAATGAAGCTAATTCATTGACATGCTTAAATTGTAAGTATGTGGGCTGTGGAGTAATGAATAACTTGGTTAATAATTAACATCCACATTAGGTACATACTTCCTTTTATTTTCTATCATGAAGTATTAATTATCCAATTACTAATATCATATAAGGTGAATTTTAGTGGATCTCTGTCTGTTTTTTGCATTCTCACAATTATTGAACCAATTTTGATGAAAATTTGCAGTGAAGTACTTTTATTGAATGTGGATGAATTCACGGGGATCAGCTAGTTTTGTTATGAAACTTATATTTCCTTGAATCTTCCTACATTGCTAGGTTTTTTGATTGGCAAACTTATAGATAAGGCTTATGTAAGAAGGAATACAATCTGGTTAAGATTCTACTTGAAAATTATAAGATAGAGGCACATAATATCTCAATGTATAAGGCGATGATAGCTCAGTGGTAGTGACGTCGGACGCCGCGGCGAAGGTCGTGGGTTCGAATCCTACAATGAGCTTGAGCTTTCGGTGAAGGAAAACATCGTGAGGAAACCATAGCACGGTGGTAGGGTACTTTGTAGTACCCGCCTGGCTGGCTACCACCCTCAAGTTGAAAATCTGTCGCCAAACACCTATTGGTGTGTTCCGGCAGCTGCACTTGAGAGCCAGATCCTTCTAGGCTTTGTGTGCTTACCACCTTCGGCCACATCATCACCTACCATAGTGAGATTGTGGTCAAACACAAGCCTATACAAAGTAAAAAAAAAATGTAGATAATTTTAGGGGAATCTGAAATTTTACTTGAAAAATTATATTGTTTTATATGATTTATGTTGATACGGTAGCTAGTTTATTCTAATAACTTTTTAACATTATCAATGTCATGTTTGCAAGTGACCCCAACTGTTTGAATCTAAAAAAAACTTTGTTTTTGAACCATAGACTAATAAACTTAAATAATTTTTCTTCTTTTACATTGAGGAATTATTTTCAACTCAATTCAAAATTATTGTTAGCCTGTGAAGATGATCCCATGGTTTAATTTTTTCTTTTTCATTCATTATTATTTTGTCACATGGATGCATATGGGCCGTAGAAATGGGCCATTTGATTTTGAATTCAATTTCTATTAAAGAATATTGATACTTTCCTTTTCCTTATACTTCTTTTACTGTGAGAAGATTGTGTTCTGTTGAGGTATATGGGTTTTTCATATAATAAAAAAAATAACATTCACTTTAGCTTGTTACCTTTCTTGGAAGTTTGGTAATATTATGATGTCATATTTATTTTATTTCCTTGAGGAACAATTATTTAGATAAACTGAATTCATAGTATAATTGTGGTAAAGACAACTCATTCAATATCATATTATTCTCATCCTACCAAAACTACATTATTATTTAGATATTATAAATGGGAAAATTTGTGTATCATGCACCCAAATACAGGTTACTCAATTATACTGTAAAGGCTGAAGGGTTTTGGATGAAATTTAGTACCAAACAGCTGTTTACTTTATTTTCCATATAGAGAACAGGTGATTTGGATCCATTTAGCTACTTATGTTGCTGCTAAATTCTTTCTCTGGTTATATTACAGGATGATGTCTGCTATGTGGTAGCTAAGTACGACTATGCAGCACAAGGCGCCCAAGAGCTGGACTTACGCAAAAACGAGCGGTATCTTCTGCTGGATGACTCAAAACATTGGTGGCGTGTGCAGAATGCGCGCTCACAGTCCGGATACGTGCCCAGCAACTATGTAAAGAAAGAGAAACCCTCACTGTTTGACAGGTAAATTATCATTATCCTGTATGATTACAGGTAGTCATTTTCTTTTAACCTTGACTGGTAGTCCGACAAGTTGCCTAATTACAGCTGTTATTTATGTGATAGGTAGATCTATCTAATATATAAAATTCTCCTGTCACAGTGTTTGTCTGTTTGCAGAAATGGCTTGACAGATTCTTATGTAATTGTTTGTGCATATTTGGTAGGTCTGAGAATAGGTTGTAGGTGAAACCGCGGGGGACAGCTAGATTTTATATTATATTTAATTCAATAGACTGTATTGGTTAGTAAGTGATAGTATTAAGGATAAAATGCTCATGAATAATTAAAATTACCTGCTAGGTATCCTACCTAGCAGGTAATTTTGTCAATATTAAAATAAATTGTATTGTCAATATTAAAATAAAATTAATAACTAATACAACATATTTTCCGACCAACCTGAAAATTCATGTATGCTAGTACAAAAGTGGGTGGTAGTGTCCACACACGTCATTTTGCTATCTGTTTTCTGTTGTTGTAAACAAAGCATGTTATGTTATGTTAGTCATTATTTTGATGCTCTTGTCTTTATTGGTCGTCAATTGTTTGGTGGGCTACAGTGCTGTGTGTGTCTGTTAGAAATGATAAGGTATTTGATTAAAATTAATGATTTCAATTAGGCTACACTTTCTAATAATGTTTTAATTTCTAATCTATAGTTTGAGATTTTGTGGTGCACTAAAATTGTTGTATGTTAAAATTATATTATTTTTGTTTATTAAATAAACTAGTTGCAAGTAAATAAATCTAATTTGTGGTGTAAATAGGTATAACAAAACCACAGATTAACCAATGAATCAGTACAGTGTCGTTGTTTAGTTAGCCTATGTAATATATGCAAAAAATAGGTATATTTGATAATTGTTTAATTTATTTCTGAATCTTATCTGGTAGTTGCAGCCTCCTGGCCTTATTAATCTCGGCCTAATTTTGTTTCAGTATTAAGAAAAAGGTTAAAAAGGGTTCGGGCTCAAAAACCCTGCCGTCGTCGAACTCCCCCGTCCGCGGCGGTGGGGGCGGTGGGGGCGGCGGGGGCAGCGGGGGCGCCGAGTCCCCCCCGGGGGCGCGGCGGGTGGAGGCCTCGGAGGCGCTGGGCGCGGCCGTGGTCAAGTACAACTACCAGGCGCAGCAGCCCGACGAGCTGGCGCTCACCAAGGGCACCAGGATCCTCATCCTCGAGAAGAGCAACGATGGCTGGTGGCGGGGACAGTACCAGGGACATACTGGCTGGTGAGTCTTCCTCTACTGCTCCACCATCATGCCGATAAGAGCACACCCTATAATTATATCTTGTTTTTATGATGTAAACAATTTGAGTGTGTGCTTAACAAAATATTTTTTATTTTTTAAAAATAATTTTAGTGAAATTCACTCTAAATTGAAAAATAGTATGTAAGTGCAAAAAAAGTTTAAACAAAGACTTTTTTACTTTTAAGGTTTCCATCAAACTACACCAGTGAAGAAGGTGACAGTGAAGACCCAGTCCACACCTATGCCATGGCCGAAAATGTACTAGATATTGTGGTTAGTCATACTCTCAATAATATGCATACATTTTGTCAGTTAATAGAACTTATTTTCCATATGAAATAATGTATTATGTGTTGTGGCAGGTGGCCCTGTACTCGTTCACGTCGAACAACGAACAGGAGCTATCTTTCGAGAAAGGCGACCGGCTGGAGATCATCGAGCGCCCCCCCTCCGACCCCGAGTGGTACCGCGCCCGGGACTCGCGCGGGCACCTCGGCCTCGTGCCCCGGAACTACCTGCAGGAGCTCGCAGACTACCTCTCACATACACACACACACACACACATGCAGCCATACAGGTACCTCACGCGGGTCCACCTAACATATAATATGATGGTCCACTCGAGCTAGTTGTTATTGTCGTGTTCTCTCCGTGTCAGTGAGGCGGCTGGCGGGGGTGGGGCGGCCGGCGGGGGCGGGGTGGCCGGCGGGGGCGGGGTGGCCGGTCGCGTGTGGTACTACGGCGCCATCACGCGCACGCACTGCGACGCGCTGCTCAACCAGCACGGCCACGACGGGGACTTCCTCATCAGGGACTCCGAGACTAACGTGAGACTAACACTGCATTCATTTCATGGCCCAAAAAGATAGGTCCGTGCAAATCAAGCAAATATTCAAAATAAAAAAACAGGTACATAATCAAATCAAATCAAAACTCATTTATTCAGTTTAGGCCCTAATAAGGCACTTATGAACGTTACAATACAATGAAAATGATTCTACCACCGGTTCGGAATACACTTGGACTGAGAAGACTCCGGCAAGAAACTCAGCAAGGGATATTTTCATAGTTTTTTTTTAAAGTAATATAATTTAATTACTAATTTCAATGTTTATAAAGTTATTATGAAATAGCTTGTTGAGCGAACATTTCATTTAAATGCATTCTTGTCTTCCACAAAATCAGAAACTTTATAGTACCATTTCTTACTTAACTTTTGTTTAATTAACTTTTTAAATCTATACACAGATAGTTCTTGATTTTATTTACATACTGCATGTCCTGGACACTCAAAGATTTACACAAATCTATCATTTTGGCAATTCATTAGATTTGATTATTACCATCACTTCAAAATAAATGGGATTAAGTGTTTTCATATTTGACAGTTTGAGTGACAGTGTTTCGTGTAAGTTTTTATGAAAATCTTAAATTTTTGATGATAAATCCAAAAATTGTATTTAACCATTTGGTTGGAAAATAAAGTGTCGTGATTCACAATTTTTGTATAATCACCCCAAAAGTAGTTAATAGTTGATGAAATATATTTCGGCGGTGTTTTTAATTCAACCTCTAACTTGGTAAAAAGGTGTTAAAAAATTTGATTCTTAGAAAATTAAGAACTGAATGAAGCATTAAGTTGCTAATAACTTTACTGTTTTTCGAAATATTCTCCATAACTTTCTAAGCAACGTCGCATTCGATGAAACCACTGAGAGAAAGTCGCAAAGTGCCAGATGTTTGGTGGATGACTCATTATCTCAACATCGCATTAAATATTCGACTGTCCGTTTGGCGGAATGCACTGAAGCGTTGTCGTAGTGAAGTAGGATCCTGCTTCGAGGACTGTATATCCAACTTTCATCACCTATGACGATGTCAAATATAGTTTTCAGGCACCTTCGTTGAACTTTTCTAGAATTTCGCGGCACCAATCTACATGACTGCGTAATATCTAGTACATAGCTTCCTGACGCTTAAATGATCATGTATGCTTTTTTTTTGGACCAATGCCTAAGCTTGCCCGAACCTGTTGGTAGGTCAGTCTCTTATCAGCCTCTATCATGCGCCGCACAGTAATGATGTTATCGTCAGTTGACCAGCTGTCGCCGTTAAACGAAATACAACACCATTTATACCTACTTTAGCTTAGTGAATTTGTTAGGCATCTACATAATGAGTGAAATTGATAAAACGAAAATTAATTACTGTGGCTGATTTTTTGTATACGGATTAAAAACAACGTGATTAATCCCCGGTTTCATTTGATGATCGACCGTTTTCTCCACCTTGTATGTATATATATTTTTACTCGGTATCTAAAGATAATATTTGACGTAGGTGGGCGACTACTCGGTGTCGCTGAAGGCGCCGGGTCGCAACAAGCACTTCCGAGTGCACGTGGAGGGCGGCGGCGGCGGCGGGGGCGGGCTGTACTGCATCGGGCAGCGCAAGTTCCCGACGCTCGACCAGCTGGTGTCGCACTACCAGCGCGCGC
Organism: Tetheella fluctuosa; assembly: GCA_951216915.1. Lineage (NCBI taxonomy): Eukaryota > Metazoa > Arthropoda > Insecta > Lepidoptera > Drepanidae > Tetheella > Tetheella fluctuosa. The sequence goes on from OX578214.1 coordinate 15,620,216, forward strand.
CCATCTACACCAACAAGCAGGGCGAGAAGCTGTACCTGGTGCGGCCCCTGCCCCGCGCGGCCGCCCCGCCGCCCTGCTGAGCCGCGCCCGGCCCCGCCCCCACGCCCGGCCCCGCCCCCACGCCCGCCCACACGCACGGACACGGGCACACGCACACGCCCACCCGCACGCCCACTCACACGCCCACCCATACACCCACCCACAGGCGACACCTCAAGGTGCATTTCACATTTACTTAACGAATGCTCATTGAGAACATGTTTGAAGTTTACGATCGGCCGCACGTTGATGATTTTTTTATATACGTATCCTTTGCAACTTACGGCGACTATAGACTGTCTATTATAAGAATTTCTTTAAACCGTTTAAAAATATTAAAAAAATAACCTGATCACATCATTATTAGTAGGTAATAATTGTTTTTTTTTTAATATCTCATTTCACATCCATTAAAGCATGGTGCATATCTATAAATTAATTTTAAATATATTATCTAGGGCCTAGACTTTAGGCCCATCAGTGAGTACCAAAAAATCTTGGGTTAGTTTAATTATTAGCTTAGACTAAAATATAAAAGTATTGATTTTAAAAAACGTCATATTAAATTACTCTGGTAAAGCAACTTATTGAATCACTAAAGTATTTCTACTGTATTAATGTGTCGACGACCTTTATAGATTAGGGTCATCTTTGGCATTGAAATTTGAGTTTTATTATGTACACTCGAGTGCTTTTTATATTTTAACGTGCGGTCGGTCTTAAAGGTGTTTTCGTTTAAATGGGTGGTGAATTTATCTATGCAGCTATTTGCAGCATATGCGGTCTCATTATCAAAATTAGCTACGCGATTTACTCTGTTAATCGAAAACAAACCTTATTTTGAGCGCCTTACGACCGTGTCGGGTGGTTATGATTATGAACTATTATTTGGTAATAATCGATTAGATTACCAATCGGGCGATACTGCGATTTTGGATGTTTTTTAATAATTTACTAACGATCTGAAAAACTAAAATAAATGCACCGATCCCCGTTTATTTAGATGACGTCGAGCTTCTGGTTGATGCATTTGTCAATTTATAAATATGCAATCCATTCCATAAAATATACAGTGATTGGTATGCATTTAATGGGCAAGAGATTTAAGGTTATTTCACAGGTTGTTTGAAAGCCTCTGATAGCTTATCTGGTAGATATCTTTACAGGCTTTCATTCAAATTTTGAAAGCAACGAGACTGCATTATCAAATATCTATGAGATAAGTCTTATAGGCAACCTGTGGATATAGCCTCTAGTTAACTAACTGAATCGAATGGATTCCAAACTATATAATTTGATAGGAAAGTGATGGAATCTGTTCAGTTTCACGAACCGATTAATATAAAGTAATGGGTAGCGTAATGCGGCGTTGATGCAACGCGACTTTTTGTAATAATTAAAATATACAATAATAAACCAAAAAATTGGCTTCTTCACCGCATCTCTATTAGCATTTAAATAAGAGCGTTTTTTCTATATCATATTATTTAGGTAGGTCCCTGTAAGTAAAGTAGTGTAATTTAAACGAAATGTTTTTTTTTATATATTTAAAAACAGCGTTTTATATCGTGTATAGAAGTCATACAAGTGTGAAGTTCGCGAGATATCGAGTATACGTCGTTGAAATGCGAACGTAGTAAGAATGCTTTGAAATATAAGTCATAATTTAAATTGTATTAAGTCGAAATTGCAATAACTCAGTCAATATCGCCTGGGAAAAATAATCATTGAAACGCATACCTTTTTAAATAAATGCCTAACTTTACAAGCCTAAATAAGTAATTATATATTGTTTCACAATACTATACAGGTTGATTTTTAGTTGTTGGCATTACTTGCAGGGGTGGCATACTTTATGGGACCGACTCTGATATCGCGTAAAATAAAACAGTCGTTTCATACATTTTGGTCGAGTAGGTATTGAACTTTTGTATGGAACAGCTGATTTTTCGTGATTTCACAGTTGGTCCCATAAAATTTGTTCATACTGATGAGTACTTCCACCCCTGCAAGTAATGCCAAGGACTAAAAAATCAACCTGTATAGTATAATGATCAATGCTGTAAATTATTTGAAGTTTTTATCAGACGATGTTGACTTTCTGTATAAAATATATCCATATTCAAATATACAATGTATACATACACAAAAATGCATATACAACTTTGTGATGTTTGGCTATGTAAGTTATAAAGTAAGTCATTTTCAGAGAAAAATCATGGAACGAAGAGAGTGTTATAAGTGGTATGTTGTACTGAATGTGGCCACGGTGGTAAACCGCATCTATTAACGTGATATACCAACTAAACTATACATATAAAGTATTGAAGTCTGACTAGTATGAGATCGTAGTCTATAATCAAAAGTTATTTGTAAATCAACGAATTAGGTCCACATATGTTAATGTTTTGGTACGGAGGGAGCTCAAAATTATCATGTAGGTACTGTTTTTACAAGGAATTAACTTAGTTTAACTAAGACATTTATAGTGTGTAGCGACATCTATCGACTACATAAGAAAACTATCTCTTATCCGTGTATAGATGGCGCCACAAGATTCTACATCGCGCTAACGAAGTTCCCTGAACACTCGGCATATATACAAGATTCCAACTTCTATAGTTGGACCTCGGTCCTCAGCCACGAAGACCTAGCCTGACAACTGTGTAATGAAAATTTACTAGTTTCATAGAAGTCGTCGTCGCGTCAGTTTCATTATGATTACCTTGTATCTTATATTTGGTTGTTTTGAGCTCCCGCCGTGGGTTCGGAATCTCAATGGTTGATATCCACTGATGTGACAGTCGCTAGTCAATGTTATACGCCGGCATCACAGGAGCTTTCGCTTATCTAATATACATTTACAAATCGATATCTATCTGTGCTTTAGTGCACACAAATACATGTAGGTATATCTGAGGGATATTGTGGCTTATTCCTGGTGAGTAAAATGCAATTCAGCTTCAACTGTAAATTGAAAGTTAAATAAGTAGTGTATCGAGGAATTCCACTGGCTCTTGTACTATTTGTATTTGTGTTTACTATTATTTATAATGTTTTTTAACGTAAAAATAACAAAAAATGTTGTGAGAAATAATCAACGGCAGCTGATCTGTTGTTTTTTTTTTTTTTTTTTTGTAATTAGTTTATATAATTTTTGTAGATAATTATTACAATATATAAATTAAAAACGAATCACAACGATTATTATGTTCCAATATTATTATATTGAATCGCAACTGTTGGATAGTTTTGCCTCTTAGATCTCCCAAACATCTTGAGTACCCAATTATTTAATAATGCAACCGCGTCGTCCAAATTACCTTTTCTTAACGTGAATACACTCCATAATAAAAGTATTAAGCGTAATATGATTAAATAGCTTATAAATGGGATGATTTATTTTTGTATAAAACTTTTGTTTTCTATTACACATTGACAGTTGATTAAAATGCACCAAGTGTAGTTTTGTATGCGAGACGTAGCGTTTAAGGTTAGGCTAAATGTAACACACTGTATAATAGTTTGTGAGGATGTTTTCCAATTTTAAAAAGTTTTTTTTTTTCATTTAACATAAACATAACATGGCTATGGATATTGGACGTATTGTAGAACGTTATTCAAAGTATTGGTCATGTTTTGAGTCATTGGAACAATTGAATTTGAACCTTGTCTCTATGATATACGGTTTATTTCCGATTAATTCAATACATTCTTGAGACTACGTGTTTTGATTATCCTTCTAAGTTCACAGTTTGTTCATATTAGACATATAAAAGGATTTTTATTAAACATACGTTTGATCTATAATATATATATATATAGATTATATTGAATGACTACATACAGGAAAACATCCTAGATATGACATTAACGCACTATTAATTATATTATGTGATACATTTGAGATATGACTTTTTTACTTAACTTCTGAAAGATAGCAAATTTTGATAAACATTAAGTGTATGTATCTAAACTTGTTTTGCTAATTAGACAATTTATAAATGCTTATCATAATTGTTAAATACGAAAATTTAAATTTATATTTTTAACAATATCGCGAAATAAGTCTCGCAGTTCTCACGAAAGGCCACATCAACACGTTGAGGCCTTAAATATGACATAGGAATGAATTTGATTCTAGCCAGATATAAAGATACCGCGCTGCAATCAATCTTGTACCTTATAATGTTATGCATTGGTTAAGCTTTCGAGTAACATGATCGTATTTTCGCGCGAACGAATATTGTCGGGGCGCCATAGTATTTGTGGTTGGCCAGTAAAGAAATATGTATTCAAGTCATATCTCAATTAGCAAAGATCGTAAGTTACTAGATCTTTTTGATGTATTTAATACGTTTTATACTCAATAATGTAAGAGTTAAAATGCGAGGCAAACTCAACATGTAGATTTATTAGTAAAAAAAAATAGGGGAAAAAAATTGCGGCCGGGACGTAATTGTAGTTGGGTGAAATGTCTTGATCTCGATTAGCACATTTACTGACTGTTCTTTTATTGTAACATCTCAGATACACGGAAATTAACAGTTATTTTTAGATTATCTGAGTAGACGGGCAGAGTTTATATTTATTTACACAGGATTTCATTAAATAATAAATAATTCAGTCTTCCGTATTACGGCAGAGCATTTTCATTTATTGAGAACCACAAAGACAGCATTGATGACAAAATGGGGCAACTAAAATACAAAATGAAATTGAGATTGAGTATTTGTGTATCTATTTGTGTTAAGTAAGTGGTTAATGAATGACTAAGACGCACTAATTTTAAATTTTAAAGCTTTACTTACATAAACCATTGCCAAACTTAGGACGGAATTAACGTTTGACTTACATTCCTAGGTTTTATTAACGAAACATACAAAACTGGTACCGAAGTATCGACCTACCAGTTTATAGCCAAGTGGACAAACTATAACTGTATTATGATTTTTGTAGTATATAAACTTAGGATTAGATTTATAATAGAGTGATTCGGTTTTTTTTATTTTTATATTGCTCAAAGTATATAATTTTTTTATTTGTATTTTGTAACCATGTGTTTGTACGTTTTTTCGTGTATATTATCTGGTGTAACGAGCATGATATGATATGGTACCATTGTAAGTGCAGTGTATAATATTTAATAATATAATTTATTTATTAATTTGCAAGGTTTGTTTTATTCAATGAGCTAAATAAATTGCCTTAATTACGCGCCATCAAAATAGATAGGTAGCAAAAGTTTCGCTACTATTACGCCCCTATAATCTGTCATACACTATACACTTCCAATTGAATCTACCAATTAAATAATTACCCGAATATCAAAGTTGGGAAGTTCTCTCGAGCACTCCTATCAGAAATAATGGTGGCTGGATGGTGGCTTATTTACCTTATAAAACCAGGGTTGCTAGCTCGTAGATAATTTCAATGAAATATTACATGATTTCTATTATACCTATTTTTATTTTAGCCGACATCACACAAAGAGTATAATGTAAAAAGAAGAATGTAGAATGTAAAAAAAGATGTCTTCGTGATGAATTTGAAGGGCATATCGTTCCTGGTAATATTTACACATCTTTGTTATTATTTAATTTTTAGTTTTTATTTCATTGTATTACTAGCTGTTCCGCGCGGTTTCACCCGCATTCCCGCGATAAAAAATAGCCTATAACCATCCTCAAGAATTGGGCTATCAAATGCAAAAATATTTTTTCAAATCCGACTGGTAATTCCAGAGATTAGCGCCTATAAGCAAACAAACAAAAATCTCTATGCCTTTGTTACATTAGTATATATAGATAGATAGGTAAACGCTTGGACACCATGACTACACTGTCTTGCTATATTTTATGCCATAGCAACAATTGAATACAATCATCGATCAAATTTATTGCGGCAATTTTGTACTTAGTTTATTACAGAATTACATTATTAACATAAACTATGTTGTCTCGACGAGACAAACTGCTTCTCCAGCCATGGGAGGACCGTAGATTTAAAGACCATCGTTCTAAGGTATGTAGGGTATTATTTACTTTTTACAAGTGGTTGTTTCAACATAATTACATCAATACCGAATAGTTACTATGTACCTATTGCATTTGTATGACCTCGCTTATTTGCAAGGAAGGACAATGTTTAGTCGGAACAAAGATATTTTTGTTGTTACTTTCAGTATTCGTGGCATAGTCTGTCGGTTTTTTATGAAATAAAAAAAATCATCGCCTGTATTTGTAAACATTTTTTTTCGATTTTTGTAATTTGCCCAAACTAACGTAGACGCGCCATATCTATACTAACTAGTGGTCAAAATTCGACCATAATTAAATAAAAGAGTAGGGTGAGTGGGGGGAAGATGAAAAACGGGGTAACACAAAAAGTCATCCATAACTCTAGATTTAGTATAGTTTTTGCAGTGATGGCAACATTGTTAAGACCCCCATTTAGTAACGTGGCACACTTCAGTCAGCCTTTGCCGCTTTGAGTGAGTGGTTGTGAGAAAAATGCAAATGTCTGCGCAGTGACTTTTACGCTAGAAAATCGAGTGTTTTAATATTACCCCGTGTTCTGTAACTTTACTTACGAGGTAGGTACGAGCGTTTTATTGGAATATCTACGAATTATTTTTTATTCTTAGTTGTGTTATTACATCTAAATATGGCTATTTTTCATATTTTAGAATTTATTTCAATTTTCCGTCTTTACCCATCAATATTTGACGGGGTAAGAAGAACATATAAAATTTTCGATCTAATCCCGTTTCCAAAAGTCATACTGTATAACGATATTCTTGTACATACTTTATGTAGGTACTTATGTACAACAATATCATATGTTCCCAATTTTTTATTTTGTCTTATTTCTTATCAGGTACAGTTTGAGAACCTCTACTTCAATCTTCCCCCGGTGGGGTAAGATTGAAATATATGTTTGAAAAAAACGTTATATCTTTGTTATCTAAAGAAAGAAAGAAAGAAAGAAAGAAATACATTTATTCAGGACAACACACAACATTACATTAACTAGACCTACTCACACACGACACACTATATAAAAACACAAGAAACAAGTAATAATGTAATGTTGCGTGATGCCCGGAATAGGTTCCGACTCAGCATAATGCTAAGGTTACAAACTAACCCTCGCGCTGGTTTTCAGTCGGAACCCACGTCCATGACATCACGAACATACAGTGACAAACACACAAAATTCAAAAGCAAAATAACAATGAAATGAACACAACAACATCTAATACATAGAAATCATTAAAATGTTGGTCGGACTGACAAACCGACTATCTATAGGTGTTTTGACAAAACAGGCATCTCTGAGTTTTCAGGACACTTCAAACTATAGACTAGTGACCATCAACAAGGTCTAATATTCTTTTGAACGATTTTAGAAACTATTTCGAACTTACCCCATCACCCTTTCGTCTTCCCCCTGATTTTTTTTCTCGTGATAAAAATATTTTATAAAAAAAACTGCTTTGGTACAGATTTATCAGGATGTTATCAATATCATACAAAAATATAGTCTTTGTTCTTTACTCACTATAAATCTAAATTTAGAATAAGCTAAAATGTTTTGTTCTACAAGACATCAAATACAACACTGCTCATCTCATCAAAAAACCTTTCGATCTTCCCCCCACTCACCCTATATATTATATTATTGTATTAATAATGTAAAGAAAATCACTTCACTCTTAGTACGTATCGTAAGTACGTTTTCAATACACTTGCTCGTAAAGTGACCTTTATCACATCACTTTTAGGGCCATAAACCGACCTATAACGCACGACGCGGGCGTAACAATATTACCGCACACGTGCGTAATAGAATGATCCCTACAAAGTAAATATATATAAAAAATGTAACCTTGCTGAGTTTCTTGCCGGTTCTTCTCAGTTGAAGGCTGATTTCCGAATCGGTGGTAGCTTCAGTAAATTCGACCTTCATAAGTGCCCTCCTAGGGCCTAAACTGAATAAATGGCTTTGACTTTGAAGTTAAATTAGTACCTTACTACAAGTTATGTGCATTAAATGCAAGTATTTTCAATTTAACCGGGTAATACAGTTCTTTTTAGTAACAATAAAGAGATTTTATGCCGCTGAAAATCCATATATATTTTTGGAATAAATAAATGTGTGCGTCTTTAATTAAGTCAAACAAACATTTATTTAATCAAATTATTCATAATTTACAATAATTTGTTATAAAATATTTGCATTTTATCACTTAAAATTATAATTTCGAAGTAGGCTGTATGGGCGCCATCATTTAGCGCGTGAAAAAAAAAACATGCGCGCCATTTCCCATAATTTTGATATTTTGTTTTTATCGTATTTGTCGCTGTGTGGTAAAAATTGATTGTTTTTTCCTCCCTCGCAAATGTAGGTATTGAAAAACGTCGTATGAAACTCGTGTGCTCTGCTCATTACACACACACTCGGCTGAATTCAATTACGCCTTCGCCTACTACGGCTCGGGCTGCAACTCACAGCCTCGTGCGTAATGAGCAACTTAGCTCACTTGTATCTTAAACTAAAGTAGTACATGTAATATATCAGTTATCTAGCTTCCATAGTACAAGCTCTGCTTAGTTTGGGGTCAGATGGCCGTGTGTGAGGAATAATATCACAGAATATTTATTTTTTAAATGGCATTATTGAAGGTACAATCAGCCCTACCCGCCATAGACGACCGCGCGCCGGCGGCCCGCCCTCACGTCGCTCTCAAGCTCAAGAAGTGTCAGCGCGAACTGGACAGAAAGAACAAGATACAGAACGACAACTACAGCTTGCTGCAGCGACTCAACGCCATCATGAAAGTCAACCGGCTCGATAACCACTGGACCAAACCATTGCCCAAGTTAGTATAAACCTTAATAATAAAACAGATTTTTTTAAATGCAAATAATTAAATATGGAGATCTGAAGTGAAAAAATGCGTGAATTTCACGATAAGAGTATCCTTGGGATGGGTTCTATTTGATTTCACACAGTCTCATGTTTGAAAATTAACCTAAAATATGAAATACAATATGAATTATTCATCTCATTTTTCTTGATATTGTTTGAACCAGTTTTCGGTACAATAAAAAAGGGAAATTCATTATACAACTGGGTTATGTAATTAAACCATTAATGTTATTAGATATTTTATTGAAGATAGTTTAACAGCTGTACAAATTATCATTAAATCGAAATGCTTATTTTAATCCGTATAAATGGCAGTATCGTACCTTAGTGTTAACAGTAACGTAATTTCAGTTTCCAACACAAAGTGGGCATGTTCTACGACACGCAGTCACTAAACAGTAGGATAACGGCTCGAACTATACTGGACGAGTCGCCCGACGATACCTACTCCTACAGTAACGTCAAATGTTACGCTTGCGACGTCAAAAAAGTAAGTTATACAATTATAATTAGTACAAACTTAAAGAAAATCACACACGAGTTATACAGCGATCGCTGAATTTCCAACATAATTTTTAATGAAAATTTATCACAATTTTTATTTTTTATTTCGCAGAAAAAATACGACAAAGCGTACGATTCGAGCGCTCGCCTGGACTCGCTACCATCCATTTATTTGAACTGAATGTACTCACCGAAGGAAATAAAACGATCGGTATTAATATTGGACAGAATTTATTGGTATAGATACAAATCGGTTCAATGTCAGAACATAATTTCATCCGGTCGCTAGTCCCGAGTGCGGCGTCGATACGGTTACATTGAGTTAAAAACGGAAACATAAATACTATGTTATATCAAAAGCGTCGATCGGTGAGCGGAGTACACGTCCCGTTCGCGGCACTTTAACGTTAAAGCTATCCACATCGTCCATCGGTCGTCCTCCTCGAAAACAAACAAACAAACATCACAATAGTCGCATCACTAGAGCCGGCTCCGAGCCGCTCCGAGCGCCGGCCGGCAGAGGGCGCCCGCTGAATCGACGAGCGAATACATTATTCTTCAACAACTATTTACTTATAAAAAAAAGGCGTTCGCTAGATTCGATTCTAAGTTCGGTCGTGAATTCATCGGGTCCCTCGCGTGTGTAGTTGCAGTATAGTTTAGTGTAGTGTAGGTAGAGGCATGTATATGTACATGTACATGTACAGGTACAGTGCACTCGGCGCCTAGAAGCGGAAGCCTGCGTGCGCACCGGGCGCGGCGGGGTCGAACTGGAAGCCCGCCTCCGCCGCCGCCGGGACCAGCGTCGCGTCCTCCTCCTGCAACACAACACACACACACGTTTACTAATACTGGTCACTTTTTAGTCACTGGCAATACTTGCAGGGGTGGAAATACTCATCTATATGAACGACTTTTACTATGGGGCCAACTCTGATATCGCGTAAAATAAAACGGTTACTTTATACATTTTGGTCGAGCAGGTATTGAACATTTATTTGGAACAGCTGATATTTTTTTCGTGACTAATAATTTGCCATACTGTATTTATATAACAACGACGTTGAGTCTATTGTCTCGCAAAACTTAATGTTCGTTTCATATCTTTTAACCGGCCGATAGATTTTATTTTTACTTTGTAGAGGCCTGGGCTTGTATGGTATGGATATGGTATATGTGGATATGGTATGGGTAGGGTACCTCTCCAGCAAAGTACTGTTCGATGATGTCGTACGCCATCTTGTATATCTCGACCTTCTCGTGGCTCTGCAGCGCCTCTATCTTGTCGATGCCGCCGCACTCCTCGATCATGTTGGCGACCTGCTCCGCGCTCGAGCCCGCCATCTTCAGCATGTTGCTCAGCCCGTCCAGCACCACCTGATACAGATACCGATAATATATGAAAGGACTGGCGGATCAACTACTACTGACTGGTTTCACTCACGGTTCCCTAGTTTAACCCCTTAGTGGTTGACATTTCAAAAGCCTTCTTAGTCCTGGCCTATGTTTAGCATTAAATATTACAAGTTTCCAGACAAATCGCATTACATTATAATACTATTATAATACTATTATAAATAGTTTGATGTTTGTCACTCTGTTTTGTTGAAAGCCTACTCACATTGATAACTTGCGTGTCCTTGCAGCTGAGTAGGTTGCAGAATGGCGGTATTACACCGCAGTTGATGAGCGTGGCGACCTGTTCCTTGGTACCGCTGATGCTCAGGTTGGAGACGGCCCACGCAGCTTCCTTCTGCGTCTGGAACTCTCCCTTGTTGAGGTTCTCCACAATCATGGGCAGTAGACCAGCATCAATCACTGCCTGTACCTGCTGCTTGTTGCCAGCAGTGATGTTTGATAGGAACCACACTGCTTCTTTGCAGATCTTCTCTTTCTGTAAATTTGTAAACAAATGATGGACAAACTTATAATACTATAAGTTATATACTTATAATTTAGGGCAATGATAGCTGTGGTAGTGATGTTGAGTGCAATTGAGATCTTGAGCTTTCAGTGAAGGAAAACATAGTGAAGAAACCATCCAGCAAGGTGGTAGAGTATTTTGTATTACCACCCTCAAATTTAAAATCTGTTGCCAAGCACCTAACAGTATTTCTGCACCTGTGTTTGAGAGCCAGTTCCTTCTAAGCTGTGCTTACCCCATCATGGTGAGATTGGGGTGAAACACAAGCCTATACAAAGGGAAAAAAATGTCTTAACTGTCCCTGTTCCTTATAGGTAACATTAGGCTTGTGTATATGTATAAAAGTTACTGTAACATACAATTCAATACCATATCCTAAGTAGGTAACTTCTACTTCTGCTATAGAAAAAGTAAAATAGTAAATACCTGATGCGTCAATAAGGCAGGGAAGTGTGAGAGTGCGTCGCAGTTGAGCACAACTTGTGTCTGTTCATCTGTACCCGTGACGATGTTGCCGACCGCCCGGAGAGCCGCCGTCTGTACCTTCACCTCCTTGTGTGACAGCAGTGGGATCAGTTTGGGGACAATGCCTGAGTCTATTACCATCTGGATCTGTTCATTGCCTCCGTCTGTTAGATAGCTGATTGCCCACACTGTGTCTACTAAAATCTGGAAGGAAGTGAAATATTTTTCAGTACGAGAAAAGAAAAAGAAGAAAAGTAATATGGTTAGTTTTAGCTGTCACTTTAGGGAGGTTATTTTACTGAATTTGATGGCATCTTTCTTTTTTTCAATCATAACTAATAAACATAAATATAACATAGGGGTAAGTTTACTCAATTTAAGGACCATGGTATAATTTTTACCGCCTCTTATATGACAATATGAAAGCTACCTCAGCAGGTAGTAACATAGATAAAATTATACTCGTAAAGTTCGCAAACAGATGATGACTGGGAAATTCGAATAACAACAGTCAGTGAACTCCTTTAAATTTATCAGTTTGACAAATACATAGCCAGCTGCAGGTCAACAAACTTTGGTTACCTTCAATCTTAGCCATGGTTAATTAACTTGATATGCACCAGGAAGGTTAACCACACTGGTTGCCAGTGATAATACAAATCCTTTCTCCGGTAAGTGATCACCACATCCAGGGTGAATGCCGTCCTTAAAGACGTCTTAGATGCCTATATAGAAGAACTCCATATTGTAGCGCTGAGGGCAAACAACCTGCTGGGTTCTTCACTGACAATTTTTTTTCAGGATTTTTGAAAGAATACCCAGTTACAGAATATTTTTATAACCCCAGAGAATCTTATATATAAAATTCTCATGTCACAATGTTAGTTACCATACTCTTCCAAAATGGCTTGACCGATTTTTATGAAATTTTGTGTGCATATTGGGTAGGTCTGAGAATCGGTCAACATCTATTTTTTAAACCGCTACGCGAGTGAAACCACAGGGGACAGCTAGTAACTATGTAAATAATATATTGATATTCGATGTTGAAATAAGACAAAAATAGCTTTATTTACTTGGAATATTTAAATTATGATATACAACACATTTCAGGTGGTAACTTCAGTAGATTCAACATTCATAAGTGCCCTTCTAGGGCCTGAACTGAATGAATGGCTTTGACTTCATAGGTAATTATATAGCTAGTTAGTTATCTCAAAACATTTATCCATTTTTTTTGCTAGATACAATCAATTTTGAATATGTGTTTCATTGCAAATAGATGGATCCTATTATCAACAGGTATGTTTATCTTATACTAGGTATATCCTGTGATTAATAAATTAGATAACAGACCATACAAAATACATTACCATATGTTGTTATTTCAAAAGCAGCATTGTTGTGATGCTACAGCCCCATTAAAGGGGTTTGGGCGAAAGTTCGTGTTGCTATTCTTAACCCACTCTAGCTTTAGCTGACTATAAAAACATTGCCAAATCCCATTAATATGGCCATAGTATTAGACATTAATTTATTCCAGATATGGTTCGCTAAGTAGGTTAAATAATTAGCAAATCATTGTTAATATCTTCAGTAAATTTCAAGGAATACACTTTAATTTATTGTTGACTAATTATTCAGAAAAACTAATGATTATTGGGAGCAATAGCTACTAAACTAATACTCTACAGGCAAGTGTTGCATGAAGTAGAGCAACTTCTAGACATATATTAATATAAATCACTGAATTTTCCTCATAATAGTATCATAGTATGGAAATATCATCACAAAACAAAGAAAATTTGTCTTCTAGGTTCCAAGTAAATTATTTTTGGTTCAATTTTTGCAACAATATTTGCAATAGTATTATATATATAATATTTGATTAGCATTCAATTAAACAACTTTTATCATACATTTCAACTGATCACAAGATGAATTGGCTAAGATTGAGCTGGATCTCCAAATACAAGTAATTTTTTGCTATAAAGGAGGTTCTAAAACCTGTTTGTTAACAAGTATAAGTTTTGAAATAATTTTAATTACAGCTTTAGTAATCTTTATGTAATAAATAAATCTAACTCCTGAAATATTGGATCTTCCAGATTAGAAGTTAGTGCTTTCTTTTTTATTAGTCAAATTCATGCAGTTTATATTTATATTAATTAATAAGTGAAGTATGAGATACTCACATTTATATCATTGTGCATGATGAGATCGTTGAGAGCTGGAAGTATTTCTTGGATAGTCTTGACTGGAGGTGGCGGGTCCTTACTTCTGCACAGGTTTACAATTACCCATGTCACATTGCGGAGGAAAGAGATGGGTATACCAGGCTTGATAAAGCTCAGAAGTGGCTTCACCACACCTAACTCTATTACAAAGTCTCGGAGTACAGGACCATCACCAATTATGTTACCAAGGGCCCAGACAGCTTGCTCACACACATTCTCATGTGGAGACATGAGCAAATGCAAAAATAGAGGCACAGCACCAGCATGAACTACTTTGTTAGTCTGTGCGGATGTGCCAGATGCTATGTTCGTGAGGGCCCAAGCAGCTTCGAATTGGAGCGTGGCATTGTCAGCCCTCGAGAGGCACTGGACTAATATGGGTAAGATTCCGGTGACTATGAGCTCGTCAATTGGAGGGTTTTTGTCGGACGACAGCAATTTTCTGCATTGCTGTACGGCCGCTAGTTGCACTTCGGGGTTCTCCGCGTTGGCGGCGTTCATCACCAGTTCCTTGAGATCAGTGGACGCGAGCGTCCTCTCAATCTCCTCCTCGTCTGTGGAGTCACTAATAGGCACATTACGACGTTTCTGTAACGTTTCTTCTCTTTTATTCTTTCTTAGTTCAACTGTCACTTCGTTCCTTCGCCTGCGCATTTCCTGAAAACACCAAACATAGAAAGGTAAATGCGCCGCTTACCATTTGTAAAGTTATAAATACATTGTAACGTGTGAATTATCGTCTTGATTTTACTTACGTCGACATCTTTGCCAGTGTTCTTGAAAACCTGCATGCGGTTCTTTGCTTGATCAGTCGCCATTTTACTTTAGTGCTCGTAGTCTCGCTACTAACGTGGTAATTACACAACGAAATAAAGGATTAACTCAAAATAATGTGGACGAAAACTAATCGAACATGTTTTAACGGCACTATATGCGTCACTGATTCATTCATTAACCTCTTTTATAACACAGAATATTCTACAACACACACGAACTATTTATTCGTCCGTTTCCTTCTCAAATAATTTATCTTTCTTTTATTTTTTTTTCTCGTGTACTCATATCATAGAGAAACTATAGGAAATTGTTGCCATTAAATCATAAAACCGGTTACCGGTTTTACAGTTTTACTTGTGTATTCATTTCACTCAGTCTTCGAATCGACTAACTAAACAATTAAAAATATTACATGATATGTTGCCATTTTAATAATAATTTAGAAGCGATCGATACAAAGATTTATTATACTAGCAACAATTAGGAACGATTATTGATTGATATTTGCCTCTTGCCTGCCAGACCTCTGGCGACCTGACCTGTCTTTAGAATTTTTTGCTCAGATTTTTCAGTTTTCACTGAAGCATTCTGATTCGTAATTGTTGAAAATTCATCATGACTATTCTAACGAAACATACCATTTCAATCAAGAAGATTCCGCTAATTCCAGAGATTAGTCCAGAGGATGTACGTATAATTTTTTTTTCCTATATTAAAATTTTATTTTATTTTCTGTTCTGAATTAGAAGCAAATCGTTATAAATTTATTTGATACTTAATGAAATCCTTTATGCCCACCTGTTAAGTATGTTTTTACATATCGTTTGTTTGTATGAAACAAGGATTATGGAAAATATGTGCGCAGTTTGGAACAGCTACTCCCACTCTTTATAAATTGAATGCCTCGCCCTATTTTCGAGTTTTTCTGATATTTTCTAAATAATATTTAATTTGCTCTATAATAGTAAAAGAATGCTTTGTCATTTGTTGGGTCGGTTGGAGTGTGTCCTAAGGGTCACTATGGATCACTATGAAAATACACAAATATATTTTAGGACTTAAATTTCAATAGTTTTTGCTGGACTGCTTAGTTTTAGTATTACATGTACATACTTTTTTAAATTTGTTTGAATATCCTTGTTTATACAAAACAAATATACTTAATTGCAAAATTATCTTTGCTCCATAGTGCCCCTAAGGCTTCTGTCTCAATGTTAAGCCTTGACAATAGTAGGATGTAAAATACAATCGTTCGTCCATCACGGGAAATGCACTATTTTATTTATTTACCTTATTTGAGGTTGGTTCCAATTAAGCTAGACCTCTAAATTGTATCTGCGCCCATACAACTCAGAGGTCTTTATTAATTGGTGTAACTATGTATGTATGGGGACACCCTTTAATTTTCATTTTTTTTAATATTTTGGAATTTTTCATTTATTTGTGTTGTAAGACCTTGCTTTTTGCCAAATTCCGTGATTCTAGGTCAACGGCAACTACCACAAAACAAATAAAAGGGCAAAAAAATCGCGTTTATTGTATGGGAGCCCCCCTTAAATATTTATTTTATTTTGTTTTTAATATTTGTTGTTACGCGGCAACAGAAATACATAATTTGTGAAAATTTCAACTCTCTAGCTATAGCGGTTCTTGAGATACAGACAGACGGACGGATGGACGGACGGACGGACGGACGGACGGACAGACAGCGAAATCTTAGTAATAGGGTCCCGTTTTTACCCTTTGGGTATGGAACCCTAAAAAAGAACCAAAGAAGTAAATTATTAATGAGAGAATATAACTTTAAAAAAATACATCAGATCATTATTGCAATAAAATGAAAAAGGAACTTGGAACCTCTTGAAACAATATACGGTCGGGCGTGCATGCGGGCGGGCGGGCGGTCGAGCGAGAAAGCTAAGACAATGCGACCTTGTCATTTTTCCCAAATAATCGTGACTGTCGAATTATTTAGTATGAAAAATGACAACGAAAAAAGAAATGTACCTATTGAAAAATAATGCATATGCCAGTTGATTCTTTGACATGGTCTCATTAATACCCTAGAGTTATGGTCAATCAAAAGGAACACGTTGTCTTGTATGCCATAATCATTCTATTGATTGGGGAGTGGTGTCCCAGATCCACACAATTGAAGTATAATAAGGCCTGGATAAATAGATTTAAAAACTCCAAACTACAGGAGATAATCGACATACACCCGGCGACGAGCGCGCCCGGATGGAAGCCGCGCCGGCGCACGTCCACTGTGCTGCTGTGCATGAGCATCACGGCGCTGGCGGTGGCCATCACGGGCCTCACCAGCGGCGTGATGCTCTACCGGCAGTACCTGCGCACCTCCGTGGTGCATCGCTTCCAGGGCTTTTGTACCATACCTATTGGACATAGACAGGTAATTTGCTACCCATAACGCATAACCATAAATTATATTTTATTTTTATCTATTACAAAAAAATACTCGTCAAAATAAGGTGAAAAATAAATATTTAAATAAAAAAAATTACAGTGTGTTTGGGACACAAAAAAGTAAGTTTTCACCAAATTTCGTAGAATTTTTTTTTTGAAAAAGGTAAAAATAATAACCAAAAACATTTTTTTAATTTTTATGGAGATATCTATTTACAAACAAATATATATCTATACTAAAATTAAAATTAAAAACTAAAAACTACTTACTTATAAATAAAAAAATTGCCCCAAATCGCTGCCGAGCGGAAGTGTGCCAAAAAGGCTGGCAGCATTGCCACGCTGAATGGCAATGCCAATTCTTTGGGCAAAATATACGCCAGCCTGTCACGGGAAGCCTCAATTAGTCGAAAAGAGACCTCTTTAAACAAGCGATGAGCCTCCGGTCCCCAAGGCCCTAGAGTTTCAACCCCAAAAACTAGGTTATTTGAATTTTTCACATAAATTTTGAGGTTATGTGAAAAAAGTGTAAATACAAAAGTTAACACAATTTACAATAAAAAAGTCACATTTGACAAAAAAAAGATAACGTTAAGGTCAATCGCTATAAATGATGATGGTATCCCAAAGTACCAACTGCTTAAAAACAAGGGAATTCATTTCATTTATTTCTCTCCTTTTCCATCATCATCCTTTATCAGTCCATAGACCTCTGCCAAAGCCCACCACTCCTTCCGTCCACACATCCAGCCTAGTCCGGCTAACTTTTGCAGTATGTCAGTCCAACGGACGTCCCACACTGTGCTTGCCAAGACGCGGTCTCTACTCTAGCACTCCATTACTCCATCCACTCATCCACTCTATTACTCCATCGATCCTGCAACATATTACTTAAGTCCTGGCTCCCGACGTTAAACGCAATCGACATATGTACTTTCATAAAATAAACCCGAGTAGAGCGACACATTCCAGATTCAGATGGAGGCGTCGGAGAAACCCGACATACTCATGATGCCGCTCCGCTGGTCCGTTAGCTCCGATGCTATCAAAGACGCCGACGACAACGACGACGACGTGTCCGTGCAGGTGTTCAGCAACCTGGAGGAGATTGCCCCGGACGACCTTCGCAACACTATACGCGAGGAGCTCGAAATCGACAACTCTACCGAGAAGATCGTCGTCATTGAAAATGGACGCCATATCAACTTTATCCACGACTTTATTGCTAATATTACAGGTGAGGGGTATTTGAAGGGTGGATTTACACTTTTCATCGAGGCGCGAGGTTGGTAACTTGTATTTGCGACTTTTGGTGCTGATTTTTTTCACCAACGTTACCCTAATGTTACTAATCAAAGTACCTTACACTGATCCATTTGAACTATGTCATTTTTAGGCCGAGCTAGACGAGTTTTAGATTTGTTAAAGTTTTATATCGTCGGGTTCGGAAGTTAGCCTTCCACTGAGATGAACAGGTAAGAAATTCAGCAAGGTAGCATTTTTTAAATATTTTTTGAACTAGTTGTCATTTTTTTTTTACTTTTCAAAATAATGTAAGCATAACACTAAAAAAAAGGTAATGGTCACCCAAGGCGGTATGGTACGGTACGGTACGGTACGGTACGGCACGGCACAGTACGGTACGGTACGGTACGGTACGGTACGGTACGGTACGGCACGGTACGATACGATATGGATATGACGTGTAATGTCAGGTATCGCGGACTCGGACCGATGCTTCACAATGGAGCTGGACTCGGAGGTGGCGCTGGCCCCGTCGGTGTTCGCGCTGGCGCTGTCGCGCGGCGGCTCGTTCGACGTGACGCGCGTGCGCTCGTCGCTGCGCGCGGCGCTGCCCGCGCTGGACGGCGCCGCGCGCCTCGCCCGCCTCGTGCGGGACGCGCTCCTCGCCTGCCAGGACAAGCCCGTCTACCAGCTGATGGCGGACGTCCCGGTCGGCGTACCCAAACTATTCCAAGTACAATACGAGAGAATTCCCATTAGTATGTATTCATTTCTAACATTTATTCTTTTGATAGCGACCGGGGTGACCGGCCCCTCCTTCGGTGTTCCCACCTTAGGGTATTTTCCCCTAGATTTAGGGGATTTTTGCACGATTATGGGATTCTTTAGGGCATAAAATTATTTAGGGGAATTTTGAGGGTAAAAAAATATTTAAGGGATTTTTTAGGGACAGTTTTGTTTTTCGGTTCGTAAAAGAATTGAATGTGTAGCTGCGGGTATTGAACGTAACATGGCCTACTGATGTACCTTACTCTTATCGCTAGCAACAAACATTTTTTTTTTCGCGTTCATAGGTTTGTGTACGCGGAAGAGAGATATCGAATATTAATGCTACTTTGTTTGTGTGTGTGGCCGTTGTGGGTGAGGTAAACTGGTTTAGACTTGTTTGTTGCTGTATTTTGCTGTATTTTATCCGATCGATCCAGTGAATCGGTCTCGTTAGTAGTTAGTAAAATACATAATAATTCACCTCAATTTGTGTTTTAAAATAAATGTTTAGAGGAAAACATTTTGAAATGTGCCTAATTTAGAGAAATTTCACTAGTAGTCCGGGGTAAATCAAAATCAGAGCGTGGCAACACTGCTCTCCCCACTATGGACTATTTTCAATAATTGAGCTGTCTCTAGTGGGAGTGAAAGTGAGTCGTGGGTCCCCGACTATATATAGTAATCTGTGGTCGTGGGTACAGATATGCCGAAGTAGGTTGTAATATTTATATAATTATTGGCCGGGGCTACCGCTCCCCCCCGATCACCCCACCTGTTGCTGTTTACATAGGTTCTTAATGTTCCTACCATAAATCATCAATTTTTCAAATTACTTCGTAGGTTGAAAACTATTGTAAATTATTAATAAAGCAAGATATATTCTAGTGTCAGTAAATATAATACCGTGTAATTATGTCAAGTTGTATAATACCTAACGTACGATTAATTGTTAGAATTTGTTATATTCCTTATGTGATCCATTAAGTGATGATTTCATATTGAGGATGAACTTAATTATTTATTTAACATTTAGTCATGAGTAAGCCCTGTTACTTCTAACGCACCTACATTGATGTACTAAATATGTTGCCTAAATATGGTCAAAGTAAGGTGTAGACAGACACTCGAGCCTACACCTACACACTGAGAAGACAGACGCAGTGTCTGAACGTAGATTAAGATTTAAGAATTGGTCCTTCGAGCCGGATTTAGGTCTGTCATTGTCAAACAATGTAACGTTGTTCGAAAATTAAATCAACGCTTAAATTGACATTAATCATATTATTCTCCCTTATCCAGTCCACAAGCGTTCAGTAGACGAACCTCCTCACCAGTACATCCAGTTCGCGGGCAAGCACGTCCAGGAGATCGCTATAAATAACCTCGCCGATATAATCGACTATGAGAATAACAATATCAATAACAAAAATAACACAGCCTAAGCACTCCGCGCCAATAGGGGCCACTAGGGGAGTACTACTGCGGTGTGGATGCAGGACTTATTGGAGTGACACAGCTGCAAATGAACTGTGGTCGATTTGAATTTCGAAATGAGAATGTTTCGAACGATTGAGTTGAATTTAGATTTTTTTTATAGATTTATTTATTGTAAAAAGAGAAGGAAGAAAGTATTATTTTTTGTCAGACTCAAGTCTGTGCGGAATAACCGTCGCGTCGTAGGTTTTGGGGGCGCCAGTGTGCTTAGTAGTTTGTTCGTTTAATAAAAAACAAAATATACTGGATACCGTAAAGATTAAAATAAAAAGTATGACGTCAGTTGGTCCCGATGCGGCGGTTCTATTTCCGCCCAGACTTTAACATAGAAGTATAATGCAAAGTGAGAATCAGTAAGTTATTTTTAATTGCGCTTAGTTCATATTTATTTTTAGTATAATAATTTAAAATAAGAACAAGATTTTATTTTTGTACGTTTATGTTCGTCTTTATTTTATAGGAAGTGATATAAAAGTGGCATAGTATTATGGAATTCTCCTACATTCACATCCAAGTGATAGTATTGATGTTTAAATGTTTGTTCAATTTTAAGTGTCTAAGCACATAATGTAATCCATGTGCTATTTAACTCACAAATATAATGTTAATCCGATTTCACAAAAGAGATATAGAACTACCAAGTAATAATAATTATTCGTAATTCTTCGTAATAACAAATACTTAATAAATATTATAGTTGATATTTTCTAGACATGTGCTATGCATTGTGTGAGTGCACTGCTGTCTGTCAATTTCTCTCTTTTCTCTTCTGTCTCAACTCGCAGTGCTCACACACATTCATAGCTCTTGTCTAAAAATGTTCATGTCATATCACAGATCTTTAAGATTTCAATATTATACTATTTCACTATTATATAGTATACTAGGAAAAAGCTTTTTGATCCTTTGGTTTAAGTTTGCAAGTGCCATCACTATGCATTTAGAATTTATTAGAATATGTTTATTACAACTATTTAGAATCTCAGTCACTATTCACATATTTAGAACTTGAACCATATAGGTTCATATAGGTGTGGATATTATAGATCTCTATGAAATTAATAGTATTAAGATCATTCCATCGGAGTAAATGAGTATTAATTGGTTGACGATATTGTATCTACAGAGTTGGTAGATAAGAGACAGTTTTTATGCCACATATGGGTGAGCGGAGAAAAAAAAAAAGAAAAATGTGAATTAATATGTAATTTCTCGAATTTTAAGTAAATTGCCAAAAATATGAAAACTAATATACCCTCTTGTCTACCAATTGTTATATACCTAGGAACAAGCGGAAGAGGCTCTCTAGAGATTGTTAGTTATAATTAAATGTTATTTTGATGTTCTTTATTATTAAGCCTGTAACCGTTTACTGATTTAAGCAACAATAAAGGCGTCAAAATTTTTATTTGTTTTTTATTTCTAACCTTACATAAATTAATTTGCAATATATATTTTTTCTTAAATTTCACCCAACCGATTGAGCTGAAACTTTGCACACACTTTTGGTGCTGGTGACAATATCATTTATCAAAAAAAGGTTGTTAAAATAAAGGTTTTTCTTTTTATTTCACTATTCAAATCAGTCCACGAAATGTTTTTGTAAAACAGTCACCATTTTACTAAAAACCTGACTGACTTGACTTGGTTTTGGCCTTTATATTTAAGCTTAAATGTAGGACATTGATTTTAAAATTCAAGATTCAAGAATTGGCTGTATGGCTTAGACCATTGCCTGTCCCGAAAAGGACGAATACAGTCCGTTCATCATAACTTGTCCCCACCTTTATGTTGGCACTATTGATTGACAATATAATGGTGACAACAATATAATGGAATAACAGGGCTACCAACTTTTAAACGAGGGGACAAGTTATGATGAACCGTAGTGATGAACGGTCTGTACTACTACTATTCCAGCTGTCAGTTTTTCAACTTGAAGGTGATAGCCACCCAGGTGTGTAGGTAGGTACCTACTACTAACTTACCAGCGTGCCATGGTTTCCTCCAAAAATGGCGAATTCGATCCGACGACTATCGTCACTGCATTCGACATCACATAAAAATAAATATCATAGAAGTGGTTAGTAGTTATGTGGCTAATTAAAATAAATCATGTGACTATTAGAAAAGGTTTGGAAATTCAAAATAGGAATTTCCTCCATAGACTATACTATACTATAGAATGGTGGCAACTGTGTGGAGCTTCGCTACGTGGATACACCACTATTAAAACCTTAAAAACCATTGAAGTACTTTAGGAATGTAAGTTGCGCATGTGATTCTAAGCTCAGTAGCTAGATGGCGCTGCTTATAGAGTGATGAATATTTGTATTGTGATAAAAGATTATCGCTAATTCGCGATTCGCTGAGGGTAGAGTGCAAAACATTTTTTTTAAAGTCAATTAATCATACAATATTTATTAAGTTCGGGTGATGAACCAGGGTGGGTGGGCTCGGTGTGTTTCGGCAGTTGCACTGAAAGCTAGTTCCTTCTAGGCTTTGTATGCTTACCACCTTCGATCACATTACTACAAACCATGCCAAGGTTGTGGTCAAACACAAACCTATAATTAATAAAGAAAAAAATATCTAGCACGATCGGGAATTAAAAAAATCGCCAACCTACTAATATATTTTCGTTTGACTATACATAATATAAAAATATCTACTTTATTTAATATCTGCATCATTAGGTATGCTATATAACTTGCCGCAAAAACCAACCTAAGTACCTACGTAGGTACTTAAGTACTATATCTTGTCAATTCTTTTTCCTGTATTCTATATGGAGAAAATTTTCAGCATCAGAATAATGTTGCCAAGTATGAAATAGGGGGAGACCTCCGTGACAACATTCTATGAACAACAATAAAAGTAGGTATAATATGTAGGCACCTACAACATGTAAGTAGGGACACGATTCAGGATATACCTAACGTGCAACTTACATGTGATAAACCTGGAACGAATTCCTATACACAGCGCTGCCATTGTGCCGGGACATAACTTGCAGAATGAATATACGGCGCACGCTTTCTTCTATAGTTCCATTTTTGAATTTTATAGAAAATGCGTCCCATCCCATCGCATCGGCAGCTCAGCGTGGCATTCACGTGCATGCATGCACGCTGCCACTATTGTCCGCTTCGTGAATGGATACCTTTTGATGTTTCCACGTGAATATTCCAGTTTTTGTGGTTTACGACAAAACACCCGAGTTCCACGTTAATTTTTTTTTTAAAACATATTTCTAATCGTCGTTGAATCCGCTAAGAGTCGCATCGACCGCCAATTTACATATACCAACAATTACAGAGCAGAGCAGTAGATCCATTATAATTAATCTGTAATTAGGATTCTAGCGTATCCTACCCTGTAGTTTGTTTGCCTTCCCAAGTATGTTGTTTGTTGAGCCAATATTAGCTAGTATCGGAACGGGTTCAGTCAGATGTATCGGCAGGTTTGTGTCGCGCCGCGTCGGCGCCGCCGCCGTGTCGCGTCGTGCCGCGCCCGCGTCGCAAGCGTCGCATTAAGATATGCAAATGTTATTAGGAGACTACTGGCGCATTATCTTTTTACTGGAGCGATACGAAAATGTTTTCCCGTTTATAAACAGTCATTGTATCGGAGATCTTGCTCGATAAGCGATCATCAGCACAACTACGCTTAGAAATTGAAAATTTACTTAAGTACCTACCTATTTTATCTTTTATTGTGTTAATATTACACAATAAAAGAATATATACTGTGAATATTTAATAAAAAAAAAGTATCCTGGGACCTTCTTCACTCATTACAATCTAAGCAGAGCTTGTAGGTACTATGGAAACCATATCTGATAAACTACATAATAATATACCCACTACTTGTAAATACACGGTGATTTTTTTATCACTGGCAATACTTGCAGGGGTGGAAGTAGGTACTCATCAATGTGAACAACTTTTATAATGGAGCTAACTCTGATATCGCGTAAAATAAAACGCTTGCTTCATACATTTTGGTCGAGTAGGTATTGAACTTTTGTATGGAACAGCTGATAATTTTCTCATGATTTCACAGTTAGTCCGATAATAAAAGTTGTTCATTTTAATGAGTACTTCCACCCCTGCAAGTATTACCAGTGAATAAAAAATCACCCTGTATAAACTTGTATCGATATTCACAAACAGACCAAAAAAATCATAAAGTTCATGCACACAAAATATTGATTCTGGGTGGGAATCGAACCCACGACCTGTGGTGTGGCCGGGTGTCTAACCTTCACGTATTCGTACGCCAAGGAAAACAAAACCTAATCTTAAAAAAAAACAAAGTATAACATACCATAAATGCAGAGGCTCCTTACAATGAGATTTATAGTCCACAATACTACCTACCACTTAAAAAAAAAAACATCCACCGTACTCCTTTCACTACGTTCCATTTTCAAATGAGCTACAGGGACTAAGGTAGGGTACCTAATGTGTAGACGGCAAAATGGCGGGTCAATTACCAGTTTAATTTCGTGTTGAATACGGTGTGAGCTGATAATATCGTACTTGGTAATTAACAACAGGCCCGCGTGTTGTGCTGTAGTGACTGTACTGTACCTACAAAAGTGGTTTATAGAATGTTCAGTGTTCGTTCAGTGCATATAAGTATGAAAATGGGTCGGAAAAAATCGCAGTACCAGCTCAGCATTCTGTATTTAACAACTAGGTAAGTACTATTCCTTGATTTATCACTTTAAAAATGTATTTAACAGTAGATTTTGTTGAGATTTCAGTGTTTTTTTTTTTCATTTATGTGAAAAGGTTTATATTATTAAAATGCGCTTACGATCGGCCGTGTCCGAATGGAGTCATAACGTGTAACGTACACACTAGAGCGTAGCGAAAGATGATTCGCGGATGTATTCATTCTGTAACTTATGTATATCAAGGCTAGAGAAAGACCGGACCTAACCTATAAACGCTACGCTAGTCTGTACGTTTGACTCCATTCACACACATTGATAAAGTGGTAAACTAACCACAATCTAATAGGCTCATTTTGAAAGCCTATATGTACATGAACGTGACCAAGAGATATCCTCTCGTCAAAACGGGCTTATAGTGATTATACCTATAGTTTTTAATGAGTGAACCCTTCGCTGTTCGCATTAAAATCGACGATGCAAAAATATGTTATTCGTGTATAGGATTTTATGACCGACAAATAACTTTATATATATATAGTTTTAAAGGCTACTTAGTATTCTGTGACTTCACAGCCTCCTCATACTGTACTTGGAGACATATTGACCTAATTCTTTAACTCTCCCCTATTATGTGAGTTCGGAAGCCGTGGCGCCATCAAAGGGCGATCCAATCAGATTTAAGTTATGCAAATCCGATGTACGATTCTGGGGTCCTTCAGCCTTTGCCCTGTCGAAGGGGAGATCTTCTTGACTAAAATATGCAACTTGTATAGTAGTTTTCCTTAGATATTACTTATTTATAATAACTATTTTTACCATCGGTAGCTAGGATTCTGTTCCTGATACCGTTTTTTTAGACAGCAATGAAATTTATAACAATCATAAATAATAAATGATAGTAAGTCCTGGTATTGCACAGTCACCTATGGATATTAGCAATACCAGGGGGATTGCCAACGTGTTGTCGATCTTTACAAACCACCGAGCAAATCCGAGAATCTGCATGTTTTAGAAGTGTTTGTCCTTTACATAGTTTTTAGGGAGACATATCAATGTTTTTATCAAAGTCTAAGTAAGGATATAACTTACAGTAGAATATTTGAAGCTCTATGCAGCGAGTTAGAATGAATCGTATTTCTATAAAGCCTTTAAGTACCTGAGCGCCTTGCTTTATTTTACACTAAAAAGCTTGGAGTTATTGTACTAGGTACATTATTGTTATTTGGGTTTCATTCGTGTTATTGTGATAGTCTGATGATGTGGATTCAGTTCATGCTCACAAATGTGATGATAGAATCTATGACCTGTAGTGTGGTAGTCAGGACCTAACCTCCACGCCAATGGGCACGACTACTCGTTTGCTCGTAGAAGAGCAGTATTTCACATATAACTCTAAATAGTGGGTATCTAATCTTCTATTTTATATGAACTACAAGAATACTTTAACATTTTCCTCAACTATGTTACAACAGCGTCATGAGTGTAAAGAATTTACGTAAATAAACGCTTACTATCACGTTTGCGTTTACTAAAAATTTGTATGGAAGAAATTAGTTCCATGAGTATTCCGCGAGAGGCGCTGTGCCGATTCCTATAGAAAAATGTCGTGAACGCTAACGTGATAGTAATCGTTTTCTAACGTCAATTGTTTACACTCGGGGTACTGATTCTTAGGCAAACAACAGTAGTCGCAATCGTCTGTAGAATAAGAGAGAGGTAGAGCATAGCGATATGTCGTTGAAAGAGCAGCTCGACAAGGGGAAGTACCTCCACCTTACAGAAAACCGCAGCCAAATAACTTACCTATAAGTACCGCCAGGGCTCATCGGGGAGGGGGAAGGGTCGGCAACGCGCGAGTGATACGCCTGGTGTTGCAAGCGTTCATAGGCTACGGTAACCGCTTACCATCAGGCGGGCCGTATGCTTGTTTGTCGACAATGTTGTATAAAAAAAGAAAAAAAAGAATACCCTAATTTAGTTTTACCTCTTTTGGGTTCCGAAATCAAACAAGAAACCCATCCACCCACTGCTAGTTTCGTCATGTCCGTCTGTCTGTCTGTCATGGTCACTACTACGACTACTATTAAGTTGAAATTTTGCAATGTTTTACATATCTATAACGCAAACATAGTTATCAAATAAAATAAAATAAAACTTGTGAAGGGGGGGTTGATATTTTTTTGTTCGCGTCACCACATCGAGTAGTTTTTAAAAAGGACTTTTAAAACAAAGTGCGTCGTCTCAGACAGTTCTTTGATATAAAGATAATCGAAATATCAATCTTTAAAATATAATTTTGTTAGAGTTGAGTGCAAAGATTTTATACTGTACCACATCATACTGACTGCGGAACCCTATGTTTAAGCAGTATGTGCTTAAACACGCGCAATATATGGCCGGTTTATTCCATTATTTTTTTTAAACATTTAATTTGCATAGGTGTAATGCTTAAAGGTTAACATGTAACAAGTATGTTTGTCAGTCTGTTAACACGATTCCATTGAATAGGGACGTGTATCGAATGTAAGGCGTTGTCTGGGCGTCCGGTGTGCGATCTCATTTACATATCTTAATCCGGAGATGTCAGTGGGGTCTCCTGAGATCCCAGGGTGATACGACGACAACGCCTTGATCATATCGCCGCTCCTACATGAGGCTTAATGCGCACTATACAATTTTGTTTTAATTATTTATTGAAGAGGTTTGGTTCAGTAATCGACCTAGTTTGTTTGTTTGTTTGATTGAACGCGCTAATCTTAGGAACTACTGGTTCGAATCGAAAAAAAGATTTAGTGTTGGATAGCCCATTTATTGAGGAAGGCTATAGGCTACTTTTAATCCCGGGAAAACATAAGATCCCTTGGGAATGCGTGTGAAACCGCGGGGCGGAAGCTAGTTTGTAATAAAACTTCCGATTAGTAATAACTAACTTTTGCTAATGGTTCCCCCAGGATTTAAAATAAAAGAAGATAATCTAGGAATTTCAATACTTACTTGACACATAAGTGATCTTTTTTTTCTCTATCTCGCTACGTTAGGTGATGGAAAGACTGAAGATGATAAGCATACAGAGTCAAGTGTAGCTGAGGTAACACACTGTTAGGTGCTTAGCTATAGTTTTTCAATATAAGGGTGGAAGCCAGCCAGGCGGGTACTTCTAAGTACCCTACCACCGTGCTATGGTTTCTTCACGATGTTTTCCTTCAACAAAACTCAAGGTCATTGTAGAATTCGAAACTACGACCTTTGCCACGGTATTCGACGTCACTACCACTAAGTTATCATCGTCAAACAAACATTCCTGCAAACTTTCACATTTATAATTAGTAGGTACAGTCAGCGGCAAAAGTAGCTTGGCATTTTAGTACCCTTTCATAATAATCTTTTGACATTTTCTTGACAGTTTGTATGAAAATTATGAATTGTGTAATGTGACACGGTACTAAAGTGCCAATCTACTTTTGCCGCTGACTGTACCTAGGTATATTCAGATTGGGAATGTAGTTGCCGTCCCGCGGTTTCATCTGGGTTCCCGTGAGATCTTATGATTTAGTAATCAAGCTAAAATAGATGAGATAGTTCTCATTCCGACAATTAAAAAGTATTCTATGTTTTATTCTAGGCTAGGTGCAAAATTTCATGCGTCAACAGTTAACAAACAAACTTACCTCCGCATTTATATTCCCGCGTTCCGGAGGGATATGTAATTTTCCCGGGAAAAAATGCATCCTTTTCTATCTGTGTGTCAAATGTCTTCCAAATCCGTTAACCCGTGATCCATTTGAGTGCTAACAAACATACCTACACACACATACAACTTAACTATAATATTAGTAAGATATAATAGGATAAGAATTTTGATTATAACTACTACAACCATCTTAAATATAGTTAAATACCTTTATGATCGACAAAAACCTTTTTACCACGTAATAAACATGCTGCCCGACATTCAGCCCGTGTCATATTACAGAGTTAGCTAAACTATTTTAATTTAACTTGCGGGCCCTTTCGTCCCTCTTTGTAAAATTCGCGACGCTCGCCTCTCTTGTATAACGTTTCTTAATAAATACCCGCCAACTTAATCTTTGCCATGCAACCAGCTCTTGTCACGTACATATAGGGGCTATATTACATTGTTACTTATAATCTGTAAATATATACGCTTCAGTGAAACTTCGGAGGTTTTCGTTATTGAATTTGTTACTTAGAAATAAGCTTAATGACAATCCTTGTTTGCAGGTATCGGTGGAGGAATTTTCATAATAATAATTTGATAAATATAATTTTATACATTAACTAGCTTACCACCCCGCGGTTTTACCCGCGAACTCATATTTTACCCCCTTAGGGGTGGAATGCAGTGGTTTGAGCTGTGCGTTGATAGATCAGTCAGTCAGTCACGTTTTCCTTTTATATATACAGATGACTAACAATACGAAAGTGAAGGCAATATGCGATTGAATAGATGTAAGTTCATTAAATATATTGCACTACTCCACCTTTATCATCTCCAGTCGGTTTATTCGGAGTCAGTCATCCGCCAAGCAGGAACGAGTACGTTTAGGGCTGCCACACTTTGGAGTAAATTTTTAATTTTTAATTTATTATAGGTGACATATTGTATTAGTGGTTATTAGATAGTGATATGAACTTTTTATTTAATTTATTAGTTTCCACCTTGTTGTTTAGCCCTGTTCCCAGATGATCTTATATTTTTCTGAGATGATGCGGGATAAAAATAATTCTGTTTTAATCTTAGGTATGATCTTATGATGATATTGTGTAACAAACATACTAAAAGGTTCGTTGGATTTCAGAGAAAAAATATTTTAAGTTTTGTTTAGGTACGTATACCACCTACATATAAAATTAATCATGATGACATTATTCGACTTGGTGATTTAGTATTGACATGGAAACGGAAAAGAAACAAGTTTCTGGAAGGTGAAATAGAGCCAACGTATCGACGCAAATAGCGTCCCACACCAAATGTGGCTTCAGTAAATTCGACCTTCATAAGTGCCCTCCTAGGGCCCAAACTGAAGAAATGGCTTTGACTTTGACTTTGAAATGCCGTCCCAACCACCAGCATCAATCATTCCGTCCGGTCTTTTGCTAACGTCCCGCATCAAGGCACTTCATTCTAAAACGGTCGGTGTCTCAGCCGCAATATCCACCCAGCACTTTTGCAACACGACACCCAACATTGTCACCACAGAGGCAGCGATGTGAGACAATACAATGTTGGCAACAAACAGTTGGCTTTAGTAACTGAACTTATGTATTGTTTTACTAACTCGGTGACTGTGTGATTAAGGCTCAGTGGTAGTGACGTCGGACGCCGCGGCGAAGGTCCTGGGTTCGAATCCTATAATGAGTTTGAGCTTTCGGTGAAAGAAAACATCGTGAGAAAACCATAGCACGGTGGTAGGGTACTTTGTAGTACCCACCTGGCTGGCTACTACCCTCAAGTTGAAAATCTGTCGCCAAAAACCTGTTGATGTGTTCCGATAGCTGCACTTGAGAGCCAGAGATTGTGGTCAAACACAAGCATATTAAAGTTTAAAAAAATGTTCAAAGTTATCTGTATCCCAGCCCTTAGTACTATTAATCTCGATTGGCTGTATTATAACATGTGTGCTTCACTCACACTTGCACGGTAGCGAGTAGGTGCAGTTTATTATCGGCACTGATAAATTGCTAGATCAACGCACATCGCGTCATGTTCCTTACACCCAGCTGCGTGTGCTTTAAATTGTTATTGGTGTACTTAGAACATCGAATATGTAAGAATAGAGAGTTACGAGAGATTGGTCAT
Organism: Tetheella fluctuosa; assembly: GCA_951216915.1. NCBI lineage: Eukaryota > Metazoa > Arthropoda > Insecta > Lepidoptera > Drepanidae > Tetheella > Tetheella fluctuosa. The sequence goes on from OX578214.1 coordinate 15,651,535, forward strand.
CACTGATCCTTGCCTTATCTTTACTGCGAGTCAGTTTTGTTATTATCATTTTTTCCGATCATCTAGTTCACACACCACACTCTACTTAATCCTTATTTATACAGCCACTAGCTTGCGCCCCGTGGTTTTACCCACGTTCCCAGGATAAACAGTAGCTTATGGTCAATCTTTGATTCATAAACTATCCCTGTGCAATAGATCATATCTATCCATTGATATGTTCCTACGTGAAAGGCTTACGTATTTTATAATTCCTGTAAAATAATGTATAATTTGATAATTTTCTCAAAGCTGCTGCTGCTGTCGATGGAAAAGGTTCTCAGCAGGCTGGCAACGTTTCATCTTTGGATGGAATATATATTTAAACTAGTTTTCCCCGCCCGTTTACACCCCCGATTCCGGGATAAAAATTGCCTATAACCTTCCTCAACAATCGGGCTATCAAATGCAAAAATAATTTTTCAATCCGACTGGCAGTTCCAGAGATTAAAGAAACAAACTCATAAGTTTTATTATATTAGTATAGATATTTTTTAATATTTGTAATCACGCGGGAGGCATATTTTTTATCATGGCTTATAATTTAATTGATATTATTTCTATAATTTGTAATGTTATTACGTATCTACATACCTACTCACTTTTTATCGCCTGATGGTAAGCGGTTACCGTAACCTATTGACGCTTGCCACACTAGAGAAATCACTCTCGCATTGTTGACCCTGCAAAAATCTCTTTACACGCTTCGTGAAGAATCCCACGTTGTACTTGCAAATAGAACGATAACTTGAAAAGGTCACAATCACTTTCGTAACCCAAATGCCATCATTTCCTAATTGGGCAATGATTCAACTAATATTACTTAATGTACAAAATAAGATTAATCTTATAAGGTAAGAACACACTCTCAACAAATGGGTGCGCTTAATCCAAACAAAGAGTAAATATTAGATTTTGGCGTACAAAAAATATGATTAGGTACACAATACCTTATACGTAACGTCCGAAATATGTAATCTCACGAGGTATTTCAGTGAAATGGTGGTGGGTGATGGCCGTGTCGTGCTCCCCGCCCGTTTGTGCGGCCCGACATTATTTATACCTGCCGTCGGGGCCCCACGGAATGGACCTCTTTCCTGTAATAAGCCTTTTTAACCTTCTTTATTGCACATTGAAATGTTTTTGATACGTATAGTGTCTTTGTTTGACAACATCGTGTATTATATTTCTTTATATTTTGCTGTTGGAACGCGTTTAAATGCACGAGTGCGTTCAAATTGGACGTATAAAAAACGAATTTCGTCGAACAGTCATTATGCATGAATGGAGTTGGACGCATTCTCGTTAATTCATATAGGCAATGGTCAAGACAAAGTGATGTCAGGGCAAATTTGTTAAAAAGTTTTAATAGGTACCGAAATTATGAGATATTATATGTTGGACACAGTTCAGCAATCTAAACAGTGATTTGGTGTCTCCGCGTGGATTGTTGGAAAACCACCCTGTTGATTAAACAAAAGAAAGGAGGTTATGATAGAAGAGTAAGCATCGCCTTACGATCACTTTCAAATAAATTTCGAGAATCTAGGGGTGTGGCGAAAATCATATAAATAAAATACGCATACAATTATAATCTCCATAAACATGCAACACTGGATGTATTTTTTTGAGGTGTTATGTCCAGAAAGGCCAGCTTTTTTCAATATTGTGGATAGAACTAATACTTTTTGCATTAGTACGTCCAACTTAGCAACCACGTCCGCGCCACAAAACTCGTGAAAGTCCAATTATTAAGCGCTTCACATTACAAAGAGTATCAGATCTTACGAACTACGTAAGATGTGTAAAGTAAAGATAGCCCATTTCCTGTTCATCCTGATTAGTATTCCGCCCTCGTCGTACTTCGCACAGAGATCCGTCAATCGTAACACAAATTAGTTCGCTTCGTTTCCAACGTGCCAGATGTTGGATCGGTAAGTTGTGCTCAACTGGTTGCTCAAAGTTTTCACTCTGTATAACGTTTTGATACATATTCTTTGATGGTTATTTAATATTGTTACAGATGAAAGGTGAGTTAAATATTTGTTTTAAATTTATAATATTTACAACAATAAAAAGTCACTTAATTAAACTATCTTAATATATAAAAATCCAGTGTCATATGTATGTTCCCAGTGAACTCTTCACCAAGTCAACCGATTTCGATGAAAGTTCGGTCTTTATGTGTAATTCGGTCTAACTTGAGATATAGGATAGTTTATATTTCGATTAATGGTCTTAATAATTTATAATTAACAATAAACTGATTCTTAAATCAGATTTTTTACAGAAAATGTCGGACCATCTATTGTGAACTTCTCATAGATGGCGCCACGTTATAAGTTTCATAAGTCTCAAACAGATGGCGCCTTAAATCAGATTTTTTACAGAAAACTGTCGGACCATTTATTGTGAACTTCTCATAGATGGCGCCACGTTGGAATTCGAAATTTCTTTTTCAACAACACGTGGTGCAATGTGATATATACGTATTTTTTTTTGTGTTTGATGATGTCTAAGGTTTTTATGGAGAGAAAAAAAGTAAATAATAAGAGGAAAATAGTATGTTGGTATTTACTTGATTTTACATTGCAATAATTAACATCCTTAGTACTGGCAACACAGTCACTAAGCATTTATTATAAAAGCAATGGTTGCCCTTTGAAGTCCGCGTAACGGTGGAAGAAGGTCCCCTGGACCCACCACCTTCCTGTTCCAGTCAAAAAATAGTTCCTTCCTTACTTCTATTTTTACTGTGCTAGGAGGCAGACATTACAACCTTCATTGTGGCAATATTTAATTTGAATATATTATTTCATTTATGTTTTCTATTCTATTTAAATTCAATCTCTGCATTTTATTTCACGCCCGTAATCCTATTTCCTATAGGTTATGGGCCCAGCATTGTGCTGATCAAATATATTATTATTAATTTGACTACCTACAACTAAAAAAAAAATAAAAAAAAAAAAAAAAAAAACGATATGGAGAATTTGAAGACCAAGCGAAATATTAGACCTTTTGCTGGTGAAAAATACAGTGTGTGGAAGTTTCGAATTCGCGCATTGTTAACTGAGATGGAGGTTATCAAAGTCATGGACGAGGAACCCATAATAGGGTTGGAAGCTTGGGAGAAAAATAATCGCATCGCGAAAAGTGTAATCGTCGAGTATTTGGCAGACTCCTTCCTTGGTTTTGCTAAAGAAGAATTTACTACAAGAGAAATTTTGAAGAATTTGGACGCATTATACGAGAGAAAAAGCTTGGCGACTCAATTGGCGATACGTAAGAAGCTGCTCGGTTTGAAGCTTCAAGGCGACACTCCGTTACCACTTCACGATTAAGCACTTCACGATTTTCGATGATCTAATCACGGAGCTACTGGCGGCTGGTGCAAAGCTGGAAGAAACTGACAAGGTATCTCACTTACTTCTCACGTTGCCGAATTCATATGACGGTGTCATTACTGCAATCGAGACATTATCTGAAGACAATTTGACTTTGGCCTTCGTTAAGACAAGATTATTGGACCACGAGGTCAAATTGAGAAATGAGGGTACTGACACGGTTAACAAAATTCTTCACGTCGAAAATAAATCTCAAAAATGCAACGGAAGAAAATTTGAGAATACTATGTCTTATAACAACCAGCAGAAGTTCAAGTCTAAGAAGAAATCTTTCATCAAGTGCTACCATTGCGGACGCAAAGGTCATGTCAAAAATGACTGTTACTTTTTCAAACGGATGAATCAACCTAATAAACAGAAATCTGCAGACAGGCACCGCACTGTACAAGCTGTGAATCTTACTGAGGGAGCGACAAGTTCCAGTGAAGCTTCCGGATTTGCATTTATGTCCGGAAATTATGAAGGTGGCGCAGAAGGAAACCAAATAACTTTCCTGTTGGATTCCGGGGCATCTGACCACATAATTAACAGGGAAGATCTTTTCTTTACCTATAGTAACTTAATTACACCGTTAAAAATTTCAATTGCTAAACACGGTGAATTTATTACAGCTACCAAAAGAGGAATATTACAAGTGATCAGCAACACCGGCATCCAAGGTACTCTAGAGGACGTATTGTTCTGTCGTGAAGTACCGTACAACTTACTATCGGTAACCAAGATGCAGCGTGCCGGGTTGACAATCACCTTCGATCAAGATGGAACAAATATCAGTAAGGATGGTATAATACTGATGCAAGGTAAGGCAATTAATAATTTAATTTCTGTTGAGTTTGAAGTTGAAGTTAATCGATCTGTTTCTCAAATGTGCAATAGTGATAAAGGAAATTACGATTTGTGGCATCAACGTTTAGGCCATATAAGTAAACAGAAGTTTTTAGATTTGAAAAATAACTGTATGATTGATGATGTAAGCTTTATTGAGGTGGTATCACCTGATAACAAATTGTGCGAAGCTTGCATAAATGGGAAACAGACACGATTACCATTTAACACTTCTAAAGATAAAAGTTACATTAAACGACCGTTATTTGTTGTGCATACTGCCAATCACTCCTTCTACAATCGATAATAAGAATTATTTTGTTTTGTTTGTCGATCAATTTACTCATTACTGTGTTGCATACTTGATAACATATAAATCAGATGTGTTCTCGGCTTTTAGAGATTTTGTGGCAAAAAGTGAGGCTAAATTCAATTTAAAATTGGTTAATTTGTATTGCGACAATGGTCGGGAATATTTGTCTAGTGAAATGAAAGATTACTGTGTTTCTAAAGGAATTTCATACCATTTTACTATTCCTAGAACACCACAGCAGAATGGGGTTTCAGAGCGTATGGTTAGGACAATTACAGAAAAACCCGCGCTATGATCGACGGTGCTAAATTACATAAGTGTTTTTGGGGTGAGGCAGTCTTAACTGCAGTATACTTAATAAATATTACACCTACCCGCGCTTTGAAACAAACTCAAACTCCATTTGAATTGTGGCACGATAAAAAACCTACAATTAAGTATTTAAAAGTTTTCGGTTCTACCGTGTATGTGCATAATAAAACCCGTAAAACTAAATTCGATGAAAAGTCGTGGAAGGGTATACTGGTAGGGTATGTACCTAATGGCTACAAGGTGTGGGACATAGAACGCGAAAAATATGAAACAGTTAGGGATGTCATAGTAGATGAGGTTAATTTTCTGCAGTCGAGGCCTGCGTTACGACGTATTGAAGGGAATGAAATTGAACATTTCCATGACAAAACTGATGATAGTAATGATATGGCGTCGAAATCAGTGTCAATAATACCTCTGAGTTGTGACAGTCCTAAATCTGATATTTCCAAAGCTGATAATTCTAAATTAGATGGCTCAAAATCAGTTGGATCAAAATCAGATAGTTCAATATTAAACGATTCAAAATCGGATAGTACAAAATCTGATGAATCTGTTTCTAGTGGTAAGATTCGCAAATTAAATGACCCAATGCCAAATGTTGATGACAAAACAAGTTCTGGTAAAACTTGTTCTTCTGATAAAAATATTGAAGGTTCATGTCGATTGCGAAGGAGTGCTAGGCTCAAAGGTCGTCCCCCTGTGTCTTATAATGAAATTGATGATATTTTATTGTGTGCTGAATCAATTGGTTGCAAAGTACCTACTTCATTTAATGACATTAAAAGTCGGGATGACAGAACTCTATGGGAAGGTACGATTAAGGATGAGTTAGATTCACTTTTAGTTAATGATACTTGGACATTAGTACCTAAACCAAGTTATAAAAATATAGTCGATTGTAAATGGATTTTTAGTATTAAAAATGACGAGTTTGGCAATCCATTGAGATATAAGGCACGTCTTGTTGCCAGGGGTTTTAGTCAGCAGTATTTAACTGATTATAATGAAACTTTTGCCCCTGTTGCTCGTATAGCTAGTTTTAGGTTAATGATTAGTTTTGCAAATCAATATAATTTATTGGTTCATCATATGGATGTTAAAACCGCATTTTTAAATGGTATTTTGAAAGAAGAAATTTACATGAGTGTGCCAGAGGGGGTAAATTGTAAAAATGGTTACGTTTGTAAATTAAATAAAGCTTTGTACGGACTTAAACAAGCTGCTAGGTGTTGGTTCGAATTATTTGATCAATGTCTTAAAGAAAAAGGATTTGTAAATTCATCAGTTGATAGATGTATTTATATTTTGGATAAGGGAGATATTCATAAAAATATTTACGTTTTGCTTTATGTCGATGATCTGGTGCTGGTGTGTTTTGACCGGCAATCAATAAATAGAATTAAGGGTTAATTAATGAGTAAATTTAAAATGGTAGATTTAAATGAGATTAAGTTGTTTCTGGGCATTAAAATTACTAGACATAATGACACAGTAACTTTGGATCAATGTGCATACATAAAAACTATATTAGATAAATTCGGTATGTCTGACTGTAATCCTATTAGTACACCTTTAGAGAATAAACCTAATGACGAAGCTCTTAACTTAGACAGTGAGTATAATGCACCTAGTCGCAACCTTCTTGGGTGTTTGATGTATGTTGAGTTGTGTACTCGTCCTGATTTAAGTGTAAGTGTTAATATTTTGAGTAGATACACAAACAAGAATAATAAAGAGTTGTGGCAATGTCTCAAAAGAGTGCTTAGATATTTGAAGGGCACAATAAATTTAAAACTAACATACAAAAGGTGTAATGATTTTAATTATATTTTATGTGGGTATGTAGATTCGGATTGGGGTGGTAATGATGTCAATAATAGAAAAAGTACTACGGGTTATTTATTTAGACTATTCAATTGCTGTACAATAACTTGGAATACAAAGAGACAAATGTCTGTAGCGGCCTCATCGACTGAGGCTGAATACATGGCATTATTTGAAGCTGTAAAAGAAGCATTATGGCTTAAGTCTCTGGCAATTAGTGTTAAAATTAATGTTGTCAGTCCAATTGCTATTTATGAAGACAACAACGGTTGTATTAGTATAGCCAATAACCCTACTAGTCACAAAAGGTCTAAACACATTGACATCAAGTACCATTTCTCTAGAGAACAAGTTGAAAACGATGTAATAAAATTGTTTTATATACCCACAGGTAAACAAATAGCGGATGTGCTGACAAAGCCGCTACCAGCTGTCGCATTTCAACAGTTTAGAGATGAGATGGGTTTAAGTTTACAATAATTTATAATTTTAATTTCCTTATAATTTATTGATTTTGATGTAATGGTTTGATTAGGTTTTTCTGGGTTTTCCTAATCCTTGCAACAAATGTTGGACCATCAAAATTGTAATTTTCCCAGTAATCACTTTGAAGGTTTTATAATGTTCTGGTTATTTAGATACATATAAAAGCTAATACATAAGTTTTAGTTGACTGATTATTAATTATTGAGGGGGCGTGTTGGTATTTACTTGATTTTACATTGCAATAATTAACATCCTTAGTACTGGCAACACAGTCACTAAGCATTTATTATAAAAGCAATGGTTGCCCTTAGTTCCTTCCTTACTTCTATTTTTACTGTGCTAGGAGGCAGACATTACAACCTTCATTGTGGCCATATTTAATTTGAATATATTATTTCATTTATGTTTTCTATTCTATTTAAATTCAATCTCTGCATTTTATTTCACGCCCGTAATCCTATTTCCTATATAGTAAAAACAACAATTTTCTTTACCAATACAAAGCACTCTGTCCCCAGCTGTCAAACATTAGACGTCAATCAAAACAAAACAAAGGCGCGTTAGACAGAAAGAAATCTGTCGGAGCAGCTATTAACATAAAAAAAACAATGTTAGTTTGTTTTAGAGAAATAGGGCAGAACAAGGTCTGCCGGGACAGCTAGTAATATATAAATATTTACAGAATAAAAAAAGTGTGTGTGTGTGCAAGTCACACATGGTAGAAGTGAAACTTCTGAAAAGTCCCTGATTAAAATTCTGACGGAAGTAACGCTTACTAAAAAACATTGGTTGCCATGGCAACCAATGTTTTTCGCTAGCTAACTTCATACCTTTATATTTTAAGATATCAGCGATAGCGAAAAACATTGGTTGCCATGGCAACCAATGTTTTTCGCTAGCTAACTTCATACCTTTATATTTTAAGATATCAGACATTAATTCAAAACTAAGAAGATAAATGGCTAGGCTGTATGAGCTAGAACCCTTTGCCTTCCAAAATACGGGAAAACATAATAAAAGCACCATGGCGCGTAACCGAAAAACGTGACGATTTGCTACAAAAATTTCTCCCATACGTCGATAAAGAAGTTTCACTTCAAAAATTACAAATCGAAAAGTTGTCTATATTGCTATGCAAATGTACCAAGGCTGGCAACATTGCCACGTTGAATGGCAATGTTAATTTGTTGTCCTAGGTAACAATAAAATTACCTATTATGGATTTCGCGTAGTAAAAGTAAAAATTGAAGCTATTTATTTAGTTAAAACCTACGAGCACTTATGAAGGACGAAGCTACTGAAGATTCGTACAGTTAATTTATATTATTTATTATTACTTTTAGTATTTGTTAAATAAAACATTAAATTATAAATTCTAAAAAGGAACATTCAATGAAGTATAACATGACATATCTCATATTATCGTAGCAAAACAAAGCCTCCGATGTATGTAAACATTGTGAATATATCACCACTCACTCGAGCGGCAAAATTATAGCAATTTACACTCTGAAGTGAACAAACAGCCATTTGAATAACTATTTGCTTTGAATCTAATTTTACTGAGTAAGCAGTCGCCTACTCAGGATTAGAGACAGTCTTCCAACTTACAAACCTGCGTATTATAACAGATTTCCTGGAATTATAAATTATTTCCAGCTGTCGTAGCGTTTCGTAGCATTTCGTAGCGTTCGTAGAGCTCGTAGACCCAATGGCTTAGATTGAGAAACCATTGTTTGAAGTGAAACTTCTTTGAGCTCGATGGAAGTAGCAGGTTTAAATGAATTAATAATTATTTTTAAAGGCTTCTTCGAATTTATGCTATCCTAGTACTTATACAGGGTGATTTTTTAATCACTGGCCATACTTGCAGGGGTCAATATGAACAACTTTTATTATGGAACCAATTCTGATATCGCAATAAATAAAATGGTTCCTTCATACATTTTGGTCGAGTAGGTATTGAACTTTTGTATGGACAGCTGATATTTTTTTGTGATCTCGAGAGTTAGTCCCATAATGAAAGTTGTTCATATTGATGAGTACTTCCACCCCAACAAGTATGGCCACGTAAAATAGTTGCCTACCTTGTGGACATAGAACTGACTTTCCAGTGAAATGTGTGTATAGGTTCACTTCTGTCAAACTTAAGTTGCATGTATTTTTTATATTTCTCATAACAACAATATTCATTCATTTGAACTAGCTTCCATCCTGCGATTTCACCCGCGTTTCCGAGGGTTCTGAACTTGACGCGGGATAAAATGTAAAACTGTTAGAAACAGAAACTGTTACCATTTCTACACTCAGTCTCAGAATAAGTTGTTTATGCACACAAATATTTTGTCCGAAACCATGACCAGTGGCCTGCTTGGATATGTAATCTCCACGCCCTCCAGCTTGTCTATCGTTTGACCTGTCAACTATAGTATCTCAATGTAAAGATAGGCAATTTTATCATATAGAAAATACTCCTAGAGACCAAGTTTGAAAGCGTGATGTGTTGTGTGTATTTGTGAGTACATTTAACCCTGAAAGTTAAGTTAAACAAATAAAACTAACCCTGTAAATAACTGGCTTTTAATACGCGTTACCGATCCCCATTTTAGTCAATAATGGAAATTAGACCCACAACTCGGCTCAAACGACTATGTAATTACAATAACTAACTATAATATTACGTATAAATGTAGTGGTAGAGTAAGAATCAGTTTAAACAGGTCAAGTGATTCTAGTTGCGTAGTTGAGCAAGTGTAACGTGCACAAACATACAATTAAAGTTTACGTAACAGGTACTGTTGTTATATCGGAGTATATTACTCAGATTACGTTTTAGTTTCATAACAATAGCGATTTTGTGATACTAAATTTGTGACGCATAAAATTTTTGTAGTTAGTTTTATTTAGAAATTTTGTTAGAGTTTCATTTTAATAAACTAAAAGATAAGAAATGATAAATAGATTGACAACACTTTATTGTTACACGTCCCTAAACATCTCGAAGAGCATCGGGATCCTTGGCGTGGACATTTCTAGTGGCGTTCAGTTCCGTAGTTACTTGGAACACAAGGTAAAACTGGCCGGTGTGCTCAACTGAGCTAAGTGGTACTTCACATCGGGGTAAAGACTACAACTTTATAAGTCGCAAGTCCGACCTCATATGGAGTACTGCTGCCATCTATGGGCGGGAGCACCTGGATACCAGCTTGGGCCTTTTGACTCGGTTCAGAGACGTGCCATTAGAATTGTCGACGATCCCGAACTCACAAGCAGTTTAGAGCCCTTGAGTCTTAGGAGAGACTTTGCCTCCTTATGTGTGTTCTACCGCTTGTACAATGGACAGTGTTCTGAGGAATTGTTCGACTTGATGCCTACGGCTACATTTTACTATTGCACTTCTCGCCATCGATGGGGAGCTCATCCTCACACATTGGAGCCAAACTGGTCTCGTACAGTGCGGTTTCAAAGGAGCTTTCTACCACGGACGCTCAAGTTGTGGAACGAGCTCCCTGCTGTGGTTTTCTCAAGGGAGTACAGCATGGGGTACTTCAAGAAAGGTGTGAAGAGATTTTTGCAGGGTCGGCAACACGCGTGTGATGCCTCTGGTGTTGCAAGCGTCAATAGGCTACGGTAACCGCTTACCATCAGGCGGGCCGTACGCTTGTTTGCCACCTTAGTGATATAAAAAAAAACAATAAAAAAAACTACATATGATTGTAGTAGTAATTCAAAACTTAACTTCCAGTGAATGTGTTACAATGGGCGGCCTTATCACTAAAAGTGATCTCTACCAACCTTTGGATGGAGACGAGTTAAAAAACTGCATAAGATGGGTATGGATGGTACGTACAATACCAATAAGAAATATGTAATGTTAAGTATCAAACATGACTTGTTGGGACAAATCCTCAAGAGCCTCCTACACTAGCATGAGGTTAACCTTATTTATTATATGAGTACTCGTTTGAACACACAAATTTGTAGAACTCTCGTAGCACCAAAAGGCTTGACCTCCCATTTTTATTTATAAAGGCAAATAAATATATTTACTGAATAGCGTATAACTTAAACCAAACACAATGTATAAGTTAGGCGGCCTCTGATTTCACACGTCAGTACACCAGAGGGCGCCAACTCTCGGGTCACCGCTTTCAGCTTGACCTTCCTACTCAAGCCTTACGGAACCCGCGCCAATTGATATGTGATGTTCGCTACGCCCTTATTGCTGAACCCTGAAAACAATGGAACCCTGCTTTATGTAAGAAATGTTTGGGTCTGGTATAAGATTCGGAGGAAATTGCTGTTTTAGCGTCGTATGAAGAATGAGCGAGAATTTTGTTAGTCTATTTTGATTTACTACATTATTGTTTCTTTCCCCCGATTACACTCACGTTACCCGGATATAAAGTAGTATATGTCCGCCTTGTTATTACGATCTAAGGTCTATTAGTATTTTATCGATACTGTCTTAAGCTTTACACGCAGCTCACGAAGTTTTTGGACAAAGGAAAAAAATTGCGTGACATTAAGTCCGGATTTCTTCCACAGGTGATCATGATATCGCAGTGGCATCGACTCTACATTTCCCAAGAGCCTTTGCCTGTCTCAGTTTGCTGCTATTACTTGAAAAGCTCTCATACTACGGCATATCGAATGGAATCATAGTTTGGGGCCAAATGTCCATGTGTGAGGAATAATGTCCCAGAATATTTATTATTATTATTAAATCCTTATGCACACAAACTAAGAAGACTCCTAGAACACATCATTATCTTCATCTTCTAGCCCTGTACCTAATCATTTCGATCTCCATTCTTCACTCTTCTTCCATTGGATTCTTCTATCCGTCACATCTTTCTGCATTTACTCCTAAAACAAATGTCCCATTGATAAGTGTTTCCATTTCATGAAAAAATGAAATTCAAAATCATATTCATTTCACTTAAAAAAATATCTCCATTCCACATAAATAATCTACTTAATAAAATGCAATAGTAAAGAGGGGTTATCTAGCTATACGATACTAAATTAAGTAAATGAAACTCCATTCAACCAATTTCGAAAATATTCAATTCAATTCGAACGCCGCCGTAAACTAGCAAATACTGGAGTCGGAATATTAAAAGTTCGCGTTAACTTCATAAAGAATTCTCGTATTAGATACGTAAGAAATATGGAGTATGTAGATTCTCGTGAAACGTGGACGATATTAAAGTGTCATAGGTGATAGTTATAATGTGAATCCTATAGTATAGGGACGAGATCCGTTCATGACTTACGTATCGTATTCTAGTATAATATACTTACGGATTTAGGATTTGTACCACACGTATAGTTCAGCTTTATGATCTCTTCAAATATAGATTAAGTTTAAGAATATGTTTAATTTCATATGTGGTTTTCTTTGTTGTTGCGGTGTGTACGCCTTGATGCGGTCCTACTTAAAACGTAACTAATAATCTAGCAAAGGGCTGCGGGTTGAAATTTTGTAACCCTGGTGACGGGGCACTACTTTTTATATGGCTAGGTATGTATTTAAAAAAAACTGCTCTGAAGTGCTGTTTCGGATAACAAATTATCAATTTATATCAAATTATAAATGTCGCCTGGTAGAGATCACTTTTAGCGATAATGCCGCGCATTAGGTTTGTATTACTACCTACTCCAATATATGATTAGTAATAATAAAGTCTTATTTGTATCGATCCATTTCTCAATATTTGGTTTTTAAAACTGATTTTGTTAGTGAAACCAATTTATCATTAGCCGCGTATATCTGTTAATTTTGTGTTGAAGTTTATGAAAATATAATTTTTACTCACGACGGAACGGAGAAGGTATATGCATTTATTTAAATCTATGAAATATAAATACATACATTATCGGCAGATTAAAATTAAGACAAACACATGGATTTAGCAGTGGACTTCAAACTGAGCAAGCGTGTAGGTATCTAGAAATACCTGTATTACAGAGTTGTACATAAAAAAAAATGTTTATTATCTAGTTAAAATAATATATATGATCAACTAATTATAAGTTCAAAAGCGATAGACCAATAATAGGTGTTTGGAACTGGTATTTTTCTCGTGGGCACAGTTATGGAACGCGGCCAAAGCTCCATGAATGTCACAACGCTCTACTCTACCACTATGAATATCGGACTAGACTGCCACGGTCCCACTTCCCACTGCTATATATGATATTCCAACGTTTATAACCCCTAGCGCTCTATGAATTTCTATCAGTCCTGCCGTAGAGAGCTGTTACTTTCCGTTCATGGTTAAAAGAAGCCAGCTTTTTGGTTTTAAAACACAATTTTTCAGTTTGGTATTTTCTATCTGGACTTCTATAGTTTAGCTTTTTATAAATGTTAGCTGTTCCCCGCAGTCCCAGAATAAAAAAAAATGCCTTCATTAATAGACAGGCTTTCTAACGCTTTTTTCAATAGTGTCAGCAAATACCTCTTCCAAACATACAACCTTTACCTCTTTATATTATTAAATGGTGTACATTGGTTAAATTAGCATTATTTTTTGGAATCAGTCTACTATTTTATTCAAAACGGACAAATAAATATTCTGGAACATTTCTTTATAACAAACTAAGCAGACCTTGTACTACGGAAACCAGAAAACTAATATAATAAGTGTAGGTTTACAACTTTAAAATAGAATAATTATTTAGATAAACAATGTTTCTTCAGGTTGGTAATGGAATTAACTAACTGTAGCGTGTCTGTGACGGTATTTAGCACCCACGCATACCGGTTTGCAATAATATAAATGCGTCATTTATGTTTGTTCTTAGCAGATGATGTTGTTTCTGAGCGAAAAAGTGGAAAAAGAGAAAGCTGACATAAAATTTAGTGTGGAATTCAGTAGGATATTACTCCGTCTCCAAAGATGATTTCTACAGTTTTCGAGGAAGTCTTTAGATATCTCAATAGGGAATATACAGGGTTATTGGAAAAACATCAACTACCTCTCAGGACTATATTACTGACATCATAATTAACAACTTTTGTTCTATGACTTTTAACAATACATCAGACTTTCATAGAAAAAAAAAAAAAAATTCAATGCTCTAAATGTTACGAACTCTACGCGTTGCAAAATATGAGACTGACAGCGCACAGGAGGCGTAGGTACAACAAAATATAGATTTGAAATGTGTTAGATAGAACAACGAAATCTTGAAAGTTTATTTTTGGTTAATGTATTATGTTTTGTAAAAAGTCATAGAACAAAAGTTGTTGTTTATGATGTTAGTAATACAGTCCTGCAAGGTTGTTTATAGTATAGTATAGTAGTATAGTATATCGCCTTAAATGGTGAAAAAATATCTACGCTTGAGATTCGCATATGGGCTACAAGGAACGCGTGGCGATTTAGATAAAGAAATCAGTATATAAGGGCTTACAATGAACATTGAAAATACTAAAATGTCACGTACCCGAAATAATACTAAAAAAATAGGTTAATATGCGTCGGTCAGTTATCAAGTGTTTTTTTTTTAGGCTGTTTACTAGATATCTGGTTAATTACTATCTAGTACTATATCTACTATATTTGGTTACTATATGTGTGCCACAAATGCAGTGTTAATTCCATAACGAAGATAAAACCTCCGAAGGTTTAGTGTGTCCATCGTGTGAGAGCGGCGACCCGTGTAGGAAACATAAAAATAATTTATATGTCGTTCGCTGCCTGTGCCCGCCATGCAACTTCATGCGATTCCGTTTCGTTCATTGTTTAATTGGGAAATGTATTTTACAAATTATATTACTAAGTTAAAAGATTACTGTGGATTAATAACACGCAATGCAATGTTAAATAGCGATGTTAATTAATAAGCGTTATTATATGAACGTGTTATACTTGTCTGGGTCTCGGTTTGACCACAACCTCATTGTGGTATGTGAGGATGTGGATGTGATTCTAGAGGGGAATTAGCTCACGTGTGTGTGTCTGTTGTAGCAAACTACAACCAACGTAGTTGGTGACAGTATGAGCCAGTTGTCAGCATTTAGATACAAATTTTTGTTCAGATTTACAAAGTAGCTTGTACACCTCTTGATAGGCAAGCTATTAAAGATATTATTGTTGCGATGCGCTATATTTCACGTTATAAATAAAACATTTACCAAATAAAATTGATACGAAACGAAAGCGATCCACGTTCCGGTCGCCAGCACACCGCACGCGCTAACAAAGACATCATCTTGCTACAATACAATTGAAACGTGTAATATAACATGTAACATGGCACATAACGCAGTTTTGTAACGTCCACGCCATGCCGATGTTTTGTGCAACGTTACATTCTGAATTAAAGTATTGCTCGCACGTGAATTCTCGATCATTGAACAAAGTTGTACTGGTATATTTGAACGAATAATCGAATGAAATAATAAAAGATGGATGAAAGGCGAATGCAGCCGAGATGGAGATGTCTAATGACAATAATGGCTAAATTAAAAAATAAAAAAAAGAAATTACAAGCAAGGCAGGAAGGAAATTTGCTTTTGCTGAGACAACTTACTAAACTTGCCTCCTTTTTCAAAACCAACTCAGATTTATCTAGTCTGACAGTATTTGTGTGTTATAACGAAAAAAAAAAAAGAAAATGATGAGTGACTTAGTAAATAAATACCAGAACCGTCCTTCTCAGTCAGTAAGACAAGGTACTATTTTATATAGGTACGACATGATTTAAAGAACAACAACAGTGATTCGTTTAATTTTCCTCTAATTGGAAGCGCGATGACATCCTCGCATCAAGATAGTGATCGCAATTATAGCGCCTTGCTTGTGATCAATGTACATCATTGTACACGTGTACGGATTACCGGAAATGTACACTACATATAGGTAGGTATACATTTACAGGTACATAATATGGTATTGTTAAATGCTATATATGGCAATTTGGGGATAATTTTTTTCATCACGTCGCGACCCCCTTTTTTATTGTGGTCGAACTGTGGATCCCCTTTTTACCCCATTAGGAGTTTATTTTTGAAAAATTCTTCCTTATTGGATGCCTAAACGTTATATAAGGAAGGTGTGTACAAAATTTCCTGTTTGTAGACCCAGCAGTTTGAGCTGCATACTCAAGTTCTTCAGCCACATCACCAGAAACGTATACTCGATGGAAAGACTTGTTGGTCAGGTTGAAGGCAAACGATCACATGGCTCGTTTGACGGATCTCATAAAAACTGCATGAATTGCAGTTTTTCACCACAATTCTGTGTACTAGTAACGCTACGACAAAAATGGAGAAGCATTGTGAAAGCAAGACTCACTGAGTACACGATCACTCTGATAAGAGTGCCCGAGTGAGAAGTTTGGGCTGTGCGTTGATATGTCAGTCAACTTCTCCATTTATGTATATGTCGTAGGATGATTTGATTATTCGAATTTTCGCAAAATCCCTACTTTATATGATAACGACACATTGAGATAATGCGGCCGAAGGAAGACTGAACTGGCTCCAAATAGCGGCACTGCAGTGCGGTGCGGTTCTTAGTAAAAAGCAGTAATTAATAAAGTGAATCAATTTATAAATGCTTATGAAGGCCTATTTGAATAAAACATATTTATGTTTTCATAATGTAGATTCGCCGTAAGTACAAAAAAAATTGGTCAATTAATCAACATTATGGTTAGGTCATTGTATGGAAAAAATCATTGTAATTATAGTCGAAGGCTTTCATTGAATTAAGTAATTAATTTATAATTTGTTATTAAAAATATCCAATATAAAATGAACAACGATTTAAATGACAAATTATGTTGCTCTTGAATATCTAGAATTTGACTCCTTACCGTACCTACTGGTGTATTCCAGTTATTGCACTTATCAGCAAATTACTGCGACAGAGATCACGTCAATCCGTAGTTATTCCAGGAAAGAAGGACCAACCAACAAACACACTTTTGTATTTATAGGGATTATTATATTTCTTGATATTAAGATAATTGATTCATAAAATATCGCATGAAAAATGCCTTGTTTTCGACAGGATTTACTTAGATACCTATTATGTTTAGACATTTTCAAGTATATTTTGTTTTATGAACGTCGTCTCAAAATTTGTAATTTGTAGTAAATACTATATCACACAGCCCATCGTAATGGTGGGACATTTAGAGCCCATTATCCGTCGTCCCGGTTCCGCCTCCACCCATTTATTATTTACGACACACACCCATACATCACGCTACAACATTTTTAACAAGTATATTAGATACAGGTTGTGATTATAACATAATTTTTCATGGAGGTTTTGTATGTTGATCTTTTTAATTTAAATCTAAGCTTCGTGAACGTATCACCTTCGGTTACATCATCACACAATGGTCACACGTCGGACACTTCATACACTACATAAAAAAAACATTTTTAAAATCCTAACTTCCTTCCTAACTATATAATATAATATTATAAATGCGAAAGTAAGTTTGTTTGTTTGTTTGTTACCTTTTCACGCTTAAACCGCTGAACCGATTGCGATGAAATTTGGTATGCAGATAGCATATATATAGAGAAGGACATAGGTAACTTTTTATGCGTTAGGATTAGGAAGTTAGGATGGGAATGTGAGTTTGTTTGTTACCTTTTCACGTCTAAACCTCTGAACCGATCGCGATGGAATTTGATACGCAGATATCCTATGGTATGGAGAGGAACATAGGCTACTTTGTTTTCTCGGGAACACGGGTAAAACCGCCGAGGACAGCTATCCACAGTTTATCCATAATTTAAACCACATTCTCCATGACACGCGAAAGAAACCACGGGGCTTTATAGGCACGAATCACACTTGATCCAAATGATACATAAGCAAGTATTATCATTACTAGATTAGATACCTAAGCCTTACCATATATTCACAAGTATAAATTATGTAACGGTATCTGAGCAAGTCTGCATTACCATATTAATCGTATCCGTAGTGTAAACACGCCAGCTCTCCCCGCTAATCCTCTATCCTCTACACAATTCGATTAAGTACATTTGTGTTCCTTAAATTATCGATAACAAGGGATTTATCTTACAGATAACCTTAAGATAACTTATATAATCGC
Source organism: Tetheella fluctuosa (assembly GCA_951216915.1). Taxonomy (NCBI): domain Eukaryota; kingdom Metazoa; phylum Arthropoda; class Insecta; order Lepidoptera; family Drepanidae; genus Tetheella; species Tetheella fluctuosa. The sequence goes on from OX578214.1 coordinate 15,669,838, forward strand.
ATACAATCTATTGCGTGCCACGAATTTGTAATGAAGTTTACATTGTTATAGAATAGGTAAGTTTTTATTTCTTGGAGAACTTGCTGCCTCCTCCAGTATTACCTGCGTTTTAAAGTATTTTGTGTTTAATCTAATGTTTGATCTATACATTTGCCGAATTTTATCTAAATCGATAAATTGATCGCGTAATAAGTAGCCACACAAATATTTGCATTTATAATATGCTTCTAGGCTTTGTGAGTTACCAGCTTTTTATGTAAAAAAAATAGGACAGTAACCAATAGTAACCATTACCAAAAAAGTATTGTAGTGTGACCGAAGTGGTTAAAATTGGGAGTCAAGAGAAACTGGGCAAAATCTATATAATAAATAGGCAAAGAAAAAATAGTTTGGTTTAATTTTTTCCTCTGTTTGTGATTGTTTTTTTTTTGTTGTTTAGTAACTAGACGAGCATTAGTAATTGCTAAAAAGGTTATGTTTTTTCTTTTTGTATTTTCTTTTCATATTCTACCATTTGAGCATGCCTTATGTGTTATCTATAATAATATACACATAATATCATTGTCGAAGTTCCCGAGTAATATTTGCGCCGACAATAAACTTGAGACAACAACAGAGCAGTGGAATGCTCGGTATGTGTTAACTCCTCGATACAGTTGGTAATTGATTCGGGATTTCCGAATATATTTGAAATATGTACCTACATTCTATAACTACTTAGGTACATTACATTATAGTAGGTGTGAAAAAGGGTTTCACATATATACAAGAGAGTCTACTATGAAGAACGATACACTACAATAATAATATAATATTTATACTCGGTATTTCAATAATTTATTTTCATAGATTTTTTAGGTGCTAAAATGTGCAATAGTAACGCAATTTTAATTAAAAATATTTATTTTTTAAACATTTTAATAAGAATACTCAAACTATAATGTGGTCAGAAGAAACATCCAGTCCTCTCCTCATTATTTTTTGTAAATGGGTAATAAGATAATAAATTTAATTAATAATGAGATATGAAACATAATAATTACCTTATTAAGTTAACTATTATTTACAGTATCTAAAAGAAAAGACAAAAAGGGGGGGCTTACAGGGCATCAAAAAAATCATCCGCATCACTGTCAACAGGAAAAGTGCCCATTTGTAAAAAAATATCTTCCAAAATTCTAAATAATGAAAATAGTTAAAATATAATTGGCGCGGAATTTTATTTTATGTTTCAAAATTTATATTTCGAATACAAATAAAAACTATTATTTAAATAAATTTAAATTCTATTTTCAAAATATTGCTCTCGTTCTACGTTTTTCAAGCTGAAAATCAAAATCATACGTAAAGTGTACATACAAGCCATACAAAGATTTAAATTAATTAATTAACAAACAAATAGTACTTAGTACATGTTCAATAGATTTCGGATATCCGAAACATTCCCACGCACCACAGTACGCCATAAAACCGCATGTACAAGTATACATGGTGTTGTATGAACAAATACAAAGGGCGGAGGGAAGGTCTGGAACAATTTGCTCGCTCGTTATTAAACAATAGCAACATTAGGTGAATAATCTCGTCCGTTCTCGTCTCGTCTCTTTGTTGGCACTTGCCACACATGACGCTAATGCTTGATGGCCCTCATTACAGTAGGGTTGTCGAATGGCTTGACAACTAGTGACCTGGATGACCTCAGAGGACAGTTTTGTTTGAAAGGAATTTTATTCGGTGCGACGCATTGAAAAAGAAGTGTAATAATATTAGGGCACAAGTTTCAACCTTATTAGTTTCAGAGATTAATTTTAAAGATTAGTAGGTTGGCGGTAGTAGCTAGCCAGGTACTATGGTTTCCTTCACCGAAAACTCACATTGTAGTAATCGAATCAATGATCTTTGTGGTATTAGACACCACTACCACTGAGTTACATAACCACCTTAAATTACGTGACAGTTTAACCTCATCGACAAAAAAAATGACAATGTCATATTGACCCTTATGTACACAAAAGTCAACAGAAAAAGTTTTAAACACACATAGCATATTAAATTAGAAACGCACTTAGCTGGGGTTTTATTGTAAAATAATTTGTAAAAGAAAATATATTTTATCCACTCACAATACAAATAAAATATTTTCTACATTATTAGCTTGAACCAAATATCCAAACAGTTTTCATTGTTGGCAACCCTGATAAATGTGCTCGCGGGCACATAATGAGCATATTACATAAAGGGTGCTCTCTATTCATTGAAATAAATTAGATTCTATGCACAATGAGGCTTGCACAGCGGCACTTCAGACGCGATGGAGGGGGTGCGTCTTTTCACCTAAGATAAATGCAATACCATTGTATTACAAACTAGTTTATTACGTGGGTACACATGTACGATCGTAGTCTAGACTAATCTAAGTAAATCTATCTCTAATATATAAAATTCTCGTGTCGCGGTGTTTGTAGTTAAACTCCTCCGAAACGGCTAGACCGAATCTCATGAAATTTTGTGTGCATATCGGGTAGGTCTGAGAATCAGACAACATCTATTTTTCATCCCCCTAAATGTTAATGGTAATTCACCCCTAAATTTTTTTTATTTATTTTTTTAATAAAAAAATTTGTTTTTATTTTTTTATGATACAAAATAAAAAAATACATACAACCCTAAATTTTCAACCCTCTACGATCAACCCCTATTTTTTATTTGTTAACTTTAATTTTTTTGGTAAGATTTTTATTTTTATTTTGTCATGACTTAGAATAAAAAATATTATATTATAAAACCTCTACGATCACCCCCTATTTTTCCATCGCAATTTTTATTTTTTTATAGCCGGTCTCCTGTCTTACTCACTATACAGTTTTCGGCCATTTTTTTGGTTTTATTTGTGTATCGATCGTAGCAGTGACTGTTATACGTATTAATTTGTCTGTGCAACTCTCATGTTAATTTCACTCTCATCGTAAATTTATCATTAATTTTCAGTGCAATAATTATTTATTCACAATTTATTAATAACTGATTAAACAGTTTTAATATTTTCATGTCGGTACTTATACACTATAATCATTGCGTTAGTGAACGTACGATTTTTGACCTTATTTGTATTAAAAAGTTTCAGAATAATTATCAAGAAGTTTTGGATTTTTTAGTGTCAAGTTGGACATAGTGCAGCTCTTTTGCAGTTATCTGGCTTCCTTAGTACAAGCTCTGCTTTGAAAAAAAGAGGGTAGTCCGAGTAGACAGAACAGCTGATATTTGTTTACTATTGTGAAAATTCTATTTTTTGTCTAATTGTGCAAAGTGACTCGGATGTTGTAGCCTAAAGTGCGATTTCGCTGTACAAGTGTTATCTGGTTAAAAGGAATAAGATAAGGGGTCAAAACAGATGACTTAAGATTCCTTCGACACTGTGACTAAAAACCCAACAAGGAAGCGTAACGTGTGGATAGAAGTCACAGGATCTATCACGAAATCTGGTGGTGCGTGTATTCTGGTCAGTGCTCTCGTTTTAATTGATTAACATTAATAGTAATTAAAAGGTTGACTTATCAATAATTACTCTTAGCGACACCTATCGTGTCCGATAACAAATACAATCTTGTGTGCAGTTGGATTGACATCTATCAAGTTATTTGGAAACCTAATTAAGAGCAAGTTCACTGATCGTTATCTTCTGCGTTCACATAATATTCTACAAGATAAGCAAAATGAGTAAGTGTGGCGGTTGTGGTAAATTTTTGTCAGGTGGCGCTGTCTGTTTGAAATGTAAGGGAATGTTTCATCGACAATGTGTCAACCTATCAACAAATCAACCGCTCAAGCACTGGTTATGTCCGCTGTGTGTTGTTAATGCCCCCCGGAAGGATAACACTGATACGCCTGTTAAAGAATCTGGAGACCAGGTATTGGCCGAGTCTCCCCAAAGCGTTGAACAATTTAGTGAGGATTCTGTTGTACTTGAAGAAATACGCGCTCTCAGGAATGAGATGAATAGCTTCCGTAAAGATTTCGGGTGTTTTCGGGAGGAAGTTCGGGATGAGATGAGGGATCTAAGAGGCATGTATATGGATTGCAAAAGCAGAATGGAGGTTTTTTCTGAGCGGCTGGTGAAGCAGGAGTCTCGACTTGTTCAGCTCGAGGCGTCCTGCAAGCAGACTGAAGATCTCAAATCGGAGATATACAGTCTTAAACAGGAACTAAAAGATAAAGATCAAATCGCTTTGCACAACGATATTGAGATAAGTGGAGTGAGCGAGCATAGTGGTGAAAATATCATACACATTACTGGACTTATTATGACCAAGATCGGTTTGAATGTGGAGGAGCGGGATATTGTTGATGTTCGTCGAGTGGGCCCCCTACGAGCGGGCGGCATTAGTGACGACGGGAAGCAGCAGCGCCCGCGGCCAATAGTAATGCGCGTGACTCGTCGCGCTGTACATGAACAAGTACTCCGCTGTGCACGCACTCGGCGAAATATCTCGACCGCCGACGTGGAGGTAGCAGGGACGCCGCGGCCTATTTATGTCAATGAGCGTCTGACAAAGGAAAATAGACTTCTCTTTGGACGGGCTCGCGCACTATGTAAACAACATAAATGGAGGTTTGCCTGGACCCGAGAAGGCAAAGTTTTAGTCCGAGAAGGAGATGGAAAACCTGCGTTTCGTGTACGTTGTGAAGGCGATATTGATCGAATTTTTAAGCTACGGTCTGGCACTAATTAATATCAAAAAATATTTTATACTTTCAACTTCATTTGTATTAGTAATAAATGTTGGTATCATTTTAATGTACAACCTGTCACTTCTCTTGTTAGAATATATTGCTTATAATGTAATCTTTATAGTAATTATCAATGGTACAGATATCTACAATGTACAACAGATCTCTTGTATATATTTGACTGTAATTATAATGGTGAATTTTTTTATTTTTTTATATTTAGTTTCAAAATTGAATTGCGTTTTTGCTGTGGTAAATATAGGTACCTACTTAAATGGGAGCTTACTTTATACATACATCTCCTTGCACCCGCATACATATTCATATATACTAAACATTGCATGGTGGCGCATGTTCCAAATACTGCACAAAGGCATACCGTCTCGGAATATATTGTTCGATACACATATATACAAATATATCTGAATTAAAAATGCATAATAGATACTTAAAAATTGGTCTTTTCAATGCGGGTTCATTGGGTACAAATCACGATGAGTTCATTGTGGCTTTGGAACGGCTCTCTGTAGATGTAATGGCTATTAATGAGACGTGGCTTAGGCCTGGGGAGGAGGGTCGAGCTCCAGTCGTGCCCGGATACAGGTTACGCCACGTTCCTAGGCCTACTTGTGTGCGTGGTGGTCGCGGTGGAGGTGTAGGTTTTTACATCAGACGTGGCATAAATGCACGTACCTGCATACACCCGCAAGCATCACTTGTAGAACAAATGTGGATAACTATAACCGTTAAGGGTGTTAAGCTCACTATAGGAACTGCCTATAGACCTCCTTGGCTTGATACTGATATCTTTCTTGATGCCTTAACAGAGACTATTTGCTGTCTTAGTGGAAGTGACCATTTGGTATTACTAGGTGATTTTAATATTAACTGGATGAAGTGTAATGACCAAAACACCAATAAACTTCATAGTTTTTTAAAGTATTTTAATCTGTCACAATGTATTGAGGAACCTACTCATTTTACTCAGTCATCGGAGAGTACTATTGATCTCATTTGTACTGACACTCGTACACGCCACGTCTCAGTTGATCATATTCCTGAACTTGGAGGGCACTCGTTTGTTTCTTGTTTGCTGGACTTTCATAAAGATAAACAAATACCTAAATATATTTCCTATCGACCCATAAAAGATATTAACCTTAAAGACTTCTACGAGGATATTAACTCTATGGACTGGGAGTGTATACTGACATTGGATAATGTTAATGACATGGTTTCAACTTTTAATGACCTTATTCTTCTTGTGTTTGATAGACATGCTCCACTTAAAACATCTTATATTCATGAGCGCTCTCTTCCTTGGATCACACATACCATCAAGAAAATGATTAAAATACGAAATAAGGCTCACGCAAAATTTCGCAATACGAAACTTGATTCACACAAAATTTTTTACAAAGACATGAAACATGTAGTTTCAGCAGCTCTATTTCATGAAAAACATGCTTACTTCCAGAATAATATAAATTGCAACTTAAAGGACCCAAGCGCTCTGTGGCAAAACCTTGAGCGTAGTGTTATAGACAAAGGTAAAAGTATAGATTTACCCGATCATCTCAATAATGCAGAAGCTATCAATGCTCATTTTCTTAACGTACCTGGTAATGATCGCGTCACTTTATCAAACTTGACCTTTTACGAGTTCCAGAGACATGGTTCTTCCTCGCTCCATTTTAAGACTGTTAGTAGCCATGATATTGCAAAAGTCATCCGTAGTATTAAGTCAAATGCTCAAGGTATTGATGGTATCTCTCTCGATATGTTGAACCTTCTTTTGCCATGTACTCTTGACGTTATAACAGGTATTATTAATGCTTCTATCCTTAGTAATACATTTCCAGAGTTATGGAAACAAGCGATTATTAAGCCTTTACCTAAAAAGACAGACATTTCCGAGTTTAAGGACCTTAGGCCAATTAGTATTCTTCCGTGTTTATCTAAAGTACTGGAAAAGATAATTTCAGATCAACTGGCGGTTTATTTAGATAAATTTAAATTACTTCCTGATAGGCAATCTGGATTCCGTAAATGTCGTAGCACAGCTACAGCTTTGATTGATGTTGTAGACAACATTCTTACTGCTCAGGATACAGGAAAAGGTACCTTATTAACCCTTTTAGACTTTTCGCGCGCATTTGATTGCATAAACACTAGTTTACTGCTTTCTAAGTTGTCGTATTATGGCCTTGAAAGCAGTGCTCTGAAATGGTTTGACAGTTACCTAACTGGTAGATCTCAGGTTGTTGAAGTCAAAGCAGCAGATGGCGCGAGTGTTTATTCTTCATCTAAGTCAGTTCAGCGTGGAGTTCCTCAAGGATCCATATTGGGACCGCTTCTTTTTATTTTGTACAGCGCTGACATAACTAGTTGCTTTAGGTATAGTCAGTTCCACATGTATGCCGATGACACCCAATTATATATTTCTTTTAAGCCTGAGGATACTTTATCTGCAGTTGGTAAGCTTTGTGAAGATTTGGATCGTGTATCATCTTGGTGCGAATCAAACAACTTACATTTGAATGCTAGTAAAAGCAAATACATAATTCTTGGCTCTAATTCTCAAATATCTAAAATTGAAAGATTTGGTCCTTTGGTACAAATCGGAGGCGAACACATAGAGCGCGTTAGCGGTGCACGTAACTTGGGGATATACATGGACAGTGATCTACGTTTTGAAGAACACATAATAGATACAGCTCGTAGGTGCTTCTACCGATTAAAAGTTCTTTATCGTGTGCGTGAATTTCTAAGCACGGAAATGCGCTTGAATCTGTGTGACTTGCTTGTATTGTCTAGGTTTAACTATGGGGACACTGTTTTTGGAGCTCGTCTTTTAGCACGTAGCGAAAAGCTAATTCAACGTGTTCAGAACGCCTGTGCCCGTTACTGTTTTCATGTTCCACCTCGTACGCATGTAACACCATACCTAAATCAATCCAAAGTTTTAAAAATGACATTTCGTAGACAGTATCATTTGGCTACTTTACTTTTTGGTGTTATAAAAAGTCAAGCTCCCCTTTATTTATATGAAAAACTTACTTGGTTATGTGATCAAAACATGTATAGCATTAGATTAAGTAAGAGTAATATGTTTTCAGTACCGCACCATCGTACAGCTGCTTTTAGGGGCAGTTTCCGATACGCCGCTACCAAGTGTTGGAACAACTTGCCTCCACCACTACGAGCTTGTCTATCAATTAATAGTTTCAAATTTAAATACAAAAAATATATATTTGATAGACAGCTCGAACAGTGACTTGGCGTTTAAATCAAGTATTATTTATTTTTGTTATTGTCTGGCATATTTTTATTTTTATTACCTAGTATTGTTTATTTTATTTACTTGATTGAAATTACGTGTTTTTTGTATCAATCGTTGCTTTTATTTATGTATGTGGTATATTTGTTGATTGTATGTACCTAATACCTGTACTGTTAGTCTGTCTGTTTTGTCTACCTGTACTAAACACCTATATGTATATTGCCCGTGGGTAGGTGTCGCTGAAAACCAGCGTTGCGGTGCTTGTCGCCGTAATTTTATGCTGAGCGATCACCTAATTTCGACACAAGTGTTGTTTTATTAAATGTTATTTTATTTTATATTAAATTTTAATTTTATTTTAACGTGTGTCCAAATAAATATTTCTTTCTTTCTTTCTTTCTTTCTTTCTTTTTTTGACATTGATTATGATTGTTTGCATGCGTTGTTTTGGGACAAATAAAGATTTATTTATTTAATAAGTTTATTAGAATTTAATTTTAATTGTTTGATACTAAAGAGAGACTATTTTCTAATTGTTGCGAGTTCTAATTTTTTTAAAGTATTCAAGGGCGGTGACTTATACTTATACAACATCTAAGGGCTCTTTAGTCGAAATGGGGGTACCCCAGGGTTCTATACTAGGACCATTTTTGTTTTTAGTTTATATAAATGATTTACCATCTGTTGTAAATGGCTTCTCAGATATAGTCTTGTTTGCTGACGATACTTCTTTGATTTTTAAAGTTGATCGGAAAGACAAAGAACGTATAAGAGTAAATGATCTTATCAATAGTCTCCAAATGGTTTGCCGCAAACAATTTGTTACTCAACTCTAAGAAGACTAAATGTTTAAGATTCTCTCTACCCAATGTAAAGTAGATTGTTAAGTAATAATAGATAGCAGTAATTTGGATATGGTTAATAAAACTGTATTCTTAGGTTTAACATTAGATAATAAATTACAATGGGATCCTCATGTAGATTCTTTGACAGGTAAATTAAGTTCTGCTGCATTTGCTGTAAGAAAAATTAAACAATTGACGAATGTCGAGACGGCTAAACTTGTTTATTTTGCTTACTTCCACAGTCTTTTATCATACGGTATTATATTATGGGGAGCAGCAGCCGATATTGAAACTATTTTTATACTACAAAAAAAAGCAATTCGTGCAATTTATAGTATGGGTCCTCGGGACTTAAGCATTTATTTAAAGAAATAAATATAATGACTTTGCCTTCACTTTACATTTATGAAAATATAATGTTCATACGTATAAATATAGGAATGTATAAAACAAAAGAGATGTCCATAATATAATTACAAGGCAAAGAGAGAAATTAGTTGTTCCATATTTTAGGCTAGCCAAAGTTAGCAAGTTATTCCTTGGTAATTGCGTTCGTTTTTATAATAAAATACCTCACTCGGTAACCAAGATGACCGATTTTAAAATTTTATATAAAGAAAGTTTTGAAGGAAAATGCTTATTACAAGGTAGCTCATTATGTTGAAGATAGGGATGTTTGGAAATAGTTACACTCTGCACAGGTGCACCTTGTTTCTTTATTGTATTTTTTTTTCTAGTTTTAGCCATTAGCGTATTCGCTATTATTTAATAATAACTTGTTTGCGTTACATTTTATTATTTACTTTATATTGATATTTTTCGTTTTGTTTTAATTGCATATTGTATTGTACATTTTGCTGTTTTTGAAAAAATATAGCCAATAGTCAGATAATTAAAAAAAAAATGTAAGAGATAAAATAACATAACACGGTAAGTGCAAGTCGCAGGTGTGCAGAGGCGGGCGCTTTGCGGAATTGATTGTTACTCGCCGTTTGAGACAAGCAAGGTGAAATAAAAGTTGTTGTGGGACTAATTAGTACTGGCAAGGATCCAGGTTAAGGCACTGCAGGTGACGTAACTTCTAATAAGTACCTACTTCTAAATCATTAAGAAGAACCTTGCTGAGTTTCTTGCCGTTCTTCTCAGTTGAAGGCTGACTTCCGAACCGGTGGTAACTTCAGTAAATTCGACCTTCATAAATGCCCTCCTAGGGCCCAAACTGAATAAATGGCTTTGACTTTGATATAGCACTTAGCAAAATTCACTCAAAGAGATCTCTAGAGTATTGAATGAAATTTTATTGTGTTACCAACATAGTATTACATAGTATTTTCGAAATAATACTAATCTATAATATAACTGAATGTGTTGCTGACCGCAAATCTCGAGAACGGCTGAACCGATTTGGCTGATTTCTTTTTTGTTGTGTTTGATGAAGTCTGAGGAAGGTTATAGGGAGAGAAAAAAAGTAAATAATCGAGGAAAATAGTAAAAACAACAATTTTCTTTTCCAATACAAACCACTCTGTCCCCAGTTGTCAAACATTAGACGTCAATCAAGACAAAACAAAGGCGCGTTAGACAGAACGAAATCTGTCGGGGCAGCTAATAACATAAAAAAATCAATGTTACTTTGTTTTAGAGAAATAGGGCACAAGGTCTGCCGGGACAGCTAGTGTATTTATATATTTTAGAGCGACAGTTAATGTTACCTAAATACAAAAAAAAATGATTACTTGTTCAGTTTCAATTTTGATACAGTTTTTACTGGGAAAGGGATTTCAACTTTTTATAATTTAAGCCACTGTTACTTATTCTATATATTTTAATATCAGCAGTGTACTACCTACTTAGTTTATCTTTAAAAGTATGTGGTTTTATACTGACTTCAGTTTTAGCATAGGTTTAAGTTAAAGCTGTCATTTTTTTTATTTTTATATTTATATCACACAATTATCCATATTTAGTAAGTAATAAGACTTACAGACTATATTTGTAACATTAATAATTATAAATTAATATTAATTTAAAAACCTGTGTCCATCCTCTGGTGCACCAAACCCGCAGCAATGCATACGGGTCCAGTGCCACAGAAGCGGACAGTCAGGCTTCTCGATAATTAATCTCAGGATGCTGTTGGTGCTCCCGCGTATACGACGCATCAGGGATGCAGACCTTTTCTGCATTATAGCACGAAAGCTATCCGTACTAGCCTCCGCAAACATACCTGATGCGCTACAGAACCGCGGGAGCCCCATCAGCATTCTGAAAGCATTGTTGCACTGCACATTGATAGGATACAAAATTTTGCACCAGCCGGTCTTTTTTACGAGATATTTCACCCATATCTTATAACCATTCCATTAACCAGGGATTATACTATACTAAGTAATTTTATAAAAGCGAACACGACTTTGTTTGTTTCTTGACATCTCAACACCACAACCGATCATGATGAAATGACACGCGGATAGTATTGAGAGATACATAGGCTATTTTTTATCCCGGGAAAGCAGGTAAAGCCGCGGGGGGCAGCAAGTACCACATAAATTGCCTACTTATTTTTTTCTATTACGCGATAAATTCTGTGAGAAATTTTAGTTTCATTTAATCCACATTTATGTCATCATCATTATCATCATCTCGGCCGCATAAGACGTCCACTGTTGGACATAGGCCTCCCCTAAAATCAAAACAAGTCAATCCAGGTCACCTTCAGGTAAGTATATAGTAAATATTTTCTACCAAAAATCTTTAAAATTTTACCCGTGAAGAATTTACTGAAGTTGGCAAATTCATCAATCACAATTTGGAACTGATAAAAACAGAGTAGGATATCGTGTAAAAAATCCTTACGATTAAATAAATAATCGGAGCGCACGTTAACTTGATTGATATTTCCTTCAAAATACTGAAGATCTCTTTCGCACTACCTGCCTGCCGCAAGAGCGGCCAGCCGCGACGGATGACAGTTTATTTTATATTGAGCCGGGTTATTGCTAGGCATTTGAACCTACATCTACTTCCCTAAAATATACCCTACCCTTGCGTCATACTTGTTAACAGGTAGGCTATTCTTAACTTAAACTCGACGGTGAAATCACGCAGTGACTATTCTCTGTCTCACTCGTGAACTTCTGATTACCGATTCACCGTCGAGTTTAAGTTCAGAATAGCCCAGCAGGTGCTGCTTGGGGGGCTGATCTGCTTGAGTTTGCTATCTATTTATTTATTTACTAAGTCTTTCATAATTTTGTTTTTTTTCCCTGATAGCACACAAATTTTGTCAGATAGACTAGATAAATAATTTTATGTAATACCAACTCAGATTGTTGGTTTTGAAAAGAGTAATTGCTGAGTTTATTGCCGGCTCTTCTCAGCAAAAGCCACCTTCCAAACCGTGCGTTAGAGTCAGATTATAAGAGTTTGTGTAAACCTATTTGAATAAAAAATATTTTCATTTTAAAACCTATCGTATGCAGTGGTTAAGATTATTGGCACATGCGATCTTGCTAAAGCTTGATAAGTATTATCTTTCGCCTTCACTAAATTACATTTTCGAGTTATATTTTCTCATAAACGTAACATTTATAATAACAATTTTGTGGCATGAACACCGCAATCAAACCCGGATGGCCGCCACTCACGCGGATGGTAGTGCGAATGCAGCCTAAGTCACGCTTCGAATAAAAAGATTAATGAGCATCCGATCTTGGGCAGTTTGTCGTAGGGAAGATATTTTGAAGACAGAAGTTTGTCTCTCAAAAAATATCTTTTGCTACAATTATATTTTACTACCAATTGCCTCACTGCTGGTACTTGGCCTCCTTTAGCATAGAAGTAGATAAAGGTCAGTCCACTTAATGGGTGAACGTGATATGGTCTCACAAATGCCATTGCATTCTCAGGCTTGCAAGGTTCTACATGCATGTTTTCGTAAGTACATTTTTATACTGATGGGCAGTGGTCGTGGTTCTATGGTGTACACGACGGATTTTCAACGTCAACATTCTCCTTAGTTAGGGTTATTGCTTTCACAATGCTTCTCCATTTTTGGCAGTTCATAGCATATACTGTGCCGCAGTGAGTTGCAGTTTTTATGAGATCTATTCAACGAGTGAGTACTGGTTTGCCTTCAACCTAACCTACAATATTATACGGGCAAAGAATTCTAGCAACACTAAATGGTCTTCCGGAACATTTTCAAAGCTATTATGGCTTAGAATAACATTAGCAAATACAATAGACACCTAAGTTCCTCGCGTAAGCTTAAATTTCCTAGCTTAATGAGTTAGTAACACTAACAATGTATACATTAAAATATGATAGTCAAACTATTTAATATAACGAGTATTTTACGATGTGCAAACAGAAGTTTTAATTTCTCTCAGTTTTTAGTTTGTTGAAGTGCAAATATCAAGTGAACACTGGTTAGGTACTTTACATTTTAATTAAAATGTTAGTATGAAATCGCTTTGTTACCTGAATTAACATTTGGAAGAGGGTCATTCGTTACCAGGAAATTATTTAAATTATATTTAGTACGGAATTTTAGCTTTGATTTATCTATTTTATTATTAATGAGGTGTGGTAGGAACGTGTTGTTTGAGTTATAATAAAAATGTAGAAATTCTCGTCTGTCGTGTATATTAGGAATCCTTCATTTATCATTATCATCCTATTTTTAGATTAAGCACTTTACTGAACACGTATAGTCAATCAATCCATGTCTTCACTGTTTCTTTAAATGGTTTACGTGGGTTTCTGCTTGAGCATATCTCGAATTAAATAATAATATCTTAACAATGTAAAATATTGTTTCATAGTGTATTTCTCTGTCACTTAACCATTTTTGTTATACATATATATTTACTTTTTTCTAATAGTACTTTAATGCATGTGGTGTTTACCTTTAATAGATTGTACAATTAGCAAAATTAAAATCACTGTTATTAAGTTATAGATAAGAACTATTGTAACAGTCACTGGTAAATCTAATAAAACAAAATAAATAAAATTAATAGTTTTTATTTTTTTTACCAAGTGTAGAAAGTGTTTGACAACAATCTCACGTCTGCAGATCACGTAAGCAGACAAAGCCTAGAAGGAACTGACTTGCAAATGCACCAGCTACACACGTAGTGCTTAGCGGGAAATTTTCAACATGAGTGTACGTACATAGCTAGCCAGGCGATTACAAAGTACCCTGCTACCGTGCTATGGTTTCCTTACGATGTCTTCTTCTACTGAAAGCTCAAACTCCTCGATCTTGTCACGTGCACATCGCACATTACCGCTGAGCTATCGTCGCCTTGTTTGTTACTTAATCATGCCGTAATGGTTCAATTGGCTTGGATGAGATTTAGCGCATAGATAGATTATTCATTGGAATAAAAAATATTATACATTTTAGTGCAAAAAAACATTCGATTCTCGGGAACACCGGGTAATACCGCGAGATGGAAGCTATAGTGATACAAACAAACATCCTCTCACCCCAAATGCATATACGGTCTCCGTTCCGTCGCAGGTAAAATACTTATGAGTAATCATAAGTAGGTAATAGTAATAATAATCAAATAATAAAGACTGCGATACTTTTAATCTTTCAAGATACTAAGATTAGTTTGACGGGCCGGTTGGCGTGGTTGGTAAGATACCCTATCTATCACGCCGCAGGTCGTGGCTTCGATTCCCACTCAGGACAAACATTTGTGTGCATGAACATGTCTGTTTGTCCTGTGTCTGGTTGTAATTATCTATATATGTATGTATTAACAAAAGAAAAAGTAGTATATCAGTTATCTGGCTTCCATAGTACAGCTTAGTTTGGGGTCAGATGGCCGTGTGTGAGGAATAATGTCCCAGAATATTTATTTATTTATTTATTTATTACTTGCCTAACGCGGGTGAAGTCGTGGGGTGAAGGCTAGAATTATTATTATAATAAAGAAATACGATATAATTTCTTTTTAATAACTTTTTAAATATTTGTTAAGTACTTTAAACTTGAAATGACTAGCATTAAGGTCTAAAAAGATAAGATGTAATAATTTGATATTACACTTAACACCTCGATGGCAACTCGACTATACTTCATAATGATTATAACATCAAAGAGCGTCTCGTCTTTAATAAAAATAAAATAAAAAGAAAGCTTATTACAAATGGAGCCTCCTAATGACTCCCAAAAAAAAAAGACTACCTGTCGTTTAAGGAATTATATAATGAAACTCCAGTGTCATAGTCACATAATTGAAAATGCGTAGCATATTTAAAAACTCTCCGGCTGAAATATTGGCCCTTGTGTTTATTATGGCCTTCTGGGCTTTGTAAAGGTCGTTAATACATTGGCAATCTAAACCGATGATAGCTCAGTGGCAGTGCTAAGGTCGTAGGTTCGAATCTTACAATGAGCTTGAGCTTTCGGTGAAGGAAAACATCGTGAGGAAACCATAGCATAGTGGTAGGGTACTTTATACATCGCTTACAAAGAAAAACTCTAATATTACTAATGTAGCTAACTTAACTGTCTGCTTGTCAGTCCTCTGACATAAGAAGATTTTGCCTGATGACCTGTTTTTTATCTACCGTAGTTCTTCATACTCGTTAATATTTATCACAAATGAAGTTATACCTGACACATATAAAGGCGAGAGAGGGTTGCCAAAAGTCTGGCATCATAATTACGTACCTCCATATTATGTAGAATATAATTTAGGGCATGTTAGTCGGTATCTTCATAACATTTTTATGCGGGAGTATATTACTGCGTTGTCCCAGCGGTGGCGGCGGCCAGCTCGTTATTCCTATACGGGCTCCATTACAGCGCAAACTACTTCACTAAATAATAGGCTCTACCAGCCATACGACACCGCCACGTATATGTACACAACCTTATATTACATATACCTATATTATACGTACCTTTTTAAAATGGGAAACTACGGTAAAGTATCCTTTCAGCCATACTTATGAAAATTTTATAGTTAGGTACCTAGTACCTTTAATTTAGAAACTGTCAGTCACAATTTTTTTTTGACAGAAGGTTGACAAGCAGACGGTATACATGTGGTACGTGGCTATCGTTGCCTATAGATATTAGCAATATCAGGGAGATTGCCAATGTGTTGTCTACCACCGTTTGACCACGATCCCACCCATGGTTAGTACATTAGTAATAAAACCTAAGCAACAATGTGAAGTAAACTCAATCAACCGTTCATTTATCGCGCGAACATCAAGTGAGTGGAACTTTTATCGGTATCAGTGATTCGGGAAAATTCATCTTCTGAGCGAGCATAGTAAATCTTCTGTTTTTTCATTGCTTCTTCCAAAGCTACTTAGTATTAAATCTTTTATTTATAGGTAAGGAGAAAATCACCTTTTCACAAATAATAATCAACATCTTCAAAGTCAAAACCATTATCCAGTTTAGGCCCTAAGAGTCTTATTTATTGAACTTACCACCGGTTCGTGTCAGCCTTCAACTGAGAAGAACCGGCAAGAAACACGGCGAGGTTCTTCTTAATGATGTAGAAGTACTTATTAAAAGTTACGTCACCTGCAGTGCCTTAACCTGGATCCTTGCCAGCACTAATTAGTCCCATAACAACTTTTATTTCACCTTGCTTGTCTCAAACGGCGAGTAACAATCAATTCCGCAAAGCGCCCGCCTCTGCACACCTGCGACTTGCTCTTACCGTGTTCTGTTATTTTATCTCTTACTTAAGGGATTAGCTTTAAACTACGTTGAGTGTTTGAGGCACTCGCTTTTAACTATAAATATAATTAATAAATATCCTGGGATATTCCTATGCAGGCCTTGACTATGGAAACCAGATACAACTTATTTTTTCAAGTTTAAAGCTACTGGTTTATGTCGAGTCTTCAAGGAGTTCATCTCTCGCAGGATTTTTGATTAATTTCCCAATTACCTGCTCCTTGATTGCTAAGTCTGTTTTTCATGTTCAGGTTTTCAGTTTTGTTCAAGTACCTATATTAGTTATTAGGGTTCCGTACCCAAAGGGTAAAACGGGACCCTATTATTAAGACTCCGCTGTCCTTCCGTCCGTCTGTCACCAGGCTGTATCTCATGAACCGGGATAGTTAGACACTTGAAATTTTCACAAATGATGTATTTCTGTTGCCGCTATAACAACAAATGCTAAAAAACAGAATAAAATAAATATTTAAGGAGGCTCCCATACAACAAATGTGATTTTTTTTGCTCGTTTTTGCTCGATATTGATAACGACAACAGGTTGACGCTTGAAATATTAACAGAATATTTAGTTATATATTCACATTAAAAATAAATAATAAAATTAAAATAAAACAAATACTTAAGGGGGGCTCCCATACAACAGACATGATTTTTTAGCCGTTTTTATAGATATTGGTACGGAACCATTCGTGCGCAAGTCCGACTCGTACTTGGCCGGTTTTTTTTATTATAATAAGAAAATAACACAGACAAATACATTTTACGTCCAATTTTACTTCATTCCATATTTTCTACTAATGAACACAAAGTTAGTTTATGCTTTGGTTTATGTAACAAGTCCACGTTCAAGTTCGCCTCACTGGACTCGCTCTTTACACATAGTGTGGATGATCCTCTCATACGTTCTGTTCTCCACATGTAACCAAGTGTTCAGGCCCCCGAGAGTGCAGGGTACACACGCACGCACAAGTGGCGCGGCTTGTTCGTCAAGTGAACACACAGACAGACTTATCTAACAATCCACATTAACAATTGAAATGTGTTAACAAAGTTAGTTTACAAACTCGATGGAAAAGTATTAATGGAGTTTTGAGATACGGGTAATTATGGTGGTAATTCTGTATTATTTTACTTATATACTAAGTAATTTGTTATTTATTTTGTCTGCTATAACACGTAATTATTGTTAGTGAGACTAGATAAGTTAGTTTTTTTACCATTGCCACTCGAAAAAGGGCATTTTATTCATCGATAACAGTGAATAAAACTCTCTTTTAGTCACTGAGTGAATAAAAACATTTTGAATTTGGAACAAGCACGAATATACGAATTATGTACAAAAAAAAAAAAAACGTGCTAAAAGTACGTACTGGCTGGCTATACGGAACTATTCCATAGAGCTATAAAATTAATACTACTATTTATTTTCTCGCAGTCAATGGTAAAAAGAAGATTACACAACTCGTAAAAAAATAATTCATCTCGGTCCTTGTATCCCTCGCTCCGCTCAGGATTCTAATCTAGGATACCTCGCTACGCTCGGGATTCTATTCTAGAATCCTTCGCTGCTCTCGGGATCCAACTTAGTCCCTCGAATTAAATTCCCTTTTTTTTCACTTGTTGTATAATCTACTATATTTAGTGAACCCATAGCACGGTGGTAGGGTACATTGTGGTATCTACCTGGCTGGCTACCACCCTCAAGTTGAAAATCCGTCGCCAAAAACTTACTGGTGTGTTCCAGCAGCTGCACTTGAAAGTCGGTTCCTTCTAGGCTGTATGTGCTTATTACCTTCGTCCAAATTATCGCAATGAAAAAAATACGTCCGAATAAAAATTATATTCTGAATAATTGATGACTTCATTCAATCAATTAACGCTCTATTAATATTCAGATGGTGCGGAGCGGTGGGTGAAGGGTGTCAGAAAAAATGGGGAGGTTACTTATTAAGTGTTGCCAGACTCGTGTAAAGGTGTTCTTATCCGCTATAAGCAGAATTTATATAAAATTAAGTGTTCAATTTTTGATCGATTTTCACTTGATTATTTCGACCGGTTGGAGTCGAAGTTATATACCTTGGCTGCTATATTATAGGGTCATTTTAATGCGATGCTTTGATCAGTTATGTCTAGGAATTGATTACCTGTATATTTTAAGTTTATTGCTAAATTCTTAAAAGTTCCAAAAATAGGGATAATCCATTTATTGATGGTAACAAACATACAAACTTTCACATTTATAATATTAGTAGGATTACCCGTAATACATAATAATATAAGGTGTTATATCTACCTGTGTACATACTACACAATCACGATTGCAATGTTTACACAGCACAGTGGAAAATGTTGGCATTGGCCGGGAAAACTGCGCACCCCGGAGACACTGGCATATCTACTATTTACAACTCAGGACAAAATAAATGTAAACTTAGTAAAAAACATTGTGAGACAAACGTAAGAACACCGACTTTGTAGTGACCGCTACTTATCTCAAGGTGAGAGTCCGGTAGTTGCCTTCTAGGGTTTGTCAAGGCAAAATATTGCTAATGTCCATTGGCGACGGTTGCCACATAACATCAGATCGTTGTCAACACCATCGGCTTCATCATCACTTATCAGGGTGAGATTGGTCAATCCATCTAATCTAATACATTCAAGAAAAATGTAAGTAATCTCGTTGGTGAAGAAATTAATGTACTTAATGGAAATTATTGTAATTTTTATGGGTTTTGAGTTTCATATTTTTTAAAATTTTATAAATATTAAATGTGCCCATGAAAATAGAAATTGAGCGCTTATTTTCATATCTACACGTGTCCACCAAATAAAAAATAACTGAAAAAAGATGTTTCATATAATCTTTCTAAAGTTGTTTTATAGTTTTTATATTATACTTCTTCGATTATTTGCTGAGGACCTTTTCTATCTGTTCTGTTGCATCGCCAGGTTCCGTGGATTCATAAGTTTCTTTTGACCTAAATAAAGGACCTTATAATGATAACTCTGTCGGAGTTACTGACGCAAAACGGCAGAGCACCTGTGCACACTGTAAGGTTACTTTGTGAGTGGCTACCGCCTTCAGGTTTGAAATCTGTCGCTAGCACCTACACGTGTTTAATTCCAGTGTGAGACCCAGTTCCTTTTTAAGCTTTGTGTGCTTAACACCTTCGGCAGCATCATCACCTACATACCTTGTTGAGATTGCGGTTAAAACAAACTTTTTCATAGTAAAAACATCCTTTACTTTAGAATACTGAAACTGTTTTTATTTTAGTTCAATTATAAAAAATAAACTGGCGTTTAACTACAATCTCGCCGAGATAGGTGACGATGTGGTAAAAGGTGGTTAGTACAGCTGAAATTAAATGAGTGTAACAAATTTTTTTGCTAGTAAGTGTACAGTCAAGTCAGAAACTATCGCGAACTATTGCTCTATTGGGCAGTCGGGTTGTTTACTTAGGCCGGGCCGGGGGCTTTGCTTAGCAAATATAATTTGCCGCCCGATTCTGTCCTAATAGATTTTTATTGGACCTATTCAAAATACACCACGGACAGTGTGTTTTTATTCTTTTCACTTGTTCACCTTTTGGATAGTTTTGATACTTACATATAGTATTGAGTCAAAAGTCAAAGCTATTTATTTTGAATTTACTGAAGTTACCACCGGTTCGTAAGTCAGCCTTCAACTGAGAAGAACCGGCAAGAAACTTGGCAAGGTTAATTTTTTTATGATCGGATTATCTAACTATTTTATCTATATTTTTAAAATGTGTGTAGATATACTGTTAATCCAGCAATTTCACATTATCCTCAAAATGGCCATATTTAGAGTTGGCTTTTGTGTCGTTGAGTCATTTCTTTATCACAATTTATCAAATTCATGAAATTTTAAAGATTACGCAAAAAACTGTAATTACCTTGCAAATTTTACAACATACATTCACTTTAAGCAAATCCAATAATCTTTTTGATGGAGCTCAAATATAAAATAAAACGTTTTTTATTCTGCATGTCTATACAATTAGTTACATTGTAGGCGTCGTGTGCAAACTGCACTAGGCGAGGTCAGACCTAAACCTGTTGAACGTTTGCCAATCAATTTAATTCCATGAAACGATGTCCCGTTTGATAGACTGCCTTTTTGAGAGTATTCATCTATTTGATTACCTTACTCTATGTCCTCAATATACTTTTGCAATATTCTATGAGTGTTCTGTTAGTTGTTCTCTTTTTTGTGGAGATTGAATTGTATAAAGTTTTCGTTTCGACATGTCTGTCTGTCCGTCCATCTGCCATGGTCATATATGTAAGCATGTCCGTCTGTTATGGAAAAATTTTTGATGGATTAACCAATTAGGTTAGGTTATTCTCCATTAAACCATGGTGTCATTTCACATCAATTAGCCACCGCATCAACCTTGGTTTGTTTTCACTAAGAGAGCAGTTTAAGTTCGGTCGGCCAGTTTAATTTGGTTTGTCCTAAGTAAGCAACGCGCCCCGACTTAGATGCGTCGAATTTAGGTCCCTTTACAACAATTAACGTTTAACCATCGACTTGACAGTAATTACATACATACAGGTAAAAACTCTGTTGAAGGCACAGTAGTGTTGATGATTTGGATGAGCACAGTTCTGTTGTAAGTAATTATCATAGATGTAGGCATCTGTGCCTAAAGTACTCGTGTAAATGCACTCACTGGAGATGGAAAGTTTAAATTGTCTTAAGTTGAAGCCATGTGTGAAGTCTGTCCTATGTAGTACTTAGTTTATTCAAGATTTAAATTATATCTCTCGTTTAGGCGTGTGTAAATTCGTGCATTCTTAGATGAAGTTTAAATTAATTCCATTGAAGTTGTGGTAATTGTTCAAAGTTGTACAAAATACTTTGATCAACGTAAATCGTTCAATCTTCAAGTCTTAAATTTATTCGATGAACTTAAGTTATCATGTATTGATAACTAGCTGTCCACCGCGGTTTCACCCGCGCTCTCGAGAAAAAAAGTAAATGTCCTTTTCCATACCATAGACTATCTGCTAAATTTCATCGCGATCGGTTCAGCGGTTTAGGCGTGAAAAGGTAACAAACAAACAAACTTACTTTCGCATTTATAATATTAGTTTGGATAAGGATAATTAGGATAAGGATTAGAATTGATATTCACACAACTATATCAGAATATTTGTCAGGCGACTCTATTAAGGATGCCTTCAAAAATCACCGGGTGTCTGTTTTGGTCGGCTAAAGCAGATCAGATTGAGCTATTTTCCCTCGGATCTCATTGTCCTAAATAAGCAGAGCCGACATAAATACAACACACTGTCACTTCACTACGTATCTACCGTTGAGAAGCTGTACCACAGGATCGAAAGTGCAGCCCTTTAACTATCACCTGCTTTCACCCACAATGAGATTTGTTCATAATGATGAAGTAGCTGACATTGCTTTGATTAGCAAGCTGAAGAGGCAGTGGTATGTTATAAGTGAGAACTTGTACCCATTGGGTATATGAAAACTTCACTGGAATATTTGGAAGTAAATTTTGGGGCGCTATAACTTAGCAACTTGGCGATGCTGAGGTTTTTACAAGAGAAATGCAACATGATTTTCCCAAGAGTGTACCTACAGATTCTTCGGATATTTACGAGTAGAGCATAATTATGACTACTGTGAAACTCATCTTAATTTTGATTGAAGAAGCTGTAAATAAGCTGTACCAAACTTTGCACGCGCCCTTCATGTATGGAAATGATAAGAAAACAGCCTTGCCATGTTTATGCAGGGCTTTATTTTTCATAGAAATTAATAAAAATGAGTAATCCGTAAAATGGTAAAATATCACAATGAAAATAGATAAAATAGAGTAGGTAATACATATATAATAGAAAGTCACGCATGTGAAGTGACTATGTCAAACACGGAGTTACAAATTATCTACAATCTATATAACAAAATTAAATAAAGAGGAGTTCAAGAGAATCTGGAATTCCATCTCTTGTCCAATCTTCATTTAACTACATAGTTTTCAATCTGGGAAATACATATTATATACATATACATAAATGAATGCACATTATATTATACATACTATTAATATTAATAAAAAATAATATAAGTTGTTAGGTTGTGTTGTGTTGTGTGAGTCGAAGTGTCACGCTGAGACAATAGATGGCGCTGTGCGATCGTAACTCGTATGGTGCGAGTCGGTACAAATCATCGTAAAGGCTCACCCGTGCAGGGTTGTCATCGCACAATGTGGATAATCGCGTCTAAATAGAATTTTACTTAGCAAGATTATGTACACCATCTTCTGGAGCTTGAAATTGTTCTGCAATTCTGCAAGCTCGTATAGAATCAGTAAACTGTGATACAGTAGTTACTGTACCTAATGGTAAAGAAAGAAAATATAAGAGCTGATGAATAGTCCAATGAGTGAGTAGCAATAGATGGCTACAATCGTCGAAGTGTCTATAAATAATTATATACCTACTTAAAAGAAAGAAAAGAAAGTCCTATGCCATGTATTCCCTCACTAGGGGATTGTCTTTAGCTTCATGCTACTGGATGCAAGCAGTTTGGAATGTCCTTTGTGGGTTACCCCTTTAGATTTAGAATATCTTCGATGACAATGAAGCCGATTACCTACTATTTGTATAACATTTAAAAGTAAAAAAAATATATGTTTAAATTTTTCATAATAGAGTGATGTATCCAGCCAGATATGTTTTAAGAGTTAGTCTTGGTAACCCTACGTGGGGAGCGCCTGCCGCCAACAGTTTTATAGTTCGCCAAACGATAAACACGGTTGTCTGTATGAGTGGTGTTTTCAACTAGCGACCGTTCGGTAATCGAATAGTGCACTATATTTTTTACGTTCTACGGCCTGTAGACGAAACAGCTATGAAATATAGATGGCTGCGAACGAGTGCGTACTGAAAACTAGACGGCTCGATTTGATAAACGAATACACATTTGCATGTAAAAGTTACCGCTTTTAATAAATTCTCGTTTTAAATTTGGAACGATATGGAATAGTGAACATTTTGAGTGATTTTCCAGTGCGAGTTCGAGTGGCAGATATATAAGTATAATTAAATTATTTACTTGTGTTTGAGGTATTAAGTATTGGGTTTACGAATAGACTACGTAGATAGACAAAAGTGTTATTGAATATCTATGTAATCTATTTAGCTCTAACACGATCAAAAATATAGCAATACCCATATAAAATGTTACTTTAGTTTTCGTACAAAATTTCATTTCAAAAGTGAATTTTATTGGCGAAAAATTTGATTGACATTTTCCATAAACAAAATAATATTGTTGTATCTAAAAGCATTGGTATTTATATTGCGAAAACGCCTACATATGTGACTCATAAAAATACTCGTAAAGTAATGTTTTTTATATGTTCTAGTGTTAGGTATGGACTATAACATAATACTACCGAATGCACCGCGCCTGTCGGTGACGCGGCAGTCGTAAAGTGCGGAATTCGATGCGATATGGCGGCGATAAAAATAAAGTATCGCACGCCTCGTGTGCACTCACGTTCACTGACATTTATGTGCCATGTACCTACAGTTTGAACTTTAATCTTAATTTTATAATTAATCCTTATTAAAAAAAAAACCCAGTCAGGGTAAATGTATGCATTTATAAAATCTGCTACCGCCACGCTTCCGTGGTTAATGTGGTTTAGAATGCAAACTTGGTTGTGTACAACTGACAACAGTCGGGAAACTTAAAGCAACTTTCTTACGCACACGGAACCACGCATTGTTGAAAATTTCACGCACCGCATGATATACGTAGAACCTGAGCAGTTGTTGTATGTGACGCGTTTTGAAAATGGATCATAATAAATAGTATTTTAATGTTAGAAAGCTTACAAGCGGATAGTCCACCTAAGGGTGTATTTCTTAGCGTCATCGTCTATGGATATTAGCAATACAAAATCAAAATCAAAACCAGTTTATACTCTAGAAGGGCACTTATGAAAGTCGCTGCTACCACATCGGTTCGGAAGAAGAACTGAGAAAAACCGGTAAGAAACGGTTAGTTTCTTTGGATAATCAGACTATATTAGCATTTTTTTTCAAATGTTTAACATTATAAAAACTATAAGCACATAAAAATCGAGAAATACTACCAAGGGTAGCTAATTTGACAGGTTGCCTTCTAGGATGTGCAACACTGGCAATCCTATTGCTGCTTTGCACAAGCGGTGTCTATCATCAAGTAAACTGGACTGCTTGTTGGGCTGATAAAAACCCAGTAAATGCATACCTATTAAGTTGCACGTTAGAAATGGCTGATGTCCACGAACAATGTATCTCCCTAGATTCCATAGTTAATTTTGTCTGTGCAAACAAATTGTTCATAATGTTTCGCCCACGAAAGTTTAGTGTCGACCGCAAAACACGTTCCCGCCAGTGAATTTATTAGCCCCATAAACTGATTGTAGTTCATTATCGCAAAAGTTAGATACAACAATAAATAAACTGAACAAACGAACCTAAATCCACTCGGATCCTGTTAATCATTACATTTTATAGTTTATTGTCTATCTGGGTATTTATTGTGAACTTTAGTCGAGTTTCATAGTCGAGCTAATATTAAAATTATTAGTTATTGTTGTTTATTCGATATCTATATATGAGGTTCTCAAGTCTATGTGTGTGTTAATTAAGTATGTAACTATCGATATTATTTAGAGAAAATATATGAAGTAATTATTCCTGCTATAATTTTATCCTCGCCACACACGAGTTACTCGTCACACCTCAAAGAGACTTTTTGAGAGAGTTTTTGTAGTCTGTATGTCTGTCTCTATGTTTAGATACTTGTCTGTTTGAATACAGTAATCTATGATCCCTCAAACGGATTTTAAAAGTGCATTTCACGAGTAAATGTTTAGCTTGGGGCAACATCATATTTTTATAAATCGAAATGGCAGCTTTATTTAATCGAAATACATAGGCTGTCGGAAAAAAATACATAGTAATTTTATAAAGTATAAAGTCTTTTATGTTTTAATCGGCCTACCTATTAATTACATTTTGAAGTCAAATACTTGATAATTTAATCCAGTGCCCTCTTCGTCGAAAAACTGCGTGTTAGCGGATTACCTGAATATTCATAGGCGAGCTCAATTCACCGGACTGAAGGGACCCGGCGGCCATCTTTGTCATCCCCGTGAAATATGAATAAATGATGAATAATGAATTGCGATTTCCGAACGACTCAATTGTGACTATTTATTTAGTATTTTTCTTATAGACCATTTAAATACCTGGATAATAATAATGGTTTTTATTAGATACTCGCTTTTCACCCGCGGCTTCGCTCGCGCAGACTTTATGTAATGTTTAAAATATATTTAACGTTAGTCAATTTCGATGAAACGTAACCGATTCGAAGCGCCAAGCTAAGCCTAATTTAACCTGTGTAAATGCCATGAAAATCTGTGGTTTTGGAGACTAAACAGACAGGCAGACAGACAGACAGAAACAGGCCAGTTGGCGTGGTTGGTAAGATACCGCCACAAGACGTGGGTTCGATCCCAACTCAGGGCAAAGATTTGTGTGCATGAACCTGTCTGTTTTGTCTTAAGTCTAGATGTAATTATAATAAATTTATTGATGTTTATTTTTTTACTAGCTTCCGCCCCGCGGTTTCACCCGCGTTCCCGAGGGATCTTATGTTTTCCCGGGATAAAAAGCCTTTAGCCTTCCTCTATAAATGGGCTATCCAACACATTTTTTTTTTCCAACCAGTAGTTCCCGAGCCTAGCGCGTTCAACCAAACAAACAAACACCTTCATAATATTAAGTATCGTAATATAAATAAATAACCCATGGAAAAACATATATATATAGATACAAAATGTATCATCGTTTGTTCAATTATACAGTATGAGTACCTTGTTACTGTGGTTATCCGCAACAAGTCGTTATATGAAATGAAGTTAGCAGCGATAGAATTGGCAGAAGTCAC
This sequence comes from Tetheella fluctuosa, assembly GCA_951216915.1. Classification (NCBI taxonomy): domain Eukaryota; kingdom Metazoa; phylum Arthropoda; class Insecta; order Lepidoptera; family Drepanidae; genus Tetheella; species Tetheella fluctuosa. The sequence goes on from OX578214.1 coordinate 15,696,420, forward strand.
AGTGTACCGCACGCTCGCTCGGTGTGAACTATGCATAATTCATGTATGTACAGTCAGCAATTTAAGCTGAATAAATTCTTTACGAAACACTTTCAAAAATTCAAAAATTCTAAAATCATTTATTCAGTTTAGGCCCTAATAAGGCACATATGAACGTTACAAATGATTCTACCACCGGTTCGGAATACACTTGGACTGAGAAGACTCCGGCAAGAAACTCAGCATGGGACATTTTTTATAGATCTTTGTTCTTTTTTATTTATGTAAAAATTTAATTACTAATAACAAAGTTTATAAAATTTTAATGAAATAGTTTGTGTAGCGAACATTTCATTTAAATGCATTCTTGTCTTCTATAAAATCAGAAACTTTATAGTACCCTTTCTTACATAACTTTTGTTTAACTAATTTTTTAAATCTATACACAGATAGTTCTTGAATTTCTTTGGGTACTTTGTTATAGAAACGTATACATTGCCCCTTGAATGAGTCCCTCACTTTGCTGAGCCGAGTTACAGATACTTGTCACTACATATTATAAAATAAAGTCATCCCGTCGCGTCTGTCAGTCTGCACGCGTAAAACTCAAAAACTACTAAACGGATTTTCATAAAGTCTCATCGGTGAGGGATGGAAGGGTCGGCAACGCGTAAGTGATGCCCCTGGTGTTGCAAGCGTCCATAGGTTACGGTAACCGCTTATCAAACCTACGATTTGAACATCATAAATAGTTTTAGTGTACAGTGTTAAATCAACCATGATGGTGCCACGGATGTATGTAGGTCTGAAAATATCTTTAATATTATTTATTTGCTCAACTTTTGGCTTTTATTTTTTTTACTCAATTTATTTAATAAGTTTACTCATCATAAATTTCAAATTAAATCATTTGTGTCCTTATATAGACTATACTGTAACTAATATATACAGATATATTTCACCAATCAGTACGCTAAAAGGGAAGCTCGAGCAATATTGCTAGTGCAATTCATTTTGCCGAATTTACGGCAGATTAATCAATACCAAATCGTTTGATGAATTAAACTGTATAGATCTGCCGAGAATTCGAAAAATGAATTGTACTAGCAATATTGCTTGAGCGGCCTTTTTAGAGGGCCTGGTGTTTTGTAAATTTGCATTGCTACTTATATTGCTGACCGTACGTACAACACTTGCCCTTCTTGTTGCATTCAACTACTATTTTGAGTCACATGTTTTGAGAGATTTTAGTATTCCGTATAAGTTATCAAAATACTATCTAATTTCGGTTTAAAAAAACCCAGTGCGCATATATTCATTTGCAAATATTTCGATCCAAATTGTCGTATGCAAAATTAACTATGGTACGTTACGTATGGGACATTTGTTAATGTTTTTTTATAGGTACTAATATGTTGCTCGTAAGGTAACATGATTATTATATATTTTTTAAATGTTTGTTTGTTTTAATGGCGATTATAGCTCAATGGTAAGTCGTACGTCAGATGCCGCGATGAACCTGCAATGAACTCATCCAAGTTCTAGCTTTCGGTGAAGGTAAACATCGCGAGGAAACCATAGCACGGTGGTGGGGTACTCTGAAGTACCCGCGCCTGGCTGGCTGCCTCCCTCAAGTTGAAAAGCACCTATGTTGTGTTGCGGCAGTTGCAATTGAGGGCCAGTTGCCTTATTTTTAGGCTTTATAAAGGTCGGCTAATTATTCTACACAGTATTGCTAATGTCTAATAGGCGACGGTAGCCTCTTACCATTATATGGACCGCCTGGGCGTTCGTCAGCCTTCTGTTTTTAGACTCTTTTTGTGTGAAAAAAAATAAACAACCCTATCATCGTAATTATAAGTTAATTTGTAATTAAAATTTGTAGACATCGTTTTCACCTACTGTATAACGTAAGCATCTAAAGGGTTTTTTTAAATTCCACCCCTAACGAGGTTAAATAGGGGCGGAAAACTTTGCTGTTCGCATAAGAAACGACAAAGCATAGTGTTGTCCGTATAAGCGGGATGTCAACAACGTGTGGATGGAAGTCCTCCCGACGTCTTGTGGTTTGATGGAGAAATGGGGACGGAGTAATGATATTATACAGTTCCTGCGCACACTCTCCAAAATAAATCCTGTAGAAAACCCACAAGCACGATACCTTACGTCCATGTTCAAGACTCGTTAGTTTCGCATCGGTCAGCGAAACGTCGCCAACGAGTCTCCTGGCACGACGGTCTATTGAGTCAAGAGCGTCCAGCTGGTACTGGGCGGAACCATCGCAGAGGTGGCAGCAGTACTCCATGCACGACCGGACTTGTGCTTTGTAAAGTTGAAGCAACCGTCCCGGCGTAAAGTACCGCTTAACCTTGAAGAGGATGCCCAGCTTTTTAGCAGCAAGGACTCCTTTTTGCGGTGAATAGACACGTCTGTGTTTTGGAGGCGTTGAACTTGACCTGATTGGCTTCACCCCAATTGGAGACTGCTTTCAGGTTCGAGTTAATACGCTCAACCATGGCCTCTCTATGCGTCTGAGTCTCGTCACTAGTGGCCTGTGCGCTGGAAAATTATCTCTCCACAACAGTGCTGTCATCTGCATACCCAAAGGTACCGGGCACAATTGTCGTTTAGTGTCGTTGATATGCAGCAAGAATAATGTTGCAGAGAGAACTGATCCCTGAGGAACTCCAGCATTTATTGCCAGTGTGTCCGAAGAGCACTCGTCTATGACAACTCGTATGGACCTATCGCTCAGGAAATCTGAAATCCAGGCACACAGGCCAGCAGGAATTCCGTACGAAGGAAGCTTATTTAAGAGACTGTCATGCCAAACCCTATCGAAAGCCTTGGAGATATCAAGGGAGACTGCAAGAGCTTCCCCGTATCTCTCAATAGCTTCGCTCCAAAGATGTGTGTCATACACAAGAAGATCCCCAGTCGACCGTTTCTGGCGGAAGCCAAATTGGCGGTCACTGAGGAGATCATTGCTTTCAATGTATGCCAGGAGCCTCCGATTTAATACACGCTCCATAATCTTAGAGAGTATAGAGGTGATCGCAATCGGGCGATAGTTTGCGGGATCAGCACGACTGCCCTTTTTGGGCACTGGTTGCACGTTTGCAAGCTTCCAGACTTTTGGAACTTGACCCATTCGAAGAGAGAGGCGATACAGGCGTGTCAAAACAGGAGACAACTCAGGCGCGCAGTTGCGTAAAACAATGGCTGGTATACCGTCAGGGCCACTGGCTTTGTTCACGTCCAGATTGCGTAGTACCTTAGTTACCTCTTTTTGCCGAATGTGAATATCCGGCATTAAGAGTTTGCAAGAGGGTATAGAGGCTGGTGATTAGTTACCTGCATCTAGAAGTAACTTGGCCGCAAATAGAGACGCAAAAATATTTGCCTTCTCTACGGCTGTATGGGCCAGAGATCTTTCAGGTTTCAGCAACGGCGGCAGCGACGGGCGGCAGATGTTTGCCTCGACGAATTTTGAAGAAGTTTTGAGTTTGTTTTTTTGTTACCTTTTCACGCTTAAACCCCTGAACCGATCGCGATGAAATTTGGTATGCACATAGCCTATGGTACGGAGAAGAGCATAGGCTACTTTTTATCCCGGGATAACGTAAGATCCCTTGGGAACGCTGATATTTCCATAACGATAACAATTAATTCGTAAGTTATAACTTGTTGAAGATAAACTAGGAACAAATTGTCTGAGTATAATGTTTGTTTTTGTATTACTAGATTATACGTTGTCAGGAGTGGTCGCTATGGGATCAAAGTTATCAGACGGAAGTTTTAGTTGTTCAAGTATTGTACATGTTAGCAAGGGAATCAAGTTCTGTTCGTGTATTGGAAAAGTAAACAATACCATATTGAATGAATGTCATTGATTTGTTTTGTTTGTTTACATTTATGGTGGGGGATAATTTTCGTTAGCCCATTGCTAGTTTAAAGCTATCGGGTATTATGTTCATTGTTTTCATTTAAATATTACATAGGAGATGAATTATTTTACATACTATATGGGATTATTACGTTATGGCTTGGCTTTTCTTCCTATGATTTTCCTCCTTTCATCCCATTTTGATGAAATAATGCCTCTATTCGAAGCGACAAGCCAACTACAAGCAACAAACAGTGGAAACTCCATAAATAATAATTCTGTGGTTTCGAAGATTAGCGTGTTGAAACAGACAGACAGTCAAGAAAAAAATAACTCTGCATTCTTCACTCTTTCTACATCACCAACGCTCCATTTTTGGAAAAAAATACGTACAGACACGCTGTTTCTACAGATTTATTATACATATGTATAATATACTAGATTCCGCCCTGCGGTTCACCCGCGTTCCCGAAGGATCTTGTGTTTTCCCGGGATATAAAGTAGCCTATAGCCTTCCTCGATAAATGAGCTATCTAACACTGAAAGTAATTCAAACCAGTAGTTCGTGAGATTTGCGTTTTCAAACAAACAAACAAACTCTTCAGCTTTATAATATTAGTATAGATTATGTTTTTGAGTCCATGGTAACTTATATACTAAAATAAAAACATAGTATATGGGATAAATTTTAGGAATGTCTCAAATGTAGATATATAACTTATTGTATAAATAAGACCTTAGTTAGGAACGAGGAGCCTCTTATAAAATTATGAAGCATAATAATACAATGATATGGTGGGTCGTATTTGTAAAGAATTGTACCTACTTATTGCTAGTTTAAACTTTTTTTTTTTACTTTGTATAGGCTTGTATTTGACCACAATCTCACAATGGTAAGTGATGATGTGGCCGAAGGTGGTAAGCACACAAAGCCTAGAAGGAACTGGCTCTCAAGTGCAATTGACAGACTTTCAACCTGACCTTCGTTACGGCATTCGATGTCACTGAAATATTTATAATTATCAATTATTTATCTTCAACTAAAAGAAAGTTTGCATATTGAAAATATTTATTTAAGAAAATTAATTTGATGAAATAATATCTCGCATAGCAAATAATGTCATTTGAATGGGACATTGAATGACCTAGAAGTTAATAAAACTTGTTTAAAACTTCATAGTCAGCTCACATTCTCAGACAAGATTGGACCTAATAGGTATTTTAATTAATTGTTCGTAGCTTGGTATATTTTATTGTAATCCAACCTCATGTTATCGTTGGCGTAGAACAAACGTTTATATATCCAAAAAGTACTAAACATAAAATAATATTTTCTTTTTTTGTAACCAACCAATGTAACTGTATGTAATTTCTGTTATTTTTTTTTCCAAAGTCGTGTACAAATTAATAGTTATCTATATACACAGAGTAACAAGTAATGTATATAATTCATCATCTATAGAATTTATCTAACAATCCATTTGCTACAATTCAATTTCTTTTAAAGAACTCAGACTAACCTATACAACTCTAGGTTGGAGCCAAAGCTCGTACAATGCTATTAGAAGCTCTGTAAGGCAACTATTCAATGTCTATTCGATTTATTTTAATTCAATACCTACTTGTACTTTATAAATTTTTCTCGTCGTCCCATTTGGCTTATTGTGTAATGTACTTGACTGCGACAAGGTTCCATCCTCAGTACATCTGCCCGACTAGATGGAACTGTGCGGTAGTGAAGTCTCATAGGAAATGCACTTGCGACAAGACGGTCTGTGGATATAATGAAATATTCTCCTTATAATTTCGTGCTATGTCTGTCCTTATATTACAGTTATTTTACTCGAAGACTATTGGTATATCATTCATTTAATTTGAAAAGTGTCGCTTTTTATAATCTGCTATATATACCTAATGGTTGTAGGTAGTGTAATTGAGGGATGACAAAAAAAATTATCTAGTGGACATAAGCTTGTAGGTAGTTAAGTTAAAGTTAGATAGGTCTTTAAAAATGATATACTTAGATCTTTCTCAATGACTTTTGTATTTACAAAAAGAGTTCGTACATGAGTGAAGTGATTTTCTTTACATTCTTAATATATTATGTACTCACTTGTTTAATTATGGTCGAATTTCGACCACGGGCGACCTCTATTAAATATAAATACTTACTACACTTAAGTAGTAAAATTAGAAAATACCTTTCAAAGCCGTCTTAAAGGTTTTGACATTAACTTAGACCTTTGTAACTAGAAGAATAATGGAATCAATAAATAAAATAAAATTTTCATAGAAACAGAAGGCGTAATTGCGACAGTCGGCCGGAACCAGGTCCCCGGGCATGCGCCTCCCGGAACGACACCAAATGTTCCGGAAAGATAAAAAAGTAAAAAGAAAGAAAGTCAGTGGCACCTAAATCATCCTGTATCAAGGCGTCCGCCCGGGCGGTGGCACTTGCTCCCTGGCTTCTATCTTTTAGTAAAATACATTTTTAGGGTTTCGTACATCCGATGAAAAAACTGAACCCTTATATGATCACACTCGTTTGTCTGTCTGTCCGTGTATCACAGCTTATTTTATTAGAATCTACGACAGCGAGATAATCGGGCAAACCCTTCCCTCTTATCTCCAAAACTGAGTTAAACATTTTGAAAAAATAAAGAATGTAGGGCCACACTTATAGTTTACAGGGAAATCTAAACGAAAATCCTAAAGTCGGATCCGTACAATTTTACATTTAGGAGTTATATAATAACGTCTAAAATTATAAGCTGAGACCCTTTGAAGTCGTGAACGTGTAGGTCAAAGATAATAAAGTAAAATAAAAAATCTAGGCCTTTTTATATCATTTCTCTATCTGTTATTGTGTCGGCGGCGCTGGTCCGTGATTTTTTTTTAAAGTTGCTGTTAGATACTTGTTTCTCGATTTATATAATTTATTTTGAATATATTACATACATTAAAATATCTCAGTTAATAATGTTAAATCTTATATATCTCAGGTAGTTTAGCTAAAGTCTGTTTCAAATGTACGAGTTGGTCTTCGTCGCAGACCAGCATCGCATATAGGTTATAGGTCTACGAGTATAGGCTTGCGTCGTAGGTTCAATGTGTTGGCCTATATAACATCACATTACACCACACATCCTATACTACAGTTACCGCCTTACGTCACATTGTTTGATAACAACAATAGAGTATATAATCACTTGTTTTAGTTTAATGGAGTTTTGTAAGTGAGGGTGCTAATGTTTTACAGAAATAAAAAACATACGCGTCGAATATAAATAGAACCTCCTACTTTAGCATTGGTTCGTGTTGTAGGCATTAGGTAGATTAATTGTTTATTTTAATTATCCTTTAATTTGAGGTTAATTTCAGTTAATGAGTATAATAAAGTGCGTAAGTGGGGCCAAAATTTTAATACTTTTCAGGTATTAAATTAATGAATACCACACTACGGCACGGAACGCCGCGGGCTCTATTTATATGCTAATACACATTAGCTCATAATCCATTATTTCTTTGCGATAACGTATCTGTTTTTATGTCTGCCGACTACACCATTAGATGTCGCAAAAAAAGCAAAAAATGAAGCACCTACCACTATTAAAAGCGCTCGCGTTGCTTTGCTAATTGCCGTTTTTTTTTATCTCGTTCCCGAAATAATACTTTCTGCCGAAAAAGTCTGCTTTTTGCCGAAATAGCTCTCGACCTTTGTGCTTGTGGATTTATTGTCTTCATACACGCTCCGCTCATAGCGAGCTTGTAATAATTAAAAACTAACAATAGAATCGTTAAAAATATGAGTGTGGGGTAAAAACAATGAATGTCGTGGCTTGGGCGGACCGGGGACGCCCGGGGAGGGGCAAAGCCTCTCCTGGTAATGTGAGCTGTAAATAACACAATAGTAGAATATTATTTTGCTCGTACTGTCACTTGAACTACTTAAAACATACATATCTGCGGTATCTGCCTGCTACCACTTACTTGTAGGAATGAAGTTAATTATTTATTATGAACCCCTAGGTACTTCTTTCTGCAGTCTTCACTTTGGTTGACGTCTCCTTTTGAGTTCGACAGGTATGTTTACTAGTTTTCTGATGTTGTTTTCATCGCCGAAAAGTCTGTTGCTAATATGAATCTGAGCTCAAAATTAATAAATACCAGGGCTGAAATTGGGAGATTAAAATCATAGTACGTTTTTTAGGAATCATTGAGGTACCATTTACACCGTAATAAAACATTACAAATAAAATGTAAAAGATTTTAAACAAATGAAACGTGTTGACAATAAAAATAATAGAACGAAGTAAAAGAGTAAAGAGTAGAGACCGTTGTTACTCGGCGGGAGAAAATAATGTGAATCTCTTTACATTCACAATCATTAGTACTTAATGTCTTATTTGAGAGCGAATTGCTAGAAAAAGAACCTTGGAATTGCATTTTAAATTTTCAAGCTTGGAATGTGGAATAGAAATTCTTTTCGTTTTTTAAAATGAGATTTTTAAACTACTATTTATTTTTCGTAACATCGTCGTGAAACACTGGCTGGTTTTTATCCTTATCTGTCGCAAAGCACCTACTAGTATTCCCAGATACACTTGAGAGCCAGTTCTCTTCGAGGCTTTCCACTTATCAAGGTGAGTAAGTAAAAAAAAAGTCTACTGTTACAAAGTTCAAGCTTAAAATGGTTATTTTCACGATTTCTAGTTTATTCCATTGTTAATGTATTGGTATAATACTGGGTGATTTTTTTGTCACTGGCAATACTTGCAGGGGTGGAAGTACTCATCAATATGAACAACTTTTATTATGGGACCAACTGTGAAATCACGAAAAAAATATCAGCTGTTCCATAATAATAATAATAAATACTAAAAGTTGTTCATATTAATGAGTACTTCCAGCCCTGCAAGTATTGCCAGTGACAAAAAAAAACATCCAAGTTCTTCTATCTTCAAAATCAACAATACTTCCTTAGTTCTTCCAGCATTTTTTTAAATCTAATTTAAACAAAGCAATTTGGTTCCATATTATATTGCATATTGGTGCATTTTGTAAAATATTGGCAATGCATGCTACTGCAACCTTATACATTAACTGCACTTGCGTCGAATATACTAGTAGCTTTATAGAATTCTAATGTATTTTGAAAAAAAACTACATAGTTTTTAAATCGTTTTCAATATCAAAATCTAATAAGTAAATAGAGAATTACTTTTTCAACGTATGTAGAACAGACTAGTTTATAAGAAAAAATAATAAAAACCTAAAATGGTGTTAATAAACCGCCAAGTTTTTCTTTACTCCTTAATAAAACCAGAAAGTTGCAGTATAAGTTATCTAAACAGTGTGTGCTGCAAAATTGAATTCTTTCTTACTTCGATAACGGGGTTTATGACGTCACGTGCGCCCGTTTATTCCTTTATGACTAGCTGAATGACGTCGCGAGAAGATTTGACGACTTACTATACAGTTTTGGAATAGAATATAATATTTGCTACTCTGTTGGTATTACTCATTGTACATGACACGCATATTCTACGTTAAATTAATCTTTGAAAGTAGTACCTAGCTTACTTTACTTCCATCCTGCTTCGATGCTATATACTCTCATAGTCAAAGTCAAAGCCATTTATTTAGTTTAGGCCAACTAACTAGGTAAGCTAACCGTATGGCAATAAAATATATATTCGATTAACCAGATCTATTGTTGAGTTTTAATTCTCGTTCTATATTACGGCACTTAAAATGAAACTTTGCTCTTTGATTAAATAAAAATAAATAAAAAGAATCCCTTTTTATTTTCAAAAACGCGGGCAGATATAGTAAATAAATAAATCACTATTAACGCTAAGCTTTTAAATCATGGCTAAATAATAAACTCTAAAATGATAGTACAAATCTCAATAATACAGCCGCGCGATATCTCAAGAGATATCCAAAGGCAGAGGCTCAATAAAATTTATCGCGAATTTTATTACACCATAACTGTGCTTAAACGTGCTTTAACGACTTCACTGTATCGTCTAATGAGAGATAAGGCTCGGTGGTAGCCCTGATAATAGCCCTACACCATTTTAGAGCACTCGGGCGCTGCCGGAATCTCAATTTAAATTATTTTCGAATCGATTCCATGTCAGGATTTGCTAGGAATATGAATTGTGTTGAATATTACGTGTTATCTTTTACTAGTATCCGCCCCGCGGTTTCACCCACGTTCCCGAGGGATCTTGTATTTTCCCGGGATAAAAATAGCCTATAGCCTTCCTCGATAAATGGGCTATTCAACACTGAAAGTATTTTTCAAATCGAACCAGTAGTTCCTGAGATTAGCGTGTTCAAACAAACAAACAAACTCTTCAGCTTTATAATATTAGTATAGAGCACTCGGGCGCTGCCGGAATCTCAATTTAAATTATTTTCGAATCGATTCCATGTCAGGATTTGCTAGGAATATGAATTGTGTTGAATATTACGTGTTATCTTTTACTAGTATCCGCCCCGCGGTTTCACCCACGTTCCCGAGGGATCTTGTATTTTCCCGGGATAAAAATAGCCTATAGCCTTCCTCGATAAATGGGCTATTCAACACTGAAAGTATTTTTCAAATCGAACCAGTAGTTCCTGAGATTAGCGTGTTCAAACAAACAAACAAACTCTTCAGCTTTATAATATTAGTATAGATATGGATTTAAATTTACTTTTTTTTAAGTATAGGCCTGTATTTGACAACAATCTTACCATGGAAAGTGATGATGAGGCCGAAGGTGGTAAGCACATAAAGCCTAAAAGGAACTGGCTCTAAGTGCAGCTGCCGGAACACTTTGTTAGTATACTTGGCGACAGATTTAACTTGATGCTGGTAGTTAGTCAGGTGGGTACTACAAAGTACCCTACCACCGTGCTATGTTTTCCTTACGATATTTCCTCCACTAAGCGTATTGTAGAATTCGAATCCACGACCATCGCTACGGCTTTCGGCTTCACTGCCACTGAGGTATCACCTTTTAAATATGAATGTTAAAGTCAAGTGAAGTGTGAAGTTTATTTAGTTAAAAATATTGAAATTCAGAAGTTATATTTTGTAAGTAATTGGGCATATCGAAGTCGTATGTATTTTCATAAGTATTTATTTTCTAACAACTTTTGGTAAACTAAAATTGATTCCAACTAACTTTAAATATGTTTTGAATTGAAAATGTCAAGAATAAGAAACTATTAAGTATCCAAATTATTATAAAGTGTTGCTATTTTGATAATATACCTAGTGAATGTTCAAATTGTGAGCGCAATTGTGAAACATGTTATGAAACTAACCAATTCCCGTGTCTCTACCCGCGTGGTATTTCTTATCTATACTTTTATACTAAAATTATAAAGAGGAAAGATTTGTATTTTTGTATGTAACGAATTAACTCAAAAACTATTGGACCGATTTCAAAAATTCATTAATAGGTTTCACAGTGCACGCCAAATAATGAATTTTGTAGGAAAAAAATTGCTACTTTGGGTTACTTTATTGCAATTTCCTTTAGGATCTCTAATTTATAAAATAAAATAAAAAGTAGCCTATAACCTTTCTCGATAAATGGGCTATTCAACACAAATAAAAATCAATTCGAACTAGTAGTTCCTGAGGTTAGCGCGTTCGACCAAACAAACAAAGAAACTCTTCAGCTTTATAATATTAATTATAGATTACACAATCTTTAATTTATTTCAGAATTCCACATCGCATTAAATGCAAGTACTTACTATTTTCTGTAAAAAAAATAATCTAAATCTAGGCATTCACAGAATGGCAATAATTCAACTACTTAGAATGGATATTTAAATCTAAAATTAATATAATATGTACCTACGTTTCATTCGATTTAATTACATAAAGCATTTGCTATCCATTAATTAGAATGAGTATAATAGCAGTATTCAATTTGTGGGGATTTAAATCGCATATTATCTAAGGATTTTATATTAATAATAGCTTTTCAAATGTAGTGTGAATGGGTTGAATGGAAATTTAACCGTTGTAATGAGTTACCTAAACTGATGCGTATGAAAATTTTGTGCAATATTAAAATAGCATTTTGTTTTTTGTTTACTTATTAATTTTAAGTTGTCGCGGTTATTGTAATAAATAATTGAAAATTTATGAAATAACACAGATATAGGTACATTGTATATATAGAGAATTGAGAACTGTCGAAATTGACACCGGAGCGACGCAATCGCGCGCTCAATCTTGAAACCCAACAAATAAAAACGTATTTTTTCAATGATACATTTAAAATCGAGTTCGTAAATCTTTACTTTTCTGTAGTTTGTTGGAATTTTAAATTAGCGGTCGATACAATAGTAACTTGTAAAATATAGAAGTGTTTGTAAATTGTAAAAAGATTATGCATCGGCCGGGAATCGAACCCGGGCCGCCCGCGTGGCAGGCGAGCATTCTACCACTGAACCACCGATGCTTGCAATAATAGTTCGAAATCATGTGAGACATTAAGATTCATGTAATTATGACGTCAATAACGATGACCAACTGTATTAGTTTTTTTCTTCACACTAGTTATTAGGGTTCCGTAGCCAAATGGCAAAAAACGGAACCCTTATTCGTCATGTCTGTCTGTCTGTCTGTCTGTCTGTCCATCCGTATGTCACAGCCACTTTTTTCCGAAACTATAAGAACTATACTGTTAAAACTTGGAATTCTGTAAACCGCATTAAGATTTTCACACAAAAATAGAAAAAAAAACTGTAAATTTTGGGGGTTCCCCATACTTATCAATCAACTCAAATATAAAAAAAAAATATTGGGCAATAAGCAAGCACAAATATGTGGACTTCAACAAGCTGATAGTTGTAGGCCATATTTTAAAGGCCTGAAGTTACTAACTTTACATGTATGAAATTATAATATTTGTCAAACAGAATTTACATCTTTATGAAAATTTTAAAAGTAAACGGCACAAGTACAAACTATGTGGACCAAATAAAAAGACGGCACTTTTCGATGGGAGTATATTTTGTATGGGTCCTAAACTCTACAATCACTTACCTCAATCTCTAGTGGGAATAAATAGTCTTGCATTATTTAAAAGCCAATTGAAACAGTTTATAAATAAAGTGTTCTACAGTATAAATGATTATTTGAATGATATAACGTTTCATTTATGACATACTCCTGCCATAGGTAATTAAATTATTTAATTTTGACATACATAATTTATTGTATAACCATGCCATGAATGTAAGTTAGGACATATATTTAGATTTTTTTATTCTTTTTTATTCATGTTTGTGATTGTAACAGGCATCATTGACATCTATTATACTGCAGTAGGTACTATTATTATGTACAAATGAGGTAAAATACTTTTTAAATGGTGATTAAATCGTATCGCACTGTGCGCATATTGCTTTATAATATTTTTTAAAAGTCAAAACCCAAGGCAAAGCTTTCATTTATTCAGTTTAGAACTTTAGACCCTTGGGAGGCTCATAATTTTTTTAACTATATCTTAAACTAGCTTCCGCCCCGCGGTTTCACCCACATTCCCAAGTGATCTTATGTTTTCCCGGGCCTATAGCCTTCCTCAGTAAATGGGCTATCTAACACTGAAAGAATTTTTCAAATCGAACCAGTAGTTCCTGAGATTAGCGCGTTCAAACAAACTCTTCAGCTTTATAATATTAGTATAGAGAATAAGTTATTTATTGAAATAATTATCTACAGCAGTCTTAATGATTATGTAATAGGTATGTTACGTCATAATATTGAATCATTGAATATTTCATTAAAAAACTTTCGATTGCATTATTAGGGTCAGTTTCCCCATCAAAGATAACCCGTAATTCTAACAAAGCCGCTCCCCATAAGTCGTATTCATTGTCTTCATATTGTTTCTTTCCGATGACCGATAAACACCGAGGGACCGATTTATGGGTGCTTGTGAAAGAACCACCCTTCTCTAACGTGCCCCTAGCGTACTTTAACTTACAGCGCCGTTTTGGTTAAAGATTTTCTACAAAATTGTAACAATAACGAGAAATGTATATTTAAAAATTATTTTCCAACTGTATGCTGATTTAGTGAAGGTATAAAATGGAGTCACAGCACCAATTTATAGCTTATACGATGCCGGACGTCGGTCGAATGTAAATGAAAAGCGATTCGCAGTTTATTGACTAGAAAGATGTCATAGTTTTGTAACAGGAATTCAGTGAGCCCCTTAGAGCTAAACTACCCGCCGCGCGCGCCGTCGCGTCGTCGAGTTGAATCGCCTTTGTACGGATGGAAGGAATTTCTTTCCAACTCCTCGGATCCTCGTAAAGACATAGTTTGATTAACTTGATGTAGAAAGTTACGTAGTATATGTGGTATGCATTTCTCGCAACGATTCTTCTGGCTGGCTACCAATCTCATGTTGATAATCTGTCCAAGTATCTACCAGTGTGTTTATGAGAGCCGGTCTTACCTGGTGAGATTGTGGTCTGATACAAATCATTACGTTATAGTAAAAAAAAAATTGACACACAGATTCTGGATTTACATAGAATTCTTTTAATCCGGAAAAATAAATACCTCGGAAACGTGAGTGAAACCGCGGGGGAGGAGGAAGCTATTAAGATATAAACGACACCATTGTCATACAAAGTCCTGCGTCAAACTTAATGGATGGATTGTAGTGAACTTTTGAGTTTCTGATATACGTGATTCTACATTGTAGTGAATATTTTTGTCCCATAAGAAACAAAATTGGCAAGAAACGGACAGGTAAGGAACACACTGCAGTGTCCATGTCGCGTGTTGTGTTGTGTTGGAAGGAATTATTAATGTTGCCTACAAACATAGCCGCTGTCAGCCGAACCGATGCTCTCACACATTCGGCTAAATATACACCTACGGGCGTCAGTTCGCCACCTACGTATTGTGCAAGCACTTATGATTTATCGGTCATTACCTCTGCCTCACAATTTTCTCGCGTTACCGGGATCGTATCTAACATGTCTATTTCTATACCTGTGTCAAGTTAAATAATTATTGGTTCGGTAGTTTAGATATAAGACAACGCATGTCTGTCTGTCTGTTCGTCCGTATGTCACAGCTACTTTTTTTCGAAACTATAAGAACTATACTGTTGAATCTTGGTAAGTAAAAAAACAAAAAATTTTGGGGGTTCCCCATACTTAGAACTGAAACTCAAATATTTTTTTTCATCAAACCCATAAGTGTGGGGTATCTATGGATAGGTCTTCAAAAATGATATTGAGGTTTCTAATATAATTTTATTCTAAACTGAATAGTTTGCGCGAGAGACACTTCCAAAGTGGTAAAATGTGTGTAACTTTTAAATCTCTAAATTGTATGGGCGCTCATACAATTTAGAGGCTTAATTGGCACCAACCTCAAAAAAGGTAAATAAATAAAATTTCCCATTTCCCTTGATGGACGAACGATGTGTTTAGATTTTTTTGTTAAAATATAACCAAATACTCAGATCATAAAGAAATTAACCTTGCTGAGATTCTTGCCGGTTCTTCTCAGTTGAAAGCTGACTTCAAAACCGGTGGTAAAATCAGTAAATTCTACCTTTATCAGTGCCCTCTTAGGGCATAAACTGAAAATGGCTTTGACTACGTCGTTCGCGCTTCCCTAGTCTGTATATCCTGCCCACCTAGCTGAGCAACTTCTTATGGTTTTCACCTCTCTTTCTGGCGATGTGAATGAAGTATAAAAGGTTATTATATCAGAATCGCTTAGCCGGCAAGATATGCAGATCTTTTATTATTTTTTATTATAAATCATATTTAAATTTCTTTTTTACGTCAGAAGGCTTACAAGCAGGCAAACGTCGCGCCTGCTGGTAGCTTTTCACCGCCGCTTATGGATATTTTAATACCAGAGAGATTGCCGACCATGAAGAGCCTTTTTTACGTCCTTTTTGAAGAACCCCATATATTGTAGCGCTGAGGGAAAACCGTAAATGGAGCTCATTCCACATCCTAATGTATTTGCATTTGTATAAATATTAAGTATACAACTCATATTAAATATAGATAGAAATAAGAGATTATCGGGAACTTCATAACGGCAACTCGGCAATCCTGCTTTGATAAGTTATCCATAAGAGCACCGGGCGATATGTAAATCAGTTAGGAATTAAGTGAATTATGGTAAGCTTGGATTTGTGGCGCGCTTAATTATTTCTCGAGGCGTCCGCGTCTGCGCCGCCCACTGCACGCTTCTTGCATAAAATATTTTAACTTAATCCCTGTGAATGCATTAAGACTGCTGACTCTTTTGCGGAGTTAATTGATTGTGCTATATTTTATTTATTTTTTAACGTTTAAAGAATATATCCCATGGGCTAGTTTTATAGGTTCCCGATTAGTCCGTGATAGCTTATCTGGTAGATATATTTACAGGTCGTCTCATTCTGTTCACTTCACAAAATACTTTATTATTAGTTATCTCACAGCTTAGCTATCTAGAACTTTGTGACATGGCCTTTGATTTTTTCGCATTGGTAGCTGGTCCTGGTAAATATCAATATCTGGATGTCTTTTTATTACAATTTATCGGTCTGTGTTTGACCATAATCTCTCCATGATGAGTGATGATAGGGCCGAAAGAGGTACTTAAGCACACTAATTCTAAAGAAATAGATAATTCGGTTACATACATAGTTCTTATTTTTGTTACATAGATCTTATATTTCGCTACAATAGCATACAAAATTTTATTAATAAATTATATGATATAATTAATTGATTATTATTTAAGGTCGTGGGTTCGAATCCAACAATGAGCTTGAGCTTTCGGTGAAGGAAAACATCGTGAGGAAACCATAGCACGGTGGTAGGGTACTTTGTAGTACCCGCCTGGCTGGCTACCACCCTCAAGTTGAAAATCTGTCGCCAAACACCTATTGGTGTGTTCCGGCAGCTGCACTTGAGAGCCAGATCCTTCTAGGCTTCGTGTTCTTACCACCTTCGGCCACATCATCACCTACCATAGTGAGATTGTGGTCAAACACAAGCCTATTCAAAGAAAAAAAAATAAAAAAAATATTAATTTACTAAAATAAAATTATTCAAAATATTACTAAATAAATCAATGCTCCACAATAAAACAATAAAACCAATAATTAATAAAAAAATGTCAACAAACTCAAATAATAAAAGGTGGAGGAAACCACAGCGCGGTGGTAGGGTACTTTGTAGTACCCGCCTGGCTGGCTACCACCGTCAAGTTGAAAATCTGTCGCCAAACACCTAATGGTGTGTTCCGGCAGCTGCACTTGAGAGCCAGTTTCTTCTAGGGTTTGTGTGCTTACCACCTTCGGCCACATCATCACTTACCATAGTGACATTGTGGTCAAACACAAAGTAAAAAACAAAACTGGCCAAGTGCGAGTCGGACTCGCCACGAAGGGTTCCGTACCATTATCTATAAAAACGGCAAAAAAATCGCGTTTGTTGTATGGAAGCCCCCCTTAAATATTTATTTTATTTTGTTTTTAGTATTTGTTGTTATAGCGGCTACAGAAATACATAATTTGTGAAAATTTCGACTGTCTAGCTATCGCGGTTTTTGAGATACAGCCTGGTGACAGACAGACGGACGGACAGACAACAGCGAAGTCTTAGTAATAGGGTTCCGTTTTTACGCTTTGGGTACGGAACCCTAAAAAAAGGTACAAATCATCATTTATAATGGAATAATAATGTTGCAATGTTTTATGTCATAAATTCAGTCATACTATAAAAAGAAAGTTCAATCAACCATTTCCTCAATCTAATTAAAAATTAAAAATAGGATCTAGTAGGAACTGACTCTCAAAACAGCTGCCGGTACATATTGGTACTTAGGTGTTTGGTGACAGATTTTTAACTTGAGGGTGGTAGTCAGCCACGCGGGTACTACAAAGTACCCTACCACCGTGCTATGGTTTCCTCATGATTTTTCCTTCACTGAAAGCTCAATAAAATTTGTCATTATTTATCTTTCTATCGAACTTTCTTACTGAGTAACATTAGAAAAAACATGTTCATGTTGTAAATGCGAACCTTTGTGTGTGTGTATGTTTGGTTGTTTTATATGTATGTATACATGTTTATGTGGATGTTTGTAATTATTACACTATTAAAATATTAATATATTGAAATAAGCACATGAATTAATCACGACTCTAATGCACGGTTCGGAACGTCGCTTTTGCTGAGAAAAGTCGGCAATAAACTCAGCAATTAATCCTTTCAAAGTCAAAGTCATTTATTCAGTTTAGGCCCTAAGAGGGCACATATGAACGTCGAAACTACTGAAGTTATCACCGATTCGGAAGTCGCCTTCAACTGAGAAGAACCGGCAAGAAACTCAGCAAGGTTACATTTTTTATACATTTTGTTTTGTTTTTTTTTGGACAATCTGACAATGTTGGCTTTTTTCCATTAAATTTTTAACAATTTTTAAAGAAATATAATACACATAAACACAAAAGATGAAAAAAAAACAACAAGAAAAATAAATAAAAAATAATAACCTGAACAAGTTCAAATTTTAACAAAATAAAAAAAAAAATAGTACCTATCTCTAAAATAAAACCAACATAGATTTATTACATAACACTATTTGCATATTATGGTGGAAAAGCCTATACCTATCCTATATCCTAAAATATTTTTTTTTTACCTATACTTTGCAGGGCAGAATCAAGTAAGAAAATCAAAATTTCTTTCGTCAATATATGAAAGAGTAAAACGTTATTGCGGAAGAAATCGCAGCGTTTCTATACCTAAACCGCACGCGGGCACACCGCAGCCGCATCCGCAGCGGGCGGAGCTTCCGAGACCCACTTTTAATTAAAATTTATCACAAAACGCTTGCACACAAGCCCAGCTTTTCGTTATACAAATAGCAATAACTAATTTAATAATCGTTATTATTGACATAAAAATAATACCTAAATTATATATGTTCAATATCAATTTGGTATTCTTATTAATATTCCGTATTTCTCAAAGAAACCAGCAGTATTTGTAGAGTTGTGTCTTTACTTATTTTAATTAAATTTTTGGCTTTTTAAACGAGCTACATTAAATATAGATTCTGAGAAAAAATGAAATGATAATAAACAAATTTTACAAGGCCAGCGGCCTTTTCTCCGAGTTTCCAAGAATACAATAATAAGTTGAAATGGCCCGAGGACTGAGATGCAGAGGACAAGCTGTCAAGGTAAAATACAATATAAAGGAAGTTATTTTACTAACATCCAAGTTACCAACATAGAATTATTAATTTAATTCCATTAAGCAAAAGTATATTCTCAATTATTTTTTTACTTTGTAAAGGGCTGCTGTGATCACAATCTCATCATGGTAAGTGTTAATGTGGTTGAAGGTGGTAAACATGGTGACGGGCCGGTTGGCGTGGTTGGTAAGATACCCTATCTATCACGCCGCAGGTCGTGGGTTCAATTCCCACTCAGGACAAACATTTGTGTGCATGAATATGTCTGTTTGTCCTGTGTCTGGGTGTAATTATCTATATATGTATGTATTTACAAAAGAAAAGTAGTATATGTAGTATATCAGTTATCTGGCTTCCATAGTACAAGCTCTGCTTAGTTTGGGATCAGATGGCCGTGTGTGAGGAATAATGTCCCATATAAAACCTAGATGCTAGGCGACTGTCCAAAAAAATTAAATAAAAAAAACCTTGCCAAGATTCTTGCCGGTTCTTCTCAGTTGAAGGTGAACTTCCGAACCGGTGGTAACTTCAGTAGCTTCGACGTTCATTAGTGCTCTGAGCTCTCCTAGGGCCTTAACTGAATAGATGGCTTTGACTTTGACAGATATGCGGGTACTACAAATTACCCTACCTCCGTGCTATGGTCACCTCACGATGTTTTCCTTCAGCGAATGATGAAGCTCAGTGTAGGATGCGAGCCTATGATCTTTGTTACGGCATTGTCTACCACTGACTTATAATTATCGCCTTATAGAATATATATAGTCTGTGATAATAGAGATTAATAGCCGAATTGATTTGAAAATTATTCATGCTTACACACGACGCAGATAAGAGTAGGAAATTGAAGGTATATAGTTGATCCCATTTCCTAGTATAGTGCTGTCTTTTGTGTATCTGCAGATACTTGACAAATTAGTATATATCTAGGATGTTTGTGTGACAACCTTAATATAGAGTAATGTTCATACAGAGAAACTTATGTTCATATAACGGTATTTGGTATTCGGTCGGTATTTTAAACGGATTTCTCTCCTTTGACAACTCATTTATGTATAATTATAAACTGTGTCTCAAGTATTGGCTCCGGTATATGTGTTCTAAATTACTTGTTCCGGACCTATTTGTTCGAGTTATTCGTTACGAGTTCAAATAAAGAGCAACTATTTAATTATATGAGCCTTTCGACTTGTTTCCGCCCGCTGAGTCTTTTGAATTCAACTTAGAATAGGTGCTGTTAGGGTTGGTAAACTTGGTAAGAATAGAAATTAGCCTAGAGTGGACGTAGTCAATTAAGTAATAAGAAACTAGTGAAGATTGCAGTAAATATTTTTTATTGAGGAGGCTTTACTAAATCCTAATTTTAATAATATTATAAATTATATGTATAAATGTTGGATGTTTGTTACTCAATCACGCCAGAACGGCTGAACGGAATGAAATTTGGCACAGAGATAGATTATAGTCTGAAATAGCACATATGCTACTTTTTATCTCAGGGAAACGTAAGAACCCTCGGGACCGCAGGTGAAACTCTGAGACGAAAGCTAGTTAACAATAATAGACGGTTTTATCAAACAAAACATTTTACTGATTCATTTAAAGTAACAGTATGCAGTTAATGTAGACGTCAAACTATAATTTTCGGTTTATTCTAAAAATATTGTGCGTTTCATAAATAAATAGAAACTTTTAATTATGGATTCGAGACTCATCCATCTATGCAAATTGTCATCATTACATTAAACTTCCTCTTTCATATTTGAGTACGTGCAACAATTTAATTGTCAAAAGTTTCAAATTGCAGTATCCGAATATATGTTACATGAAATTGGCAACACCCATTACCGAGCATCTGGCAACCCTACGTGATAGTATTTCTGTGACGTTCTCTTTGCGAACGAAATTGGATTGTTCTTCGTAAAGACGTTTATACTTTTGGTAGATACAGTTATGTACTGCAGACACTAGGTGGACGTAAATTATTTCATGTTAAACTGGCTGGCTGCACGTTTGTGTCTGACGCGTACCATTTCAAAAGCGGTTGTTTCCTGGACAAGAAGCTATTGCAGTCACTCGACGAATAATAATATAATAATTATTACAGCCTATATCTGCTAATAATGGTGAAAGGAGAATGAAACAAATTATTTAGTAATCTATACAATATACAAAAAAAAATGATGTGTCTGTTTGTAATGTCAAAATAACAGTTTTTTTACTAAATGCATATAAAAGTATATACGGTACTTGTCTGTCTGTCTGTTTGTATCGGCTAATCTCCGAAATGGCTGGGCCGATTTTGACAGCGAGTGGCAAATTTTTATACCGGTAACGCGGGTGAAACCGCGGGAAGTAGCTGGTTTTGACTAAAATATATTATGTAAAAAATTATGAATAATTTATATGTATAACGTACGCAGATAAATCAATAGAAAAATAATTAGAAGTCATGTAACTGGTTGAATCCATAACATCCCAAACAGTAGAATCAACAGTAGAACGCAGTCAAAAGAAAATAAAGAAACAATCTATCTACGATATAGTGCTGGACAGCAAGAAATTACATACAATAATCGCAGCGGTAAACATACTTATACCAGATGTACCTACAGATAGAGGCCACCTTTGTAAATATAACCTCATTTAGTTAGTAATATATATAAAGAAACTAAATACCCTCTGACGTCCCATAAGCAAAATAGAGTTAACTATACACACACGTCCTTAGTTCCAATGCTTAATGCTTTCGAATGTTCAAATATTCCATTTATGAAAAGCCAAGATGAACTGCATCAAAGGGATATTACATTTATAGAGAAGTGACTGCATGGAGGAAGCTCAATGCACTCCACATCCTGTAGATAATAATTTCCGCTATGCGGCACTTAAGTTGTGTAGATAGACAGGCGTTGCAAGCTTGAGAATTTATATATTTTTTTATTAAAATTAATTTTGTAACACTTTGTTTTAATATGGAAACAAATTTAATATTAAAAAGTTATGTAGGACGTAGAAACATTTTTAAAAACCTATGTCACCATTATTTTAATTAAAACAATATTTTCGTAACAATGTCACCTACTTGAAAATACCCCAGATCTTTCATAACTCCAACATAACTATACGTAAAACCAATAGGTAATATATTTTGCCTAAAATTCGTATTAAACACACCTGGTTGCAAAATTTGTGACTTGAACACCCATCCCTTATAGATACGGATTTGTCTAGAAATGCTCCTAAACTTTGCATATTTATTGCTTAACCCGCCGCCGGCCGCGAGGGGTCTATACGAACTGACAATTTATCTTTTACGTTGATACTCGAGTCATTTCGCAACAAGAGGTGAAGCTTATGGTGAATAATGACCGCCAGATTTACTCCACTACATTTAAGATTATTCTAAATTGTAAATTAATGTTTTTAGTGACCAAAACAAAGTGATTTAAGAAATAGTTTTCGTCTTTTGATTAATTTTTGGGATGGATTTCTTGCTCATATATCTGGAGATCATGATAATTTTTTTTATAAAATTTACAAAGTAAACTTAAGCAACATTTTTTTTTTTTTATTAATAACTACCACTATCTACAAAATATACAAAAATACTATTAATATTTGAGATTATTTTTAGGTCCATTATTTTGAATACCTATTAAAATATTGTTTTTATATTTGTTGCTGCAACATTTAACCGCGTTCTATTTTAAAAGCATTCGCATGAATTATTTAATCAAGATTAAAAAATAAAATGGTAGCATAATACCCAAGGGTATAAACCAGTATTAGGTAGAAATACGACAAACAGAAAGAATAATTAAAAGGTTTCAAATTAATTCATGGCATTTTTGTGCCGTGAGTTCTGCTCGAATCTAAATGAATTTAAATAAAAGAATCAATTTTCATTTTTTAAAAGAAGCGGACTTAAAACAAATTTTCCAGACTGGTAACTGACAATAGTATTGTTTTTATTTTTATTAATTAAGAGAAACAAACGGTAATAGCATTTAAAGTGAAAATATCTGTAAAAATCAGATATCATCACTTCTAATGTATGTTAACTAGCTTTCACCCCGCGGTTTTGCCTGTGTTACCGGGATAAAAAGTAGCCTATGTCACTATCCAGTCAATAAACTATATATCCAGTCGATCATTAAATAAAAACGTGCCTTCTGAACGCGCAATACCTTCAAGGCAAGATTTTAATGTAGGTATCTCAGATATTTGTAACCGTACACTGTTGCATGAAATCAGGACAAACCAACAAACACACATACATATAATAATAGTTAATAAAAATAAGATGGGATTCATAAATAAAATAAATATGAAACGCCGTAGGTATACGGTCTTTCCGACCACCTTGCTCACTTCTACATTTAAAACATCCATCGCGATGGCGAGGGTTGATCGCTGCTCTGCGTAGTAACTAGTCAACTTTACTTACATCAAATTAATTAATTTGCGCCGGGCATTCGCTTGGCAACTGGCAAATTAGTTTGAGGCTCTCACACGTCAACTGTCGCTGCGGTGACATTTTTGAGTAGTTTCAAGCAATTTGGGGTAATATTAATTTAATTTACACCGTTGTGTTCAGTGTTTGAGAATTATCTGAGTTAGTTTATGATCTATTGTTAGTCTTCAATTGATTATGGGAAGATGTATTGATGTCTTCTGTCTTCTGAAATAAGTAGAATACGGTATCTTTTAGGCGTTATGTACTTATCACTTTCGGCCACATCACCACTTACAACGGTGAGATTATAGTCAAACCGGGAAAAAACTAAAATGTATGGATAATTCGTATAAAAAATTGTGTTCAGAATTAAAATTAGAATTCCTAAACGATTATAAAATATTCAAATCAGAGTATTTCTGTCTGTCTTTGTTAATTTAATCAAAACCTTTAGTCCTAATCTATATATTATGTAAAATATAGGTACATACCTACTGTATTCTCGGTGAAATGGTTCACGTTCATTGTAAAGGAACTAATACATTAAAATGTGGTTATTGACTGGAACTGAACAATATTCGGATATGTGTTTAGTCGAAGTGCCTAAACCAACATTGTTACTGCTAAAATTCACCACCCCTATGGCACTTAATTATTTAACACATTCTATGTCAATGTGTGAATGTATAAATGAAAGTTTATAGTAGCAATTTATAATAAACTAGCTGTTCCCCGCGGTTTCAACCGCATTCCCGAGATAAAAAATAGCCTATAACCTTCCACAAGAATTGGACTATCAAATGCAATAAGAATATTTCAAATCCGACTGGTAGTTCCAGAGATTAGCGCCTTTAACAAAAAAGCAAAACTCTTCTGCTTTATTGTCTCTCTTCTTCTAATATATTTATAAAATTCTCGTGTCACAGTGTTTGTCTGCAAACTCCTCTGAAACGGCTTGACCGATTCTTATGAAATTTTATATGTAGGTACATTTGGTAGGTCTGAGAATAGGTCGTAGGTTATTTTTTATACCGCTACGCGGGTGAAACCGCGGGGGGCAGCTAGTATTACAAAATATTAATTAGATTAAAATTAAATAAAATGGTTCCTTCATACATTTTGGTCGAGTAGGTATTGAAACTTTTGTATGGACAGCTGATAATTTTTTGTGATCTCAGAGTTAGTCCCATGATAAAAGTTGTTCATATTGATGAGTACTTACACCCTTGCAAGTATGGCCAGTGACTAAAAAATCATCCTGTATAGGTATCTAAATAAAATAATGTTCCATAAAATAGTTTACTTTGTAGGAATCATTAGTCAAATCCATCCATATTTGTTATATCATCTTGTTTTGTAAGTACTAAAACTCACAAACAATATTAAGTGCACTTTTCGTTTAAAATGAATAGCATCTAACATGAATCGAAATTTTGTGACACTAAATACGTTGCGCCCCAAAAAATCTGGTAAAATAACCAATAGATATTTTCTTTCTATTTTAAAAATATATTAACACATACACTGACTTCGGGTAACATAATGTCTGGTTATAACGTATAGTTCAGGGGGAGGGGGGCTCTAACCAGTCGTGTGGTGTACGGTTTATCTTTCCGGTACATTTGTCCCGGCCCAGGCGGCGCGCTGATCCGACAAAAATGTACCTCATCCTGGCCATTGACGGGCATTATAACCTACCCCTGCTACCCGCCTCCTATTGTCATTGGATTTTATGTTTTTAATTATGTTTTAATAGAAATGCGCACTCTTTGATAGAGGATATCAAATTCTCGCAAAAGGTGAAAAAAAAATGATTTCGCTCACTTTAAAAATTATAGTATGTAGAACTCAAAACTTGTAACTGTTTAATTCAAATATTCGCACTATTAATACATAGTAGTATAGTAATTTATTTATATATTTACAATTAAAGTAAAAATACAAACTATGATATATAGAAAACATCC
Source organism: Tetheella fluctuosa (assembly GCA_951216915.1). Lineage (NCBI taxonomy): Eukaryota > Metazoa > Arthropoda > Insecta > Lepidoptera > Drepanidae > Tetheella > Tetheella fluctuosa. The sequence continues at coordinate 15,721,970 of OX578214.1, forward strand.
TCAAAGCCCTCGCTGCTGTCGATAGGCAAGGTTCCCAACAGGCTGGCAGCGTTCCCTTTTTGGATGGCCAAGCTTATGCGTTGGCGGAAAAAGCTCCCAGCCCGTCAATCTCCCGAAGCCTCGATGAGCTTGGATGATAAAATCCGAGCAAATCGGCGAGGCTCGAACCACCATGGACCCATGGTTTCAACTGCGAATGGCATGAACGAAAAATTAGAACCAAGACAAGCGTATTTTTTTAATGCCATGTCACTAAAAGAGTTATGAATAGGTATACGGGAAGAGGAAGACCGAAAGAGTGATGGATGGATTATATAAAATATGACATTACTATGGTAGGTATTAGTAAGATAGGAGTGAATATCGATATGACGGATAGAAGGGTTGAATGGAAAAAGAGTATGTAAATTATTGCGCCGACTACAAATGATTGGGTACAGAGCGAAGACGATGAGTAATTAAATATTTTTTGAATCTTGCGTCTTGACAACCGAGAAGTATTAATTTCATTCTATAGTTTGTTACTAGCGACCTGCCCCGGATTCGCACGGGTAGCAGAGCGTTAAGCTTCCAGTCGGCATGATTTTTTCCGACGTCGTCAACAATCATCGTCATATTTCAGTCAATTTATACAAAACCTTTTATGAATAATATACTTAAACCTCCCTCATTAATCACACTATCCATTAGTGAAAACCGTATGAAAATCCGTTCAGTAATTTTTGAGCTCATTGCGAACATACAGACAGACAGACGCGGCGACTCTGTTTTTAGGGTTCCGTAGCCAAATGGCAAAAAACTGAACCCTTATAGATTCGTCATGTCTGTCTGTCTGTCTATCGTGGGGATTTTTTTTTCATCAAACCTCTACGTGTGGGGTATCTATGAATAGGTCTTCAAAAATGCTATTGAGGTTTCTAATATCATTTTTTTCTAAACTGAATAGTTTGCGCTAGAGACACTTCCAAAGTGGTAAAATGTGTCCCCCCCCATGTAACTTCTAAAATAAGAGAATGATAAAACTAAAAAAAATATATGATGTACATTACCAAGCAAACTTCCGCCGAAAATTGGTTTGAACGAGATCTAGTAAGTTGTTTTTTTTTTAATACGTCATAAATTGTAAACCGCAATTTACCTTTCATTCAAATTAAAGGGTGCCCCCATACATACATAGTAACGCCAATTAATAAAGACCTCTGAGTTGTATGGGCGCTCATACAGTTTAGAGGTCTCGCTTAATTGGAACCAACCTCAAATAAGGTAAATAAATAAAATTGTGCATTTCCCGTTATGCATGAACGATGGACGAAGTTTGTACGGAACCATCGGTGCGCGAGTCCAACTCGCACTTGGCCGGTTTGTATAATAATTGTAGTGATATCAGAAGTTAGAAATCATCTCGTTTCATCGATTCTCACGATTGAGTAGCATTTCATTACATTTGAGGCTCTACTGAATTCATACCGCACGTAAAGCCGTCCATTACTAGATAGTGGTCTATGTGTTATGGAGGCTCGTCCTCGTGTGATCAAAATATAGTAGGGTAGTATATAAGTTGTAGGTACATATGTACTAAGAATTTGGGATTCCCGGAGCACTTTAAATTCACGGGTTTTTCATTTTCAATAAATAGGCAAATTATATAATTCTGTCCTTTATAATCCTGTTTAATATTACAAAAGCGAAATTTTATTAATTTGTCTATTATTTTTTTCGTTTTGATAAAATATGGCAAAAATATAATACAGACACCGGAGACAGATATACATGATACGTAAATCGAATAAAACCGTAGGATGACTCCTAGTTGGCTACATCATCACTTATGATTATTGTGATCAAACAGGAAAAAGTTTTATCAAATAAAAACCGTCTAGATAAAAACTGACACACTACATGGATAGTATGTATCGTTTTATTCACTGCAAAGCAGATACTGTCGAAAATGGATATGGGCTGAAACATAATAAACATCTTTCGGTGTAGTATTCTGTTTATAGCTGATATAATAATAGCGACCGGGTTTGCCCGTTCACCCCGACCGCACCCGCGCCTGTCCGCCTGCCTGACGTACCTCTGCAGGGATTTAAATGTATTTTGATATAAGACAGGTAAAATAAAATATAGTTTGGAACGTATCGCTAAAGATACGTTGAGATGTAAAATTGGGTATTCGTATCTTGATTATACAACAAATATCACTTTATGATATACCTTTTTTAAAAAGAAAATCTCCACATGAGAAATAACACTTCAAATTGAGTTCATGTGAAATTTATCAAAACACTATAAAAGATTCCGACAGTAATTGAATTTTAAAACGCATTAAAAATGGACGACGGTGACTTACAGAGCATTCTACAAACGTGAAGCGAGGCGAACGTAATAAAAGTGGAAACAATTGGATACATAAGCGCACATTGCGTTACTTGAGTTCTGCACTGTACTAAGTGCAATCTCTACAGAGTGTGTCACTATTCTAGAACACATTTCAATATCATTTTCATGAAACTCAATATTTTTTATTGCATTGAAATCACGACAAACTGGTCTCCATTGATGGACTAGGCGATTGTTATAGAATTATGAGCTGATGGCGATCATAATGATGAATCAACTTAATTTAGACTTAAGCCTTATATAAACAGGGAACAGTTTTGACATGTAGGAAGATGGTTGGCGGAAAGCAAATGCACGAGTTGCAAGGAAAACATAGGATAATACATATACCTTTTTGGAAAACTGCGAAAACCATTAAAACAAAAATAAGAAAATTTAAAAATATATAAAATTTATCTAGTCAGCTAAAATTACACAGATACTTTTGACTTTGGTAGTAGGTAACACGAATTTATCTGCTAAAACATTTATTACAGCACTTTCAATGGATGTAATATTCATTCACACTCAAATAGTTTTGACGACAAATGGTTGTAGGTAGAGAATCGAAATTCATCTTTCAATTTTCGAATACGTGAATAGTTTTCAATTGTTTTCAATCAGAATACTCCCCCGATCCTCGGCAGAATATCCGTGGTGTCCGAGCGGGGCGCGTCGTACCGTACAGTTTTTTGTCCGGTGGACATTTATTGTTTTAACGGCGTACTCCACTCATATTTCTCTCGGTTCTTTGTTAGTTTTTACTTATTAGCACGTCGCTGCAGTGGCCGTATGAATAAATTTCCAGGGAATGTAGAGTCGGTGTTAGCGGCGATCATTTGAGATTAAATTTTCATTTCGTGTTTGGCTGTGGATTTGCCTCGAAGCCGGCTCGCTCGGTGCCGTTTGGACGCAAGAAGTGTTTTGCAATATTCATATTACAACCTCACTACCGTCTGCATTTATATTTATATTCTTGTTTTGTGTGGCTTGTCGGAAAACAGGGTTGTGCTCAGGTATCATCCTAAGTATATTGGTATGTTAAATTTCAATTCCGTATGGACCTACTGTTTTTGGACTGATTTAATGAAATTCGCTGAGCAATTTTGAGGTTTAAATAATTTAAGGCAATGAATAATTTAAATCGTTAACACAAAATAACTTTTTACTTCAAACAAAATGCTCTGTAACTTTTGAACCAAACAAAGTCATTCATTTAATGTTATAATCGTCAAAAGTGCCTGATTGCAGATTTGAGGATATCATTTCATCGAGTATTCGGATAGGCATATTGTGTTGACCTGGAGTATTGAGCCAAGAATGGGGGATTAATCCATTACGAGATTTATGTTGTGACATGATTTTGAGATTCATCACCATTATAACAGATTTTGTTACGTAATTTGCTATAAGAAGGTATGTTATGTAAAGTACTTACTATATCAATGTTTATTTATAGTCTGGGTGGATATTTACTGATCAAGAACATTTACTATGGGAACAACTTTTGTAGCATTTTTTTTTCCGATTTTATTGTTGGTCCCATAGCGTGTGTGTGTAATGTGTCATCTCAATTTGTCTAACATTATTTTATTAGGACTAACTTATTGTATATTTTGTAATATTCTTTCTTTCAGCACTTTTACTCATCTAGAAGTAGTTGTTCTGGAACATTCTGTCATGTTTCATGCCGATACAATTCACTATTGAGAACCAGTTGCCTTCTAGGCTTTATAAAGGTCGGCAAGTATTTGGTAATCCCTCTGGCCACTTCCCATCAGGTGGACCGCTTGCCTGCAAACAATTATTAGTACTAACAAAATATAGTTTTTTTCTATTCTACAAATATATACCTAGATTCAATTGAAGTAAGTTTCATTATAGTGTACAATGATAATTTTAAACTTTGACAGTTGCGTCACATATATTCAGCAGACCTTCTATGATATCTTTCCTCTCACTCGTGCTAATAGAAGTAAAGTTCCAACACCTGCGCAGGTAAAAGCAGATCGTAATTTAAAGAGCTCGTAGCAGACAGTTTTTTTAGAAACGTTTATAATACACGGTGCTAAAAGGATAATATTCGCAAAAAGTTTGCGCCTAGTCGTACCGCCCTGTAACAGAGGCTAGGAAAAAGTGGGCAATGAAGTCTGGGACACACTTGGTTCATTTATATAGAGTAATCAAAATTATAGTATTCTTAGAGTGGACCAGGTGGACTTACAGTCGGTTGCAGTTGCCGGGAGTCGCTGGAAGTGCTAAGGGACCGTTTAGTGTAGAAATCTTTAAAGGAGCGTTCCCATGGGAACGCAAGTGACTTAACTCAATATTTAAGGGAAGCGAGTTGTTGGTCTATCCTTTGCCATCCCTTATCCCTTTATCAGTTACTTATTATAAATGCTATAGTGTGTTTACTTATAAAAAAAATACGTAAGTAAGTTATGATGTGGCCGAAGGTGGTATGGTATACAAACCTTATAAGGAACTGGCTCTCAAGTGCAGCTGCCTGAACACACCGATGGATAATTTATGATAATTTCTCGAATATTTCAACATTGTCGTATTGCCGGCGGGATAAATTATTGTCAGTGAAGTAACTAGAATTTTATGTTATGTAATGAACCTATGTTTGTATCTAAAAAAATAATTGCTGAATTTCATTGCCGGCTCTTCTCGGCAAATGCCACTGAACCGATATTTAAGACAGACGATTTATAAATGTCAATTAGATTTTTTTCAATGAAAATGATGAAGTTGTGTATGAAAAACTTATATCAATGTATATTCAGGTGTTGTCACATCTAAGTAGGTACCTAAATATTGGTTTAAAGGAAGAATACCACTCTCTTTAACGTTGCGGTGGACAGTGTAATGGTTTTGAATTCTTTATCCAGCACACAGTTACGTCTAGCCAGACCTAGGATTCTATCCATTTAACTTACTCAGAATCTATTACGATCCCTTTACCTTTAAATTTACTGTTAGCTTTTATCAGTTATAAATATTTATAAACATCCATTTTATTTTGGGAATAGAATGCTGATTTTAAATAATAATGTCCATAATGTAAACTGAATAAGCTAATGGATTTAAACTCGAGCACATAAACAGTAAATAAACAGTGCTGCGAACTATTTAGTGACGCCGAGCTAGTAAGCATGTGTGTGTATGTATATACCTACACGTCAGAATTCAGTGTGGTAAACTTAATCGAAGCTAGCATCAATGTGACTATCATTCTCCCCGCGATTTCACCCATGTTCACAGAGTACTTTTTATATACTAGTAATAGAGAACTATCTCGCCACCCAATAGGGGCTTATAGGGGTACCGTACAGTGGCGCCTCTATATTCTAATGGAAATGCATGATATATATAATAGGTCTAGTATATAAAAAAAAGTACTCGTGCTCTGTGATATAGGTATTCCCGCCTATTAATAAAAGGTCCTCCCAAAAAACGAACGTTTCGAAAATATAACAATCTCGCAAAATTCAAAATCTTGAACATTTTTTTTTTGACAGGTCCAGAAGGTGGTGGGTCCAGGGGACCATCGTCATTCTCTTTCTCCGTTGCTGCGTGAAAGAACAAACCAACAAACACACTTTCACTTTTATAGTAGGGATACTCTATTTAGTTCATCATCATCATCTCAGCCGCAAGACGTCCACTGTTGGACATAGGCTCTAAGAATCTCTAATAGGTCCGGTCTTGGGCGGCCTGCATTCATAGTTTTCCGGCGACCTTTACAAGGTCATCCGTCCACATTGTAAGTGGACGTCTTACGCTGCGCTTGCCGGTCCGTGGTCGTGGTATTTACTAGTGCATTTAATGTTTTTAATATTTGATGTTTCCTCCCGGTATGGCCCGGGTAACGCGGCGGTGTATGCTCTAATTACCGGCCATTTATAACGCCCACGCCCGCGGACCGTCCGAGCGATTTTTATATTTTTTCCCACTGCGGTGGTTACGTACACGTAATATTTTCAAAAGAAAAACCTTACCCGGTTAAATGTAACTCTCTGCTTTGCACACAAGTTAAAGTGGAATTTTAATTGTCATTAATAGCACGAAGAAAGTTGCGTTTCATTAAAATGTACACGTTTGTTTATAGGATTTGTTGAGGAATGTAGATTTGTGTTTAATATGGGACTGCTTTTGCGTTTCATTGTTGTACAAAAATTGTTATTTCAGTAGGTATCTGAATAATAAAAAAAACTCTGACTGATTTATTGACTGAATGATTGATCAACGCAGAGCCAATGTCACTGGTCATCGATCCATGAAATTAAGAGAATATGTTAATTAGTGAATTTATTAAATTTCTACTCTATAAGGTTGATGATGGGATGTAAGTTTGTATGAAATTATGTCATTTTTGAAGAAAAATTCCACTGTAAGGTATAACCAAAATCCATAAGTATCTAATATTATTAAATTATTATAATAATTGAGTGTAGGGCGACATGTTTTAAAATATTACGAATGTGATTATTGATGTTAAAATGTATGAAAGACATGTTATAGAAGACAAGAATGCATTTAAATGAAATGTTCGCTACACAAACTATTTCATTAAAATTTTATAAACTTTGTTATTAGTAATTAAATTTTTACATAAATAAAAAAGAACAAAGATCTATAAAAAAGGTCCCTTGCTGAGTTTCTTGCCGGAGTCTTCTCAGTCCAAGTGTATTCCGAACCGGTGGTAGAATCAATTGTAACGTTCATAAGTGCCTTATTAGGGCCTAAACTGAATAAATGATTTTTGAATTTTAATTTGAATTTGACAAGTTATCTGATTAAACTTGGCCTATCGTTACCAAGAGATAATCTTTACTTGGCTATAGCAAAAGCTTCGCTACACCGATAATTCCTACTATTACAAAAACGAACGTGTGTTTGTTGGTTTGTCCTTCTTTCTCGCAGCAACGGAGCATCGGATCTACGTGATTTTTTACATAGAGATAGTTTATGAATTGGAGAGTGACATAGGCATACTTTTACGCGGGTGAAATCGGGGGCAAAAGCTAGTTATCCTATAAATACTATGTAAACAAATGTGATGTAGAGACATAATCGTAGTATTTGTTCGTGAATCGCGAAGTTGTTGAAATAACGAATGCTGCGGATGCTCCTGAGAGTTGCAGCAAGTGTGTAGCTTCAGGAATTTAACAATGTGACTTACGTCTGCACTTCACAGTTGGGCCACTCAGTACACAGGTACAAAATTAAATAGTATTCTGTTTTTGGCACTAGATTTATAGGAATGTCATTAAATGAAAATTTGAGTTAGGCCATCTGGTGGTCGAGGTCATTTGTAAAACAAATTATATCTTTGAGCCGTTTGGGGTTGAAACACTAGAGCCATGGGGTCCCTGTGCTCGCTCTATTATAGAGAAATCACCAAGCGATTAGTCGACTCTTCAAGTGACCAAAGGGCTGGCCTTTATTTTGGACAAAGAATTAGCATTGCCATCCAACGTGGCAATGCTGCCAGCCTTTTGGGCACTTTTTCTGTTGACAGTGATGTGGATGATTTTTTTGATGCCCTATAAGCCCCCCTTTTTGTGTTTTCTTTTACGATACCTGTAAATAATAGTTAAGTTATCAACAATTAAACTAAAAGTTTGTAATTAACTACATGAATTGAGTGGAGATTAAAACGCGTAATATCTGATTAATCTAAAGTAAGGATTTCTTTTTAATATTTATTTTTTGTTAATAGAATTTTGCAATTTTGTAAAACATTTGAATAATTGTTATAGCGAAAATAAATTCAGATCAAAGAAAAATATTAATAAATGTAATCTCATTCTGTTTATTGCCCGTATTTCTCAGTTGAAGGCTGACTTCCATTCTGGTGGTAACTTCAGTAATTTCAACCTACATAAGTGACTTTCTAGGACCTAAGCTAAATAAATGAATGTTAAGGGAGTTGACAATGTGGTGCTGATCCTGAAGATTTTTTTTAACGCCTTGATCTCATTCTTTATTCTCAGGAGCCATAATATGATTATTCGCAATATACAGGGTTATTTTTAAAACACCGGCAGTGCTTTAGGGGGTGGAAGTACTCATCAATATGAACAACTTTTAGTATGGGACCAACCCTGAAATCGTGAAATAAACATCAAATTTTTCATACATTTTGATTGAGCAAGGTTGATCTTTTGTATGAAAAGTTTTCTTTTAAATAACCCTGTATATCTTGACCTTTGGATACTTTTGAATCCAGGAAAAGACAAAAAATCAAGCAAACGTATGGTTCATAGCCACACGAGAATTGTCTTCAATATAACAAAATGGCAACAAAATGCAAAGTTGCAGAATAATGAAGACATAGGTAAGCTACATTCTACGAACTCTCAAAACGATTTCATCGAACATTGCTGCTCGATTTGCGAAAAAACCCTGTTAAGAATGAATACAAGATTAGATTGTAACAGAAGCTTTGCTATCAATAAATTATAAGCTGTATTATAAAGAAGGTATATATTGGTAATGTTTTTTTTTAAATTTTAATATCCACTCACGCTCAGTTACAATGCCTGGCTGGTAGAATAGAGCATCAATGATACTCTAAACATGTAGGCTTTGTAGAGATCGGCAACGCATCAGTAATTCCTTTTGGTAATGTCTATAGGCGATGGTTGCCACTTACCATCAGGTGGACCTGCTTGCTTCTTGTTGGGGATAGTTAAGAGTCCAGTAATGGTGACGTTTTGGATGATGATGAAGGTTCTTTGATGATACCAAACCAAAGAATGTATCAATATTTTCTTGATCTTTATTTAGAGTGACAACAGCAAGTTAAACCTGCTCAATATGTTGAGGATTTGAGTAAAGCGTAATCCGAAGCGCAAGGAGTTTCTTAACTGGCAGTACATTCAAGTAAAAGTTTATGCTGCCAAGATAAAGTGTCCCGTGTATTACCAGAATGTCGAGTATTATCTCTACATTGAGACCCTTATCTAAATCCGCCGGTTGTCTGCGCTCGAGTATTTAGCTATTTATTAATGTTCTAAGCTGGATTTCATCTCGAGACGTCTATATTAAAAGTTGACGAAGGAGATGGAATTAATTATACATCGCCAATTTACATAACTCCTTGAGAAATATGCTAAATTTGTAAATTGAAAGCAGAAATGTTTGGAATTTATTTGTTAGAGCAACGCTAAAACTATTTATAAACTAATAAGTCTATCTCGGTTCGCGCGAAGAACATTGCAATGCCGTGATATTCCCAGCAATTTTACAATAAAATTAACGCGTAGTTTAATAAAATTCTTGTCATTATTTTTTCGACCTGGAACATAAAACATTTATTTTTTCTTTTTACCATTTTAATGGTCTGAAGTGGTAAGCACATAAAACTTAGAAGAGTACTGGCTCTCATATTCAGCTCCCAGAATAAATTGGTATGCGCTTGTTGACAGGGGTGGTAGCCACAAAAATACCCTTGTGAAATTGAATCCACTACTATCGCTATGAAATTCGAAGTCACTACCACTGAGGCATGACTCATGGTATAATCTTTCGCCAAACACCTACCGTTGTGTTCAGGCAACTGCATAATATGAGAGGTAGTTTATTTCTAGGATTTGTTAAACCATGGAATTCATTCCAATTTCATAGGTGACGGTGGCTACTTACCTTTATGTGGACCGTCTGTATACTTATCAGACTTCTCTATGCATTCATACAATGGACTTATTGTTATATATAGGTATATTGACTAGCCCAGCTCTATAAAGGCTCGACATATTTTAATGAAACTTTGCACAGAAATTATATCCTTGAATATTTTTATCTCGATATAAATAAGATACTTATTAATAAAACGCGGGTAAAACCACAGGGTAGAAGCTAGTTTACATATAATGTTTTATAAAAAATACATTTTGCAACTCCCATTTAGCAACAATGGCAATTTTCCAGAACAAATTACATGTAATTTCAGAATTCGCAAACCCTCTTGTAAAAAATAACAAAATAAAAGAGGCAGAAAAATGCATGTTTATTACCCAAGAAATAAACTGTGTGGTTTGGCTGTTCATGATGCCCTAAAAGGGCAGATGTCAGCTTTAAAACCATTAGTGGATAAATTATAGTCCCTTGTCCCGCATCCCCGCGGCCGCTGCCTCCTAATCCCGGGATAAAGATTTTATTTTTGGTGTAAAATGAAAAGACATCTCTTAGGGCACGGTGTAAGGGTTGAACGGTAGCGTGTTCGTTCTTGTATTCTACTAGGAGATAAGATTCACCTTCTTGCCAAATTCCATTTAATATTTTTTGCTACAATGTTAGTGTTTGGGGTCAATTTAAAATTTATTTCTTAGCACGTTCACGGAGGTCAGAGTATAGTAGTAAATAGAGTATAGTTTATTTTATTAAGGTTGTGTATTGGTATAATTAGTTTAATAATTAATAACAATGCAGCCCTGGTTCCTAAACTTCCTAGATAAATTTATTTTATATTACTTACTAGATAAATTTATTACTACCTAAAAACAGAAAAATTTGCTCAATTATTCTAGTATCCGCTTTACGAAGATGTAACTCTGTATTCTGTGGCACGAACTTTGTTCCGTTCTCTATCTATCAGAGAGTGTAACAATATTGGGATGTTAAACAACTATTTGAACTTGCTCTTCGGACACACTATTGGGATTACAAAGTCAAGTTAATCTTCAAATGCTACAACTTAGCCTTGCTCTAGGAACTGAACTTGGATAATGCCGATGCATCCTTCCTACTAATCTTACTAATATACTACCTATGTTAAACATGCGAAAGTTTGATCCTGTGTGCTAAATGGTATCAAACATACATATGTTTGATACCATTTAGCTCCGTAACCGCTGAATGAATTTGGCACATAGATAGATTATTTGGATTAACACATAGGATGATTATTTATCCCGGAAATGCAAGTGAAACCGCGTGGTGGAAGCTAAATGTTGATGAATTCAAGAAGTTACAATAAGAATAAATTATTGAGTAAGGTTACGGTCCCGGGGTGTTTTCAAAATTTCTCATAAAAAAAAAAAAAAATTAAAAAATCTTGGATCTGTATTGAAAGAAAGAAAGAAAGAAATATTTACTGTGGCAAAACAAAAAGATTAAATATGCAGTACAACATAATATATAATAAAACATATTTTGCCGCAACACAGCTCCAACTCAGCATAAAGCTGGTTGCGCTGTGAGCAACCAGCGCTGGTCTTCCGTTGGAGCTGGCGGTGACGTCACGCACGACTAAGTAGTGATCTTAGAAAAACCGAAAACTGACGCAGGTTATGGAAGTATGACTTGTCTGGTTCAAAAGCTAGTGTTTCGAGAACTAAACATGTCTTCTCGCAACTTAATATTAGGTACGATAAGTATCTACCTTTTAAGTTAAATAAAAACATAATATAATATAATATCCTTGTACTAGAATTAAAGTAAACGTATAAATCTCTGGCGCATACCTCTGAGTTTAAAATTTTTCAATGTAAAATTAAATTCTTTGTACACAAGACTCCGTAAATAAAACAGCTAAAATCGAAAAATCAGTAATGGATGATGAAATACTCTAACGAACGACGTGGGGAGGGTGGCCGACGACGGCTCGCTGCGCTGCAGTTCGCTACGTGCGTTTTGCCACGGTACTGATACATTGCGTAAGAGGTAATCGAACAAATCAGGTATATTGGATTCCCATAACATTCCTGAAATAATTTCATGTACTGATCATCTTAGTATGATATACTGAATTCACCCCATTAGTCTGCGGAGGGCTGTCCATTACACCTGTATGTGATCGCTTGCAGCTTGTATCTTGAACCAACACCAGAATCTTGTGAGGGCTTACTCCTAAGCCCTGACTCGTATCAATATGATTTAGGTACAACTTCTACAAGCCACTTGCCTTAATTAGGTTTGTTTCAAATTAATTTCATATTCTCATTATTTTCAGCATTTATTTAGAATTTAAATTTTGAAGATATATTTTTTACTTTATTCATAACAATTATATGTGTATATGTAGATTTTTCTTTATAAGTAGTGATTTTATTAACATGATGTCATGAGGTTTTAAGTTCCACTTGGTCTCTTATTATTTATCAAGGCTATGATAGCTCAGTGGTAGTTGTGGGTGCGAATCCTAAAATGAACTTCGGCTAACGGTGAAGGAAACATTATAAGGAAACCATAGCACGGTGGTAGAGCACTTTGTAGTGCCCGCCTGGCTGGTAGGTTCCAGCAGCTACATTTGAGAGCTAATTTATTTTAGCTTCAGTTTCCTTCAGCCACATCATCACTTAAATATTGAATAATTACGATTCCTTAAAATTAAATGCTTACTATTAATGTCTAATATTTGCCCTCAGGTTGAAAATCTGTCACGGAGCAACTTGCTGTGTGTTCCAGATGCATTTGAAGGTCAGTTTCTACTAAACTTTCTATGTCACCATCATTCGCATAAATATTCATAGCAAATACTGTGTTTAAACACAAGCTACATACACTACAGTTGAAATGAATTATTCACTAAATTTATTGAGCTCAATATAAATCTTAATGATATTGGTGCCTTGAATGATATTCTGGCTAAGCCTACAAGTGATGCGGCTAAAAAGTTGTACAAATTTGTTCAAAATTATAAATAAGTTTAGTTTAGTGTAAAATATGTTGATTGTTATTAGTGCAGGTAAGGGTGTGATGGGACTGGCATGGTCAAAATTGACAAAAGTCCCTAAATAAATATAGAATAAAAAAAATAAATAAAAAACAAATACTGTGTTTAAACACAAGCTACATACACTACAGTTGAAATGAATTATTCACTAAACTTCGCTAAACTCAGGAACTACTGGTTCGATTTGAAAAAATCTTTTAGTGATGGATAGCCCATTTATTGTGAAAGGTTATAAGCTACCTTTTATCCCGGGAAAACATAAGATCCCTCGGGAACACGGGTGAAACCGCGGGGCGGAAGCTAGTAACTTAGTAAGCTGCTTTAAAGCCTGCTCTGCTTTTACAGAGTCAATAAGCACGTTATAGTACTGATACATAAACTTATGGAACAGAAATCCATTGAATTGTTCAAAATGGGTTCGAAGCACGAAGACGTATTCAAAGTTACCTCAAAGGACTCGCTGCAGGACATAAAATAGGTTATTAAAAGAGAGTTAAGCTCTTACTGTATAAATTATGCTAATCCCACTGTTTTATGTTTCATAGTTTAACTTTCTTCGGCTTTACCTTCAACGTTCCAGTTAACGACTCCATCTATATTATACTATATTGTTTTAATGCATTTTTTTTCAACACGAAGTCATCCAGCACCTTCTTTTGTTTGGTAGTTCACTGAATCGTCATTAACTTAAATTAAAATTAAGAAGAATGATCTATAAAAAATATGCCTTGCTGAGTTTCTTGCCGGAGTCTTCTCAGTCCAAGTGTACACTGAACCAGTGGTAGAATCAATTGTAACGTTCACAAGTGCCTTATGTGAGTTTCTTGTCAAACAGTCGTTTCACAAAAAAAAAGCACGTTTTTGTCTAAGGAAATTAACAAATGAATGAGTTACTTAAGAAGCTGTTTTTATTAAAAGCAGTATCCATCAGTGTATGGTACAGGATTCACTTAGCACTAAATCACCGATGTTTCCTCGAAATTAACGTCCCAGACTAAAGAAATACAGCTCGTTTTAAATTCAACTCGCGGCCTTGATTTTCTCGGGAAGATCAAAAAAGGGCGGGGACCCTGTACTGGGCCGTTACTAAGATAAATTACGGCTGCTGCGAATTTCTTGGCCCTCCTTCCCTCAAACCGACCCGTCAGTAATCCTCTTAGGGAAAGCGCTTTGTGGAAAAATACAAAACATTCCTCCATTTCTTCTTATAGCCCTCTTTGTCAGAGTGTTTAAACGCCATCGTATGTTAACTGATCGACCAAATCCGGGTTAACCTTTGGCTTCACTTTTGACGTTTTACAACTCGCGCTAAGCACTCTGACAAGTTGAAACATTCTCCGTTTTGAGTACCACGTAATACTTACGTAACGTTTGGTTTTTCTAACATATATAAAGTTTATGTCTTATTTAAAATGGACCATCACAAGCACTTATAAATAGTCTGACTCTAACGCACGGTTCAGAATGATGCTTTTGCTGAGAAGAGGCAGCAATTACTCTTTTCAAAACCAACTTAGATTTATTACATAAAATTATTTATTTAGTCTCACTGACAATATTTGCGTGTGACTTAGTAAATAAGTAAATAGCAATCTCAAGCAGACCAGCTCACAAGTAGCACCATGTTTACGGTACATAATATTTATGTTCGTGACTGTATCTAGAGTTGAATAAATTACCAGATTGCTCATTGATTTTTCATCATATACAATTGACGTTATCTTTTCAAAATGGCAGTCTTGGAATATTTTCAAATTAATTTGTTTTATACGCGTTGAGACTAATCTGAAGAGAAAATACAATCCTGAAATATTGGATCAATTATTTAATTTTTGACAATCACAAATTGTACATAATAATCAGCTACGCTATCGATTATATAATGTAAGTGTTTGATTTGGAGGATTGTTGGTATATTAATGAGTTTAAAAAAAAAATATTTATCTCAATCTCAGAAACAGAGAATTTAAAATTCCAAAGCAGTATTTACCTATTAAACTTTATAACACGTAATGGCACATTAAAAAATAATACCCGTGGAAATTCATGGACTCTACATATTTTTGATTTTTACTATGTCAGTTTGTCATGATGTTTTCTATCGAAGAATCTTTACTTAGACTTTTTAAAGATCCGGTACATCTGTACATGAATGTCACCGGTGCTTCTAATGATATATCTTGGGACACTCTTCAAACATGGGCTTCTGATCCCAAACTAAGCACAGCTTGTACATGGAAGCTAGATGAATATTTATGCCCAAACTCAGAACAAGCAAACTCAGAACATTAAATAATTGTCCTAGCTTAGAATCGAACCCTAGATGTATGGCGTAGCAGTAAGAGTTATAACCTCCACGCTAACCGGCTGGGCGCGTCATAAAAGACGTGAAACGGAAAACGTGATAGCATCAGCAGATCTCATAAATTCGATTCTGAAAGTGCTTAAACCTGTAAGAAATCTATGTCCCAATTCAAAAAGGGGTGGGCACTTTATAATTCGTTGGTCGTATCGTAGTAATCCTTATCTGTAGAGTAAAGTTTACTGCCTCCAGCAAGAGTAAAACGTTAATAGCGGCGCACAGCGGGGGATTATACTAGAGGAGGGCCGGTGTATACAGGTCCAGAGTTAGGTGGTGGCGATGTGGGCATCGATATATTTGTAACTAAAAAAAATTATAATGATGAAGATGAGTAACGAAATCACAAATAAATATCCCGGCATGAATTTAATTTATGGTTACCTTCCTAAGTTGTTGCATTTTGGAAGCCCCACAGTTTATTTATTTTTTATGACAGTAAGATGACAAACAAGCAGACGGCCCTCCTGATGATAAGTGGTCACTGCACACCTAAATAGCCTTTTGCAATACTAGAGAGATTACCAATACGTTGCCGACTTAGAAGAGCTCTTTATACGCCCTTTTGAAGAACCCCATATCGTATAGCTAAAGGGAAAACGTAATTTCCACCCCCTAATGCTTATCTTATTAAACGTAATTATTTAGGTACATTCTAATGTTCATGGTCTGTCGTCAACAACAACGTACTTAAACATCTATGAAATAATATATCAAAGGGTTATTGTTATTCGGCTTATAAAGATGCCCACATGCCCCTCTCCTAAATTGGGTACTAGATAATTGGGTACCGGGCCGCAAGTCAGGATAGCAGTCATATTTTACTTCCACTAATGGATTTAAAACTGAACAACGCCCACAATCCTTGGAGTCTCACTCATTGTCATTAGTTTTCATAAAATTTCAACTATTATATACATTATATTAACATGCTTAGTCAGGTTAGTCAGGTTTCCTTTGCATGTCAGGTATACTTAAAATAAGTTTTCTGAGAGTCTAGTATTTCGTCCAAAGTATTATATGGTACACCATCATCCTATTGAATGTTGAGATTATAGTCAGGCCTATATTAATCTAGCAATCTATATCATATTACTTATAGTATAAAGACGTTCTTACTGCGGACCATTGGGTTGTGGAATTCCCCATTACGGTTTTCCCTCAGCGCTACGATATGGGGTTCTTCAAGAGGGGCGTAAAAAGAGCTCTTCAAGGTCGGCAACACATCAACAATCCCCCTGGTATTGCAAATATTCATAGGCGGCGGTGACTACTTACCATCAGGTGGACCGCATGCCTGCTTATCAACCTACTGACATAAAAAAAAGTGCACTATTAACTTATAGTGCGTCGGCTACTTAGTTATGGACTGGGTACCTTATCTTCCTATTTTCGTATTAAACTAATGTATTACCAGACAAAAGCGTTAGAGTAAGAAGTAGTAATGTGTAACATGACATCTTGAAAGCATTTTTAAGTACATGTGGCGTTAATGTGTTATAGTAGACAATAATTCTTGCTTTTGTGTTTGTGCGCGGGGCAAAATATTACTCCAAGCTGGATTTACTTTTAGTTTGTCATATTATTATGCTATAAATAAGAACTAACATCCACTAGAGACTTCTAATATATAACCCATATTACAATATTCTTATTTCAAAGGACAATGGCAGATACGAGCTATACAGTATTTTTTAAATTACTAGTAATATTTTTTCCTGTACCAAGCAACAAAATGTAAGAAAACCATCAATTTGTTCTTACTTAATGTTTCAATCAAATGGTAAAACCAAATGTTTGTTAAACATTAAATCCTAACTGTAGCTCTTTTAGACGTTTATATCATGATATAGACTTTTAAACTCCTCTGAGTTCTACCACTCTATGCAATAAAATTATTTATTATTTATTTATTATCTTCTCCAGAGTGCGTAATTTCTTTTATTATGGATAGACTTGTGTTTGACCACAATCTCACCATGGTAAGTCGATGAGAAAGAAACTGGCTCTTAAGTTCCGCTGCCGAGAAATATCGGTAGGTTTACGATAAGTTTTCATAGCATAAAAAAGAATTTAAAATTGTCCAAGTGAAAGGACTAGCGATACTACTACATTACTAAACTTGGGGTCTGATGATTAAACAGAACTGAACGTGGGTAAATTATTGAGCCGGACGCACGCTATGTTAGCCACACTAAGCCGAATTAGGAGTTCCGCTAATTCGTGACCGATTGCCCCATTTGCTTCCTGGAATATTCCAGATATTTGTTTTGTTTAAGTTAATATTGATTCATTTAGTAATAAATATAATTTGTTACTAGTTTGGTACTTAGTTTTAATTGGACTTAACGTAAAACATTTAACTTAACGTTAACGTTTTAATAAGACTTGCACTCTCAGATTAAGCCAGTCCAGTAGAGCGAAGCCAGAGAAGTAAGCCATATCCATCTTAGGGGTCCAAGAACTCTACCCTTGTAGATTTCCATTGAAGTCAGATTAGCATATTACTTGTGAAAGTGTAGCAAACAGACATACATAATTACATAAACAGCAGTTTTCCAACAAACAGCAAGTGATTGATTCTCTATGAAGGTATTAACTAGCTAGATTGGTTATTGCTTTTTTAATACATTTACACTCGAGAATTTACGAAAAAAAAAACAGTCTGCTACTGATATTCTACTATTGTACAAATTGAAATACTCCTTCAATTATGAAATTTCTACCTTTATCTTTAATCTCAACGTTTCATAGCGCCGTATCCGTCAAAAGTTTATCTTCCTTTTGAAACGATCGCTTGGCGAGTGAGCGGCCGAGATAACCGCTCGCGCCGAGTCGCGCGGCTCGTGTTTACGAATCACACGATTATTATACGTCGTAGCTGCTCTCCAGCCTTTTACTGTTGGTAATAAAACAATTACGGCTTCTTAGTGCAGACGAGACGACTCACAGACGGGTGGATCAAATATTCGCAGAATAAACACATCTCTGATGTTTGCACGCTCGCTGTACTCGAGCTTCAAACTTTATTTAATCTCTGAATAATTTATTATATGATGTAAGTATTAATGAGTGGGTTTCATTTCGCTCTACTTTGGTTACTGTAATCGTCGAATGTTTCCTAAATTATTGAGCTTGTTTCAAACATTAATTAAATTCTAGGTTTCATGAAACTGAAATATGGTTACAATAATTGCTTAAATTAGTCTCTAAACCTATGATCTATTGTCTTTAAATTATTGTTTGAACAGTTTTTGTCCATGAAGCATTTATTCAACTTTAATATATTACAACGCTATAATTTATGTAAAGTCGCATTCTTGTAGAATTAAGTAATCTCATACAAAATGAAAATTGAGTGAATAAATTAAATTAAGAAATTAATTTTCTAATAAAGTACATCCCATTTAAATGATGAATACCTATTTACCCACCTACAGGCGGCTGTTCTTCTTGCTTGTTGCTATTTGCCTTCCGCGCGACGCATATTAATGACGTCCTTATTTTAAATCCCCTTGGATGTAGAGCGGTTAAGTCGAATCCCGGATAAATTACTTAGCGGGCCCTGTATAACCGGGATAACGCGGGCTACGCACTCCGCCCGAATGGATAATGAACTTGCTATTCTCTTTAACGATGACAATTTCGATCGTTTACGTGGGATTTTGGAGTGGATAAAAATATTTAAGTGGTAGAGAGTTGTACCTGTCTGCTGTTATTTGAATTTATCTTTTCAATTAGGCATTGATTTATCAATTATGCAAAATGGGATAACAACAAAATACTTAGTGCGTAAGTAAGTAGTTTTGTTGGTCCATACACGTTAAGTGGGTACTGTATCTCCTATATGTTTTAATTTGTTATTTGTTGTATATGGTATCTTTCTATGACTCGAATCAAACCCCCCTGGTATTGCAAATGTTAATAGGTGACTTACCATCAAGTGGAATGGACCGTTTGCCTGTTTGTCAGCCTGTTGACGTAAAAATAAAAACTCTTCCATCAATAACCGAGATGCGTATAAACTTTCCATATTATATTTACTTACTAGAACATAGGAAGGTTCAAATAACTCCAATAAATATTTCAGCAATATAAACAAATTTCAATAAATTAAGCATAAAATGTTTTCTGCTCCTCGCGAGTTTCCCGCCAAATATCACAAGTGTCATACATATTATGTGTTATTGGTGTGCGGTCCTCGAAGCACTGAGCTGTTGTATACATAGGGCTGCCATCTTAATCTTCTGTATTGTATTTTTACTCATCTTTGAAACATTTTGACGGGCCGGTTGGCGTGGTTGGTAAGATACCCTATCTATCACGCCACAGGTCGTGGGTTCGATTCCCACTCAGGACAAACATTTGTGTGCATGAACATGTCTGTTTGTCCTGTGTCTGGTTGTAATTATCTATATATGTATGTATTTACAAAAGAAAAGTAGTATATGTAGTATATCAGTTATCTGGCTTCCATAGTACAAGCTCTGCTTAGTTTGGGGTCAGATGGCCGTGTGTGAGGAATAATGTCCCAGAATATTTATTTATTTTATTTATTTTTAATTCATGTCTATTTTACTGTGCGAAGAAGGAAAAGAGATGACTGTGTGTGGCTGACATAACTGTTTTTTTTTTTTACAATATCATGTCTTGTTATTGACCACAAAGTTACCGAGATTTCAGTATGCTAGCCAGCTTGTGGTACTTTAAATTGCTAAACTCTGCCACTATGTATGGTAAACTTTCACCGAAAGCTCGATTTTGTTGTGGTATTCGAACCCACGATCTTCATTTAGCAAGGCATCTTACGTCACTATCACTGAACTCGATTCGAAGTCGACATTTAAATACGGATAGAAAAATAAATTTTTATATACAATAAGTACTTGGAAATTGTCAAGGGTTTACGTAGTAAATGGTAGATTTATCAACACTAAAATGTAATGTAAATAATAGAAGTTCAAATCCCAAGATGTAGTAGATGACAGCCCTAAGTTTCTGTATATTAGCTTCCGAATGTCGTTACGTTACGGCTCCCCGGTTGACTATTGACACTTTGGAAAATGTTACATTTCCGCAAATTTACGCTTGCGGTCGGAACAGACAATTTTGCCGGCCCCGATGTTGGGTCGAACCCGGGCGCCCGGTCAACACGCTTAAATTGAATTTGACAATGTTGTGTGTTAGTTATAAACAGCGTTTTGGTAGCAAATTGAAGATTTGCCTCAGTTATTGAGAAGTATTAAACTTGACAAGAAATTGGTGGATACGATTCCTGGGTAGGGTAAGTTGTTATATCAAATCAAAAATTATTTATTGCCTTTTACATTGTTTCTTATACATAGTGAACATATTTTATTGTATAAAGTCGTATTAGTAATTTTAAGTATAAGAAAACAAGGGGTAATATTTTGCAAATATAGCTTATATTTGGCGTAGAAAATCAGAAGACCTGTAAGTAATGTTGAGCACTCTCCTACATTCTCCTTTTTGACAGAACAACCTCTGTGGACGGCGAGAGGAATGTCAATTTTTGTTTACCCGTGATTTTCATTCTTTACTTTCATTTTTTTTTATGTAGATACTTATATGTACTTTTTAATGTTTTTTTTTTTACGTTTCTCTTGTCTTTTCATTTGTTTATTAAATTAAAAAAATCCAATTATTTTTATAAAAATCTCTTTTTTTTCAAAATATTTACCAAGATATAACAAATTTTAAATGGCATTACATCACATTCTATGTTGATACGGTCGAGCTCACAGCATAACTCAATCTCAAAACTCATTTATTCAGTATAGACCCAGATAAGGCACTTATGAACGTTACAATTGACTCGACCATACACATATACTATGACGTCACGATATGAATGTTCTATTATGGTATACAAACAGTTATACGTATATCACAGTCTATGTAACTCTTACAGTCGGCCAACGACTTCAAACGCAATAGACCACTGTATGTAAATACGCTGTACTTATACTATATAGGTATTGTCTGATTTGAATAATTCTTTCAAATTCATCGTTGTTATGACTTTTGTATTTTAATAAAGATTGAAATTGAGATATCTGTTAAATATATATATTCCCAGGATTGTTACAAGAGCCACATGTTAATATCGGACGTAATATATCTTGGGTAAAATGTAGGTGTAGGTACCTACTCGTACTACCCTCATTATTTATGTAATTCGATGCTTTTTTGGATATAATGATAGTAGTTTCTGCCCTGCGGCTGTACCCGCGTTGCCGAGGGATCTAATGTTACCCCTAATGTTAAATAATGTTTATTTATGTGCCCAATTAAAGCTGTTGCAGGTGTGGCTGCACTTACATATTTACAATGTTTGTAATATTTATTAATGTATTGATCGTAATTTGGTCATGATCGAAACTCGTGCAAAAACAAGAAGCGTTCCAATAACTATCCTAGTTAATTATAAATGCGAAAGAGAGTTTGTTTGTTTGTTTGTTACCTTTTCACGCTTAACCCACTGAACCGATCGCGATGAAATTTGATATGCAGATAGCCTATGGTATGGTATGGAGAAGGACATAGGATACTTTTTATCACGTAAAAACATAACATCCCTGGGGATCGCAGGTGAAACCGAGGGGCGGAAGCTAGTATTTATATTATAATATTGCCATTTTAAGAAGTAAATATTGCCCATAGTGCAAAAGTCTACTGCCCGGGAATCGTCAAAATCTATAAAAGCGTTCTACACGTACACTTCGAAATTGATATAATTATGTTTATTTATTTATTTATTTAAGGACAGCCAACAAAACACACACTTACACAAGAAATAATACAATTAATCACAAATAGCACTTAAAGCTAAGTGCTGTTTCAATTACAGGCTATCACGACATGGTTTAAAGACTAAAAAAAAAAAAAAAAAAGAGAACGTAAATTTTGAAATTAAGAAAAAATAAAATAATAATAATACTTAAATTAAAACAACAAGATTTTGTACTACTATATACAGACATGATCATCCGGCTAAAGTTTGGTTTGAGGAGAAGGCCCAAAAGAGGCTAAAACTGCATGTTTAAATTTATGTAGTTTGTTTGAGAAGATGTCAATGTCATGGTTATTCTTATACAGAATGTTATACTGACTTTGAAGTCTATTTAAAAAACGTTATTGAAACTATGGAAAAAAGTGAAATTAATTGATGCTAGAGAATCTTTACCATACTCCACTTTTTTCGGAGTTAGGAAACATTGATTTTAATGCGGCAGATAAGAACATCTATAAAGACTTTGACGATTCACTTTAAAAAAGAGTTCAACAGGAGGGTCATCAACAAACTGCCCTTAAAATGGCAGGTAAATATTTAGCCCACACAAAAAGGTAAACTTATTATATTTTACAATGGTCTAGTTCTGAGCTCACTTCAAAACAAGCTTCAATTACCAAGTGTACTTAGTTAATTATCTCAATAGAAGCAATGGAGCCTTGTAATAGTGATTGCTTCGCAAATAAGATTCCATTTTAAAGGTAAGTAGAGGCGGAAAATTCTCAAACTTACCAATAAAGATTCTAGATATAGCGGCAGGCTTTTAGTGTAATTCAACGCTGATTCTTTACTTGCCGGTCTTTCTGTGCTTTTTTATGGTAATAGGTTGAGAAACAGGCAGACAGTCCACCTGATGGTAAGAGGACACCGCTGTCTATGGACATTTGCAATATCAGGTGGTTTGGCGATGTGCTGCCGACGTTGAAATGAAAACATAAAATTTTGCAGAAATCTATACTAATATTATAAAGCTGAAGAGTTTGTTTGTTTGTTTGAACGCGCTAATCTCAGGAACTACTGGTTCGATTTGAAAAATTCTTTCAGTGTTGGATAGCCTATTTATTTAGAAAGGCTATAGACTACTTTTTATCCCGGGAAAACACAAGATCCCTCGGGAACGCGGGTGAAACCGCGGGGCGGAAGCTAGTATAGCTATAATCACGATAAGATTTTTAGAATTATCGTAAAAAAATATGTCAATAGGATGACTAGCAGGCAGTCGGCCTGCTTAATGGTAAGTGATCACCGCCGCCTATGGACATTTGCAATACCGGGGGGTTTTTTGAGTTTCTAAGTTAAAGTAGCATTAAAAGCATAAAAACAAGCCACTTCATAGTTTCAAATCTTCAATCACAATTGACGGGCTGGTTCACATGGTTAGATACTCTGACTACACACCTGCTACAGGTCGTGGGTTCAATTCCCAAACAGGAAACACATTTGTATGCATGAACATGTCTGTTCGTGTTTTGGGTTTTCATCGGAAAAAGCTTTTTTTTTACTTTGCATTGGCCCATGTTGTGACGATGTAGGCGAAGGTGGTAAGCACATATAGTCTAGAATAAATTGGTTCTTGTAGCCAGCCAGGCGGGTACTACAGCACCATACCACCGTACAAGCTCTACTTAGTTTGAAATCAGATAGTTTGTGAGAATTATCCCAGGATATTATTATGTTAAAATAAACTTCACGTCACTAATTGTACCGTGCAAAAAGTTCAATATTTTCCAATGAGATCCAATTACAGTAACAATGCACAGGATTGTGTGCTTGATTCAGTGCGGTCGTGTTTAGAGTTAATTGCTAGACAGTACACCTGCAAGTCTTGGATTACGCGTGGTAGAGCGGTGGGCGGCCCGTGTACACCAGATTGGTTCCAGTGTATCACAGAGATACATGTCCTGAGAAATGTATGTTCTTGTGGATTACTGGGTACCTACACTGTTATTTATTTGTGCTTATAGTTTATGTGATTTTTATTTTATTGGCTGTCCAACTATTTTATTATAAATGTGAATATTGCTTTATCATGGTGATGGTTTTTTATCACATTGATAGATAAATAAATATAATAAAAAGCGATTTATTTCTTTCCCATGCTTATTTCAATAGATCATTAATATTAATTTAAATTCAGTAACTTCTTAAATTAATACTATCTATACTAATATTATAAAGCTGAAGAGTTTGTTTATTTGTTTGTTTGTTTGAACGCGCTAGTGTCAGGAACTACTGGTTTGAATTGAAAAATTATTTTAGTGTTGGATAGTCTATTTATCGAGGAAGGCTATAGGCTACTTTTTATCCCGGAAAAACATAAGATCCCTCGGGAACGCGGGTGAAACCGCGAGAAGCGGCGGAAGCTAGTTTTTAATATATTCCAAAGAAAAGACAGTAGTGAATACGAAGGTCAACCTCATAGACACGAACTTTGGTATTGAAGCTGGACCCATATCTTCAATATCAGTTCAGATCAGATTGTCAAGATATTGGGTTCTTCAAAAAGGCCACGATGGGCCAACTGCCCATTGCTTACCATCAGTCGAACCATCTGCTCGCAGCCTTAGAAAGACAAAAAAATGATCACAAAATCACAGATGTTACATAAAACTAGATACGACATAACATAACAAAATATCGAACAATATCTTGTCTTCCGTTGTATAATTTTATGTGAAAGCGCCCCGAACGAAACTGCGAGCCAGTTATTGACTCCGGTACGTTAAATGTAACGATAACAGTTAGAGTATACGCGTTACAGTTCCAATATCGAATCCCGATATAAAGGGATAGATAAGGTATCCGTAGACTAACTCCCATAGAGAACACAGTTATTTTGCCGTCCATACGGATAGTACCAGTGATTGGCAAGAATCTAGTACCACCTGTAACATGGTGATGTTCACCATGTTCACCGTGACTGCCAAGCTTTAGCGTGCTTCATCGTCGGGCTCGTTACACTCCCTCTGGATTAAGTTGACATTTGTTTTTTTTTTAAATGTAAAATGAGCTTACGTTTGGCCATCGACTCACTCCAGGAGTAATGACAAGGCCGTAGCCATGTAAAAAAAAATATGATTGTCATATTTGATAATATTCTTAAACATTAAAGAAATTGAACATTTTCAGATAAAAACATCCAAATAGACATTTTCCACAATTGATAGCATCTGCCCCGTGATTTCACCCGTGGGATGAAAAGTATCCTATTTGATCCCGAACGTATTTTATCTGTTTGCTAAATTTCATCCCAATACTTTCTGCCTTTAGGGAGCTGAGTGGTAACAAACATACACCCAATATTTCAGATTTATATTATTAAGTAAGATAAGATAAGAAGATTAAATACTTGTCATGTAGTCGTGACTTCGATTTATTTTCTTTACAATATTGATCTTAGGATGTCACTCCAATGTGTGAGCACCCTTATTCCGAAGTTTTAATATTCGTAACACAGGTCGAATCGTTAGTAAATAGCAGAGATAAGCCTATCGCTTGTTGTTTGTTTGCTTATTGTTTTGTGTGCGCGATTGTACTCATATTCAATTGCCCTTTATTTAAGTTTCTCGTGTTATCTGAAAGTAGCTATTCCTATTGTTATCGTATTCCTGTATTTATTTTCTTTACAACTTTATAATTAAAGAATAACTTTAATTGTTTTTAATTGTTGAGTCAACAGTATTTTTAGGGATTACTTTAGTTTCAAAGCTTCAAAACTCAGTTCGGCAGCTTATGCAGTTAGAAAAATTAGACAGCTTACAGATGTAGATACAGCTCGATTAGTATATTTTAGTTATTTTCATAGTGTCATGTCCTATGGCATTTTACTTTGGGGTAAAGCTGCTGATATAGAAACCATTTTTATTTTACAAACAGGGCAGTGCGAGCTATTTATAACTTGGGCTCTCGAACTTCCCTCAGAGATAAGTTTAAAGAAACTGGCATACTCACAGTTGCATCTCAATATATATTTGCAAATATATTATTTGTGCAAAATATTAGTCTTTTTTCGAAAAAAAGTGATGTGCACTCTATCAATACTAGAAATAAGCACAAAATTGTAACTTCTGCCTATAGACTCCAGAAAGTGCAAGGTTCATTTCTAGGACTAAGTACTCGCATCTATAACAGAATCCCTACTTCAATTTTAAATTTTCCTTTGCAAAAATTTAAGGAATGGATTAAAGCTGTACTTATTCGTTTAGCGGCATATACAAAGCTTTTATTTAAGTAATATAAGACAAGTATTTTAAAAAATACACGCATAATTCCAGAAAAAGTAAAGCAATACAGAATGTATGACACCTTATGCACCTATTTTGAGGTCACACAACACTATTACGCTTTTGTTTTTTGTGAACTATTTCTGTTACTTATGTGTGATATGTTGTGTTGTGTGTATTTTCAAAATAAATGTATTTTCTTTCTTTCTTTCTATTACAAAATGTTTTGTGGTACTGTTTTTCAATTGCACTTTTTCTATACGAAATCTGTCAAATTGCCATCATCATTAACATTTCAGTCCACAGCTGTACATAGCCCTCTCCCAAATAGGTCACTTTTTAGGAGAGGCCTATGGCGCACCACTGGACCTTTATCTATACTAATAATATTATAAAGCTGAAGAGTTTGTTTGTTTGTTTGAACGTGCTAATCTCAGGAACTACTGGTTCGATTTGAAAAAAAAATTCAGTGTTAGATAGCCCATTTATCGAGGAAGGCTATAGGCTACTTTTTATCCCAGATAAACACAAGATCCCTCGGGAACGCGGGTGAAACCGCGTGGAAAAGCTAGTTACTTATATAAGCCATCCAAACATCATCGTCCTGAGTAAGTTCTCACGTTCAGAAATTGAGCGATACCAAATGTATAAATACACGGGTGTCTCGGTATGAAATGCGGTGTCACGGGCAGGTTGCGAGCTTCGACACCCCAGATGCCGTCGCATCACGATATTTGTATGCGAGAATGTGCCATGGGGTTTGCCACCTTTCATGTGCAGTTTGGTTTGTTATGAGAGGCTGTTCTGAAAAAAAAAGCATGAGATATACAGGATGGTGACGACATAACGACATTAAATGAAAATACGATCCCCACTAGAAAATCAAAAAACCTTAAAATGATCAAATAAGTTATTACACCAAATTCCAAAAATCTATTTTTTCGAACAAACTAAATGCGAAAATAATCTTAATTAAATACAACAGCCTTTATAATATTGTCTACTAACCTCATCTGACCTAGTAGGCACTGCACGAAAGAGCGGCAACATCACTCCCGTTCATTTAAGTGCAAAGTTTTGATGTGAATGACCTAATGAACTTGTGTGGCAAAATCGTAATGTATTCACATCATGTGTTAAAATTGTTAAAGTGCGGCTTGCGGCGTGCCTGCGGCTAAACCGTTGCATAATTTGATATTTTTTGGCATACGTACTACCAACGCGATACCCAGTATGTGGTTTCAATTATTAATGTCGTTTTCTTTCCACCATCCTGGATAAAGCTTTCGAAGTATTCACCGATATATAATGCTATTTGGTCTATGGCTAAAGCCAGAACATTCTGAATCATTATTTCAACTGGTTTTAGTTCGTAATCTAATCTTAGTTTTGATAAATGATTGCTAATTTATATTCGATGTGTTTTGTAGGCTGTGATTTCTGTTAGTTTAAAGATGGCGGCATATTGTTTGCAACTCGCGTTTGTCTCGGAAATCTTCTACAATATTATCATGGTTTTTTAATAAGGATCTTTGGAGGCGATGATAGCTCAGTGGTAGTGACGTCGGACGCCGCGGCGAAGGTCGTGAGTTCGAATCCTACAATGAGCTTGAGCTTTCGGTGAAGGAAAACATCGTGAGGAAACCATAGCACGGTGGTAGGGTACTTTGTAGTACCCGCCTGGCTGGCTACCACCCTCAAGTTGAAAATCTGTCGCCAAACACCTATTGGTGTGTTCCGGCAGCTGCAATTGAGAGCCAGATCCTTCTAGGCTTTGTGTGCTTACCACCTTCGGCCACACCATCACCTACCATAGTGAGATTGTGGTCAAACACAAGCCTATACAAAGTATAAAAAAAAAACTTTGGAGGTAAAAATATACTTTTTAAAAGACGATATTGAAGATAATTGCACGTTTAAAAAAAATGTCTTTTATACCTGTGTGTGTGTTTGTTTGTTTCAACTTAGTTTCATATCGGCTGAACGGATTTTCATGAATTATGTTAATTATATAAGTATTTTAGGTCTTGAAATAGGACTTACTCTTTATCCTGCGAAAACTTTAGATCCCTTGGGAATGCGGTGAAACCGCAGGGGAAGCTTTTAATGTTATAACAGCGAAAGTGTTCGTCTGTTTGTTAAGTTTGCGGAGTAAATATAGTATATATTTTTCCAAGAACGCGGAACACCTATGAAGATCAAATTTATTGAAATTACCACCATGTTAAGCCCATATCAAAATTTTATTTATATCTCAAGAAAATATTGTATTATTCGAAAATAAACCTTACGCATATTCAGGATTAAAAAACGTGCAAAATGAAATATTGTATTCATCAATATCACTTGTTCTTCATAATACAAATCTACAAGTGTCATACATAAGTATGAAAAGAAAAAATATTGAAAGGAATTTCATAAAAAGCGATAAAATATAAAAACATTATGAAAAAGTTTCTTGGAATGCACAGACAGCTATTGAATTTCGCAATAATAATGTTCACCTGTCACTGGTAGGGCTGCCAGGCGCGAGGTTTCATTCATCGCTGTGGGAATGTAACAAATTGTCTTTGAAATGTACAAATCACTAGAATATTGAGGACAAAGTTATAAGAAACAGAAGGATTTTGAAATCAAACAAATTATTGAACTAGCTTTCCGTCCCGTGGTTTCACCTGTAATCCCCTTTTGACAAATATACCTCCTTAGGGGTCGAAAATCCCTACCTTTGTGGATGCTAACGTTATTTAAGAAATATTTCAAGTTTCTAGAACTTTTGATTTGAGTTGTGCGTTGATATTTTGTACAATCAGTTTTTTTTACCCGGCAGCGCGACAGCAAACAGAGTTATGTTTTTATACGGGTACAAGCTTTCACCCGCGTTCCCGTGATAAAATCTAGCCTTTATCACTCTCCGGTCTATAAACTATCTCTAGGTATGCAAAAAGTCACATTCATCTGCTGTTCTGTTGCTGCGTGAAAGAAGGATGAACCAACAAACACACTTTCACATTTAAATAGTAGGGAACAGACAATGAAACGACTGATAAAAATATTATCAAAATAAAATCTAATTCTGCTATCAAGTTTTATTCGAATAATAATTTTATTTTGTTAATAAATATAGGTAGGTATGTGGTAACCCTACATAAAGTAGGGAATGCTTATTGTCTTATTACTTGATATAATGGACTCTTTATTGCTTCTCAAGTTACTCTTCGTAACATGATGTTATCTTGATACTGACGAATACCTGTCTATCTCACATTAAAATACATTACAAATAATCCAATTAGTCAAAATATACATGAAGCGTACTTGCATATTTAAATATTATTATTGCTTTGTTTAATATTAGAAAAGTAAAAAAAAGAAAGAGAAAGAGTTTCCACCAGGATAGGTTATCGTGTCTGGGGACCGCGGTCTAACTGCAGTTGTTAGAAGCTCGTATATATCCTGAGTGCTCAGAAACTTTAATAGCGCGATTTAAAATCTTGTGGCGCCATCTATCCACGGCTAGTAAAAGTTCCTTTTTGTAGTTGATAGATGTCGCTACGAGTTTAGCCTTTACCTTTTTTGAAGGCATATTGATTGGAAACTATGTGTTAATGTAGCATGTAACAACAAACAAATAAATAAATTATTTTATTTGCTTGGAATAAGAATATTACGGATTTTAACTAATTTTGCTGTTACTCAAGCAAATATATATAATTATTTTAGTAGTTATAAAATTTAAACTAACAGATCAAGAATCAAATCAGTATTGTCTGAATAAAAAAAAGAACACAAATACCCAACTACTCGGTTTTCAGTTGAAGGCTGGTTTTGAACAGGGTAGTAACTTTTGTAACCGAGACCTTCTTAAGTACCCTTTTAGAGCCTTAATCAATTAAGCCCTTTCATTGTAAAAGGCTTTGATATCTTAGATCCGATCAATGGACATCCTTATTCAAAAGTACCTATTTGTAGTTAGGTATACCATTTCATCTTGAAACAAAACGAATACCAATTAATGAAAAGTTTAAATCAAAGGGGAGTCCCCGTTGGATGGATTAATTGCATTCCCAAATTACAACAGACCGATTACAAAAAAAAAATGACAAAGGTACCTCGTTAATTTTAATGGTCGATTTTCGAGCCCCTTTCTACTCCATTTGATTAAAAAAGCTCGCTTCCCGCGGCAATTGATTCTCTTTTACAATTCAATAGTATATTTAACTTGACCCTTATATCTGGGGTGTTAGGGACTAGTTTTTAGGGAAGTCTTAAATTGTAATTTTCTATAGGTACCGCTTCATTTGAATCAGCATTACGATAAAAGAAAAGGCTTCAATTATTATTAGGAATCTTTAAATTCTCCCCTATTGTTACCGATGAGGGTCTGCGGTGATTCCCTCTTGTTCTTCTAATGGATTGTCTGTAGAGATGACTGTACGATGATAATTTTGTTATATTTAGGGCGCTTTGGAAACAGTTTTGAATGAGGCAGAATTTTCATAAAAATCGGCTCATTTTTGGTTTCAAATTTCTAAATAATGAAGGATGACTATTAGGTAAATGAGTCTCGAGTAACAAGGTAACTAATGGACATACAGAGAGACATTGCTTTTTATGTAAAGCGATTAAAAAGTATATAATAGTAATTTACCTTGGAAATGTTTCTTCAATAAGCACGTCTTTCTAACAACAATGATTACTCAGGAAACTTTTCAAGAAATATCTTCAGCTATGGCGTTAATAAAATATATAACAGCTCCTTTGTATCGAAGATGCACAATCTTTGTTGTGTTCTCATGTTTTTCATTAAAATATAGCTTGCATTTATACCTCGACCTCATTCTTAACCTCCGCACCAAGATGCATAAGGAGCAAAAGAAGCTCCCATATTAATCTTGTTTGTTGCTGTCACAAACTAGAATTTGAAGCTAATTCAGTATTTTTTTGTCGAACATTAATAATAATAAACAAGTGTTATTATGTTTTTAGAGGTTTTACAACGTAATTATAACACATCTAATTATTTTTTTAATTTAAGTTGTAGTCTCTCTACGTGGTATCTACTTCTTATAACTAATTAGAAGAGGTACTAGTGGGCTTTTAAAATTGAACACGACAAAATATCACATTTTAATTACTTGAATATAATTTTGAAAATGCCATTGCTATCATAAAATGATGTACTGCATAATTCTACATTGCTTTAGCTGCGGTAAGCTATGGTCCATACCTCCGATCGTGGATACGGCCTCGATGTCTGGCGTGATTGTTTCATTCGGCAATCTTGTTCATTGTAACAAACCCCCCTGTCCTAGATATTGATAGATATTCTACATCTTTTTCACTATTCCTACTGTATTATGTAGTTTTTATACTTAGTTGTTCATTTAGTAAAGAATCTTTATTAAATTAATTGGTTACAAGTATTTTTAAACGACACTCGTTTATTACTTATTAATAGTATTTCATAACTAACTAGCTTCCACCCCGCGGTTTCAGCCGCGAAGTACCTTATAAAATCAGCTAGCTATCTGACGAGGAAAGTGCCATCAAAATCGGTCCAGCCGTTTCGGATTTTAGTTGCAACAAACAGACAGACAGACAGACAGACAGACAAAAATGTATCAAATTGGTTTTTTGTTATATACCGTAGAGTAAAAAGCTGTTGTTTTGATATTACAAACAGACATTTAAATATTATTTATATGTATAAGTAGATAGATATGTAGGTACACATTTTACAAAACACCTTTATCTTTTAACTTTCCATATTATGAATAGTTATAAAGTATAGGTAGGTTATTTGTAAATTTGGTCTCAGGTCCCAGGTCTCAGGATTTCAGTAGTGATGCAATCAAGTCAGTACTACAGATACATAATTATATATTTCCATAATAGTTCCACAATGTTGAGATAACGTACATATTCGGTACGTTCAATCTTCATTCGGAAAACAGCAAATAATAAAAGCATCGGCGCAGACGATCTCCTAGTTATTACCTATCGCAACGCTTTTAATTCGACGATGATTGCGTCTGTAATAACCCCCTAATAACATGGTAATAGGTGTGCTGCGTTTTACAACCCGCCCCGACCTATTTTATTTTCTTATGTCTGTTTTATTTTTCTGTAAATTATTTTGAGTATAGGATGTTCAAGCGCCGGCGTTGTAAAACCGAATCAGAATGTTTATAGCACCATTCTGTTTGCAAGTTAGTAAATAAAACTGCAAACAGGTATTTTAATTATTTAAAATTAAATTAATGATGTGAGATTGGGTTTCATAATTATAATAGAACTAGCTTACCGCCCCGAATCCCTATTATATCCCCTTAGGGGAGGAATTTTCAAAAATCCTTTCTTATGGATGCCTACATCATAATAGATTTAGCATACAATATATTATATTGTATGCTAATTTTTAGCCCGATCTGTCCAGTGGTTTGAGCTGTGCCTTGATAGATCAGTCAGTCAGTCACCTTTTCCTTTTATATATACAGAAGATTAGGGGTAGAATTTTCAAAAATCCTTTCTTAGCGGATACCTACATCATAATAGCTATCTGTATGCTAAATTTTAGCCCGATCCGTTCAGTGGTTTGAGCTGTGCGTTGATAGATCAGTCAGTCAGTCAGTCACCTTTTCCTTTTATATATAATAAGTACACAGATATATACAGAAGACTAAGCAGTACAAACTCAACGGGTCAATTCTAGTACCTTTATTTTTTCTGTAGGTATCCGTAGTTTTGATTCCCTTACTAATTTCAAAATGTCTAGTGGCATAAAGGGCCGTATTTATTGATTGCGATACTTAAAAGTTATTTTTTTTCACAACTATAAAGGTTTGAAAAACTGAGCATTTGATACTCATTTCAACTTGATACCTCCACGTTTCCCTGAGAAAAAGGACATGACATACAGACAGACAAATAGACAGATGGACGGAAAACGAAATGATCCTATAAAGGTTCCGTTTTTCCCTTTGACGTACGGAACACTAAATAAACAAAAACAAATCTAAATCATTTTATACCACACACCAGAAAAAACGTAGAAAAATAACGAGAGTCATGTTTAGTGTACCTGTTTGAAGAAAAGGAGCTAAAGTAAAGATTTATATGCCAAGAGAAAAATCTTATAAGTTGCAAAATCTCCAAGCGCTATAAAGCGGCAGTCACCTAAAGACCTAATCTCGTTCCAGTACTCGACATAACACGCTTTTTGACGTTGTGTACACGAATATAGGCTAATGTGATAGCGTCTAGAACAGTACCTCCAGCTCAGCTGTACGTGAGGGAAATTGTTTTATGATGAATCGTGAGGAACCTTGGTTTGTTCGGTTCTTCACCCTCCGCGTTTGTTTCTTAGTTTGGATTTTGTTTATTTTCGTAATACCAAGTAATACTTATTAAATTGTTTGTGATTCTGTGGGCTAACCCACCATTCATTAATTCAGTTTAAACCCTAGGAACGTGCTTATGAAGGTCGAATTTACTAAAATTACCACCGGTTTAGAAGTCAGCATTCATTTGATAAGAATCGGCAACAAACTCAGCAAGGTTACATTTTTAATTATCTGCATATTTTGGCTATTTTTTCAAAACCCTTTACAAAAAATGCAAAAATTGATATTTTTTTATTGTTAAGAAGTTGAAACAGACAGACCGACTACCTGATAGTAAGTACCGGCAATTAACAATACGAGGGGAATTGTCGATGTGTTGCTGACACTGGAGAGCTCTTTTCACCCTCGTTTTGAAGAACCGTATCGTAGCGCTGAGGGAAAACCCGAAATCAATC
This sequence comes from Tetheella fluctuosa, assembly GCA_951216915.1. Taxonomy (NCBI): domain Eukaryota; kingdom Metazoa; phylum Arthropoda; class Insecta; order Lepidoptera; family Drepanidae; genus Tetheella; species Tetheella fluctuosa. Next base: position 15,756,236 of record OX578214.1, read on the forward strand.
TAGAATAACTGTATATATTTTCGATACAATCTACAATATTTCGGAAAGCCGGAATGTGCTTTGATACTTTTTTTATAAACGGAGTAGATACGTTTGACGTGAAATAAAAACACCTCCACACATTCCGACATTTTTCCAATATTAAAAACAATATTATATTTTTGTGGCGCTATCGTCTTTCTCCTGGAATTGATGTCAAAGATGGAACCAGTTTTCATTTGATTATATTTTATTCGTTTCACTGTAAGTATTTCCTCATTCAATATTCTGCGCTCACTGGGGGACTGCGGAATTAATTTCTACAGGAGAAATATGAATTATGTTTAGTTATAATCGAATTCTTGGATCGAGCTTCTGGAAACTTGAAAAATTGATTACTTAGTCAAACTTGCTTCGTTCCTCTGAGTGCTTTTTTTAGTTGGTGAGTTTGATAGTTAGCTCACAGCTGCCAGAACACACCGGTAGGTGCTCAGCAACAGATTTTTAACATGACGGTAGGTACTGCAAAGTACCTACCCTACCACCGTGCTTTGGTTTCCTCGCGACGTTTACCTTTATCACGAAACTCTACGTCACTACCCAGTGGTAGCTCATTACCTATCATCGCTGCAAAAGTGTTCATAGTTAGAAGAAAAGTTTAATCATTAAAGATGACTGCAACATCATTTAATTTTCAAGTAAAAACTTATATAATTTTAGAACAAATTATCAAAAAGTTTTTCACATTTTCCATTTCATCACGTCAGACTTTATGCGTTAATTAAATAGAAAAAAAGCTTGTTAAGAACTTTGTTATCGCTCATTATAGATTAATATGCGTCCATTTGGGAATGTGCAGTTGGAGGTGGGTTGCCTTCGCCCCTGGTAACTCTCTCTGTCTGAACAATGTTTTAGCAAACCATTTGTAAATCCAATACAAGCTCGTCCTTAATTGACCTGGATCTGCAATTGATAAATAATGACAAACCGACGGACGGTTACCCCCTCGTTACCCTTAATAGGGGATTCTATGTCTCTGTTTATAAGATAGAGAGTTTTAATTTCAATTGATATATTATGAAGTTTCTTTTTTTTAAATTAAAATAATAGAACCCAAAAACTTTTCTAGCCATCAGTACCAAAACTATAAAAAGACATTATAGTTTTTTTTTTTCATTTTGACGCCGGATTGAAACGACAAATGAAAAAAGACCGGAGTTTCGGTCCGCGGTCCAAACAGAAAGTGGACCGAATAAACTATAGACCCAAAGTCTAATCTTTGTGTCTATAGTTGAATGGCGGATCAACGACAATCCTAAATAACGTTCAGTCAATCAGTCTAGACGTTGAACGTTACATTAAACAACTTGACGAGTTGTCCTTTAGTCATTCAATTAAATGTCGTCATTCAATGAACGCGCTAGTCATTCAATCAAATAGCAGATTTAACCAGATGACGGCGATATAAACACCGTACATCAAAAAACCGTTACAACTTAACAAGAGTTAAGGCTGAATAAGACCTTATTATTTTTCTAATAATTATTCTTCTAATAGGTTTTTCATTTATTTTATTTTGATCAGTTTTGACAAAAAAAAGACGAATCCATGAGATTGATGATATCGATAGGAAGTAAAAACCCTCGGCAGCGTAGGCAGTAATTAGTTTCAAAAACAAAATACGTAATTTTTAAGCGTAGTCTCCTGAAAAACACATAAAACCGTTGGGCAAAACTAAAAGCAAATATTTTGTTGCTTTTTAGTGTGCAATTAATTTTCAGTTCACCACAGCTTTAAATAAAGTATTATTTTCAGTAATTTCAACGATAGAAGATCTATTGACAGCCGTTTAGTTCGCATTTCGGTGTGCCATAAAAAAATAATTACTCGCCTATTTTGAGGGGTTCGAATCTCAATTATTCTTAAACGGTCACCCTTTATGTTTGACCTTTAACTGCGACTCATCAAAAACGAGTCCGATGGAAAAATTAATCGAGCCTAAAACGAATTTTATACGTATTGCCGGCGTCATTTGTTTTCCTTGTTCTGTATAGGGCTGTAAAATAACTGTGGATATTTCAGTTGTAGGTAGTAATATTTGTTTATACTCAGTTCTACTTTATAATACTGTGCAAATAATTGATAAATATATGTAGATCCTGTTTGTTTTATATTGTGACTTTTTAATAATTTTATAAAAACAGTTTTTTTTTTTTTACTTTGTATAGGCTTATGTTTGACCACAATCTCATATGGTAGGTGATGGTGTGGCCAAAGGTGGTAAGCACACAAAGCCTAGAAGGATCTGGCTCTCAAGTGCAGCTGCCGGAACACACCAATAGGTGTTTGGCGACAGATTTTCAACTTGAGGGTGGTAGCCAGCCAGGTGGGTACTACAAAGTACCCTACCACCGTGCTATGGTTTCCTCACGATATTTTCCTTCACCGAAAGCTCAAGCTCATTGTAGGATTCGAACCCACGACCTTCGCCGCGACGTCTGACGTCACTACCACTGAGCTATCATCGCCTTAAAATAATGTAATGGTAACTCAGTGCTAGTGACGTTGAATGACGACGAGAGTGGTGGGTTTGAATTCCATATTTATTTCAGTGAAGGAGAGCCTTGACTGGCTACAATACTCAAATTGTAATCTGCCTATTCAATAGTGTCCCGGCACCTACACTTGGAAGTCGGTAATTCCCTTCTAAGCTTTGAGTGCACATCATGCACATGGTGAGAGGAACCTAACCATTTATTAATTATCATTAAGACTCAGTTTTAAAATTGCCATTAATATTTCATTGTTATTTTTAACGAGCCGCTCTCTGCCTTCGAGGAAATTCCCGAGGGATAATTTTTGAGTGAAATTAAAAAAGTTTCGGCCGCATCTTGGTGCCGTGTCCAGTCATCGAGTATTTCTGACCACATTGGACATGTTGTAATTATATATAATATCCTATAATTTAATTTATTTACATATTTACAATCAATGTATAAAATACAAACTAAGATATATAGAAAACATCCTCAAAGCCCTCGCTGCTGTCGATAGGCAAGGTTCTCAACAGGCTGGCAGCGTTCCCTTTTTGGATGGCCAAGCTTATGCGTTGGTGGAAAAAGCTCCCAGCCCGTCGGTCTCCTGAAGCCTCGATGAGCTTGGATGATAAAATCCGAGCAAATCGGCGAGCCTCGAGCACCCATGGACCCATGGTTTCAACTGCGAATGGCATGAACAAAAAATTTGATAATAAATAAATAAATTTCCTATAATTATAAAAGAGCGAGCCTCAGAGTGCCAATTAGACATTTATCTATCTGTATCTTACAGCTAAACTAACCAACCAATTTTGATGAAAATTAGCAGAAAGATATCTTGAAGATAAACATAGGATAGTTTTACCCTGGGAATAAGACTACAGCCCTTCTTAGGCTATCTAAAAGAAGAACAGGAAATCTTTACCCATCCAGTGTAAGTTAATTATCTTGCCGAGATATAGTTACCTACCAAGGATAGGATTGGTTAGATTTGAATTTTATGCTTTTTAATCCAAAATATTTTCTTCTTTTAATATTCCTGTAAAATCTTCCAAAAACTCAATCAAAATTAATCCGTACTCCCAAGGGCATTGAGACATGCAATAAAGATGCTTTTAAAATTAATACCGTCGCACGCAAGTGATCATTCCTCCCCGGCCTCCTCGGCTATCAGCATCTCGATAATTTCCCTTAGGTACGTATCGGGAAAATTGACTTATGAAATTGTTACACGGTTGTAGAATTTTAACAATTCATCATTTCACATTGGGAGCCCGCGGCAGTGTTTTATTATCAACTTTTTCTTTCCGTAACCGTTTTTCTCACGTCGCGGTCTACGATTTCCTTTTTCACGATGAATTTTACTGCGTCTTTTTAAGGGTTCATGTTGTTGTCATTGTTAATGAAATACATTATATTTATTTTAAAATTTTACATTTCAAATTTTCTTTTTTTATTAAAGGCGATAATATATTTTAAGGCAATGGTCATAATAAGCTTGCCGATAAACAGAGCACGGTGTTACTACCACGCCCGGCTTAGCCACCACCCTCAACTTGAAAATCTGTCCCCGGCACCTACTGGCACCTACTGGCCTTTTAAAGGTTGGCAGCATATTCACCTTGGAATTGCTAATGTCCATAGGCGACGGTAGCCACTTACCATCGGGTGAACCGCCTGTTTTGTTACCCTTCATAAATTGAATTGATTGTACCACAATCTGACCATGGTAATTAATATGTTAAACAATATGAGCCTAATCACATTTTCTTCCTGCATTTTATCTCATGTTTCTTATACATTGAATTGCAGCAACATCCTACAAAATTCTCATTCAAAAATCATGAGGCAAGAACATTTTGGAGTATGCAAGCTGCCGTACATAAAGACTACATTCATATCTATTTGAGGGCAAACTACACGGCTAAAGAATGCAACGGGAGTGGTCCACAAGGTGCGTTTATTGCATTTTTGAGTGCTCCAGCAATGTACGAGCTCTGGTTCCCCGAGCAATATACTTTACAACTTGGAAGTGTAACTCCTTCACGAGCTTCTATGTACGGTGTCTTGTTTTACTTATCCTTTATACATACTTATATGTTAATACATTGAATATTGTAATTTTATATACGAGATTATTTTGTATATAAAATTACAATGTAATAAATTATGAACTCTATGTTCAGTTTTAGTTTTATTATTAAGATTTACGCAAGGCTCAAGAAAACTTCTTCTTAAATTAATTAGGCTAGACTGTACCAATCAATACTTAGTACTACGTGTTAAATTTAACACTTTATGTTAAAACAAAATGAGTGTATCTCCAAACAGAGACAAATTAAAAGCAGGAATTACACCCAAAATGCGCCAACTTAAATCAAGAAAAACAATTAAGCGACATCTCGTCCAACGTCAAGAACATAAACACGAAACAATCTCTTTGTTAAATAGCGAAATCTTAATTAGCGAAGAGATAAAAGGTACCTATTTGAAGGCGAGGGAAGCGTGGAGTCGACTACAGCGGCTGTGTTTACTGGGGGACAGCGGACGATATTAATTGCACTTTCCGAACTGTATATCCCGGAATCTACGTTCCAGCTGTCCTGTTTATAATAAAAACTTTAATACACACGCGTGAGTTGCAAGATTGAAGCGATTAGCTGATGCGAGACGCTCGATAAACGGCTTTAGAATACATAAGAAGTTGGAGAAATAAAACTTACAATTGGTACATAATAATTTTGATGTGGATGCATTATAACAATAATGAAATAGAAATAAAGCCGCTAATGTTGTCTTCTCTTTCTATAATAGTCTTGTGATGACTTCACCTGCATGACATGTAGGTAGACTAAACAATAAAGAATATTTATATTCTATACTATGCTATGCGGCATATGTTTTTTCTCTGCAATTATTTTGTTTAAAAGATTGCCTGTGAGTTTTGGTATTACACCCGTTATTGAAAAGTGTCTCAATTCGTTCCTAGGGTGCTAATAAGCCACCAAAAAAACACAAAAATTTTATTCAATCGATAAGTGTACATTTTCAATTTTCGCGCGTAGTTTGATGAAAACGCTGGACGCCATGTTACTCTACGGTCATGACGTTATTTGGTCTCTTGTAAGTAAATAAATGCGCTGATATTGGTCTCAATTGGACTTTTAAAATTTTATAAATTAAAAATGAGCTATTATCCTTTTTATTAGTGTGCTAGTACTAGTGTAAAAATAATAATACTTCAGTTGACACTTTTTAGTTTACATACAGCACCGTATGACGTCATTATAATGGCGGCTACTGTTTCGCTTGTTTAGAAACAGATTTAAAAAACTGAAAACTTTGAAATGAGTTTTAAAATTAATTAAGTTATTTTATGAACTAAAACTAACATTTTCCGACTGCTAATAAGCAAAAGCCTAAGCTATCTAAATTGTACATTTTTTGATTTTTTCTCATATAGAGTATAATACCCTATTACGTAAGTAAACAAAGAAGTGTTGCGGCGACTCCAACCTCTGCACAGAAGAATGACTGACTGACTGGCCGACAAGACTTCTACATAGACTTTTGAAAATATGGCAATAGATTTTGACATGAGTGAGAATAAAGGAACAAAGACGAGGAAACGACGGTTCAAGACGCTTTTTCGAATATTACGAAAACTCGACCGTTCAAAGAAGAAATTTCACTTTTTGTACTGAAAAATGTAGTTTTTTAACAAAAGTACTCAAATCATAAGCGAAAAGCGACTTATACAGTTTTTTTTTTAAATATATTAAGTGAATATTATAAAGACTTTCGCGCGAATTATATATCGGATCTAATCGCGCATAAATTAGTATAAAAATATTATTTATTATCAAAAAAATATGTTTACAGAGATTTTAAAAGTAGGCTCGGTACTTATAAATAATTCTTATTAACACTGAGCAGTTTTACTAACAAATGAGGATGAGTCTGAAATAAATTTATTAAAATAACTATAATTGAGTTATCATCAAGACAGTTATAATTATGTGTATTAATTTTGCATATAAGCCTGTCTCACTTATATCAACAATTATTTACACTTTTTACGATTCTTCTACGAAAGGGCGTAAAAAGAGCTCTTCAAGCGCTACAGCTGCTTTTATTTATGTTCACTGCTGTGCATAACTACTGATCGCTTATCCCTCAGGCCGCTGGTCGCTTATCTCTATGCAGCGATGCAGGTTGCAGAAAAATTGAAATCAGCAAACAGCTTGTGAGAATTAATTTGTTGCACTTTGCTTTTACACAACACGCTACGAATATTACATATAACGTACTGTTGTTCTTTTAGATTTGTTTTAAGTATTTTTTATTGCACGAATGTATTTTATATTTGATGGCGTATTTATAGATGGATTAATAATTTGTTTTAGATAGATGATGTTAAGTAGATAATGTATTAAAGTAACAACTTCAGTACTTGCTTTACGTTACTATGTTGAAATCATCATCATCATCATCATCACCGCCATCTCAGCCCTATAATAAAAGTTGTTTACATTGATGAGTACTTCCACCCCTGAAAGTATTGCCAGTGATAACAAAATCACCCTGTATATACAGAAGAATAATAAATAATATAGTAAACTAGTATCAGAGAATACAGAACAAGTTATTAGCAACACGAATAGCAAAATCAAATTCAATTAGTAACATTGGAGCAATACAAACAACAATTAGTAACAAATGCAATCAGAGCACCTTGTAACGGAACGCCTCCACTTAGCGGAACTTGCATCTACCCACAAATCGTATCAAATTGTACCAATTGACCGGCCCCGATGCCTGCTCGCCCTTACCCCCTCCGGTTTCTTAGGGCAATTAAAGTTGCTCGGAGACAGAATCAACAGCGGGGGGGGGGGGGGGGCTCGCCGCAAACTTGCTAGGACTTGGCTGGAGTTACCCGAAACTTGTCCGGCTTTACCCCGGACTTGCGCGAACTTAACCCGCCTAACTATCCGATCGACTCCAACAAAAGCTTTACGAGTAATTTGTTTAGCAAAAGTCGGATACTTAGATTTACGAGCCGTTAGGCTTACGATATTACACAATAAAGGGAATTTTGAGAATTTTCATTTCAGGTTCATGTTCATAATTTTGGATTGTTCCAAAACAATGGATGGTCGCTGGGAGATGCGAAAAATCCCGAATTGTGGATGCTACAAAATTTATATCTACGCTGATCCAATTTACAAAATGTAGATTTAGAATTAGCCGATTAAATGGCACCAAAAGAAAAAAGTTTCGCTAATAGAAATCATAAAGTTCAATTCTGATTAAATCTCTCGAAGATTGCGACTTCAAGATTTCTTCGCAAACTTTCTTGATTATTTTAATATTTCATCGATGTAGATTCAATTGACACTTGAGAGTGGTCTGCGTTAACTGTCGCAAATTTTTTATGAAAAAAATAACATTTTGGTACGTTTCCAACTTGACGTTGAAACTTTTCTTTTACGGAGCGAAAAAAAAAACAAAATTTGTAAGTTTGAAAGTCGTCTGGAGAGTGGCGGGAGGCGCCTTCGTCTAGTTAGGTACTTGTACCATGAATATTCGCGAACTAATACGTGGAACAGACACCACGTCCCTCCTGAAACACTTCTTGTGTTCATCCATTTTGCTATTTGCATTTTAAATATATTCCCACTTGGAAAGTTGTAAACTTTTAAAAAAGTTCCCCAGACTGTGTACTAACTATTTATGGATGCATTCGGCGGTATGTTGCTTGCAGCTCCTCAATCTTACTATTTGAATTATTCATTTTTTATGCACAACATGTTCTTTACCATAATTGTATCTTGTACCTACGAGTGCCTTTATATATCCGACGTAATGAAGATTGATAAAAAAACTAACAGCTGGTTGCACAAACTTTATTCATGTTATACTTTATTCTATTACATTATACGTATTCTTTATACTTATGCTACAAGTTTGTAAACAAAATTACTTGAGAGGGGAAAGTATGTATTTTTTTTTTGACAATTTGACGTTGGTATGACGTCTACTTCTACTTTATACGAAGTTCAAATTTATTTTAATAATATTCAATAATTAGCACAAACTAATAAACTAAATAAATACACTAAAGATAAGGCTTAATAAATTTCTGCAACTTTTTTTTTAAAACTCCTACACTATAAGAAGTTACCCTAGTTCTTTTATGTGTTCGTTATTGTCAGGAGAAGGTTTGTGTAAAGGAAATAAAAAACCGGCCAAGTGCGAGTCGGACTCGCGCACCGAGGGTTCCGTACAAACTTCGTCTATCATCGCCCATACAAATCAGAGGTCTTTATTAATTGGCGTAACTATGTATGTATGGGGACACCCTTTAATTTTCAACTTTTTTATATTTTGGATTATTCCTTTATTTGTGCTGTAAAACCTTGCTTTTTGCCAAATTTCGTGATTCTAGGTCAACGGGAACTACCACAAAACAAATGTAAGGGCAATAAAATCGCGTTTGTTGTATGGGAGCCCCCCTTAAATATTTATTTTATTTTGTTTTTAGTATTTGTTGTTATAGCGGCAACAGAAATACATAATTTGTGAAAAAATCAGCTATAGCGGTTCTTGAGATACAGCCTGGAGACAGACAGACGGACGGACAGACGGACGGACAGACAGCGAAGTCTTAGTAATAGGGATTTGATTTTACCCTTTAGGTACGGAACCCTAAAAAGGAAAATTTTCAAAAATCAAACATAATTTTTTCTCGGGAACGCGGGTGAAACCACGGGTGACAGCTAGTATTTTATATTTATAACAGCGTAGGTACAATAAAGCATACTTTAGACATTTTGTTCCAAAATAATATGTTATGCATTTTAAAATTAATTAAATATTAAATTTAAAACAAAATGTCAAACTGCAGAAAATATTAAAAAAAAATATTAATTAGCTTCAAAAGTCAAAACTGCCATGAGCACCTTGGGCTTACGACAAAGATATACCTAAGTGCAATTATACAAAAGGCAAACAAATTATGATGAGAGAGGCATCTACTTCAACCGTGCACTTTCATATTTGGCAGGCAAAGTATTAATTAGAACCATAGTGTATACTTTATAGGAGCAAGTCATAGATTAAGTAAAATTAAAACGAGGTAGATTATTAACGAGAGATATGTCAGTTAATTCAGCCATTTATAGTTATTTGATATAGTTGCATAATAACAGTGAGCGAATGCACACGTCTTCCAAGCACAACTACTTACAAATAATGTGCGTTTATACAGCAGGCCGAATTTTGTACAATGACCCGGCAATTCTTGTCTCTGTCTCTCGCGTACAAATTATACTGCCATCGCACTCCTCATGCAGGATGCAGCGCTTGCATACTGCATCTTTGCGTGAATGCACTTAGATATAGTCTATCCGTAGGTAGGTACTTCAGGTACATTAGCCTATTTTTAACCGACTTTTATAATCTTTGTGAAATTGTGGATTTAAGTGTCCAGTTCATTTTGGATCAATTTATAAACGCAATGCAGAATAAAAAGGTCTTATCTTTACTAAAATATCATTTGGCAGGCTTTTGCTGCGAGATTCGAGTTCATAGCAGCGTGGGTCAAAGCGGTTTTAAGTTACTACTGACAAACCATAAAATGTACACCGTTGAAATCCACCTCAATAAGAAGGAGCAATGAAGAGGTCATGTGAAATTAACGCCAAGGGATTCTATAGAGAAAATTAATTAATGATTTTTATACCTATAGACATTTAAATAAATGAAATAAATATTCTTACTACATACTTCTACATTATTCCTCACACACGGCCATCTGACCCCAAACTAAGCAGAGCTTGTGCTATGGAAGCCAGTTAACTGATATACTACATATACTACTTTTCTTTTGTAAATATATACTTATATAGATAATTACACCCAGACTCAGGAGAAACAGACATGTTCATGCACACAAATAATGATGTAAAGATTGCTAAGTATTCGTAGCAATCCTTAGTCTATCTATACTATCGATACTATACTCTATATTATTCATGCGAAAGTCTGTCTGTCTGTCCGGCTTTCACGTCTAAGCTTTTGGACCGATAAAGAAGGGCAGATTTCATATACAACGTTTTGAAATTAGCTGTCATTGTAATTGTACTACATCAAAAGAATTTTCCGATGACACACAATTGATCGCTGTGGGACCAGAATTTTGTTAAAAGGTAGAGTAAGTACCTACCTTGTATCCCATAGATAAATAAAATTTACTTTTTACCACAGGATCGCCGGTAAATCCACCAGGGAATTTAAATTTTACTCACAATCAAATTATTGTGAGTAAAATTTTAGATTTTCATTGTTTTGTGGATTTTATAATTATAATAAAGTTTAAACTGATATAGTAATAAAATAGCTACAGAGTAAGTCCAAATAAAGCTTTTACCTCTTTGCTAAAGGATTAATCTAGAAGTCGAGTTTAATAAGAATGAAGCTCATGTAAGTAATATTCCGTGAACGAGGAATAATACTTTGCAGACTAGTTTTGTTTTATATTCTCATTTGGATGAAGTCAACTAATATTTTGTATGTTTTTGTTTTGTTACGAATATGCACTATTATTATTTTGTTCATACGTTATACTATTCCTTCCTCAATGTTAACATATATTTAGACTACACTATTGTAGCGACATTTATCAAGACTTCCGCTATCCGTGGATAGATGGCGCAACAAGGTTCTACATCGCGCTAACAAAGTTTTCCTAGTACTTGGCATACCGCGGTCCCCAGACACGCTGACCTAGCCTGGTGGAAAATCTTCCGCTTTCAATGGAGGAGTCAACCACCTTGCTCCTCCATACAATCGTAACCACTTTTGTTAAACATTTTAAAAGACAGCCTTTGGTTAACCAGCTGATTAGATGTTGAATAGAACGTGTGTAAATCCTTGTTTACTGAAAAACTTAATCTATATAAATTGAATACTTTGATTGATATGTCTATTATAAAGTCTGGATAAACAATTTAAAACAATAGAGAGAAAACAGCTGCGTTGTGGAGATAATCGAACAATAACAATACGGACTAAATAAATTAGGTGTCGATGGATATTTGTGGAGTTTTGTTTTTAGAAACTTTACTGATATTTTATTAGATATATTATTCAATCTATCTGAAATAGATTGGTGTTATTTCTAGAGCTGTTTGAATTGCTATCGAGTTTTTTTATGCTTTTTAGGGTTCCATAGTAAGGAACCCTTATAGTTTCGCTGTGTCCGTCTGTCTGTTCGCAGCTTAGCTCAGAAAATCAAAAATCATTTATTGCCTTTTTTGTTACTATATCTTTTCTTCTTTTCTCCCGATTTCAATGAAATAAGCCTGTTCGTAGCGCCAAACCTGTGGAAACCATGAACATCTATTCAGTGGTTTTGAAGGTAAGCGTGTTCAAACAAACAGACAAGAAAAAATAGCCCCTTTGGATTCTGTTACTCTTTCTACAACAGCCACACTCCATTTTAGGTTTAAAAAAAATGTAGACTCGTTGGCTCTACAGATTTATAAAATGTATAGATCCCTACACAGGATACAAACAGCTGAAACAAATGAATCTGAAAAACTGTCTCGACACAATTTTACTCCCAGCCATGACACATTAAAAGTAGGTAGGTACCTAATTTTCTGTCGAACCTTTTCATAACAAAAATCCTGACTGATATATTATTTTTGGTTAACAAAATACCCATTAATTTAAAACTAAACCAACTTTACATAAATATATTATATTTGTATCGTATGTAAACAAACATATTGACAGTTTGTTTTGATCATTGACGATAGAATTTATAGCAAATAAAGGGTGTCACTTTCAACACATTTATTCGAATATCGAAATCGAATATTCAAATCTGAATGAACAATATTATTGTTAAAATTTGATATTCGCTGAAAATTATTGAACATTTCAGATAATTTAATATACACATTACAAATGGATTAGTTGAAATTAGCAAATAATATACTTCAACATGGAGTGTAAAATCTATTTCAATTTGGAGCAATTTTTTTCTTGTATAATTAATGTTTATTCACTTCTAGCTTCGGCCCCGTGGTACACGCGTATTACCGAGAGAATTTACGTTATGCCGGGATAAAAATGCATGTATGTTATTCCGGGGTATGATCTATCTATCTGCCAAGTTTCATTCAAATACGTTCAGTCATTAACAAACATACACACACACGCGTTAAAATCATTGGAACCAATCGCACCATTTGTTTACGTTATAACATAGTTATAACCCTCTAGTGGGAGAAAATAGCAGTAATTACAGTATTTATTTATTCAATGTAATAAAAACTCTACATGCTGTATAGTGTATATATTTTCTGATTAGCTCGAATCTAGCCTAATATAAAGTCATAGAGCGTAAATTCACTAAGCAACGTCAAATGCCTTTGACAAACTCGCTTCGTGACGCCAGCGCCAACGCAGCCGGCCGACTAGTGGCAGAGGTAGAGACGTGGAAATTCAAAGTTATCTCAAAGCGTCGGTCGTCGGTAACTTACGGAAATACTCGTAACTTGCCCTAGGGATGCTGTCTGTTTATAAGCGGGCAGATTGAAGGTGTACTTTGTTATTGGTTTAGATTTCCAGATGCGATATTTTTATCTAGTTTATTATACAAATTTCTTGGTATAATAAAAGTCATTCCGTACCAATTGGTACCGAGTGACAAACTTTTGTATATTAACTATGAATGTAGTTGTGTTTGACCACAATCTCACCATGGTAAGTGCTGATGTGGTCAAAGGTGGTAAGCATACAAAGCAAGCATGTAAAAAAAGTGAGGGTGGTAGCCAGCCAGGTGGGTATTACAAAGTATCCTACCAACGTTTTTTTCTTCATCAAAAGCTCAAGCTCATTGTAGGATTTCTTTTGCCTTTTCCTTTCCCCTTACGATGAATTACGTAGTTATGACCGCTGTAGCTTCCGCACTGCATGCTTGCGTTATGACCCCAGACTTAGTAAAGGTAAGGAAATTCCTACAATTTGTGGGTTCCGCTGTGTAAAGGGCCAATTTGCTGACCACAGTAGGCTTCTCAGAAATACTTAGTCCTTTGAAATATATGACTACTCGGTTACACAGTCTATGGTTTATTTTACAATGATAATATTAGACGTTTTGCCGTTCCCTGTTTATTTTTAATGATGTGGTTGTATCTGATTTATTGATTTTTTTTAAATAAAATAAGGTTGTTTAGTGTGAGAAGTTCCAATTGTTTTGGAGATTGCAGAGTCGATTCCGGTGTAAATGTTGGTAATCTTGACAAACCCAATATAGGTTTCATAATGAAGTCATCTCAAAATATCCACCTGGTATATAATTATGTAAATAGGTTAGATTCGCGCTTAGTAATAATAATTTAATTTGTAACAGCATCAATTTACCTGTCATAATTGAATAATTGCTACATTATAATATAATTAATTTCAGAATTATGAAATCTATACTACTTAATATTATAAAGAGGTAAAGTTTGTGATACCTACAACGGTAATCTCAGGAAATACTGGTTTGAATTGAAAAGTTATTTTAGCGTTGGATAGCCCATTTATTGAGGAAGGCTTTGGGCTATTTTTTATTCCGGGAAAATATAAGATCCATCGGGAACGCGGGTGAAACCGCGGGGCGGAAGCTAGTAATTTATAAAGAATATCATACTTGAGAGCCAGTTCCTTCTAGGCCTTGTATTCTTCGGCCACATCATCACTTAACATAGTAAGATTGTGGTCAAACACAGGTCTATACGAAAAAAAAAAAGTGGAAATACTTGTAAAGTGAAATTATGAAAAGCTATAGAGCTTAGACCTAATTAAACTGATTACATCATCATCATCATCTCAGCCGCAAGACATCCACTGCTGGTCATAGGCCTCTCCTAAGGATCTCCAATTGAGCCGGTCTTGGGCGGCCTGCATCCAGCGTTTTGCGACGACCTTTACAAGGTCGTCCGTCCACCTTGTAAGTGCACTTGCCGGTCCGTAGCTTGGCGACTTTCGGCGACTTGTACCGCAATAAAATGCTTGGCCGTTTCGCTACCGTCACATGGGCGTATGGTGAAAAATTTATTCACTGCTCATTACTTCTCTGTTATTCTTAAGTACAATTCTTGTAGTTACGAAACGGCCAAGCCACATATTTTGACTAAGGTGTAGAGTTTGTGAAGTTAGGGCTTGTAGAATTAGAAGCTTGGCTCTACAAGATCTGATAACTTTTTGGCAGTGCAAGCCATATGGTCTCGTCTTGGCAACATTTTACATGGAAATGTTTTTGATGGGATTCACGTTTCTATAGGGATTAAGTTAATTGATTGTCAGTCAACCAGTAATTGAACAGTCGTATTCAGGCATCTAGTGTTAAATGGTTAAATTGATAGCCTGCTATCATATGATAAATGTGCCGTTATTTTGTTTTTATATAGCGGCGTGGAAATTATCGCGCCATTCACATAAAGCTCCCATAAGTTCTGTTTTTGTTCATTTGCATAATCATAGGGCATGTATAACAAAGTGGCCACTAAAATAATTTGTGATGGCCACTTTGAAGGGAAACCCATGAATAGTTAATGGAAGCTTACGTACCGCAGCAGGGAGACAATTAATCAAGCCCGTAAGTTGATTACTAAGTCCTCTAGAAGGGGCTCCATAGGGGGTCGAAGAGGGCCGGTGAACGCTCGCCCAATATAAACTTCGTGGACTTCCGTCATGCTTCGATCATTTGACGGACCGGTTGGCGTAGTTAATAAGATACCCTATCTATCACGCTGCAGGTTGTGGGTTCGATTCTCACACAGGAAAAATATTTGTGTGCATGAATACGTCTGTTTGTTCTGATCTGTTATCTATTATGTATGTATTTACAAAAGAAAAGTAATACATGTAGTATATCAGTTATCTGGCTTCCATAGCACAAGCTCTGCTTAGTTTGGGGTCAGATGGCCGTGTGTGAGGAATAATGTCACAGAACATTTATATTATTGTTTTATATTTCCGGCATTCAGTCACTTTACGTTGTCGGTAACTTTGTATAGACTTCAGTAGGTATATGAAAAACAAGCATACGGACTATCTGGTGGTAATGGGTACTAGCGCGTCGCCGAACCTGCATAAATCTCTTCACACCCATTTTGAAGAACCCCATGCTACTCTCTTGGGAAAACCACAGCCGGGAGCTCGTTCGACAACCTGAGCGACCGACCGAGATAGGAAGCTCCTTCGAAACAGCACCGTGCGAGACCAGTTTGGTTCTAATGTGTGAGCATGAGCGAGTGCTGTGAGCCTTTAATAACGTTTAATCTAACTATAAAAAAAAAACAGTTATCCAACTAATTCTTTCTACTGTTATTATAATTAATTTGAAAGTTGTTGTGATTCAATCACGCATAAACGGCTGGATGGATGTGTATGAAACTTGGCATATAGATAGATCATACCCTGAAATAATATATAAAGTACTTTTTATTTCGGGAAAGCATAAAATCCCGGTGAAACCGCGGTGCAGAAACTAGTAATAAATAAATTAAGCGACTAAAAAGATAAATTTAACAAAAAGAGCACACCCATTAGCCCTCATCAATTTACATATTGAGTAAAACGTAAACAAAATTCATAAAACACGTGTGATTTACTTTGAACAGTGGTTCAACATTGTACATATTAACCTTTTAAAGTAAAAACTGGCCAAGTGCAAGTCGGACTCGCGCGCGAAGGGTTCCGTACCATCCTAATCCTAACTATTAATATTATAAATGCAAAAGTGAGTTTGTTTGTTTATTTGTATGTTTGTTTGTTACCTTTTCACGCTTAAACCGCTGAACCGATCGCGATGAAATTTGATATGCAGATAGCTTATGGTACGGAGAAGAACATAGGATAATTTTTATCCCGGGAAAACATAAGATCCCTGGGGAACGCGGGTGAAACGGCGGGACGGAATCTAGTTATCTATAAAAACGGCAAAAAAATCGCGTTTGTTGTATGGGAGCCCCCCTTAAATATTTATTTTATCTTGTTTTTAGTATTTGTTGTTAAAGCGGCAACAGAAATACATGATTAGTGAAGGAACTGTCTAGATATCACAGTTTTTGAGATACAGCCTGGTGACAAGCAGACGGATAGACAGCGGAGTCTCAGTAATAGGGTCCGGTTTTAACCCTTTGGGTACGGAACCCTAAAAATCTGAGCCACAACGCTATCCGTGTTTGCGATACTATTTCACAATGATTAATCAACAACACGCTTGTTTACCTTTCGCTTCCCCCGCGTCTTCCCACCACTTACCTTTACACATACAGGTGTGTTCGCTAACGACGCTTTCCATTACTTCATTTGTACATAACCTTTTAATTATATGTTCTAGGTATGGCGCAATGTATGTAATGTTGAATTTGTTGGTAGTAGCAGATGGTGCAGTATGAAAGGTCCCGCCTATTGTTATCAAGTTGAAATCAAACCGCCTTTTTATGTTACCGCCTTTCGCTGTTTCTGTGTTCTCTTTAAAACATAGCCGAATAAGTTTTTATTGTTACACTTTTCGTGTTTGTTATACTCAATTAGGAAATGGAAAACAGCTGATTATCTTTGCAACAATTTGACATTGAATATTTTACCACTCGGGAATTTGACCAATTTCAGATATATTTCCAAAGTAAAATTTAGATTTTAGAGTTTAGTTAAAAAAAAATAAGCATTCAATAATATAACTAACCATCATAATGTAAATCGATTAAAAAACAATCACGGCACAAATTGCTAATAATAAAAACACTTACATTTTTCATTAAAGACGTACTTAAAAAATACCATTTATTTTTAGTTATTTAATTAAGCTGCCCCAAAAGTTTTCAGTTATTTATTTCCTCACCTAAACACTAAGATCTGCCTGAATTACCTAAAAGTGCCGTATATTATTTTGTGCCGACGCGACTTGAATTTATAATATTCATAAGGAAAATGAATTCGCGCTCTGGCACCGGCGGAATTCCGCCAGCGACTTATAGTCGCCTGTTTTGCTTAAGGACCCATTTTGCTGTTTTTAACATAAATAAAGACTTAAAGGTTGTAGTCAAGTTTGGAATATAAACAATATGAACTATCAAGAAATAGGTTTCAAAAGATATATGAACTAACAAAGATTCCTTATTATTATGTAGGTTAGGTAGGTTAAACTTATTCCTTTTGTCTCCACTGCTCATTGTAATAGTATTCTAAAAAAATTAGCCTATAGCAGCTGAATTTACAAAATATTTTTCTCTAACAGCGATAGTCCGACACGTGGGCCTATTGCAGGTTACCGAAGGTTGTATATGAAAATTCACAATTAGGTATGTTTCTTTACTAAAAGCCATATGGTAAATTGGTACATAAGCTTAAAACTCAGACGTACCTACAGGCTAGGTGATTAGAAAATGCATCCCACATGATTGCATGCGTCACGGTACCACGGTACCACGGATTTTTTGTACATATTCAAAGCAAGTAATAATTAACAGTCCAGAACTGCTTTTCCATCAGGGATGCTTATTTAGGAATAAATTTATTAATCCGACCATCAAACTCAGCTTATTAAGGCAAGAGAGTAAATAGTAATTTACTGAGCAATCGAGTTACATCTCCAGCCTTGTCATAATTCCTTTCGGAGTGAATCGATGACCATTTTTATATAAAAAAGAGATTCAGGTCACGAAACTGTTCAAATTTTGTCTTCAGCTCCTATTTCGGAATCACTAGTCTTCTCAACAGGGAAGTACTTCAAATCCTGCTTCTCTTTATGTGTTTCACTTAAGTATTATAAAGTTCTTGGACTCATTAACATTCAAAAAGCGACCTCACGTGATGCTCACCTGTACCGTATGGCTGACCAAAAATTTTGTGCTACTGTCATCTGAAAGTGAGGCTCAGACGTGACTTTAAGTTTTATTTGAATTTGGAATATAGATCGTTTACTATTTTAGTTACGTTTCTACTGCCAGTAGATACTAGTCTCTTATTGCTTGCTTCAACTTGTTTTTGTCGTTGTTCTATCTATTTTTGCATATCGACTTCAATAATTATTTTAGGTAAAATGTTAAAAAGATTTTGTCGGTCTATAGTATTAATTAGATATAATAAAATTATGTAAAAGATTTAAAATGTCTGTAATCTTACAATACCTTTAATAAAAACAATAAATAAATAAATTGCTGTTATAATGAAGCTTTGAACTTATGAAGCCGGTTAAAAATAAAGGATTTTGCACTTTTAGAATCGCGGGATTTTGGCCCCACGTTGGGCGCCAATATTACCTGAACACATTCTAACTCTTTTTGATAATAATAACTTTATATTTTGTTGATGAGATAATGTTTTACAATATTGTAGACTGCTAAAGGGGTACTCCAGAAACCTTTGCGTGCACATAGCCAATCAGTCGGCGGTTATCGCGTTGAAATCGCGCGCGTCGCTTCATCGCGTCTTAATCTATCGCAGCTAACTATTAACATGCTGTTGTTTGTTGATTTAACGCATTGATTATATTACGGAATTAGGTATTGAGAAGTATGTTTACACCACGTTCATATTTACCCTTTCGAGTTTTTAAAGAGATTTAATCTTGGAATAACTAATGCTGCAATTTTTATGTCTCTACCTACTTACTACTACTTAGTATATAAAAAAAAAATCTTGTGCAGTAAATTTTTTATGTTGTTAAGGCTCGTGCTTTGCACTCATGCAGCCAACTGGATCTTTCGTGATACTCAACAAATTCTGAAGTACCCCATAACCGAATAAAGATAGGCTCTAAGAATTTACACAGTTCGCATCCACTTAGCAATCAGCGGTGCGGTTTAAGCGGCGCGCGCACAAGCGGACTGTAACAGGGTGTCGGCCACAATGGGTCTCGTTACCACTCATTATGCACCAGGGCGACGACGACGACGGGCGACGAACGCGAAGCTCGACGCTCGACCCGTGTGCGCCCACCCTTACGACATGCACCTATATTGAAGTACCTTCGCTAAAAACAGGGCCGTTCATTTTAAAGTTTATAAGTTTTCAACTCGCTGTTTAGCTTAGGTTATTTGAAGTTTCTAGAGGTATTCAACAGTCTGTAGTCTTCCTTAAATAAAATAATTAAATGTGCAGTTCTACTGGTTGTGGTATTATGTTTATTCTTTGTCCTTTGTCCATTATTTTATATTCTTCGTAGTGTACAATAACTATTTACCTTATTTATTAAATTATCTTCTTATGGGATATAAAATAAACAACATCAAACCTTGTAAAAACTATATTTACAAAATGATACATCTTAAGATACAGAAAGAGCTCATACAAGATAGCTTATCCTATTTTTATCGTCTTATTGTCGAGAGTTAAGGCAATTTACTTCTTTATAAATAAGCTAGTCCATTGTCATAATATACCTTCGGGTCTTTTGTACAAAAAACCTTTATTTAATGTACTTACGTTTTTTTTTATTCAATGAGTATTGAACTTATAAATATGACATTTTAAGCTTATTAAAGCAAAGCTTTCAAATAAACTTGTATCTCATTCAAATATACATTATGTTTAAAACATATCGCTTAAAAAAAGTCAATTTATTCAAATTTTGTGCCACATAAAAGCCTCAACAAAAATCTTGCCGCAAAAGATTTTCACAAATTGAATGTTTGTCGCTATACCATACGAAGTGGAGCAAATAGATAGAACAGCTCAATTCCAGCCGTAACCTTCCAACCTTCGGGCCAAGGATAACCCTCTCACACTTACTCAGCCTATCGACTGTACCAATCGTTTGTTAGCGACGGGATTTGGTAGCAAACGGTGTCCCATACAAATGCTAACCGGCGAACACCGCACCGCACCACACGGCACAGTATATCAATATTTAAGGCAGTATAGTAACTCATACAGCGTTCGTCATTATGCACTTAGACACATGCCGCATGAAATAGTTTCTAAAGCTGATATATTTATAGTCCATAAGCCCGTGAGTAAGAGGTGATTCACAGTAGTACGTTTGAAGAGATTTAATATTGCAAGATAGTTATACCAACATTGCTAAACAAACAAGGCTCAGTTTCTTGTTTGTTTCTCAGGACAAACTGACATGTTCATGCACACAAATGTCTGTTCTAAGTGGGAATCGCACTCACGACCTGCGGCGTGATATAATAGGGTATCTTACCAATCACGTCAACCGGCCCGTCAAACTCATATTAATTTAAAATATTGGCTTAGTTCATTTTGCAATGTAGCTTTATGATGACCCAAGTAACCTAGGTCTATGTTTCATGTTTAACTTTTTTTTTTTATACTACTTAGGTGGCAAACAAGCTTACGGCCCACCTGTTGGTAAGCGGTTAGCCTATAGACGCTCATAACACCACGGGCAAAGAAAATACAATTTTATATTTTCCCTGCCTGTGCCTGTAATTTCACCGGCTCCCATACCCTCCTAACCGAAACACAGTAATACAAGTGCATTACTATTTCACGGCGGAATTAGATATGGTGGTAGTACTTCCCCGGGAACACTCTGCACTAAGAGTTCTACTACCTTCTAAATCTTCTAAACTGATAGATAGCTGTGCAAGCCATAATCATTTATCTCAAGAAAACGGCAAACAGATACTGCTATAGATTACATATTTGCTGTGGCACGTCTCGCGAGAATTCCCACCGAACCGTTTACGAAACGAACTCCACGCCTTGGCTCGGACTTGGTTATGATTGCAAAATGATAATCTTGCCGTGTGCATAGGGATTTATGGTGATTCGTGTCGTGCTTTTACCGTTCTGTAAACTAGATGTCTTACATAAGAATAAGTTGTTTGCGTGGAGCTCGTGTGGTTCACGCGAATATATAAGTGATATATATAAATAGCACCCATTTTTCAATTTGTAATGAAGTTGTTGTTTTGTATATTAAATGGTCTTGCGTTTGGTCATTGACCTGCCCATAAAAAACTTCGCTTGCCCTGAAATACGCCTTGAAAAACCCTAGATTGTATGGTTCTGATAAAAAAAAATGCTATGAACATTAAATGAACACCTATTATATAAGCAAATTAGTAAATTTAGAAATAATGCATATATATTTGATGTAATCTATCTAACATGTTCCAAAATTGAAAAAACGCAACGCCTACAAACTGAATTAGTAGTTTGTTGATGATATGCAACCAAAATATATAAGGTACCTATTTTTGCTGAACCAATCCTTGCAAGACAGCAACTCTCAGAAAAATCTAACAATAATACTGATATTTTATCTATAATATATATAGAATGAATTTGCATTTTCCAGGAATGGCAATCTTGTCTCGAGTCGCTTCTGAACAAGATATTCTCAAAAATAAACGACTATTGTATTATCATGTATAATAAATAAATACCTTTACATTGTAAGGACAAATTCGAACTTGGGATAATTCTCAGAACTATGTATACGAGATTAAGTTCTAACTATATCCTTTAATAGCTAACGAGGCGGTGTTTGCCTTCACAATCTCTGGAGACCTGGTTTGTAATCTACTTGCGTGTACATACTTGTACTAACTGCGCTTCTACTGTGTATTTTGTAGCATGTATTCTCTACATATTTAAGTAGAATTTTAAAGCGATAATTTAAGTAAGTTTTAAAGTTTAAGTAAGTGTAAGCATTTTATTGATATTAGGCTTTATTTTTTATTTTTTTAACATTACTATTCCAGTAGCGGACTAAAGGATAAGGAGATGGGGAATCCCTCTGGAAGTCCTCTATAAGACAAATAAAAAAAACGCAGAAAATTTGTTATGCGGCGTCGGGCTAGTTGTATATTTTATGCGCCATTATAGAGTAGCAAATATACACCCACAAACCACAAATATATTTCTGCGCTGACTGGAGGTTCTCGTGTGGTCTCTAACGGGCTTAGTCCGCTACTGCTATTATGACATGTAATATGTCGTAATCATGTAACCTGGGCATAATTGCATTGATATCTATTTTGTGCATTACAATCTCGACTATTGGCTTATTTTTCACAGCCAAATATTTTTATACGTATTTCCAGCTAATCCAACAAATTGAAAATTTGAAAATTCATCAAAAGCCTTGATATAACTCAACCCTTATCACCCACAAAGTTTAAGTGAAATATTTTGACACCGATTATCCGATGGTCGAAAGGCGGCGTTTGTATTTGATCGCAGCACAATATATCTGTACTGTGATAACGTCTAATATATTAGTTGGTGAGTGAGTTGTAAGCGTATAGTGGGAAGGCGTGTTGGTGTAATAGCTGTAGATCGCGCGATATCGCATTGGATCGGCACGCGACGCCCCGAGCCTGCATTCCCGCCGCCCGCCCTACCCTGCACCGGCTCTGTCGACCGAGCGTCAACAGACACATTTGAAATTGGAATTTGTGTTTGAATTTTAATTGCTATGTCATTCATGCTAGTTCCTTATTTGAAAGTGACATACGAAAGTAAATAATCGCATTGGTAGACGACGACCAAAGACAATTAAAAAAGTAGAGAACATTTTAATACCTAGGTCCGTATTATAGAACGTAACCAAATCATGAGTCAAATTTAGATGCGATATTGAAACAATATAATTAAAAACCTGGAACTATGAAATAGTAAGGTTTATGTCCAACTTACCACAATCGATTCTTGAGACTTGATTTTGATTCTCGTTCGGAGCTTAAACTTTCAGTATCACATTTCTGTCTAAAGTAGCCGATTAGAATAAATAAGGCTCTAAAAAAACGGGGTCAGAGACCATAATTACCTAATAAATGCTCAGTGAGACAGTGATAACCTGGCGCACGTCTCCGCAATAAACCGCGCGAAAAAACGGTTGATATTAAAATTTCTCCGCGCGAAGAATTTCCTCATTATAATTTTCTACGTTTCTTTTAATTTGTGTTTGAATTATTGTTGGAAATTATGTTAAAGCTATGTGGGGCATTACGTTGCAGGAACTAACTGTTAGAGCATTGCTACTTTACAATTTAAAATATTATGGTTTCTGTTGCAATGTTATTAGATACTTACAAATCCTCCGTATTCCGTAATAAATGTTACGTAATAGGCCTGCGGGAGCCTTAGCAGGTACATCAGAATATTCATTCTGATGGAAATATTCGTTATCCTTTAACGGGCAGTCGTGGCCGAGTGGTTAAGGCGTCTGACTCGAAATCAGATTCCCTCTGGGAGCGTAGGTTCGAACCCTGCCGGCTGCGTACCTTTTTTAAGATTATTGTAGGGGTGGAGATAGAAAGCTGATTTCTTCCTTGTATTCTAAATAAGAAGTATCCTTTGTTTATTTCCGTAATCTAAACCTTCACTCTTCCAATTTACATTAAAATCGTCGGTAGTTTACGTCAATAGATAGACAAATAGACGTTTCGTATAAATTATTACTAGCTTTTCGTCCCACGGTTTCACTTGCCCTATTTCATTAAAAGTTGAATTGCGGAAAATCCTTTCTTAGTGAATGGCTATGTTATATGAGGAACTGTTTGCAAAATTTCAAGATTCTAAGCCCTTTGGTATAAGCTGTGCGTTGATTTGTCAGTCAATCAGTTTGTTCTTTTATTTATTTCTAGACTAGATGACTCGGTGAACTTCGTACCACGTGAGATCGATAATATTGCAATGGCCGCATCGTGTACGGTTTGAGTTTCGTTATTTTCGATTTTCGTCTTATCCTTTGAATTTTTCCTAATTTTCTTTTTTCCAAAACCACCAGTATTGAGGCGTTTTCGAGTTTTTGCGAGACAACGGCAATTGAATTTTATAATAGATATGTAGATACAGATAGTAAGAATAAGGTAAATATAATAAGTATTTATTGAACAGCTATCGTAGAACCTAAGTCATAATATATGTTGATGCTAAGTATGTCATAGATTGTAGGCTAATTTTTTTAAATTTTAAAATCTTTATAATGATTGGTTCCTCTTTGATATTTCATCACTATTATTCTATCACAAAACATGTACCTAATTTTAGTAACGATATTGCTTTATGAAAACGCTGTAGATACATCGATAATTAAAAAATCACACCCTCCGGTATTTTTGATTACTTAAACTAAATACGCGATTATAGCTCAGTGGTAGTAATGTGGGATGCCACGGAGAAGGTCATGGGTTCGAATGTAGGATTCGATTATTTATTTGATGTATTAGGATTTAAATTATAAAGTAGTGTATGTTTTACGTAGGTATTTGTGTGTTACCCCACCCATCATAAAAATATCCTATTAGGGAGTGGGGGCAAGACGGGGTGGCGGGTAAGACGGGGTAGCGGCTTTAAATGGCGAAAGGACTAACCAATCAGGATCCCGTTAGTGCATGACGATCCGCCGCCATGATGGCAATCAGTTCGCACAGTGACCAGCTAGACAAAAGGTGTCGTTAATTATTTATTTACAATAACTGTTCTTTGTCATATTCCTTGTCATTTTTGTATTTCAGTTGGTTTGTGTTTGTTGCCTTAATATCACCTGCACAAATACAGAGATAATTTATTCCTATGGAGCAGCAATCACGCCAACAGGTAAGGACTTGTTTGGTTTCAAATACGGAATCGTTATTTTATAATAATTTGTCATATTTCATTAGCCACGCGGGGACAAGATGGGGTGTTGGGTACAACAACCTTTTCCAGCAACAAGAAAAACTGCAAGAGCATCGAATAAAAGAAGGAAAACCGCTACTATTATTACCTCATATCCCTAAAAAAAGCGAATAGAAGATGAAAAAAAGAAGCTGATGGATGATGCTAAAGAGGAACTATTTTTTCGAAGAATAGCTATTAGACAATTAAAGAAAACTCAAAACAAAGAAGTTGTCATGAAAAATAAAGTGAACAAAAAGATAAAAGTAATCAAAGCTACTCGCCGTAAATCGCCATCGTCAGAAAATACGGCATTTACGTGTGAATTTTGCCAGTAGCAATAAGTTGACAGCTTTTCGCCATAGGCGTACCCCATCTTACCCTACCTCGGGGGCAAGATGAGGAGAAGGCATTTTTTGCATTTTTTTTAAATTTATTTAATTATCAAACTAGAATTCCTAATAAGTGTTGATTATGAAAGTCTGATTACCAAAGATAAATATAAAAATTAAAAAAAGCCTTAAAAAGAATAATATAATTATCAGTTTCAGTTTCATTTTATTTTCAATTAAGAATAGGTCAGTATTGCTGATAAAGCTATTGTTGGTGCAATATTTATCAAAATACTTTATTGTATGTATGTATGCGCATTCAGTTGGATTCAAACCAAAGCTACGCCACAGGTTATTACTACCTATTGCCTATTATACGGTCCCATTGTCAATTCTTTAAATTTATACATATTTTTGCAAAAGAAATTCGCAGTCGGTAGGATTCGAACCTACGCTCCCAGAGGGAATCTGATTTCTAGTCAGACGCCTTAACCGCTCGGCCACGACTGCTACATACTAATCCGTTCGAAAATACCGTGTGGTATATACGTATATCTTTAAATTGCATCCATAATTTTTTATCTTTATCAATTGTTTATTATCCTTTTAACGATAACATGAACTACTTAAAATTATATTTCTAGTTTTGTACGATTACTAATATCACGTATTTATCTACTTGTGAGTATTTTTAGGATATTTTTTTTATGTCAAAAGGCTCACTATTAGGCAGGCGTACCACCTGATGTTAAGTGCCTACCGTCGCCTATAGACAATAGCTATACCATGGAAATTGTCAATGTGTTGCCAACCTTTATAAAACCTAGAAGGAAAATTACATTTACTTGAGATTGTATAAGAAATATAGAATATTACTATAGTAAGAAACCAAATCAATTGTAAAAAAAGAAACTAACTGAACAGAAAATATTATTGATCTTAAAAAGTTAGGGGAAAACAGCGCGTGACAATTTCCGGTTGATCGAAGACCCGAGGCCGGGGGCGGAATGCGCAAGATACCGGAAACACTGAAAACGTAAGGTCCGGTGACTTCCGATCCCAAACCTGCCCTGTTGTTCGGAACTTTCACATATCAATAGGTATTGTGAAGAAGGTGAAGTTTTAGATTGAGTTTTATTATATTATTATTGATTCTATTATGAGAATGTTATTATCAATTTTTGTTCTGTTAAGGCTGCGGTCTCCCAAAAATCAATATTCTTGCGGAATTATCAGATTTTTTTTTGTCATCAGAATAGCAATAAATTAAACATATTGCCCTTTCTAACTTATAGAGATAGACAGAGGCAGATAGCGACTTAGTTTTAGAGAAAATGCAATATTTTTTAATGTCATTCTTTTTAGGTCTTTGATGATGTTAGGTTTGAAAAACTTGAGTTTTGTTTAACATAAAATGGTGGCGTTAAATCCAAAGAAGGTCAATCCAAGTGCAATAGTGATGTGAAATGAAATGAATTCGTGTATCGAAAAGTTTGTGACATGTGGTAGAAAGGCACTTCTACTAAAACATGACTGACTTCTATGAATTTGAATTGACTATGTGAAAGTGATATATCGTGACTACAAATTTATTTCAAAAAGGCAAGGTAAAGGCAATTTTGTGCAGGAAAAGACTTAAGAAAATGGATTTGATTTCGATACTGAAAAATAAGAAGTTTTTTTTTTCTCTGAATAGTCGCGACCCCGGTCGACTATGATATCGTCATGATAATTTAATGATGTGTCTGAAGTTAGGCGATAAATCTCGAAGGTAATTAGTAAGGTTCACCTACCTACACCTACCATAGAAATAATAATAGTACCACGCTACTAATTAAAAACTAATTTCTCCCATGACACCACGACACAATGTCATTTGACACTCGACAACATAATCTCTAGACACTCAAGACATGTCTCTCGATACTCCAGACACTGTGTTACTGTAGTGTAACGATAAATCTGTGGTTTGTCCATATGTGGTGTTCGTTCACTCACATTGTCACCAGCATGTTCATAATGACTGAAATTAAAAAAATACGTGTGGAACTCGGGGACTGCCGCGGTAAAGCTATTGCATAGCAATTATAATTATTTATTATAATTATTTGAGCCGGTTGGTGTGGTTGGTAAGATACCCTTTCTATCACGCTGCAGGTCGTGGGTTCGATTCCCACTCAGGACAAACATTTGTGTGCATGAACATGTCTGTTTGTCCTGTGTCTGGGTGTAATTATCTACATATATATATGTTGTATGTATTTACAAAAGAAAAGTAGTATATGTAGTTTATCAGTTATCTGGCTTCCATAGTACAAGCTCTGCTTAGTTTGCGGTCAGATGGCCGTGTGTGAGGAATGTCCCAGAATATTTATTTATTTTATTTATTTTTTATTTATGCAGTTTTTTTTTCTTTGATATTAATTCAAGTTTGTTTTTTTTGATGTTAATTCAAGTTACACTTTTTGAGCGTGGTGACCGATAAGAAAACATTTTTTTTCTTTTATTGAATAAATGAGAAGTTAATATCGTTTAAAATATTTTTATTATCTTACAATACATGTAGGTTATTCAGGAATTTTAATCATTCAAACTATAGGTTTATGGTAACTAAAATAAGAAACATAAGTTTGAGACTTGAAATCCTCTAAATATCTGGAAAATACCGCGTCAATGGTGGTCTCATATTTTGTTGTGGATTCTTAATAGCTTAACAACGGGGAACAAAAATAATAGGCTGTCAATAAAGGCTCGTTTACACACTGAGAACACTGTGTCATCTCATGATTAGGCTGTATGGGCTAGAGCCCTTTGCCTTCCCGAAATAAGGGAAAACAAAAGTAAAATCTGATACTGACTAACAGGGATGCCTTCATTGAAAATATGGCGGTACTGTGCTCGACTGCCATTTACACCATTAGAATTTAACAAAACAATCCGAATTTTGGGGATATATGTTGTCGACTCGTTTTTTTTTTAATGTTTTATTATTCAGGTAAGGTTTCAATCGAGTCACGCTCGGCCGAGCTACATGGTAGTACGGAGGTAGTACTACACGGGGTGTTAGGATTTTTTCGTTACGGAATTTCTTGATTCGGTCGCCGCTCTCAAAGCCCGCGATAAAAGCTATACAATGCGTACAGTACAATGTAGTTTTTAATGCAGTACTAACCTTGGGCATTATTTCATTCCATGTTTTTTTCCTAACTTGGTGTAATTATTACATATTTTCACTCGTATTAGCTTATTTTCAATGTTATTGTTTTTACGACTCGAACAATGACTTTGACACTTTTAATGTCACTGTCTCATTACGTCAAAAGTCTATAATTGCGTTCGGTTTTATATCGTGAATCTTTGAATATAGAACCGAACGCAAAAATAAACGTAATTGAATACATATGCGTGAATCGAATCACAGTTTTGGTTGATCGAGTAACTTCTTTTAAAACGGAACGCAAATTTTATAATTTTAATTTCGGATTGGATATTTGTTTATCGTTTTTATTAGTAAATATATAATAAATACTATATTTGGATTACATTATTTAATTGGATAAATGTTTTGAAGAAAAATCAATTTTAGTCATATAAATCTAATTTTGAAACGTAATTGGATAAATGGTTTTTAGTCGTTTGAGTTTGTCTGATGACGAAGCTATTTCGAAGCAGTTTTTGATCTGCTGAACACAGCCTAATATGGGATTATTCACATTCAACGGCTGGAGATGCCGGGTGACCTTTGTCTTCTCACATCTATACATATAAATCCCGTAAAAAGATGAGCTTGATTTGCTTAATTATATTTCCGATTTGCTACAAGATTAACTTCAAGTTTTCCCAATTTGCATTATCATTTGCGCTTCTCGCAAATCTTATTTCAAATTTTATTGGCACTCCATTTGCACGCTCTGCCACTCGCAGTATAGGTTGTAAGAGGCTGTTGTTTTTTTCACAGTGGGGTTTCCCTACGAGGTGAGCGCATTAGGCACTTTCTACGTGTCCACGACCAAGCTTTCTACCAACGGCCTTTGTCATTGTTACCCAGCTGTGCGGCTACACCGCTGACACTGCCAGTGCATATACCTGCCTGCTTAAGTACTCCAATTTATCCGGTACTGATTTTAATTTATTCTATCTGATGCTGCAACCCGTGAGCGGCGAGAATTCTGCATAAAACGTGGTCTCCACGCACATCTCTTGAGTGGTTATTGTGACACTATAGGAAGTTACATAAAATCATCGCGCGGCCCACAGGCTCCGTCTGCGCTTTGTGATAAAGAATACTTTTATATTTTTCTTATTGTACTTACTTTGGGAGTGCTTGACTAGCTACCAATCCACTACCCCACATTGTATGTTGACTATAATTTGTCACATTGGTATTATTAAATTTGAGACCTATTTCATAAGTATGGTGTAACTATTGCGTATAAGTTTCAACATATGCTTAGTGTACTTAATACAGAAGCAAATAGCACGCTGGTGTTAAGGTGAAAATATTTAATCATTGAACATAACACTAAGCGACACGCTGGTGATATTATATTTTTTTAATTTTAATTTGCAACACCCACTGGGTGAAATAAACCACTTAAATGGTAAATCTACATTTTATTTATCTCCATAATACAACCCTGCTAGCTAGCTAATGCTACAAACGGACGTTCCTTGAAACAAAGGTTCGCTGTAATACCGACTGTGTTGCTATTCAGAATTAGAACATAGTTTTCTTTTATTTATTAATAATTTCTATTATTATTATGCTTTAGCACACTACCGCGCGTTTTTGATTATTTAAACCGCATTATTAAAGACCTACTTAGTTTACTGATCCTCATTTCATGTAATCAATGACAACGCCTGACGTTTAGATGATTCTAACGCATGTCAAAATGCATTAATTTATTGGCATGAGTCTTTACGATTCTAATTTATCAGGTTTGTAAACTACTAACTATTTTGTCCTGTGCTTAAAATAAGAAAAATACACAAAGTGAAAAATGAAATCATCAGGAGGAAAACGAAAATCACAGACGCTCTCGAGCATGCACTTACACTAAAATGGAAATGGGCAGAACACATTTCACGCTACACAGATAAAAGATGGACCATAGAGACCACTCGATGGAAAGGCCCAGGAGGGAAAAGAAATTTTGGTAGACCAAAGAGAAGGTGGGCTGATGATACAGGTGACAGGGAACAATTGGTTAAGCCTAGGCAAGGACAGGGACGTGTGGAAGAAGCTGGAGGAGGCCTTTACCCAAAAAGGGGTCCATATTACAAACAAAGAAGATTAACAAAAGTACTAACATATTCTAAGGAAAATATACTAACAAACCACTAAAAACATATGAAATGTAAATCGGTAATATGGAATAAATGGCTTTATTGTTATTATTATGCAGGTCCTGTAAAAAAAGTGTATCTCAATTTATATCATCATGAGATTTTTTTATAAGTAATCAATTGTATTTTTTACTTTAATTGTAAATATGTAAATAAAAAGTTAGTTTAGTAATCAATTATAATATACAAACTAATATATTAATATTCAATAAAATTTAATTTTATGATAAAATTGGATGACGAAACCGCTGCAAAAAAACGTATATATAGATTGTACAAAGGGCATAGGTTTTGGTTTGGAAATCTTTCTACATTAATACAAAAGGTAATTACAATGAAAGGGTAGACGCCCCTGCTGTTTGCCAAGTGCTCCGTTCGTCAAAGCCACAAGTTTTGATAGTACGTTCGTTTTGAACAACTAACAACTACCATTAGGATGTGGACGATAATTACAAACGTAACTTTGTATAAACATTTCTACATTGTCTGTCATCATATCATAATAAATTTTATATGTAACTGACTACGCCTATTTTATATTATTCAGTGTAGGTATGTGCGGCTTATTGTGAAGTAGGTTTGATAAACGAATAAGGCATGCCTTTCAATAGATTAATAATTAATTCTGAAAAACTAGTTGGAGTTAAATCAAATCTATAACTATTCAAATTTATAAACACTACTATACTTGTACAAGCACATTATTTAAGTCCTTAGAGACATAGAGTTTAATTCTAGTATTTTTTGCAGAGGTAATGGCCACTAAAGCTGATCCATAGACACAAAAATGTTTTTTTCATTGGAACATATGGTACTATTAATTTATTTGAATGATGTAAGCGCCATGATAGTGGTTTAAAAACACAGAGTAATAAAAAAAAACATTCCTGTCGAAAGTAAATCAAAAATAAACCATGTAATTAAATAAAACCTCGATAGCTAATAAAATATCGTGCAACCGATTTAAACTGTAACAAGCTAAATATTTATTATAACCTTTATATTTCAGTGAATTTTCACATTGCAGAGCGCTGCATAGTTTTACCACCAGGTCATATATTTTGCCATGGAAACTTAATTTACTGCTATTAATTTTTCAGAAAAACTAGCTTCATAATTTTACAAATTGATGGTTTTTTTCGTGATACAAACTGTTTAAATTTGTCATTAGTTTCCGTCCCTCGTTTTCACTTACGTTCCAATGGTGTCTTATATCTTCTTTCGGGATAATAGGTAACCTATGTGTTTCTCCAAGTCATTAGCTATCTGCGTGGCAAATTTCATCACGATTGTTTGTGCAGTTGAAGTGTCAGGAGGTAAAAAATAAATAATCTCATTTTCGCATTTACTCGCATTTCCCGGGAAAAAAGTGACGTATTCCATATGTTAACCTTTCATCCAAATCCGATCAGCAGTTACGGAGCTCAGTGATAATAAACATTCACACACGCATACGATTTAGAAGTAGAAGCAGGTTGGAGTATAACAAGCAGGGCGGATGTCATTCTTCATTTTTATCTCCAGGATAACGAGAGAAATCTCTCTGCGGAAGTAAATAGGTAGTTATTTAATTATAGTAATCGTTCATTTGTGATTATATTTCGACTTCATCACCGATAACAAGTATTTGTTTGAAATTATACGTCTTACTCAAGTTTTAAATAACTAACTAAATATAATAATACTTTTAATAATTTTAATGTA
The DNA here is from genome assembly GCA_951216915.1 of Tetheella fluctuosa. Taxonomy (NCBI): domain Eukaryota; kingdom Metazoa; phylum Arthropoda; class Insecta; order Lepidoptera; family Drepanidae; genus Tetheella; species Tetheella fluctuosa. The sequence continues at coordinate 15,788,787 of OX578214.1, forward strand.
AAGTTTTTAACATAATAAAGAGAATACTAAAAGTTGTTTTCTAGAAAGTTACAAAGCCCGCGCGATGTTAATTCTTTGAATACAATACAATACAAGTACGCCGAAACTGAAACAATAATAATAAATACAAATACTAAATGAGGGATACTAGTTAACGTGGAGCCACGAAGAATGAGTGAAGCTAATATTGTTTTGATCAAAATATGATATGATTTTATATTATAAACAAAAATAAAAACCGACTTCAAAAATAAATTTAATAAATGTTAACCAAATAAATGAAAACTAAAAAGGTACAACATTTTGAAGTCGGTGCCAAGTAAAACATTAAAATTACTTGATATTCAGATTACTCTCTTGGTTTGTTTTGTTTCAGCGAGTTTTCGTAACTAATATAAACACGTACCTACTAAATTTTAACTAAATAGTTGTCATATTGAAACGTTTTTAGGTTAATTTCATTTTGATAAATCAATATATTCGAATTAGTATGAAATATAGTGAATTTTTTGTTGTAACAAGGTATATACTTAGTAATTTTAATGTTTTACTCCTCCTTTTTTTAAAGTCGGTTAAGAGCTGAAGTGTTTTACCATGTATAGACCTGCGTTTGACCACAATCTCATCATGGTAAGGGATGATTTCGCCGAAGGTAAACACACAAATTAAATGATTAGTGACACATTTCTACTTTTATATTACCTAAAATTAAAAAGAGCATACATATTGTGTTCATGAACATGTCTGTTTATCCCGAGTCTGGGTGTAATTGTCTATATAAGTAAGTATTTTAAAAAATCTAGGATAAGTAATTGTAGTAACAGATATCTGGTTTCCATAGTATAAGCTCTGCTTAGTTGGGAATCAGTTGGCCGTGTGTGAATAGTGTAAAAAAAAAACCTATGACAAATTTAAGTTCAAGTCTTCGTTCATTTGATTAACTTGTGCATAATGCAACAGCTAAGTAACTAAACTAGCCGTTTCCGTGTAAGTACTGATTTGTAAAGGCAATACAGTTTTCCTTTGGAACACTCCGATCTCAGGAGTTATACGAGATTGTTACTAAATCAAAGCATTCTAAAGTTGTAGAATTGTTCTCTAACGTTTCATTAATTTTAGGTATATAATTCCTTTATTTTAAACTCATTATTTCTCCTGTATATATAGTGTGTTGTACAAAAAGAATTTAGTTTTAAATGATTTTTTATCCTTTGTCTAATTTTGAAAAATGAGTTTTCTTAAAACGAGGAGTTCAGAACTAGTAGTAACTAAGTCTGCGTTGGTATAAAATTTTAATTTCCACCCTGAAGAACATAGGTGTTCCTACCTGAGCCACGACGGTCACGTATATTGTAAACTAGCTTTTCCGCGCTCTTTCATCCGCGTTCCCGAGGAATCTTGTGTTTTCCCGGGATAAAAAGTAGCCTATAGCCTTCCTCAATAAATGGGCTATCCAACACTGAAATCATTTTTCAAATCGAACCAGTAGTTCCTGAGATTAGCGCGTTCAAACAAACTCTTCAGCTTTATAATATTAGTATAGATAATGAACTTGTTAAGTTGATATCATTGTTCATGGCCCAACCAACGCTAAGCGTACTTTGATACAAGGCCCACGAAACTGGGCTATTTACTTTATTTACGACGAGCATTCAGCAGTTAAGGGACGTTAGACAGATTATTACAATTTTAACCTCTCCTTATATTATTATGGCTCTTAGATTTTACAATCTATGTAAGACGCCAGAATATGGAAAGAGCTGTTGCTTTTGATTTATGCTATGCCTTATCTCCAGGGTTTATATGACACTTGAGCCTCCCTTTATACGGAATTCCTTGTAGCTTATGTGGCAGGATTGCAGATGTCCTGAGTGAACAGTCTATAAGAGTAGTCATTGACGGATACTCATCTGATCAATTTGCAATAAATTCCGGAGTTTCTCAGGGATCGGTTCTCTCCACAATCTTATTCCTGCTGCATATTAACAGTCCACAATTCAGACAAAACCAGTGTCTTCAATTTCAAATTCAAAATATTTTTTTATCGGTCTTTATTGTATTATTACTTGTTTTTTATATTATTGTCTTTTTGTAACTGATTAATATATTGTAAAATATCAAATTATAATTAAGTTTAAATAACTGTGTACCTTGCTTCACGTATACGGTACTAGAAACCATTTTTAATTAATCGGATTATTAAATTCGGATATCGTATCCTACGTATCAGCCGGATGTGACTAGACATCCGGTTTGACCGGATAATTGCCTTACCCAGCTCCCGATGTTAGGTGTTGTTCTTTTAGATAAAGGTTGGCCATTTGTGGAAAAAAAATATAGACCGAAATAAAGTTATCAAATAAAAATGGCATGAATCATATATATTTTATATCATACTACTTATAATATTATAAATATAAAAGTGATTTGTTTATTCCTTTGTTACCTCTTGTCGCATCAACAGCACCATCTTGATAAATAGATCTAATAATAATAAATATAAAAAGATATCCGCAGTCGGTAGGATTCGAACCTACGCTCCCAGAGGGAATCTGATTTCTAGTCAGACGCCTTAACCGCTCGGCCACGACTGCTACATACTTAATGTAAATAAATTACAGCCTTCTATGAACGCCTCCAATTCATACATTCACTTTATAAAACAGGCCTACATACGTATGATACGTAAGTATATCTAGGTATACTTAGTGAAAGGTATTACAACATACCATCCATTACATATAAACCTTATAAACGTACGTACCTATCTAATTTTAACTGTAATGTTTTATAGCTATACAATTATTATTTCAATTTGTTGTTTTACTAAAGAGCTGTTTGAGTTCGACCAAGCGGTAGTTGTAATGAAATCCCTACTAATATTATAAATGGGAATATGTTTATGGCTTTGTTGGTATGTTAGTTTTTGGGTTGGGTATTTCTTTCTTTAGTTTTATTTGTTGTTTTTTTTTTATTGTTATAATGTTTTACATTTCAGTTAGATTGTCCAAAAATATAAAAAAAAATGTAAACTTACTTAGTTTTTTGCCGGTTCTTCTCAGTTGAAAACTGCCTTCAGAATCGGTGGTAGGACCTAGATTGAATAGATAGTTTACGGGATGGAGAGTGACAGGCTACTTTTTATCTCTAACGGGAACAACTAATACCTAACTAATAAAATCATTTCGTGACTTATTTTATACCTACCAGATAACACACGCACAGTTATCGTTAGACATAAAAAAATCAGATTTACTTATAGGCAAATGTTTGACAGCATTCCGCTTAGACTTACTGACTGTACTATTTTTTTTTTACTGAAGTCACGATTTTTTTTATATTTACGAGCCTGTTTTTATACCATAAATCTAGTTTCGATAAATAACTCAGGTGTCCCAGGATAGGTTAATTATACAGTTATACTGTATCTATATATAAAAAAACAATGTTTGTCTGTCCGAATATTTATCCGATAGCAATGACACTTTGGTGAGTTGTTATGCGTACGACCGCGATGGCTTCTGACAAAAAGAGAGAGTCATTACAACGCACGCCGGGGATTAACTATTATAAATAAAATATAATAATATATAAGTATTAATATAAAATTATTAAAGGTTGCACCCGTGTCTTACATTCTCTATCGTCGCGCTCTTTGTATCTAATTAACAGGTCGATAAGTTTGAAATTGCTTTGAAAGGTAGGTTGGAACTGCATCGAATCAAGCTAAGACGAATCGCACTAACTTTACGGAAGCGGTTTCGCTCGCGCAGACTTATAACATATTTATATCTTCTTTTTTTTTTCATCCAATTTCGATAAATAAAACGTATTCAAAGATTGACGTGTTCAAACAGACAGACAAGAAAAAATAAATCTTTGCATTCAGTTACTCTTCATACATCCATCACACACACTACATGTTTGGTAAAAAAAAAATTACAGACACGTAGGTACAGACTTATCAAATATATTATTATGTATAGATAGATAGGTAGATGAAACTGCGTTAGGATCAGTAGTACTCAAAAGAATAGAACTGTCACGCTGCGGGTTTCCCCTTGTTGTACTTATACACTAGCCTTTACTAAACCGCATCTACTTGAAAGTTGGAACTAGAAGTTTCTCACCGCAGAAATATAATCAGCAATACGTAAAGTAAGAAATAAGCTCCCTTAACCCGTGGAATCACTTACAAACTTACTGGAGGAACAAAAGTTTGTGCCACAATACTCTATAACTTGATGATTTATACGCTCAAGATGTATTGCTATAGTGGAAATCCAAGAAATAACTGCTTAGAAAAAGCTTTTGTTAATAAATCGAAAATAAAAAATATTATGTATTTTATTTTACATGTTTTTCATACAACAATGGTTAAAAATATATCTTACATCTATAGTATATAATCTATACATAATATTATAAGGTTGAAGAGTTTGTTTGTTTGTTTGGTTAAACGCACTAATCAGGAACTACTACAGGCTCGATTTGAAAAATTCTTTCAGTGTTAGATAGCTTATTTATCGATGAAGGCTATAGACTACTTTTTATTCCGGGAAAACACAAGATCCCTCGGGAACGCGAGTGAAACCAAGGGGCGGAAGCTATTTATGTTATAAAGTGTGTTCCGTCTTACTAAAAAAAATCCATACATGTTAAAAATAACATCAAACGATGAACTTTGTATTGTCGATGGACTGTGGGCGAGCAACGCAACTAGGTATTTAGTAGGGTTGCCACATGCGATAATTGGCAGATTTTTCGGCAGCAGCGGTAGCTTCAAGGACATTTTCTATATATTTTAGTTTGTATTATTGTTGTTAATAATTATAACAAAATAATGCTATTTTTAATGGTGCAATAACAATAATTAAAATTTATTAGGAGGTATCGGTTCTTCGGTTCTTTCAGAAAGTGTCACAATATTTCTACATTTACAGTTACAGTACAGGAGTATATTTTTTGTGTACTACATGTTGGTAACCCTTGCAGATAGTATAAAGTTTGCTCGCCGCTGATTGTGGGGATGTTTACGCTCGCGCCGCCGACGCCGCCGCCGCCGCCGCCCGCGCCCGCTTTCAGTAGAGTCCGAATAACTGCACCCCATTTCGTGACCCAACAAATTTCCCTATTAGTATCGGGGTGTGAATTAATTTAATGAATGATTTTTCTTTTAGTTCTGTGATTTTATGGATTCTTGACCTTGTTTTTTGAAAATATATCTACTAGTTTCATTAAAGTTGACCACTTTAAACACGACTATTCAGTTTAGGCCCTAGGATACTTATGAACGTCAAAACTACTGAAATTACCACTGGTTTGGAAGTCAGCCTTCAACGGAGAAGAACCGGCAAGAAACTCAGCGAGTTGTAGTATATATAAAAATTCAAGTACTAAACGCATTAAAAATGAAAAAAAACGTTGACATGTATAATATATTTTCAAGCTCACGATGTTAGATGAATTTTGAGAGTTGAATCCTACAATGAGCTTGAGCTTTCGATGAAGTCATCAAGACCAAACTATAGCATGGCAGTACTTTGTACTCGCTGAAAAAGTCAAGTTGAAAATATGTCTCTACCTACTGATGTGTTTCAGTTGCTGCATATTTTTATAGGTCTATGTTGACCATAACTCACTATGGTTGGGGCTGCACTTGAGAGCCTTCAAGGATCTAGCTCTTAAGTGTAGCTGCCGGAACACACTGATGGGTATTTGGCGAAAGATTTTCAACTTGAGTGTTAGCCAGCCAGGTCGGTATACAAAGTATCTACCCTACCATCGTACTTGAGAGCCTCCTCATTGGTTCCTTTAAAAATGTTGTGGTTACCACTTTCGGGACACATCATCACTTACAATAGTGTTATTGTGGTCAAATACAAATCTATTATAAATTAATTGTTTTTTTTTTCGTTACATTAATTAATTTTTATTCTAGTTTGACATCTATTTTATTAGACATTTATATTATTAATACAGTCGGAAAAATATTCATAAAGTTGAAACAAAAAGCAATATGACAAAAAAATCTAACAGAACAGGTAAGAAATAGTCACAAAGGTTAGGAATCCTTTGAAGTTTCAGCTCGTTCAAGAATACCTTCAAGACAGCAAGTAGAAAAAAGCTTGCAAAGAGAACTAAGTAGGTAGGTAAGTGAATTCATGGTGCACTTACAAGTAATAAAATACTTGATAGAATCTTTAAATTTATTACATTTATATCTTTTTATTTATTAACTGACTTCAAAAAATGAGGTTCTCTATTCGACCCATATGTTTGTATATCCGCAATTTCCTCAAAAACTACTGATTCGATTTGGATGTGGTTTTCGTTATAAAATGCATGTTTTTTCAGGAAAGGTTTAAGTATATTAGGATCTGATGAAGATCTTCGGAGATAGATAATGGAACTCTTCAATAACAAACAGCAAATGACCTGCGATCGCTGTGATCGTATATCTATGAGTATTGTTTTCGCCATTCCATAACATAACATCACGCCTGTAAGGTTTTAGGGGGTAAACAGATGTATATTAGTACACCCTCATAAGAAACTAAAAATGGAAAAAAAATGTAGGTATAGGCAAGTGCTGTTCCTATGGACGCTTGTACCTGTGGAAACAATCGATTCCGACGAAGCTAGCAAGGCTAAAATTTTAATTTGAACGCGGCCGTAAAGGTTGAAAGATTTGACGTATCGCCATCTTTGTTTTTTGTGTGGTTGTTTATATGCCGACAATGAAAGTTTTTGGCGCCAAAAAGTAAATTATTTTGCTTAATATAAATGAGTTTTACCGTGAAATTACTAACGATATCGGTTTAACCGTGTTTGCAGTATGATCTGTGTTGTTTATTGCTTATGTAGTGCATTTTCTCTGTCTGTAAGTCTGTTATATCCAAAAAGTTAGATCAGTTTTATTTTTTATGTCCGAATTTGTACCTGTGGTCTGTCCACAGGTACACAAGTGTCATAATGTTTTTATTTATTTTTTGAATTCACCAATTACTCTGCTGACTAACAATCTTTCTGAACCTGGTCTTTCTAATGCGCTTTCGAATGAAAACACTGAGAAATCTGGTGGAAAAAATATTAAAATAATTCATCAAGAGAAGATATCATTTGTTAGATCGTAGTCATTATAAATACTCTTTGGTTAGATGTATAAAGTGTAAAACTTATTTCAAAGATAAAACCCAAATGCTATCATATTATTTATTGTGTTCCACAGTCACACAGAGAGAACTGAGTCTGATGATGAGGGTGAAGGTTTCGTTTGCGTGGCATGCTTCGTAATGACGATAGCGATGAATCTTCTCAAAACTTGTATGAAGAGTGTCGTAATGCATATAAATAAGTATAGTAGAGTATGTTTATGTTTGTTTGAAGTTGTTTTTAGAAGTCTATAATTGTATTTTATCTTTTTTATTGTCTAATTCATGTCTAATTCATTCATTCATTCATATACAGATATAAAAAATGATTTATTCCAAATTCTGGAAAGTGTTCACATGTTCCGCACTTGCCCCTACCTAGTGCAAGCCCACTTTGAAGTCAGTTTTATTATTTTATTAAAAATTAATTTTAAAACTCAAATTTGAGTATGGACCTAGTTAATTTAAAAATGGATTCTAAGATCAAGTGATAAATGAACCCAAGGTATTTCATGCGCCAGTGAAGCCTGCGCGAAGGTTTTGTCATGTAAGTACCTATCTAAAATATTCAGTACCGTGCGACCGGGTTTTTTTTTTTTTTTTGGTAAAATCACCTTTTTTTCGGAAGACGCCATGATAAATAAATTTAAAAAGCAAAACCTTTTCTAAAAATTTCCGAAATACACGAAATTTTATAAAATACAAAAATTGCGCGTTTAACTGTACCTACTGGTTTACTATTGTATTGTGTATTTTTTCTTTGTATAGTCGATAGTCTTCCTAAAACTGAATAAATAAATATTGTTTTAGAGATATTGTAGGGATATTGTATATTGTTTTAAATATACTAAGCATAAAATGTTATCCAAAAATTTATATAAAAACCTTGTAAAGTTTTTAGCCAGTTCTCAGTAAAAGTCAGTCTGACTCTGTCACAAGTGGTGGTAACTTCAGTAGCTTCGACTTTTATATATGCAACTTTCTAACACCAATTAACTACATTTGAACTTGTTTCAAAACATGATACTGTTATAGTCGTGTAATTAATATTATACGAGTGAAAGTATCTAAATAATATAGATAGCAGGCATCGAGCAGTCGTGGCCGAGCGGTTAAGGCGTCTGACTAGAAATCAGATTCCCTCTGGGAGCGTAGGTTCGAATCCTACCGACTGCGAAATTCATTTTTAATTTTATTGTTTATGGCTCATTCAATATAAAAAAGATGTTAAAAATATAATTTGATTTCAGAGATTATATTTACATAAATATTTAATTGTAAATTTGTTATTTATTTCCACAGTACCTCGATCCTATTTTATAAAAAAAAATAAAGTAATTCAATTATACATATTTATTTGAATTTGGAAATATTATATTTTATACATATACAAACCTATCTATAGTTTTTTAGACGGCTTTTATACTTCTTATGGTTTTTTTTCTAGCCTTCCGCGGTTTCACCCGCGTATCCCTATTTTACACACTTAGGGGTAAAATTTCCAAAAATCCTTCCTTAATGGATGCCTGCACTACTTAAGGTACGTATGTGCAAAATTTCAAGTCTCTAGGTCCAGCGGTTTGGGCTGTGTGTTGATATATCAACAGTCAGTCAGTTTACCATTTTATATACAGGATTATTTTTAAAACACCGACAGTGCTTTAGTGGGTGGAAGTACTCATCAATATGAACAACTTTTATTGATGAGTACTTCCACCCCTGCAAGTATTGCCAGTGATTAAAAAATCACCCAGTATACAGAAGATATAATCTACTTATGGTAAAAAAGAACTGATTGAATTGGCCACGCCTATCATCTATCTAAAATCTAATACAAACAATATCATTCTCATTAATTTTTTCCAATATACCTACATAACCTACCTACATTATCAAATCATGATATTTAAAGACGGTAGAGGTAACATGAGAATGGTTAATTACTTAAATGTAATACGTAATCAATAGGTACGTGTTTAATGACGTCACGGTTATATGATTATTAGTTTGGCGAAGCGTCGGCGTTATCTATTAAATGATTATATTACCTGAAACTGTTCGTTATCGGTAGCTGTATTATGAGTTTCAATATATTTGATCAACGCTAAATGAGATTGTGTCATGGTGCTTGGTGAAATCTTATTTGTTAAAAATTACTCTTATTATATTACTAAAACCGGCCAAGTGTGAGTCGGACTCGCGCACGAAGGGTTCCGTACCATTCTATAATATAAAAATGAATCGCTGAATGTGTTGCTAAGCGCAAATCTCGAGAACGGGTGGACTGATTTTGCTAATTCTTTTTTTAGAATATTCCTTGAAGTACGAGGAAGGTTCTTATGGAGAGAAAAATTTAAAAAATTGCCTGAAAAGGTCTAAAAACAACACTTTTCTTTTCCAATACAAACCACTCTGTCCCCAGCTGTCAAACATTAGACGTCAATCAAAACAAAACAAAGGCGCGTTAGACAGAACGAAGTCTGTCGGGGCACCTATTAACATAAAAAAAAAAACCATGTTACTTTGTTTTAGAGAAATAGGGCAGAACAAGGTCTGCCGGGACAGCTAGTTATCTATAAAAACGATAAGGAAAAAAATCATGTTTGTTGTATGGGAGCCATAGAACAAACGTGATTTTTTTCCTTCCAATTCCCTTAAATATTTATTTTAATCAGTGTTTTAGAATTTGTTGTTGAAATACATCATCTGTGAAAATTTCAATTGTCTAACTATCACGGTTCATGAGATACAGTCTGGTGACAGACGGACAGACAGACGGGCGGCCAGCGGAGTCTTAGTAATAGATAAGCAGGCTTTAACGTGGATTTAGCTCTGTCTCTATTCGGTGAAAGAAAACATCAAGAAGAAACTAACAAGAACGAGAAGTAATAACGGTATATGAAATTGCTATGGACGATCAGATTCTGTTCATTTCGATAGAAAGAAACAGTATATCAAATAGCCTAGTACTTATTGGCAAACTGTGAGGCTGGCTCTAAAAAAGTCCTAGTGGAGTATGTCCACACGACCTATGCATAAATTGGTGGTGCATTAACTGCACGCCACAATCAGTACGCCTCGTTACGAGTAATTTGATCAACGCTCACCGTTCACTCACTAATCACACGTTCATTTACATACAATTCATTTGTTTTGCTTCCCGCGACTGCGCCAATTTAACGCTTCATTGTTTGACTGCGCCATTTTAGTTGCAATGCTGCCACATATTGGGTTAGAGCCGGACGATTGCACACAGTCAAGTCACTCGCTTCATGTTGAATTGTGCTATAATTTTATAACACACAAATATGAGAGAGGGAGACTAGATAATTGTATGTAATAAAAAAAGCTAAAGCTAACTTCCGAACCGTGCGTTAGAGTCAGATAATAAGTGTTTGCGAAGGCCTATTTAAGTAAAAAATATTTTAATTTTCATTAGTTATTTACAGTCTGTAATTTTATTACAAATATTTCACGCGGAAGCTACCGAGTCCATTATAATCAATTCAAAATCCTAGAAAAACATTTGATCTGTTCCTTCTACAAAGCATGCTAAAATAATGTTTTCATTTTACTTTATTTGGATTTTCCATAATCAATTTCAGTAATTATTTACAGATTTCATTACATTCTCCAAGAGGCTAAAACCTACACGAGTGTGAAATATAAACAAATGTAACTTGGATTTTCTATTGCTATTTATGAAAACCCACAACAATATATTGTCTGGATTTGCTACATGCGTCTATACATGTGTGTAGGTAGTATAAATATAGAGGACAATAGAAATATTATTTATTTTGCGATATGAAGATATTTTTTTTATGGGCTTGATGACGGTGAGATGTAGGCGTGAGGCGTAGATGCTTTGATAGCCGTATGCTTGTTTGCCAACTATGTGGTATAAAAATAATATAATATATTATGTATATCTGGGAACAAATGGAAGAAGAATGTCCCAGGATATAAAAAATTTAATATACCTACTATAACTATGTATTGTTCAATTGCCTATAATTTTCATATTAATGAGTAGTAGCAGAATTATTTTGAGGGACCGAAATAAATTTTATAATTTTAAATTAGATTTATTCCACATTCTAGATACCTACAGAATTTCAGTTTATACTTACTTATTTTGACAGTTTTAAACAAAAATATAAGAGTTTAATCACTATAAATTTAATTTAAGCAGCCTAAACCACGCTCTTGAGAGTATCTCGTGGCACCAATGAACGCGACCATTATTTGAGTAACAACTTAATGAGTCCTTTTGAAGTGTTCTCCTTTTGTTTGAGTTTTCCGACCAGACATCAGAATTAACTGCGACTCGTCACTGTTGCCTGGTAATTATCAATAGGGATTCCCCCCTTACCTAACCACCCACAAATTTCAGGTTTTGTCACAAATTAATTTCAATTAGGTATATTCGCGAATGAAATAAGAATAATATACCAAATTATATTTTTTTAAGATCAAGACCGGTCCTATTGGAGATCATTAGGGGAGGCCTATGTTCGGCAGTGGACGTCTTGCGGCTGAGATGATGATGATGATGGTATTTTTTAAAACAAGCTTTTTTATTATTATTGTCACCAACACCAAAAGTTTATGCAAAATTTCAGCTCAATCGTTTGGGTGGGACTGGTGTAAAAATAAGTTGTCTGTCATGCAAGATTCGATCCACACATACTAACAGATGATGTTAAAAAGCTCAGTTAAAAAAAACATGTAAAAGAATGACTTAAACGCACCAATGATTGTTAATGAAACTTGTAAATTAGATAGTGATTTCAAAAATTGTTTTTTACACAAGTTACACTCATATCTACGCTCTAACAATTACCTAACAAACTACACATTCATTGCTTTCATTAGATTTAGCCATTAAAAGTTATCTCAACCGAACTTTGCAGGTTTTTGTATGGCCATTCTATGCGTCTAAAGATATAAAATTAACCTATAAACTGTCACTCAGCTACAAAGTCGTAACGTTACAGACTGTTGAAGTAGTAAAAACAAACGGAATCCTCACGAATTAACCGTGCCCGTGCCCTTTGCCGGAGTGAAAACCAAACTGTATCTTGATTGCGTACAATTTGCAATTCGTAACTGTTGTATAATCACTTCTAGCATATAATTTAATTGTTTGACCCTTTTGTGGTTTTATATGCAATGATGCGTTATAATTATCATCTATAATATTGAAAAAGAAATAAAGGCGATTTCATTTATATTAAGTGCCCAGAGTGTCTTGGGCGTCTTTTAAAGTGTAACTTTCGTTAGCGACGATTGCAGCACAGCTGCACAATGATGACAAATTAAACAATCAGCCGCAAGGATCAAGCGCGGAGCGGACCGAGCGCGAGCAGGGATCAGCAACTTTAATTACCGCCTACCCACATTAACCCTTGCCAATTTCGAACAGAGATAACTGTAGTCAATTCTTTAAACTTTGGCAATAGCTTACGCCCCACGGAGACAATCTGCACCAATTATCTTGAGCTTAGTGCTTCAGGTCTGAGTTTCTGAATGGGATTCGATTTTAATTGTTCCAAGCTTGTGTTTCGAGTTGATAGATAGGAAAGGAAAGCCGTTTAGGCCGGATTGCGACTTCTGTAGCTTTAGGGACTTAGTGTAGGTCAGCTGTAGGACGGTGGAGATGTGGGCTGGTCGCATTTATTGTAGGACTGATAAGGATAGGATGCCTGTGTAACAATTTGCTGAGGATAGATGGATTAGCTTCGGTTCACTACTTCTTTCATAAGTTTGGCAATGTTTTAGCGAAGTATCAAATTACGATCTCCTTGAGTAATAGAGCGATAGCTACTGTCCTCATTTTACTTTCATTGTCTTGATCACCTTACTAATTTACATACAGTAGATTATCATGCAGTTCCTTTATACCTATCTAATTTTATGGCATTTGAATTATAGTCCTCGAAGCGTTTCTTAAAAAATATCACACTCTCAGTGTAAACATCACGATGTAATATTAGTCATAAAAATAGCAGTGTCTGAGAGCCGCTTGCGATGAATCAGTCAGCCCCGTGGGCATCAATATACCCTTATCGGGACCCCGCAGGAACCTCCACTTTCAGTTGATGGCCGGAAAAAATGCGCCTTGTGTTTTGGCGATTTTTCACCGACACCGACGCGTTGGGAATGAAAACGTTTTGATCAATAAGGTGGGCTGTTAATTTGTGTTTGAGAAGCAGATGGTTGTCAAAAGGGGATCATGTGCTAAGGGTCCAAGGGCTCTTAGACATATGTCTGTATGTGTGTAGATATCTACATGAGTTTTTGTTGGGGTTATAAATAATATTGTCAAAAATGTGCTTTCCTATTTATCTTGAATGATTGATATATCTTTAATTATTTTAAAGGCTGAATACTCCTTTAATATTACTATTTCGGGTCTCTTCCATCTTAGATAATTGTTAATTAAATGCCTTTAGCTAAATCTACTATAATTTTTGATGACGTTTATTTTTACAAGATGAAATTGAGCGATTACTTAAAGTTTAATGAAAAATTGAGCTCAAGTTTTTCTTTCTTTGACACACTTAAAGACTTGGAAGAGATTAAAATGAAGTAAAACAAAAAGCGCTTGTCAAAGGAGAGTGGGTCGAACTTCGCAAGCCCCATCACATGTATCAACACTGTTTGAAACTTTTAAACTTGTTTGAATTCAGCTCGCGCTTGAAAAATGTTCAGATTTATATATACGGAGCTCGACTCCGCGCGCGAGCATTGTGTCCACTACGCGTTTGTAATAAACTAGGATATTCCCGTTATTCGTCCAGTGAGAATCATAAAGTATCTAATCAAATCACGATATTTATAATTGTGTATCTCGATGATACGAGTATAATATCATTATATATTTGTTTGATTGAGTATTTGCAATTGAAAATTAATATATTGACAAAATTAACTGTAAGTTTACATAACTCAAAAAAATAATAACTCTAACCTCTACCAAAGACTTGGGTACATTTGTACTTATGTTATAATAGAGGATTTCATATTTCAGACATTATTTTTCATATTACATAGGAAAAACTACCACATTATTCAATTTGCCACGATTACATTGGATTACATTTAAGTGATTACATATTAGTGAAAACAAACATGTTTAACGAAATTACCTAAGATGCAAAAATACTTTTCTATACTATGCTTACCGCCACTTTATTTTTAATTTAAGACTGTGTTTCTCTGTAAGTGAATTTGTAAATTGTTATGAGACATTCTTGTTTAAACTTACATTTGCAGAAGTATGAAATTGTATGTGCTTATTCATCCATAGGAAATAAGACAAGTCTCACATACGCAACGCACTATGGTGTCAATACACTTGACGGTAAGAGTTGAGTCTATTGTAACAAATCAAAAGTTCCCGCGTGCGAGGCCGTGAATACACTAGCCACGTCGCGCGGCATCGCACCACCTGCGCCTGTGTAAATTACATGTACGGGTTCAGTTATGCGGAACCAGTGCATAGCTTTATACTAGATACTGCATATTTTTAAGCCATACACGTGAAATATTTTCTAAAAAAAATGCTTGATAAAAAAGAGAACGATTTATTAAAAGGATGGTCCATATTTAATGTTTAACTGATATCTCTTACGTTTTATTTTATAAGTATTTTAATCCAATATAATTAAGATATAGGTTATATCTAAAATTTTCATTTTTATATCACAAGAAAATCGCTTCCAAATTTGACTCAGCGTAAAAATATTTATGTTCGTGACAGTACGTGCTACCTAAAATAACAGATTATCTAAATATATTAGGTACCAACAAAGGAAATACAATGCTTCATCAAAACTGAAATTAATTGAAGCCATTGGAATCACAACTCAATATAATTATGAATTCAAAGCTTAAAATAATAAAAACCTCTCTATTGTCCATATCGGAGTTGGTTAAAAAATTAAGTTCCCTCCCAAATTATAGCATCTAAGTGAGTGTTAATTGTCGGAGCGTTTCTTTCGGTGTTCGGTTTTCGGCTCCCGTCGTCGGCGTTCGGCACCGAGCGAGCAAATCGCTCGGAATGGCAATTAATCGAGTCATTAGCTGCAACAATGGGCGACGGACGAGAAGACGGATTAACCGCGCACAAAAATTGAAACCGCGATATTATTCTCTATAATGAATTAATCAGTTAACTAACAAGACAATAGCTAAGTAATTCAGTGCGGTAAGGTTCTGGCAAGGCTTTTGATGTTTTCCTATTGTGTATAGAAAATACTAATGAAATTAACCTATTTAGGTAGCTACCTGTGATTGGAGCTTTGGGGATGTAATTAGCGGATGGTGAAGGAAGAATCGGTACAAATAAAGAGCAATATAAACATAGTTTTCTTATTTATTGGTCTATAAATATTAGCTCATGGAATGAAGTGAAAGTTTGATAATAATAAACTCTTTCATAATAATCTATTGACATTCTCTTGTCAGTTTGTATGAAAATTATGAATTGTGTATGTGACACGGTACTAAAGTGCCAATCTACTTTTGACACTAACTGTACAATATTGTTTTTCTTCTTTTGTTTATCTTTAGGTAGGTATATATAAATTGTTAAAAAAAATTAAAGCTATTTTGGACATACTGGCTGGATATTTGGACATAACATATTTTCGAAACCCATGTTAGGTTTGTCATGTCATTCTATCACTATTGATTAAAGAGAGGCAAAGTTTTGATTTTTTAAAGAGGTTTTTCAATTTTGGAGTAATATGATATTTGCTTGTCGCCCCGCAGTTTCACCTGCGATCCTATTGCATCCCCTTAGGGGTTAAATATCAAAAAAGCAGTATTCCTTATCTACAATACAATGTGTCCCTGACAGTTCGACATTAATTGAAATCCCACGTAATGCTCATTCTTAAGAGTATAGTAAAGTATAAATTTTAAATATTCAGGCATAATTGAAAATTTTGAATTTCCAAAAAAAAAAATTCGTTAATATGAAACAATATAGTGTACCACCTAAATTACTATTTTAACTTAAACTACTAGTACTAAACTGCCACTGAAAGTCCCGTCAAAATAGGTCCATCCGTTTCGGAGATTACCCGTAACAAACAGACTGACAGGCAAAAAAAAAATGTTTTTGTTGTACGTACCGTACCTATATATACTTTCATATTATGCTTTTAGTAAAATGCTGTTATTTTTACATTGAAAATAGACATTTATTTGTAAAGAGTTGTGCAACATTGATTTGGGATTAAATCTATTAAATTAACGGTGTTGATATTGTGTAAAAACTTATCTGTTAATGAAATTTATATTCATTCAAATATGCCTTCACAGGCACTTATGAATAGTCAGCCTCTAAAGCACGGTTCGGAAGGTTGCTTTTACTGAGAAGAGCCGGCAAGAAACTCAGCAATTACTCTTTTCAAAACGAACTTAGATTATTACATAAAATTTATCCTGCAAGAGCGTTAGCGTATAGTTAAATATATCATAAAAAAGCTCTGATTGCTGCATTGAATATAGGATTAAATTTAGCAATAAAATTTATCCTTGTATTATATAAGTAAGGTTACCTTCAATGGTTTTACTTCTAACAGTTATTTATTTTTAATAAAAACTGTGAGATATTTTCTCGGACAATGCTTAGTAAGCTGGTCACGTTACGATATTGAAAAGTTAATCTTGTTCTTTGTCCGACCTTTCAGAAGGATCATTCGTACCTACGTATACATTTAGACGTATATTCCTTTCAAAGGATTTAATTTATAATTAACCTTTATCATTTTTAGTTTTTATCTTTGCGTTCAAAGTCAATAATATCTAGGTCATGAATACTATACTAGACAATGCTGTGACTCGTCGAGATAAAGTCTGTTAATAAAAGTAGAAAAATGCACTTTACCAGTGCTTCTTTTAAGTGAAATTCATTTTCAATTACTTACTTTATTCTTTGTCACGACAGAGTGGCGTTTGCGAAAGAATAGATATTTTCTTGGAAAATCTCAAATAGCCTTTTTTTTACATGAAATTTGCAGTTTCTTTGTTCACATTTATGGAATTTATCTTTTAAATTTAACATAAAAAAGTAAGAATCGATTTCTTACTTTTTTTCTTCAATTCATTATGCTTGATCATTATCTTATTAAAAATATTTTACAGCACGTGTCACAAGCACCTTCGGGTATTAAAACAGGTATGATCCATAGATTATAACAAAGGAGGATACGGTACCCAGTCCATAGCGTATGGAACGACAAAACAACTGCTAGTTAACACGTGCGATCTAACTGTTTAAATATAATTACCGTCGACGAATTTGACGAATTCCTTAAGACTAGTACATCCAGACTCAATAAATATATACAGATATAAATATAATAGATCATTTCAATATTAAGATGAATTATAATTGTGACATTTGTTTGATGAATGGAATTATTGTGTCATTGTATTGTGTTATTATTATTTGTTTGTGATATACTTTGAAATGTAACCTTTTTTGTAAAAATAATTATACATTTGCACGCCTGATAGGCAGAAAATGTCGAACATTTTTTTATATTATAACAGCTTGTATACCATATTTAGGCAAATAAAGAATTTGAATTTGAATTTGTCATTAAAATGCCTTTTTGTTAATTTAACAGTCACACTTACAAGAGTGCATCAGCTAGACATTGTTTTTGTTGTCTCTCTCGTTGTGACTGGGTACCATATATTCCACTTTTTGTTTTGTTCTAAGGTATAATGTAGCAAGTAGAGACCTTATTCAAATTTCAATCACTTTTTATTTCTCATTTAAATAAAATTACCAATCAAGGAATCTTATAAAACTCCGATATCATTTTACAATAATATTTATACAAATTCATTCTACTGACTACCTTGTTCTACGAACCTCGTCTCGCTTCCAGTTCCACGTGTAAATTGGGTGTCGACAGCGGAACGCTCCTAGCTTTATAGCGGGTGCTCAGTTTATTAGTTCGCCTTTCTTGTTACAACTGTACCTGAGACCTAGCGCTAAGAGTTCACAAATTGTCCCCCCTGTGTCATTTTACTGTGATAGGTAGTAAAACTTTTTTCTTTATTTATCTGACAGTTAAAATGAGTTTGCCAGTTAGTTTAAGTATCTTATCTTTCTTATATTTTAATTGCGAAAGTTTAAGTGCATGCAATTTTCTATACAGTGCAATATGGGATATCTTTAAAACAACAAAAAACAAAAACGAGTAAATCTGCGGGTTTAAAATAAAACATAATCTTTACTAACGATGTTCCACAAATAATTACTGACGTCATAATCACGAAAACACCGAAAAATACTTAGTTCCCGAAGGATCAAATATTATAGTCGTCAATAAAACTGGAGGAGCAAGTTTGTTGAGCAACAAGAATGGAGAGAGGGCTTTTATCCCGTCGCCCTACGTCGATGATACACTGCAATTACAGTTTTCAGCATTTACTCCAACGAGGCTCTCAGCAAGACACGAGAACGCTTCTAAGTTTAACGTTTAATGTCCCACGGACCAAGGACGATTTAGATAATCGTTTGGGTACTGCACTCGACACGTGCCGTATGTGTTAACGGTGCAATGTATGTGCGCTATGCTTGGAGTCGACACTTTATGTCGCTTTTAGTTTGAATTGGAATTGGCTTTTCAAGTGGCGAATGAGTTTCGATGGTTATCAATAGTATCATATAATGTCCCCTCTGTGGTAGGAGCTTTATTGCAACTTCTGTATGAAGATTGTGGTATTTGCTGGTGCCAATCGGCCTCCCAACTCCGTGGGTGCATACGTGATGTGCAAAAACATTCACAGCGTTAGCCGTTCCCGGGCAGTGGGTACAGCCAGCCAAATGTGAAGGGTTAGAAAAACCCAGCGATCTTCAAGTAGATAGCGGCATTAGTGATGGTCTAGTATGGTTATAGTTTGTGGACATATTTCCTTTGCTTATTATTAAGGGAAGGGTTTCACCCGCGTTTCCGAGGAATCTTGTGTTTTCCCGGGATAAAAAGCGTAGCCGTAGCCTTCCTCGATAAATGGGCTATCCAACACTGAAATAATTTTTAAAATCGAACCAGTAGTTCCTGAGATTAGAGCGTTCAAACAAACAAACTCTTCAGCTTTATAATATTAGTATAGATATGGTGCTTCACTTTACGGGCCTTTGATTTACAGGTATTCTTTTGATTCGACTTGATTAGGTATTGCTTTTGACAATCTTAAGGCAGTAAGTGATAATATAAAAATGCCGGAATACACTTTGAGCTTTCAGGTTTCCATTACCATAAACTTAGTCATAAATCTATTCTAAGTAATGTATTCGAAAGTGGGAGATTGAGTTTTCCAGAATTTGTACCTTTGTAACTCTAGGCGTTCCAAATTGAGCTATCACGTCTTTTCGAAGATTTATTGGGCTGTTCCTGTCTAGCGATAATAATATCTGTGAGTGTGTGGATTTGTAAAATATTTGCATTATCAACACTTTCCCACACATCACACAATTTAGCGAGCACAAAGCAGTTTAAACACGTTTGAGGCGTGCGAAAGCGTAGGCTACTTGATCCCTCGGCTGGGCCACAGTGCCAATGCAGCCTTATCATTCAAAATGTAAGGAACGAAATATAACTTTTTGGGATTTCGGAGTTGTTTATGCTGATGAATATGTCAACCATCTTAATTAATAAAATGATCATTATTACCGAGTAGATAGTAACAGATGAGACAAACAACTGAAATTTTAGAAAGATCTACCTGCTCTTTTTAAATATGAAAAGTTTTCATATTTATTTGTATGTATGCAGATTTGCTTAAAATATTTTTCTCTAACAAAAATAAGCTTTCACCGTGTAAGCTAGTGATCATGAATTTAAGATATCCATAAAGGTTTCTGCCGATGATAGCTCAGTGGTAGTGGTAGTAGTGGTAGGTGGTGCGTTTGAATCGTACAATGAGCCTGAAGCTTTCGGTGAAGGAAAACATCATGACATAACCATAGTACGGTGAAAGGGTTAGTACCCATCTGGCTGGCTTCCATCTTCAAGTTGAATATCTATCGCTGAGCGCGTGCTAGTATGTTCCGTCTTGTTAATTAGAACAACTTAACTCACAAGTCCATGAAGTTAGAGCTCATAGAAAGAGTCAAGGGTGCGTGTATTGTTGACGGTACACGGACGTGACGGACGCACGCAGCGTGTACCAAATTCGGTACACTGGACAGCTAACGTGTTAAGTTACCGATATGTACATGCTAAGTATGACATAAACTGGTTTTTAGGGTTCCGTACCTCACAAGGTAAAAAAAGGAACCCTTATAAGATTACTTTCTTGTCCGTCTGTCCGTCTGTCCGTCTGTCCGTCTGTTTGTCT
Source organism: Tetheella fluctuosa (assembly GCA_951216915.1). Lineage (NCBI taxonomy): Eukaryota > Metazoa > Arthropoda > Insecta > Lepidoptera > Drepanidae > Tetheella > Tetheella fluctuosa. Next base: position 15,809,315 of record OX578214.1, read on the forward strand.
GTCCGTCTGTATGTCTGTCTGTTCGTGTGTCACCACCGTTTTTCTCAGGAACAGATGAACCTAGCAAGTTGAAATTTTTACCAGATATTGAGGTCTATAGTCCCAATTAGGTGTATAAAAATCAAGGTCCTGAGTTAACTCGATAAAAAGATATGGGCAAATTTAGATTTTCGCGAAACCTTGTAAGTACCAAAAATTACCTTAATTTTCAACTTTTTTTTATTTTTCGGAATTTTTCCTTTACTTGTGCTGTAAGACCTTGTTTTTAGCTAAAATTGACAAAGGTCAACCGGACATAGCCTATAGGTTTTGGGTCGAAAACCTATATGGTAGTTCCCGTTGACCTAGAATCACGAAATTTGGCGAAAAGCAAGGTCTTACAGCACAAGTAAAGGAAAAATTCCAAAAAATAAAAAAAAGTTTAAAATTAAAGGGTGTTTCCACATACATACATAGATAATGCCAATTAAGATAGGCCTCTGAGTTGTATGGGCGCTCATACAACTTAGAGGTCTAGCTTAATTGGCTCTAACCTCAAATAAGATAAATAAATAAAGTAAGTAATATAATTTTATATTTAGATTAGATAAAATGCCTTCACTTTTATTTATATTAATACCACAGCTGCTGTAAGCTGCGGCCAATCGGTGGCCGGTCTGGCGCCATTGTGGTAAATCCTCTTACACATTGTAGAATATATCATCTTGAGTGACACTCCGCTGAACGTTCAGTTGCCTTCTATCTGAGCGATTTTAAAATGTTTTTCTTGTTTATTCACTCTTTAGTAGAAAATACAGAGAGATAATGTGAGTGAGTCAACGCTGTCTGTGAATGGTTTAAAATTTTGAATAATGAACATTTATAGTTGATCAATAATGACTACTATTCATATATTAGTTGAATAAAATGAATCTAATAAGTGCAACTGCACTTGAGAGGCAGATATTTCCTATAGTTTTTCAAATAAAATAACTTCCATAAAAGTCTAAATGACCAATAAAGATCGTACGGTGCGACCGAAATTCAAAGAAATAAAACTGTCTAATTTTCACTGCCCGGAACTTTTATAGTGCTATATTTTTGGTATCTTTGCTATTTTATGACGTATATACTGCGAAAATCTTGCCAAAATCCAATACGTGACCACCCCTAAAATATTTTATTTTAAACTAGCTTCAGCCCCGCAGTTCCACTCGCGTTCCCCAGGAATCTTATGTTTTCCCGGGATAAAAAGTAGCCTATGTCCTTCTCCATACCATAGACTATCTGCATATCAAATTACATTGCGATCGGTACAGTGGTTTAGGCGTGAAAAGGTAACAAGCCAACAAACAAACTCACTTTTGGCTGTATAATATTAAGTTGTAACTTTGAATTACTGTGTTAATAAAAATGTTTAGAATTTGCATATTGTACGACTTCGGCAATTACACAAACCTTCATTTAATGAATTACAGAAGTAACAAACTTTGATTTCAAAGGAACTGTTGAAATTAATTCAAAACAAAAATTTACCAACACACCTTATATGGCTTCGAACTCTCGCAATGTTTCTTAAAACTCTGATTTCGAAACGATGATTGCCATACTTTTTATTTAACTACTAAGAATGTTATTTAAGCGATGTGCGTCAGACGAGCTCCATATTTTTACAAGCCACAAAATAACAACTAAAATGTTGAACATAAATTGTATTAAAATTACGCAAATTACTATGACAAGTTTCTACTTAATCACTGTCAAAAAATTGAAGAGCATTTTTATTTTTAATTATAAAAGTTTTAAAAATTATTTAAGACATTACATGCCTCATTGGAATTGAATTAGGTACATCAATTTATTTTATTATTCACGTTACGTTTTATGAGAATATTTTTAAATAAAATATACTTATAGAATTGACAAATTGAAAACGTATTTTTTGTCTCGATGTATATTAGAATCTTTCGAAAAAACATCTTCTGAATATTGATCTCGAATATCGTTTAATTCGCTGACTGGCTGGTCGGATACTATTCAGTGCTTTTAACTTCAACTCTCTCTAGATTGCTTCGCAAGCGCTGCATCGAGAGAGATTCCTCGGCACTACAATCATTGCGCTTTTTACTAACACCGCTCCCCTTGGGGCGTATTAAACTTGAAACTTCTCAACTAAAAAGCTTATTTCTTGTGTTGGCAACATTGGAGTAATCAGTATGAAGCTGTGAAAATTTCAATTTTAAACGATGAGGAATTAAAGAGTTTTAAAATATATTAGATAAGCATAGAATTTTTGTATTTATCAATGGTTGACACACGGGCGGTCCATGGCAATGTATTAGCGACTCTGTCCGGCGGGCCCTGTGGAGAGCTCATTCAACAAACTAATAGGAAGCGATTGAATCGTCGCCGATGAAAACGTTTGCATAATGATCATTATGATGATTGATAATGATGTTTCAGAAAACAGGTGAAATTGTAGGATAAATGCCTTATACTCAAATATACAAACTCTTTTCCCTAACTTCTAACTTCAGAAGGTTATAGGAAAATTTATGTTACGTCTAAACGTTAAGTTGTAGAACATTTTCAGGTGTCGGTCTCGGTGGCCATTGTGAATCTAAACCTGAAGTCGTAAACGACTTGATGGCTTTTTTTCATTACACATTAAACTCCCAGATTAAGACAAGAATTCATCTCGTTTACGTTGAGTAAGCGAAACTAAATGTTGGAGTAGTTCTTATTTAAAGCCTGACCAGTAATTTAATGTCATGCTGGGAAAAACTTTTACTTCAATTTCAGCTGTTTTTTTTTCTATGTGGTTTAACACAGCCTAAGTATCTGTGTTTAACATTTTGCTCTAGCAAAAGCAACCTTCAGTACCGGTGTTAGAGTCAAACAATTCTTAAATACGCATGCAAATACATAATTATAATATGTTCCTCATTTCACAATAGACTGTAATACCCAAGCCGTTATTCCTCACACCAGATCACCTAACAGTTCCATCATACATTAAAAGTTGCAGTAAAAGATATCTCTTTATTCGGAGCGCATACTTGCATCAGCATCAATAAGTTCCCTTGACAATGGATGGATCCTTCCTCGTCCATTCTCGGGAGCCGGGAGATTTATTGTGACGTCATTGTGCTGCGCAGGACATGATGGATCGTCGTAAACGGCCTGTTGATACTTTGATACCTTATGCGGACGTTCTAGTTTCTAGGTGATATTGCAGTTATGTGAATTTATTCATGTGGTAAATAAATACCCACTGAAATTCATTAAAATTTACCATAGAGAGACAAACAGACAATAAAAAAAATCGTGTGGCACTCGGGGATTGCCGCGGTAAAGCTATTGCATAGCATTTTTTTTATCAACTTATGCAATTATAATTATTTATTTATTTTTTATTCAGGCAGTTTTTTTCACTTTTTTTTTTTTCTTTGATATTAATTAATATATACCTTCTCACAAACAACATATACATGCGTTCGCTTAACGTGTATGTATGTGTGTGTGGGAGGTGTTAGGTGTTTTCGTTACGGTTTTTTTTTTTTTCAAAATTTCTTGATTTGGTCTCAAACCCAAGCCCGAAGCCCGCGATAAAAGCTATACAATAGCTTAAAAATCACTAAATTATATTATTACAATGACCTCACATTGTCACGAAATATTTTGTTACCACTTGTACTGAATTACAAAACTAAACATAAATACAAAATGTAACGACTCTAATTTGGAACTATATAATTACTGTAATTAAATGGGGTACTTAGAACACCCATCGCCATATTTGGTTTCTAATTGGGTCGTACAAATTATAGTGATATTGCGATTTCAGTGAATATGCGAATTATTTTAGTTACGCGTTAATTTAGCAAGCTCAGTCTAGGCTAGACTTCGAATTGAGTAATTCCATATACTTCTACGTCACTAGCAAATGCTACCTTACAACTTAGGTTCCTCAATATACTGTTGTTTAGATCTACTAACAAATTGGTGTAACTAGTTTCTGCCCTGCGGTTGTGCCTGGGTTCTCGGTATGGGTACATCTGTGATGTATGTCAATTTCATTCAAATCCGTTCAATTATTACAATTTGATTGAGTCACAAATATCCACACAAACTTTCATTATTTATAAATAGTATTTTTTATTTTATTTATTGGAAAATGAATGGTGTTACAATATGAACAAAGTAAATAATAAATATTACTATATACTATACATAAGTGCATTATACATGTATGTGTGTGGGGGGGAGGTGTAGGTATAGGGGTTTGTGTATGAGGGCGTTGAGCTGGCGATTGACCGTCTACATCGAAGTGTTCAACCAAATTGATTGAAGCGCTAAAACATTGACGACTCGATGCCCTCTATTTGCCCTTGGTTGGTAGCTGGTTGACAACCGTATAGCAGTTCCTTTATGAATTTTTACATTCCCTTATTTAAAAAATAGAAAGACTTGAATTTTATTTTTGAATGTGGCTTTGAAAATAACCATTTTATTAAGTTTTGAGAGTAGTTTGTTATGGTTGTGAGTTAAATCCTTAAAAGATATAGTCTCGCCGTTGCTTTACATTTTTTTAAACATTAGGTCTTAGTTAACGCAAAAAGCTTATATTTGGTTTTATTTAAGTAGCTACTAACTGTTTTTATTTATTTGTACGTCCATCTCGCTTCATATATAGATCCAGTATTTTTTTAGATTATCTAAAAATATTTTTTGAATTAACAAACTACTCAAAAATTAATTTTCATTTCCATCTATCGAGAAGGAGTACTGGCAAGTATATTGTTTACTTGCCTTGTAATAAGTTGTTGTTGATACTTGCCAGTATTTTATGCAAGGTCTTCCTTCAAATTTGCTCGGGTATAAATGTGCCGGTCCGCTGTGGCGTTGTGTCCGCGACGTAAGGAGTCTAGGCACGTAGTGAGACGCCTGCAGCGTTGCAGGTCCTGACACGACCGTTTACCGAGGGCCTTCTATCAATATTTGTATCACTGCCCGACCGCTATGTATACTTATCTTTTTTTTTAATTAAAACTGATATTTTTAAGTCTTTTATTAAGGACTAGAAACAAGCAAACTCGCAAAATTCGTTTGTTTATTCCTCTATCATTTAATGATGTAACAAAGAGACGAATATAATCATGTTCTTGATAAAGGATAGCTGGCAGGTTGGAGAAGGACGCAGGGTTACGGCCGTAGATTTTTACCTAGGGTAAAGCCGGTGAAACCTAGTAGGTAATGAGTAGTATTTATAAAGGATATAAAGAAAACATCAATACTGTAGGTTTTTGAACAGAATTTATACGACCCTATTTAATTTTGCTTGAACAAGATTCATTTGCATATGTGAGTGTAGTAATTAGTAGAAAGCAGCTGCGGGCGGGGCGGGGGGAGTGGGAGGGGTGACATTGTTAAATAATCAAGCGTTCCTCCATTCTCTTGGAGGAGGAATTACACCTAAATTTTTGTCACAGTCAAAAAAGCATAGTAAACTCATTTCCAAAGACTAGTAAAGATTTTATGGTATAATCGAAAAACAAATGTTTTACTTAAAAAAAACTTTTGCATTTATTCCCTGATTGTAATAATTTTGGTACCCATGGTTGTATATAGGTATAAGCAATGAGGTATACCTACTGAATGGACACGCTAACAGTGTACAGTCACCTTTAACACACGCCTCTTTCAAAACAATCTTATTCATATTGTGACAACCCTATCCATTTATAAAGACTGAGGCTTGACTTCACTTACTATTATTTTTGTACTGTGACAGGAGGACTAACTTTTTGATAACCCTACGCCGCCGCGCTCTATTTTATATTTCATAAGTTGAATTTATAATAGTCTTACACCTTGCTTTGTTATCTACTGTAATTACTATTAAACAAATTAGATAGGTTCGTGATAACATTACGGAGATTTATCACGTAACGTGATGTGATAAATCATGAATATCCTGGGAAGTTCTTCACACACGGCCATCTGATTTCAAACTAAATAGAGCTTGCACTATGGAAGCTAGATAACTGATTAACTAAATACTATATTTATTTTTACATACATATTAATTATACTAGCTGTTCCCCGCGGTTTTACCCGTGATCCCGGTATAAAAAATATAAATAATCGAGATAAAAACTATCCTATCTTTTAAGTTGAAACAAATCACACATAAAAAAAAAAACGGATAAGTGGTTTCGGAGTTCATCGCGAACCAACATCGTGACACGAGAATTATATATATTAAGATACATAATTACACCCAGACTCAGGACAAACAGACCCATGTACCCAAATGTCTATCCATAGGAATCGAACCCATGACCTGTGGCGTATTGCATCGGCATATTGATAGGGTATCTTACTAACTATGCCAACTGGCCTGTTAGTTTAGTTTAGATTCGTTTTAGCTTATTTAGTGTGTGGGATCGATCTACTTCGATTATTTAAAAAAATATGAAATAAAGAGAAGGACATTGACCTTTTACCATCATCATCATCATCATCTCAGTCGCAAGACGTCCACTGTTGGACATAGGCCTCTCCTAAGGATCTCCAATAGGACCGGTCTTGGGTGGCCTGCATCCAGCGTTGTCCAACGACCTTTACGTCCTTTTACCATTATCTTACTAATATTATAAAGCTGAAGAGTTAGTTAGTTTGTCTGTTTGTTTTGCGCGCTAATCTCAGGAGCTGCTGGTTCGATTTGAAAAATTATTTCAGTGTTGGATAGCCCATTTATCGAGGAAGGCTAAATAGGCTACTTTTACGCGGGTGAAATCGCGGGGTGGAAACTAGTATATAGATAAATATGACATGATTAATGTCAATACCCTTAGGCTGCTTTTCCACCTGAGATGTGCTATGCAACTAAGATGCGAGGATGTGAAAGTTAAGCTACGAAACTATGGGACCGTTTCCACTGATGCACCACTCTCGACCATCCATAGCACGCATCCATTCATATTAAGGCTTAAAAATCTGAAATTCAACGTGCTGCGTCCCGCTCCCTACTATAGCGACCTCTCATAGAAAACCCGCGTAAACGGAAAGGGCGTATTCGACAAATGGTTTTTTTTTGTTTAATTTAAAAACTACAAATATATTTCATAAAACCATTAAATATGTAGAAATTTTGGAACCTCAAATCGATCCTCAATGTCGGTAAAATTGGAATCTCTTATTTTAAAGAGGTCTTTTTGATTAATTATTTTGTGTTATAAAAGTTAACCGATCGTGTTATGCAATGGACAAAATAAAGTCAAATACATGATGAATTCTTACAATAAATTTCATATCGTTCGCTTTATTTATTTATTAAAGAGGACAAAAAAAAAAAATCTCGCTTTAGAACCAATGAATATGATTGGTGGATATCAAACGCATCCGTAGCAACGCAGCATAGCACATGTCAAATCATCAAAAGTATATTATCCAATATCAAATGCACAAACATGAATTTCAAATAATATTTTCATCCGGAATTAAATTTTCACTTTCTATGAATTTACTATAATCAATTAAATAAATAATTTTGACGGTTAAGGTACCTACAGTGTATTTAATACCTGACTATTTCATATTGTTTAATGTAGATTAGAATGTTTATTTTAATTAAATATAAATAATTACATTTTATGTTACCTTATATTCTTTATTATTCATTCATAAGATAAATTTAATGAAATAAAATCTACTGAGTAAAAAAATACTGATATCTAGAGAAGAAATTATTTATCAAGCATATAAACGAATATAAACAAAACAATCTTCAATCTCAAAGAAAACAAGTTATTTCGAAAAGAATAATGTAAGTTCAGAATCTACATAATGTATGGGAACTCACCTATATGGGCAGCGAAGCGTGCTCTATAATAACAAAAAAATCGTATTAATATTTGTTTGCGAAGGGTCTGAAATCTACTGGGAGATCAAAGAGCGAGGCTCCGAGCGTAGAGGAAAGGGGAGACTATGTAAATTTTGTCAAAGAACCATCTGCGAAGGTCGCGGGCTTCGTAAAAATAAACATGAGCACTGATTGTGTATCGAAACATACATATTTCATTATATCGCTTGTGTTCTTGTTAACATTTGCGCGGTTTTACATACGAGTAGCTAGGAATCTCACACCTGAGCATCGTGGATAAGATTTGCTTTGTATTATTTATTATACGGAAGTTATTTCTATTTTATGTTAAACAGATTCCGCATGCTAGTTGCATATTTGATTTTGGATGCATTCGGGGTTGAGTTGTAATATATCAACTGATTGTAATGGGGGGGGTTAGGGTCACATTAACGACTTTTGATGATTATATCTCGCCAAATATTCCATTACGCTAAATAAGTCTAAAAAGCATAAAAGTAATATTTGATCAATAATAACAATACACGCTAAGTGGCAGCCCTAAAAACGGTCTTCAATACAATAACTACAAACTCAATCTCCTTTCGGTAATAGAGTTAGTCCCATATCTCGTCATTACACAGTTTGTACAAAGAGCTGTACCTACACAAAGAGTGTCTCGAGTGTGAAAAAAAAAATCGATTCCCCACGTAAAGTGCTTCAGGCAATCGCTTAATGGGCGTAATGCTGAAGCAAGGCCTTAATAAAGCTGGGGTAACACGACACGAACGATTTGTATGCTCGGAGAAAGCTTACCGATTATATAGACGTGTTTGGTTATCGATTAGTCATAATATAGATATTAACGTGTACGTATATTAAAATGGAGTTGGATGCTATGTGCATTGTGCGTTTACTCATTTGATCGTTACAACAGTTTTTACTCAGGTGTCATCTTTCTTTGACAGCTTACTTCCTTGTCTTTATTTTAATTTTGTCATATAACTACTAGCTTTTCAACCTCGGCTTCGCTCGCGCAGACTTTATATTTTTCTCTTTAGCCAATTTCGATGAATCATAGATTTATTAGTTTTAAACCTGTTCAGGTTATTATTTTTTTTTCTTGTTGTTTTTTTTTTAATTTGTTGTTTATACTTATTATGTATTGCTTTCGAAATTGTTAAACATTTAATGGAAAAAACCAATAATTTCAGACTGTCCAAAAAATATATATAAAAAATTTAACTTTGCTGAGTTTTTTGCCGTGTCTTCTCAGTTGAAGGCGACTTCCGAATCGGTGGTAACTTCAGTAGCTTCGACGTTTATCAGTGCCCTTCTAGGGCCTAAAGTGAATAAATGGCTTTGACTTTGAATTTGAATTCGAAGCGCCAAGCTGAGCCTAATTACTGTGAAAATCCGTTCGATGATATCGGATGGCTTTTATTACTTTTCTTCAATGTATAGACACACCGGATTCTACTGTTTTATTATATGTATAGATAGCTAAATATAATGATTAACCGTGTATGCGAATTCTCAGGATTATTCATGAATGTAATAAATATTTGTTTAAATGAGAAAATATTTTCTAGAATAACAATTTATTAATAAATAAACTTTTTAATCCTTCACGCTTTTCGCGTCTCAAAACTACCTACAAAAAAATCAGGAATCCCGTTGAATAGCACAATAAACTGTGAAATACTTTTTTGGTTGGGTATTATAAATAAATAAACATTAAATATCTTTAAACAATGAAGTAGAATCCTAGTACCTGGACGAGCGAACTCTGCTCGGGTGAAAATATCGACCCGTAAACCCCGATATTGCAACTTTCATCGAAATCGATAGTCGTTTTCGAGAACATGAAATATATATAATAATATATATACAAATATTGCTCATGTAATAGAATAGTATAGTAGTAAGTAATTCTACAAGTGAAACTGAGTGCATTGTAAATACAATCCTGCACCAATTTACTGGTAATCTCCACACTATATAGGATCAGTGGGTATCAGTACTCATTGGGATCACAGACACGTCATCGTAAATTTACCAAGAAGACTCGTTAAATAACCAATATGTTATCCTTCAATCGGACTATAAAATCTTTATACATAAGCATATAAATAGATTGAACAAAAGCACAATGTGAAACGCTATAACTGGTCGGAGGAGTGTTCTGAGCGAGTGTCGCTATAAAGAATTCCGCTTCGACTTGTTGGAGGCTCTCATGGGACGCATACACGGAGGACACATACTTAAATCCCGCTGTTCGTGTTATAAGAGATCCGCACTAAGATATTTGAACGCAGCGTGAGGAACGGTTGTTGTTAGTGATATGTTATTTAAATCTATGTTTGTTTTGAATAGTGATTGCTGAGTTTATTGTCGACTCTTCTCAGCAAATGTAAGCTTCCGAATCGTACGTCAGAGTTAGTCCATTCTTAAATGCCTGTAGAATTCTATTTGAATAAAATATTTTTGATTTAGAATTTTTGATGAAAGATTAGTTTTTTCTTTGTAGCGTTAAACTGGCATCATCACGTTTAGCACCATTTTTTTTACTATGTGTGATGAAATATTCATTATAAAAACTAGACCTTAGGTAGGTACTCATAGGTATCTTAATAAAGTTACTTACAGTTATTAGAGAAAGGCATCATCAACATTTGAAAAAAATCTAGCGTTTTGAGCTTCGACCGAGAGTATCGGTTTTTTTGTTTATAATATTGTTTCTTTAGCAACGACTTACTTACTTTTAGTTACAAGACAGGTGGTAATTTTTCTACTACCAGAAAAAGCTAGTCTCTATAGAGTCAAATGCTTGACTGATCACAGTTTTTTTTAAATCAAAAACCGATGCACTATCCAAGCGTTTTTCCAACCCAGTGCGTGAAACTCCTACATGTAGTGCGTATCATACTAACTTTGCCGTTGAAGCGATTTACGGTAATAGAAATATGAGTTATTAACTTTGCGCCGGCGGCACCGCGTTATCTTTACGATTGTGTTTGCAATGATCCTGCAGATAAAGATTTTATTATAAGCCGCAAGGAACGGAATGGCTCCACACCAATGTTACTTGATATTGGCTGAAGGGTGTGTTTGGGGAGTCTTCATTATTTGAAAGGAGGTTATTTGATGATGAAGCATATTTGGTAAATTATATTGGTTGTAATCTACAAGTAGCATCTATTTGGTAACTTTGTTTTTGCATAAATCAACAAAAGTTGGTTTTTATTTCGATTTCATATTTATTATGTACAAATACGTCACGTTTATTTTTTACTTCTCCCTTTATTTACAGCATAATTATCACAACATAAAAAATATATAGTGGGTTATCGCGTTTGAAGTCACACGAAATCCCGCTTTTGTATAGGCATTCGTCATTGCTGCATTGTGTCCCAAGCGAGTGTATGGCAGCTTGAGGTCCTACCTCCCCTCTCTCACCCCGCAAATCCCGCATGATTGCTCTCTCTAGACGTGTCAGTTGGCCGACTGCAACAGTTACATAGACTGTGATATTATCATGGAATATAATTACCATAATATTTTAGAAATTATCATAGATTTAAATTACGCGCAACAAAAAGAAAACTTGCGAAGCTTCTTCGACAAATATAGTTTTAATCCTTATACAAATAAAATTGCAATTTGAAAAACTCGCAAAAAATTAAACATTACATTACACATTATTTGTTATCTAATTTTTTTATTATTATTACTAAACGTCCTTTTTGTAACTGTAAACAGTCAATATCAAAACGCCAAAGTATAGATCGCATAGTACTTGTGTCAAAATCACTCTGACACTTATGACGCCACATTAGTACATTGCACCCGTGCAACGCCGGGACGGTTCGTTAGTCGTTATATAATTCAAGAAAAACTTTTCACGCTTTCTTTTCTTTTTTTATACCACGTTGTCGGCAAACAAGCATACGGCCCGCCTGGTGGTAAGCGGTTACCGTAGCCTATGAACGCTTGCAATACCAGGGGTATCACTCGTGCGATGCCGACCCTTTCCCCCTCCGCGATGAGCTCTGGCGACCTTAATCACGCGCAGGAACACAACTATAAGTTATTTGGCTGCGGTATTCTGTAAGGTGTAGGTACTTCCCCAGTCGAGCTACTCTTTGAAATCCCGCAACAAAAAATACCACCATTGGGAATGGACCGGCTTGCTTGCCAGCCCTAACCTCCCTAACAGACTACTCATTAGTATTGTCAACTCTTATAAGATCTGTGGAGTGACTTGCAGTGCCTCAAGCATAAACCTCTCAGAAAAGAGGTTTACAGTGTCTCTCATTACCCTTAGATAAGCATATAATTTTTACTAAACCTTTTTGTGGTAAATAAAAAAACAAATCGTTTATTTTTTATTTGGCAACAATACTATTTTGGTTAAAAATTCAGTTAGCGACAATGAGGAACAAAATACACAGGAAACTGAAACAATGTGAAAGTTTCTGAATATAGCGGGCGGTTAAGGTATAAAGCTGAAAAAGTTACGGCACTCTGTGAATTCTGTGTACGGATGAATTCAGGAACTTGTCTCTTTTTGTTGAGGAAAACCGGTTCAGTGTGATATTGAGTTATGGGATGAGGGTTCGGGAAACAAATAACGCTTATTAGGATAATACAATAAAATAATTGGTGTAGTACGGCTGTTGCACTTCCGAGCCATTTTCCATGTAAGCTTGTTTGCTTACCACCATTGTCTATATTATCACGTACCATATCGAAACAAAGCAGAGTGAGACTTATTCCTTTCGGTGAAGGTTTTCTATTCCATAAATTAATTCGTTTGCTTTCCCTTTATTCGTCTAGAAAGAAATAGAGTACCTATTAAATGTAAAAACAAAACAGACAGAAAATTATACAGAAAGTGAATGCAATGCGTGTGTGCGTGTGTGTGTGTGAATACGTCTATGCATGTGTTTGATTGTGTAATTATTATTATTATCAATAGGCAAAAATAAAACAGTTATAAGTACCATTTTTTCTTCTGTTTGAGAATCTTTTTTTTTTCGCTTAGTGGCCTTATTGACGTGTATTAGTCTTATCAAAAAATTGGGAATGCTACTTTAATTAAAATGAACCTACTTATACATAAAAAAATGATAAATAAATATTAAAGTAAATAAAAAAATCTCTCTAGTGGCTGGCCTTTTGGATAAACTATAGTAAATTAGATTGAGTTAGAGTTCATAGTTGATTAAATAATTCAATTAATGCTGCTTATTCAATTATCCACGGTACCCTAAATATATATCACTAAATGGGCCACACTTTGAGGCTTGTTGATTAAAATAACATTTTGTGTGTCGGATTTTCTCCCCGGAGTTTCTCAAAGTTCTCGCCCCTCTGTCTCTACTCGCCCGAAAAGTGGCGAAAGTGAGCTTTTTATAGACAATTATGCGTGTATACAGCGTTGATGTGAAGATTTTGGGAAACTTTGTCTTTTCCTTTTTTAAAAACTAGAAGTTTTGGGAGAAAATTCTAAAGAACATTTACGCCGTCGTTTATAATTGTACTATTTAGAAGTGTTCAGATAAAGTTTAGGCTCAATGTATTTTCTAAGTTTTAGTGTACGTCTTGGTTTACTTAAATCATAAATTGGGATATAATTATTTAAAAAATACTCACAACTTTCGAAAGACTGACGGCCTGACATCGTTGCCAGATTTCAGTTTGATATTCGATCTATTTTCCAATACATAAATATGAATTGAGTTCATAAGCAAGGCGAAAGTCTCTAAGGGAAAATGTTTTTATATTTTGCGACCTTGGTTGTCAACATCACTATTTCCAACTGGATGAAGCTTTATGCAGACATTATAGTAACTCAGTATATATAGCAAATGTTTGCGGACCAATTTTCGGTAGGAAGAATACCAAAGAAGTAAAATGGGTCAGTGGTATAGCAGAGGTATTGTGAACACCAAATACGATGTAATTTGCCAGAGTGGGACGATAATGGGAGAGGGCGATGGGGGGCACGCGGCCCTTCGCATGACCTTTGTAATAATTTGGATCATTTTTATTATACCTGCCCTTCCTTACCTAAACAAATGTTAGTGTAGGTTGGTTATGAACTGTTAAACGAGCTTAACAATCGCCACATTTTGATTCTAATGTTAAATACGTTATAACGTTGGGCCGGTTTATGTGTGAATTATTCTCTGGTAGAAGTAAATAATAAGACTGTAAATTTTACCAAATAATATACAACAAAATTATAGTACAGAAAAGTAAATAGGGATACGTTTGTCGTGGTATAGACATGTTATGAGGAGGGATGAAAGCCAAGTTACTGAAAGAGTTATGAATATGTAAGTAGATGTACATATATACGGGAGGAGGAAGTCCGAAAATGGATGCTCCTAAAGCTTAACTATTATGGCATTCGTGGAACGGCTCATGATCTTGTTTTATCTTATTTAAGTAATCGCCAACAAAAAGTAGGAATTAATGGTACAACATCCAAGGGCTCCCTAGTTAAAATGGGGGTACCCCAGGGTTCGATACTAGGGCCATTCCTGTTTCTAGTTTATATTAATGATTTACCATCTGTTGTAAATGGTCTCTCAGATATCGTCCTGTTATCTGACGATACTTCATTAATTTTCAAAGTAGATAGAAAAGACAAAGAACTTATTAAAGTAAATGATACTTTGTCACTAATTTCCAAATGGTTTGCCGTTAACAATCTGTTACTAAACTCTAAGAAGACTAAATGTTTAAGATTCTCTCTTCCAAATGTAGCGCAAGTAGACAGCCAGATAATAATAGATGACAGCAGTTTGGAATTAGTCGATAAAACTGTATTTCTGGGTATCACATTAGATAATAAATTACAATGGGGCCCTCATGTAGAATCTTTGGCTGGTAAATTAAGTTCTGCTGCATTTGCTGTTAGAAAAATCAGACAGTTGACGAATGTCGAGACCGCCAAATTAGTTTATTTTGCATATTTCCATAGACTTTTATCCTATGGCGTTTTACTGTGAGGAGCTGCAGCAGATATAGAAACTTTATTTATATTACAAAAAAGAGCAATTCGTGCCATTTATAATATGGGTCCTCGTGAATCGTTAAGGGAATTATTTAAAGATATAAACGTTATGACTTTACCTTCACTTTACATTTATGAAAATATAATGTTTATACGTAAAAATATAGAAATGTTTAACTCAAAAATGGAGATACATAATATCAATACAAGACAAAAAGATAAATTAGTAGTTCCGTATTTTAGATTAGCTAAAGTTAAAAAGTCATCGGATGTAGTGTTCGCTTTTATAATAAAATACCTATCTCAGTTACCAAGATGACTGATTTTAAATTCAAATCATACATAAAGAATGTTTTAAAAGAAAATGCCTATTACAAGGTAGCTCATTATATTGAGGATAAAGATGTCTGGAAGTAGCTGCACTCTGCACAAATGCATCTTGTACATAATTTTATACAAAAATTTGTACAAGATGCATTTGTGCAGATCTATTACTTAGTATTAGAGATACTAATTTTTAGTTAAAATTTGAACTTGTTAAGGTTATTATTTTTCATGTTATTTTTTTTCATTTTTGTGTTTATGCGTATTATATTCTTTGATAATTGTAAAACATTTAATGGAAAAAGCCAACATTGTCAGATTGTCCAAAAAAAAAAACAAAAAACTAAATATATGAAAAATGTAGCCTTGCTGAGTTTCTTGCCGGTTCTTCTCAGTTGAAGGCGACTTCCGAATCGGTGGTAACTTCAGTAGTTTCGACGTTCATAAGTGCCCTCTTAGGGCCTAAACTGAATAAATGGCTTTGACTTTGACTTTGAATTTGATGGATAGATGACATGATCTCATATCATGAGAAAGGAATGAATGCAGATATGATTGAGTTTCTTGCCGGTTCTTCTCAGTTGAAGGCCACTTCCGAATCGGTGGTAACTTCTGTAGCTTCGACGTTCATAAGTGCCCTTCTAGGGTCTAAACTGAATAAATGGCTTTGACTTTGACTTTGACAGATAGGAGGGCTGAATGGAAGAAGAGTATATTGAGAATATTGCACCGATCATAGATGACGAACAGAGCAGGTAGATGATGAAAATGATCTGAATTCCATAGTACAAGCTCTGTTATGGATTTAGATGGCCGTGTGGGAGGAATGTCCCAGGATATTTCTTTACACTAAAGTGTTATATATAGGATACAAAATTTAAATAAACTATCAAGAAGTGTGCCTCGTTTTGCTTGGACCTCACGTAGGTATATTTATAACACAACCTTAACCTTATTTTTCAATGAATTTCAAATTGTTATTACTGATAGGTACTTGTTCAATATTAGATAGGATTGTGTTGGCACACTGTATGATTAGAACCTGTGAATTTTGTCCCCGCGTCTGACGTCACTGCCACTGAGCTATCATCACCACATATCTTCGGCTTATTATGTAGTTCATAGTCTATGTTTATATAGATGTAAATTCTACAAGTAATACGGTAATTAAATTATTGGTTTAGCTATAGGAAATAAAGAAATATAATAGGTAATCCTTTGTAAGATTCCTTTGACCTAATAAATATGTACTTAGCCTATACGCTACGTTATATTACACACAAATATTGTCAGTGAGATTAGATAAATAATTTTATGTAATAAATCTGAGTTGGTTTTGAAAATAGTAATTGCTGAGTTTCTTGCCGGCTCTTCTCAGCAAAAGCAACCTTCCGAACCGAGCGTTAGAGTCAGACTATTCATAAGTGCTTGTGAAGGCCTATTTGAATAAAAAATATTTTCATTTCATTACGTATATGTATATGAACAAATGTAATACAGCAACGTGATGAATTGCTTCTATTCCTAGAAAAAGTAAATGCAAATACTGTTACCAATACAGTAAACATTAATTTCATTTTTCTTATCCCCGGATAGATATTATTTACTTACAAGTTTTAAAATAATATTTTAGTTCTTGAAATTGATTTTCTCAGTACCATTTGGATGAGATGGAGACTGTATTAATTCAGTATAAGCTGAGATCCGTTCAGTGAGATTGATGGCGGTCGCTCTTGAGATACTTGTGTTATTTTTTAGCTACCCCACTCCTTTAACTCCCCACTGACGTTCAATGAAATAGGGATGTAAAGGTCTAGGTCGAAGTAATAGATGGGTTATGAATAATGTTGATATCAGATATAGTTACTATAATGTGTAAGATTGAAATAATTCTGATTGTTTTTATTATAATACCTACTAGCTTCCGCCCTGCGGTTTCACCCGCGTTCCCAAAGGATCTTGTGTTTTCCCGGGATAAAAATAGCCTTCCTCGATAAATGGGCTATCCAACACTGAAATATTTTTTCAAATCGAACTAGTAGTCCCTGAGTTTAGCGCGTTCAAACAAGCAAAGAAACAAACAAACTCTTCAGCTTTATAATATTAGTATAGATAGATAAATAAAAAACCAGGTGGTATTCAATGTAAATTGTATTTTTTTTATATTTTATTCACCGCAATGGGCTTACGACAATTATAGTAATTATGCCTATGCTTTGTTTGATGTGGTTCTTTATAAAACATGTATTTTTTTATACATTTCGTTTACCGAATTTGTATTCGTTTGATCTGTGAAGACTGCCGAAAACAGTTGATTTTTAATCTATAATCTGTTGTCTTTTTTTTGTTGAATTCCTGAAAGGTTAATATTATGTTTTTTAACTTATCTAATGTTAAAGTACAATTATTTGAGTTGTAAAATAGCTTTATCATAATTAAATAATCTAAGTTATTAGTTTTAGGAAAGTAGTTTTTTATTTTAATAAAATTAGTTTAAAAATCTTATCTGTTTTAAACTCTCGCCAAATTAACAAATTCGGATTTATACAGAATGATTTTTTAGTTGCTGGCAATATTTGTAGGGGTGGAAGTACTCATCAATATGAACCACATTTATTATGGACCAACTCTGATATCGCGTAAAATAAAACGGTTGCTTCATACATTTTAGTCGAATAGGTATTGAACTTTTGTGTGGAACAGCTGATATTTTTTCGTGATTTCACAGTTTGTCTCATAATAAAACTTGTTCATATTGATGGGTATTGCCAGTGACTAAAAAGTCATCCAGTATAAAATGAGAAATATAGAATTTCGAATTTCTTTAGTCTTTTTAAGCTAAAATATTTAGGTAGGTACTACTTATTTCGGTTATAAATAAGTAGTACCTACCACTTTTACCACAGATTCACCCCCAATCCCCTAGCCTACTTAGATGTTGAATTTCGGAAAATCCTTTCTACACCCTTAAGCCGCTACCCTCGAAATTTCATGGTTAGGTTAACCAGCAGCTTAGGCTTTGGATTGATATTTCATTAACAATCAATCAGGGCTTTTTCTTGCATAATCATATATAAATATACATTTTACAACCCCAGTATTGTGAACAAAATGTGTGATAAACAAACTGACAGCCATTTGGTCATTTGTGTTGCGTTAAAAGATTGCGTTTATCCACTAATACAAGTTTTATACCAAATATCCGGTACAGGGGGAGTAACCGTGACACAGCACTGTGGTAGTGATGCGGCGACATGAGGTATCTATCGATAGATAATTTTTATTTAAAAATAAATATTTTCGATATAGAAATAAGTTTATAAAGTCTCACCTGGTTACTTTTTAGTAAGTAGGTATGTTTATAATTTGGTATATTTTATAAGGTGTATTTGTGCTCAGGCAAATGATTTCATTTGTTAGTGTACATTGAAAATACCGATAACCACTACACTTGATGGCATAAAATTCAACATGTTCGATAAATCAATTGTAAATTTGCATTCTCACTAATATCATAATAGTGAATGTAATTTTTATGTGTTCCAAATTCGATGAATTGGCATGGAGATGTTTGGATCACGAAAACTTTTTATCTCGCTGTGAAACCGCGGGGATAGATAATTACTATATATTTGATCCCATCCATTATCTAATCAATTTTTTTTTAGTTATTCTAACGATTAACAGATAATTATTTTCCATGGTATTTTATCGATATATTGTTTAATCCACACTATACGTTTTCGTTTGCATGATGAATATCCGCAGTGACTTGTCTATCCGTGTATTGTTGCCAGAAGATTGTTGCCTTTTCTATACTTGGATTGATTTGTCAGTGTCTTGAAATGTAGGTGCGTTTTGTTTAATTGAACTTATGTTTACAGACTATATTGCGAATCGTAAAATTATTCAGAACTCCTGAAACTTTATTTTAGATAGCGCTCGTGGTGTAGCTTGATTAATCGTTAAGTAACACCCGGTCAGGTTTGTACCTCGATGGGTGACCGCCTAGTGGTATTTCAACTTGGGCGTTGCCGTGTTACGGAAGACACGTAAAGCCGTTAGTCCCGGTTATCACTTAATTGTGATAGTCGTTAAGCTAGTTGGAGACCTCCTAGGTGGCCTGACAACTCCAACAGTAGGTTGACCACTAGCCTACCTCCACTAATTCGCATTGAGCATGCGTGGTGGAGGCCTGTGGGACAAACAAAGGCTGTAAAGTAAACCAATGTTGGATGTTGGCGTGGTTGGTAAGATTACCTATTTATCACGCCGCAGGTCGTGGGTTCGATTCTCACTCAGGACAGACATTTGTGTGCATGAACATGTCTGTTTGTCCTGTGTCTGGGTGTAATTATCTAAATAAGTATATATTAACAAAAGAAAAGTAGTATATGTAGTATATCAGTTATCTGACAACAAGCTCTGCTTAGTTTGGGGTCAGATGGCCGTGTGTGAGGAATAGTGTCCCAGAATATTTATATTTATTTATATTAGTATTCCGTAATATCAAAATGATCATACATACTTACACTAATTAGCCACTAACATCAGATAATTCTTATCCATTGGATAAATGCGACAATAACTGAAAGATTTATCATACATAATCCGCCATAACTACCTTGGTCTGAAAGTAGTAAACCAAAGTCGCGTTTTTAATACCCGTACAAATAAATAAGGGATGGAAGTGGAGCACTGTATCAATGTATCGAGTGGGGTGGGGGTAGAGAAGTGGAATCTGACCGTGCCATGTTTCACGGTCCAGCCCCTCCGGGAAATATTAACACGAACTCCGGACACTAGCACTGACCTTGTTCAGTTATAATCTATACATTATGTTGCCAGATTTGTTTCTTTCATCTTTATTTATTTATCTTTATAAGATACTAGCTTCCGCTCCGCGGTTTCACCCGCGTTCCCGAGGTATCTTATGTTTTCCCGATATAAAAAGTAGCCTATAGCCCTCCAACACTAAAGTAATTTTTCAAATCGACCCAGTAGTTCCTGAGATTAGCGCGTTCAAACAAACTCTTCAGCTTTATAATATTAGTATAGATAAGGATATCTTATGTCAAATAGTTGACAGACCATTCTGATGGTATGTGGTGACAGCATATTTTTACATAATACCAGGGCTATTTTTTAATTTTGATTGACAATGAGTTGCCTATCTTATTTGCAGTAGATACCAGGGAGGTACCATTTTAAAGCAATGATAGCTCAGTGATATTGACTTTGAATGCCACGGCGAAGGTCGTGGATTCGAATCCTACAATGAGCTTGAGCTTTCGGTGAAGGAAAACATCGTGAGGAAACCATAGCATGGCGGTATTCCGTTTGAGAGCCGGTTTCCATCTAGGATTTGTATGTTTACTACCTTCGGCCCCATCATCATGGTGATATTACGTTTATAGGAATGAAAACTAAATTGAATTAACATTTGGGGCAATTCAGTGCAATAATAAAAAATATTTAGTTTTTATTAAAAATTTTGAACATTCCCAAGCAAAAAGCTAAGTTTTAAAAAGTAATGTCATATTTATTCCATGGATATATCAATAATCAAAAATTCATTGCGATCACGGTCATTGATTCGAAGCTCGATTTTATTTTCATTTAATATGAAAACCAATATGTTTCATAAATTATAATATCATTCTGTATAAATTGATTTTATAAAAATGATATCTTTAATGTACCTACCTATAAACTGCGATTGTATAAAATACCTAGGAAGATAGAGTGAGATAAAACATCGTATTTTAACTGAAACAATTATTTTATAGAGTTTAGAGCTCAATCGGTTACATGTTGGTAGATCAAACATTTTACCGCAGCCAAATAACTTATAGTTGTGTTCCTGCGCGTGAGTAAGGTCGCCAGAGCTCATCGGGGAGGGGGGAAGGGTCGGCAACGCGCGAGTGATACCCCTGGTGTTGCAAGCGTTCATAGGCTACGGTAACCGCTTATCATCAGGGGGGCCGTATGCTTGTTTGCCGACAATGTTGTTTTAAAAAAAACTATCGACAAAAACCGGTAATAAACTCATCAATCACACTTTTCAAACCAAACTTAAAAGTAAATAAGATGTATTCTGCAAATCGACCGCTGCGCTCAAGTATTGTCGTATTTATAAATAACTATCTTCTCAGGTAGTTTGTATTTCGCTGGATTTTACTATTTGAAACTATGACATAGACACAATTTTCATAAATATCTCTGAACTCGACAATTGTTACATTCCCAATATTTTTTTCTGTTTATATTTTTTTAGAGAGGATTTGAAAATAATAAACACGATCGTTTTCATGTTATTTTAATTTATGACCCTATTCCAGAATATTTGAAATTGAAAATTTGTGAGTGCCAATTAATATTTATGTACGTCAGGAAAGGAAGATCAGGGTGGGCAGAGATTTTAATTATTAGATGTGCCGATGCGCTTACCACGTTTTATAACTGCGCGCAACGTGCACCGTGCACTGCTTCGTACAAGCATCTACGACAGAAAGAGTGAGCACTCTTCCCAACGATGACACATATTCGTGCGCCTTATGTATGGCAAGGGCGCATCTAACGATTTAAATCTCTGAGGGTACCAAAAGGTAGGGTAAAATGGCCAAGTGCGTGTTGGAATATGCGCAGTGTAAGGGTTCCGCCTTCAGAACGTGGTACAGTCTAAAACCTAACATAACAATGAATTCTTTTTTTTTGTTGTTAAATGTCGTTAAATTCCTTTAATTTTATTCACCATGTTTATTAGGCAGATTTCATCCTCATAAATAATCCTAACAATTTGGTCCCATAAAAACACAGGACACTATTTACGCCTGTGTTGGTTCAAATCCCGGTTGAGGCAATCTTTGAATATACTGCTTTAGCCTTCCACCGCGGTTTCACCCGGGAACCCCTATTTTACTCCCTTAGGGGTTGAATTTTCAAAAATCCTTTTTAGTGGATGCCTACGCTGTAAATGGTATATATGTGCTTTTCAAGTCTCAGTCAGTCCCTACCATTTTATATATACAGATTACATATTTTATAAATAATGGAATGTTATCTTTAATTAATATTTGCTAGCATTAAAATTTACGGTTCTTTTCGTCTATCGCCCCCCTTTTTTCCTATATTTATGTTTACTATGCGAAAACTTATAAGTACATATTTTTTAAGTATAAAACAGTTTAAGTTGTCACGTACATAACGACACATCGTTAGACAATGACAGGAAGGTGGTCGATAAATATGTAACATTCTAATTAGTGTATTTTTTATAAGTAAGAGTATATCTTCAAATAAATTGATCATAAAAGTTATTTTC
Source organism: Tetheella fluctuosa (assembly GCA_951216915.1). Taxonomy (NCBI): domain Eukaryota; kingdom Metazoa; phylum Arthropoda; class Insecta; order Lepidoptera; family Drepanidae; genus Tetheella; species Tetheella fluctuosa. The sequence goes on from OX578214.1 coordinate 15,831,836, forward strand.
ATACTTACTAGTACCTAATTGTGACAGCTCGAGCATTTAACTTCCTTAGTTACAAAAGGCACTTCCTAAATAATATTAATTATTAATTAATCGTCGATCAGGTCCTGTTCAATAAATTAAAACGTTTTACCATCTTTGCTCGTGTTAATGGAGCCCATAATTAAATTCGTTTCTACTCTTGTAATTAATAAGGTTGTACACCTATTAACAGATTAAATGAGGATTTTTGAAAAGTAAATCCATCAAACTTTTTTACTTTAATTTTTTTAAAGTTTTTTTATTAATTTTAATTTATTAGTTAGTTCACATAGCAGGCTGAATTTCGTACAATGACCTATCAATACTTGTCTTTGTAGCTCCCGAGCGCGACGGCAATATATTTGTGCGCGAGTGACAGAGACAAATATTGACGGGTCATTGAACGAAATTCCGCCAGCTACGTGACTGCAGTTTAGTAAAAGATAACTAGCTTTTGCGAAATCTAGTCATTATTTTATGTGAATGTCAGTTACGGGTATGTAATTTTTCATTATTATTAATTAATTAGTAATATTACAATTAGGTATGTTTGTTTGTATATTTGGTCCTCAATCATACTGCATACTGTACTGATTGAAATGAACGATTGAAATGAACGCGGTTTCATCCGCATTCCCGGGAGATCTTGTGTTTTTCCGGGATAACAAGTAACCTATAGCCTTCCTCAATAAATGGGCTATCCAACACTGAAAGATTTTTCAAATCGAACCAGTAGTTCTTAAGATCAGCGCGTTCAAACAAACAAACAAACTCTTCAGCTTTATAATATTAGTATAGATTTAACACGTGATTCAATATTTAATCGGTAGAATATCAAATAACTCCAGGCGTAGTACTTTTTGTGATGTTTCTAAATAAAAACCTACATACATATACAAGCAAATAAATTATCTTTATCTTTATCTTTATCTTTATCTTTATCTTTATCTTTATCTTTATCTTTATCTTTATCTTTATCTTTATCTTTATCTTTATCTTTATCTTTATCTTTATCTTTATCTTTATCTTTATCTTTATCTTTATCTTTATCTTTATCTTTATCTTTATCTTTATCTTTATCTTTATCTTTATCTTTATCTTTATCTTTATCTTTATCTTTATCTTTATCTTTATCTTTATCTTTATCTTTATCTTTATCTTTATCTTTATCTTTATCTTTATCTTTATCTTTATCTTTATCTTTATCTTTATCTTTATCTTTATCTTTATCTTTATCTTTATCTTTATCTTTATCTTTATCTTTATCTTTATCTTTATCTTTATCTTTATCTTTATCTTTATCTTTATCTTTATCTTTATCTTTATCTTTATCTTTATCTTTATCTTTATCACCTGGGATATTCCTCACACACGGCCAACTGATGTCAATCTATGCAATGTTTGTGATTATGAATAGTTCATAGTAAAAAGAAATTGATACTTACGCCTTGTTAACATATACCTATTTAAAAAGATATTGATATCCAGATTCGGAACACACGTTCATGCACACATTTTTTTTGTCCCGAGTGGGAATTGAACCCACGACGTGTGACATGGCAGTTAAGGTATTTTAACTATTATAAACAGTAAAATTTAACTTAATTTTTATAATTAAATAATAGATTATCATTCATTAAATACAATTCCCAAATCATATTACATGGAATCAAAATGAACCTAATACCACAGAATACAGAATAGTTCTAACGAATTTCTAGTAGGTACGAAAGCAGGTAGATATTGCTTGCTTCAAAGCTCTATTTACTAAATCTGGCAAGAAAATTTATTACAAACTGTAATTACTGACTTGTATTCAAGATTTATTAACTCTTTAGTGACTTCTTCAATAAATATTTATGTATTATTAGTAAAATATGTACTTATAATTAGTTTTACAATAAATGATGTGTTCGTAATAACATTTTATTCAACACCTTACGTGAGTATATGGTATTTTTGTATCTCGGGTACATCATCACCAAACCCGGGCATTAGATTTTTTTTTTTTTTTACTATTTAGTCTGTGTTTGACCATAATCTCTCCCACAGGTGATGATGCCTAAGGTGTTAAGCACACAAAGCCTTGAAGGAACTGGCTCTCAAGTGCAACTGCCTGGTATGCGGATATTACAGAGTACCCTACTACAGTGCTAAGTCCATATGTTATAGTCTATATGTTAGTATTTGTTTTCACTTTATACAGGGTGACGTTTTAGTCACTGACAATACTTGCAGGGGTGGAAGTACTCATCAACATGAACAACTTTTATTATGGGACCAACTCTGATATCGCATAAAATAAAATGGTTGCTTCATACATTTTGGTCGAGTAGGTATTGAACAGCTGATATTTTTGTCGTGATTTCACAGTTAGTCTCATAATAAAAGATGTTCATATTGATGAGTACTTCCACCCCTGCAAGTATTGCCAGTGACTAAAAAGTTATAACAACAATCTCTTAACGAAACTTAAATAGCTCGTTACCAAGGAATTGACGTCTCCAGTAAGTTATGATACCGCGAGCTTACTTGTTAATAAGAAAGAAAACTTTGATCAAAACGTAGCACAATATCAATAAAAAATCTTGGCTCGGGACGAAAACTGTGTGTCGTCTCGCGAGGCGTTTCTGGGGTTAATATTTTATTTACGCGGGTCAGGTATCGAACCGACTATCTTCACATTTGGTTAAATATTACGAGCTACAGTGACGTTGGGTAAAATAAGGTACGGCACCCGGCATTGGATGTAAATTTAAAAGTAGCCGTTAAAAGTGTACGTTAGGCATGCAAGGCCACAAATGTAAAGTAATTTATGCGTTTTCATTTTAATTTTATATTTAGATTAAAAACAATATTTTTTTATGTCCGAAGTTTTTGTGAAAAGAAAATTAAATCCTTGCTACGAAATGCATAATTTAATGTTTTTATTGATATTTCTCGGTTTCGATATCAATTAAAATGATATAATTGATATAAAAATATTTACCGAATAATTGCTTGGTCATACTTAACGATTACATCCTGAATTTAAATTTATCTTTATAAAAACCATAATATTAAATTAATTATGTTTATAAGCCTTTAGTCTATTGCCGTGACAAAAGGTTCAAAATCCACAATGGGCAACTTGTGGCAAAGGAAAATATCGTTAAAAATTGCACGGTAATAGGGTGAATAGATTTTTTAAATCTCCTCTACCTTCGGTACCTACTAACACCAATAGTATTATGTAAATATTTCATTTAAATATGTAACTACTGACATAAACTTTTGATCTTAACCAATGTTAGTGTATTTTTTTCGTTTTTTACGTCCTGTCAAAACTATGTTATGAAAATTGCCACTTACCTACTGGTGTCGCTAGTACAACGCACACGTCGCAACTTCCGCGTCGTATCCCTCGGGACTCCGCTGTCAGGAGCTGGCGTCCTTTTAAATATTCGTATACCTACAGACTACCTACAGTATATGAATCAAATATCTTTGCATCTGTAGTTATTTTCATTTCATAAACATTTTTTTTGGGTTTGTGTTTGACCACAATCTATCTCACTATGGTAAATGATGATGTGGCCGAAGGTGGTAACCACACAAAGCCTAAATGGAACAGACTCTCAAGTGCAGCTGCCGGAACACACCAATAGGTGTTTGCGACAGATTTTCAACATGAGGGTGGTAGCCAGCCAGGCGGTACGAAGTACCCTATCACCGTGCTTTGGTTTCCTCACGATGTTTTCCCTCACCGAACTCATTAACATAACTTTTATTTTTAAGTTATCTACGGTTTCTAAGTTATGTTCGTACGCCAAGTTCATCGATCAGCAATGGGGACATTATAAACTGAATAATTATCAATAGATCCCAGGCTAAAATTAGTCCGATACGATTGAATAAATTTGGATGGTATTTGATATATTCATTGTGTACATTGCTTACTAGACTTTATGCTCATTAAATATAAATAAATATAAAAAAGGAGGGTAAAGTATTTCGATAATAATAAATGGGCAGTAATAGAAGACCTGTTAGATTATGACTACCAAGTGCTTCCACTTTAGGTCCTTTTAACCACAGATGTATATGTACACTAGATAACGCAAATGCATATACTTTTCCCGTGTCCGAACCCCGACAAAGCGTCAAGGTTGGTCGCCGCTACTTACAGTCCGCGCGCGTCTGTTGTTGCAGCCGGGCGGCGGCGAAAACTAAAAAAATGCCTCGTTGCGTGATAATTAACTGTAATAGCCCAAAAATATTGAGCTCATAAAGGCAAGGACATATTTCCTATCACAGGCATGTTATTTGAAAATTATATTATGCGTAAATATTCTGTTGAAAATTCGGCACGCTTGGTTTCAATACAAATTACATACATATATAAAATATCTGTGCTTTTAACGCTAGCTCTCGGGCTCATTCCGTACCTTTCAATCACCGCAATTCGTGTTAATTTTAACCTAAATCCATAAAAAATAAAATATTAAATCACTCGAAAGCACTCTGCAATTAACGCTACCATCGTTTTCATATAAATTGAGGTAAATCGCAGCGTTGGCAAAACTCTAATGTGTACAGGCTCTTTGGGGAAAATTTTCCTCAATAGAAAGTTTTTTAACACTAGTGTACATAAACAAATTTGTTAACTCTTGCAAATTAGAGAAGGAATTCTTTAGGGATTTCAACCTACTGAAAAAAGGCTTGATAATGAAATTCGTAATTTAATTAAATTCAGTGAAATCACAAATTATAAGCAGCAATATGGACGGTTGGCAGGTAACCTTATCACTGAGTGACAGAGACCCAGGTCGGCACGCTAATGCCAAGTATTGTTAATAGAGGTGATTTTACCTTCAAAACTAAGCATTCTCGTTGTTACCGAGTGGAAATCATTGCTTTATTATTTATATAGACATTTGGCTCATGCTTATTTGCGCCAACGTTTTTATGTCACATAATGTAAGTGTTGAGTATAAAAACGTAGATGTTAAAGCATTTGTGAGTGTGCCTTTTAATTTTTTTAAAAGATAATTGAATTTATAAAAAAGCGTTGCACTAAATTTGGCAAATATATTCACCGTTTGAACCAGATTTTTTAATTAAAATAAAGTAGTCGTGTACACCTTTTGAGGTTATCAATATTTGCGATATTTCAAATTTATATTAACTCTTACATTGCTGAAATAGAATACATAATAACTTCCACTCTTCCTACGATTCTTAAATCTCAGAGTGAACAAACAGTATGAGAGTATGGTGAAAAAAAATTTAGGTATGAACAATGAACATTTTTCAATACTTCTCAGCTGAGTCCTTATATTATCCTAAAACAGCTCTTGGATGAACAAATTTACTTTATAAAATATCATGCTAAACTAATTTCCACAACTGTAGAACATCATTATGTAATATTAATAAAACTACATCTCTAATATTTAAATTCAAATATGTAATTTCCAGTCAGTAGTATTTTCATTCGATGTTGTAGGGCTGGGCTGCGCGCAACAATGTCCAGCGTCACTTTTCACTAAAACTATCTATAAATAAAAACTCAAAAGAGGAACAGTAGCCGTGCCCAGGGCAGGCACACTAATTTGTCATTCATCACGAGAGCCAGTCTTATCTCTGTTTGCATCCTATTTAAAACTCCCTCGGACAGTTAAAAGGAGTCAAAGAAATGCCTATCTTTTTCGTTTACACGTTTGCTGTGCTAACTTTGCGAGATGCGCGTGTGAATGTGTTAGTGATGTGTACACACACACTGCTGTATTCGCCCATACCATTCAGTCAGGGGTGTCACTGGCCTAGTTTGTCACGTATCCGATGTAAACGGAACGTTTCTGATTTCGTCTCACGCTAATTACAAATGTGATTCTTTTCACACTTTCAGTTTATTTTTTTCACAGGTATTGCATTCGTTGAATTCAGTTTCTATTCATTTTGATTTTTATGTTCGTGATCAATAAAAAATATAGCAAAAAAGTAGTCATATTCAGATAATTATTTAAAAAATTCAGCATTACAGAAACGAAATATTATTTTTGTTTGATAACCCTAATTTCATACACATGTGTGGCATCCCTAGACTAACGTCAGTGTCAGTTATGATGAGTGTTACGCTATCCGCGAGATGTCGCCCTGTCATAATGCACACAGCATCATTAGCGCTGAGTGTAAGTCGCGGGTGCAGTCATAAAAATTTCATTTGTCAATCTGCAAGCACGGTCAGTAACTGTAGGTTATGTTAGATGTCATAGAATAGCAATATGCGTGCAGTAGCGACAAATCTTCGAAATATTTTTAAGTAGTGTATTATATTAGCTTCCTAGAAGGTATAACGTTCTGCCGTCATCTACTGACAAATTGATTTAATCTTTATTAACAAAGTCGAACAGTTATTAGATCAATATAGATATTTCTTAAATAAAAAATCTTATATCTTCAAAATATCGTCTGCTTATTTCAATTTTTTGTACCAATCGTTAAAACTATTTAATCATCAGTAAACAATCCTATATTTTGTATAGTGAGTATAGTTATGAGTTAAAATATTTGAATTCGAAGTCAAGAGACTCAGCAAGCAAAGCTGTCAAATCCAGTTAAAGTATTCTTTGACGCAGCCCGCAGAGGCTTGCGCGGCGCGAGCTCAGTAGTGGCCGTGACTCGGTGCCAGATAGACGTACCGCGCGTGCTTCCTCGCAAACCGCTTGCGTATCGCATCGAGTGAACAGTGATACCGAAATATTATATTTACCCCCTATTAACAGTGATAGTGATTGTGTCAGTGGATTAAGGAATTAATAGTGTTTGTCGTGTGTCATGAACGTGGATTAGTAGATACGCAGGTATTTAAAGATTTATCTTACAATTTCAAATTGAAGGTATATTTTGATTTTCGGAACCGGTTTCCTTGAATTGAATACTCATTAATAGCATTACAAAATATGTAGCGTAGTACTACCTTACAACTGAATGAAATGAATATTACTAAGTAATCAGCGAGTAATGGAAGTTCGATTGTACGTTGTTTCCTATTAAAGTATCACGGTGAGTGTGCGTGTTTTCGCCGTACATATTGAAAAGAATAGTATAGATAGTATAGAAATATTGCAAAGGTAGCTTAATGTAGTCACATGGCCTGAACCAATTTTATAGGCTCTACGTTGGGCGCCAATTTAATACAGCCCCACGTTGGGTGCCAATCTGTTTCACTATTGTTGTACCTTTTTTAAGGATTATCCAGTGCTATAATTATGTTTTTAAAAATCTAAAGCCAAATACTTATTATATAATATACAATAATGCATGTTATTAAAGTTTATTTTTGAAGAAAACTTTTGTAGCAATTATTTTGCAGAGAGATTTTTAAGAAGATTTTTAACAATCCATGTCTGTATTATTAGAAGTATTTCATATACTTATAGATGACCTTTAATTACTTTAACTATCCAAACTAATAACGTAGTGATGGTGAGTGTTACGTCAAACTTCTGAGTGGTAGGTATGTTACAAAATCTAGTTTCCAAGTTCTAGGTTACTTTGTGTTTAATAAATGATTGATCTTTGGCTTAAAGCGATAAGTTTTGAACTATTGTAAGCTGCCTTCAAAGCCTATTATATATATCAGTGCTGTATTACGTTGAAGAGATGGGAGTTAAGGATATTTAAATGTGAAGAAGCTACTGAAAGAGTAAAGAAATAGATCCAATACGCTCACACCTCATCGATAACTTGCAAATTCGAGCTGAGCCTGAGTTGTGAGTCGATAATTCCCACATTGATATTACATTTCGGCAACGATACTTTGTTGTACCGCTTTACCAAACTCCTTAGGTATACAAAACTTTTATGTGAGGAAGAATACGCTTTAAAAGCCGCAAGAAAATTTACTCTATTTTCTTACGTGAAATTTAAAATTCCTGTTTATTAGATTTCTTATGTTACCTTAATTTGGTTCTTTAGTGGGACTACTTCTTTGGTAACATAATTGGAAATATAATATGTCTGTCTCTCTATAATATTTATAGTCATTATAATATTGACCTTTATCCTAAAAAAAAGTATAAAATCATAAAATAACTTATTCATAGAGAACAATAAATAGAACACTACTTTTGATATTTTTTACAGACAAAAATAACTAAACTACGAAGGAAGATAGATCGCAAAAAAATATATTGAATTTTTATGTGAAAATGTATCTGTTTTTTTATTATTATTACGCGTAAATTTATGTTAAAGATATGTAGGCAGATAGAATGAATAAAAATATATTGTCAAAAAGTTTAGAAATAATGCTAGGAGAATTTATTTTTGACCTAGGTACACTAAATATTTATTTTATTGATAGTTACTTACAATATCAGATAAAGGAAATATTCTAATATTAACAAAATATATCAAGATAATCTTATTATCACTTAAAACATTGTTTGCCTTCATTGCGATATCACAAAATCTTATGTATGTATGAGTTTAGTTTCACGAATTAATGTAGGTAACTACTAAAGCATCTAAATCTCCTATTATCAAGATTATTATGATTCATATGCTTTTGACTTCGTAATTATTAAATCGATCGTCACATTTATGAAATTCAACCTTAATTAAATTCACTATTGTTTCTAATTTTGAAGCATTATGGTTAATTATATTAGTTTTGAATTATAATTTAACTGAAATATTATGTTAAAGGTTGAAATTCTATAAGCTTAATGGTTAAGTCTAGTAAATTTAAATATGAAAGGAAAATTGGAATAAAATATTTTTTTACTTTGTTTGGGCTTGTGTTTGACCACAATCTCACTATGATTAGAGATGATGTGGCCGAAGGTGGTAAGGACACATTACCTAGAAGGAACTAGCTCTCAATTGCAACTTCATCAAATGTATTGCGGTGATGAGAACTGTATATTTATAAAAGTTAAATATAGGTACCCTACCTGTTTTGCGTAAATTATTATATTTTTAGTGGATATCTTAGGTACAACTATTGATAGCGATAACTGAAAAATGTATGTCAATACATAACAAAAAAGGCAAAAAAATAAATGTAAAAACATGTATCAAAGAGTGCAACATAATCAAAATGAAATAAACTTTCGCAGGCACATACGAATAGACTATAAATAAGGTTGCATTTGCTGAGAAGTGCCGGCAATATACTCGACAATTACTCTTTTTAAAAGATTTTTTTTTCTTCGTAAAAACATTCGTAAAAAAATATATTGGTGTATTTTGGTGTCACTCGGTGGCAAGACGACAATTAGACTTTATCAAAATTGAATAATCCAACTTCCTACTATATTCTAACTATAATATTATAAATTTGAATGTGAGTTTGTTTGTTTGTTACCTTTTCACGCTTAAACCGCTGAACCGAACGCGATGAAATTTGGTATACAGATAGCCTATAGTATGGAGAAGGATATAGGCTACCTTTTATACCGGAAAAATATAAGATTTTTAGGATCGCGATGAAATTTGGTACGAAAATAGCCTATGGTATGAAAAAGGACATAGGCTACTTTTTCCTCGAAACCGTAGGTGAAACCGCGGGGGACAGCTAGTAATATTATAAATGTGAAAGTTTGGATGTGTGGATGTTTGTGACTCAATCACGCATAAACGGCTAAATGGATTTGGATGAAACAAGGCACATAGAAAGATCATACCCTGGAATAACATATGGGTACTTTTTATCCCGGGAAAATATAAGATGCTTCGGAAACGCGGGGCAAAAGCTGGTTGAATAATAATTAAACAGCAGACTCAAGCAGCACCAGTTCACAAGTATGACGCATCTAGCTGTGGCCATATATTTCCATATGAAATTAATTACACAGTTATTATTATAGCAGGTGATTTTAAGTAATTACAATAATAGCTCTGTTGTACACTTTTTGAAGTAAGAATAGTAAATAAAGATGTAAAGCAATTTAAAATTACGAAGTTGCCAGTGGATAAATTTAAATTGTTCTTGGAACGTAAGGTATTGTTTTACAATTTTCTAAGAAAGTTTCTTAGGTCGAATTTCATTAATGAAATTTAAATATAGAAACATGCTTTCGTATCATGCATCTGTCTATTTTCTTTATTTAAATCTATCTTAGTAGGTTAATCTAAAAATATTATGTAGCTATCTACTCATTTCCTAATAAAAAATAAATCGTCACATCAATATAAGGTTCGAATCCTGCAATGAGCTTGAGCTTTTTATTATTTAATAATTGTTTAAACAATTTTTATTTACATATTTACAATTAAAGTAAAAAATACAAACTATGATATATAGAAAACATCCTCAAAGCCCTCGCTGCTGTCGATAGGCAAGGTTCCCAACAGCTTGAGCTTATGTTAAAAAGAAAAAATCGTGTGGAAACCATAGCACGGTGGTAGGGTACTTTGTACTACCCGCCTGGCTACCACCCCTAAGCCTAAGCACTTGAGAGCCAGTTTCTACTAGGCTTTGTGTGATTATCACCTTAGGCCACATCAACACAAGCCTATTCACAGTTTAAAAAATTCGTGTGGCACTCGGGGACTGCCGCGGTTAAGCCATAGCATTTTTTTATCAACTTATGCAACTATATATATATATATATTTTCTTTTTTTCTTTGATATTAATTCAAGTTTTTTCTGTGATATTAATAGATACCTATACACCTATATACTTTCTCACAAACAGCTGCTTACGTATTCGTCCGATTTCGGAGCAGCTCGTCTTAGGTTTTATTTTCGTTACGGAATTTCTTGATTCGGTCCCCGCGCTCAAAGCCCGCGATAAAATACAATAGCTTAAAAATGCTATTAATAGTCCTCGAAGTGACAATCATAAGTTATCTCCAATGATATACGACTATTAATTCTCGTATGTCGCAAGCATTCTAATTTAAATCTTCCGAAACTAATTATGAACTATCTGAAGGCACCCGGATATATCTTCAAGACTTTAATCACTAGACTAACGTAATATGTATGAGGAACATGTATTATTTTACTGGAACTTCCTACGGAACTTTTAATTGGAAAAAAATATCATTCTATATGCTTGTGCTCACGAAAAATTATTAATTGGGATATGGTGCCTCGGGCTTGGACTCCACTTTGGAGACAGTTTCGAAGTTATAGCGTGAGATCAGCATATTTAGACCCAATTTTTACAATTCATTAGTTAGTTATATGTGAGTTTTTCGATACATCATTCCAGTTAAATAATAAAGATGTTATATTTGGATTTCTTTTTAAGTTTACTCACAGACTCTGAGCATTCAAAACAAGTGTATTTTAAATATTATAAAGACATTAAAACTTTTTCTAAATGCGCGGGATTGTGCAGGAAATATTTTTTTTATCTTACTTACTTTGTTAATGAAAATTGACATTACAAGGTGCAATAAACAACAAACACGTCGTGTTATCTCGGTATTCTCGGTGCAGGTTGATAAATAGTCTGGTTACCTAGTAGTTTGCTGTTATACTTAGTTACTCGAAGGTTCACGCTACGCCGGCCGCGGTGGCCGCTTCTAGCACTACACAGTCACGGAATTCATTAAAATTAATTTGAGAATGAGAAATTTATGCTAGGATTTCCTGTAATAAGGTTCTATGCATCTTTTGCTGTTATTCTACGATGCTTTACAAGGAGACGCGTCATGGACTAACATAATTGCAACTCAAAACAGCGTAAATTACAGCATCTATTTATGCATGGAATGAAACGTTTTTTTCTATCAAAGTTGCAGTATGAATTAAACATCGTCTAAAGGTATTTTTTCCGCAAAATGTCGCAGAGACGTAGCCACGACACTAAGTAGTTAGATGCCAGGCAATTACCTTGTTTTAATATTGCCAATATAAAGCGCGGACAATGCATCTACACCTATATAAATATCTTCGGTTTATGACGTGTGATCCCAGGTTTTCGTCACTTTCTAATGTCATATAAAAAAAAGAGACGAGGCTATATATAAACCTGGATTTTACGAGGTTTGTCCAACCATTTCACGTAATGAGACCGCTTAAGTTTACCTATGCAGTTTTCTAGGAGTGTACGCGAAGATAATATAAATAACTGACTCGAAGTTTCAATATTTGAACGAAATCTGTAATGCATGCGGTCGAGTTTATTTGGCTATGTGAATAATTGAATATTCTATGTCACAAATTTGAAATATCATGGAGATAATAGGTAGTGGTTAATATTTCTCAACTGAATATTAATATTATGTTAATTAGATAAATCTAAAAACGTTTTCATGAAATGTGGTTGTCTAAGTGGTTCTCGCACAGCGGTTTTACTCGAAATCGAAAGAAATCTTATGTTTTCTTGGAATAAAAAGTAATAATCATGTTATTATACAAGGTATTATGATCTATATAATGTTGCAATTTACATCCAAATCTGTTCAGCCTTTCGCGTTATCTATCATATACGTTTAGATAACGTGCAAATGTCAAGAACCATTCGTATATATTTAGCCCGTTTATTGGGAAGGTATATGGGCTATATAACATCACAGGTGAAACCGTGGAGCGCAGCTAGTGTTATACGAGTAGGATGTTATTTTTTTAAACTTAAACTACCTACTTTTGTATACATACTCCTTTTGTGGTTTCATGACAAACCCAAGTTAGGTTTTTAAAAGAAGACATCTGTACAAGTCCTAACTATCCTAACTAATATGTATTATAAATGCGAGTTTGTTTGTTACCTTTTCACGCCTAAACCGCTGAACCGATCGCGATGAAATTTGCTACGCAGATAGCTTATGGTATAGAAAAGGAAATGGGCTACTTTTCTCTCGAGAAAGCGGGTGTAACCGCGGGGACAGCTAGTCATATATGTCAAATCATACCGAAAAGTCTTGTAATTAAACTGTTGTTTACTTAAGTTATTGCATCAAATTTGTCCTTAATTAATATCGTGAAACACACGCGTCCTATAATGTGTAGTATACATCGTCATCCCCCTTTTTAGGTTGAAATATTTTACGAAAGCACTTGAGTGTACCTCCCTAAGCAATCTGTCGAAAGGCATCCCTTACTAAGACAATGGTGCGTCCCATGATTTATGCACGCAGCCTCTGCTTCGCTAATTATCGCTAAACACCCTCCCATCCATTAAACAGGCTTTTATATACCGTAAAACTGTCAAATTCTACCAAGTTTGTGCTTGAGAACAATGGGCGTGGGCGGGAGCATCACGCTGCGATATATCGCTCCAAGAACACGCTCGCTTGTAGTTGGCGTTGATAATAATATAAGCTAATTAATAATATATCAGTTTTGGTTTGTCTACTTTTTTACCATCATAAAAAAGAAATGTAAATACTAATATTATAAATGTGAAAGTTTAATTTAATTTAATTTAAGCCTTTAATTTCCCAAATACAGTAAAATATTACATTCATTAGATCTTCATAATAATTTTAACATGCACAACAAATATAGATTATTAAATAAAGAAATTGATAGTATATGAATTTAAGCCCATTTAAGGGCGAAGGCCTCCTCCATCTTTCGCCAATCCTCTCTGTCTTGGGCTATTCTTGTCCATGTGGAGCCGGTCATGTCCACAATATCGTCGCACCACCGGCGCCTGGGTCTGCCTCGGGTGCGTGGTGCCTCGCGAGGGTACTAATGGAGAACCCTCTCACTCCAGCGTCCGTCCGTGGCTCTGGCTACGTGTCCTGCCCATCGCCATTTCAACTTGCAAGCTAGTTCCACAGCTTCTATTATTTTAGTGCATTGTCGTATGTCTTTGCTTCTTTTTCGGTCTCGGAGTTAATGTGAAAGTTTATAAACGGCTAAATGTATTTGAATGAAGCTTGGCACATAACTAGATCATACCCTGGAGATATAGAGTACTTTTATCCCGGCTAGTACCTAATATATCTCATATATAAAATTCTCGTGTCACAATGTTATTTACCATACTCCTCTGAAAAGGCTCGACCGATTTTTATGAAATTTTGTGTACATATCGGGTAGGTCTGAGAATAGGTTCTTATCTATTTTTTAAACCGCTACGCTAGTGAAACCGCGGGGGACAGCTAGTATAGTATAATAAACTATCTTCTGTCCCGTGGTTTCACGAGGGATCTTTTGTTTTCCGGGAATAAAAGTATCCTATCTTGTTGGAACAAATTACACATTAAAAATAAAACCGGCCAAGTGCGAGTCAGACTCGCTCACGAAGGGATCCGTACCATTATCTATAAAAACGGCAAAAAAATCACATTTGTTGTATGGGAGCCCCCTTAAATATTTATTTAATTTTGTTTTTAGTATTTGTTGTTATAGCGGCAACAGAAATACATTATTTTGTGAAAATTTCAACTGTCTAGCTATCGCGGTTCTTGAGTGGTGACAGATAGACGGACAGACGGACAGACAGCGGAGTCTTAGTAATAGGGTCCCGTTTTACCCATTTAGATCGGATAAGTAGTTTCGGAATGGGAATTATATATTATTAAGATTAGGTACTAAAGTCGCCACAATCTAATAAGCCCGTTTTGACAATAGGATATCTTTTTTTTTCTCGCTATATTTGTCTCTTGTATGAATGCATATAGGGCTGTCAATCTGGACATGATTATTAAGTAGAACGATATTTGTTTCATAAATTTTGTATTTGTGATTGTTTCTGCGGTTCGCTGTGGTGTCATCCATGCAATATAACGAAGCGGTTTGTCATTCCAGTTGTTCCATGACGCACACTATCCATTATGTCATTATTCAAATATTTTCGTGTTTTTTGTTTTTTTTTAATATAATAACTGTCATAAAATGTGTTGCGATCTATCAAGACTTCCGCTATCCGTGGATGATGGCGCAACAAGATTCTGCATCGCACTGACAAAGTTCGTCGAGCATTTAAGGCGCTGACAACGGCAGAAGTCTCTATATTGCAACCCAATCTAAATATATTAATCCTACTTAATGTACGGTATTGCAATTTAAATACACGATACTCGAGGATATAAATGACAAATTTATCTTTTTATGTATTATCTATTTATGTATTTTCATTGACTGAAAACACGACGGTAAAACGACGTTTTTAGGGTTCCGTAGCCAAATGGCAAAAAACAGAACCCTTATAGATTCGTCATGTCTGTCTGTCTGTCTGTCCGTCCGTCCGTCCGTATGTCACAGCCACTTTTTTTCCGAAACTATAAGAGCTATACTATTGAAACTTGGTAAGTAGATGTATTCTGTGAACCGCATTAAGATTTTCACACAAAAATAGAAAAAAAAACAATTAAGTTAGAGGGTTCCCCATACTTTGAACTGAAACTCAATTTTTTTTTCCATCCAACCCATAAGTGTGTGGTGTCTATGTATAGGTCTTTAAAAATAATATTGAAGTTTTTAACATATTTTTTTTTTAATACGTCATAAATCGTAAACCGCAATTTACCTTTCATTCAATCAACTCAAATATAAAAAAAAAAATTGGCAAAAAGCACGGTCTTACAGCACAAATAAAGGAAAAATTCTAAAAAATTAAAAAGTTGAAAATTAAAGGTGTCCCCATACATGCATAGTTACGCCAATTAATAAAGACCTCTGAGTTGTATCGGCGCTCATACAATTTAGAGGTCTAGCTTAATTGGCAAAACCTTAAATAAGGTAAATAAATAAAATTGTGCATTTCCCTTGATGGACGAACAATCGACGAAGTTTGTACGGAACCCTCGGTGCGCGAGTCCGACACGCACTTGGCCGGTTTTTTTTTAAAATGAAACCTAGCTAGAAGATATGTTGAGTTTTGGACATTCCTTTTTCCACATTTTTTCTTCATACATATTTCTTATTAAAAAAACAATTATACATCCATACGGGCGAAACGAATATAAGATGATAATAATTAGTAGTACATACTGTAAATAATGGTGTGAAAGATGAAATTAAAATAGAAAACTTACAAAACTAGGTTAAAATATATTGAGAACTCGGCTATTACTATTTCAATGTTGTAATTATTTATATATCAATAGCGCCATCTTTAGTTTAGTTTATTAGTTATATTTGTACTTGTTTAGTTTTTGGATGATAGCCAAAAAAATGCACCGTTTTACCGCGTCTTCGTGTGGCGCTACGCTGTGCTATGATATTGGAGTTGTAGAGGGGCGTGGCTAAAATTTCAATTTCTCAAGGTCATTTAGCTGTTGTCAGTGCCTTAAAATATCACAGTTGGACCGGGGTCTAGACAGTTGGACTCAGGCACTATGACCCAGCCTGGCGGAAGATCTTCCCTTTTCAATGCAGGAGTCTACCACCTTGCTCCTCCATAAATGTAAAAAATGTTACACCATTATCAAAAATGCACCAGGTGTATGCATAATTGACAAGTGACATTCTCCATCGACCCATAAACAATCCAATATGGCCGTCGCATACATTCGGGTCATAGTCAGATCAGAGTGTCATAATACCGCTCGTAAGCTGCGAAACATTAATTACGGTTAGTGTTCAGATAGTTGCGCTTGAGATCCACGAGCCCTTTTAATTACGCCATTTAGGAACGTTTAAAACTTTTTGCTATGATGTTTAACATTTGGTACTCTTTTGTTCTATTTGTAAAGCCCATCCACTTACCGTTGGTTTATATATTTCAGATTGTATAGTGTTTGTAATTTGAACTCTATGTTGGTTGTTGAAGAGTTGTTATTAAAGAGTTTCCTAAGGTTTAGAGGCACTAGTTTACTACCATTGATTGAAAGCGCTTATACCTATATTATATATTAAAGTTATGTTAAATCTGTAGAATGGATTGTGTTACTCGAAAATAAATCTCATATGCATAGGTTCAGGATTCATATTGTTTAAATTATTGATTCAAAAATTTACTCTTTTGCTTTCTGCAATATGGACCATAGCCTTTTTACTTACTTAAATAACTTGAAAATCTATCACCATGCGATTTCTAGTATATTCGGGTACATATTGGTTCCAGTTTTTTTCTAGAAATATATGCAAACTATTTTTGAACACATCAACACTTAGTCTCAAGTGTTTTGTCAAGTAAAAATAGATTTAAGCTGACGTCACTTTTCTTCCCCCTCGTGACTCCAATCTTCCAACTCCAAAACATTTAACTCGGCAGAACGATCTGAGGTCCCTATGAATATAAAATATGAGTGATGCCACTAGTGGACTTACGACCTTTCAAATGATCAGATAGTGGTCAGCCGACCAAGGGATGCAATAAACACATAATAAAAGTGCGAGGAGCCCCAACAAGATATGTGACTATTACTAAGGATCTTGGGCGACGTGCGCGGAATCGCTTCAATGGGGTCGGGCCCTTATATGAGTGGTTATTTGTTGACTCCATGTCGCCATAAATAATGACTATGGGTTCTCATTTCTATGTCGTGGGGATGAGTCGTTTTTGTTGTTGAAAAAGTGGTTTATTTAAAAAAACTTTTTATATTATTTACTTTTTCTAGATTTCATGATATATATTTAATTCTATGTTCGTCAAATAATAAAAGGTATTCTGGGGTAACTCCCACGCGGCCTTTGATCTTTAGTATTGGACAATGCTGTGTAATCAGAAATATTATACCTACCTACGTAGTTTAGCATAGACACTGGACAGGGTGTATATAATTTATATTATTGGTTCACTAAAAATAAATAGAATATACATAAGAACACACCTTAAAAAATCTATGTTTATTTTGTAATGAGTAATTGCCGATTTTATTTCTGGCTCTTCTTATCCAAACAAAGGTATCTTCCAACCATGCTTTACAATCTGTCAATTTCATACGTGCCTGAGAACGTTTATTTGAATAAAAACATATATTTGTTCATACAATTTTACAGTTTCTCGTAATCTTTACTGAATTATTAATTGTTTTCTGTAAAATAAAAGTAATAGTTTGTGAAAAAAAGCTATACACTTTTAAAAATATACCTATATCAGAAACGATTGAGATTGAAACCGTTTTCTTATTCTGAAGTAGTTTGCTTCCTCACAACGTTTAGAGAAGGTCGCGGGAGGCCCCTGTCGTCCGTAAATCATACACATTCCGTTCATAGTACATATAGGAACAGTGGTACAACTGTTGCATTTCTCCTTCCATTTGTGTAATTCCAGTATTTTAACAATTGTTTTTTTCACTATGCATAATGATGGTGTGGCCGAAGGTGGTAAGCAAACAAAGCCTTGAAGGACCTGGCTCTCAAACTTAGCTGCCGGAACAGACCGCAGGAGTTTGGGGACAGATTTTCAACGTGGGGAATTCGCGATTCGCTCAAATCGGTGAGCTTCGTACGCGCGGGCGGGGAGCTTTTCCCGCCAACGCTTTCGCTTGGCCATCCAAATAGGAAACGCTGCCAGTCAGCTTGCTCCTTGGCATCGGCGGCAGCCTCTAGGAAATTCTCTATAAAAGAGATTGTATTTCATATTTTTTTTGTAAATATATAAAACATTATAATAACTTATGCTACTATTTACTTTATACTGTGTCAAGTTTGAGCGAGTTGATCGTTATTAGAGACGGCGTGTCAGGAATCCCATGAAAAAAATCTCATGTAACTGTGGATAACTGTGGAACCGAACTCAAGGAAATATTTAATTTTACTACGGAAACTAACTGGTTACTTACTTTGCAATATGATAGTCGAGTATATTAACGTTTCTCATAAATCATTAATTAAAATATAGTAATGGTATTCAATTCCGTGTTGCTTGAGGGCAAAATGCCAGAAACATGGAACTGCCAGAAACGTGGTGCTGTTCTTCAAGAAAGGTGATAACACCTTGTTGAAGAACTACAGACCCATCACGCTTCTGAGCCATGTTTATAAACTGTTTTCAAGGGTCATCACGAATCGTCTCGATCGCAGGTTTGATGACTTCCAGCCTCCCGAACAAGCCGGTTCCCGAAAAGGGTACAGTACCATAGACCACATTCACACGCAGCGGCAAGTTATACAGAAGACCGAGGAGTATAACTTGCCATTATGCTTAGCGTTTGTGGACTATGAGAAAGCCTTTGATTCGGTCGAAACTTGGGTGGTGCTTGAGTCTCTCCAACGTTGCCGCATCGACTATCGGTACATCGAAGTGTTGAAGTGTTTGTATAATAACGCCAGCATATCAGTCCGAGTACAGGAGCAGAGCTCGAAGGCGATTCCATTGAAAAGAGGCGGAAGACAGGGAGACGTTATGTCTCCGAAACTGTTTACTGCCACCATGGAAGACGCCTTCAAGCTTCTGGAATGGAAAGGACTCGGCATCAATATTAACGACGAATACATCACTCAACTTCGATTTGCCGACGACATTGTGGTCATGGCAAAAACGATGGAGGAGCTCAGCACTATGCTCGATGACCTCAACCGAGTTTCACAACGGGTGGGCCTTAAAATGAACATGGAGAGGACAAAAATTATGTCAAATGCCCGTGTTGTGCCCACCCCGGTATCAGTTGGAAGCTCGGTTCTCGAAGTTGTTGACTCGTACGTCTACCTAGGACAAACAGTCCAACTAGGTAAGTCCAGCATTGAGAAAGAGGTCAATTGCCGAATCCAACTCGGCTGGGCAGCGTTCGGGAAACTACGAAGTGTTTTCTCGTCCAAAATACCTCATACACACATTACATAGACTGTGGTCTTACTATCCTGGCTTTTTTCCTTTATAAAACAATATACTAAGCATAAACACATACAAATCTATCTACAAACACACTAATATATCATGTTAAATTTAGTCCGGATAATGATTGAAAAAGTATTTTAAAGTTCAACAACATAGCAAGAAGGTCTAATATTGCTCGTACGTATGTTAGCCGGAATCGCGAAGCGTGTCAAGCTGAAAGCTTTTACTGAGTGTTACTTACGAGGCCGTTATTGCATTGATTTTGAATGAAAAATACGAACTGCAGGAGTTCAGTTCAAAAGAAAAAGGGTTTATGAAACATACCTATAACGTAACATAGCCATATCAACCTCTGGAGTTTTTTTACCCGACTACGCGACAGCAAAGACAGGGTTATTCTTTTCACGTATATCTATGTATAAATATATGTGGGATTCTTTAACTTCTTATAAATTAGGTATATGCATGAGGTATCGACTCGTTTAAGCCATGCTTAAAGGTTTTTTTTTTATAAAATCAAAATGGCGGCTGTGTGAGAGAGAATAAAATCGCGTAGGTATTTTGTGAGGCATCACTTAATAGATCTTTTAAAATTAACGTGATGTTTCCTTGACTATTTTACAGATATAAGCAACGTGAGTAATGCAACCTGAAAGTTGTGTAAGACATCCACTGCTTGACATAGGCCTCCCCTAATCCCATTTTGCATAATAAACGACAAAGAAAGAGAAAATTAAAAAAAAAAAAATATCAATACTCGAGACATACTCGTCTGAGTATGGTAACAGTGCGGAAGGCATTTTCGAGATTAAACAACCAAAGCCGTCAGTCCACGTGTCGTTAAAACATTTAATAAATTCTACCCTCAATATACAAAATAACTGAATCGGAAATTCTAAAACACCGATAAAAGTAATCAAGTCATCAAAAATCACATCCGCATCCTTAAGCATCGACTTGGAAACTTCTTATCGTTTATATAGAGAGCTGTAGCGCACTGCCGCCCGAGCGGGAGACAGTGGAACCGCTTTTATATTAAGCAGTTTGTTTGTATGTTCACACACTCAAATTTTTGTGATTTGAATTTAATAGTAGGAACCTTCTATACAAAGAAACATAACATTATAAATTATTGAAACATTAAAATAAACAAAATAATTTCACAGATAATAAAACTACCGTGATATTTTTTGATTACATCATGTTTTAGAATAATAACTACATTATATTATACCTAAAAGTAAAAATATTGATTTAAAAATTATTTAGGTACCCAGTATGCATTCAGTAAGTGTTGCATAAATTGCATATATTTAGGAAAAGTTAAAGGTTTCCATAACTGCATAGCGTTTCGGTCACTTTTATATGCGGCGTTAGTGTATTATCAAGTGAAATCTGGAAGCTATAACTAGGTGGCGATGGAAGGTCAAGAAGGCAATGTTTTAGGCTGATGAACGGTTCGCGTGAGAACGGATCGCCGGGAAAACCTATTAGGAGTAAGCTTCCTCGTCGCCTCTTCCACTATTATTTTAGAGGGAGCCTTTTCTAAGGCCTCCTTATTTTTTTCTCCTCGCAAACCTGAGAGTAATGTACTTGTATAAGCGTTTGCTTAGGTTCTAATCCAATTTAGAGTGAAATTACTTTTTCTTGTATGCTAAAATGTGTACAAGGCAATCTGAAAAAAAATCGGTCCATTTTCAGTTTAGATTTTTTACTTATTTAGTAACAAGGAACACGTTTTAGTACTTTATTTGATATGAAATTGTTTTATTTTCAAGACTAAAATTTTTCTTTAAAAATATTATATCTAAAGTGTTGCGTGTGACGAAGTGAATGCTCTGGCAAAGGTCATGAGTTCGAATCCAATATTGAGTTTGAGTTTTCGGTGAAGGAAACAATGGTGCGGCGCGATTGGTACTTTATGTTGAAAATTTATCGCCAAATACATCACAACTTCACAGTTACTAACAAGAAAATCTAAAGATCTTAATAACTGGCACATAATTCGAAGGTTTATTGGCAAGATATTCTCGGCCGCTAAGTGCTATTTATAATAGGGTATGGGCAGGTTAACCCTTCAAAGCCAATATAAAATGCGGATTACTCGCGTCGCGTACGAGGTTGCAACGAAAGTCCCCGAGCGCGCCAGATGCCTCGGGGTACTTCGGGATGCTTCGGGCGTGTGCCGCGCGCCGAGCATACTAACGCGAGCGACCTTAACCCACCCTTTACCCTCGTCGGGTAACCGTTCTCCGCTCCACGTAACCAGAAATGTTCAAATTTCATAAATGCTTCGTAGTCGTTACGAGTATTTTGCTATGAGTTAAATCAGTATATAAGTTACGTACTCAATAACTTGAGAAAATTACGGGTTGAATGTTGGTTTCTATAAAACTAGCGTGAACTGCTACTTAGTGCGGGAACTTCAATTATTTTTATATGTCATTATAATGCACTAACCAGAGGTCAGTGTCATAATGTGTTTTTTCGTTTCCTATTTTAAATTTAGAAATATACTGAAATACGGTATCCAGTCCACAGCACGCATACAAACGGGCTTATGTTTGCCCAACTACTGACAAAAGTAACAATGACGAGGCCGAGGTTGTAGCACGCTTGCCCAGAAAACCTATTCACTCTGCCCACCAGGTGGGTACTACAAAGTACTCAGTTTCATCATGATGTTTTTCATTACCGAAAGCTCAAGCTCATTGTAATATTGAAATCTTTTAGCATCACCACAGCGTAATTACATACAGTGGTCTATCGCGTTTGAAGTCACGCATGTGAGTTAGGTACATAGACTGTGACATCACTATCAATTCTCCATTTGTAAACACTTATAAAAAAATACTAAAACAGAACTAAACAACGCGTAAATTATAATAATTCTTGTTGACATAACATTCCGCTCGTGTTTGTAATATCGCTTTCTATAAACACGTGCCGCTTGTACAAATGTATTATGTAATTCAATAAAACATTTTTCGCCGTGATTCGCTAATGGTCGGCGAATTTAATGTCACCTTTTGGCCCTCGGGCGCTGTGGGCCGCCCTTTTGCTTAGCACTTGTGTGCGTTGGCGTTTTTTAATCGCGTATGCGTCGGCAATTATTGAAGAGTTTTACAGGACGAATTTTTAAAAGTTTTATGATAAGCTTCTGCCCTGCGGTTTCATCCGCGTTCCCGAGGGATCTTATGTTTTTCCGGGATAAAAAGTACCTTAAAACGAACGAACTTAAAAAGTACCTTGATTGTAATCTGTCTTTGTACAAAGTTTCATTCAAATCCATTAAGCCGTTTATTGAGTCACAAACATCGAAACATACAAATTATCATATTTATAAGAATAGTAGGATTCATTAATTATAATTATTATAAAATGGTAGCATTCACAATGTATTTTAACACGTCTGCTCCCTATTAATTTTAAACCAATACAATTTAATCGAAAACAATATTATTTCATTTAACATCCGTCATTGAGGAAATTTAAGCAAATAATTAAAAACATATTTTGATGCACAAAACTGTAATCATAAATGAGCAATATTTACATTTGGTTAATTAAAATGTAAGCCTGATGTTTTATATATACATATTATATTGATATGGAAACACTTTTGACGTACATCCATTCATTGTCAGCATTTTAATAACGCCACAGGCACGCTCCGCGGCCGCTGACAGCCGCAGGTGCGTTTGATTTTTGCCCAACCACTTTTACCCTATGAATTGTTTCAATACACCGATGGGAAATATTGCGGCGTCGCGTTGACGGGCAAGCCTATCGGAATAAAGCCGATTTTTATTTCGCCAATTGAATTTACCTGCAATTTATTGTTTGGTCCATCGTTAAAGTGTTATTGGTCATTCCAATGAAAAAATAAAAAGTGCTATGCTTTGTAACACAAATGGATGATCTGTAGGTATGTTCGTTGTTTCGAATAGTTTTGTGTTTCAGCTACTGAAATATAAGGGTTAGGAATGTTATTTGGAAATACCCTCGAAATTATGCCGCCATGAAAATTTAGGGCTCATAATTAAAAAATACGGTCAGACATAATATTTTTTTCAATACAGAATTATTTTTAGGGTTCCGTATCCAAAGGGTGAAACGGGACCCTATTATTAAAACTCCGCTGCCCGTCCATCTATCTGTCTGTCCGTCTGTCACCAGGCTGTACCTATCTCATGAACCGTGATAGTTAGACAGTTGAAATTTTCACAGATGATGTATTTCTGTTGCCGCTATAACAACAGATACAAAAACATAAATATTAAGGTGGCTCCCATACAACAGACATGATTTTATTGCCGTTTTTATAGATGGTACCTACGGAATGTGCGAGTCCGACTTGCACTTGGCCGGTTTTTTTTCATTCTAGTATTTTAATAAAGGTTACAAGTTAATTACTTACTTCGGCTTAGTAGTATGTGATCGATCACATACGTCAAGAACTATTTCTGTCAAAATTACGAATGTCAAATATTTTTTTGGCATCATGATTTGTATTTTACAATTTGGAGCCATAGGAAAGTATGTACTTAAAATATTCTATAGATATATAAGTATTTATTATTGATACTTTATAGTGTATCACAGATTTAATCTAATGACCAAATTAGTTTCGACTGAGTGTACATAACTCCGTAGCGAATTCTGTGGTCTACAAACAAAACATAAAACTTCTTAACAAGACTCAGTCTAGACATTGTAATTTAAAAAAAGAGTATGTTTACGACTTCACTTCAAGCGTGGGTTATTTGTTCACTTCAGTTAAAAATACTAGTCATCGACGTTTCCATTTATAATAGAAAATCTTCACGTGTTCATCAGTAACCATTATAATTTGAACTTCGATAGTTTATTTCGATATAAAAAGAGTTTTTAAATTATTTCTTTCGATTGTTTTATTGCCTCGAGATAGTTATCGATAATAAATGATCAACTTTTGAATAGAATTGATATTCGAAATAGATTCACGTGATTTTATCATCAAAAGTTGATTGTCAGTAACAATTACAAATGTCGACAGCCATCTTGTCTATGAAGGCTGAACTATTAATATAAAACTAGACATAGACAATAACACAACTGTCAAAAAGTGCATATATACCAACCGGCTTCAGTGTATGAACAGCTTTTTCAGTTTTATTCCTTTTCTAGCGCAAAACCTTCTGTGAGTTGAACGAGCGTTGGAAGTTGGAAGTTTATTTTTTTGTAATAAAATTTGTTCTCAACTTTCTTTCATACAATTGACCACCTGGATCGCTCTGTCGTCACCACACCACCGTACTTTGCTCGCTTTAACTTTTTACTAGCAGCTTTCTTAATTAAACTGTTTGAAGGACCCGAAGGAATCAAAGTGGGACCGCGTTTTAAAGAAACTGCGCTAACATACTTACGTTGCGGTATCGACCAGCGGAAATGCTACTAGTAAATATGTAAATTGATCTGTCTAATAATGCTGTAGATTGGGAAAGGGCAAAGGTAATAATAATTAAATATAAGTAATTCTTAATTATTTATACATATAAGTCAATAGGGTATTTGCCTGTATTCAAAATAAATTATCCAACACTAACCAATGTATAAAACAAAACAGGGGAAACCACGATTATTTTATTAAATTTATCCTTATTATGATTTTTAATGACCAATCTAACCATAAAGAGTATGCTATATAATTATGACGTCACATGCTTGTATTTCATATAAAACTCCATATAAAACTATCGTTTTGACATTTCATAAAAAGTTGCTGATTTGAATGTCAGTCAAATACCCTATTAAATACAATATTTTTCATAGATTCAAGTTAGGTCTCAGCAACGCGCGTCAGTATACCAAAGTTTTAAGATGGGAACCGTGCGTTATTCTTTAAAAGTTCTCTTTCATAACTTCTTTAATTTCAGTGAACGGATTACGAACGAAGAAATACCTACTCGTCGGTCGCTGAATATTCCGTCTCCATTTAACCAGGTACCGAATGGAAGTTTAATCGTTTTAAATGTTCTGAAGCAAAGTGGTCATCTTCTCTGTTTCTCGAATAAGTAATTGGTTCTATGTAGTGTTTCTCGAATAAGTAATTGGTTCTATGTAGTGTTTCTGTTTGTGAGTTACTTCAGTTTCGCAGCTTTAATTTTAATAATGGAGTTTAGTATGTATCTAATCTTTTTTATAAGTATACATTAAGAAGCAGGCAAAGGCAGAGAGGATAGTTGTATATGTTTAATAAACGAGATTGTAATCCGACTATTATCATATACTTTTTTTTACATTGCTTGCGTTTGGCTTCTGACCCGTCGAAAGACGAAGACGAAGCCTAAGATGGAGCACGCGTACCCAGAAGAAACCTATTCACTCTGGCCTTGAAAGTCCCTAGATTGTTGGAAACATTGTCCCTTAATTGTATTTATTTATTATTTATTATCGGAAAACTTGCAGCTAAATTATAACACAATAGATACTAGACTGTAGAATTTAAAAACCTAGTACCAGTTTTCAAAACTGGTTACTTACACAGAATAAGCCATATCAGTCCATAGAAGTTCTTAAGTTAATCATATTACAATATTTATTTCGTGTTTGATTCATTTGAAACTAGCTATCCCCGCGGTTTCACCCGCGTTCCCGAGAAAAAAATCTGTTCGATTTTTTGAAATTTTCTTTTATACAAACCTTGTGCAGTCGTTTGAAATTTATGCGCGTACAAACATTTCGGAGATTCATTTTTATATTATATAGATTGCAAAGTTGTAGGTTTGATTTATTTAACCTTACGTGAGTATTCAGGAATTCATTGTTAACCAACTGAAAGATGGTACTTTCTCTTCTATATCTTTGTTAGGCCTTACCCTTAATATTAATAATATCCTCGGAGATAATTCCCGATTCAAAAGTCAACTTTTAAGTCTCTTCAGAGAGCAAGTATGAATTGTAAGCGTTATATTTTAGAGTGGAAGCCTTATTTGCATTCTGTTCACTCGTGAATTCGCCAAGTTGATTGGGGTCACGCCTGCCCTGGTAACAACCCTCCACTAGCTATGTAAGTTTATTTCTAGCTACGGGTATTTGCCGGCTTTGTCGAATTTGGCTCGTTTTGTCGTTCCAATGAGTTTCTAAACTAGTTACGTATGACATTTTGTTACTTATTGTTATTGTATGAGTGAGGTTCTTTGTCTATGTTGTCTGACGGCTTTATTTTAATCTTAACTTGTGTTTGCCTCGCTGCTTTACCCGCGTTCTACACGTAATTGTTGAAATACAAATATCTACACTATGTGCTATTAAAAAGTATCTTTCTACCTATCTATGTGCTAAATTTAATCTAAATCTGTTCAGTGAATACGGCACCTGTGTGCCAAATTTCTAGTAACTAGAACCAGCAATTTGGGCTGTCAGTTAGTCAATCAGTCAGTTTCTCCTTTTATTCTTTTTTTTGTATTTGTATCTATAGATCTGTGTAAATTTGTTTGTTAGCTTCTATAGCATATCTATTTGTGCATTTCTCATCAATGTCGATTTTTTTATCATCTTGTTGTCTATTGTCTGTGTCTTCAGGGTAGTCTTCAGACGGTCCACCTGATGATAATTGGTAACCGCCGTCTACGAACATTAGCAATACCAGGGGGATTGTATATATGTTTTTGAAGAACCCTACGTCGTAACGCTGTGGGAAAACCGTAATGGGGAGCTCGTTCTACATCCTAATGGTCCGCAGTAGGAGCATCCGTACGTCCAAATGAATCGTTACGTGGACGTACGAACGTAGTCTATTCAGCCTCCTAAGCCAGCCTCTATTTTAATCGCATGGCACCTTGCAATCACAGTTTTACCATAGATTTGTTTGTAGTTGACACGTTATGGCAAACATCATACTCCACAGTACGCATAATGTCTTGATCGATCACGATTACCATATTTATACACGTCATAAGCACCATCCAGAACACATTTAGAATGTAAATCGCACCTACTTATCCCGCTTTTTGCCAAATATCCAAACAAATTTATTCACTGCGAATAAAAACAAGGCACGGCGTAGTGTAGGGGTAAAGAACAAAACTTTGGCGGCCAAACATATTTCATGTGCTTTAAAAATAGTCCAAGACATTCTTGGACCTTTACACTTTCTTGTTTTATCTTACTAAGTTACAACTTTCTAGCCCTTACTCTTCGCGCTGGTAAAGTTTTTATACAAAGAGATACTTTGACTTTAAGAAACTAATGAAAAGAAGAACTACTACTAAAATATATTGTGACCATCTTACTGAGTAGCATAGAGATATTAGGTACTCGATTATACTATTTAACTACCGAATACCATAATTTGTAACTTAATAATGAGAATACAATATAAAACTGACTCCATTCAAGAACGGTTTGCCAAGATGTGATAGTGATTTGCGGTAAGCGTCCACGGTGAGACACTGAGTTATCAGTGCAACTGTGCTACAGCGCTTGTATTATGTAACGTTAACAATGGGTTCACTGTGTTTGGAGAAATGGATCTGTTGGAAAACGCGAAATTGTATTGTTTGTTAATGCTCATTTCAAAAAGATGCAATTGATTGTAATCGAAGCAGATAATTATTTTAATAAAGAGTTTAAAAGTCTTATTCTTAAATTAGCTTTCCACCCCGCGGCTGGATGGGGGTCGCATTTTAATAACCACTTTCTTAGGGGATTCCTACGTTATATAAGAAACTATGTAAAATTGCTAGACACCTGATATGACAATTTATCTGTCAGTCAATTCTTCTTTTAAATTATAGATGTTCTTTTAAATAGAATATGTACGTTGTGATTGAAATGTGGTAAATGAAAAAAAAAATGAAGGTACACCGTCGATCTACTCTTGAAATACATCAGCAGAGCTTAATGCCAAATTTAATACTTCAGGATGATAGTCATCCAGGCAACTATGTCAAAAGATTAGAAGCTGATAATCTTGATCCTGAATAAATTCTAATAAAATTATCCAAATCCCATCCATTTTAAAATGTCAAATTGAGAATGAAAAAAAACAAAATTAATAAACATTAAAGTAGACACTTAGGTGCTAAAATATGAGACTCAAAACGTGTAACTAACACCTCTTAGAATAAACCTAAAATATTTCTAACACAAAGACCGTACAAGACCTAAATATGAAATAGACGTTAAAAAAGCGAAGATAATAACATTCGAAGCCTACGTAAATAAAGGTCTAAGTATTGTATTGAATTCGCAATAAGAAATAATATTTAGTATAAGATGGAAGCTAAATTTACAATTTCAAGCACGATGTAGAAGATTTTGTCGAACCTTTGAATCCTACTTTGGTTAAATTAGTTTACTTACAAGGTTAAATACAAATTCTGAACATAGGATAGTCTGTGGTTTAATTAAACGAATGATTCTGAGAGCGTCGATGATATTTGCTGGAATAGGGTATTACACCCATTTTTGAAAAGTCTCTCAATTCGTTCCTAAGGTGCTAATAAGCCACCAAAAAAAACACAAAAATTTTATTCAATCGATAAGTGCCATAAAAATGCATTAAAATTTTTCATATTCAATTTTCGCGCGAAGTTTGATGAAAACGCTGGACGCCATGTTACTCTACGGTCATGACGTTATTAAATATTTGGTCTCTTGCAAGTAAATAAATGCGCTGATATTGGTCTCAATTGGACTTAAAAAAAAATATAAATTAAAAATGAGCTATTATCCTTTTTATTAGTGTGCTGTTCCTAAATGCATGAATACTAGTGTAAAAATAATAATAATAATACTTCAGTTTACTCTTTTTAGTTTACACAGCACCGTAT
Organism: Tetheella fluctuosa; assembly: GCA_951216915.1. NCBI lineage: Eukaryota > Metazoa > Arthropoda > Insecta > Lepidoptera > Drepanidae > Tetheella > Tetheella fluctuosa. The sequence continues at coordinate 15,861,294 of OX578214.1, forward strand.
GACGTCATTATAATGGCGGCTACTGTTTCGCTTGTTTAGAAACAGATTAAAAAACCTGAAAACTTTGAAATGAATTTTAAAATTAATTAAGTTATTTTATGAACTAAAACTAACATTTTCCGACTGCTTATTGCCTAAGCTATCTAAATTGTACATTTTTTTATTTTGCTCATATAGAGTAAAATACCCTATTATTCGCCAAAATATGACGACGTAACGATGCGACCTTCCTCTATTCTCATAATAGCTTAATAGTTACTGGCCATGTATATTATTTTCAAAATAAGAACGCGAATTTGTCAAATACGATTACGCTTTGCTTCTATCTTCATTATGGAGTGAAAGGTGACATAGAAAAGTCAACAGTAATATTTTTATATAAAATTTATTGATAATATTCGTACTCCAATCCATTGTAATATAATGAGTGAATAGGTTGTGATAATGGACTAATTTCTAAGTGATGTTACTTTTGCAGTGATTTTTAGTTTTGTAATTGGAGTAGGTTCTACATACTTTTATTGTAATATTTCTCCTCCTAACCTAAACATATAAGTTCCAGTTTTGGAGTATTATTATAATAATAAGGCAAGTAGGTATTATTTTATATAAAAAAGCCCCTATTTCTATGAATGAGCTAAGGCTGTAAGGTTTACGTCGTAATAACGCAATAGAAAGTATTATAAATTGTCATAAATAATCCTACTTAATTAAACTATCTTCTTTCCCGTAGTTTTACCCGCGTTCCCAAAAGATCTAATGTCCAGGGGTTAAAAAGTACCTACATATCTTTTATTTTACTCTAGGGTATTAATATCATATATTGTGAAATTTTGGATCATAAATAGATACGTACAATATATATTATAAATATTGTCATTACGGCGTGACAAACATACATTCTAACATAGTCGTAAAACTAAGAAACTGTGACAGGGACAAACTTGCTCGGTCAACCTTCGGAAACGTGAGTGATACGGGGGGCTGAAATTAGTTAAATATAATTTCTTTAGCTTTTACCGGTTACTTTCTGTTAGATCTCGTAGTGCCTCATCACACTATTCAGTGGTTCACCTCAGCTTAAAATAATAATTCAGTTTCCCGCTTGTGACAAGTAAATCAGCTTTACAGTTTACAGTGGTATGGTCTCTATCTCTTCTCGCCAACAAGACAGTGGCGACCTCTTGATCTAATATTATTGTACGATAAATCACTACCTCTAAGTCTCTCTAGCCGAGCCTTTGTTCCTCGACTCCTTTGTATTTAAATATTATAATAAAAGCTCACAATTTTCATGACTTTGTTGGAGCAAAGAAAAAATGTATTTTTTATCTCTGAATTCGTGACGACTGCACTTTGTTTGATTAATTTATACATTAGCTTGGTTCTCTAAAAGGAGTCAGACATGCAAGCGTGGTGTACTTTAAGAAATATTTTACTGCTTAATTTCATCATATATTTTTTTCAAAAGTCCGTAAGCCATGTTTGTAAATTCATAAACAAAAATGTTATGTAAGATTAAAAACAACAAATGACGAAATAAAATTTACAGGGGCATAAACAAAACATTGGAGTAGGTATTACAATTTCTAAATAGGACGGCAATAGGTCAGTGCAAGAACGCCGCAGACACCACTGCAAAGTTGAGCGAACATTCCTAAAGCCAAGTTGCGATTCAAAGGGAAATCTAAATGTGACCGAGAGCACAAGCGTGACACATTAGCAAAGCCAGATTGTGATTGCATATTCAAGTGATCCCTTAGTTAAGGACGTGGGCCTAAAACACTTATATGGACAGCCCTCCGAGGGGGCGGTTCGCAAATCGAATCAACCGCGCGTCCCTTGCCCTAAGGGTACTACGATATACGACATAATTTCTTATTTGCTTGCCCACGAGAATTGGTTGAAGGTAAAGACATTCGCATTGTATTGCTTTGAAAGAATCCTTATGAGATTTTAGGTACTTATGTATCTATAAATACATAGATTTGGTGTACATATATTTTTTTCTATAAGCATTTCGAATCTATTGGCTTTCGATATAAGATTTTTGTGTAAATAGACAGTAAGTAGACATGTTTCTATAAAGGACTGAATATTCAATATATCAAAACAGTTGCACAGGGCTCACTGTCTCGGAGTTGAAATTGTATTTATTTGTAACGGGTTTGGGCTTAAAGATTAGAATAGTTTTTTTACTTTATTTCTAACCATTTGCACGGTTTTTTTAAGATTCTGTTTTTACTTTTTCTCAGAAAAGTTAGTGGGGTGCATAAAAATATCCTTAAAGTGTCTGCTTTCTGAAATCATAGGAACTTGGGCCCTGTAAACATCACGTATTTTTAATTACCACGTTACACTTTTATACTTTATATTCAAATTCCCTTTTTAATGCATAAGCAGTAAAAGGTTACATTAATCATTTTAAGAACACCATTCATAAAAATACTCGCTATCAATGATAGATTACTTATTCAAGTCTCATTGTAGGTATGAATTGATAGTTCCTAACATAATTTTTCTCCATAATTATCTATCGATAATCTTAGTAATATTTTAATTGGTTGAAGGCCAAACAAACATCCAAAATATAGGTGAAAGAAACTGAAATTGCCACTACATTTAGCTAAGTTATCGGCTTTGTTTGCTAGGAATTATAGGATAATCCTTCCAGCTTCAATTATCTCTCATTAATTTCTAATTTCGTTATTCATATAAGTAATAACTGCTCCACGATATCACTCGCGATTTCCTATTTTAACCCCTTAGGAAAACCCTTTCTTAGTGGATGCCTATGTTGTGGAACCAGTGTGCAAAATTTCAAGTTTCTAGACCCTGTGCGTTGATATGTCAGTCAGTCACTCAGTTTCTCGATTTACAGAGATATTGTATCATCATCGTCCCGTTATTTTTAATAGCTGTTACCCGCCGTTTTATCCGTATTTTATGGATAAAAAGCAGCATAAAATCTTCCTCAATAATTAGGCTATCAAATGTAAAAAAAAATATTCAAATCCGACTGGTAGTTCCAAATATTAGCGTGTTTAAACAAACACTAAAACTCTTCAGCTTTATAATATTAGTATAGATTATACGTTTCTAATCCACCATATCTATTTAAATAGTTATCTATAATTATTCTCAAAACTGCTCTTATATTAAGAATACCTTTACTATCTACAACGAAGTACAAATTTACCTTGAATAGATAGATTCTGCAACACCCAATTCCCCAATTCCCATTGCTATTTCAGCTTGCTTATCCTTTGAACAATGCCGATGAATTTGATTCTCCGTCGCTTCATCGGCATAATTTATGTATCTACTTGCAATCAGAATTTAAATGAAATTGTCTATACCTATAGTATAGTATAGTATAGTATAGTATACCTTCTAGGTATTTATAGCTATTCTGTCGAATGCCATAAGATTATTATTGTTAAATTTTTGTGTTTTTATGCTTAGTATTATTTAAAAAATTGGTAAGCATTTAAAGGGAAAAAATCCAGTATCTGTCTGTCAAAAAATAAATATATATAATGACTCTCCTACTGGCGCAGTTGGGTAAAAATGTAATCTTTCTGAGATTCCTGGCGGTTCTTCTCAGTTGAAGGCTGACTTCCAAACCGGTGGACATTTTAGAAGTTTTGACATTCATAAGTGCCCTCTTAGGGCTTAAACTGAATAAATGGCTGACTATGTCTTGTAATGGCCATAAATTGTCTTCCAATTTGGCTGTTACTGGTACCACCACTGCCATTTTTTATTGAATATTTGAGGTAAGGAATGCTTCACAAAAAATGTCAGCTACCCTTAACTCCAATGCACGACAGAACATTTTTAACTATTCTCATCAACGTTATCTAGCCAAATCTTTTTAACGTCATCAGAAAACTCTTAAATAAAAGTCGAATGGTTGTAATTTTATCACCGCACTTTGCTAAGATCACGTACATGATGATGCATAAATTAGATGTGAAATTAGTTGCGCTAAAACAGTGAGAATGCAAGGTGATACATTCAAATAATATGCAGATTGCTTGGGATTTCCAATCAAGGTCTCAACAGGTGCAAATTTAGTGCTATCCCATTGTACCGGGTTTACGATCAACTCCCAAGCGGCACAGATTAGCATTCTACCCTCGTTTTCAGATAAACTTTGAAAAATAAGAGGATTCGTGATTCATAGATCACAAGTTTATTTTATAAGGCGTCAAAGGAGTTTTATTAGACATTCAAATAAGGTAATATTAATTCGTACACTGTAATTAAATACACTACATCGTGTATTTAATTATGTTGAGTTCTACAATAATATTATCCATGTAAAACTTATTGGAGATTTATCTTACGTAGCAAGTGATTTATTTATTAACAGACTCAGGATTTAATATTCCTTCAATATTTTGATTTTAATTCATGCTTTATCACGAATGTCATTGTTTATAAATAAGTTAATAGTTTGACTTGAAAATTTTACCAACAAGAATAAATTTAAATTAAATACACATACGAGTAGGTACTTGAAGGAATCCCATTTTCAGAAACCAGAGTGCATTTGAATCCGAAACAAAACTTTTGATTACATCTTTGTAACTTCCCAACTGGAAATGAAACGACATTATCTTAACGTCTAACGTTAAGGCGTTGTGTAAGAAGGCACTGGGCAATATTAAAAGTCACGTCTTAGCGCGAACAAGTGGCAAAAAATAAAAGGGTAAAGTTCTCAGGATCCGGGACTAGTACCTGCTCTTGCTCGCCCCGGGATAAAATATTCACGGGGAACATATTACGGGAGCGCGCCCCGCGCCCCCTCCCGCGCCCCCTCCGTAATCTTCACTGTGAAATTAAACAAGTTATGAATGGCAAAGTTTCTAGAACGCGGTTTAATAGTCGCGGATACGTAACGACTTAAGGTTTTATTAGCCTTTCGATATATTCTATGAGCGAAGTTATTCATAGTTGTGTTTCAGCTTTATTGGAGTTGCTATCAATAATCTTCATTAAAGTAATTTTATTTATATCGATTGAGAACATGTTTTACAAGATGGCTATATAAAAATAATACATGTGGCACTCGGGGACTGCCGCGGTAAAGCTATTGCATAGCATTTTTTATCAACAGATGCAAATATAATATACTTACTCACAAACAGCATACATAGTATAAATATTGCTTAAGAAATTTTACGTGATATATTTTTTTTCTCTCATAATTTAAGACTTTTTAACACACCTTAATTATGTATTCATTGTCATTTAGTACTTTTACCTAAATGCAATTGACTAAAAAACGTAAATTAGTAATATTTACTGATTTTGAAATTTCTAATAAATATTATGTATAAAAATAAAATGCCTTAGTTATTTACAACGACAGCTCATGTTCTTTATACTATCCACTTTGCGAGAGGTTTGATTGTACTAAAATCTAAATTCTTTGTTACTTGGTCAAAAAAGTCCTACACTTACCTTATTTAATTTGTACTATGGTTGACATTGCCTGGCAGAAAAGTTTTTTGATTTTGATTTCGATCATTTTACCTATGTGTCAAACATCTGTTACTTCTGGATGCATCACTTTGCTTCAAACACAATTATTAAATACTGGGGCTTAGTTAATTTTACATGTTTTATAATAAAATTTTGTTGTCGGTAAGTAATTTTTACCTGTTTGTGATTTTGATTAAAATTTTACCAACTGACACTATTTCTTAAAGTATTGAGAAAATCCATAATCTTTAAATGCCAGTTTACAAAGCTTTTAAGCTGCATTTAAAATTCGTTGGAATCGAGTAGCAATGACTAATAGGCGATTCTTGATGATTTTTTTTCAAAAAAAAAACTTTAAAATGCTCTAGTGTATAGTTGCCAACATGTCGCTTAGTCATTATTGCCTTTCAAGCGTTGATATTTACTCGTAGCGCCCGAATCCCGCGATAAAAGCTATACAATAGCTTAAAAAACATAGGCTATATAATATATAATATATAAGCAAACCTAATAGAACCTACCCCCCCTCACTCGCCAGCGAATTTCAGTATGACGACGACTACCACTGTACCTACTCTATCGTTAGCATTTTGTTTTAATCTAAGGTAAAAGGCATGTTATAAATAAAGTTTACGGTCAGTAAAATGTCCCGTGTAATCAAATTAATCCGATCAACAAGCACCATTACAAAAGGTAGCTAAAATCAAATAACGATAAGTCTTGAGAGTAGAACAATAACTTGTATTTTTCCGGATTAACTGTAAACCTTAGAAATGAGAGCAGAAGTTAACAACAGCTTGAAATGGCTTAAGATTTGTTTCATTGCTTTCCGTTGGAAAAGGTATCTGTAGGTACTCCCTAATGAATTGACCTTCGCTCAATCGTCCATGTAATGATTGTTCTGCAAATCTCGTCGTTTATTTTGGGAGATTTGCTTATCTTTTAATAGAATGTTTCTTTTTTATATTACTTGTTCAAGTTACATCATTTTTGTAATACACTCAGTAGATAGTGTGTTTGTCTGTTACGTTTTTACGTCTAAACCACTGAACAAATTTTCATGATAATTGGCAGATAGATAAGTTGGACCATGGAGAAAAACAGAGTATGCTAATGTATCCAAAAAAAATGCCTGTATTTTCTAAAAAATATTTTCCATAAAGGCACAAATATATTTTCCTTGTTATCGTCTAATTTAAATGTTTCCTTTCGATTATATCCCTTTTCAGATAGATACCCTACCTTATTCGTGTAGGACGACATATTTGTGAGGAACTGGAGTCCAGACTAGCAAAACGCACGTTGCGTGACCCTCGTACCTAACCGTTGACCTGATAAAAAAGTGACCCCAAACCTTGACCCTTAATGTAGGAGCGAAAGCGGAATTTGATAGTGAAAAGTTTTCATGATATTTTATTCTGATTTGTAGTATAAATCGTGTTTATACTTTCATATTTTTCTGAAATTAATTGTTTATCAATCAAAAATAACATTCCAGTGATCACAAAATCTAATTTAACTTTTGTATTTTTTTTTTTTTTACTGTGTATAAACTTGTGTTTGACCACAATCTATGTTAAGTGATGATGTGGCCGAAGGTGGTAAGCACAAAAAGCTTAGAAGGAACTGGCTCTTAAGTGCAGCTGCCGAAACACACCATTAGGTGTTTGGCGACAGATTTTCAACTTGAGGGTGGTAGCCAGCCAGGCGGGTTCTACAAAGTACCCTACCACCATGCTATGGTTTCCTCACTATGTTTTCCTTCACTGAAAGCTCAAGCTCATTGTAGGATTCGAACCCACGACCTTCGCCGCGGCATCCGACGTCACTACCGCTGAGCTATCATCGCCTTAAAATGTATAATTGTTAAATGTTCCCGCTTTCTTTCCCACTATGTACCATACCTGAAGGTTTGCAAAGGCAGCAATCGAAACGATTTTGGCGGGTTCGAATAGATTGTCCACTCGCTATCTTTTGTCCCACTTATCAAGGCGGACGCTTCTTGAACAAATTCTTTACTTTCTTTTTTCGGTGTTCAATTGAATTTATTAAAACAAGACCTGTAATATGTAGTTCAGCACCAATATCCTAGTTTCTTATATCGATTTGTAGACATATAAAGCTTCCTTTACTAAATTTCGTTTTTCCCTTCGATCTACCTTTTTTGTGTTTCAAATATTTACTTTTTCATATAAATTTTATCCTGAGACTGGGACATTCCCGGAGAATCGTATAAAATTATAGTGATCTAATTCATTAAGCATTGAACATGCATAAACTCATGTGCAAAGTTCAATCTCACCTGTACAAAGAACACGCTTAATAACATTCACACTTAAGTGTGTAACGTCACATTCAATACGATTTAAAATGCAAATATAATGGCAACATCGATGCAGATAGCCGCGACACATTCGCACCTCGCCGTCCGTCGCTCCGCGGTATCGCACTCAATTTATCTGCTTCCACGATAAAGTAGAATACACGTCAAAATTGAGTTTACGTCTAAAAACCAATTTGGATTATCTGATTTGCGAGTTTATATATAAAAATGGATTTTCTGCGGTACGGTGCCAACAGCGCGTGTTTATTTTGCTGTACACGCGTACGTACTACAAATTTGTGTTGCTTTTTGCATGTTATTGCTGATATTTTTGTACGACCAATGTTTTTTGGCTACTGTGATGGCTTTGCACTAAATGCTGCTGGGTTCGCCTGTTTTATTTGTTGTGAATTGTTTTTTGCACTGTTGTTCTTCTTGATTGTTCACTCGGCTGTTTCGGCATTCATTTAGATCTATGTAATAGGAAGATACACGCCATATTAAAGCACTAGGCCCTGTATTTTCATTAGCTTAAGTTTTTCCCTCAATGATCATAACTGTTCTGATAATGTGTGGCTAACTGAGCAGTCAATACTATTTTTGCTATAGTTACATATATTAAAACTCCGTTTTATTGCTGTTCAATTGTAGCGTTAGTAAAAATAAAACAATTTTAAAACTGAAAACAAATTGCAGCTGTTTAACCAACCATTCTCGTATCGCTTTCGAGTATCAGAATCGATTCTCGAAAATCGTTCGTCAGTATCATATCGAATCGTACGGATATAGACTCCGGTCACGTATGTAGCGTATCTTTATTCCGCGACCTATTTGCCGTATCGCCTCCGAATCGTTTAGTTCGCCATTCATTTTATTTGCTTTATACTCGTATGTAGGTAGGTTTTCATTCACGTTTGATTTCTGTCGTTGATTCATTGAAATCAAACCTACATTGTGCTAATAAAGCTTCAGTACATCATGATCATTTGATAATGTATTTCATGATCAGTAAATTGACATGCATTTTGTGTTTAAGAAATTACACGCAAAATAAATTAGAGGGCGTTGAACCCACATCGGTATAGTATTAGTATATCAACATATCCTAATTGATTAATTATCCACAACACTAGGGTTCGTTCAACTACATTTTATCGGTACAGCCAGCTGTAGAGGGATATTGCAACATGTGCTTCACTTTTCCACATCTGTGCACTTATTTATTGTCTCTCATTCAACGGAGTTGTTTTTTGATTACTTAATTTCTTCAATAGACATTCTTGTTTGGATTGTTTTCTCATATTCTTGTTTGGACTGCTTTCTCATACCTACTAGTACATAATCTTTATAATGAAAATAGTTTTTCTTATAAAGTTACTTAGAGCAATAACCTACAGCTCGACAATCTTGTATCGCTCGGTCGCTTCTATAATCATCAATAAAAGCTTCTACTTTAACAAATTCTCCAATGCACTTACATAGCGGGACTGTCGCCTTTAAAATTTGCTTCTCTATCATTGGAGCCATTACTTTAATCAAAGTTTGTTGAGCGCGTTTTTTATCGTACAATCTTTCCAATAGCTGCAGCAAAATCACGTACAGCATTGCTAGTACTGAGCGGTTATTACACCGCGGATGCATCTATATTTCACCGCTCGCCTCGAGCTGTTGCCGTCTGTACACCACTAACCTATTTAATAATCGTATTGTATCTGCAGCTGGTTTTTAAGTTTCTTCGTTCGTATAAATTAATGCTATTATAGTTTGTTTTGTATCTTTGAATTCACATTCTTTCCAACTAATACTAAACTTTAAGACAGGTGTCTTTGCTGTCACACAGCCTAGTAAAATTGGATTCGAGTGTAATCATTTAAGTTTCAATTAGCTTTCTTTCATCCTTATTTAAATAATCTTTCGTTGTGTATAAGTACCTTGTAAATACCGTATCCATATTTTAAGATGTAGGGGTAATCCCCGACATTCTAATTACTGCGTCGCCAGGAAATGGTTTCTCCAGGAATTTCATGTCGGTGTTTCGAAACTACCGATATATTTAGTTAATATTCAGAAGCTTGTTATACAGTATTAGGTAAACATTAATTAATTAAAGGTAACGAATTGAAATTCCACAAGTTGGAGGATACTCGCTGGATATCTTAGTAGGAAAACAAGAAATTGTGGATAAAAATAGGCGAATCCTTTGATCATTCTAAATTATTAGAACCTAACCTAATCTAAAGACTATCCAGTAATTAAATAAAAATCAATAAGGAGTTGGAGATATGAGCTCATGATAGAAGTTATAGAAATCTTGGTAGTCTATTTAGAGATCAGCTTTCGTACAAAATATTGTTGTTTTTTTTTATATAAAAGAATATTTGCAGAAACAAAGTAAATATATTAATTATGTAGACAGAAAATGATGGAGCAGAAAATGTTTCTCGAAAGGCTTCTGTTTATAAACAACTGTTTCCTACTTACAACGTCCTTAGAGCATAAAATAAATATAAGAAATATAAAATTTCCTTAAAAAGGTTGACTTTAACAGAAAAGGTCAGTTTATTTGCTCATCTGCAATTAATTGAAAACAGAAAATAAATAACAAATAGAACGTTATATGGAAACGCTAAAGAAATTTCTTACGGACTACTTTAGCATATCAAGGAAACACCAAATAGGTATCGTAGTTATGTGAACATAATTTGTGCTTGATTGTAAGGTTGACCTTTCTTTAAGCATAACATAAGGTCTCGACTATTAGGCCAAGAGGGCAGTAAGTGTTCATAAAATATCGATTCTTACCCTCTGACCTCTACGTCTGCTTCCAATTTTTCCTTAACTCAAAACTCTTTGATGCGTGCTATTTTTATATAATCGAAATAATACCTATAGAATTTAAGTAGGATCCCGGTAGTTTTAATTATGCCACCCCAAACCCCTCAACAACTTATAAGTCTGAAAATTCATTGTCATTCATGCTTATTTATAACTTTTCCGCTCGGCGTGTCTGGAGAAAAATTAAATAACGTTATGAATAGCCGAGTTGTAAGCGGAAAGAGCGCTTCAATTCCCAGCGTTTTCTACTTCAAGTGTATAATTAAGAAAATTACAGATGGCAACTAAAACAAAACCGCGCGGTAATGGCCGACGGTGAAAAGGCTCCTTTATATTTTCCATTTGAAGCGATTTTACACTTGAATAGCTTTCGCTTCCCGCATTCGGACTGCGCTTTTTGTATTTCTAATTTTATAGCCGCCGGCGTTTCGACTATAAATTAAAGTTTAGTTTTATTTTATATAGATTTGCATTTTAACACTCTTATGAAGTAATTTCTATTTTTATATTTACTTGAAAAGTATACGAATGTTTTACTAGTGTCAATATTTCGAATAAATCAGAATATAGGTATAAATTCATACAAGATTTTTCCTTCGTATACGAGGCGCATTTTTTACTATCAAACTAACCTGAAAATATTAAATTCTTATGAATTACTAGCTTTTCAGCGCGGGTTCACCGTGTTCCCGAGGGATCTTGTGTTTTCCCGGGAAAAAAGTAGCCTATAGCCTTCCTCAATATATGGGCTATCCTACATTGAAAGAATTTTGCAACTCGAACCAGTAGTTTCTGAAATTAGCGCGTTCAAACAAACAGACAAACAAACTCTTCAGCTTTATAATATTAGTATAGATTCAGCTTTATAATCTTATTATATAAAATTCTCGTGTCACAATGTTAGTTACCATACTCCTCCGAAACGGCTCGACCGATTTTTATGAAATTTTGTGTACATATCGGGTAGGTCTGAGAGTAGGTTCTTATTTATTTTTTGAACCGCTACGCGAGTGAAACCGCGGGGGACAGCTAGTATTAGTATAGATTTGTAAAATTGATTTCCTGCGAATGGACACCCTAGGTTACAGAGCTTTGATTTCAGCTAGATATTAAAATATCTATATTATAATATTATATGACATTCTTCGCTCGCGGGTTACGTCCTTTTTTATGCAACATCGTCTTCCTTATGATATCCTTATTTTATCGGTCGGTTATTTACGTTATATTTTGTTTTATGTTTTCCATTTCCATTCCATTATTATCATACTTCCTTGTACAAAATCCACTCCCGAGTGGTCAAGTCGATCACAAACGATCATAACAAACATCTGTGTTACAAACAAATATTGAAATCCAAACTTTAAATGGAATTTTGATTTGATTTCTTCACCGCGTATTATAATTTCAAATAAGTTGGGAGATGAAAAATCTGAAACGGACCATCAAAGTTTCGGACTTGCCTGGATGAGAGGGGCGTTGAGGGGGGGAACGTGGGGAGCACGGGGGGGAGGGTGGGTTGTTCGCAAATACTTCGTGTTTGGATCGCTTTATGTCTAAACTGACTTTTAATGTAGGTAATGTTAAAAGTTCATAATGTAATACTTATTTGTACAGGGAACACGATTTTCATATAATAAAATACTTTTTGTTCCTGGGTAGCTGTGTGTGATGAATAATTACTGGTTGTTTTAATTAATAAAGCTGTTATTTTATGGGCGGTTGTGTTGAATATGTTAAGTAATTTGTTAAATATGAATGTACTAGCTTTTCCGCGCGGTTTCACCCCCGTTCCTAACGGATCTTGAGTTTTCCCGGGATATAAAGTAGCCTATAGCCTTCCTCGATAAATGGACTATCCAACACTGAAATAATTTTTCAAATCGAACTAGTAGTTCCTGAGATTAGCGCGTTCAAACAAACAAACAAACTCTTCACTTTTATAATATTAGTATAGATTTAGGGCTAAGGCACACAGACTTAGGCATTAAGGCGTATTATCTAAAAGTACTTTCAACTGGCTTATGTTTTGCCACGTTCTCATAATAAGTGAAGATGTGGCCACATCTTCAAGGTGGTTGAGAAGCTTTCATCTTACATTATCTAGAGAACGCCTCAAATTTCATAGCCGCCCAAAACCTTTGATATTGTTTTAACAATTCATCTATTAAATTTGTTTAATCTTGTCTTGTTTTTATAAATGTAACCCTTAAGGAAAATTTCCGTTACTGGTAACAGTGACCGATCGCAGCTGCAGGCTGCCTTATAAAAAAATAATTATCAAGTTCCTTATGATCCTACTTAATATGTATTATAAATGTGAAAGTTTGTGAGTATGGTTGTCTGGATGTATGTTTGTTACTCTTTCACGTAAAATCTACTGAACGGATTTGGATGAAATTTGGCACAGAGATAGATTATAGTTTGGAATAACACATAGGTGTAAGGTGTATCTATTTTTTTATCTCGGGAAAACTGGTGTAACCGCGGAGCGGAAGCTAGTTCTAAAATAAAGGAGCCTATGAAAGCCCTGTGGTCACTCTATGAGAATGAAGCAAACTTCTGAATAGATATTAAAATTATGTGTAAATAATTATTATAATAGCTGAAAGGATATTAATGTAAGCTATATAAATAAATAGATAAATTTCAGGATAATTATAAGTTTCCTTAAAATCGTGGGGCGAACGCTCGTAATAAATATAAAATGCCCTAAAACCATGCATCCATTTTAAATGATGTATCTAACAAATGTATAACAAAAAAAGTAAAACCGATTTCAAAAAGGGTTTTCACTTACAAGTATAAAATAATTAAGTTAGAACGCGTTTTAAAGTATAAGTCGGTTTTACTTTTTTTTGTTAGAAGTTAATTTTATTTTTCCACTTTTAGTTTTTTTTTCGTACCAACTGAACCGATATGCACCGTATGCAGTAAGTCCAACAAAAGGTAACTTGCTGTAAATCGTTGAGAAATTCCCTCTATTGTCTATGGTCTCCATCATCAGACCTGTAATGGCACTTATAACCCATATGGGCGCAAAGTTCTCATCAATAGAAATGAATTAAGTCCAAACACAAGGTAGCTACTGTAAAACGTTGAGGAGTTCCCTTGACTGTCCTTCGTCTTCATCGTAAGACCCCTAATGACAGTCACAACCCATGTAGGTGTAAAGTTCTCATCAATACAAATTAATCAAGCCCAAACACCAGGCAATTGCTGTAAATCGTTGAGGATTTCCCTCGACTGACTTTCGGCTCCATCATCAGATCGACTCTAGACCTTCATTAAATGGTAGTGCTTTATAAAATACTTAATAATTAATGAAAATCAACAAACACACCAGTCGCCACTACGATTTTCGAAGGTTCCCCTCGATTTCTTTAGTATGCCATCATCAGATAAATAATAAATAAATAAATATTCTGGGACATTATTCCTCACACACGGCCATCTGACCTAGATCCTAGTTATCTTATCATGGTACCACCCTTTGGATATTTCCTTTGCAACAAAAAAATAATCGTCAAATTGGTTCATAAACGAAGATGCTATATCGCGGATAACTTAACTAAACTAACACACATAAAAAAAAAGATGGTCGAAACCTCCTCCTTTTTAGAAGTCGGCTAAAAAGTAGACCGTATTCTAATTTGGTAAATCTTTTTGTGAGTGAAGTAGTTGACAAGACAGAGTCTAGAACCTGGAGCGGTGTGACTCCTGGATTTGTACTAATAGTATAGTGAATAAAGATGCTGAAAGAAAAATAAATGGTGAATATTATTTGTGAAGTTTTTCACAAAAATGTTCTTTAAAACATTTTTTAAATATCTATAACTTGTGTGATCTTCTGAAACAAAAAAAAACCTAATATACTACCAATTTAAACTATCTATACCGTAAAATAAATGTTTTTTTTTTCTTTCTATTTTTTCTGTTCGTTTATTATTATTGCTGAATCGCATTTTTTCAAAATAATAAAGCTTTTGATAACATAACGTATTTGAAGTTTATAATTTATCCAAATCGTTCGTTTTCCATCAATACATTGGAATTTGTTTAGATCAGAAATCAGGTAAAATTTCTTGTGAAACAAATATATCTACCAATCTAAGATGGGTATGACCGTCCATTAAATAAATTCAAAGTGCTTAAACGTAACAATTAAGATTTAACCGAGTCGACTTTTTGAACTTCGACAAAGTGGATTCGGCAACGGAGCTCCCATCCCTTCGTTTCACTTACGAACCCCATTAAATTCTTTAAAACAATTTGTGAAATCTGGGAGTTTCCGAAATTGCGGTTAATCAATTAAGTTTCCAAAGACGTTAATTGCTTTGACCCTTTGCCTGGGTTAGAAATCAAAGCTATTAAAAAATGTACGTACCTACCTAGTCATAACTTTACCAAAACATTTAGTTAATTAACTACTCATTTAAACATTATACCAACCTATAAAGAGATATCATCACCATCTGAGATTTCTACAATAAAAAAATGGGTCGAACATAGATCTCCTCCATTTTTTGAAGACGGTAAAAAAACTTGATTTCTCCATATTGTTCGTCTAATAATATATAATTGTATTTTTAGATAAAAAACCGGCCAAGTGCGAGTCGGACTCGCGCACCGAGGGTTCCGTACAAACTTCGTCCATCGTTCGTCCATCACGGGAAATGCATAATTTTATTTATTTACTGTATTTGAGGTTATGCCATTTAAGCCAGACCTCTAAATTGTTTGAGCGCCGATACAACTCAGAGGTCTTTATTAATTGGCGTAACTATGTATGTATGGGGACACCCTTTAATTTTCAACTTTTTTGAATTTTTCCTTTATTTGTGCTATAAGACCTTGCTTTTTGCCAATATTTTTTTAAAATATTTGAGTTGATTGAATGAAAGGTAAATTGCGGTTTACGATTTATGACGTATTAAAAAAAAACTACTAATTAGATCTCGTTCAAACCAATCTTCGGTGGAAGTTTGCATGGTAATGTACATCATATATATTTTTTTGTTTTATCATTCTCTTATTTTAGAAGTTACAGGGGGGGGACACACATTTTACCACTTTGGATGTGTCTCTCGCGCAAACTATTCAGTTTAGAAAAAATGATGTTAAAAACTTCAATATCATTTTTAAAGACCTATCCATAGACATCCCACAGTTATGGATTGGATGAAAAAAAAAAATGAATTTCAGTTCTAAGTATGGGGAACCCCCTAAATTTATTGTTTTTTTTTCTATTTTTATGTGAAAATCTTAACGCGGTTCACAGAATACAACTACTTACCAAGTTTCAACAGTATAGATCTTATAGTTTCGGAAAAAAGTGGCTGTGACATACGGACGGACAGACAGACAGACAGACAGACATGACGAATCTATAAGGGTTCCATTTTTTGCCATTTGGCTACGGAACCCTAAAAAGTTTATTAAAAAAAGGCCAGTATTTATCAAATATTTTATCGCTCAGTAATTTTTTTAATTGTTCTATTTTTCTCTTGCGAATTCCTCAAGGAACAAATTCCACTGATTTCGTTGCAATCCTATTAAAACATCAAGGAAAATTGTTTTCTTTTTCATTAATGTACGTGGAAAACTTAAGAGTGTTGTTTTAACTCTGACTCCGCAAATGTTTTTACGAAACTGGACGGAGTTTTAATGGAAATCTTAAAGGCCTATGAGTATTGTCTTCTTCTAACAGAGGAAGATGTTGTTTTTACATCAAGAATAAAAACTAAAGAAGTACAAAATATTTAAGAACTATTTATTAATATTGCACATTCACATTACTAATAGATAGACGCGCTCTTTTAACGACTGTAGCTAAGACCCAAGATCAATATTGAAATTAGGTACTTCTTTTCTAAAATTTTCACTGAGTCTTGATCCTAGTCTACAAGTAGGTACGCAAGAATAGTTTATGGTCCTCCTAACCTCTATGGTACCTTACAACAATGATTTCCCGCACGTCGGTCACGAAGGTGAAACACGCATACCAACACCTCCGCTACGGAAATACTCCGGAACTTTTACCTTATATTCGTCAGTACAACGGAATGTTTGTTGGGAAATATTAGGGTTGGGTCAAGGCTGTTCTATTAAAGGTAAAGTTTGTATGGAATTACTTGTAAGAAATTCACCTAATTTGTTTAATCTATGCTAACTGCTAAACTATTGGCCTCGTTTCAACTAAATTTAATAGATTTCATGAACTTTGTTATTAGTAATTAAATTTTTACATAAATAAAAAAGAACAAAGATCTATAAAAAATGTCCCTTGCTGAGTTTCTTGCCGGAGTCTTCTCAGTCCAAGTGTATTCCAAACCGGTGGTAGAATCATTTGTAACGTTCATAAGTGCCTTATTAGGGCCTAAACTGAATAAATGATTTTTGAATTTGAATTTGAACACAAATTGTGTCTATGGATCGAGTTTTGTGAGCATATATCGCTCCAAAAAAATACATTGAGTCAAACTCAATCGATATCATAACGTGAGCTAGTTTAAAGGATATCTTGTAAAACCCAAATTTTAAGACAGCTCCGTCTCTTTTGTTATTTATGACGCTCGAAAGAGATGCTTTAAGCCATCTCACGTAATAAGGAGGTTATAGTCTTTAAAGTTTAATTGAGCTCGTGCGTGGTGACAGTTAGAAAATTTTTGCTAGCCGATTTAAAGGCAATGATGATTCCTCTTTCTAACTTCCTTGTTTTCGGAGTAATATTAACTACGAGAGAAAATAAAATGACCACAAAATTCAAATAAAATAGCGCTTAATTGTTCTATACTTAATGAAAATCCATTCCTTAACTCTCTCCACAGAAATCTGCATGAACGATTTCAAACTGCTCTCATATCTTCGGAACATCTTGTTTTAGGCCGGTTTGGTCTTCGGCTACCTATTTGAGGCCTCTATTTTACTATTTTGAGCTCCATAATTTCTCAAAACGTCGTATGAAGTATCCATTTTGCATTCAACAAATCATCCAGAAAAAGATCAAGTCAGATATTTAGTGTCACTTCGATAATAACTGTCCAATGAATAGTGCTTGATTATTTTATTCCATCTTGTCTTTTCTACAAAGGTTTTTTTTATCACTACTAGGAAATCTTTATTGAACTCTGATGTCTTTCAGTTTCTCAGTGTCTAGAATATTCCAGTAGCATCTGTTGATTTAAATTGATGAGAAAAGTTGTTAGCATCGGACGGTCTTTGGGAAAACAAGCTCTCTCATTACGGGATAAGTATTATTATATCTCGGCTAATTGAGTTGTTCCATAAAGAGCAACTTCAGGATAAAACTTAGATGACTAATCTCATGTAGATTGGTTTTAAACTTTCCGTGTGTTTTCTGTTCTATTAATATGCTATTTTTTCTCCTGCTTGGGATTAAAATAACTTTTGTTATTAATATTGACAGCTACAGTTTTATTAGAGTTTAATAATTGATTTAAGTTTTTGTCTTTGTCTATTGTATTGCTATAGTCAAGGACAGAGATATTAAATAAATAATTGTACTTAATTACCCAGTTGTCGTGCGCCTTCTAGAGCCATTAAATAGTGAACTCATACATAATATGTGTATTATGTATTGACTTAATTTGATTTCTAATATAATTTGATTTCATTATTTTATCCAAAATGCGAAAATAACCTCTATTTATCAGAAGCATTTCACGAATACCCTAGTATGAAGTTTTCTATGTTCGCTGCTCTTGTTGTCGCTTTAAGGTCAAATCTGCAAGAATTCAGTTTCAAATTTTGCAATCCGCAGTGAAAGTACATTGTAATCTTAATTAATATAAAAATAAATCCGCAGTCGGTAGGATTCGAACCTACGCTCCCAGAGGGAATCTGATTTCTAGTCAGACGCCTTAACCGCTCGGCCACGACTGCCATACCGTAGCTCACGAAATGATGTATCTAATTCATATTCAACATTCAGCCTTTCACCTTAGGTTTATGTTTAAACAGCTGTGTTGTGAAAGGTTGAAATATTTAGTGTCTACTTTATTTCAATAGTAGAATCTATATAAATAGTTTATTTTTGTATCACATCAATTTTATTTCACACAATAGAATAAGTCACTCCGATAATAGTTCAGTTGAATACCATGGCGAAGGTCGTAGGTTTGAATCTTTCGATGAAGATTTGCTTTTGATGAGGGTGAAACACAAACAAAAATTTATCAATAGTAAAAACAACTAAGCTAAATTTGATGTTAATGTACCACATAAATAATTGCGAGTAATAAAAAGTTCAGTTTTTTGTAATAAACGCTAAAGCAATTAAGTAAATGCACTTCAAGTATAATTTATTTCGTCTAGATGATTTCTTAAGCGAAGTCGTTAAGCTAAAGTTACCAGCATTAAAAATATTTTAATTAACCTTTATACTGAGATAATTTTAGTAATTTGACTGAACTTTTTTATCCTAGACTCAAAAATATTAACTCAAAGCAAAGGTGCCATTAATAAATACTTTTTTAATTTGCCGTTTTTAAGGTTTCAAATTATCTCTTAGCAGAATTTCTTCATAAATAGTTCTGAAGTTATTCAATGAATATCTACTTTTAAATTTTATTATTCATTCACGTAATTTTCCAACTATTATCTACCTACATGATAAAACTCTAATACTGACCGACTGACAGACAACGCACATCGTAAACCGATAGGTCTAGAAGCATGATGATAAATAAAGAATTATTGCCTAAGGGTGTTAAATATGGAATTGCGAGGTTATTTCTGGTTTCACACGCAATCCTGTATTTCACCCCATTAGGGGTTAAATTTT
The DNA here is from genome assembly GCA_951216915.1 of Tetheella fluctuosa. NCBI lineage: Eukaryota > Metazoa > Arthropoda > Insecta > Lepidoptera > Drepanidae > Tetheella > Tetheella fluctuosa. The sequence continues at coordinate 15,880,751 of OX578214.1, forward strand.
GAATAACACTTCTATAGTGCAACAATATGGTAACTCAAGAAATATTTCCTCCAAGTTTCATATCTCTAGGTCTACCGGTTTTGTATCTGTATATTGAAATTATAATTACTTTCTTTGAAACAAAAAAATAATAATGCACTCCGGGAGTGCCGACAGAAGTGAAAACTTATTTTGGCGCGTTAGCCATTTTTTAGATGGGTACTAGGCTTATTGGGTTATGAATTGTTATTTATTTATGAATTGATTGAGATTGAGCTCTTGTATCATCATCATTATCAATAAAATGATTACAATCTAAAATAGAATTATAGGTGCGTCTCGTAACGGTGTCGCGAGTGCGTCACGTAACCCTGTCGCGAGTCCAGAGGTTTTACCTCATCTAAAAATATGCGTAGTTCTCATTTAAAAAAAAACAAAATTTAGATACTTACCAAAACAATAAAAAAAACTGTTTTTTTTGTTCGATTTGACAGTAGGACGAGTTGTTTGCGCGTGCCGCTAATTTCAGGAACTACCAGTCGGATTTGAAAAAATATTTTTGCATTTGATAGCCCAATTCTTGAGGAAGCTTATAGGCTATTTTTTTCCTGGGAATGCGGATAAAACCTAGGGGAACAGCTAGTTAATAGATAAATCATTAATGCTCTGATTTCAAAAACATTTTAAAGCCTATTTCTAACAAATAGCCTGTAAAATAAATAATTACTTAGTCAAAATTTATACACAATGTGGGTAATTGATCAACGTCCGAGTCACAATAATTGAGGTATAATTGCTCTGTGACCAGAAATCAGATTTCATTTACGGGCAATAGTCGAGACCGCTTCATAGAAAATATTTGTGGCGTTATGTTCCGGCGCTTACTGTGGAGAGGTCATAAATTATAGAGTGGAACGTAGAATATAATTAACCTCAGGACACATTATACGCTTTGTTTTTTATAGCTTTATTATAGTAGTTAATATTTTTATTGTTTTACCACAATATTTAATCGTCATCATCAATCTTACCATTGTATGTGGTGATGTGGCTGAAGGTGGTAAGCACACAAAGCTTAGAAGAAACTAGGTTAGCGTGTTTTTAATTTTTTTTAACTATAATATTTTTTACTATATATCTTTTAGTCCACTAAAGACAAAATAATAGCTGGGACATATTAAATGGGACATGTTCAATGAACCAAATGAATTTATCTACAACAGTCAAAATATATTCGGTTTTGAACCATTGATGCGAGAGTATGCAAAATGAATCGTAAAGCTATTGAGTTTAGATCTATTTGTACATTTATACATGGGTATACTTGAGTCCTGACTGTATATCCACATCACCTGCATGAGCCGAATTCCATGGTGAAGGCCACTCGAGGAGGCCGGAGCTCGAGACCCGAGGCCCGAGGCCCACCTCAGCTCAATAACACCTAATAAACCGGCTCGAGCGATGAGCCACTGTATTATTACGATTTATTGCGTTATTAGCCCCACTGTACGATATTCGTGATAAGAAATAGTTATGGTATACACTTCACGCTACAATTTATGTTATGTGCCCTTATCACCCGTGTCTGGGGTATGTTTTATGTGGACGAATGAAAGGATCGTTTCATTCTGAGGAAATATTAACGTTTGTGTAATTTTTTTTACTTGATAGTGTATTTGACCACGATCTCACTATGGTTAGTGATGATGTGCATGAAATGTCATCATCATCATCATTATTTTCGGCCCGAGGATGTCCACTACTGAACATAGCCTCCCACTTTGATTTCCACAACTAACGGTTTTGGGCCGCTTGCATCCAACTGGTCCTCGGTCGGTGCGAATGTGGTAAGCGACATTTTTACCACATTCTTCTAGGCTGTAGAAGGGAGTACAGTTGCTTGTATTCAAAATAAATTATCAAACACTAACCAATGTATAAAACATCAAAAAAAAAGGGGAAATCACGATTATATTATTAAATTTATCCTTTTTATGATTTTTAATGACCAATCTAACCATAAAAATTAAAACTTTTGATGCTATATAATTATGACGTCACAAGCTTGTATTTAATACAAAACTCAATGTAAACCTATAGTTTCGACATTTCATAAAAAAGTATCTGATTTGATATGTCAGTCAACATCCCAATTGGCTCTCAAGTGCATGGCTCACTGGAATACACCGGTAGGGAGATTTTCAACTTGACAGTGAACTTAAGATGTTTTTTTTGCATTGAAAACTCAACCTTACCTATTGTATGATTTGAATTTACGATATTCGGCAATCAACATCACTGCCACTGAGCTATATTTGCCTCGAAGAAAATAATTACAAGTTATACATAAAGCACTAAAGTCTAACTACACCTGGTTTTAAAAAATGTTCTAAATATAGAAACCTAAATATTCCTGCCGTGCTACCTCTAAATGGCTCCCTCGACTGTTATTATCATTTCTAATTCATAAAGCGTTTAGAGTTAGGACTTCCATCCTTCGTTATTTTTAGCTACCTATAATCATGTTGAGGAGATAAGTAAGAAGTAGAAAGGGATAGTAAGATTTCAAATGTTTAAAATGAACTAAAGATTTAAATAAGTTACTAAACCTGACAGTTCCTATATATATATGTACCTTGATGCGTTAGAAATAAGATATATTTTCAATTAGCTAAGCCGTTGCGTTTCTCGAGGTAATTGGAGTAACTGGGTTTTTGAAATTCTACACGTCCGCGTCGCTTGCAATTATTTGATTGGCTTGTTAAAGTTAACAAGTGGCTTTGTTTAGAATAAACCCCGTTTTAAGTTTCTTCACTCGGTATTTAAAAAAAAAACCTATTTTGAAGCACGTACCTATAATTTATTGTTCGTATTACATAAGCGCCTACTAATTTGAACGTAAATTGCTTAATTTCTTGAATGCTACAGACATATTATTGTGATTCAGCGAATGTTTGTGTTGCTCTTCCTATCCCACTCATTATACACTGTATAGAGAATGACGACTATAATAAAACCGGCCAAGTGCGAGTCGTACTCGCGCACGAAGGGTTCCGTACCATTATCTATAAAAACGGGAAAAAAATCGCGTTTGTTGTATGGGAGCCCCCCTTAAATATTTATTTTATTTTGTTTTTAGTATTTGTTGTTATAGCGGTAACAGAAATACATAATTTGTGAAAATTTCAACTGTCTAGCTATCGCGGTTCTTGAGATACAGCTTGGTGACAGACAGACGGACGGACAGACAGACAGCGAAGTCTTAGTAATAGGGTCCCGTTTTTACCCTTTGGGTACGGAACCCTAAAAAGAGCTTTTCCAAATGTTTTTTAGAATACGAAACAACATTTTTTTTCAGCATACGATATATTATTTTGTTTGAATCAAAGCATCGAATATCAATTGATATATTATTATGGACAACAAAGAATGATAACTCCAGCATAATAAATTCAATAACTATGCGCCTTTGTAGTAAACAACTTTCATTGAGCTAACTCTAACTTGTTCTTGTATGAGACAATATTACAATATCAATATAGCGCGTATGTAGGTGTGTGTAGTATAGGCACAGCTCTACGTACTCCAATTTGCCGGAGCCTCTCGTTCACAAAGAGGACTAGCAATTGTTTCCGATTATTCACGGAACCGTTTTATTTGTTTTCCATCTTTTGTTTCCCTCCGCTTTGTGGGGTACAATTAAAGATCTATCGTGTTCGGAAATGGTAGTTAGTTTCCATTTTAATAATGGCTAGCTGTTCCCCGCAGTTTCACCCACTCTCCCGGTATAAATAAATCCGATGTTTTAATTATTCTGCTATTCGGGGCGGAGATAAATCCAAAAAAACAAAGATCATAAAAATCGGTACAGCCGTTCTTGAGTTATAAATGGTGTAAATAAAAGGACTTTTTTATATATATACTAGCAATTTTTAATTTTTCAAATCCCACTTTTCATCTTTAGGTATAGATAGATAGAGTTGAAAGTATTAAAAAAGTTTATTGTATTCTAACTTTAGTCAAAAAATACGAAATACTGTTATCTATATAGAAGCGACACGCTAAGTAGAGGTACGGTTGGAGGTACTTACGCTAACTATTTACGCTATAAGTTAGAAAAAAAAGCACTCATATTGCTGAGGTATAATGTTGTACATCTCGGTCAACTGTGCCAAAGATGCGAACTGATAACCCTACAGTAATAAAGTTACACTTAGACTGTGCCGTCAGGCAAGACCTAGCTACCTGGAGCCAAATTCAATGAATTTCATTACCTTTTTCTAGCACAGTAGAGCTCCAGGTTGGTGCAATAATTATTTACTGTGACTCCAATAGAATAGTAAATATTTGCAAACTCAAGCTTGCTGTAGTTTGGCTCAATATAGGCGAGCTAGTGAAGAAAACATTAATATCGAGAGAGTGTAGTGATGCGTATATTCTGCTGACATCGACAGAGCCTCGGTAACAGATAGCGACAGTTATAGCGGCAGGCATTGGCGACGCACGATATTTGCTTCCACATCGACTCCAACAATCATTATAAATCACCCGACTCTGCCTACTCTAATACACTTAGCTCGCATGTTAGTTGCTTCCAGTTACGTGGGGTTATTGATGTGGGTTGCGTAATAGGTCGGTAATGTTATTGGTTTTGATATGTCGAAATAGGCACTACAGTGGCGATTGAGGTATGTAGTAATAATTTTCATTAATTCGTGTATGATACATTTATGCTCTTTTTGTCAACGCTAACGCTTCAGTAGAGGCTATTCATTCATTACGGAACGTCAGTAGGATCGTGTGGCGGCCTACTATATATATGAACGAGGGTAATGGCTGTGTGAGCGCTAAAATAAAAAAATACGCAAGTATTTCAAGTGACACTAGATAAATAATGTTATGTAATAAATCTGAGATGTTTTTGAAAAGTACAATTGCCGAGATTATTGCCAGCTTTCGTCAGCAAAAACAACTCTACAAACAACTTGTGAAGGCCTATTTGTATAAAACATATTTTCATTTTCATTGATGCATTGTCACGTGACGTTTTAATACCCATTTAGTTATGATTAGCATTATTACCTGTCACACACACACACACTTGCATCCCATAAATATACTCACCCCAAACACACACAAGCATATTATTTATTTTCTTTGTTAATTGTGACATTGTTAGACAGCACAGATCTCAATTTTGGTTTATTTTTTTATTTATTTTGTGTTTTATATAATTTATTCACTAGTTCATATTCTGTTCCGAGTGACAGGTTCCTGTATCTTGTTGTTATCCAGGATACAGGAACCTTAACAAACAATGTTATTTTACACCTTTTATATCTGTAATCACTTTTGTAGTTTTTCTGTGTTTTTCTTCTCTTTAATAACACTATAAATCATTTATTATTATTATTATTACACTAGCTTCTGCCCCGCGGTTTCACCCGCGTTCTCGAGGGATCTTGTGTTTTTCCGGGAGCCTATAGCCTTCCTCTATAAATGGGCTATCCAATAATGAAAGAATTTTTCAAATCGAACCAGTAGTTCCTGAGATTAGCGCCACATTAGCGCGTTCAAACAAACAAACAAACTCTTCAGCTTTATAATATTAGTTTAGATAAGATCTTAACATAAGTATAAGTTTATAACCGCTTTGTATTTTTTGTGTCTGAATTTTAACAAAATCTGTATCTATACTAATATTATAAAGAGGAAAGAAAGATTTGCACATAGTACTGGACCGATTTTAAAAATTCTTTCACCGTTAGAAAGCTACATCTTCACCGAATATATGTTACTCGGCTATATTTTATACCGAGAACGCGGGTGAAACCGCGCGGAAAAGCTAGTCTTGAATATATTCCCAAACTACCCTTTAGTTCATCAACACGTAAATATTTATTTAACCTTCAAAGTCAAAGTCATTAATTCAGTTTAGGCTCTTTTTTTATTAAGAAGGTTGAATTTACTAAAGTTTAGAAATCAGTCAAATCGGTTTGGAAATCAGCCACTGAATGCAACTGAAAAAAACCGGCAAGAAACTCAGCAAGGTTACAATTTTTAAGTCGAATGACAAAATTTGGCTGTATCCATTGGTTCCCGTCGCCGGTGGCGTGACGTCACAGAGCCGTGCCGTATCCGTTCCACAGTGGTTTCGTTTAATTAAAGCTCGTCAGGAGGTCCTAACTCAGCCAATGGCTGCGTCCAACACATTAGAGCGCGCTACTATCTCAGCCGGCAAATGATGCGGATCCAACTCGATAACGTGCAGTACGGTACGGCATCAAATAGTGGTGGGCTCGATTATATCGATGCCACTATTTTGTGTTATTACTTTACATAAAGAACTGGTATTGCTATTTAGCGTGGCAATGCTGCCAGGTAAATTTCCGCTCGGCAGCGATTTGTGGCATTTTTTTACCGACTTCCAAAAGGCGGAGGTTCTCAATTCGGATGTTTATATATTTTTTTTATATCATTCTTAATTTATAAGTATTTTCGCTTTTAATCTTACTGTACCATGTAATTAATTTAAGTATGTAACTGTTTGAATCAGAACTTATTTAAATTATTTTTACTTTTGACCATAAAATCTTCCATTGCGAATGACTAAGGGAGTAGTTTACCTACTTGGTAAAAAATGCATATTGATCTTTACATAGCCTTGAAGGTCGATAGATTTAGAGTCAAAACAGCAAACAAATACAGGAAGGACATCGATAAAGTTTTGATAGAATATTCCCCACTCTATACTTCAACCTCTCTCTGCGCTATTATTCACCTTTACTGTGTAAAATATTGTCCAGTTTACCTCCAACATATTATACGATAGACGCTTTAGCTTCTGTATTTAATTATTTAACTATTGGTTCCAAGAAAATCTACACAGCAAAATTTAAATTAATTCACAAATAATGCATTTACTAAGCTGGAAGATTATTAAGCTATTGTATAGCTTTTATCGCGGGCTTCGGGGCTTGAGACCGAATCAAGAAATTTTGATAAAAAAAAAAACCGTAACGAAAAAACGCTTACACATACCTACATACACGTTAAGCGTTCGCGTTCGTGTGTGTATGCTGTTTGTGAGAAGGTATAAAGGTGTATAGGTATCTATTAATATCAAAAAGAACAAAAAAAAAAAGGAAAAAAAAAAACTAAATAAATAAATAACTACAAACTAAATAAATAAATAATTGCATAAGTCGATAAAAAAATGCTATGCAATAGCTTTACCGCGGCAGTCCCCGAGTGCCACACGATTTTTTAAATTATTTATTTTACCGACCATTACCACATATGTGGTCGGGTTTTTACGTAGCTTGTTAATTTAATAGAAACGTTAAGTAGGTTATTTTTTAAATGAAATAATGCTATTATTAAAATAGTTTATGTTAAACTTAACTGTGACTGACAGCTTTTCTAGAGTATATATAGGTCAACAAGACATTAGCAATCCCCCTGGTATTGTTAATGTCCATAGGCGACTGTAGCCACTTAACATCAGGTGGACCACCTGTCAGAATTTGAAATAAAATATCACGGTGATAAAATAAATATTTATCGATAAAAAATAGTTTGTCTCAATTTGTAATACACTAGTAAATTTTTCGAAGCGATATAATTTTATTTAAAATCCAATCATCCACGTGAGTTGGCATTGCGAAAGTTTTTCTCGTTAGTAGATAATTTTTATCTCACTTACAAATGGGTAATCGATCGTAAAAATATATTGGATAAGTGAGGCGTAAAGTTTCATCATATTTCTTGAATCAAGGTTTTTTATAACTATTTTATAATATTTTGTTGTTTTATTAAAGACGTCAATAAGAAGCTTTTGAAATAAGATATACAAATCTATTTTAATATTAGGTAAGCGTGGTGGCTTAGTAGTAAACTCCACCTTCAATCATGAGGTTTCTGGTTTGATTCTCGAGCCTAGTAAAAAATTATAAAGATTGAAATATAACAGTCTATTATCTCAGTATAATGCCTTACAAGTTTATGTTACATTGTCATCGCCATACTAGTGACGCAGTTTGTAGGCAGATGCGAAACTTACGTGCCGCAACCACAGACCAACCTACTACAGTTCAATATTTGTCATGTATATACTAAATAATTTCTCCACCGAACCATAAGACGCCGGGAGAATTTCCACTCACACACATTCGACATCCAACTATAGACAACTTTCCTTCATCATTTTAAATATCAAAATAATGGAAGTCACTTCCGACATCTGCGTTTCCTACAACCTTGATATCTTCAAAGCCAAAGTAAATTAGCATTTTTGGAGCAAGCGCCTTACATCCATGTTTTTTTCATACCTCGTTCCGGAGTGGGCTAGCTGTCATAAAAATACATTTGAATTATAGATATTTGTTATATATAAATTGTACACAAATCGTCTCCTTTAATTGAGAAACGATTGAAATATTTGTGTTGAACTAGAACGTTGACCCCGAGGCCGACACCGCACCATCAATTACAGGCGCAGATGAAATGATACCCTTTACAACACCTGTGAATAGGGATAAATTAGACTGGAAACGCAAATGAAACAAAAACCAGATTTACCGAGTGCTCCATCTTTGTAATTGATTTGGATTTTAAGGGTTGGAATTGATAGTCAAATTCCATTAGAGAGATAAATTTACTATTGTTTTGTCTTCACAAATACCAGCGTTACATCACCATGGTTAGTGATGAATTGGCTCTCAAGTGAGGCACTAGAAATTACTCTCCCACCGTGTTATAGTTTCCATCGCCGAAAGATCAAACTAATTATAGGAGTCAACCCCAAGACTTTCGTCAACATATTCAACGTCACTACCACTGAGCTACTATCACCATTTTTTTCCTAGCCCTGTGATGTTGATTAACAATGATTTACAAAACTTATAGCTTTGATGATTTCGGCAACCAGCAAATAATGAAATTGCATTATAGATATTTTAAATTCAGTATGCAGCTATTTCACTTTTTTCATGGCTACGTTGTTTTCATTTAGCACGACATCCATTGCGACATTACAACGGCCGATGCCTATACTATCGCGCACTAAAGCGCCGCAGTAAATTGAGTTGGGCCTTAAAGTGTCTTTATAATTTACGAGGTGCGATGTCCCAGTGGTGAAATTTATTCATGGCGGTAATAAAATCTGTCGTGTGATGGTCAGGGAGACGTCAGGACCAGGTTAATTCCTTTTTGAATTTTCGCACACGACTGTACTCCAGCAATTAATGTTCTTACTCAATTCAAAGAATGCAATGAAATTAAGCTTGGGTACGTGTTTATTCTAAGCTGCAAATGTTAATTGCACGGCTGTTTATTATTGCACTTGGTCTGTGGTGAGCTTTAAGCTCGCTAGCTTTTCAAATAACTTAAGTGTCGAAAAAGACTGAAATAAACTTAGTTATTTACTTATTCCAATTAATACTAGAAAAACTTTATGTAACAGACACAAAAATATCTCTATAAAGTAATCTATTTAGCTGTTAAGAAGCCCACTGTGCTAAATTAAGCACAGAGGAACATTAAACACCTTTATCTGCGAGTTTATTTAAGTTTTTGGCTGTTTATTTACCCTTAATGGTGTATTTATTATGAGTTTAGTTTATGAAGTAGGTTACGCTTGTATTTCTTAAAACTTTTATAGTACTCATTTTGGGTGCGTTGAAATGAACAAACATAATACTAGGTTAAGTAACTCACTTAGAACTTCGCGCGACCAAATTAACGAGTCCAGATGTCATTAGGAATTGTAACAAACATTCAAAAAGACCATTTTAAGTGGTAATTAAAAGATATTGTTGTTTGAATCAAGATTAAAAAACTTTAGGGTCCTCTAGAATACCATTAAACATAACGAATATTACTTGGTATACCTATTATAATACTTATAATGTTTTACGGCTTTATTAATTTAAGATTAAATATTATATACTAAAGTCCATTCCGTAGTAGCGTTAATACTTACATAGCATACATTTCTTATATCCTTTTCTGATGTTTTTTGTTAGACAGAGTTATAGTGAGATTAAATTAGTTTAGTTTGTATATAACCGAATCAGCAGAAACATCTAAAGAATTTATGAAATATAAAAAATAACCTTCTAACGGAATGGACATGTATCTTTGTTTGTTGTGTTAGTTTAGGTTTGCTTGTACATTTATCCGGTTTTTAGGATTGTGTATTCCGACAGCTGCACTTGAGAGCCAGTTCCATCTAGGGTTTGTGTGCTTACCACCTTCGGCCATGCACGTCACCACTTACCATAACACAATGTAATCAAAGACAGAACTATGAATAGTAAAAACGTCAAATGTTTGGATAACTCTCAAAGATTCCTCTCACAGTTACTGTGAAGATGTCTCCATTTTTCTCTGAAAGCTAGTCCTTAATATTCATATTCCTTTGTTTCAGCACTCGCAAGGCATGCCTCGATTAGAGCGTGGCGAGGCGGGCACGTGATCGCGCCTCGGCCGCCATGGCGCTGCACGTGGCGCTGTTCCTTGTCCTGTGCCTCGTGCACTGTGACACCAAGACCGTGCTGCAGGATAAACTTGGTAAGTGCACATACTATCATGCTCCGGCACATTGAATATGTTAAAGAAAGAAAACAAAAGAAACAAAGAAACATTTATTTAGGCACCTTACCTTAAATATTACAAGATGGGTATGAAAAAATAATTCTACTACATCTTTTTCTTTGCTAATTATGAAAGCCTGGAAAAAGTTATTGATTCTACAGATTCTAATCTTAAAATTTTATAACGTAAGCATTTGTAAGTATTTGTATAAATCAGAAATATATATACAAATAAAACTAGCAAAGAGCCATCTGTTCTAAACTTGACTGGAACAAGGCAAGCCAGACAGTTTTACGAGTAACGTTTATCTAATACACATACGTTTGTCCGTATATTGAATCTACTGTTTCTTCATTTTCACAGTTGTTCTTTTAAAGGAACATTAAATATTGACTATTTTGCATTGCAGTTTAGTAATGCACGTTAGCGTTTACCAATATTTTGTAAATATCAATATCAGGTTGGTGAACGCTGTCTTGTGACTTAACAATAATATATGAATTTCCAAAAAAGCTCCTTTCAAATCTAGTCTAATATTAGAACCTAAATATGGTAATCTAGGCATCCCAAACATTGGTTATAAGTAAATAAGCTCTATCTGAATTTTTATAGATTATTGGACCAATTACATGAGGTATTCCTGTACCTACAATAAGACAACATGGTAAGCCTAAAGGTCAATACGGCTTGTCTTCCACGAACCAATTGTTTGAATAAATTGACAACAGCCAGACCTAATTTATTTTTCAATATGGAAATACGAAACGTTATTTGCGAATTCTTATTCCAAAACGCGAGCTAAATTTCGTAAACACGAGTGGTGACTTGGTTACGTTTATAATATAAAAAAAAGTTGCCGGTTTCTGGTTAAAAGCGTTTAAAAGCCATATAAAGGCCTCGTAGGGAACGGTTCCGTGCGAGTGATCAAAGCTCGGCTTGTACTGCTTCCAGACATACCATACCATAATATACTAGGCTTGTAGCTGGAATGTACCGTCTTGGTCTACTATTATATGTAGCTAGTTAGATGATTCAGTGCAAATTGGTTATTTTTGGCAAAAAAAACGTGATAAATCTTCTGATCCTGTCTAGTCGTAAGAAATTAATATGACCTAATAGTTTAAATCTTGCAAGACTAGCTTACAAGTAACATAGGACGTATAAAATAAACTGTATAAATTATACCGAAAAAGACAAACACAACTTCACACTAAACTTGTCTAAAAGACAAAACCATCTTGTATACAGCAAAACAAATTCAGTAAAATTCGCTATTTTATTTTGCTACACATCCAAAAGATGCAATTTCTGGAGCTCATCCAAATATCTGGTTGTTTCGCTAAGATATAGATTTTACTCGGCATATGACAAAGGAAGCTCCTTAGGGTCAGTGCAGACGGACGGCATCGCAAAAATGCAGTCGTCATGGTATTTGCACAATTGCACTAAAATTTGGGACATTGAATTCATTAATTGTGAAGTCGTTTAGCCCCATTACTAGTACGATATGATTATATCAATACGTCATGTTATGATTTTTAGCTGCAAAATTTGGTGCAGTTGACAAGAGTTCTGCAAGAAACCATTTGCAGTCGATTGCAATCAGTGTTTGCAGTTGTTTGTATTTAGCTACTCTTGATAATAATTAGTGTAATCTTTTAATTTCTTTTAGAGCTAAAACTAGCATCTCTATTCAAAACATTGATTGATAAATTAAAATAATAAAACTACATTATTGTGCAGCTCTACTCTAAATCGTGTAATTCGTCTGTAAGTGCTCTTAAGTTCGGATCACGTCAACTCAGGGGACAAAGAGCATACAAGTCGTAGATATGCCGCTGCGTTGCGAATGTGAGTGTGTGGGACTTGGTGATAGATTACCCACATCCATTAAGAGGTTCTATGTATAGGTACGTACTGGCAATTGATGTAGATTGAGTTGCTCTCCTCCTAAGTAATGGAGTATTTATTTATTTAATACATTAAGTAACTACTTACCATTTCGGCTATTTGACTTTTTCATTTCAGTAGGTACCTTACAAAGTATATTAGACGTTGTCAAGGTTACAGTTAGATAGAATTCCGTTGTTAATAACTTAATGTTATTTGTTGAGTGAAATTTTAAAACGAACGTTTTTAAAATAGCAAATTCAACAAACGATGATATTGTCTGATGCCGATAAATATAAATTTGATGTTTAAAATTGGAATGAGTTAAATTTGCTCCAAATACAATTGACTTTTTTAAGCATGACCACGCTCGTAAAATGATCAAGTTATTGCGGCAGGCGCATTTAGCTGCGATATAAGTTGAACATCCAACAATCGTATTCCAACCTTGAATGTTTTTTTTCCATTCAGCCACTGAACTGAAGCACGCAGCGCCATCTGCTTTATATTCTCAGTTTAGAGCCCCGTCAGGAGTCATAACTTTGACTTCAAATCGTTCCCTTAGCTATTTTTCTACGAATTAATATTATTGCCTGGATCATAAAAATCTTCACCTCCTGTATTTCCCAGAACGATAATATTAGAATTTATTATTATTTTTTGTATTTTTTTTTTATAAAAATCGTAATTTTTGACGTTCTCAATCAAAATTTACAATAAAAATACAATCAATATATAAAAAAATCCTCGAGGTTGCCGTCGCTGCCAATGGATAAAGGCCGAGGGAATCGGAGAGCTTTTTTTTTACTTTTTGTATAGGCTTGTGTTTGACCACAATCTCACTATGGTAAGTGATGATGTGGCCGAAGGTGGTAACAAAGCACAAGGCACACAAAGCCTAGAAGGAACTGGCTCTCAAGTGCAGCTGCCGGAACACACCATTAGGTGTTTTGGCGACAGATTTTCAACTTGAGGATGGAAGCCAGCCAGACAGCTACAAAGTACCTTACCACCGTGCTATGGTTCTCTCACGATGTTTTCCTTCACCGAAAGCTCAAGCTCATTGTAGGATCGACCGCGGCGAAGGTCGAACCCACGACCTTCGCCGCGGCGTCCGACGTCACTACCACTGAGCTATCATCGCCTTAATCCCCTTCGGACCCCCATGGACCTATGGGCTTAACCACAAAAGACATATAGTCCGGTCCAACATAAGCATATTGTTTGTATTGTGAATTTTAAATTAATTATTTCTATTGTGACCTTTTTGTCATTCCTAAGTACATTCATTTATTTTGAAACCAGCTTGACTATTTAATTGGCCAAGCTCTATAAAAGCTAAAAAGCTCTTAGACTCATTGGCACAATAAAAATAAGTATTTCATTACACCGTCCATCACTCCAAGTTTATTTTTCACTTTAAAAAGCACACAAACGTGCACAATCTGTGTGCAATAAAAGTAACGATCACATCGCGTGACGAATATCATTTTAGCGCTTATCGCCCACCGACAACAGATATGCTATTTATTTGTGTGCTTTTTGTTAAAAAAAACACTGTGGTTTGTCTACGTAATCGCATTAATGCCGATAAACATCGTTTAATTGGAGTTTGATTGGTGATTGAGGACCGGTTTGCACTCGTTATAACTGCCTCGTACCAGTTTCCTGTTTTTATTCAACAATATTTGCGTGTTGAATATTTTATGTAGGTGAAATCTTTTGTGTTTTACTAGCTTTTGCTCCGCGGTTTCATCCGTGTTCTTGGGATAAATAGTAGCATATGTCACTCTCCAGTCCATAAACTATCTCTATGCCAAAAATCAAGGACAAACCAACAAAGACACTCGCGTTTATAATAGGAATTTTATTTATTTTATAAAGGAGGACCGGACTAAATGGTCCTTGATACCAATAACGACGTGATATATGTCATTAGGTATTTAGAGAGGTATTTCAAACATACAACTAGCTTTCCGCCCCGCGGTTTCACCCGCGATCCCCTATTTTACCCCTAGGATTTGAATTTCAATAAATTCTTTGAAATGGGTGGAATTTCCATAAATACTACAAAAAAAACTTAGTTATTTGCCAGGAGCCCAAATACCAATTTTTATGGAAACATCTCAAAAATAAAGTATTTTCATACAAACGTACAATCCCTGTTTACCCCCTTAGGGGTTGTATTTCAGAAAATACTTTCTTTGTTTAAACCTACGTAATAAAAAAAAACCTCTATCGCTACAAACTGTACATCCTTTCCATAAAACTTTTGCACCCCTTAGAGAATGAATTTCTAAAAACGCCGAATAGGTATTTCATTAATTATGTTGAAGAATCTTAATACCAAGTTTCAAATAAATCTGAGCAGAAAAATAATAATCCCCATACAAACTGTGCCACCCCTTTTCTACCCTTATGGGTTGATTTAAAAAAACCCTGAAACACCTATTTTTTATTTTTAACCATTTAGGTACCCAAATACGAAATTTCATGGATTTATCATCAAAACTGACAAAGTTTCATACAATCGAACATCCCCTATTTTACCCCCTTAGGGGTTGAATTTTGAAAAATCCTTTCTTAGTGGATGCCTACGTTATTTAAGGAAGGTGTGTACAAAATTTCATGTTTCTTACCCCAGCAGTTTAGGCTGTGCGTTGATAGATCAGTCAGTCAGTCAGGACAAGCTTTTTTATAATTATAGATAGGTACTATGGGAGCTCATTTCCTATCACTGTGAGAAAAAAGTTATGGCGATATAAAAAAACATATTTTTTTAGACGATTTTAAGCAATAAAAATGAATTATTTCGTATTCTATGATGTTATAGTGCAAGTTGAAACTTTTTCTCACAGTGATTGGAACGGTAGTGCCCCCGCCAAGATGAGCCAAGCGAAATGCAAGGGCAAAATTATACAAGTACACAGACTTCTTATTACAAATTAAAAAATACATGTTTCAGGGTTTTTTAAAAATTATCCATGAAAAAAGGCACCTCTGATGTGCAAGAAATATACCCCAAAAAAAGAAAGAAAAAATTAACAAAATAAAAAATATTGTCATTAGCAACTTACAAAAAGAAGTGAAAGTTAGAAGCTTGGCTCTAAATGAGATCTGATAACTTTTTGACAGTGCAAGCTATATGGACTCGTCTTGGCAACATTTTACATGAAAATGTTTTTGGTGGGATTGTAGTATAGTATTGAAATACCTGCCTTTCTAATGACATATGTCACGTCGTTATTGGTTCTTAGAGCAGCCTCCATACATTTTAGCCGGTCCTCCTTTCTGGGATGCTTCATATTTCTATTAGGTAAGTTTGATCTAACTAAATTGTGCTTAAATATTTAAACATCTTAGTTAAGTTGGTAGTATAGCTATAGAGGGTTTGTTAAATAGAGATAATTCTAGAGAATTGTAAGTAAATGGATCGCGAGGGATCATTAAAAATTCAATTCGTTTGCGCAAACTATAGACGATAGTACAAACACACGAACAGAAAATGGTATTCTCTTTTGCAGAGAAACTGTGAAACTTTCCTCCGCAACTAGGTGTGATACAGTCGGGGGTTTATTTGCTTTTTTATTTTTCACTTAAAAAAGAACGGCTTGGAACTTTCCACCGTTTCAGATAAAAAGTTGGGCATAGATATACAATGAAGAACTTTAAAAATAAAAAAATATCTGAATGTCTGTCTTGTTTTTGTATTTATGTGGTGCATTTTGCTCTTTTCTATTTTGTACCTATGACTTCCGAACCGGTGGTAACTTCAGTAAATTCGACCTTCATAAGTGCCCTCCTAGGGCCCAAGCTGAATAAATGGCTTTGACTTTGACTTTATTAGGTATCAAAATTAAATAATTAATAAATATTTTATTTCTTTACCAATTAATATAGTTAACAAAATATATTGGTTAATATAATCAAAGTTTGTTTTTCTCTTTTCCTTCTATATCACTTTTAACTTAGTTAGTTAGATTACTTGGCTATTATAATATACTACATTCCGCACTCGCTTTCCCGAGTGATCTTACGTTTTCAAGAATAAAAACTATTCTATATCTTAATCCAAAATACATTCTATCAATGTGCCAAATTTCATCCAAATCCGTTCAGTCGTTACCACACAACTCATCATCCAAACAGACAAACGGACACATTTATAATATTACTAGGATTAATGCTTATTTTTATTTATTGATTAGCTTATCATGGACTTACCTTTTTTATATAATAACTAGCCGTCCCCCGCGGTTTCACTCGCGTAGCGGTTTAAAAAATAGATGTTGGCCGATTCTCAGACCTACCCGATATGCACACAAAATTTCATAAAAACGATCGAGCCGTTTCGGACGAGTATGGTAACTAACATTGCGACACGAGAATTTTATATATTAGATATTTCATATTTTTTTTTACTTGGTTTCTAACATGTTTTTAAAAATTTAACTTAAATTTGCATGTAAGTGCATTTTCCAATAATTTTGATCTCACTAATTGAGATTATGAAACGGTGACCTCAAAAACATTTTCATGACTCAGCAAAACGAATTTCGCTTAGTCCCGTACAAACTCATCCAAGTCGATATGCAGTAAAGTTTCAAAGATGGTTTCGAATGAGCTGACACATCAATGGTTATCGCTTGATATCGATTTAGTTATTCCTTATACATTTAATAACATTATCAACTTAATACACATTATAAGTTTCTAAAATAAACTTTATGTGAACCACTATGCGTTTCATATCATTTGAATGAAGTATTGTGACAATTTAGAGATGAGGCTAGTGTGTGACGTCATATACCTGCACATGAGAGCCAGTTCCTTCTAGGCTTTGAGGGCTTACCACCTTCGACCACATCATCACTTACCATAGTGAGATTGTGGTCATACACAATCCTATAAATAGTAAAAAAGCCTCAAACAAGATCTTCGACCTTTTCCCATAATGTATCAAGTAAGTACTTCCCACGTACTATCTAAACTTTAGATATATTTATTGTGTCATTTATCAATCGAAACAATGACGTACTCGAACCCCTCTTTAAAACAAAATTAAAGACATTGAGTTTTCCTTCAAAATTACCATAAAAATGGTGCTAAAGATCGTAAAACAATATTTTTTATGAGGAAACTCGATCGTAAAACGTTATGGCTTATCTTAACTGAGTCTATGTGGACTCAATTCTGTACTTAATAAAGTGCAAAGTGCAATAAAATACTCAAGGTTTAGAATGTTTTATGGTTGGTGGCGTGCACAGGGGGCACGATTCTTCTCCGAGGGCCATTACTTAATATTGTGCAATAAGTGCGGGCGATTTAAATAAATATACCATAAAAGCAATTAAAGTAAATCACGTGAGACCTGAGCTACATGCTTGTCGGCAATCTATGGTGGAATTATAAAAATGTGGCGACTCTTGGGCTTTTGTTGTTCCAAAAGCTTTGTGCGAAATCCTATTTAGAGGTTGAGAGAGATTTTAAATTATATTTTTTTTTATTCTCCGCATTTAAATGTTTCTAAGGTAAAATAAAACCAGCCAAGTGCAAGTTAGAATCGCGCATCGAGGGTTCCGTAAAAACTTGTAGGTCTGTATGTAAGTTTCAAAGAAAAAACTGATTTATCAATAATTTGGTAGGTATTTGAATGAATGAATGAATGAAATATTCTTTATTGTAATCTCCATACAGGAAAAGTATAGACATATAAAATTAAGAAAGAGAATACAATTTAGGCGGCCTTATTGCTTAAGCAATCTCTTCCAGGCAACCTTTGGGTAATAGGAAATAAATAAAATTGTGGCAGGTATCAACCTATAAATTCTACATAAACTAAACTATACCATACTAAATAAATTACAAAATATAATAATACTTAGAAATAAACAAAATACATAAATACATAAAATAAATATAGATATGCAAATAAAATAACATACTAATACTAAATAATGTCATAAATAAAATGAAATACAAAGATCAAAGAGAGTGATAGTAGGAGAATATTTGCGACTTAAAGGATTCAATAGTCTGAGCTTGTCTAATGACTTGAGGTAGAGAGTTCCAAAGTCGAACAGCTTGCACAGTGAAAGACTGACTAAAAATTTGGGAGCTGTGTGAGGGAGTTTTGAGGCAAAGTTCAGAAGACTTACGAAGAACGTGATGCTGGGAGCTACGATATTCGAAGTGTTCCTTAAGATAAGAAGGTGCTTTTGGATTAAATAAAATATTATATAAGGTTGAAAGTATGTGAGTATTCCGGCGAAGGCGAATAGGGAGCCACTTGAGTTGACAACGAAACTGAGAGACGTGGTCAAATTTGCGCAAGCCAAAAATGAACCGTATGCAAAAATTTTGGAGACGCTCAAGTTTATTTAACTGCTCCTCAGTTAGGTCAAGATAGCTGACATCAGCATAATCGAGATGCGGCAAGAGTAATGACTGTGAGAGCGCAATCCTGGTATCCATTGGTAAGAAGTTTCGCAACCGTCTAAGAGATCCAGCAGCAGCAAACATCCTCCTGCTTACTTCCGCTACTTGCGGAGCCCAAGATAGAGTTCGGTCAATTAAAATACCCAGGTTTTTAACAACTTCGCTATATGGTATAGCGACACTATCAAAAGTAATTTGGGGTAATTGGTCCCACTTTACCCGAGATATTAAAGATTTGCTACCAATAATTATAGCCTTAGTTTTAGCTGGGTTCACTTGGAGACCAAAACGTCTGCTCCAATCAGATATAGCAGCAAGGTCTACATTCGTTAACTGAATGGCGCTAGGGAGATCATCTAAAGAGGATTGTCTGTACAATTGGAGATCATCTGCATAAAGGTGGTAGAATGAAGAAATCTTATCAGTTATGGATGAAATAAAAACCGAGAATAGAAGTGGAGAAAGGACGCCACCTTGAGGAACACCAGCGTTTGTATCACACCATGAGGATAAAGTCTCATCAACGCGAATACGTTGCCGGCGTCCACACAAGTAACTACGAAACCAGTCAATTACCGTTGGAGATATGTTAAGAGAGCACAATATAGCAAGTAAAATATCAAAATCAACTGTATTGAATACATTGCTAAAATCAAGTAACGTTAGAACAGTGAGTTGTCTGTCTTCCATCCCAGAGCGAATATCATCTGTGATTTTGATGAGCGATGTAACGGTACTATGCCTTGGACGGAAACCAGACTGGTAGGGATTATGCAAAATGTTACTGGTAAGAAAAAAACTAAGCTGGTGGTGTACAAGACGCTCTAAAACTTTGGATAAGAAAGGCAAAATAGCAATTGGGCGATATTCTGAACAAGATGAAGGATTGCTTTTTTTGGGAAGTGGAACTATAAACGCTTCTTTCCAAAGAGATGGAAAGATGCTAGTTGTTATAGAAAAATTGAAGATGGAAGTTAAAACAGGAGTAAGAATGTCAATGAGAGGAAGAATCATTTTGCGGCTGATATTATCACCACCGACAGCATTAGAAGCAATGGTCAAAATGTGTCTCTTAACATCACAATCAGTAAATTGATTAAAAGAAAAATGTGGAAAATTGGGAGATATGGAAGATGAAAGGTCATTCAATGTACAAAATTTTGTTGCATTATTGACAACAGAAGATGAAGAAAAATGTTGATTTAGTTGGTCTAAGTTCACGTTAGTGGAAATTGAGGTACTATTGGATTTTCCTATTCCCAGTGTCTTAAGAAATCTCCAGACTTTAGCTGGGTCCCCATTTTCGACAGATTTATGAATATGGCGTCGTTGTGCATCTCTACACACCTTATTGCAGTGATTCCGAGTCTGTCTGTATTTCTCACGATATTTGTCAGGGTTCAGTTTGTATTTCAATTTGGCAGTGTTTTTTTTATTTTGTAAGGACCTGATCTCATCCGTGAGCCAAGGAGCAGGAAGATGCTTTACGCGGACTGGACGAACAGGAGCATGTATATCATATAAATGTGTAAGTAGGGAATTGAATATGCCAACCTGTTCATCTACTGTTGGTGCATTCTGAATGATAGACCAGTCAATGTTTTGCGCGTCATCGCGGAGACGTTCCATATCCATGGCACCAAAATTGCGCTGCAACAGAACTCTCGCTTTATGCTTAGGAGGACGAATTTTATATGAAAGAAAAAGAAGGTCATGAAAGGAAAAAGCATCAGCAGTACATTGACCATGTTTGGCAACATGGTCAATAGAGGAGACGATAATGAGGTCAAGAAGAGAAGGGTCACAATGAGGGAAGGAGTGAGTAGGATTTAAAGGAAGAATACTAAGATTACACGCTTCTGTTATTGATTCCAGCTGAGCCGAACGATTATCGCGTTTTAAAAGACAGGTGTTGAAATCTCCCATTAAAATGGTGTGATTATATAAAGGAACTAGATTTTCTAATATATTTTCTAAAGAAGAGAAATAATTTACAAGAAGAGAGGGACTGTATAAAACACCTATAAGGGTTTTAATACCAGATAATTGAACTTCAATAAAAATATATTCAGCACCGCTTGGGGATGAGCTTTGAGAGGACATGTTGACTATGGAAAAGGGAATATGAGCACGAAGATAAATGGCTACTCCACCTCCTCCTCTGCCAACTCGGTCGTTGCGTATTAGATGAAAACCGGGCAAAGAGTACGAGGTTGAAGGTAAGCAGGGCTTCAGCCAAGATTCTGATACAAGAATTGCATGAATATTTTTATTGGTAAATGATGTCAGCATATCGGGATAGTGTGCCGGAATACTTTGAGCGTTAATGTGGACAACGTTGAAATTTTTAGGAACACCTTCAAATTGAGAATCTAATGTATCACAAAGAGAGGGAGGAATAGTGTGAAAGCTGTCATTACTGCTCAGACTTTTGGAAGAATTCAATGATTGAAATAAACTGCTATCATCATCAAAGTCAGACATAATAAAATAAAATATGAATATATAAATAACTTAATATAAATAAATAGCAATAACAATAATATATAAATAATAATAAACACTAGAATAATATTTCCATGAGTACCCGCCAGCAGAATGTAGGAGATAGGAAAATAATGTAAAAATACAACAAAACAGTAAAACGGAACATTACAGAAAAAACTAAAATAAACGGAAAAATTATATTTAAAATTAATTGTATTTGTTGGTAAAATATACGTAATAATAAACATTATCACCAAATTTCAAGTTCAAAGTCAATGGTAAGTTAAAAAAATCGGAATAAAATTGTGACAGACGGACAGACGGACATGTAAGTGACAGCAATAGGACTCCATTTGGACCCATCGGGTACGGAACCCTAAAAATTAAATCGTGGAATATAAAAACGTAAAACGCATTTTGATCCAAAACATTTTATTCCGATTGTTAACCCATTTATTAACCCAGTTAACAACTGTAACAACTTAAATAACTATAATGTAAACAGTATTTGTGTTTTAATTACTCAAGCCAAAATCACAGTTTATAAGTGGTTTAGTAAACTTTAGTATTGTTGATTACGATCAGCGGTACAGCGATTATTGTAAACCTGTAATTATTGCCAGCCCTTGCTGGTGTTAACCGTGTAATGGCTTTTCGTGCTGGAAAGTTGAAGGCTGTTCCGTATCTCCAATCTGAGCAATTATCAGTTAGATTTTAGTATCTAGTTTAAACTCGTGCCTAGGTACTAGAATCTTTTTTTTATTCAATTGTAATTAAAAATATTGTAGACTTTGTTTTGACATGTTAGTATTTGAACAACCACGTGAAATGTAACATCGCTGAAAGCAAAGAAAGCAGCCCTACCGATTTTGCACATGCAGGTTTCAACAATCAACCGAGAATGCAGTCGAAACCAAGGGATGACAGCTAGTATAGTATATAATAAAAAACATAATGTCTCTTCTAAAACAACAATAAATGACATAAAAAATCACGATTTCTTCCCCTAAGGAAAGTATTCCTTAAGTAATCAAGATTGATTCTGACAGGTGTAAGAGATGATTTGCGAAATGTATGGTGTATAAAGGATGATTTATTTTAGCCGATTACGATATACCATAAGGTAAAAGTATTGCTTGTTTGGTATACTTTGGAATCATAGTTGCTTGTAGATAGTCTTTTATAAATTAATAATTATTCTAATTGTCAAATGTATTAAACGTAGTTTTCCCAAGGGAAAACAGCATGAAGTTCTTCGAGAAGGGTGGGAAGAGATTTCAGCAGAGTTGGACCCTGGTCACAGAATCCCTGCCGTTGCAAGCGTCAATAGACTACGGTAACCGCTTACCAGCAGGCGGGCCATATTATATGCTTCCTTCTCTTTCCCACATTTTATAAGACGATGATATCTCATTGGTAGTGACGTCGGTGATACTGTGATCCAACACACGTCTATCCCCTTGCTTATAAAAATATATACCATACTATTTTCGTGGCCCTCTTTTATAAAGATACAATTACTAGCATATTTAAATTTATAAATTACTAGATTCCGCCCCGCGGTTTCACCCGTGTTCCCGTGGGATCTTGTGTTTTCCCGGGATAAAAAGTAGCCTATGTTCTTCTCCATACCATAGGCTACCTACGTACCAAATTTCATCGCAATCGGTTCAGCGGTTTAGGCGTGAAAAGGTAACAAACAAACAAATAAATAAACATCAAACTCACTTTCGCATTTATAATATATGTTAGGACTAGTTGTCCCCCGCGGTTTCACCTGCGTTTACAACATAAAAAGTAGCCTATGTTCCTCAATAAACTGCCTATCTAACGCAAAAATGTCTTAATTTCATACAAAAATCCCATGCTTTAAGTTTTTCCCGAATTTTACAATTTTTTGCGCAATTTTCTTAATTTTTTTTTCATAAAAACCTTTTTCTGACAATAATTAACACAACAAAAAAAGAATTAGCGAAATTGTTCCATCCGTTCACGCGTAATGCAATGACCAAGGGAAATAAGGATTCATTTTATATATAGAGAATATAGATTATTATAATCGGATTATAAACTGAACTACACACCGCATTACCGTCGTTACTTGCCAGTACATTTACTAATCTCATTATCGTCTTAAACCTACGTAATAATGTGTGTAAAGACATTAGAATTTTGGTATTATGTATGTAACTAAACGTTAATTAAAAGAGAAGTTAAAAATTTATAAATGTATGAAAAATAGTCCTTAACCGGGTCAATAACCTCAAAAGAGTGTCCACAGTAGCAAAGGCCTCTTCCTCTATTCATGTGTCCATTGGCCTGCAGCGTATATTCCACTACATATACTTTAAACATGTCCTCTAAAACCGAACTCTCCATAGCGTATGGTCTCCTGGTACTTTTAATATCTAATATAGGTATAAAATTCTCGTGTTCACAGTGTTTGTCTGCAAACTCCTCCGAAATGGCTTGACCGATTCTTATGAAAATTTTTGTGCATATTTGGACGGTCATAAACTATTTTTTTATACCGCTTCGCGGGTGTTACCGCGGGGGACAGCTAGTTTATATATATAGGTATTCCTCATGCAGATATCTGATCCCAAACTAAGCAGACCTTGTATTATAGAAGCCGGATAATTGACATACTATAACTTATTGATTGATGAAAATTCAAATTAACCAACAGGTAAATACTACAAAACTAATGACTGACAGATAGACTTTGTTGCTGAACACAAAAGATAAGGCGTGACAAATAATCAAGAAGAATCCACAAGAGACGTTTTCCTTTCTATTATCACTTGCTTCAGTTAACAATAAAACAAACGAAACAAAGTGATCTAAAAATGTTTTCACTCAAAAACCGGCTCTTGTTACAGAGATGCATGCGCTCGAATTTGTCCCGGAAAATGCATATTGGCGTCCGGAGAAACAAGCGCCCTCTCTGGTGGGGTATTTTTCAGTGCTGCCAAATAAGAAAATGAATTAATCCTACTTATAGTATAAGTGGATGATTTTTATTTAACCACGTCGCCATGGATTTGAATAGAAATTTACACTTATAGTCTTGTAATATATATAGACTATATTACTTTATATCTCAGAAAAACATTAAGTCCCATTGAATGCGGGTAAAACTGAGGGTGGAAACTAGTTATCATAATTTCAATTTAAATGGATATTGTTGACTAAATTTGCAGTGCTTGAAATTAATGTCTGTTTGAAATAATGTTTTTTTTTAATGAATAAACCTATGTAATTTTACAATAACATAACCAAACTTTTTAATTTCCACAAGCAATTTTATATTTTTTTACCTATTAATTTGTCATGTCGTTCCTCGCAGATTAAAACGGTTAATTACGGCTTACATAAATGCTTTTAACGTTTCACCCTGAACAATATAATGTATAAAAACCGGTTAATAATATTTAATAACCGGTTATTAATTAAGCCGTGACTAAAGATCAAATTTATTAGGTATTTTTATTACTTAGGATATTTCTATCCCATTTTAGCATAGTGTAATAGTGTAAGATTAGATAATTGATCGGTAAATCTTGTGTGAAACCGTCAGTTCTAATGGCGTCACGTACTCGCTCGGTCGCCGCCCGGCGCCGGCGTCGAGCCCGAAGCGTCGCTCGCTCGCATAACGAAATTGCATTTTGATTGTGCTCACCCGTTACACGTGGTTGGACACAATTATTTGACATTATTACATTTTATTACAACGGAAACGCCATCTCGTTCCAATTCGCGCACCACTTGTAATTTGAAATAAGTACCTACGTCTCGGAATTCTATTATTCTGAGTGGAGTAACGTGGGCAGCAGATATTTCCATCTTCGAATGTTATTATAATCATAAATTGATTTCTGAATTAGATAGATTATTATCTGAACTGTACGCTTTAACTTTGTTTGTCTTTACCTAAATTAAATTTTGATTCTGTGAAATTAAAATACTAACTAAAATAATTTCTGCTCAATTCCTTGTAATTCAAAGGTACATGGGAATTTTATTTATACTCATAAATTTGCACGATCACAAAGCGTTCCTAACTAGCTCTAGGAATGGATTTTAACATGTTGGTATTTTACATCTTGCAGCACGCTACAGTTTTGTGAATTTCATCACATACTCATTTAAAGCACCATTTTTAGGGTTCCGTACCCAAAGGGTAAAACGGGACCCTATTACTAAGACTCCGCTGTCCGTCCGTCTGTCTATCTGTCCGTCTGTCACCAGGCTGTAACTCATAAACCGTGATAGTTAGACAGTTGAAATTTTCACAGATGATGTATATCTGTGGCCGTTATAACAACAACAAATACTAAAAAAATATATATTTAAGGGGGCATACAACAAACGTGTTTTTTTTGCCGTTTTTATAGATAATGGTACGGGATCTTTCGTGCGCGAGTCCGACTCGCACTTGGCTGGTTTTTTTGGTATAGGCCAGTTTTGACTACAATCTCAACATGGTATTTGTGTGTGTATGGTCTTTTGCTCACATCTACACACACACACACTAGGTCACACACAGTTCCTTCTAAGTTTTGTGTGCTTAAAGCACTAGAAGGAACTTGGCTCTCACATAAGTAAGTCAATCTGCCAGAACACACCGTAGTGCTTGGCTACAGATTTTCAACTTGAGGGTGGTAGCCAGCCAGGCGGGTACTACAAAGTATCCTACCACCTACCACCGTGCTATTAGTTCCCTCATATTTCCCTTCACCGAATCTCATGCTCACTGTAGGATTGAATCCACAACCTTTGTCACGGCATTTGACATCACTACCACAGTGCTACAATATCTTACATATCTGTTCCATATATAAGTATATTTAATTTAAACCGCAAAAAAGTAAATGGCTTGGTATTATACAGGTTTCAATAGCCATAGCAATTAATGTAAGATAAACAATTACAATGTTTACATTATTTCCAACACAAAGGGTCGAATTTAACATTGAACTTAACGGTGGTGATTCCACGGGAGTGACCTTGGAAACTCATTTATATTCCAATTTCATGTGAACAGTGGGCTACGGGCGGTTATTTCTGCGACAAATAAAATTTTGTTCGGTATGCCCGCCGAAATTGCGTCATTTTATATTTTTCTCGCATAAAGTTACGCCGTTTTGCGGAAGTATGCGGGACCGGCTTGTAATAAGTACTGCGATGCATTTTACTTTAATTTATTCGGCTTTACATTGCTGCTTTGTGAGGTTTCATGAGTCATAATTTTAATTTTTATATCATCTACATCAACGACCTTATGCTTACGATCTTAGGGTGGTTTTTATAAAATCAGAAAGAACAAGTAAGTGGATTATGAAATAAAGCAACGTCTATCATTCGTACATTTGAAGCTCTAGTATGTTCATTTAGTGAGTAACTGTAAAAAATAAATTTAAACAATACTTGGATTAAAATGACAAACGGGGTGCGAGCTCTTGCAATGTCCTTTTTATTATCTGTATACTCATTAACCTGTGCCGCGAAGCTTTGCGAGGTGGCTTTTATATTTCAACATAGATTAAAAATGAAAAGACACAGGTATTTTGCAGAATTAGCAGAATGCACTATTCTGCGTTTATGGCCTTTGAGAACATTATGAAAATTAAGCTATTTATGATGTCATCATCAGTGTCTCCCATATCATCCATATGGCATGACAATTATTGTCTAATACAGGGTGAATTTGTGTCGTTGGCCTTACTTGTATAGACAGATTGAAACAATTGAATTTAGATTCAAGACCTGTGGCATAAGGTTTATTTTCGATTAACAATCTATTCTTGAGCGGACAAATCTGATTCAAAATCAGATTTGTACGTCATGTCTTGAATTTCCAAATAACTGTTAAATTGTTAATTAAGTACACCAAACTCAAAACATGTCTTGTAAGACATCTATTAAGTTATATGATCTTTACAAATATTACCAGTTCATAATATACCTACTTTTAATAAGAAAATTCGGCAAAAAATTCAGCAAAGTAATTGTTGTGGATCAATTTTAATATTTTAATTTCAAAGATACATTTACTTGACTCTTAGCCTCGGGGATGCATGTGCAGAGAGAAGCTATTACACATAAATTATATTGTTGTGATGATTATAAAAGTGATGATGTGGCCGAAGGTGGTAAGCATTTAAAGTCTAGAAGGAACTTTCTTTGAACCGGTGTGTACCGGTAGATGCTTGTTGACAGATTTTCAACATGGGGGTGGTAGTCAACCTAACAGGTATTACAAAGTACTTACGATGCTAGATGTAAGCTCATTACAGGATTCAAACCCGCAACCTTTGTTACTGCAGTTGACTTCACTACCACTGAGCTATCATCGTCTTAAAAACTTATTACTTCAAGTGAGATTTTATTAAACAAACAACACAATTCTCGAGCTAGCTGGAATCTAGGTTATTTAAGTTTCTTGTAAGTAGTTATCTAGGTACGTTTTTTCGTATCTTTACCGAAAAAGAGTATATTAACATCAATACTCATATTCCGACACTTTATCTTCCCTTCAGAAAATAGGCAGGAGATACTGCGTAACACTCGAAGCGGGTCACGGCCGTAATTACGTATATTTAGATAGCTCTTTAAGCGAGTTTCAAACGTTAACTTCATTACAAATTGCAAATTCAGTTCAAGACGAGTATCTAACTAAAAGTATCTAAGTTTGTAAGTTACTGATGCTAATTTGTATTAACTTTTATTATTAGCTGGGAGATTTTGCCGTCTCTTTATATTTTGTCTGTTAAATTAAGTTTCGAGCACATCTGATACTTTTATTAATTTATGATTTTAAATTTTGGAATAGCATTCAAGATTGTTGGAGAGTTGAACAATCTTCTTACTTTATAAATTTCTTAGTTTTTTTTTTATACTTTGTATAGGCTTGTGTTTGTCCACAATCTCACTATGGTAGGTGATAATGTGTCCAAAGGTGGTAAGCACACAAAACCTAGAAGGATCTGGCTTTCAAGTGCAGCTGCCGGAACACACCAATAGGTGTTTGGCGACAGATTTTCAACTTGAGGGTGGTAGCCAGCCAGGCGGGTACCCTACCACCGTGCTATGGTTTCCTCACAATGTTTTCCTTCACTGAAAGCTCAAGCTCATTGTAGGATTCGATTCGTTCGATTCGTCGATTTGTCGATTCTTTAGCAAATAAAGCCTAAAAAGGAACAGCCCTCAAATAGAGCTACTAATAGATGCTTGACAACAGATCTTAACTTGAGGGTGGTAGCTAGTCAGGCAGTTACTACGAAGTACCCTACCACCGTGCTATGGATTTCTCACGAAATTTTTCATTACCAAAAGTTCAGGCTCAATGTACTATCCGCACCCACGACCTTAGTCACGACAACTGGGCTCTCATCACATTTCAAAATTTACTAATAATTTTCAACCAACTATAAAGATGATATTTGACTATCAGTATTTGGTCCCGAAAATCTTTCACTTCAAGACAAGTGCTCACAATTCTGATATTACATCAAACTACAATAACAATATCAGACTATTAAATAATACGTTCAAAATAAAAATCTCTACAAAACGCCAAAGAATCCCAAGCAGCCATCACTTCTTACATCGCAGTCATGAGCCGTTGATTTTCAATCCGTTAAGAGATCCCGTCCACTTACTTAAGTCGTGAAGATAAACGAGACGAGCTCGAAATGGTCGGAGCATTTTGAATTCCATTCGGGTGAGTCGCAAGTCGCGACATTTGGATTTTTGCTGCCAAGTCGTTCTGTAAAGGGACAGTGTGAAATTATCTACAAGCCTCGGAGCTAAGCTTTGTAGATGATTTCGTTACTTATAAGATTGAGATAAGTAATATTATTATGTAGTCAAATTAGATGTAGAGATAAAAACACTGTTTACCATTAGGTATATAACGGCTTCTTTTTTATTCTAGTTTTCTCAGATTACTGCTGTGTTTAAACAGTGCTTTTTGTGGGAGTACAGCTTATACCGTTAGTTTTACCGAGGTTTACTACAACTATTATTTTTAATTATTTTTCCAATGTGTGATACTGTGATTGATAATTGTTTTTTTTTTAAATTTATTGATGGGCATGGCGTGATTGGTAAAATGCCTTACTTATTACCCCACGTTTTGACGATTGTGGGATTGATTCCCATCTACGACAGTCATTTTTGTGCATGGACATAGATATGTTTGGACAAACAGATGTTTGTCCTGATTATGGGTGTAATTATTTATGTATGTATGTATATATTTAGAAATAAAGTTCTATATATAATATATCAGTTATCAGTTATCTAGTTTCCACAGTACAAACTGCTTATTTTGGGATCCGAAGGCGTGGTGTGAGGACTGCCTGGGACTGAATGTTTTTTTTATGATTGATAAGCTTGTGTTTGTCCACAATCTCAGCAGGTAGGTTAGTGATGATATGGCCTAAGGTAGTAACCATGCAAAGCTTGGAAGGATTCTTGCTCTCGTACAGCTGCTGGAACACATCGATAAATTATGGGGACAGATTTTCCACTTGAGGGTCTGTACCAGCTTGGTCTTCACCAAAACCTCTAGCTCATTGTAGAATTCAAACCAACACCTTATCCACCTATCTTATAATCATCTTATTTGGCTACGTCTATTACAGTTAAGGTCTTAGCATGCTTTACTTTACTTTATGATCATTTTATAATACTTGCCATTGTAGCTATTAAACAAAAAATTATCACCAACAAAAGAGAAAATGGTACTTAACTATTTTGTCTTTGCCTATTTATATAATAATTACACCTTTTGGCTGCATATAAACCTATCTAATGTAGAAGAAATTGTTATTATCAAAATATTCCTAATATTTAATACTAAACCATTACTTCCACGTGTTTGATTTATAAAGATTCTCGCAAGGAACAGCAACTAATAACGGTGATGCAGCGCGCGTTATTCTCCGAGCAAGCATTCACACGGTTCATGTTTAATTTGATATTCATGAACACCTAGGGCTGATACCTTTAGGAATCTTTAAAATAACATACCATTTTTTGTTGATCTAGCTTATATTCTGAAGTAACTACCACAATTTCGAAAATTTCAATCAACTTTGACATCCCATTTCATCGTTGGAGAAAATTTTCTGTTTCTAGACAGTGGTTTATGTTATCATTTTGAAAATTGGTATTGGTTTATATGTGCGCTAATAACTCCACCTGGTGGGAAATCATCTCATTCTTTCTCCGTACATGGTCGGCAGTCGAGAGCCTTTTCATGTTTTATCGATTTAATCGAACATTGAGAGGCAGCCCTATGCACATCCAGCCCGGTCCCGCAATGTCCCGCGCACCCAAATTACATGTGCTCCTGTCACAGAGCCGCTGGAAGTTTTGTTCACGCTAATATAGGCGTCAGTAATTGCAGTAACACCCTCGTTGTTACTCGTGCCGTTGTGCCCCAGCAGGGGGACATGCAAAGCTGACAATGATGAATTGTAAGTGGGAACATCTGATTCTCTATCGTAGTGCAGGTTGCCACTTGAAAACTTAGAATTCGGAAACGTTATAACAGATTTACCTTTCCAAAATCTATGTGAAAAGCAAAATCTTCACACAGGATAAAACAAACTCTTTTTAAATATATAACAATGACATTTGCAAAGGTCAAACCCATACCATCCTTTAAAAGCAACATGTTTACCTCCCAAACAAACAGATAAATATTAAATCGGTACGGTGCCCGAATAAAATGAACAAGGAATCTGCAAAGAGCGCGACCCATTCTAATAAATATATGCACCTACAAAGCCCGACACCATAAAACGTTGGAAACAAAACGCATTTGTTAGCAACAGTGCGAGAATGTCGGCAAATAAATAATAAATCGTGTATTTGTCCGGCGGATAAAAGATCGGAATCCATGAATAAGAATAAACAGGTGGCATAACAATATTGTCGGGCTTAATTCGCGTGGGTGGACAATAACTGGGACAAGCGTAAGGGGGACAATGCGGAGCAAAACGGGACGGACGGGACTGGGCAGGTCGCCTCACGTAGCGCGTCGGCTGCGCTCCGCTCCGTCCGCTCCATCCCTTGCAGCGAAGCGTGCTGGCAAGCGAATTAACCTCGAAGGTACATTCCTAGTTTTGCTCGTCCAAGATTTTGTTTCGATGTTTGAAATTGAAATTGCTTTCCGCTTTGCATTTATCTCTCTATAGTATTATAATATGAATGTATGCAACCTCTTGTTGTGTTCGTTGTACCAAAAGGGTTTGTATCGTAAAAAATTAATGAAATACCCATGTATCGGGATACAAGGATGTAAAAACAAATGTACCTTTATTTAATTAGGAAAACATTGACCGCTATGGTTACTTTTTATGATTTAGTAAAAACAAAAATTACTATAAATTTTACATTGTTACGTAAACAGCTAGTCAAATGAATATTAATAATAATAAAATTAATTAAATCCAGTTTATTTCAAATATGCGACAAAATCGATTCCCTAATTCCCACGAATGCCAAATAAATATGGGACTGATCTACTGGAGGACAACCGAGGCCACAGACAATAAAACAGACTCAAGACATAGTTGCGTTCGGAAACATATCGATCAATCGATTAAAAATTCATAAGCAAAGATAATGTTTCAATAGTAATTGATAAACAATTAAAGAAACACTTAATAATTAAACAATTGATTAATTGGCTGCGAACCGTATAGATAATAAAAAGCTACAGACAATTAATCAAGGAAAAATATTAATTTACGTTTAAAAATAAATCGATTAATCGAATGAAAACAAAAAGATTTAATAAAAATTAAATAATTAAAGACCCGTTTTTTACTACGTTACAATACAAAAGCATGACTTCTTGATAGTTCTGAATACATTCGCCAAGCAATCAGAACTAGCGGATATAGACCCGTAGTCAAACGACACAATTATACCAATCTACTATTACTAGCAATGGCCAATAAGCAAAGGTGTTCAGTGGAACAACCCCATGTTTCCAATGATCCCTATTGTCCCTTTGACTCTGCGCATGTCGGAACTGAAATACAGGCCTCCTATTAACCAAACATCAGTACAATGGGTCTAACAATGGAGTTTAGTCACGACTCGATTTGATAGTAACCACTAACTTTGTCGCAGACTATGCTATAGGTAAATTTAATTAATTTGCAAAAATAGGTTAAAAGGTAACCTATAAACTATTAAAAAAGAAGTCTTATAAAGTAAATCCTTCAAGTGAAGGAACAATCCGATAACGGTGACAGCGACCGACCAAAGCATCAGGAGGCAGAAAATGTACAGGAATCACATGCAGTCGACGACAGCAGTTTCTATTACTCTGCTGCCGCTTGCAGCTACGGTCGGTTGCTGTCGCCGGTGTCGGTATTGTATCTAAATGTAAAATAATTGGCAATTGCTTTGATATGGAACGCCCCTGTGGCCAAAATTGTTAGTATTATGTATTAGTAACTGCTTGGAATACGTTAATTTTTACTTTTTGATACTTTTTTGACCATAATCTCACTGTTGTGGTGGTGATAAGCATATGTGGAGCATAACTGGAAACAAGCCTAACTGGAAACTGATACTCAGGAACTAAACATTGTAAAAACCTGAAGTTGAGACTGCTTGACCACGCTAGTGAGTTACTATGGTTAGTGATGATATGCTTGAAGGTGTAAGTGCACAGAGCCGAGGAAAAATATCAAATTCAGCTGTCGGAACAGACCGATAGGTGGTCAGCGACATTTTTTAAGGTTCAAATTGGTAGCTCTCAAGCATATCATAATCATACTCAACGTTTAATGTGTTTCTAATGTTAACAAATCATCCGCTTTGCTTAGCTAAAATATTCATGTTAACTAGGTGAATCGGCACTATGATAATATCTGCCATTAGGTCGTGTTATTAGTTATCTAAACCGACGTGCATTTATCGTCCATTACACACATTTACATTATTATATTATTATTATAAGATCATTTTCAATGTCTTCTGTGAGAGTAAAATCCTTCTCGTATAAAAAAAAATGCTTTTTTTAATTTCATCCATTTTATAGAATACTCCCAGTATGCTATAACAATGACTTCAAAATGGTATTCAGATTGGTCTGGATGCGGATTGGGAAAGATATATTCAATGTCATTAAAGGTGTTGTTAGATTTTTTTTGCATTTATGCCGGACGTTCCAAAAGAAATGGATAGGGCTAAAGTTATTGTGTATAAATTTGTTTCATCCATGTGTCTGTCCAGTCCAATCAAGTACCCCAATAACTTTTTCATTTTTTTTTATTTCTGAAACTATGTTTTCATGATTAGAGAATTTGCTCGAGACGGGGAATCTTATAAATTAGTGAATAAGACTTAGTAGCTACGGTTACATAAATTAAAGTTCCTAATATTTAGTACCTACATTTTATTTATTATTAGAAGTATGAATAATAATGTGAATAAAATTAATCCGTGATAAGTAATCCTATGGCAGTTTATATCGATTTTTCGATAATTTTAATCGGATATTTCTCAAATAATTAAAATGAATAAAAGTCGTTAAAATGTTAATCACGTCGTTATAATAAATCGGTAAAGTGTAACTCGGACGAGCATCTGGCTCGGTTTGTATTCGTATCTCCGACTATAATGTATGCGTGGTCACGCGCCCGCCATTGTGCTTTAAGCATTCACATACATTTGTACTGACACGCGCCAAACAAATATCATACTTAACACCACGTGCTAAGAGTCACGGCGACCGCATATCAGAGTAGCTGCATTGCCGCAATCGAATAAACGACATTGGCTTTTCAATACGATACAACGGTGCAATAATTATTGGTATACAAATAAGTAAAGTTGTTTTTTGTGTTTTGGAATAGAAATTGGCGTATTTTATTTTCAGTAATTACTTCAATGCAGTGGTTTATTATAACAAGGTTCTGTGGAATTTGTTTCTATTAGTACAGTTAGCGACATAACTAGCTGATTAGATTTAAATATACAATTAACCTGTACACTGGGCCGGAACACAACGGTAATACTTGGCAACAGATGAGGGTGGTAGCCAGCCAGGCGGGTACTACTAAGTACCCTACCACCATGCTATGGTTACCTCACTATGTTTTCCTGAACAAAAAGCTCATGTTTATTGCAGGATATGAACCCAAGAACGTCGTCACGGCATTTGCCGCCACTACCACTGAGCTATAATGGCTTTTAATTATACTTAACTAGCTTTCCGCCCCACGGTTTCACCCGCGATCTCCTATTTATCAACTCAAGATTTGAATTTCGGAAAATCGTTTCTTATTACACCCCTAAGTTATAAAAAGCCCAAACAAAATGTACTAACTCGAGATGTTATACAAACTTTTGTCCCTATTTTACCCTTTTAGGTGCTGAATATCGATAAATCCTTCTTTAGAGGATGTCGAACCATGCAGGCAAATTTATGATGTTGATAAGGTTTAGGCTATGTGTTGATAGATCAGTCAGTCAGTCAGTCAGTCAGTCAGGACCAGTTTCTTTATTAGTAAGTACCTATACAGGGTGACTTTTTAGTCACTGGCCGTACTTGCAGGGGTGGAAGTACTCATCAATATGAACAACTTTTATTACTAGACTCAGTATGAAATCACCAGCTGTTCCATACAAAAGTTCAATACCTACTCAACCAAAATGTATAGGAAGCAACTATATTTTTTTACGCGGTCTCAGAGTTGGTCCCATAGTAAAAGTTGTTCATATTGATGATTATTTCCACCTCTGCAAGTATAGTCAGTGACTAAAAAGTCACCCTGTAGATAGATTGACATCTTTGAGGAGTGGCAATCCAAAAAAACTGACTATGTTGACAATCACTGGATAGCACACCTAATAGCCCCTTTTTCTGTCTAAAGCATAATTGAGATAATATAGTGAAAAATAATGCCTTCACATTCCACTTCCAATAGTTCATATTGGTAAATAAAAATGATACTCTTTCATTGACCCGCATTCTCGCGAATAAATCGAGTTTGGATTCGATCCTTGCACGGAATGTCGGAAGAATATCCAATGTTCGACGCGGTCTGCTCAAATTGAGTAGGGTATCAACTATTGTGATCTGGCTTTGGCCACGGATTTCTTTTAGACTTTTTTTTTACTTAAATTTACATACTGTATTTAAATGCCTATAGCAGTATTGTAACAATGCTATGTGTGATGTAAGAAGACAATAACGCATTTGTATTTTTGTATGTAACGAATAATCTCAAAAACTACTGAACCGATTTCGAAAATTCTTTCACCATTAGTAAGCTACGTTATCCCTGAGTAACATAGGCTATATTTTATTCCGGGTGAAACCGCGCGGAAAACCTAGTATTATATAAGATTGAAACAAGTGACGATTAAAAATACGTGTAATGAGGTAATTTTATAAATAAACTTTTCAAAGTCAAAGTCAAAGCCATTTATTCAGTTTAGGCCCTAGGAGGGCACTTATGAAGGTCGAATTTACTGAAGCTACCACTGATTCGGAAATCAGCCTTCAACTGAGAAGAACCGGCAAGAATCTCAGCAAGGTTACATTTTTTATATATATTTTTCTTTTTTTTTATAATCTGACTATTGGCTATATTTTTTCAATAACAGCAAAATGTACAATACAATATACAATTAAATCAAAAAGAAAAATACCAATACCAAGTAAATAATAAAATGTAACGCAAACAAGTTCTTATTAAATAATAGCGAATACGCTACATAATGGCTAAAATAAAAAAAAAACAATATGCGAAGTGCATTTTGATTCTGATACACACCAACAACATAATAATATAATATAGTTATGGCACAAAATAAAATAGTATTAAACCCATGAGGATATAGTCTATTGATGATACTGAGCAAATTAATTTACTGGTATATGGTATCATTGAATAACCCTGTATAGAGGTAGGCTACGAAAGAAGTCCTTTGGAAAATGAAATCTTATTTCTTCTGCGATAGAGTTGGACCTTCGGGTGTTCTTTGGTGGCGCGAACTCTAGTTACATTTAATAAAGAAAAAGATAAAAATATTCTATATGTTCCCCGTAAGTGTCATACATACAAATATGTTTACGTCCGGCGGCTCCAGA
Organism: Tetheella fluctuosa; assembly: GCA_951216915.1. Classification (NCBI taxonomy): domain Eukaryota; kingdom Metazoa; phylum Arthropoda; class Insecta; order Lepidoptera; family Drepanidae; genus Tetheella; species Tetheella fluctuosa. The sequence goes on from OX578214.1 coordinate 15,917,274, forward strand.
CCTTCTTTCCCATAAAAGTAAGTCATAAACAAAACTAACGAAAACAATGCAACTATGTATTCCATTCAAACATCTCATATTGTTTTAAGAGTAAAACTTGTTTAGAGGCTATTTATACGCATGCAGGGTTGCCATTCGTCGAGAATTTAACAAATGATGTACAATTTAATATAAACGCTGTACCTTTTACTATGTTGTTGTTATAAAATACTTTGGTGTTGTTTTGGATTGAAAAGCAATTAAGTTGAATTAAAAATCCGGAATTTTTTACCTTTTTCCGGAATGCGGGTGATATTTTAAGGAATTTTTGGCATTAAATAAAAAACAAGTAATACCTAGTTTAAAATTAAGATCATGTGCATTTTTTTTACTGAATTTTCAGCAAGCTATAAATTTTCAGCGTGGTGAATGAGCAACTAATATTTTATAGTGTTACATTCTATTTCCAAAGAGTGCCAGTGGGACCCTTTTAATGTCTCCCGCCGTTCGTCCATCTGTTTGTTTGTCACAGGCCTGTATCGTTTCACCATATTAAATACCTTTAATTTTTGAACACGTGTTGCTTTAGACTGTATTATGGTAAATAATAAAAACTTTAACAAGTCAAACCTCAAAAACCTTACACTTAACCTTATTTGACGTGTTTAACGTTTTATGTAGGTACTGTTCTATCTTAAAAACTGCAATGCATACAAACGATAAACCTGGTTTGATTCTAGTGCTGTACAAAAAAATAAACTAAACTTCTATTTTTTTAAAAGAAAATACGTACGGAATCATTAATGCACGACTCGCACTTGACCGAATTTTTATTTGAGCTCCATATATATTTCTTCGGTACACCAAACACAATAAATTATAATAAAGATAGGTTTGCCATACTATACTAAAAATAAAGCCATTTCACATTAAAAAGAAAACCTCTGTCTATCTCATCAGGAATAATGTAGATATTTATATATATTTAATATCCGGTAACCTCAGAAACCTTTATATTAAGTTTGATATGGTAACCCTATCTTTACGAGAGCCGCGATAAAATGGCTCAGTTGAAATATGGGGTGGATTTGCAAGTCGAGCAGCGGCGCCGCGGGCGGTGGGGTACCCTGTGCCTCATAAAAGTGGGATGTGACAGGTAAAACGCGCCCTACACTGATTGTGTTTAGGATCTATGGGGTTTAAGTCTTCCTAGGTTAGGTTAGATGCTCGAAATAGGCAATAAAAACTCTTACCGAGATTCTTTAAAATCGCAGAATGCAATCATTCGATTCGGTACATCTTGTAAATTATCATATTGATGAATAGATAGGTACTTTGTTACTATATTATATTAGTATAATGTATGTAAATAAAATGAATCTGAAATCAAAAGGTTTTTGAATTGTTACACTGATCACACCTATAATAAGGCACAAGGGACAAAATAACATTTATAAAACGAACCCATATCAACGCATATGTAAATAAAATCAAGATTAGTATATTTAAAATATGAATTGGCCTCAGATTGTGTTCTTAGATTGTATAATTAAGTCGTGGATGGACAAAGCGGACAGTCCCGTGGGCTCACTGAAGCTCAGTGATTAGCGACTACAAGGGAGCTCACATAATTTGCCCTAACAATTTGAAATTAGAATTAACTTTCAAGGTAACAAGATTTACGGGGATTATTTTGCGACCTTTGCCCCGAAAGAAAAATTAAAACTATATCTTCTTTAAAAGTTTTACCAGCAGATCTTCGTTAATTAACCTGTTTCTCAAAATAGTCTTGATTTTTTTATAACTTTATCGTTTTCGTTGTTGCAAATTTTATTAATTAAAACTAAGTTGAACCTTTTTCGAAACCTTCTAGGAATATTTTTCTATTTTTTTTACATTGTCTAAGTTTATGTTCGTGGCCGAAGGAAGGACACAAAACCTAGAAGGAACTAGTAACTCGGTAGCCAGCCACACGCGGATACTACAAAGTACCTACTCCACCGAAAGCTCAATTTCAATGTAGGATTCGAACTCCTGACCTTCATCGCGGCATCCGGCGTCACTACCACTGAGCTATCATCTATACTAATATAGTAATAATGAAATTATATACTATAAGAATCGTCACCATCATCATCATCTCAGCCGCAAGACGTCCACTGTTGACTTCGGCCTCCCCTAAGGATCTCTATATTACGAACAATCAAATAAACTTTACTAGTACAGGAAAATACCGTAACTATCTGCAGAATGGAGATTGTAAAGGGAACACGTATTACTTACGCGTCACGGACTTACATAGAGCTCATTACTATGACTTCTTACTCAACAGTTTTGTATGTAATATCATCTCGTTGTAAATATAGTATAAGTATTGAGTAATAACTCAAATATGAAGGAACAGGAAGCAATATAGTGTTCATAAGATTTGTAATAACCTTTCTATATTAGATCAAAATAAGAAAAAGATCTACCTATTCCTAAAGAGATAGGCAAAGGTAATTATTAAGTAGGTATATCCACATTGCATCGAATATATTTATTTTTATGTTACAATTTATATATTACACGTTCCCGAGGAATCTTATGTTTATTATCCAGAATAAATTATATCTGTGTGCTAAATTTTATCCAAATCCATTCAGATGTTACGGAGTTGAGTGGTAATAAACATCCAACATACAAACTTTCACTTTTATAATTTTTTTCCATTGGGGCACGTAAAAAAGATCATTAAATAATATTTCAATAAACAAATTATTTTTTAATACAGTAAGTATGATATTTGACATGCAATATTTAACTACATATAAAAATAATCCTATATCATAAAAATATTACAATTTATAAAAACATACCTAAAGTCATTTATAAAAAGAAATAGAGTCCTTAATATTATTATTGATTTTAATGAATCATGTCAATTCTACTTTGCCCGACCCGTGTATCAAACCTAGGATCACCTGTCTCAAGGATACACCTCGAGGCAATGCATTAAGTATCTATTAGTTCGGATTATTTGATCACTGGTTTTATAAATTTCAATCCTTAAAACACAAGATAAAGCCTTAAACGGGCCGTCGCCCAAACGCTTAGAATACTCAACTTCGGAAAAGTTACGGTCCCTGTACACAAACAGACGGCAATGATTTAATAACGAGTGCTATTATGGCGGGTCATAATTCATTTTTGCATTAGGACGGGGGCCACGTGGGCTTGGGGGTCAGGGGGTTAGGGGGGTACGTCGGTGCTGTTCGCAGTGACCCTCGTCCAAAGTTGCGTTTGTCGCCAGTCATGCGGTTGTTGGCCGATGTAGCATGGAGCTAATAAGCTCTGGATGAGCTGATATCCTTATTAATATTATAAAAGAGTCTGTTTTTTTTACAGCTACTTAAGTTAATCAGAAGCATTTATAACTAGTTGTCCCCCGCAGTTTCAGTCACGTTTTTTGTTGTTGATTTAGTTAGAAAAAAATTGAATAAAATAAATTGTAAATGTAAGTTGTTATTAGGGTAGCTTACATTTATGTAATTGCTTACAATTTAATTTAATTTGGCAATTAAACTTTTGTAAGTGAGTAATCGTCGTTTATCTTTAATACCATTACTTAACTCCAACTTTTGTTGAATGTAATTGTAATTTAGTTATGTTTACGGGACGAGGGACACGAAGTAAGCAATTCACGTTTAGTTGAGATAGATAAAGTTACTTTGATTAAATTCACGAAAATTTGGAACTTGAAATCAAAGGACAAAGTTGCAAGTTGGCGGAAATTGGGCGAATTTGTCGGATTCCGCACTCAGTCTGCCGCGGCCGGTATCGAAGCACTTAACTACCCTATAACATCTTGACAATTGCATTATAATAGTAAGCTACCTAATATGAGACAAAGATAGCTCGCTGGTAGTGGCAAAGTCAAAGCCATTTATTCAGTTTAGGCCCTAGAAGGGCACTTATGAACGTCGAAGCTACTGAAGTTACCACCAGTTCGGAAGTCGCCTTCAACTGAGAAGAACCGGTAAGAAACTCAGCAAGGTTACATTTTTTATTTATTTTAATTTTTTTTTGGACAGTCTGACAATGTTGGCTTTTTTCCATTAAATGTTTAGCAATTTAAAAGCAATTCAATTAAAAAAAAAATAACATCAAGAAAAAAAATAAAGTGACGTTGAATGCCGCTTTTGATGAAGGAAAACATCAAAGGGAAAGTATAGAACGGTGGTAAAGTACTTTATAATACCCACCTGGCTGGCTACCAACTTCAAGAACTAACCTAACGGTGTTTTCTGGCATCTACATTTGAGAGCCAGTTCGTTCTTGAGTTTGTGTACTTACCACGTTCAGCCACATCGTCTCTTACTATGAAGAGATTGTGGTCAAACACAAGCCTATACCTAGAAGGTAAAAAAATGACAATTTTTGATTAAAACTATTGCTGTCTCTATCAGTGACATATAATGAGGTATATTTTAAAAGAATAAAGAATATTTTACAATATATTGATCAGGATTCTAATAAAACTATTGTTGTTATCAGACATGATGGGCATTTCTATGGTACAACTGCCCGACTTTGGATGGAATTGTCTAGTTCATCATAAAAGTTAAAATATTATAAATACTAGTTTACATGCAAATGTCGACGCTTCATAGCTCCCGGGCGAGACCCACGGCGCTGTAGCAGTCGCCGTAGCCCACTCCACTTACAAATGAGCTACACGACGTACAGACACCACATAATATTATACTATGATTAATGACTGAGGCCCACAATGACGGTCCGGACTCCGCGAGTCGCAGCTACCTTGATCTCATTAACGTTAAACGGTTGAACCGAACAGATATCGATGTTTATTTAATTTACGATTGCGTTTCACTTTCGTGCCGACCAAAAATAACATTTTGACATTACTGTATAAATACATTTTTTATTCACGACGCGATTGAATATTCCGTCTAGAAATCGCTATCGGTTTAAAAACGAACGCTAAAACGGATCGCATAAATTTGCATGACAAACGCCCGCCGCACCGAGGGGACATTACTTTTTTTTTAAGAAAAATATGACGACCTTCCCCCGATGGAGTTTCCAGGTCTATTTCCATAAATAATAAATAACGATCGAGGACGGAGCAAAAAGTATTCGGTGATATTTATTCTGTTCGCGAATTTTTATCCACTTATCGAGTTTTATCGAAGGGCGGTGAGGTGCGCCCCGCGCCCTTCCCGGAACCTTGTTCGCGACGATTATGCGTGTGTTTGTAATGCCTCCTCGTACCGTCAGTACCGCGTGCCTACATTCCTCGATACCAAACCATATAAATACTCGTGTATTTATGTCTAACTGGACACGACCCACGTGGTCGTATATCTTACATTTTTTGCAGGCCATTACATGTTTATTAGCTTTGAGTTAAGATTTATAGCTGGTACAGGTTGAAAACTTGAATATAGTTTATTATGTCAGGCTATATTATATGCGAAGTGAGTTTGTTATCTCTTGACGCCTCAACGACGCAACCAATCGTGATGAAATTTGGCACGCAGATAGCCTATGACATGGCGAGAAACATAAACTACCTTTTTACCCAGGATAGGTGGGAATACCACGGGGGACAACTAGCTAAATACATAAAGATATTGAGTCGTGTTCGTGTCATACAATTTTAAGAACCTCCGAGAACTTTGAAGTCAGACAATAAAAACTAAACCGACTATAGCCTAGCTCATATATATATATAAAAAATACATTTTGGCACAAATTTTATAGATATAGTTAAATTTAGCCTGTTCTATTTACAGTTTGACTGGTGGGTGTTATTGCCTGAAAGGCTACTAGGGGTTAAAAATAAAAAAAAAACGTGGAGTAATCAACGATATAATCGAATATATATACCTAGTCTTGCCATAAATATTGTCACAAAGAAAAAACATTATTTTTTATTGCAAATAATATTTATTACTTTTACAGTATGTTAGTTTAATACATAAATAAAAAAACAATTTAAAATATAAAAAGCTTATTCGAAGTGGTCTCCATTGGCTGCAATACAGTCCTTTAAACGTTGAGGCCAGTTATCAATAGAAGCACGCACTCTTTCCATGGAAAAATTCTTCACTGCCAATCGTATGGATTATTTTAGGGACTCCAAATTATCATGGCGTTTAGAGCAAGCCGTACTCTCTAAAACTGACCATAAATCATAATCCAGCGGATTAAGATCGGGACTAGACGACGGCCAGTCTTCAGCTCTGATGAAGTCCGAAACGTTTACTTCCAACCAAGACTGCGTGGACCGAGCTTTATGACCCGTCGCCGAGTCTTGTTGGAAGGACCATACTTGGTTATTGAACATGATGTTGTTAAGGGGCTTAACTACCTTCTCAAGAATGGTATCTTGATACACTTGTGCCGATGTTTTGATACCTTTTTCACAAAAAATATGGCTCAGTCACTCCTTCATAGCTAACACCCCACCAAACCATCACTGAAGTCGGATAATGCCCACGTTGCACTCTGTCGACTAATTGGGAAGCTTCCTTAGAGCTTTGAGCATAAATACGATCATTTTGTTTGTTAAAATGTTGCTCAACTGTAAAGATTTTCTCATCCGTAAACAAAAAAATTCTGTGACCTCCCTTTGCGTACCGCTTCAGTAGTTGTTTCGATTTTACCACCCTATTCTTTTTTAAATTATCAGTTAAAAAATTACCAGTGCGTCTCTTATAGGCTGCAAGTCCTAAGTCATCTTTTAAAATACGCGACATGGTTCTGGGTGCTATCTTCATCTCCCGACATAAAATCTTTTGCTTTCGGACAGGATTTCTTCGAATTCTTTCCCTTACTGCTTTAACCACCTTTTTCGTACGAACACTACGTGGACGGCCAGATCTTTTTCTGTCACAAGCAGAGGAGGTCTCAGTGTACCTATTAATAGTCCGGTACACAAACATTTGACTAATACCAAGCGTATAGAGAGTTTTAAAAATTGCATTTGGCTCCATACCAACTTTGTGTAATGCAATCACAGCGATTCGGTTCTCTTTATCACCCCACTCCATTTTAATATCGCAAAATATTGTCCGCCAAATTGGCGCCAAAATTAGAAAACCCAATGAACAATCGTATAAAAATGACAGATTCCAAATTCAAATGTAATATCTTTCTTATTTTTAATTGTAACAGTATTTATGGCCAGACTATGTATATATTAACTAGCTGCCGCCCCGCGGTTTCACCCGTATCCCTCAGGGAACTTTTGTTTTCCCGGCATAAAAAGTAGCCTATAGCCTTCCTCGATAAATGGGCTATCCAACACTAAAATATTTTTTCAATTCGAACCAGTAGTTACTGAAATTAGCGCGTTCAAACAAACAAATAACCAAACTCTTCAGCTTTATAATATTAGTATAGACTAGCTACCGTCCCGCAGTTTCACCCGCGTTTCTGAGGGATCTTGTGTTTTCCCGGGATATAAAGTAGCCTATAGCCTTTCGCGATAAATGGCCTATCCAACACTGAAATTATTTTTCAAATCGAACCAGTAGTTCCTGAGATTAGCGCGTGCAAACAAACAAACAAACTCTTCAGCTTTATAATATTAGTATAGATAATAGTTCTTACCACTTATTTCTCTGAAAATTGTTGAATAGTTCATCCATGTTTTTAAAGCACAATTAAATTATAAGCTTACCGAAAATTAATTGAGCTATTTTAGTAGATAGTTTACATTTTTTTTTTTTTGGTTTTGGTAATAAAACTGAAAAACCTGAAACCACCATCATTTAGGATCCAGTTATTTTTACCCCAGTTAACAGGGGTTAACTGTTATAAATGGCCTCTAGTATTACGCCTATTAAGAAATAGGTTGAAATTACCAGTCAGTCCTGTATCTCATCTTATAGCTATTTTTAATATAGAACTAGTTACCGCCCGCGTATTCTCGTGATCCTGAGGGATTGTACATTTTCCCGGGATAAAAAGTATCTTATAATTATATTAATCAAGGTTATGATCTATCGATTTGCTAAGTTTCATCCATTTCTGTTTAACCGTTACGGAGGTGAGTGGTAACAAACATCCTAATCCTAACTAATAATATAAATGCGAAAGTGAGTTTGTTTGTTTGTTACCTTTTCACTCTTAAACCTTAGAACCAATCGCGATGAAATTTGGTATACAGATAGCCTATGGTACGGAAAAGAGCATAGATTACTTTTTATCCCAGGAAAATATAAGATCCTTCGGGAACGCGGGTGAAACCGCGGGCGGAAGCTAGTAATATATATTAATAAGATTAGTTGGATTATTATTGGCGCATAAACAGTATACATTTGCTATTTCTGTACTTTTCTATAATGTTGATAATTATAAATGAATGCGGCAATATATTTTCCTCAACACAAACTATTTAAAACCCACCATAATTAAATAATAGAGTATATTGTTGATCGGCCGATTTATTTTACAAACAACACCGGGGCATTGTTCCACGCAAGAGTTTATGATAAACTTTATGTTTAACGAACATAAACAATTAAAAAACTCTTTGAGAAGAATTAAATTTTAAAGCCTCAATGAAAATATTACTTATTTAGAATAAGGTAATGTGATTCTCAAAAATGTTTTAGATTTTCATGATATTTAGTGAAATCCAAAATTTAAAATACCAGTTAGTATCATTTAACTTATCAAAATAAAAATCAACTCTCAACAACCTTTTAACTCCAAAGGTCTATACATTTTTTGCTTCCACTTGCTTCAAAATGGAGCGTCGAAGCTGAATTTATTCTTTTGTTATCATATTCTGTTGAAGCGAGAAATTAACAAACAACTTGGCCGATTCAATTACTTGGAGTAGCCTTTCGAAGCCACATTTCCGGAGTAACAGAAGAGCCATGCTTTTGACTGGACATAAATAAATGGATTTGTTGCTAACGTCACGCTACTTGTAGGCAAAGACCGAAAGACCTGTAATGTTGCGCCAAAAAATGAAACAAATGACTTTCACGTCTATTGTAGCTGGCTTTTAGGTCGTTTTTTTTTAGTCTTTTTTTTGATTAGTCTCGGGTACAAACTCCACCGTTGAAGTTAGACTGTCACTCGGTATAATGTAGGTATGTGATGTGTAAATAATTATTTTTGTAATTGATGGATGAAACAAATAAACATGAACCTAGTGACACTTAATTTTTAACAAAGTTACATTTTCAAAATCTGTCGGAAATACATTGTTGAAAATTAATGACAGTAACATAAAACCAAGAAGACATCATCATATTATTGATACTAAATACTCGTCTAATCAGCTTATCCCAACATTAATCAACAACTCATTCCAAATAATCAGTAAACCCCCCCCCCCCCCATGTTGTCGCAATCTGTCTTACTCCAAAATCGTACAAATTTGCACATTTGTACATCGAAGCGAGGCTACCTACCGTCCAGTACCGTAAGTACCTTTATTTAACCGGGAACCATTTTGTTAGCCCGTACGTCGTTTAATTATCCCGGTGAGAAGTGATTCGCCGTCAAAGCTCCTCCCGGCAGCAATTACAGACGCAAATTGGACCGCGACAACCGGGCCCAGCTGAAATACTCCGAATGCTCCAAGCCACCGAGCCTGATAAACTGGAAAAGCTTTTGTAGAAAAACAATAGGGTACGCTGCTTTCGCTTGGGGATTTATAGCTAAAGTGTGTTGTGTTGAAGAGATAGAAGTGATATTAGTCAATACGTCTAATCTAGGCTGTTGAATCATTGTCACTTGAACATTGAAAGTAAAATCAGATCAGAAACGTACTAGTTGATAACGAATAGTTAACGGTCATGCTAAAGTAAATGAAGTAAATCTTTCTAACTCTGTTTTTCTATTGCACACATACAAAGTTTGGAAAATGTAGCTGTGTGAGTATATAATTATAATATATACAATGTTGGTGTACCTGATGGAGGTATCGATCTCGTGATCCACGACTGTTCGATCCATTTTAGTGTTCCGCAGTCAAACAGCCCTTATAGTTTCGTTCTGTTCGTCTGTCTATCATGATAATTTTACTCAGAGACTACCATTGATATCATTATGAAATACATTGTTATACATATCTATAGAGCAAAAGTTATAAAGATTTGTTTACAAAATATCAAGATTTAAATATGTCGTTTCTTGTATATTTTTTTTATGTTTCTAATCGAAGTCCGAAGATTTTTCTTTTAGGAGCTAATTAATTTTTTTAATGTAACCTTTTAGTCTTTCTTTACTTCAAAAGCCATATTCAGGTATTTCTATAAATGCAACACAATTAGCGCGCGCATTGAAACTTGCCATGTATAACGGGCGTAATGTGGACCAAACCTAACTCGTGTGTTTGTCCACTGCCTGTGCCACATATTGTACAGTTATTTGAGTAGTAACAAAGCTATAAGATCCTTTGAAACAGAATCGTATAGCGGCTGTAGTGAAGCGATAGATAAACAAGGATCGCCTTTGTCCTTTGACGCTTACTGATCTCTCATTCAGGCAGAACGTGACACGTAGTTTGTGATTGTCCAAAATTATTCTTAAACTGTTAAGCTCTTGGATTTTTTTGTGGAGGAAAACATCGTGAGGAATTCATAGCAGTAGAGTAGTTACTTTGGAGTTCCCGCCTGGCTCAAATTGAAAATTTGTCGCTAAGTACTTACTGGTGTGTTCCGTGTGCACTTGAGTACCAGTTTCATTCTTTTTTTAGGCTTTGTATACTTACCCCGTTCAGCACAACTTACCATAGTCAAATTGTGGTCAAAAATAATGTAAAAAAAAGTTGTAGAGATTAGTGTCGAAAATGTAAGTTTATGAATTACTTACGTACCTATTCTTGTTCGGGAGAAGTGAGATGGGTGACATTTTTCTATGAAGTCATAACTCAAATTTTACAATTTTGATATATAAGAATACACCTGCAAACAAAACAACACAAAACTGTAGTAAGGTACTTTGGGCTTGGTTGAACACTACGCTCATATCAAAATGCTATGCACAATTCTGTAGAAGCAGTACTTCCCTTTTAGGTTGTGTACTTACCACTATCGACCACTTTACCCCATGATTGTGGCCAAATGTAAAAATACAAGGTAAAAAGTGAACAATGCTCATTGCAAATATTGTTTCGATGTTAAGTTTACTTTCATTAGCAATCCATAGGGTCTAATTATATCTAACATGGTGGGGATTATTCTAAGCATGTGCCTCTTGATCATCGCTGGCTCGCTTCCAGAATTATAACCAAGAGTGGCGCATGTCGGGAGGTCATGTTATATTTGAGGAAAAGGTCGCAAACCGAAAACAAACCACGTACGAATTTAGGTTGGTGATAAAGCACCGTTGTTGAACTGTATCACAAAAATAACTCTTATTAGTGATAATTTTAATGTTTAATTTTGAATAAAAATTATAATTTTCAGTTCTGTGCAACAACGACAGCCATTTTGACTTTTTTTTAAACTTCCACATTCAAAAGGTTAGAAGCCCAAACTGCGAAAAGTTTCAATATCCAAATAAAATGTATGTTTCTCTAGTAAAACAAGTTTAATAAACGGAGAAATAAAAAAGTTATGACTTTTAATGGACAACTATGTACATAAATATGGAGGTCCTTGTTCTGATTTACATTGCTAATCAACTCGTATTGTCCGTCTGTTTGTCGCTCGGACAAAGCCTGTTTTCCGGTCAACGTGATCATTTTAGAACCCTCTTGTATTAAAGGCTTACTAGAATTATAATTTTACTAGCTTCCTCCCCGCGATTTCACCCGCGTTTCCGAGGGATCTTGTGTTTTCCCGGGATAAAAAGTAGCCTATAGCCTTTCTCGATAAATGGGCTATCTAACATTGAAATAATTTTTCAAATCGAACCTGTAGTTCCTGAGATTAGCGAGTTCAAACAGTTTTATAATATTAGTAGTATAGATTATGATTTAGTAGATGTAGCCAAATACAATAAGCTTATATTTAGCTACAATTTCACTGTGGTATACTAAAAACTCATTGGAAATGCAATTATTTGTGACGTGCTGTTAGAATACTCGGTGTATCAGTAGGTACCAAAGATATTTTCATCTAGAGGTGTATTCAACCGGGTAGCTCTTCACCATGTTATAAGACGTTTACTAAATGACAACCAATAATGCAGAACAATACGCTATTGTTCCGTCATAAGTAGGTAGGTACCTACTTCAATCTTTTACTTATATAATTTAATTTTTATATTTAATTCTTATTTACAACAAAAATACAAAATATAATCTATATTATATAGAAAATTTCCTCGAGGATGCCGCCGATTTTTTTCGATTTTTTTGTCGATAATTTTTAGCAAATTACATATATATTTATTCTAAATATTTAAACCTGTTAGTAGTCACTATTGCTGAAATTATTCCCTTTTCGAATTCAAAATAACAATCTACCGCGGAAACGAGCCGTTCTATTTATGTAAATTCCGTCAGCACGCGGTATTTTCGCTTAAAAAAATAAAGAAAAATCGACTATAACCCACTATGAATGCATTCCCACACTAAAACCGGTGTTTTTTTATATTAATCCGAATCGAAAGGTAAAAAGCTCTTTTGATTTCGATTCACTTTGTACACAAAGGAACACCGCATTACTTCAAAGAGTTGTTTTTTCCGTACTAATAATCGTTTGACCGTATATATCCGTGATTTATTTAATGCCGGGACAGCAACAAGGTACAAAGGATAAAGTAGAGTTTGTACGTCAAGTAATCTGTTATTTAAAGACGGCAGTCCTGACATGACGCTTCGCGGGGGCGAGGCGGGGCGATGTGGAGCGAGGCGGGGCGATGTGGAGCGAGGCGGGGCGAGGCAAGGCGAGGCAGAGTGAGCGATCATGTGGCTAGGGATTTCATTGCGACGTTCCCTTAGTTTTTTTCTTTGAAAACATTGCTCTTTTCCTGTTTTATGTTACTTGTAACGTATCGGATCGTTATAAATAAAATTTAGTTTAGTTTACATTTGAAGAACTTTTACTTAGAAAATGCAACTCGGGATTTGTTTTATATTTCAGTGTTAGAAGTGTACTATTAATAGAATATACTAAATATTATTTTACTTATAAACATATACCTACTATGCATTATTAGCTGAGGTCCTTTTTAGGTACGTCATTATGTAGCTTAAATATAGTAAATTAAAAGATCTAGGAACATTTTTTTTGTCGCTACCTTATAGGTACCGGGTGGATATTTAGACATGGTATTTTTTTAAGCCAGGTCATTCTCAACAACTTTTTCTATGGAACCAACACTGAAATCGTGAAATCCATTCTCAATTTCTCTTCTTTAATTTAATCAAATCTCATAGTGCTGAGTATTAGTTAGCGCGCGCTCAGCGACCGTACGTAATTATTGTAGGTAATGGCCGCTGCACCATTTGAGGCCGTTTAGACCTTTAGTGAGGCCTCGGTTGGAGGACTTCAGAAACGAGACTCAATTTAGGGTATCTTTTGAACCGTTCAGTAAAATATGAGGTTTTCTATTGTTCGAGATAGGAAAAAATGGGGAGGTAAGTAAATAAGTTTAAGGCGATGATAGCTCAGTGGTAATGACGTCGGACGCCACGGCGAAGGTCGTGGGTTCGAATCCTACAATGAGCTTGAGCTTTCGGTGAAGGAAAACATCGTGAGGAAACCATAGCACGGTGGTAGGTTTACTTTGTAGTACCCGCCTGGCTGGCTACCACCCTCAAGTTGAAAATCTGTCGCCAAACACCTATTGGTGTGTTCCGGCAGCTGCACTTGAGAGCCAGATCCTTCTAGGCTATGTGTGCTTACCACCTTCGGCCACATCATCACCTACCATAGTGAGATTGTGGTCAAACACAAGTCTATACAAAGTAAAAAAAGAAAAACACTCAGTACGTATTTTGAAAATATAAAAAAAAATATATACATACCAAAGTGAGTTTAATATTGTTTACTGTTCAGTTTAAAGAGTTACAAAATTTTACACATCTTAACATTGATTAACTAGGTACAATAACGACTTACCTAATTAAGTAAAAGTAGCATTATTATTATCAAGTCAGAGCTCAAAGCAGAATGGACGTCAAATAATTAATACTTGTTTTAGTTTTTGATCCATTGTCTCACATCAAAATAATCTTCACACGTGAAAATGCTCATCTTACAAAAGCCTTTTATACATGACGAGCACTGGCACCGGCTGGCACAAATGTGCCTTGAAGAGAATATTACCTTGTATGCGGCCGCTTGCCATCGATCTTAATTATAGCATAAACCGATATTTTTTCTTCCCTTTTCCTCGTGTCAATCAGTTTGATAGACGCCATTGCTTTACCATTATATGCTTTTATATGAAACATTTTAGTTGTTTTTTGACAATCATTGGCTGAACGTGAAAAATGTTTGAAAAACTTGGACAGGCATAACAAGATTATTCTATTGTATAAGGGTTCTGCTTTTTTTACGTAAATACGACGTAATACTTTGTCAATAACTTCCTCTCATAAAAACCATCAGGGTTAACATTTCATAGAAAAAAATAATATTATTCCCATCTCTATTTCTGATTTCACATAAATAAATGTTTTTTAATTCTTTTTATCATAACCATCTCTGTAGTACAGCCGTCGCAACAACCCACCGTGGATTCTGTTTATTTATCAAAATGAATAAAAAATTTCAAACAGACCTGCGGATTTTCGGGGAATTAACGTTTTGTGAGGCTGTGAATTGAGGGAAGTTTTTACATAATCCCTATTAGGCTTTTATATACTTATAAATTCTGTTAAAGGGGGATAAAAGTACCTAACGCAAAATTTTACTTATGCAGGGTAATTTTTTTTAAGTGGGCGTGGGTGGCCAAATCCTAAATTATAAGGAATAGCAAAAAATACTCAGAGGAGTCTCGAGCCCGATTTTGATTAAAACTAAAACTTCATTATTGGATTTTTTAAAAATCTATATTCCAAGGAATCGAACCCACCATCCGATAGCAACCATAAGGACAAATTTTTGGGAAGTAATGATATCCAGCAAACTAACGGAAAGCATTGTCCTAAACATAATAATATAATCGTGACAAAACATCAACAAACTGCGTCGCAACAAGGTCACGTTCACCGCCAGTGGACTCGGTGATGCGTTCACATCGGCTTTATTTAATTTGCAGCAAAATATCGCAACACTTTTATATTAATAGCCGACGTGACGGCGCCGTGACAGCGACGCGACGTCGACGCGACGACACGCTATTTACTGTCATCGCAGTGACACTGATAGTTTGTAATTGTTATTTTTCATCAAAACGTTTTAACATGAAATATGACTGGTTCTGCTTGGTCTGCTTGATTAACTTTGTGTCAGAAACTATTTGTAAGCTAAATAGAGTAGAATATAAGGTACTTTGTAATTTACCTGCAGTGCTTTAGGGATCAACAGATCAACCTTGTTCAATCAAAATTAATAATATAAAAAAAAAACATTGAATTGTTAACCGACTTCATAAAAGCAGGAGGTTTTACGTTAAATTGTATATATACATACATATTATATATAATCATATATATTTTTATGTACGTTCATCGATTTCCCCGTGAATTGCGAACCGATTTTGAAAATTATTATTAAATATTGAAGTCAGCGAAAGGGAAGCACGTGTTCCAGAATCTAAAATTCTTTCGCTGAATTCAGAACGAGTTCTAACATCCTTTCGCTGACTTTAAAACGAATTCTAACATCCTTTCGCTGACTTCAAAACGAGTTCTAACATTGTTATTTTAAACTAATTAGTGCAAACCCAAGTTGATTTTAAGGCGGTTTTGCTTTTTGTTATTAAGAAAAAAAATGTGTTTCTAAAAGAGAAGAGGGTGTACCGTTAGGCGTCATAGTAATTGCATGTAACAAGGCGCGTAGCGTATCGTAGCGCTGCTACAACAACCGTACTACGAGATTATTGCTACGACGTAGCACATCGTAGCACATTTTAATGATCTGTATTTTTTTGTACACTTGAAGAGTGAAATTTATTATTATGATTTAAGGGCGTCACACACGGCGAAGATAAGATCATATTTTATCTTAAGATATATGAGACAGTGCTATACCAGTGAAAGAGAAGGAAAGTGAAGGTAGGGCGTTGCTTCTCTTTTCATAATAATATAGTGCTACACTAAATCTACATAAACTACAACATTGACAGTTCGTTGACCTCGTGACATGTGTCAAATCGGATAGCCAAATCCGTGTGTCAGCAGTGACGGTGTTAAATCTCGTGACGAAAGCGATGACGTCATCACGCGGCGCGGGTAGGCGAACAAAAAACGCGCTGTTGGAATACTCGTGTCGTGTGACAGTTTTGAAGCTCGCGGATTTATGACTTATGAAATTATTTTCGCTTTGGTAACTTTGAGACTGTTGCGAATGTCGGTTCAGTCGGCTTCAATGGAGGCTGTCTAGTTTTTGGCAGAGCTTGCGATGAGGTAGGATGCCGGCTTGGTTGGATCAATAAAGTGTCCTGATTTATTAATGTCAATTTTTATTTTACGTACGTATTGTTTTAATCCACTGGTTTGTTAAATAAAAAATAATATTAATGCTCTAAATAAGCCCAATTTTTATTGGAAATGAATAAGCCAAACTATTTTTAAAGTAATTATCCAACAAGCTTCCTTACCCTGTACTTAATTAATTATCTAATTTAATTTTGGTTTATGTAATGAAAATATTTAACTGTGTTTTGTTTCCTTTTATAATATTTAATATTTCTACACCACTCTGGTAGAATATGCAGAGCTTTATCATTAATCCAACTTACTGTACCATATTCTTGGAAATAAATTATTATTTATTTATTTACCCAGTGAAAACTTTTCTAAAACAAAATAACATTAAGAAGCCTGTACGTTGTGTTATTCGCCACAAAAACGAGAACAAAAAGATAAGTGAAACAACAAGAATGAAAGAGCAGTTTAGAAACAGAACGATTCAGGAACAAAGCTATTTGTGAACCGCTAACATTTGCATGAGGAAACGGATAAATGTCAAGTTAAGTGTAGTTTCAGTACACCTTAACTGTAAGTTATAGGCTTAAGCGGGAGCGGGAGACGTGAGAACGTTCTTGGCTACAATTTCTTTGAAAATTTTCTATGTTTTAAAAGTATGAAAAGATACATGAAATAGTAATGTATTAAATAGTTTAATATGGTCCAATTTTTTTATTCATGCCGTTTGCGGTAGAATCCTTGGGTCCGTGGGGTTTCGAGGCTCACCGATTTGCTCGGATTTTATCTACAAGAGGCTTCGGGAGACCGACGGGCTGGCAGCTTTTTCCGCCAACGCATAATCTTGGCCATTCAAAAAGGGAACGCTGCCAGCCTGTTGGGAACCTTGCCTATCGACAGCAGCGAGGGCTTTGAGGATTTTTATTTTTATACCACTAAGGCGGCAAACAAGCATACGGCCCGCTTGATGGTAAGCGGTTACCGTAGCCTATTGACGCTTGCAACACCAGGGGCATCACACGCGCGTTGCCGACCCTGCAAAAATCTCTTCACACCATTCTTGAAGAACCCCATGCTGTACTCCCTTGGGAAAACCAATGTTATTATTATTTTCTATATATTAAAGTTTGTATTTTATACAATGATTGATACCTACTTAATGTGGTTAAGAAGAATATTATTATTTATTGTTTATCAGGTACTTGCTTTCGCCACGCTGTTTCATCCGCGTTTTGGTATAAAAAATAGCTTAAAGTTAGTTGCTGCGTGAAAGAAGGACAAACCAACAAACACACTTTTACAGGTAGGGATAGAAATATGAAAAGGGATAACTTTGTAAACATAATATTAATGTAAGTAATAAAATAGTCTGAGAATAGATTTTTGTCCAGATGTTCCTCAATATTCCACTACAATAGGATATTTGCCTGTATTCAAAATAAATTATCCAACACTAACCAATGTATAAAAAATCTTAAAAAATGGGGAAACCACAATTATCTTATTAAATTTATCCTTATTATGATTTTTAATGACCAATCTAACCATAAAGAGTATGCTATATAATTATGACGTCACATGCTTGTATTTCATACAAAACTCCATATAAACCTATCGTTTTGACATTTCATAAAAAGTTGCTGATTTGAATGTCAGTCAAATACCCTATTGTGAATTTGATTGACACTTGTCCATTTTGACAGCTCAATGCTAAAAACACAAGACAAAACGGCTATCAAACTATGCTGCTAATTTAATCCCTATTTTAAAACGATCTTACATTATTTTAGCTACACAGAAAAATAAGAGAACAACCATAATAACTTTAACACAAAAGCCTTGGTGTAATGCAAAAGCTTTGGCGGGAAATGAGAGCGCTTGTCTGTGGTGACGTATATTGATGGGGCGCGGTCTATTTGAACCCAGCCAAGGCGCATTATTCAAAGTCACACAAATTAAATGCATTTCTGTTAAAGGAAAGCTTTAGGATCTTTGAAGCGTGTATAAGCCGTCAAAGTTACCAGTAGTTTCAATGTTGCCTGTATATATAAAAGGAAAAGGTGACTGACTGACTGATCTGTCAACGCACAGCTCAAACCACTGAATGGATCGGGCTAAAATTTAGCATACATATAGCTAAAATGATGTGAACATCCGTTAAGAAAGGATTTTTGAAAATTCCACCCTTAAGGGGGTAAAATAGGGGTTCGCGGGTGAAACCGCGGGGTGGTAAGCTAGTCTTCAAATAATATGGCCCAAGGTAGAAACTGGTTATCAAATGCAAATGCCGAAATACATCAATACAAGCTTGATGACTGATTATCAATAAATCAGTCAATGAAGGCTGTAGCAGCTAGGTGATTACAATAGCATACCTACTGGTATATAAACCCAAGATGTTCTGCTAAGTTCATTTGACGGGTCGGTTGGCGTGGTTCGTAATATACCCTATCACGTCATAGGTCGTGTGTTCGATTCCCACTCAACATTTGTGTGCATGAGCATGTCTGTTTGTCCTGAGTCTGGGTGTTATTATCTATTTAAGTATATATTTATAAAAGAAATGTAGTATTATTTAATATATCAGTTATCTGGCTTCCATAGTACAAGCTCAGCTTAGTTTAGGGTCAGATGGCCGTGTGTGAGGAATAGTGTCCCAGAATATATTTAAATATCATGGTAAAGACAATAACAACTACAAAAAAAAAACGTAAGAAGTAAGTTTTTCATACCATTAATGACACAGCGCTAACGTTTCCCAAAAACTGACTGTACGCGCGTGAGATACATAAATGCATTAACTTTATTAAACTGATCCAGGTGGTAGGAGCTAACGACCTTGGCTCGTGGCACTAGGTGGAAGCCACGAGCGAGTTCCATCCTTCATACTTCGTTATTAATGATAGAAATTGTTACAAGTGATGAATAGAACATAAAATACCCAACCACTGTTAGTTGTTAGTCACGAATACTAGACTATACCTCGATATTAGTTAGGCAGCTTTCCAGTTTACTTAGTGAAGTTATCGGCTGGTAACCACGATCTTGCTCAAAGATGGGTGCTCTTTTGTTTAATATGTTGTAAATTACAAAATACGTGGCCACGTAGGTGTACTTTGATGCCCTGAGCGTCGGCTAAATGTTATTGCTCTTTCATGTCATGCGATATAGGGTGCGTAATGAGCGAGCGAGCGCGAACGAGAAGCTCTTCAGAAAATGGAAATTTTTGTTTTGTTTTCATAGTTGTTAATTCAATTTTAATATTTATTTCTTAGTTAAAGATATGAGAATTAAATAAGTCGAAAATTATTCGATGTAGTAGGGAAAATACTGAAAATTATCTTCGCCTTTGGGAAAATGGAATTTTATTGTTTTTCGAAAAAATAAAGTACGACTAACTTAGACACTTATTATCTGAATTAACCTATAAAACTGAATTTAGAGCAAACTAGTATTTTCTTAAATAAACAGGAAAATTCATTTGTATTTACCATACCATATCATATACCATCAGGTACATCATGAGTGAAACTCTAAAGCGTTAGCTTATTATTCGAATTATGAACGAACAATCAAGTGCCAGTTCCTTCTAGGCGATGATAGCTCAGTGGTAGCGACGTCGGACGCCGCGGCGTGAAGGAAAACATCGTGAGGAAACCATAGCACGGTGGTAGGGTACTTTGTAGTACCCGCCTGGCTGGCTACCACCCTCAAGTTGAAAATCTGTCGCCAAACACCCATTGGTGTGTTCCGGCAGCTGCTTTTGAGAGCCAGTTCCTTCTAGGCTTTGTGTGCTTACCACCTTCGGCCACATCATCACTTAACATAATGCGATTGTTGTCAAACACAAGCCTATACAAAGTAAAAAAAAAAAAAAGAGTATGAATTACAAAAAGAAGCCGAAATATTTCAGTAACAAAATGCCGCGTGTTGCGGCAGCGAGAGGCTTCGACAAGCCACGTCGAATAATGTGAAGGAATGAGTATTCTTCCATTGCCCACTTGTTTAAAATTTAAATGGAGCACGCGCCGTCACTCGGTGCTATTTTAAGTATGATTACATTAAACCATAAGCATCGAATTAGAAATTTATTTGTGAGTTACTGAAAAAATGAAATATTAACTAATTTTAAAAATGAGAATGTGAGTTTGTTTGTTTGTTACCTTTCACGTCTAAGCCACTGAACGAATCGCAAAGTAATTTGGTACGCAGATAGGCTATGGTAAGGAGAATTTTTTTTCTCGGGAACGCGGGTGAACCCGCGGGGAACAGCTGGTACCGAATAAATGTTAAAAAAGAAAAAAAAAACTTATAAGACATGGTAACTTTTTAATCTCGGTGTCACCCATGTTTGTAAGGAATTAATATCAATGTAAAGTAATCTAAGACGTCTATTAATGTTTTAATGTACCTAATAAATAAATATTCTAAAAATGATAACTTAACTCCATAGATTAACTATAAGATAACTAAACACTTATTAAGTTTATAATACATACTATAATAGACCAATTCCAAATATATTTATTAATAATAATAATCTGAATATTCTCCAACGTTGTCTTTTAGATAACTTTTTATCTCATCCGCGATATTATTTTACGCAGAAAACATAGAATTCGTGTCATAATAATGCTTTCATTTGCATATAAAGTGTACATGGATAACGATATAGCTAGCGGGTTATTAGACGAAACGCGGTATCATCGCAAAAGAGGCTTTAATTATAATAGGCTTAAAGTTCATTGTAACATTTAAGGTTAAATTACTGTATTCAATTTACATGAAAGATCAGTGATGGGAAATAAGCGAGGGACAAATTCTATTCTTTGATATAATCTTAAATCTCTTGTAGTCTTTACTTAGGATTAAAATTGTAATACGGCAGTGAAAATTAATGGTATTATTTCATTGAGGATAAAACTACATATTCCTATGGTATAAGGTCTGTGTTTGACCTCAAGGTCAATATGATAAGTGATGATGTAACCGAAGGTGGTAAATACACGAAGCCTTTTTTTTACTTTGTATAGGCTTGTGTTTGACTACAATCGCATTATGGTAATTGATGATGTGGCCGAAGGTGGTAAGCACACAAAGCCTATAAGGAACTGGCTCTCAAGTGCAGCTGCCGGAACACACCAATGGGTGTTTGGCGACAGATTTTCAACTTGAGGGTGGTAGCCAGCCAGGCGGGTACTACAAAGTACCCTACCACCGTGCTATGGTTTCCTCACGATGATTTCCTTCACTGAAAGCTCAAGCTCATTGTAGGATTCGAACCCACGTTCGCCGCGGCGTCCGACGTCACTACCACTGAGCTATCAGCGCCATAAACAACTCGTGTAACATTACCATTATTTATAGTTAATAACATAACAGGTGTTCTCACTTCCTCTTCTTCTTCTCACTCTCTCTTATGTTTATGCTAAGTAATATTTATATCCATATTATACAGACTTAGCTCGCCGTCTGCCTGTTTGTGAACCTACTGACATAAAAAAAAAAATGCTACACGAAGGAAAATTATTTTCCCGGATCATGTAGGTGTTTCAAATATCTATCAACGCTGTTGTTCTTATTTTTTAAATTACCTATCTACAATATTTAATGTGATCTCCCCCGGAACGCTCTGTTGATATATTTCAAAAATTTTACAAAGATATGATCAATATCATATCTTAAAGTTCAATCCATCGATTCGAGAACTAAAACTTTTGTTACATCAAAATTCTGCCCCTCGAGCTTGAAAACCATTATCCGGCCGTCTCGAACGTCATTCAGTGAATTTTGTTTGGTCGCTACAAGAATAGAATGTATGTTGGTACAATATACTGGAGGCCAGACAGTCGGCTCGGGGCCAAATGTAAACTTATTACCCACTATTTTGAGGGAATATCTTTTGGTATCCAACGTCATAGTAGAAATATACGAGGGATGTAAATATAATATAGCTTTACTAGCTAGCTAGCTAGCGTCCCGAGGTTTCACCCGCGTTCCCGAGGGATCTTATATTTTCCCGGGATTAAAAGAAGCCTAAGTATAGCCTTTCTCAATAAATGGGCTATCCAACACTAAATAATTTTTCAATTCGACCCAGTAGGACCTACCTGAGATTTGCGCGTTCAACCAAACAAACAAACTCTTCAGCTTTATAATATTAGTAAAGATTTGTAGTAGTAATAAAATATATACTGAAGCTTGTTATAATGTTCTATATTTAATAAAAAAAAAAAAAAACAAAATAAGTAGGTACTTTTAGTTATTTATGTTGAAAGCAAATTGTAAAATTGAATTATACTTAATTTTCTATCTAAATCTAATATATTTATATGTATAAAATACTCGTGTCATAGTGTTTGTCTGCAAACTCCTCCGAAACGGCTCGACCGATTCTTATGATTTTTTTTGTGTATATTCGGTAGTTCTTAGAAACGGTCATAGGCTATTTTTATTTATACCGCTACGCGGGTGAAACCGCGGGGGACAGCTAGTATGTACTATATAAAATACAATACACAAATTAATTTGGTGGCCTAAGTTATAGCATTTATTTGCATCCATAGGCACTAGAACTAGTGAAAACATTTAAAACTAAATAATAAAAAAGTTAACTATTATAAACCAAACTAATTTAATTGGGCATTGATGTACTGTATGTGTGTAAATGTGTAAGTGTATAGGTGTGGGTGTGGAAAGTGTATGTGTGCGAGTATTATGTGTAAGTGTGGGTGTGTAAAGGTTGTTTGCGCATGAGGGGGTGTAGTAGTTTATTGTGTAAATATATTTTTAAGCTATTGTATAGCTTTTATCGCGGGCTTCGGGCTTTGAGCGCGGCGACCGAATCAAGAAATTTCGTAACGAAAAAATTCCGTAACGAAAAAACCTAACACCTCACACACTTACATACACGTTAAGCTTTCGTTTAACGTGTATGTACGTGTGTGTATGCTGTTTGTGAGAAAGTATATAGGTGTATAGGTATCTATTAATATCAAAGAAAAAACTTGAATTAATATCTAAGAAAAAAAAAAACTGTGAATAAAAAATAAATAAATAATTATAATTGTATAAGTTGATAAAAAATGCTATGCAATAGCTTTACCGCGGCAGTCCCCGAGTGCCACACGATTTTTTTATTTTATTTTAATTGTATTCTTAGTACTATGTAAGTACTTACTTTTTGAATTAATTTTTTCATGTTGTTATTAGAGTAATATATTAGATATAGGTACTATTTTTTCAAATTGATAAGTTTTACATTTGAATGTCAAAATAATAATAAATATAATAACAATGAGCACATTTTAGCAGCCACGAACTATGCAAAAAATATTTAAAAACTGCAATTACGTACTTACTATAGAGTACATAATTACACGTCCAACAGTGTGCGGTATTCACACGTCGCCGAGACTCGAACCTGCACTGAGTGGCGTCTGAGAGCCGGCAATTTGTTGCACCACACCTTTAATTGACGACGCTTTGTGTTGAACTGTACCAGGAATTACTGAGGCACTTGTCATCTCACTTATACGTTTAGTTCTTGTATGAGATTTACTATGTGTAGTGGAACAGAATAAGTAGAGAGACTTTACTGCCCAAATTGTTCTTTGACATTTAAAAAAGAAACTTATTTGATTTTTTTCATTAAAAATGAGAATTATATAAAATACTACATTCCATCCCGCGGTTTCACCCGCGTTCCCAAGGGATCTTATGTTTTCCCGGTATAAAAAAATATGTTAATCCAGAATATGTTCTATCTGTGTGCCAAATTTCATCCAAATCCGTTCATTCAAACAATTACAAACTTTCACATTTATAATATTAGTAATTAAGCTAAGATCTGTTTTACCACTTTAGTGCAAATAGAAATTGGTTTGAAACAAACCCGACTGTTATCGTTTCCGATCAGTTTTAACAAGTCCTTAATAGGTTTTGCAATAACGCCAGACCTGCTGAATGCAGATAGAGTGCACAATCGTTTAACAAAGTCAAAGTCAAAGCCATTTATTCAGTTTAGGCGTTAGGAGGACACTTACACATTTTTTTTATTTTAATTTAATTTAAAACTTTAATTAACCCATATTTAAATGCCTATTACCGATTCATCACTAAATAAGAGTCATTAATATAAAGTGTACTATTAATTTCCATGTAAATATTGTTATTTATGGACACACAAAAGTGAGTGAGTCACACCAACTGTTTCGGTGATTTTGAATTTTTCATCTCCAATTCAGGCGAGTATTTACATTAATTCATAATTAAATTCAACTTTCCGTTAATAATAATCCTATATAACGGCCTAAATAGTTAACTTTGCCTTGTTAGTAGTTGTACACACATTCCATTCCATTTGCTTACACCTTTGATTGCTAAGTTTTTTTTATTAACTCCTAAATATGATTGTAACACGTAAGGCTTCTGCCCGTCAGACAGAAGACAAGCTCCAGATTACGTTGTTGGAATTAAAGACCTCTAAGGCTATGTGTGAACGACTATTATCAGAAAATGAGGATAGTGAGAAGGAAGTGTTAGAAATTATCAATAGAAATAAACATCTAAAGTCTGAGATGGCAGAAATTCATGCACGGAACTTAGAAGTAATGGAACAGCGAGACCGGCTTCAGCGAGTAGTTGATGGGTTCGACCAGTGCAGCCATGAGTTTGATGATGCTCTCAGGCGCATTACTGCATTGGAATTGGAACTATGTGACGCTAGGAAATACATTACACACCTAGAAAATTCAAACCAAAACGCCATAGAATCAAATAACCAGTCACTGTTTGATGAATTGATTGGGTCAACTCCGGGCATGATTTCTGGTTCCTCAGACACAAATATAGTTCCTACTGTCACTATAGACTTAACTTGTAGTGATTCAATTATATCTAACAGTGCAGTACGGCTTGTTAATTGTAGTAAAAATAAATTAAAGAAATATATAAAAATTAAAAATTACATAAAGAAAACCCAAAACCTAATTAAAAAAAATAAAATAATTTGTAATAATATTAAGTTAAGAAAGGAACGATTAAACTTATTAAGTGAAGTTCATATGAGTCATTTAGATTTAGAAAAATGTATTTTAAAGTATGAATCTGACACATATCAACTTCAGTGTGAAATTGAACATTTAAATACTAAGTTAAACTCCATTTCATGTAAATATGAAAACTCTCAAAAACAAATGAATTCATATATTCTGGCAATGAATGAACTTGTAGAGGTCTCAAAGTCAAATGCTGAGAAATTAGAGTCTTTAAATTTAAACCATCAATGTGAATGTTATAAGAGTTCCCTAAATTATTCTTCTCAGCTTGACTTTTCTGAAAAATCAACTTCAAAAGAATTAATAAACACTTCCTTCAATAAAAATAAATATAAACCTAATATTGTTATGTTTAGTGATGAAATGGGAAGAGGCATGGTTTACAACTTAGCCAATGTTTAGGTCAGGCTATAACAAATACTTGTATGCCCGGTGCATCATATTCTCAGATTTTAGAGAAAATTATTACTAGCAATTTTGCAGAAAATACTATGTTGATCATATTAATTGGAAGAAGGGGAAATGTAAACAAAAATTCTCTGATAAGGTACTTTACCTCATTATCATTAATAAATGTTAATCAAATTGTAATGTATGCATTTCCCTATATAAATAGTGTGCCACAGACGGAAAATACTTTAAGACACAATTTAAATATTACCATGCATACTTTGACATGTCGTCATAATGACAAATTTCATTTTATTGATATTAATAATTATTTGAGTAAAAGCTTTTATTTGACTAAAGATAGCTTTCATCTTTTAAAATATCATAAGAGACAGATAGCAGAATCGCTATCATTTTATATACTTAACTTGACCAAATGCTTGGCCACACAGACGGCTGCTTCTATTGAGCAGCATAATATTTTACACTCATTGGAAGTTATTCCAAATAGTTTGAATACATTGGAAAATATTCCAAATAATTTAAATTAGAACATGTGACAATAGAGGCAACCTCTAGCATAATTTTTAATAATGTATTTAAAAGTTTTTCCTGCCCAATATCTGAAATTAAGAATAAAAATAATAATCATAAATGTAAAAATAATAAAATTAACTTGGTGCATCAAAACATACAAGGAATAAAGGGCAAGGAATTAGAGCTGGAGTTATTCATGAACTGTAGTAAAATTGATATTTTATGCATTACTGAACACTGGCTAAAGGCCCATCAGTTCATGTTCAACTTCAGTAATCACCAAGTTGCTGGTTCGTTCAGTAGAGAAAATTCAATACATGGTGGCTCACTCATAATAATACATAATAGTTTGAAATTTAAGGAACGAAAGGATATTCAGAGCCTGTCTATTGAGCGAACTATTGAAATAGCTTGTGTTGAGCTTGAACAATTCATTGTTATGAGCGTATATAGACCCCCTTTGGCAGTATTTAACTTGTTTGAAAAACATATGGATGAAGCATTGTGTAAACTTAATAATGTTAATAAAAATATAATAATTTGTGGAGATTTTAATATAAATTTATTAGAGGATAATGTATTATCTAATAGAATAAAATCCCTTTTCTTGTGCTATAATCTTGTAAATCTTTTTTTAGAACCAACTAGGATAACTTCTAGTTCAGCAACTTGCATAGATAATATATATACTAATCTGCAACCAGTTACTAAGTCAGTCTTTAGTCAATTAAGCTCGGATCATTGTGGTCAGATGGTCTCCTTTAATATACCTAGAAAAAAGGTAATAAAAAAAGATATTAAGTGTGTTCCTATGAGTGACAGTCGCCTTGAAAAGTTTAGAAACAATATTGTCAGTAAATTACCATACCTACCTTATAATGATAATGCAAATCAACTTTATAACTCCATTTTCAATCTTACCAAAAATGAGTATAGTTCCATATTTACCTCTAAAAATGTTAAACGAAAAACTGGTATGGTTTTCAATGATTGGGCGACGGTCGGTATTCATAGAAGCAGGAAAAGACTGTACGAACTATATAGTGAAAAACCGTATAATCATAATGCTGTTTTTCTGAATTATGTGCGTAATTACTCTAAAATATTTAAACGCGTTTGTGCCGCGGCTAAATCAATACATATAAGAAATAAAATAGAAAGTAGCCAAGATAAGATCAAGATGACTTGGAAAATTATAAACAGTGAAACTGGAAAGGTCAAAGTACATAATCATGAGTTTCGACTAATGATTAATGATAAATTAATTGAATCTGACCGAGATGTTGCTGACGCGTTTGAGTTATTTTTCACCGATATTCCAGTTTCGACTACCAAATCTCTTGATTCTTCTCCTACCCTCGCTCTATCATTACTAAGAGAAAATGTAACAGAATGTGCAGTCGATTTTCAATTTTCCCCTAGTGACATAATTAAAACTTTTAAATCCATAGATTTGAAAAATACTGTTGATCTATGGGGACTTTCCGTTAAACTTGTTAATTCTATAATCGATTGTATTGCGCCACATTTGGCTGTCACTTTTAATAAATGCATAGATTGTGGCGTATTTCCTGATCTGATGAAACATAGTAAAGTAGTGCCTTTATTTAAAACCGGTAGTACATCTGACCCCACTAATTTTAGACCGATTTCTGTACTACCGACATTTAGTAAAATTTTCGAAAAAATTATACTTAATCAACTATTGGTACATTTCAATAGTAATAGACTGCTTCACAGTAAACAATTTGGTTTTACCAGGGGTCGCTCAACAACCGATGCTGGTGTTGAGCTTGTTCAGAATATTTTTGGCGCCTGGGAGGAGTCACGTGATACCATCGGTGTCTTTTGTGACTTATCCAAGGCATTTGATTGTGTACACCATGAATTACTGATCAGGAAATTACACCACTATGGTATTAGAGACATTGCACTCAGTCTTTTGAATTCATACTTGAGTGATAGAATTCAAAGGGTTGATGTAAATGGTAAAGTTTCCTCTGGGTCTTCGGTAACGATGGGCGTCCCACAAGGTTCTATCCTGGGACCTTTTCTTTTTCTGATTTACATCAACGACTTGCCTTACCTTGTAGAAAAAAAACATGAGATAGTATTGTTTGCTGATGACACTTCACTTCTTTACAAAGTGAATAGACATGATTTTAATTCTTCTGACGACGTAAACAATGCTCTTTCAGTAGTCGTTGATTGGTTTACTATTAATAATTTATTGCTCAATGAGAAAAAAACCAAATGTATCAGATTCAGTCAACCCAATGTAAGACATTTGAACACAGACATTGTTATTAAAGGCGAAAAACTGGATCTTGATGAAACAACCGTATTTTTAGGTATCACTTTAGATGATAAGCTACATTGGAGCCCACATATTTGTAATTTAGTGAATAGACTTAGTTCTGCAGCTTATGCAGTGAGGAAAATTCGTTCTCTCACTGACGAATCTACGGCAAGATTAGTTTATTTCAGTTAGTTTCACAGCTTGATGTCTTACGGCATCCTCCTTTGGGGCAGTGGTGCCGACATCAATAGAATTTTTATTCTGCAGAAGAGGGCTATTCGCGCAATTTATAAATTATGTCCTAGAGATTCTCTTATAGATAAATTCAAATCCATAAATATTATGACTGTGTCGTCACAGTACATTTATGAAAATTTAATTTATGTTCGGAAAAATATACAAAATTTTCCTAAGAACAGCGATACTCATAGCTTGAACACTAGAAATAAGCACAAACTCGCTGTACCTGTAACTCGGCTCAGCAAAGTGAGGGACTCATTTAAGGGGCAATGTATACGTTTCTATAACAAAGTACCCAAAGAAATTCAAGAACTATCTGTGTATAGATTTAAAAAATTAGTTAAACAAAAGTTATGTAAGAAAGGGTATTATAAAGTTTCTGATTTTATAGAAGACAAGAATGCATTTAAATGAAATGTTCGCTACACAAGCTATTTCATTAAAGTTTTATAAACTTTGTTATTAGTAATTAAATTTTTACATAAATAAAAAGAACAAAGATCTATAAAAAATGTCCCTTGCTGAGTTTCTTGCCGGAGTCTTCTCAGTCCAAGTGTATTCCGAACCGGTGGTAGAATCATTTGTAACGTTCATTAGTGCCTTATTAGGGCCTAAACTGAATAAATGATTTTTGAATTTGAATTTGAATTTATGGCTAAGGCACAACAATATGAAAAACCTAATAGATATTGTTATAAATTCATGATCACTTTCACTAACTCTTACCATTTTTTTACCATTACTTGCTAACTTTCTAGTAACTTTTTAATCTTGTTGTATAAATATCATTTTAATTTGTAATTATTATGTACCTTGTAAATTGCCAAAATCGATCTGTGATAGTGACGTCGGACGTCGCGGCGTAGGTCGTGGGTACGAATCCTACATGAGCTTGAGCTTTCGGTAAAGGAAAACATCGTGAGGAAACCATAGCACGGTGGTAGGATACTTTGTAGTACCCGCCTGGCTGGCTACCGCCCTCAAGTTGAAAATCTGTCGCCAAACACTACGGTGTGTTCTGGCAGCTACACTTGAGAGCCAGTTCCTTCTAGGCTTTGTGTGCTTACCACCTTCGGCCACATCATCACTTACCATAGTTAGATTGTGGTCAAACACAAGCCTATATACAAAGTAAAAAAAAAAAAATTATAACATTGCCGATTCTCAGTTAATGGTTGACTTCCTAACCGGTGGTAAATTCAGTAGCTTCGACGTTCATAAGTGCCCTTCTAGGGCCTAAACTGAATAAATGACTTAAAATTTTCTAAAAACCTCCATCTCACTTATTCAGAAAGCGTATAAAACAATACGCGTGTATAAATTTTGCGTCATTACTAAATTATGCAAACAGCAGCGTACATAATGAGCACCGTACATAGCTCTTACATCACTGAGAGGCATGTGGTACATACAGTTACGTACTTCTCATAATCGTGAGGGTTGTTACCCTCGATATAATTTTAATATTTAATTTACGAGTCAAATTGAGTCTTAATTGTTTATTTTTTTGTGTCTTCCACAATTTTACGTTGGTGATGAGGTAACTGGAAATGGTGATCTATCTACCCGAAGATATCATGTTGGAAATGAATCACCCGCGTCCCCGGAAAAAAAAAATCCTATAACCAATAAAAGTAGCCTAAGTTACTTCTTATAACATCAGCTATCTGCCAGTGAAAGTCCCGTCAAAATCGGTCCAGCCGTTTTGGAGATTAGCCGGAACAAACAGACAGACAGACCGACATAAAAAAAGACAATAATTCTAAAAATATAGATTTTTTGTATTACGTACCTACCTCCATATATTATTTAGTAAAAAAGCTGTTTTTATGACATTACAAACAAACACTTCAATTTTATATAGATATATGCATGTTTGACCACAATCTCATCATGATAAGTGTTATAAATAATCATCACCATCAGCCTACAAACGTCTAACATGTTAAACAAAATCTAGTCCTCTACATTACAATCAACTTATTTTAAGTTAAAAAAAACATAGGATATTGTACGTCCAGTCCGCTCGTAAAGCTATCATGATTGCGATATAGTTCCACAGATAATAAAACGGTCATGCAAATTCTGCCATGTCACGCTCAGTTATGATAGCTCGATTGTGTGACAATTGTTTGTGGTTTGTTGCACAGGCTGATGTCGGTTGATAATAATATGACAGCTCAGTGTCCAACGGTAATTAAACGCAAGGATTTTGACGGGAACTTGCAAAGTGACGTTTCGAAAACGAAATTAACATTATATTTTTAAGATATTTTTTATCTTTTCCCAGGATAAAAAGTCTATGCGTTAATCCAGGGTGTCAGCTACCTCCATACCAAATTTCATGAAAATTGGTCCAGCCGTTTGAGTGTGAAGAATTAACAAACATACAAACACACACACTCAGTTTCACCCACGAACCCCTATTTTACCCCCTTAGGGATAGAATTTTCAAAAATCCTTTCTTAGCGTACACTTACATCATAATAGCTATATGTGTGCCGAATTTTAGCCCGATCCGTCCAGTGGTTTGAGCTGTGCGTTGATACATCAGTCAGTCAGTCAGTCACGTTTTCCTTTTATATATTATATATAGAAGAAGAAGATTAGTGTGATGAATTGTTAGAATTTTATTGAGCCATTCCCGACAGTTTCACTCGCGTTCCCGGGGTAAAACATAGCCACGATACAAGGATATTTCTTATAACCTTCCTTAATATACTTCTTTATAATCTTTATAACAGATAATTTTATTGATAGAGTGCAATTTAGTATAAGTAGTTATCGGTGGCGTTTAGTCAAATGAAAATGAATCTTAATGCACTAAGTGAAAAAAAAAAAATCTTGAATTCGTGACTTTCAGGTAGTCTCAAAAAGATCGCGATTAGTTTTAAAAGAACAGCCACCATTTTATTTAAAGTGATTTAATGTGTCCTTGATACTGGCAAAGTACACAAACCGAGTGAAGTTATTATAAAAAAAATAACGCAAAATAGAAATTATAAAGGTGCAACCACACAGTACTATAATTTATTAGTAAATTGATGAAGTCCTCAGTATTGTGTATAGTAAAACTAAAAATATGATAATGGGTTATTTTTTAATCGATAGATATTCACTCGAATAACATTAATTTTATAAAAACAAAGCAATTTTGTAAAACGTTTGAAAATGCCAAAATCGAGAGAGCATAAAAAATGTAAGCTTGCTCAGTTTCCTGCCTGTCCATTTCAGTTGAAGGCTGACTTCCGAACCGGCGTGACAATTCCAACTTCAATCTGAATATTGATAATAATATTTGATTTCGGTAAATACCTAGTTACGTGAATTTAATGCCTCGATTGTAAATTCTTGCTACATGCATTACTAACTAATTATAACTAGGTATTGCCGCTCTTGTCTATGCCTTAAAGGCATCGACGTCAAAGGAGTCCAAAATATAATATATTATTTCTATATTTATTCCACAGACTAATCATGAATGCTTGAAATTTATCCATACTATCCTAACTAATATTATAAATGCGAATGCGAGTTTGTTTGTTTGTTACCTTTTCACGCCTAAACTGCTGAACCGATCATTTAGTTCGCAGATAGCCTATGGTATGGAGAAGGACATAGTTTACTTTTTTCTCGGCACCGCGGGTGAAACCGCGTGAGACAGCTAGTTTGTATATGTAAGTGATTTGAATTAGAAAAACCACATGATACAGAATGATTTCACTAAAAATATGCAACATTCATTTTTAAACAACATTGTCGGCAACTAGCATACGGCCCGCCTGATGGTAAGCGGTTACCGTAGCCTATGAATGCTTGCAACACCGAGGGTAAAACACACGCGTTGCCGAATCTTCTCCCATCTCCGATGAGCTCTGGTGACCTTACTCACGCGCAGGAACACAACTATAAGTTATTTGGCTGCGGTATTCTGTAAGGTGGAGGTACTTCCCCAGTCCAGCTGCTCTTTGAGTGACATATCGCTATGCTCTACCTCTCTTAAAACACACACGCAAAATTTATTTTAAATAAGTTTTATAATCCTTTATACTATCAAGCATACGATGCAGCTGCGATACAAAGTGCTATAACTCCAAATTTACATTATTCACGGTTCGTTACGAAGCTCTCAGTATCTCGGGTGTCTTTGTGCTTATTAGATGGGTTACAGAAGCTACCTTATTGTTTCCACACGTAAATGTATTTGTTTAAAAGCTTTTATATTAAATGATATATATTTTAGAGCGAAGAGAGTGTAGTTATAATACTTTTTATAGCATAATCGTTTGTCAAATGGAATGAACTTGTTTATAAATGTAGATTTTGAGTAGTTACCTTAGTGAATGGGATTCCAATAGTTTGAGATTCTAAATGGATTTAAATGAAATTTGGCAAATAGATGACATATTATTATGTTCAAATTAATACTTTTTATCACAGGAACGCGGGTAAAGCCACGGGGGACAGTCAGTAATTTAATATTATCTCTTTGAAACTTCATCATCATCTCAGCCGCAAGGCGTCCACTGCTGGACATAGGCCTCCCCTAAGGATCTCCAATAGGACCGGTCTTGGGCGGCCTGCATCCAGTGTTTTCTGACGACCTATACAAGGTCGTCTGTCCACCTTGTAAGTGGACGTCTTACGCTGCGCTTGCCGGTTCGTGGTCTCCACTCCAGAACTTTTTGGCCCCATCAGCCATCCGTTCTGCGCACTATGTGCTCTGCCCATTGCCACTTCAACTTGGGATATGTCGGTGACCCTAGTTCGTCTATGGATCACCTTATTCCTGATTCGATCACGTAGAGAAACCCCGAGCATAGCCCTCTCTATGGCTTGTTGAGTGACTTTGAGCTGCTTTATGAGGCCCATAGTGAGAGACCATGGTCTCTGTGCCATATGTCATCACTGGTAACACACACTGGTTGTAGACTTTCGTCTTAAGGCACTGAAGTATTTTGGACGAGAAGACATTACGTAGTACTTTGAAACATGACACTAATGAACTAACATTAGTTTTGGGATGTTTTAACAAATTTAGTTAAATTCATTAAAACATCCCAAAAGTACAAGTTATGTTAACTAGTAATACAACACTACAAGTTCATACACTGCTATTTATATTTTCTTTCTCGTTTGGCGCGCATAAAATGACCAAAACACAGTCAAATAATTTTACTATGCTTAATTTTAGAAAGCCACAGCGAACCAGTGAGCCGACTAGTTTATATAACGAACTGCACGACGCCCGCGGCACTCGCGGTAAATTAGCTGAAAAACGCCCTTTACGGTGTTAGACTGTTTTCATTTAGGATAACAAAAAGTATGGTTATATATGGGTTATTTTTTCTTCATCGAATTGAATCGAGTGAAATCGTTTACGAATTAAATAAGAATAGGTTGAAAAGTAAACAATTTATGGTAATTCGTTCAAAAACAAAAACAAAAATGTTATTCTAATTAAAATTCAAAGCGGCATCTCACAACTCTTTTTATAAAGAACACAGGCTCGAGCACCGCTTACGCCATTACTCCAGTATCACAACTCACAAAGTACTCTGTAAGTATAATTTTGGGCGGGAACGAATCATCAGAAAAAGTTTCCGCTCCCCGGAGATAGGCCCGTCTAAATAAACTGTATGCGGATGTCACAGCTTAACACAGCATTGCCACTTTACAAAAGAGCAACATAACATTTTGAATAGATCAATAAATACACTAACCACAAAATGCAATAGGTACTAAGGACAAAACGAAAAAACGAAAAAACATGTAAGTATTTTATTTATGACAGTACAAATGTTTATTTTAAATGTGACTCAACTGCAGAGGCTGTGCCTGAGCTGTGACATTACGACAAGCCGCATTTGGCGTACTCTTAAAAAGCTGAAACAATTTATGGATATATCGATAAGATGTGTTCGTAACACGTGCTCTGTGAAACTTGATCGCGATACGAGAGAGAAAAAACTGTTCCGCAGCCCCCTGGACGCATAAATTATTCACCTGGACTAGTGCAGGCTGAATATCGATAAATTTTAGTATGATTTGCCGCAGGCCATCCTGCTTGGTCACTAAGCCATTCAAGAATTATTATCATCATCCATCGACTAGACTGTTTTGGTTCCTTGAACGAATTCATTGATAATTTATTTTTTTTGGGATAAAAGTAGGCATTCTATATTTTATTTCAGGATTATGATCTATATTTGTGTAACTAGTTTAATTCAAATTCGTTCAGCCATTTATCCGTGATTGAGTCACAGGCATCCAAATATTCAAACAAACAATGCAATTTTATTTTATATTAATAATTTAATTATTTCATATTACGTATAAGTTTGCATTGTTATGTTTATTCTTTGTTATAATAGATAACTGCCAATTTAAACACGATATTTAATTAACTTCACAAATAAATTAAGTAAAATCTTCGCTAAAAATCGAAGTCATTTAATTCAAAATATTCATAAATATTACATAAATTTTATCATCGATACGCACGTATCGAATTGAACACAACACTAGCCTAGACGTACGTAGTTCGCAGCATTACTTCTGGCTTTTGTATACCTATGTATTTTAACGAGAACATAAATTGAAGTTATTTGACTTTGTGAGGTCGTTTGTATGAAGACTTGAAAGGGATGGAATGGAATCACTTACAATATGGAAATAGGTTTGGAAAAATGTACGTTATCCAAGTAGGTATATAGAAATTATATTTAACTAGCTTACCGCTACTTAAATACTTTACTAGGGGTGGTATTTTCTAAAATCCTTTCTTAGCTGATGCCTACATCATAATAGCTATCTATATGCTAAATTTTAGCCCGATCCGTTCAATGGTTCGAGCTGCGCGTTGATAGATCAGACAGTCAGTCACCTTTCCTTTTATATATACACACAAGATATATTAAATTTAATTTAAGGTGATATTAGTTCGTATGGAAACCATAGCATGGTGGTAGGGTACTTGGTAGTACCAGTCTACCTAGCTACCTTCAATTTGAAAATAAGCTACTCTATAAGCTCGGAAATGTATTTATTGTTACACGCTGTATATGATAATATATATATAGCTGAATAGTATAACTATGTAGAATGGAGATTGTCAAGCCCACGGTCAGTTTACGTGAATCCAAAATCAATACGATTATTATGTACTAGCTTACGCCCCGCGGTTTCACCCGCGTTCCCGAGGGATCTTATGTTTTCCCGCGATAATAAGGGTAGCCTATAGCTTTCCTCGATAAATGATTTTTTCAAATCGAACCAGTAGTTCCTGAGATTAGCGTGTTCAAACAAACAAACTTTTCATCTTTATAATATTAGTATAGATATAGTATAGATAATATATAGGATTTGATTAACTTAAAAAACAAAAATGGTTTCAGTAGATTCAATAATTGTGGATAGAATTGGTGTCTGGGTATTTACTATTTCATAGTAATATATTTTCCTTTATTACATTGTTTTAATCTGATTTGATACGGTTACATATTGTGTTAGATTATTACAAAAAAAAGCAATTTCCATCCTGAAAAATGATAATTTCCCTCGAGCGAAAGAATAAGAGTTTAATGAAATTGTAACGTAAACTCATTCTGACATGGTTTACATTTGACGTATTCAGATAGACTTATTGCGTTGTTGTACTAATAGTAATCAAATATAAGTATCTCTTTGCTAATTATTGTTACACATTTCTAGACAAGATTGATGTCGACAATTGTTATCGATGCCTACTAGACGATCAACTTTTATATGAGATTAAACGATAAAAATCACGTGACAATTCGAGCCGGTCACATCGATGATAATTTATTATAATTTTTACAAGCTTTTTATTAACTTGCAATGTATGTTTTGTCCAGATGGAATCTTGCAAGTCGAATTTAACCCACTTCCAGTGGTCGGATTGACTTGATATTTGGTATACAATAGTATATTGAAAGACAATGCAAGTACAGTCACCAAAAAAGCTTGTATTAATATTTTTTTTTTTTACAAAACTTATTTTTTATGTCAAAAGGCTGGCAAGCACGCAGGTGGGCCACCTAATGGTATGTGGCTACCCTTACCCCTTGTTTCCTCACAATGTTTTCCTGCACCGAAAGCTCAAGCTCATTGTAGGATTCGAACCCACGGCCTTCACGCGTCATCCGACGTCACTACTACTGACCTATCATCGCCTTAAACGTGAAATACAACATGTCTAGATCCCCAGATTTATCTTAAGACTAATCTCACCAAATATTGCACGCTTTGTTGCGATATATATCTATTAGAGACACTGAATAATTAAGTGTAGGTTGTGTGTTCCAATCCTAAAATGAGTTAGAACTTTCGGAATGTCTATAATAATTTAATTTAAATATGAAGTAAGGAGTATATAACATCAGAGCTCACCTCCTCTATGCTGAATAAACTGGTTTCCAGCGTACGAGTAGCAATACCATTTTATATCATTCAGTACAGTATATATGGTCAGCAAAATAAATAGCTCAACATAATGCAGAAGTAATGAAGATAAAGTATACAGGTGTTTTATAAATAGCAGTCTTCATAAACCTACATATTGATAGTTTTAGTGCACAGGTATTGTGTAAATAAAGATCTGTTCAGTTTATGTTGCCTACAGTACAATTACTTTCCTCTGTTTACTTATGGACTATCTGCAGTACCTATTGTAATCTACTTAGATTTGGAACCTTTAAGCTTGCAAGGTCTAATGAAAACTCGCCCCACACATTTTTACCTTCCACTTATGTTGTCGAGAAAGTAGAATTAGTTTTTTTTGTAAAAAATAGTGACGTGCTATATTAATACTAGAAATAAGCATAATCTTGCGACCTCTGCTAATAGATTCCAAAAAGTGCAAGGTTCATTTTTGGGACTAAGTACACGCTTCTATGATGAAATTCCGACTACACCATTAAATTAGCCTTTACGTAAATCGTGCTAGGTCCATTTTAGTACAGAAGGCATACTATAACCACAGCGTAAAAAACATACAGTGGTCTATCGCGTTTGAAGTCACGCGAAATGCCGCTTTGTATAGGCATTCGTCATTGCGCCATTGTGTCCCAAGCGAGTGTCCTGTGTGTGCCCCGCACGATTGCTCTGTCTAGACGTGTGCGTTGGCCGACTGTAAGAGTTACATAGACTGTGCTATAGTGTAAATATTAATGAATATTTAAATGACGACAATGCTTGGGTGTAGTGCTCGCTCTTGCAGGTTACATTTTATGTAATAAATCTAACTTTATTTTGATAAGAGTAATTGCCGAGTTTTTTGCCGGCTCTTCTCAGCAAAAGCAACCTTCGGAACCATGCGTTAGTTTCCTATCATTTCATTTCACTGTTGGTCACTTCAAACAAAAAGTTGTATGGTATTCGTGCTTGAAGCTTGTTGGCCCTATAATACTCATGCGAATGTCTTATTTGCACACATTCACTAAATACATAGAGACTTTCTAAATGGTTGGATATTTAAGAGCAAACTTTGCGGTTGCTGCTTACTACGGCACAAGAGGTATCGGCCATAAGCTATGTAATGTATATTTTTTTGTAATTTTGTTAAATAACTCGAAGAAATACATTTTTATGTTACATAGTGATTCTTTTTCAATTAACAATCAACTCTTTACTAAATGTATATACAATTTGCCAAGTGTGAGTTGGACTCGCGCATTAAGAATTCCGTATCATCACACAATATTAATACTAGTTCGTCGGAAATTGTAGGTAGATGGGATTTTATTCGTTTTTTTTACTACAGCGTATGCACTAGAATTGGACCCAGTTTCACGCTGTGTGTATTACTGTTTTAGTAATATTTTTTTAATATTTGTCATATAAGTTAAGGATGGTGCCCATTTTTAACTAATAATTTTGTGATTTAGCTTGAAGAGTAATAGCAATATACATAAAACATACGTATTCGCTATTTTCTAATTCATAGTTTAATATACACTTTATTTTAATATCTGTTTTTGTGTTACTCCACAAATATAAAAGTTATCAATTTTAACCTTGAATAAATAGTTTTGTTGAAATACTTAATGGTAGATCCCGCGCTCGCTACTTAGCCAGTGTTGCGGTCCCGCAGACCGGATATTTAATATTATTACAGCATTTCCGAAGCGGACATTTGGAGGAGTGTGGCTGCACTGCGAATTCCGCTATTTTCGCGTATTTCGCTCCATGACTTCGCTCCGCTCCGGTGCGCTCCGCTCGCCGACTCCCGGCTGCGACAACTCGACCGTCTTTTGTTCCTTTCTTCGTAAATAATGGGGCAGCTGCACTGTTTCCTATTTTCTCCACCGACTTTTACTTCTTAATTATCATTATTTGTGGCGACATCATGATTTTATCAACGTGTGCTTTTTAAATGAACGCGCGCTTATCTCAAATAGATATTTATTTATTAAATCTCCATTTAAACGTAGATTTTGAATTAAAATTTTACAATGTAAATAAATAATGTAATTTCAACATGAATTTATAACGAGTTCACTTAAAGCTTATTATTTTAGTAAGAAACATTAAATATGTACCTATGCAAGAATCAAGTCAAGAACATTTTGAATATTAAAAATGCTTCTGAATTTTAAGGGTCGATTGTGTTAAAACAAAAACAATGAAAACAACTCACCGTGAAGTATTCGTGTACCTGTAAATATATTCGATGGCGAAAACAATGTCGTTGATTGGAATTTGTTAAACTAGGGAACTGAAACGCTTTATTAAAGGCCTGAACGTAAAACCGTCCGCTGTCCCGTTGTTTTGTACACGGAACTGAAATTGTATTTATTAGCGCTCGCGACGTGGGATCACTGTCGATATCGGGTATCGAACCCAGTAATGTACTCGCCTACCTGTCTCTTTCAATTTGTAATATCAATAAATTAGACCGGATTGTGCTCAATTAATTTAGTACGCGTGTCGTAGCTACTTGCTACGCATTGTGTAGACCCTGCTACGAACATTGTAGCATGCTACGAATGCTTTCGTACGTGCTTTGCCGACACGTTATATTCAAGGTCAAAGCCATTTTTCCTAGCATGTGAAATTATTTTGGTGCAAAAATCTGCCACAATTTTTGTTACTATGTATATTACAGGCATTATACTCTTTTCTGTTAAAATCCTATGTACTTATTGTAGGAAGGCGAGAGTAAAAAAATAATTTCCGCTATAAGGGAACTTAATATAACTCATAAAAGCCATAACAGTTATATCTAAATGTTCGGTGTAACATAAAATAAATAATGACAGTGCTATATTTGCGAAATCTGAAACAGAACCGGGCCAGATCCGGTCTCGTATCGCAATGGCCGCCATCAATCTTAATAAAGGCTTGAAAGGCATATTTTTCTTCGTTTTCTAGGCGAGGCCGGTGTCAATCAATCTGATAGACTGCTGATAATACTACGGTTTAAAAGCGCCACCTCAAAAGGACAGGGCTTGGTCACATGGCTATAGTGATGTTTGTTTATCGATAATGTTGTCGATGAAATTATTTCCAGTATAGTTCATTTATTTGTTGATTTTATTACAAAAATGGCTTTCAACTTTAGTGAATGATCATTATTCAATAAATAAAAATGTTAATAATTTATACGTGTAATATAAGGATAGAGAGTATATGTAATTATAAGCTACCGCCCCGCGTTTTTACCCGCGTTCCTGTGGGATCTTATATTTTCCCGGGATAAAAAGTAGCCTATAGCCTTCCTCAATAAATGGGCTATCCAACACTAAAAGAGTTTTTTAATTCGAACCAGTAGTACCTAAAATTACCCTCCACAACCTCACAAACTTTACCTTTTTATAATATTAGTATTGTAGATGTATCAACCATAACCTTTTTTTAAGAACTCATGAGTATTCGATAATCAACTACACTAAAGAACGGTGTCTTTAAATCGCAAAACTTTTTGTTACTTTTTAATTAATATACTTTATTGCAAACATGAGTAAGGGTGTCGCTTTCATTTATTGCACTATTTAAAACTATCGATATCGATACAAATCTCGTCTCTAAGGCAATCGGAGACGATCGTGTCGGACGTAAGCGTCCGGTGTTCAGTGGAACAATAGCATTGTTCGCTTTGTCTCTGCGTTTCCTTTGTGATTATTTATTGAAATGGACCCTTAACACCACCTCCGACTTATATCTTCTACACAAAACAATAAATAATCATTATTTACTTAAAATATCACGCAGTGTATATTGAATCATTTATTAAATGTAGTGTTCATTTATCGATCGTATCTGCTACTTATACAAATACTTGGCTAAGTATCCAATTTATCTAATTATATTCGAAGTTTGAACTTAATGTTATTTACAAAATAGTACTAAAGTATTTGTGATAAGTCTTAAAATATCTATTGGACAAGGTTATGCTTTTATAATTTTTTGAACTCTTAAGAAACGAATGTGCAAATAATGTGAAAATATTTTCATATACTCAAATACGTCACATATTTCTTTTGAAATTGGCTGTACTTATTTCGCTCTAGAACACAGTTCGGTCGCGCGGGATCACTCGCTCGCACGCTTCTCGGCTCGGAAGCGGGTTTCGAGGACAAGAGGCGTTACCGACTCGACTCAAGAGCGCTTCGATACCGCGGACAATGTGCTGTAAAGGCTACTCTAACATTTTTTTGATCAGTGGTATTTTTGTGTAATGGCGTTTGATTTTCGATTCTAAATACTTACCAAACGATATACTTTTGGAGGTTTTATAACGTCAAAAAACATAAGATCCCTCAACTGCGGGTGAAACCGTGAGGCGGAAGTTAGTACTATATAAAAACGCAAAAAGCCTAGTTACCTAGCTTTTTTTCTTGTTTTCAATGCCACCCTAGCCTTCGAGCGGCGTGTGCGTGCGGCCTAATTACCGTTCGATAGTTTCTGCCTTTGTAGCGTGGTAGCTAGGGCCCGTTCCATCTAACGCATCGTGCCCTATCTTGCCACTCTGCATTGCGTGAACCCCACGACTCCTCGACTACACTCATCAAGTACATCCTCGCTAATAAATTGGCTCCATAATTACGTTTATTAAGTATACACTCGAGTGGTGAAGAAACCTTTTTTGTTTTAAAAGCTTTGTCGGTGTAAAATTGGGTTACTCTCAAATTGTTGGTTTTCCCATAATATATGTTTGTCATTCTTTGTTAGTTTATATACCGGCCAGTATGTTTTGTCAGTTTCCTTCTAGACTTTGTGTGCTTACCTTTGGGTACATTATTACCCAAGCCAATTTATAGTTACAAAAAAAATAGATATACGATAATATCTAATTATACATATATGGGTAGCTTCTTAATATATCTTAATCTGTACTTTTCCTTTGTATGTGTTTAAATTTTCTTTCACCATAATCTCAAGTTCATTGTAGGATTCGAACCCACAACTTTCACTTTTTCTTTTTGACGGGCTGGTTGGCGTGGTTGATAAGATACCTTATCTAGCACGCCGCAGGTCGTGGGTTCGATTCCCACTTAGGACAGTCTTTTGTGTGCATAAACATGTCTGTTTGTCCTGAGTCTGGGTGTAATTATCTATATAAGTATGTATTTACAAAAGAAAAGTAGTATATGTAGTATATCAGTTATCTATCTATCTATATAGTACAAACTCTGCTTAGTTTGGGGTCTGATGGCCGTGTGAGAGCAATGTCACAGAATATTTATTTAACTTTCGTCGAGCTATCATAGCCTTAAAACTAAAACTTCAAATCATATAACTTATACGCAATACAATACACCTACTTCAATATATCGTCTGAAGCTTCGTATTTTTTATATTTCTTCAATAAATTAAATCAACAACTTATACTAACTTTTGTTATCAAAAAGTCCATCAAAATTACCTTCTATAATCGCAAAGACGACCTTGAGTGTCCCGGCCGACCTTAACGCAGACTTACATTTTATAAAGAAAAATATTGTTTTTATAAAAATCTTGTAATTACATAGCGATAGCGATGATAATTTAAATCTTTCTTGAATCTATACTTATATTATACAGCTGAAGAGTTTGTTTGTTTGGTTGAACGCGCTAATCTCAGGAACTACTGGTTCGAATTGAAAGATTCTTTAAGTGTTGGATAGTCCATTTATCGAGGAAGGCTATATGCTGTTTTTTAAACCGTTGCTCCGTTGCTGTGTGAAAGGACAAACAAAAAAACAGATTTTCGCATTTATAATATTAGGCATATAGTGGTAGTATAAACTGGATTCATTGT
This sequence comes from Tetheella fluctuosa, assembly GCA_951216915.1. NCBI lineage: Eukaryota > Metazoa > Arthropoda > Insecta > Lepidoptera > Drepanidae > Tetheella > Tetheella fluctuosa. The sequence continues at coordinate 15,960,560 of OX578214.1, forward strand.
TCAAAGGATGCACCAGAGACTCTAAGAAAAAGTAAAGAGAGGTAGAGCATAGCGATATGTACCTCCACCTTACAGAATACCGCAGCCAAATAACTTATAGTTGTGTTCCTGCGCGTGAGTAAGGTCGCCAGAGCTCATCGGGCGGGGGGAAGGGTCGGCAACGTGCGAGTGATACCCCTGGTGTTGCAAGCGTTCATAGGCTACGGTAACTGCTTACTATCAGGCGGGCCGTATGCTCGTTTGCCGACAATGTTGTATAAAAATAAAAAAGAGGAATAATAATTACGTAAGCTATAAAATACAAAAATATTCCAACACATTTTTGCTACCTTTATACAGTGATGTTGAACGTTGTGTATTGAAGTAGATACGGTCTAATTATGAAGGCGTGAGGCGACGGGATCTCGAGCCACTTAGTTACCGGCATTACCGACGCTAACCACTCACGATACGTAAACGAGCTCCTAAAGTATCTTATTACAAGATAAATACCGCGTCTTTAACGTTAAAACCGTTCTTTTATAACCTCTGAGGGCAAATACGTTGGGCTTAATTTAGATCATATTCATTTTTATGGTTCCGTACCTCAAAAAGTAAAAAAGGAACCCTTTTAAGATCACTTTCTTGCCCGTCTGTCAGTGTGTCACCACCAATTTTCTCACCTATACCAGATACTGAGGTCTGTAGTCCCTCTTAGGTGTATTAAAATCAAGGTCCTGAGTCAACACGATAAAAAGATATGGGCAAATTTAGATTTTTGCGAAAAGTTGTAAGTACCAAAAGTTAACTTAATTTTCAACTTTTTTTTATTTTTCAGAATTTTCCCTTTACTTGTGCTGTAAGACCTTGCTTTTAACCAAAATTGACAATTCTAGATCAACCGTAAGTAGCCTATAGGTTTTGGGTCGAAAACCTATATGGGAACTATCCCGTTTACCTAGAATCACGAAATTTGGCAAAAAGCAAGGTCTTACAGCAAAAATATAGGGAAAATTCCAAAAAATTAAAAAATAAAAATTAAAGGTGTCCCCATACATACATAGACGCCAATTAATGATGACCTCTTAGTTTAATGGGCGCTTATACAATTTAGAGGTCTAGCTTAATTGGCACAATTGTGCATTTCCCGTGATCGACGAACTATTTACATACCTATAAGTTTGTACGGAACCCTCGGTGCGCGAGTCCGACTCGCACTTGGCCGGTTTTTTATCTTTATCTAGAAATTAGTTTGTTCTGAATCAATAGTAGAGTTGGTCCTCATGGGCTTTGTACTGTGACCCTTACCTAGTCTTGCCATAAATATTGTCACAAAGAAAAAACATTTTTTTTTATTGCAAATAATATTTATTACTCTTACAGTATGTTAGTTTAATACATAAATAAAAAACAATTTAAAATATAAAAAGCTTATTCGAAGTGGTCTCCATTGGCTGCAATACAGTCCTTTAAACGTTGAGGCCAGTTATCAATAGAAGCACGCACTCTTTCCATGGAAAAATTCTTCACTGCCAATCGTATGGATTGTTTTAGGGACTCCAAATTATCATGGCGTTTAGAGCAAGCCGTACTCTCTAAAACTGACCATAAATCATAATCCAGCGGATTAAGATCGGGACTAGACGACGGCCAGTCTTCAGCTCTGATGAAGTCCGAAACGTTTACTTCCAACCAAGACTGCGTGGACCGAGCTTTATGACCCGGCGCCGAGTCTTGTTGGAAGGACCATACTTGGTTATTGAACATGGTGTTGTTAAGGGGCTTAACTACCTTCTCAAGAATGGTATCTTGATACACTTGTGCTGATGTTTTGATACCTTTTTCATAAAAATATGGCTCAGTCACTCCTTCATAGCTAACACCCCACCAAACCATCACTGAAGTCGGATAATGCCCACGTTGCACTCTGTCGACTAATTGGGAAGCTTCCTTAGAGCTTTGAGCATAAATACGATCATTTTGTTTGTTAAAATGTTGCTCAACTGTAAAGATTTTCTCATCCGTAAACAAAAATTTTCTGTGACCTCCCTTTGCGTACCGCTTCAGTAGTTGTTTCGATTTTACCACCCTATTCTTTTTTAAATTATCAGTTAAAAAATGACCAGTGCGTCTCTTATAGGCTGCAAGTCCTAAGTCATCTTTTAAAATACGCGACATGGTTCTGGGTGCTATCTTCATCTCCCGAGATAAAATCTTTTGCTTTCGGACAGGATTTCTTCGAATTCTTTCCCTTACTGCTTTAACCACCTTTTTCGTACGAACACTACGTGGACGGCCAGATCTTTTTCTGTCACAAGCAGAGGAGGTCTCATTGTACCTATTAATAGTCCGGTACACAAACATTTGACTAATACCAAGCGTATGGAGAGTTTTAAAAATTGCATTTGGCTCCATACCAACTTTGTGTAATGCAATCACAGCGATTCGGTTCTCTTTATCACCCCACTCCATTTTAATATCGCAAAATATTGTCCAATGTATTGGCGCCAAAATTAGAAAACCCAATGAACAATCGTATAAAAATGACAGATTCCAAATTCAAATGTAATATCTTTCTTATTTTTAATTGTAACAGTATTTATGGCCAGACTATGTATATGCAGGGATTTTCATTTTGAGTCTGTCAGTAATTTGGTTTAAAAGTAATAAGGATTGACGGGCCGGTTGGCGTGGTTGGTAAGATACCCTATCTATCACGCCGCAGGTCGTGGGTTCGATTCCCACTCAGGACAGACATTTGTGTGCATGAACATGTCTGTTTGTCCTGAGTCTGGGTGTAATTATCTATAATATGTATGTATTTACAAAAGAAAAGTAGTATATGTAGTATATCAGTTATCTGGTTTCCATAGTACAAGCTCTGCTTAGTTTGGGGTCAGATGGCCGTGTGTGAGGAATAATGTCCCAGAATATTTATTATTTATTTTAAGGCGGTTAACTGAAGAACAAGAATACTTAGTGAAAATCTGATTACTCCCAGATATAGAAAAAAACCGGCCAAGTGCGAGTCGGACTCGCGCATGAAGGGCTCCGTACCATTAATCTATAAATCTATCTCTAATCTATAGATCGATCTATAAATCGTCTGTCTGTCTGTCCGTCTGTCCGTCTGTCACCAGGCTGTATCTCATGAACTGTGATAGTAAGACAGTTGAAATATTCACAGATGATGTATTTCTGTTGCCGCTATAACAACAAATACTAAAAAACAGAATAAAATAAATATTTATGGGGGCTTCTAAACATGATTTTTTTGCCGTTTTTATAGATAATGGTACAGAACCCTTCGTGCGCGAGTTCGACTCGCACTTGGCCGGTTTTTTTTTATCATACCACGTGTAGGTTCTCACTCATTACTCACTAAGTACTTTATTGCTAGTATTTTTAATTACTTTAATACAGGTAGGTGTTTACTTTAAATACATCAAAAGTAATGTATATTAAGTATTTGAGAAGATAGGCCGTGTGAGTTAATAGGTTGAGTCAATTCTTAGAAGAACTTGAAGGTAGGGCTGATATAATAATAAACTGAGCTGAGCGAGTTTATCCCTTAAACCCTGTTGAGGTGTGAGGACGCCTACACCATACACGTGTCGAATTTGGACCGTTTTGATAAAATGCGTGGCATTTAAGTATATTTCTCATAAATAGGAGCATAAATCTTACGATTCGAAAAGCATATTGCAAAATCAGTTCAGAACTGTTTTTATAAATTGAGAGTGTTTTATCAGCTTAGTTACTGAAACTTTGCGTATTCAACTTGTTGAGTCACTTGTTTTGTCTAAATTAATGGATGCAGTTTTTGGACCACGATTGCTAAACTACTCAAAAAATGATTCAACGAGTCCAAAATGCTTGTGCTCGCTTTTGCTTCAACGTGAGCGCATGTAACTTCATTTTTAAATAACCATGGCAATGAATCATCGTCGCTAACTGCACTTAGCTTGCCTCCTTTTTGGTGTCATCAAACATAGATCCCCGTCTTATCTATACGAAAAACTTTCGTGGACGTCGAGTCAAAGATGTAGTGAGTCGCGACAACGCGCTGTTCAGCTCTCGACGCAACGACACAGCTCCGCCACATTCAAAGGAAGCTTCCGTTACGCCGCGTCCAAGTGTTGGAACAACATTTCACCGCCGATCAGGAACCTGCAAAGTATTATCGGTTTTAGAGTCAACCTTAAGAAATTTATTTACGATCACCAGAAAGCACATGAAATCTATAAGCTTGAAACTAGTGCTATTTAGTTTGAAACTGTAAGAAGCAACGGTTCTACAAGTACTTACCTATTCTTATCGTTCCTTCCTTGCTGTTTTTCCTTTTAAATTTAATTTCTTGTATAAATCGTTTATTGTTTATTGGATGTAGCTTGCATTTAGTTTTGTAAAACTTGCACAGATTTGATAAATTTATATTTTTTTTCCTGTTCCACCCATAGAGAATACATTCATTCATACGTACGCATCCCCTATTTTAATGTCTGTGGTTCACTCTAGCAACGATTTGTTTTGTTCTTTTTGTGTTGCCAGTTTTTTTATTTATTTATTTTAAATGACATAGTTATAATTTATTTCATTTTAAGTTTTTTTTTTTCTTTGTGTAGCTGACGTTTATTCTGTATCGTGACGTCACGAACCGGGCCCAACGGAAGACCAGCGTTGGTTTAACAACCAGCATTATGCTGAGTTGGATCCGTTTTGTGGCAAATCTATAATTAATTGTGTGGTTCCTTTTTAATTTTATTTTTTTTATTGTTCTCTCTTTTTGCTACTTTTTTGATGTACATAATTGGCTATATGTGCCACAAATAAATATAATTTCTTTCTTTCTTTCTAAATTCAAGGTTAAATAGACGTAGGTATTTTTATAACTGATAAATATGTCTAAAAATAAGCGATAGGTTATCAGAAAAAAAAATGTAGCAGTTAAGAGTGATCAGGTGATTATTATGCAAATATATGAGACTAGCTTACCGCCCCGCGGAAATCGCGGGGCGGTAAGCTAGTCAGGTAAGCTACCCACGACCGCCTATTTTACCCCCATAGGGGTGGAATTTTCAAAAATCCTTTCTTAGCGCATGCCTACATCATAATAGCTATCTGTATGCTAAATTTTAGCCCGATCCGTTCAGTGATTTGAGCTGTGCGTTGATAGATCAGTCTGTCAGTCACTTTTTCCTTTTATATATCTTTTATGTATAAAAGAAGATAGGAAAAAGCTTTTAACTAATTTCGAAAGTACGTTGCTTTATGCGTAAAATCACATATTTATTTTTAATAAAACGAGGTAGGTACCAACCATAATTTGGGATTTAAGCACTCCCATATATTCAATTTGGCATTCGGTCGGCGTCGTTGGTTTATTTAATTTAAGTGGTTTAAAAGTATAAAAGTATATAGGTACCCTATTTAAATTTAAAGCATTACCTAGGAATATTTGACATAAACTTTACCAATATTTAACGGTTAGCGTGGTTGGTAAGATTCCCTGCCTATCATATCACAGATCGTGGATTCGATTCCCGCACAGGACAGACATTTGTGTGCATGAATATATCTGCTTGTACTGAGTCTACGTGTAATCCATACTAACATTATAAATGCGAAAGTAACTCTATCTCTTACCTTTTCACGCCTAAACCACTGAATCGATTGCTATGAAATTTGGCACACAGGACATAGTTTTTTTTGGGGAACGTCGGAAAAACCGCGGGGGACATCTAAGTTCATAAGTTATCTAGTTTTCAATAGTACAAGCTCTGCTTAAGGAAATGATCTACCTGCACTTTTCATTTACCATTGTAAATTATTAATTAATCACAAGTAATCGTACAGTACAAAACAGCGCCATCAATTATTTAAGCAGAAAATTGCGATATCATAAAGCAGTTAAGACGGATTAACTGCGGTTTCTTTAACGCGATTATGAATATTAATTACAGGGAGGTGGCGGGTGGCCGCCACTGCCGTGCCTCAGCCACGCGGTAAACAAAAGCAGATGGCCCAATTCTCTAAGTGGCCCAAAATTACGTCTCTTGTTTTGGGACGCTTCATAGACTATGTTATATCACTTTATGGATTGGATTATTTTATTGAAACGGGTTATAATGCTCGACCACTTTTTACATAGGTATTATATTCATTGTTATAAAGAGGTTGTCAAAAGAAATATATAATCGAAGGCGATGATAGCTCAGTGGTAGTGACGTTAAATGTCGGTGAAGGTCGTGGGTTCGAATTCTACAAAGAACTTGAGATTTAGGTAAAGGAAAACATCGTGAGGAAACCATACCACGGTAGTAGGGTACTTTGTAGTACCCGCCTGGCTGGTTACTAGCCTTAAGTTACAATTCTGTAGCCAAGCACCTATTGATGAGTTTGACAATCCCCTTGGTATTGCTAATGTCTATAGGTGACGGTAGCCGTTTACCATCAGGTGGATCGATTGCCTGCATGTCAGGCTTCTGACAATTTTTTTTTTTCAAAGGGAAACTAACAGCTAGGTTCTAAAATCGAAAGCTAATTAGAAGTTTTCACAGATATATAAATAAAATTGCCTAAAAAAATGCCTTGTTAAGTTTCTTACCAAGGTCTTCTCTTAAGTTTATTCCGAACCGATGGAATAGTAGAGCCTGAACTGAATTAATGAGTTTTGAGTTTGAGTTCTTACGCTCGGGGTGAATGGGCGTGAAAAGAAAACACGTTACAAAGGTCAGTGACATTGAATACTCCAAATCTTTGAGCCCAGCATTTGTTAATTTCATTGTTATATTTCGTCAAAGAAGACATTGTGAGGAAACCATAAAACGGTTGTAACTTTGTTATAGCTGGCTGGTTGCCTTCAAGTTTAAGTTGTTACCAAGTACCTACCGGTGAGTTCCAACAGCTGCACTTGAGAGTCTAGGCTTTGTGTGCTACGTCATCGCTTATTATTTTTAAATTATTTTCAAAAAGTAGGTACCTCTACTTTTTTGTCAGCAAGCGTCAACAGGCTATGGTAACTTACTACCTGGCAGGATATTTGTCTGCCACATCTATACTAATATTATAAAACTGAAGAGTTTGTTTGTTTACTTGAACGCGCAAATCTCAGGAACTACTGGTTTGATCTGAAAAATTATTTCAGTGTTAGATAGCCCATTTATCGAGGAAGGCTACAGGCTACTTTTTATCCCGGAAAAATACAAGGTCCCTCGGGAACGCGGGTGAAACCGCGGGGCGGAAGCTAGTACAATATAATATAACTTTCGATTATGACCCAGGACATATATTTGTGTAATATACAGGATGATTTTCAAATGGTATGTTATCCCGAAAAGGGATTGTTAGGGACATCATTTTGTTTACTATGGAACCAACGTGATCAGAGCAACTTTATTTTTCACATCTCAGTACATTTCGGACCAAGCACTCAGCTGATTTGTATGGTGGAGTGAAAAGTTGTTCAAAATGATGTCCCTAACAATATCTTTTCGGGATAATATACCATTTAAAAATCACCCCGTATATGTATATATTGATATAAAAAGTATTAATATAAAGTGAGTCATCTGGTTTCTATAGTAGGTACTACTACCTCTCCCATATGTGAATAATGTCCCAGGGTTTGATTATATTATTAATATCTACTCATTTCCTCCTAAACAAGCATTGATTACGGTACCATAAATAACTGGGTACATTACAAAAAGCTCCCAACATAATTAAGATAGATGTCCGGATCACCCAATCTCCCCTGGTCTCCCCTGGACTCCCCTCCCAGCTCCCATAATTCTGGAAACAATTGCCAGAATGGTTTGATTGATTGCCGGTAGGATAACGCTCGGGATAGGTAGGTACGGCTAATTAATTATTCTGTGGCATATTATTACGTTTTAAGTATACTTTTAAAACTGTTTTAGATCTCTTTAATTAGATTTTGCGTTGCAATTTTTGATGCGAGTATCAATCAATCAATCATCTTTGTCTTCTTATTTAATTATCTTATAAAAAAATAGCTTCCGTATGCTTATGTCCGTAAAACTCGAAAAGTATTTAATGGATTAACTTGAAAATTTTATACAACGTTGCATTTTTATATAAGAGTATTTTTATATCCTTTTTATCCCTATTTACCCAGGGGAACGGGAAATTCTAAACGTTTCGGGAACTTTAAATTGAGCTGGACTTATGTAATATCTATCCTACATAATATTAATGTGAAAGTTTGGATGGATGGATGTTTGTTACTCAATCACCCCAGAATGGCTGAATGGATTTAGATAAAATTGAACGCGGGTGAAACCGCGGGGAAGAAGCTAGTAATATTATAAATGCGTAAGTTTGTGTGTGTGTTTGTTACCACTCAATGGCAAGGTAAGGCAAGTGCAACCGCGGGGCGAAGACTAGAGCTTAAATATATACTAGGTATGGACCCCTTCAAGGAATAGAAGGCATCATGAATTGAAACTATTTTAAAGTTTTATCGATAGTAATAATTCTAAATAGATATTCAATTTATTTTACTAAAACTAAACAACATATTGTACTTATAAAACATGCATAAGACTACGCTATATAAAACCATTAAGGCAAAGTCATTAAGTAATAAATAAAATAATACATAATAAAAGCAGCTCTTAAAACAGAGCAGTGACAATAATCGAATGAAAAATAATCAAACACATAAATTAATAAATATTAATTAATAATGAAACGGTACCGCCGCGGTACATCTAAACCAATAAACGGAGCTCACGTCAAGTTGAGTTCGGGATAAAACGATAGCATTCGAGCGAGCCGGTAAATCCCTCACTTGAATGCAGGACTCCTATCCAATCGACATTTCATTCCACGATTGCATCTTTAATAATTCCACGCGTTGTGCCGCATACATATCTGTGGGGGATCAATGCCATCGAGACGTGGAGAAACTGAGCGGTAATGTATAGTGCAAGTGTCAATGAACTCGTCTAAAAGTCAGTACCTATTGTAGGTGAAGTCATTAATGATGTCGAAAGGTTTAACGATTACTTTAAATTTTATCGAGTTTTTTAAATTGTCATGTTTGAAAAAGATACATTGGTTTCGCGCAGGTTATAAAAAGTTCAGGTAAGTAATTTACATCAAAATATATCCCTATTAATTTCGCGTCTTCAATTTGGCGTTAAAATACGTACGTAAGAAACTCAAATATAAAATAAATTTATGCTTTTTGTATCTACCTAATAGCTTGATAAATAGTTGAATGCTTTAAAATGTTACTTTGCTTAGTTTCTTCCCGGTTCTTTTCAGTTGAGAACCTATTGCAGATAGCTACAAAACGTTCATATTGTCTGCCTCAGGTGTAAATACTCGTATATTAATGTGATTTATGTTTCCATTCGCTTAATTGCGCTTATAAAACTATAACTGGCTCTCCACTGTGAACTCACGATATAAATGAGTCATACAGCCAAACTATCGATACGCGGTCACCACTAGCAGGTGTCAATCGGGGAGACGAACAAAACGCCACTCGTCACTAATGAAACATCGACACACGCCACGCGCCACAGGCCGGCCACGCGAGGTCCCACAATCCCCCTTATTCAGACCTGCTCGGTTGCGGTCCCGATTCGGTAGACGAACCGATTGAGTAGTCTACTGAATAGGATGGCTCCTATTTTCTAATTTTAGATTTCCATTTGGAATGAGACAGTCGATCGGTACACGATCGCAGTAAATGAATTTTGCGACTAACACAATATCAATCTAAATTTTACGAAACAATATCGTCCTTTCCGATCGGAATGGCAACAGAATAAGTCTGAATAAGGAGGAATATCACAAACCCAATTTGTTAATTGAAATCGTAAAGCCGGACAGACATACTGATGTTAAAACTGTTTTAATAATAGTATATGAAAACTAATAGGTTTTCGTAAAGCATAAAATCGTTGACGTGGTTGATAAGATACCCTAACATATCACGCTACAGGTTGTGGGTTCAATTCCCGCCTAGAACAGACATTTGTGTGCATGAACATGGTATTGAATACTTTTCAAGATTTGTCACTGATCGCATAGGATATGTTTATTCAATAATAAGTGTCGACAATACTGAATAAGATATTTCAATCGCGATATTCGTGCTCCTTTTCAATAGAACCTCCTACTTTTTTGAAGTCGGTTAATGAGATCCCTGCGCTATACCTACGAATTTATAAGTGTTGATATTTTTATTTCTTTCATCAATAAATAAGATTGGAATTCACAGAATTAACCGGCGACGTCTTAATCTCATCAGATCCGAAAAAGGTCTTACGTATAAAATTCCTTGAATTTTTTTCTAAGAAATTATTTTCGACATAGTAATTTCTTATAAAGCACTCTAATTTAGAACACTCTAAGTACATTATTGTTTGGGAACAAAGAATCTATATTTGCTAATCTACATTCTCAGAACTAAGTATTAATATAACGACCTAAATAAGGGTCAAATCTCTAGCATACGAAAGGTTTTTTTTTACTTTGATATGGCCCATGGTGGTAAGCACACAAAGCGTAGAAGGAACTGGTTCTCAAGTGCATCTGCCGGAACACATCACTAGATATTTGGCGTAAGATTTTCAACTTGCCATATCAGGTAGCCAGGTGCTATGGTTTCCTCACGATGTTTTCCTACACCGAAAGCTCAAGCTCATTGTAGGATTCGAACTCACGACCTTCGCTGTGGCATCTGACGTCACTACCTATTATTAGACGTTCAAAATTTAATTATGTGTAATTTATTTAGTGTTTTAAAATGTTTTAGTATCAAACTTTATCATTCATGAAAAATATTAATTCGTCTGAAGTAATATTGAAGACATCAGTGTCTATTAGACATCATCAACAAAATCACAAAATACAATAACAAATTGAACCCTCTGAATATTGTCAATACTCTGTGCAGTTGCAGAGTCAATCTATAATTACATCGGCAATAGGCTTTACAATAGGTCGAACGTGCCGTCCTATAATCTGTGACGCGTGCAATTATCGACGGAGTAATTAAAAGCCCCCGGCTACTCGGCGGTAATTGGCATTATGTAAGTGGACAGTGCAGTTGCTTCGTTCAATAATTAACACCAATCCGTAAGCGAATGTTTTCGACATTCATATTTATAGTTATGAGATTATTGTCGCGTTCACACACTATATTATAAAAAAATAAATAAAACCAAAGGTAAAAACACAAACAGTTAAAAAACAGTGGAAATATTGCCCGGAAAATTCGGAAATCTAAAAGTGCATTTTTGTATGAACTCAAAATATTTTTGCATGAGACAGCCAGTTTATTCAGAAAGGATATAGGCTACTTTTTATCTTGAAATGCAAGTGAAACCACCGGGGAAAGCTAGTTTAAAATCAAATTTTAAAGGCGATAACCATATTTCACACAAACAGCTTTCTTATTTGAAGATAATAAAACAGACATCATCATTAGAATGGTCAAGAGCGACATTTTTTTATTGTCCCCTCTAGGAGCATTTTACGCGGGGATCGTTTCCAATATTGATGGGCACTAAATCACCCTCGACTAGCTCATTCAATTTGTACCATTAAAAATTCATTCGTCTTTAGTCAGCGAGTAATATAATGCGAGATGACAGGTCTGTAGCCTGCTCATTAGGGCAACAAATTCGGCGATCGCTCACTGTGTCGCCGGCTTCTGTACATAGGGATGCCTGTAAAAAGTTTTTTTTTAAAGTTTACTGTAACACGGCAACATGAGAGTAAACAAAATATGTTACAGTAATGCTTGAGCCACTTATTTAAAACTGACAAATACCATAATTAAAAACAACTATAATAATAATGTTGGGTAAAACCCGATCTTCAACCGTCTTGGTTGACTCTCAATCACTTTAAATCATTAGCCATAGAAATATCTTCATACAATTTTCAACTTTCATTTGAAGTATAGGTAAACATTAGGCCTCTACTTATAAACGCTTTTCAACTAATAAACTGATTAAATCAAGTAAATGACGTCACATTGTTTGACAATGACAGTAAAATGATCGATAGATATATGACAACTTCTACTGTCTTTAAGTTCTGCAGAGTTTTATAAGTAAGACTAAATTGGAACAATTTAAAACTTCATAAAGATGATGATCGTACAGGTGGCATCCCTGACGCCAGGTCGTGACAAACTGGCGTCTCGTTACTGGAACGAGCCGAACCTGCCTCTTGCGTCATAAGGTCTTGCCACGAAGTACCATCGACTACTTATTTACCATGTAAACTACCCACTCCCTGAAAGTACCTTTATTTTGAAAATTTAACATTAAAATGTTTAGTAGGTACTCATAAAACGCTTTTAAGTATATGAATATGAAGTCTACAGTAAACATACAAATTCATGCGGCAAATAAAATTAAGTTCAATTACAATACCAACTAGGTACATATCGGAACTGTATTCCAAACAATGCAGCTATAAATATGATTAACTGTAAGATTTATGATCTAAAACGAAGGTAAATAACCGCCGAATCAATATTATAGTTAATTGACTTAATGGCATGTTTACTGTAGAAATAGAATTTGCCGCAACAACGAAATAACTGCTATTTATTTGGTATCAATACCATTATTTGTATTGTCTATGATATTTTAGTTTGTGTTAATATTAGTTTATGATCATTCATTCATATTGAAGTCAATATTATACTAATAGAGATGCTCTTTAAGTAGTCTATATCGTTATTATCTATGTATATATTCTAGAGTAAACCCAGCCACGTTTTTTACTGATAACACTAATGATGGTAAATAGCTACTAAACAAAAATTTATTCATAAACAGAAGAGAAAATGATACCTTTGCCTATTTATATAGAAATACTAGCTGTCCCCCGCGGTTTCACCAGCGTAGCGGTATGAAATATACCTACATTACGACCTATTCTGAGACCTATGAAATACGCACATTTTTTTTTATTAGATAGTGAAATACCACTTACTCACTCACACACTCACTCATTAATTCACTCACTAACTCATTCAATCGCTCACTAATTACGATATAAACTATAAAATCTAGAGGCCAGTAATTTAGCAGACAAGTTCGTTATAAGAAATGGTTTTACTGAAATTCAACCCCTAAAGGGGTATTTTTTTAATTTTTATAGTCTTGTATTTGACCACAATCTCATGATGATACGGTCACACAAACGTAGAAGGAACTGGCTCTCAAGTGTAGCTGCCGGAACACATGGATATTCAACTTGAAGGGGTAGCCAGCCAGACGGGTACTACAAAGTACCCTACCATCATCTTTTATATAAAATGATAAAATTATATAAATAAGTGTCACACTGAAAAAGAGATAGATATATCAGTAAGAGACAAGATATTTAAGCTATTTTAGTAACATTATTCCTAAGGTAGAGTTTTTAACAAGGAAAATTATCCCTCCATTTTGAAGTAGAGCACGTTATTTCAAATGTAATTATATAATCCTGTACATTAAGGCTATTCATTTGTCTGTAATCCTTTGCCTGAGCCATTGTCCCGCAAGATCTCAGAGCGCTTTGTACCTAGATATTAATTATATCCTAAACAGCTGCTTGGCTTGTCTTACTGAAATGTAAGGAAACGTGGTCGAAGTGCAGTTTAAATATCTTGTGTCACTCAGTCGAGCTACTTTGTTTTTTTGATAAAGTTTTTGTATTGTAAGATACCCCATTTATCATGCTACAGGCCGTGGGTTTGATTGCTACCCAGGAAAGATATTTGTGTGCATGAATACCTATGTCTGTTTGTCCTGAGCCTGGGTGTAATCTATCTATCTATATAAATAAAAATGTATGGCAAAATGTGTTGCTAAGCACAAAACTCGAGAACGGGTGGACCAATTAGGCTATTTATTTTTAAATATTCGTTGAAATTCAAGGACGGTTCTTATGAAGAAAAAAATTGGAAAAGTTTCCTGGAAAAATTGAAAATTCGAGAAAAACGGAAAGCGTGGGATGGAGGAAGGCACAGTCTACTTATTAGCTTTAGAACGCAAGTGAATTCGCGGAGGACAGCTAGTTATCTATATAAGTATATATTTAGAAAAAAAGTAGTATATGTAATAAAAACAACTGATATTAACACAGTAATCTGGTTTACATAGTACAAGATCTGCTTAGTTTGAGATCAGATATCTATGTGGGAGGAATATCTCAGGATATTTATTTAGATAATATAAACACCCATTTTTCTAGTAGACCGTAATGCCACTCAATCACTAAAGCAGTATTTATTTTTACCAATATTATTTTTATAAGGAATTATAAAAATTACATCTCACCTAATCAATCATTTACCGAAACAAACATTTTCAATTTATAATGGATGATGGAACATTATTAATATTACTGGGTCTGCTCTACGGTTTCACCTGAATTTTCGAGGTTTTTTTGGGATAAAAAATATTCTATATTTGACCCCAGGATACGATCTATAGCCAAAGTTTCCTCTAACTCCGTAATGCTGTTTAAGTCACAAACCTTTCATTACCCAAACTCTCACATTTATAATATTAGTAGAATTGTCTACTTTATATACCGAGAAGAAAATTAAATGAAAACTAAACACCTAGGTTTATAAATTAATTATAAAATATAGCGGAATATACAGATCAAATATGGCATTAAATGAATTATTATTTTGATTGATGATAAATGAACTTTGAGTATGAATAATTAGAATACACAATAGGTATTTCGCTTTTATGTCTGATAGTGGTAAGTTACGCAGTGGATGCAGCGCGGCGTGGTTCAAATGCTAACTTCATAGTTCTCTATTCCCGACCCACTGCGACACGGGCGGGTTCTAAACCGAGTCTCGAACTTGGATCCCCGCGGCTTCCGTATCTCGTTATCATACTAATGGACTCTCGGGGCGTGTACATTATTGTATTGTTACTGTTCGCCCACTCCTGGGAGCGGTTTGGTGTTGCGCAACTTGTTACTATATTATATACTGCGGTTTTACTCAAGATCTTCGAGAAGACTTAATAATACTTTATAAACCTGTTGATGGTCAATGATTTTTTTGTAGCAAGCTTAGGTTACTCATGCTCATGTTGGGCATTTGCTTGCGGCAGCTTCGTGTGGCGGGTCACTCACTTCCCTACGATATGTGCGAGGAGGGTGATGGCTGCCACATGCGTCCTTCTTGTGAACAGGTGCTGCTTGTGGGGGCTTTGCTATGTATTTATTTGCTTAGTCACTCATCATTTTGTTTTTTTTTTCTTTCATGACACGCAATTATTATCCGTGAAATGTGATATGATACGAATAATATGCTGAATTTATTGCCGTACTCCTCTGAGCAAAAGTAACCTTCCGAACCGTGCGTTAGAGTTAAACTATTCATGTGCTTGTGATGTCCTATTTGAATAAAATATTTTCATTCATTATAATCCCAGGAAGCCAAATTTTATACCATTACAGAGTAATTAGTAGTAATTATCATTTCCAATTCTAGTATGATTTATGTTATATGCATGTTTATTTTAAAGAATAATATACACGACTTTATAAGCTAATCTGAAAATTGCTAGACTCTGAAAAGTGTCTGGTTTCAAATGTAGTTAACTATTGTTTTATTATGACTATTGTCGATAGCTTTTGTTTATTCAATTCCCTGGCTTTTACACAAATTATTTTTGACATCATCATCATCATCTAGATTGCCTTCTAAATATCTTGTAAATCAGGAATTCTTTCGTTCAGAACAACAAGCTGCCAGCACCACATCGGATCAACAGCGCCAGACAGCGCGCCACCTCCGCGTTTCTGTTTTTTCGCTAAGAAATTGGGTTGGGTCTAAATCAAGCATAATTAACTGACACACTCACACACACGCACACCTAACACTAAATTCAACGTCACACTTATTTACAGCACAGCTCATACAATGAATTGTATACATATATAAGTACATATATATATTGGTTACCTTATACTTTTGGCTTTCATCGGAGACCTAAATCTCATTTTTAACTAGTGAAATGTTGTATATTTGTATCTTAATTTAAAATTTTCATATTATGGTGAACGTAAAATTGTTCAACAAATATAACGTACATCTCAAAGGAAAATAATTTTGTTACTTCTTTTGTCTTAAGTTTTTTAATATTTTTCACAATACATTCACTTGATCAACATTACATGTTCAATCGATAGGTACCTACTCATGTTTTCTACTGTCTAAAACTGTAAATTGTGAGAAATCAAATAGATTGTAGGGTGCGGTCTTGTGTGTAATCATTTGAAATCATTAATTATATTAAATTATGGCATTATATTCTAGCTACCAACAGACCGTCGTCCATCTGTAAATATTATGTAAATTTTCATTCTAAGCATTTTTCCTCAGAAGTTAGTTTCCCTTATAAGTTAGTCTGTTAATTATATAAATAAATAAATAACGTTTAATAATAATGTTTGTCCAACAGCTGGTGTCCGCACGGTGGACGTGCAGGCGGTGGAGGGCATGGTGGCGCAATTCCCCTGCGACCTGGGCACAGCTGCCAACGACAAGGTCTACATGGTGTTCTGGTTCAAAGATGACGCCGGAATACCGCTGTACAGGTCAGTATTGTACTTAGATTATCTACAGCTCCTGCCCTGTGGTTATACCTGCATTTCTGTGCGATAATTAATAAATAAAATCAATTTTCGACCTATATTTAGACAATTACCGCCCCACGGTTTCACCCGCGAACCCCTATTTTACCCCTTAGGGGTGGAATTTTCAAAAATCCTTTCTTAACGAATGCCTACATCATAATAGCTATCTGTATGCCAAATTTTAGCCCGATCCGTCCAGTGGTTTGAGCTGTGCGTTGATAGATCAGTCAGTCAGTCACCTTTTCCTTTTATATATACAGATATGTGGTACCTAATTAAATAACACATCTATAGATAAATTTTCGCATTTATATTATTAGTATAAGTATAAAGTATATTTAAGTAACTCTGGTGTTTCAAGCGTCAATAGGCTACGGTAACTGCTTACCATCAAGCAGGTTGCATGCTACATTAGCACTTTATTAGTGACTAGCTTCCATTCCGCGGTTTCACCTGCATTCCCGAGGGATCTTGTGTTTTCTCGGGATAAAAAGTAACATGTCTATAGCCTTCCTCGATAAATGGGCTATCTAACACTGAAATATTTTTTCAAATTGAACCAGTAGTTCCTGAGATTAGCGCGTTCAAACAAACAAACTCTTCAGCTTTATAATAATAAAAGAGTCATTAAATTAGTATGGCCTTACCTACTCCCTAGAATTCCTCAAACCTAGAAATTAAATGGCAATAAAAACAAAAAATCAGTATAACAGTATTCATTGAATTTACGCACGATGGCAATTAAGATTTTTAAAAAACGTGCAACATAATAAAACTATGTAGATATTTGTCTTAAAATAAAACTATTAATTACAATTCTATATCACTAAATACGCAAAACTACATTAATTTAATTTACAAGTACTAAGCTAAAAGATGGAAGTTTTATATAATCCACAGCCATTACGAATACAAAGTAAGTTTGTGTACGAGTGAGTAGAAGTAAGAATAAACGTGATTGGATGCGCGGTACAGTTCGCGCGATAATTGCCGCCGCTCCGCCAAAGTTTTCACACAGTATGCAAGTTTCTCTAGAGATGCCTACGCGAGGTGCGGATGTATTGATAGCAGGGAGCGGGAGAGGCAGCGGATTTAATTTTTTTTTTGGTATTTACGTAATTCATTATTGTTAATAATAAATACGATAATATATTCAAATTCTATTACTATTTTATAATGTCGTCTCTTTTTACCTGCTATTTTCAGCTATAATTGACTCATATATAATAGGTATATATATATATCTATAATAAAGTCAAAATCGGTATCTTTAAGCGTAATCACAGCTGAGATTTATCATTACATTCATTCATTCATCATAACCAGTCTCTCAGATGTCCATTACTGGCCTTGACTTTATCAATTGTGGCCATAACTTCCAGTTCTTTATTTTCTCCGTCCACTCCCCGCTTACCACAATTTGCCGGTCAATAGTTTACCTAGCAGTGGACGCACTTTACAATTAATCAATTCATGAATAATTTATAAGAGTTAATAATATGGTAGAGATGCGTTCATATTATTTGTTAATTGTATCCGTCACGAATACCGCTTTGTTATATTCACAACATCTGTGAGCGGTTATTGTGTATTTGAATCAAAAACCTGAAATCAAAGCATAAAATCCTAGCAAAATCTATCCTATCCTATCCTAACTTTAATGCGAATGTGAGTTTGTTTGTTTGTTACCTTTTCACGCCTAAACCACTGAACGGATCGCGATGAAATTTGTTACGCAGATACCCTATGGTATAGAGAAGGACATGGGCTAATTTTTTTCTCGAGAACGTGGGTGAAACCGTGGGGGACAGCTAGTATTAAATAAATCATTAGAAGCTGTACTTACACTACTGTGTCCAATGCCTTATGTCGCGAGACAGAACTCCGTATCTGAAGAAACAAGTGCTTTTGTAGCGATATAATTAATTCATGGAGTGCTGAGCCGCCTGCGACTGGCGACATGCGACTTGTCGACTTGTCGTCGCCGCCCTATAGCCGCACTTCCGAAATTATCACTCAGACACCTCATAACTGAATCACCGTGTTTGCTTTTCGTGCACTTTATTATAATAATAGGTTTAAAGGATTTAAAACAGCAGAAACTCTGTTCAAGTGAAATATGTACTAATAACTTTTGTAGGTTTTACTCTGAATAGGTTTGCGTTTTGTTTATGGCTAAAAGGATACATAAAGATAAGGGTGTTTTAGTTCTTCCTGGAGGGAAGTTATTTTTTTTTTTTTTTTGAGTTTTATTTAATAATGTTGTGGCGTTTTGTCCCATTAAGAACAATCTAAATGCACTGTGAAGTGATATAAAATGAATGCGTGTATCGTGACTTTGCAGATAGTCTCAAAAAATTCGTGACAAGTTTTAGAAGAACGGCTACCATGTTACTAAAACCTGACTTGACTACGTTAAAGTGATTTAATATGACTAGGATTTTATATTATAACTTGACATTGGCAAAATATATAAACTGTGTAAAACTTTAATTCAAAAAAAATACGCTCTAGACTTATAACAGGACAAAATATTACGAAGCATGACGTGTTCCTTTTTAAAAGCTCTGGCCGGCCTAGGCCTTCATTAGTTTAAATAAAGAAAACCTTTCCGAGCAATGAAATTAAAATAAAAACGTCCCCAACTCCGTAGCCACCGTCCCTTTTAATATATTAAAGGCGGAAATATTTGAGTCCCGGAACGAGCTCATTGTCTAACTTTATGATTCCATATTTGCCTATTTATAAAAGTTACCCTCGGGAGGACGAGGCGATGCCTCGCCGAGGTGCCGAGGTGTCGCTTGTTCATTAAAACCCGTGTATTTAGTATATGTCTAATTAAAACGGCACAATAAGGCGTCCGGGTGCCTTCCCACCCGGCCGGGTAACTTTTCGAATTAATTAAAAAGGTTCCGCGGCCGCGCGTCATCGCCTCGACTGAATCGCGACTAACTAACTCGCTATCGTCCTCACATCTACAAAAGGTCCGAACTTTAATACGCTTTAGAAGTTCACGAATATTTCACTGTTTTAGCCACTTAAGACAAATTGTTTCGGCGGTTAGGGGTGTTTTTTTGGAAGTCGTCCGCGGGTTGTAATTTCACCGTTCGTTGGTTTATTTCGGTGGAATTTTCATCAGGTTGCGGTGCAGCGAGGCGTTGAAGCCCTATGAAATGTTCTTAAAAGTTTTGTTACTTTGTGAAGTCACATGTAGGTAGGTAGGCTAGGGTCGGCCGTCACCCGCTCGCGCCGCTCGGTGCTCTGTGCCGACTCGCGAGGGCTTTCAACATAATGAACGCGTCCGTCGCGCTGATTAGTTTCTTTTAATGGGATGAAGTTGTAATAGTCGCTGCGGTTCAGAGAAACGCATTAGCAAATTTACTGAGACTCTAGTTTATGAGTTACACTAGTTTGATTTTGTACATGATCTAAAAAGGTAGGAACTATGCAGAATACTCTTATGGATTATCATTTTAGTTTAAACATAGAAAAACATTGTAAACCACATAATAAAAATCAGATCAATACAAAAATACTAGTCCTGACTGACTGACTGGTCTATGAACTCACAGCCTAAACCGCAAGGTACAGACTGCAGGGTCTAGAAACTTATACTTTTGCATATAGGTATATAAACAAGTATGAATTCACTAAAGAGGGTTTATTCAAAATTCAACCCCAAGGGGGTGAAATAGGGGGAAATATCGCGATGGAAATCTATATCAATAATACATCGTAGACACTATTTGATTACATTCCTAAAATTAATAAATGAATTGCGATAAAATACCTAATAAAACAAGATAGCGTTAATACTTAGGAAAAGCAAAATTATGAGCGCTCAAACTTCATAGGCTGTAGGAATAATGTGGGAAAACTTGGTGTTTATTACTTTGGGAAAAGTTGTACGAAAACACGGCTAATTATTTACTTGAACCGACATTATGTATACCTACTGTAGTAATAACAATTTTATTTATTAGATGTATATTAATATTATAATGCTGAAGAGTTTGTTTGAACGCGCTAATCTCAGAAACTACTGGTTCGATTTGAAAAATTATTTCAGAGATGGATAGCCCATTTATCGAGGAAGGCTTATTATCTCGGGAAAACACAAGATCCCTCGGGAACGCGGGTGAAACCGCGGGGCGGAAGCTAGTACATTTTTTTTTTTTTTTTACTTTGTATAGGCTTGTGTTTGACCAAAATCTCACTATGGTAGGTGATGATGTGGTAGTCTGCCTGCACCTATAGATAAAAAAAAAACTTTACTATACAATTTATCCCTGCTAATTAATGCGAAAATGTGTTAGTTGGTTTGTCCTAATTTCACGCAGCAACGGTTTAACGCGATTTTTTTAATTAATATAGTTTATGGACCAGAATGATATAGGCTACTTTTGATCCAGAGATGGTGGGTGAAACCGTAAGACGAAAACTAGCAAACCTATATTAAAAGCTTTTTTTTATAATATAGTTCGGTTAGAAATCTCAAGTAGCTTGTTACAGACTTTACGCGCTTATACCTCCGTCTTTATCTCGAAACACACTTAATACTTCAACTTAAGCTTAAATTACTTAAGTAAATCTGTCTT
Source organism: Tetheella fluctuosa (assembly GCA_951216915.1). NCBI lineage: Eukaryota > Metazoa > Arthropoda > Insecta > Lepidoptera > Drepanidae > Tetheella > Tetheella fluctuosa. The sequence goes on from OX578214.1 coordinate 15,981,793, forward strand.
TGAAATAGAAACTGTACTAGGTACACCAACACTTGGAAAACAAACAATGAAATGCCTCTCGCAGGACCACTCTCCACTTTATCCTATCTCAGTTTATAAAGCTCGCAAATTATACTGATAGTTACTAACACCAAATTAAAACGTGCCGTTACCGACTACTTTATAGCAATAGAAATAAGGTCGATATTTGGTTGTTAATGTTAATGTTTTTGTAGTAAATACGACCGCGGCGAAGTCACGTATCGCGTGTATCGGGTCGCGTAGTTTACGATAATTCGGTACATTTTGCGGACAGGGCTGCCACAGTTCATGTTTTAAATCTAACTTTATTTTATTTCGAGTTATTTTGTGAAATGATGTAGCTGCAGCTGTAGTTGATAAATGTGTGTGGTTATGGAGCTTCGTTTAACGTAGTTTATACGAGTAGTTGATTCCAAAAGTGAACTAAGTAAGTAATTGATTGTAAAATAATATGGAGTTCAACTCAAAAATTTAATTTTTCCAAAGATTTTTATTAAAAAATGAAATATGATTCAATGGTCGTAAGCACACAAAGCCAAGGTACTTATTATATTTATAATGAATCGCAGATTACAATTGTCTTTGCATTGTTTTTAAGCTTTTGTCTCGTATGCTTAGCTATTAGACAACCCTACCACTAAATTGCGCTAGTATCCATAGAATATCCAGCGCGCTCCAAAACTATTTGTTATCTAAATGCGAACACTTCGATTCTGCGCTAGTCGCGTTAGCCACGCTTATAGCGCCACAAAATATATTCATTAACTCTAATACATAGCTTGATAGGGAAACACAAGACTTTTATAGGTCCTTTTATTTAGGGTATTTGAAAAGTAAAGAATAAGAAACGTGTGGATGACATTTTCCAAACCAATTGGGCCGTGTCAACCATATATGGTAGACACCGTTATTTATGTATTTATTTTACTATCATGATTATGTAAAATACATATTAAACATCCCATAAACTTCTAGTAGGATATTTGACAAAAAAAGTAGTCATAAATACACAGTCGGCTCAAAGACTCCTCAAACCGGTAACACCAGAAGTTATGACCCCAATACACATTAATAGTAAAAGCTCACGAGTCGATACATTTTGGGTGACTGCATACAAATCCGGAAGCAAGCCTAAGCGGAGCCCTTCCGGTGGGGGGGGGGGACAATGACCTAGCAGCGGAGGCCTGTATATGATAATTGTGTTATTGTGTGCTTTAATGCATGCCCGGCCTTTCTTCGCATGTAAATATTTACTGACATATTTACAACCGATAGGTGTTGTGGTGGTTTTACCCCCTTATATCTCTATTCATAGCAGAACACCCGGGAGTTCTTCTGCTTAAATGCTATTTGCTTAGTCGACAAATTATTATAAATAGTTAGGTTTTGTGTGCTTAACACCTTCGGCCACATCATCACTTACAATAGTGAGATTGTAGTCAAACACAAGCCTATACAAAGTAAAAAAAAAAAAACTTTATAATTACTTGTTACCAAGGTATAAAAAATCCAGATTGAATATGATGATAATAATGTCTGTTAGTAAGTTTTACTGTGACTTGTAGCTTACTTGTCAGAGCCTCAAACTTCTTCTGATTTAGAAATTATTTCTCAGCTCCCATTCACTTCACAAACTTAAATCTCCATAGAAACATTTTCCTAAAGCTGCAGTAAAATTGTAATCAAAGCATCGGGTAGCGACGCGGATGCTTACCGTTCGAAGGAACTCATTTATAAGTGTAGCTACACCTTTAAAGTCGCTGTTATCTAATAGCTGGCCTCCTCGGAAAATTTAAATGAGAATTCTTGGGCGCATTGTGCGGATGTCGCCGACTCTGAAGGCCGAGAAATTTTCGCGGATCGTCGCGCAAATTGGGCTCGTTGAGGCGCTACCGTCACCATGGTAACCAATGTTTTTGTCGCACAAATCCCCCAATCGCCGCCGCTTAGAGTTAGCTCCCGTTTTTGCATATCCGATCGTTAAAAGTTCAAAAAATTGCCCGTTTATGTGTGTTAAAATGAAATTGTGAGCCAATTTAATGTGTCCATTTTGTTGGTGTGTAAATATTAATGTGATTAAAGTTTCGACTGTTGGATTTAACGAATATTTCAATTGTGTTTTTAATTCAATATATATCATTATTTCATCTACAGGTTGATGTTATTGAGCAAAGAAAGATAATGCCAACATGACATCTTGACCTGACCTATGAGCCTCTAAATAGATTGCATTTTACAAACTATCTCCAATCCATAGAACTTGTATGATTTGAAACGTCCTCGATATACTCGTAAGTGTATTACACTCCATGAGTATAGATATCTGGTGGATGTTGTTGAACTAATTGTGTAGCTAATAGGTAGCTTGGACAATTTACTTAGTGCCCAGCTACCGGCTTTTTATTTACTTTATTTACAATGGACTTGTACAGGCAATATTAGTACTTGTCTTCTTTAACCACTTAGTTGTTCTTATGTTCTTTTATGTTTTAGATGGTGTGGTCATTTTCTTGTACTTATCAATTTGAGAAGTCACTTTTATAATGGATTTGTTGTTCAAACGTCTTTACTATTAGGTATGGATACAAAGCTTCTCTACCAACGAATAAATGGTTTTTCTTTTTTTATTCTTTCAACGAGGGAAGTACAGTGTAGAATGGTAGGTATTGTTTTTTTTTTATTTTTTTATATTGTGTAGATATTATTAAATTTATAATGCAGTGTGATTGAGTAACAGTTATCCACACCAACTTTAATGATTATAATAATAAATTAAACGGAGTTATCGGATAAAAATGTAATATAATTTGTTTGTATGTTTAGGGTCATCTCTGGAACTACTGAACCGATTCAAAAAAAACTTTCACCAATATCAAGCTACACTGTCCCCGAGTAATATAGGCTACTTTTAAAAATAAAAACGCATATGAAGCCACGGGGGACAGCTAGGAATTATTTTAAGCCAATTGTTTTTGTAGCTATCCTTGAACCAATAAATTGCCGAAGTCCAGGTGGGGTTTTAATTTACACCCCAAATTGTTTTAACAGCCAATCCGGCCTAATTTAAGTAAATTACAGTCGACAATATATTTTTCTGCTTAATTTCTCTCTGTCACTATTCTCAATTGTATATTCGGATGATATTGCTCGTTCATCCATCCCCTAATCTTTGAGTGCCAAGTTTCCAGTTGCTAAGCAACAGAAAATACTTCAACTAATTTAATCGTTCAGGTTCATCCTCAAGTTTAATTGGAAATTGCGCGATTCCACCAATCACAGGTTTTAAAATTAAATTCAAGATACAACTCATTGAGTCGTGAAATTCTTGTTTGTGTTCAAAATTTCTTGTTCGCGCTCTCAATGAAGCTGGCGCTTCATGTAGTCAATTAACATAATTTCTAAATTATAACTTTAAATCGTATGAATGTGATTTGAAATTATAATTCTGAGAAAATATGACACGTGCTCTGTTTTTCAACGGATTCGCTCTTGAATAATCTACAGCTGTATTGTACAATGTCATGTTGGAACTTAGAACTCAAGTGAATTTAAACGTTAAGTTCACATATAATAAGACTGTATAAACCAGTCTTATTATAGACTAATCGGTTATAGATTATTAGATGACTGTACTCCATTTTATTATTTATTCTTTGATAGAATCCAGTTTCATTTACTAAGACTTATTGTGACAGAAGATCTTCGAGTTGATTGTGATATTAAACGAGATCAAAGAGCATTAGCAGTGGGGGAACTACGTAACGGGCTTCTAAATTTGCTGGTTGCTCAATGCTCGTTCGACGTAAAGATCACAATTTTTAAGGGATATTGGCATTCTACTCCAGAAACCTGTGGCCGAATTATACCCAACTAGATTCCGCCCCGCGGTTTCACCCGCGTTCCCCAGGGATCTTATGTTTTTCCGGGATAAAAAGTAGCCTATGTTTTTCTCTATACCATAGGCTATCTGCCCACTAAATTTCATCGCGATCGGCTCAGCGGTTTAAGCGTGAAAAGCTAACAAACAAACTCACTTTCGCATTTATAATATTAAAGTTAGGATTAGGATAGTTTTAAGAATAGATTGTGTAAATTGTAAATAAACCTAAACACATAATTTTCGATTTCAATTTCAATTATTACAATCTTTTACTTATGTTTTAATACTTTTAATTGACTTTGAACCTATAAAATATTGTATAATTTTAACATAAATCAGGAGGTGTTCGACTGTTCGTGGTACATACGTCGATTGTGCGAGATTCATTTGATGGCCGCCATGCTGTTTGTTTACTTGGAATAATGAACATCGTTGATTGCAAATGACGCGTAATTACGTTTTCATATTTACCCTCTTTTGTTTGTTTTAATTTTTAATTTATATCCACGCCCGGTGCTTTTGAATTGAATGTAATAGAACTGACGACATTATTATGATTATTGTTTATTTATTACTCATTATTGATAAATAAATAATACTAACCGATACTGATAGTTCTTTATTTATTATACAAGGCACACAATTGTAGTCAGGAAGATTACAATGGTTATAAATATTATGTAATAAATCTAAACTTATTTTGAAAAGAGTAATTGCAGAGAGTTTATTGCCGGCTCTTCTCAGCAAATGCAACCTTCTGAATCGTGCGTTAGAGTCGGATTATTCATAAGTCATGCAAAGGTCTATTTATGTGTTTTCTTATACAGGATGATTTTTTATTCACTGGCCATACTTGCAGGGGTTGAAGTACTCGTCAATATTGAACAACATTTATTACCAACTCTGATATCGCAAAAAATAAAATGGTTCCTTCATACATTTTGGTCGAGTAGGTATTGAACTTTTGTTTGGACACCTGATATATTTTTGTGATCTCGAGTTAGTCCCATCATAAAAGTTGTTCATATTGATGAGTCCTTCCACCCCAACAAGTATGGCCAGTGACTAAAAAATCACCCACTATGTATGTAAATTATTTTATAAACGAAATCTAAACCAAACTAGATTGTCAGTTAGTTATAAGTGATACTTGTTCGGCGCTTTTCCACATGTTTTACTGTTTTGGATGTTACCTAAGATTTCTGAAGAGTTCTTGGCTTAATTGTGGTGAACCATTGCAAGTTCCAATCAAAGCGTATTGATCGTCAACAGGATGTAGTGAAACGCGCGGCAAGGGTCAATAATGACGTCACATCCCGCGCCGGAAGCGTCCGCAATACATTCAACCGGCGACCCTTCAACGGAAATACTAACTATGTTTCTTATGGTGAAGGATTTAATTCCAAGTAAATCTACTATGAATGCCTTGTTGGGCAGTTTTTCTTGTATTAACTATTTAGTATTTTTGTTACTCGAATATGGTATTTTTTTTATAAAATGTCGATTTTCTCAAATAAATAAAGCTGTGTTTTTTTGGATAAACACCATGCTAATACATTTAGATAGATGAGTAAATTTTGTCTTTCAATCGACTAACAATGATTTTCCAAAATATCGCGAGGAAAAGAATAAAAATTCAACCTATATGCATATTTGCGAAGACTACCATAGTTTTTAATACGAAGATATTCATATATTTTTTTTAAACATGAAACTCCTTGTATTATTTTCGAAGGGCTAAGTCCACAAACCAATCCATAGATACATATTTTTCTTTTTTCATCCGAGCACAGCGTGTGCCTCCTATATAGAAGAGAGTTATAATGAACACTCATCACACAAGTTAGCTACCTAGTTCCAACTAAATTGGTTTGTACCAGCCATCTAACTAGTAATAGTACCAGGAATACATACATACATAAGAGCCGAGCACATCAATGGTATTAAAATTACTCCGGAACAAGTCAAAGGGGCTCAAGACGTCACCAAATTGCGATTGCCGTAATATTAATATAATACCGCTTTCAAGAGTTGGCTAGCGCAAGGAGATAACCTACATTGGAGATACCTACGTAATGTCGCGGTATGTCCGTCCCTACATTTACTGGGGACGATGAAATATTGGACTCGACCTTTGAGTTGGAAGAGTAATTTGAAACGGCACTGAGAGTCGTAATCTGGCCTAGATTCACTTTGGTGATAACACACGATCAGTTTTCAAATATATCTTGTTGGTGTTTGATTATAAGGTCAAAATTAATTGATGCTTAACAAATTTACTAACATTTTTTAATAACCTCAATACCAAATTAACTCGGACATGTTCGTACACAAGGTTTTGATTCCACATAGTCCCGGAAACCGTAGTTTGAGTGGAGATGTCTTGAAATTTTATCTTAAACTAGCTTTTCCGCTCGGTTTCACCCGCGTTCCCGAGGGCTCTTGTGTTTTCCCGGGATAAAATGAAAAACCTTCCTCGATAAATGGGCTATCCATCATTGAAAGATTTTTTCAACTCGAACTAGTAGTTCCTGAGATTAGCGCATTCAAACAAACAAACAAACTCTTCAGCTTTATAATATTAGTATACGTGACTCTAATTCCATTTTTCGGACGGACATGTTATGAGGAGGGATGAAAGTCGTGTCAATAAAATAGTTATGAATATGAAAGTGGATATACGGGATGAGGAAGACCGAAAAAAAGATGAGATTTTAAAGCGATGATAGCTCAGTGGAAGTGTACTTCGTAGTACCCGCCTGGCTGGCTACCACCCTCAAGTTGAAAATCTGTCGCCAAACACCTATTGGTGTGTACCGGCAGCTGCACTTGTTAGCCAGTTCCTTCTAGGCTTTGTGTGCTTACCACCTTTGGCCACATCATCACTTACCATTGTGAGATTGTGGTCAAACACAATCCTAAGGATGAATTAATTGTGTATAAGATGATATAAGTAAGAAAGAAATGCAGATATGACAGATAGAAGGGCCCAATGGAAGGAGTACATTTTGCGCCGACCACAAATGATTGAGGGCAGGTAGATTATGAAATATGTGACTCTAATAAGGTGTTATTAAGAATCACTTTAGTGACAAAACACAAAAAAGTGTCACTAGAGATCATACACTGTTAGGATCTGTGTCATATATGTAGGTATATGATCTTAACTCTAACAATCTGGGACCCTTGATTACTGCTATACGAACATGGACTCGTTTTGTCCTAGAATAAAGAAGTAATCGATAATCATGGTGGGCCATATTTTTGACATCCAAGCATTTTTGACAGACATTCATTGTTCTCCAATCAGAAAACATCCGTTTCTACCTTTCCCTTCAGAGACGGAAATAACCCAATGAATAGCAGAGACAATGATTTAACTAATTGCCCATTCCTCCACCATCACACTGAGTAGTTTTGTTCATCATTCAGTGTTGGCATATCGATAGTATTTATATTATTTTATATTTTAGTTTAGAGATTGTCTCGTAATTATGCTATGTTGGTATACTGTTAATTTAAAATTCATATATTTTAAGTAATAATATTAAAAGATAATCCAATGAAGTAAAGTATAGAGTTATTTTAATCAATTTAATGGGCCCCTGGGATTTGTAGGCACGCAGTTTAGTTGAAGAGCTGTCTAGACGCCTAATTGATATAACACGACACCTAATTGGTCACCAAAGAGATGACACTTATCTCGGGCAGCGTATTAGTCTCGTAATACAACGAGGTAATGTCGCCAGATTTTTTACCATTAGTTGGTTGTATATATTTTGTTATAATAAATAGTTTGAGTACATTTAGTTCATTTTTTTAATGTTTTTTTTGTCATTCTGTAATATTATATTCAACCAATTGCAAAATCTACATGCTTAAAACAATATAATAAATGCGTATACTTCTATCGATGCATCAACTATCGACCTTTTACCCTCTCTATAATTTTGTCCCTTACAATTTGGTGCACACGGAACCAGCGTGGGCGATCAAGGGCCCAGCTTCGAATTAATCGGAAAGCCTATTAATTAACCTTTAAGGCCTTACGGGCGATCGAAACGGCCCTATGGTTAAGTCAGATTTACTACTCCTGTAGCTCCATGCGTTTGATCGCCCTTTCTCTATATAATTGTGGTTTTCTGTAGATTTAGTTACATTTATAGACACATTCCGCTTAGTTAGAATATATATGGTAATTCACGGTCAAAGCCCGATTTCAAAACTCACATAGAATGAATGAAAATTACATTATTAAAATAAATTAAATAGTTCCGGTTGCTTTACTTTAGGTCAGTCCTTTCTATGTTTTGTGGTAACCATCTTCGGGTACATTATCACTTATCATGGTGAGATTATGGGGAAAAATAGGCCTATATATGGTTTAAAGAATACACAGTGAACACTTTGACATGTCATTATTTCAAAATCTATGTCGGGTTTGTCATACTGAACTAGGTAGGTACTTTTAGTATGGTAAAAAAAAGCTGTAATGTTCCTTATTCAATAAAAAAAAATGGTATAAGGTATATTCCTCAAGCTGTAAAGATCTCTTGTGAAACACTGTAGGTAGTCTCAAAAACCTAATTCAATATTTGATATTTGGTCTCCAATAAACAATCGTCTCGTCGGGCCCAACGAGGCCCAAACGATGACGTCAACCGATAGATTCGTCAGAGAGAAAAAATACAGCGGCATTGGTCCGTAAAAAAGAGGAAAAGAGTCGGTGCCGTCGCAATAAAAACCCCGCTAATACCCAAACTGGCACAATAATAACAATTTGCATGTGAAGAAAACGCCCTGCCTAAGCGAATTTATTCCTCTTTTTTTGCGAAAAGTGGGAAATTCACACGCCTCTGTCGACGCCCCGCGCGCCGCGCCGCGTGCGACCCGCCTTTTATTACAACTGCCAACAGCGAGCTACGAAAGCAATCTCACATTTTAGATTATTGTTACGTACTCGTACTAGCAAACTCATGACGCATCGTAAATTTTACAAAATAAATACAATTTACGATTTATAAATAGTGCTTTGTTTGTCATAAAAAGAAACAAACATCTGGCAGCTTTCAACCTTTTGACTAACATTGTGACTAGGTGGTAAACTCGGAAGTTGAACTGTAAAATAAGATATGTGAATGTTTTTTTTTCAAGCCTTTGTAAAAAATAAAACAACGTCGCGTTCAGATGTAACGTCGAACGCTTCTCACATCTGCGTCGAGCTCGCGTTATACTTTCAATTTGGCTATGATTCAGCGCGCGCCCTTTATTTCCTCGCCGTGTGATGTCGGTATTGCCCAAACTATTTTTTACGGCTTTCGTCGCGATGTGTTGCCCAGAACGACGCGACGGCGGGATCACAAACTTACTTGTCTTATATTTTTGTCATGTTCCTCACTTTTGCGGAATTGTAAATTGTGACTCGATTTTCTTACAAGAAAAAAATACCTACAAAGTGGAATAAACATTGTTTAAAGCTAGTATTATAGTTGTGTAAACAGTATGACATTTATACCACAATGGAGGCAAACAAGTGGACAGTCTGATGCTAAGCCTATAGACGCGCTGTTAACACAAGTATCACTTGCGCGTTGCAGACCCAGCAAAAATTTGTTCACATACTTCGTGAAGAGCTCCGTACCATATTTTAATATAATATCCACATAAAAAGATATTCATAACTATTGAAAATGAAAGAAAGTCCTAAGGTTAAGGTTAAGGTTACTACGATTTCAGCGTTAGTTGCCAACACTAATTATTGATCTCCCGATATTACCCATAAATAACTAGTTTTATTATTCAAATTTTCTTTTGGAGTAGATTATTGAGTGGCATATGAAACATTATATTAGTCCTAATGAGTACCTATTTTAAATATAAGGTTAACTACATAACAATCAGCTTCTATAGTTACACCAGATCATTAGGTACGATTAAGTTCAGTTTTGTAATAGGAACCTTTATTAGTAACTCGTAATTATGCTAAAACTTATTCATAGATCAATAATAATGACGTGGCCCTGGCAACTGGCTCTCAAGTGCAACTGTCGGTACACCTATAAGTACTTTACGACAAATTTTCAACTTGAGGGTGATAGCCAGCCAGACGGGTACTACAAAGTACCCGAGTCTGGGTCGAAACATACACACGCACGATATTTGGTGGACTGCCCGCCTTCTGACATAAAAATAAACAGTCGTGTTGTTGTTTGTGTGTAAATATCTATTAACAAGAAATATATTGGCCTAGGATATAATTTTGAATAAAGCTATTTTAAATGCTAGTATGTTGTCTACCCATTCCATCGAGAATATTTGTGTAAAAAAGTAGGATTTTTCACCATCGACTAAAAAAATAACACTGTTTTTTTACCGCCAATCCCATATTAAAGAAGCCGCAGGCAAGAGGTTTATTCCACAGCCTCTTTGTATCCATTATTTCCTCTCCGTATGGAAAAAAAACGAACAAACAAGAATTTAAATATTTTTTCACAAGCCCACGACAAAAATGCTCAGTCTGTACTAAAAACGTTTGAGAAAAAATATACAAAAACAGCATTAAAAGCATGCGTGCAAATGCAAATCAGCGTGTCTGAGCCGTAATATCTTCTACCCCATACGTATAATATAGGTACCACCACCGTTCCAAAAGCCTTATATTATATTTGTGTGTAAAAAGGGAATCTCATTAGACGGTCGGACTCCTCATTTAAAACTTTATAATAATGCCATGCGCAGCCACCGTTAGCAATGATAGCAATTAGCAGCGCATTCCGGTAGCGCTAAATCCGCTGAGCACACATAATTAGCGCACGTAGCACACGTCACTATAATGTTGTTTATGATAGCGAGTCACTGGACATTTTGTGTTATACGAGTTGTGACTCAAGTTATAAGCGAACCACTCATCTGAATTACGCAGTCCAGTATGTACTGGTTTTCCATCATCTTAAATATCTTCCCTATCCCCAATCATGGAAGATCAGGGTAGTTATATATTTTATATAGGTACTCATTTGACATGTTGACAATAAGTTACTTTCAGGGCCTTATTACTATCATGCTCCTAAAAGCTGTTTGAGATTACTAAAGAAAGGCAATGATAGCTGGTAGTGACGTCAGATGCCGCGGCGAAAGTCGTGGGTTCGAATCCTACACAGAGCTTGAGCTTTCGGTGAAGGAAAATATTGTAAGGAAACCATAGCACGGTGGTAGGGTACTTTGTAGTACCCGCCTGGCTGGCTACCACCCTCAAGTTGTAAATCTGTCGCCAAACACTTATTGGTGTGTTCCGGCAGCTACACTTGAGAGCCAGTACCACCTTCGGCCACATCATCACCTACCATAGTGAGATTGTGGTCAAACAGACGACTATGCAAAGTAAAAAGAAAAAGTTCAAATGTAAGTCACTCACAAGATCTTATTGAACTACGATATAACCGTTGAAAGCTTACCTCTTGCACGTTACAATCGTGGGTGAATTTCATTAACGGTACAACGCCCGCTTCAGCTCACCAAACATTCGTCTAAACATTGTTGTCCAACAATCTGTTGCGAGCGGTTGAATAATCGCTCTGCCGCCCGCCTCCGCCCGCCTACTCGACCGCGTCCCAGCTTGTCGCATCGCTCGCGGTGCCCGTGGCCTCATGGTCCAACTGCCCCCCCCACACTGTTCATTTCATTATTATGATATTTCAGCATTTAATTAACGTTATGTGGTGCCGCATCGCGGGTTTGCTGCAGCCTGTTTACTTTGTATGTTTGTTCCATTTCATAGCAGTTATGTTTTGACACTGATGCGTAATTTTGCGCTCATCATGTCGCGTATCATGGCGATTTCACCCAGTTTCATTAATATTAATATTGTTTCATATTCACTGTGCTCAAATATGACAACCAATTAATAATATTTATTTGGTTTCGTTATTTTGCTTTCTCGTACTTGGTAGCTCATATACATACATTACCATAATGGTGTCCATTTCATTGGATCCCGGTGAACATTTGAACATTTATTATTCTTTAAATTTTCAACGTACTATCAAGAATTAGTATCAATAAAAATAATGCAATTGATGAGTGTCCACGATTGGACAAATAAAAGATGGAATTTCGATAAAATCGGTTTTATAATTTAAATTGCGTTCATTGCACGCACAGAACAGAGAAAAAAGTGTCTATATAAAAATGGGGCTGCCAACTGCTGCCATCAAAAGGAGCAGCGTATTTGGTGTTGCCAGCAAGAGGTAGTAAGCGGCTTGAACATTTTCGTTTCAATTCGTTTTAGTATTTTCTCATAAATTCCTTTCTAATCATAAAGTAAACAATAATCACTAATATTCGTTTAAACAAGATCTTACTCTTTCAAACAATTCACGAGTATAGAACGTGTAATAAAGGCGAATGCAGAAGGATTTCGGGTAAAACAAAGCGTCTCGCGTCATAATTCGCGAGACAATGGCGGTGTTCTGGCAAAGACACGGGGGCCATTTGTCATCAGCCACGCCACGTCCACGCCACTCGCTTCAAACGAGAAAGTAGTTTTGTCTTGTGCTCAAAGAAAGGTTGGTTTAATTTACCATTGAATTTGAAAATTTCTTAATCAAGTGATCGACGCATTTACTTATTTACAGTTTAATTAAAGATGCCAAGTCTTTAACTTTAAATGTAAATTTACTTAATTGTCCTTGATAAAAAGGATCCTATGTTTATTTCCGTGGTCCAAGCTACTTCTCTTTTAATATTCAACAAAACCGGTTCAGTAGCTTACCCGTAAAACCTAATAAAAATATAATTAACTTGTATTTATATTATAACCTAGGGTACTAAGTAGGGCAGTAGAATCAATAAACATCATCACCGATCCAACCTAATTTATATGCAAAGTTCTAGATTGTTCAGAACAGATATTGGGCTAAAGTTTAAATTCAACATACTCTTCGCGTGTTTTGCAAGTTTCTCTCAATATGTACAATTTTCAAGAGCAACCAGTATTTAACTATGTTATACAATAGAATATCTCGTCAAGTTTCAGGATCCAAAGGCGTAACATAAAAGCTACAGAACTTCACTTGAACGATCGCCCTCCACGAAACCATTTACCACAACCGAGAGACATTCCCGTTTCCTCGCCCTCTACCGAAACACAACGACTTAATACAATACAACTCCAAACGCGTCATACATTGCCGCCTAAATTCCAATTCTCGTAACGACACGACAGACTGAACGAGTAATAGTCCCGTAGATGGAGGTAGGCACGTTAGCGTGTTAGTTAAGAGGGCATCCTTTCGAGCGTCTCATGAAGACACAGCTACTTACACGTCCCTCGACATTCTACGCTATTGTTTAAAACAAACCACATTGCTCGCGTTGTGAGCAACTCCTCTCATGTTGGAAATGGTTACGAAACAATGTATGTTGTGCGAAACGAGAGTGGCTCCCAGTGTTTATATTGTGTGTCGGTTCGCTCGCGAAGATGTGACGCGTCGAGATGAATGTCTCGTTTATCTATATGAGGCCCTTAGTGTTAATAATGGCAGTTACGTGTCAGTGGAGTGTAATTAAACGCGTTTTTATTGCCCCCGAGGCTTTCGGTGAAAGTATTCGCTGGACAGGGGCGTGTTTATTGTCTGTTCATTAATGTTCTGTATTGCTATTAAACGAACAGTTGCCGCTCTCAGATTTCTTCATACTTACTGATTACATAATAATATATAATCATAAGTCAGTTTTTTTTATAAAGATAGTTGTTTACTGAGGTCGTTTTTTTGGTTAAATATTTATTATGTAATCTTAGTCATGATCAGTTGTAATTGAAATCTTATTTTGGGTATACCTAAAATATTTTCTGTTGTAATGTACCTATATTTGAATTGGCTAAATACTAAATTAGCTTGTTACTAAAGTCATCAGTAGCTCAAAGCTAAGGCAAACTAAAGTGGTAATGGATAAGTAGAATCTGTCGCAGTAGATCCAACAACCGATGGAGCCCGTGTAAAGGTTGTCATTCGACTTCCTTCCCCAAAATACCATTTCCTCTCGAACTAAAACAAAACGCAGATGGCTGTAGCTGTTTATATAGATTAGTAGATATAATCTCCTTTCATAGTAATATTACATCAATCTAGCTTTCGCCCTGCGGTTTCACCCGAATTTAAAATAAAATAGCATATGTCACTCTCCGGTCTATAAACTACTTTTATGCAAAAAATCACGTTGATTCGTTGCGGGGTGAAAGAAGGACAAATCAACAAAAACATTAGCATTTACAATAGTAAGATATAGGGATAGTATTGATTATATAAAATAGGGAAGTAGGGACATAAGTAGGTCGTTCGGTACAAATAATCTATCTATCAAAATATTATAATCATTAAACAATATTTCATATTCCATTTTGTACCTATAAAATATCATCAAACACTATAATAGAGCTATAATTATCCAAAGATTAGTGCGCACCGGGTTTATTTATAAGGATTGTTAGTGGTTCGGTGGATCCATTTAAACTTATTAGTGGCAACCAGTTTAATTAGGTGCCATTTCGGTTGTGCTTTTGGTCCCGCCTCTCACGATTCGACACGGAATGCGGCAATTAGCACGATTCGCGAAGTTTTACGACCACTTGTGTCATTTTCAAAAATATTCACCTGCAAATGCTCGTTTCTTCTAAATTAGAGCAATTTGGAGGCAATCTTCATTTTAATTATTTTCTTCGTTCGATGTGGTCTTTAATGAGTATTATGAAGATATTTGTTTGAAAGTCATTTACTCGCAGGCATAAAGGAAACTTACAGGTACATATTTTACTTAATACATAGTAATTCACGTTATTAAGGATCAATCTATGATGTTAGTACAACGTATTTTCCTTTTTACATGCGCACAAAATAGCAGTAAAAATACAATAATTAGCGGCACAATTTATAAGAAAGCCCAACATTTATTGGAGCTATTTTGGTTGATTGTGTCAAAACGTCGAATGTCGTCCGGACTGTGTCAATATTTTACGACCCCTCAATCTATAAATCGTATCGGATTAAAGCATTTTTTGGAAATATTTTGAATAGTAACTGTTATAAAGTGGTTGTTGATGCCAAAATTTGTTTACCAGTTTGATTATTGAATCATCATCATCATCATCATCTCAGCCGCAAGACGTCCACTGCTGGACGTAGGCCTCCCCTGATGATTATTGAATATTTTTTCATAATGATCAACCATTTGTAATATTTTTTTAAAATATTAAATGATGATGAAGCCTAAGAAGCGATTGTATACGCTTGCCCAGTACCTATTCGCTCTGCCCTTCAAAACCACTAAGTACTAGGAGTCAGGAAATACAGAGGCCGAAAGCATGTTCCACTTCTTTGCCGCATTATAAATGAGTATGTAAAACATTGTATTTGGTATGTCAACAACGTGCGGGTGGAAATTTTCTTCACGTCTAATATACAAATTGTAGTCATTTTCCACCACCATTCCAATAACTGGTATTATTTAAGTCCACGTATAATAAAGTACATTTTCACTTCACCCAAATAGGTGGTCCCATAATTTACATCAATATATATAATTCATTAATTGGTTCGGTTTTTTTTATTCAATGTGATATCTACATAATAATATTCTAACACTGACTGACAGACAACACATAGCTTAAATCAGTGGAACACATATCATCATTATAGAAAGATTGGCTTCCGGCGACTGGAACCGCAATAAACTGGAACCGCGGTCCCAGCTGCCGGATTCATTTAATTTGATTTTTTTCTTCCGTCGACTGGAAACACCCATAAATTAATAGTAAAATCTATTGTTCAAGCCAAAACAGTACAGTCAAACGAAACAATGTTTAAAGTAAGTAAATAAAGAATAAAAGTATTTAAAAGGATCATTTGAGATCGCGGGTGGAAGCTAGTTTTTAGTATTTCATGTTTTACTACAAGTAGTAATATATTATACAATACTTCAACTTATAGTGCACTTACAGCTGTTGTATATCAAACAATCGACGCAGATACACTGGATCGGCCCCTCCGCAATAGAGCCACGGGCGACCATATTTGTCTCGTTCGTCACGTACGACTAACCCCTCTACGCTGATTACAATAAAACAAATGCAATCATTTTTTTTATTTCGACAATATTATTGGAATAGAATTTACATATAACCTCGGAATATTTACTTAGCATTAAACTCTTCCATGGGTTTTCACCAAATATTGATGAAATAAACGCTACTGCATTTATCTGAGCAGAGGATTAATTGATTGGATTACATTGGCTTTCTGGTGACCGTTCGGCAAGTTCTCCCCTTTAGGCTAATTGACCATTCAATGTAAATAATATAATAGGCGATAGTGGTCCCATTTAATTATTTATTTGGATGGCATTCTTATAACCTCAGAGGAAAAGAAAAAAATACTGGTTGCTTGGTTAATTTATAAAGTAAAACATTTTTTTAAGTCATGAGGCTGATAAGTAGATAGACAGTCCACAGATAGTGGCTACCGTCGCCTATAGATTTTAGCATTTCCAAGGGGATCACCAATGTGTTGGTGACCTTTATAAGCCTAGAAGACAATTTGATTTTAAGTGCAACGGCCGGAGTACACCAGACGGTGCTTGGTAATATATGTTCAACTTGAGGGTGGTAGTCAGCCAGGCGGGTACTACAAACTACCCTATCACCTTGCTATGTTTTCCATCACTGAAAGCTCAAGTTCATTGTAAGATTCAAATCCATGACCTTTGGCATTCGACGTCACTACAACTGAGCAATCATTGCCTTCTATGGCATATTCCATTAGCAATTTTTTATAATGATAACGATCTAATTCATTCTTATTATTATTATTGTTTACCATTAAATCTAAGTAGCTGTTTATTATTTGTGTTCTACATGAAGGAGCGATATAATTAATGGTCAGGCACAGTCAATATTACAGTAGAGGTCGAGTGCACTAAATATATGTACTGAAAGATTAATAAAAGCTTCAGTGTAATTTTCGTGCTTTTACATAATTTGTATTTGATTGATTATATTATTTGATAAATTGAATTTGTGAAAGCATCGCGTCACTATTACCATCAAAATTTATGAAAAAGCTAGCTTTCCACCACATGGTTTCACTCATGATCCGCTGTTTTACCCTGTTTTATGACCTATACTATCATCCCTCAAAAGGACCGTACTTCATTTATTAGGACCTTATATATATAATTTTTTTTACCAAAAATGGAGTGTGGTTGTTGTAGAATGAAACATAATGGAAAGATACACTTTTTTGTCTGTCTGTCTGTTTAAACACTTGGCTTGGCGTTTAATAAGGTATATTTCATCGAAATCGGATGAACGGAAGAAAATAATAATAGATATTTAAAAAAACTAGTAGATAAATAGATATCAAAACTTGAAAGATCTGTTCGCGTTCACAGAAATTTAATCCACTTTATAAATGTTGAATGTTACTTTAAACATACATTGATATGACAAGCTACTAATGTCTGCGTCCAACGTTTCCAAATTTCATTAATCGCCCGTCGAGCCCCATACCGGGACCGGGCTCTTTCGAGTCCCGGGACAACCCGCGGGACAGCGCAATTATACCTAATGGATGTGCTAAGCAGACGTGGTTTTGTACGTCCTCGTACAATAATGGATAGCCAGTTTATTAGCCCGAATTATGTCCCTATATTTTAATCTGTAGATAAACATCAGGCGTTGGGAATTATTTTTAGAGAATTTGTTGTATAATGCACATTTAATGAGAAGTTGCTGAACTGTATACAGGTGAAGCAAAAAACTAAATATTAATTCGTACTACTTGAGGCAAGTCACGAACTTCTGACCTAATATTAGCACTAAACTTTGTTAATACAAGTGGGGAATTAGATTCATGTTCACCATGAGTTATAAAACATGTTTCTGCAAAGATATTTAGTTAGATTATCTCGTTCACTAGTTCCTTAAATATGAACAAACAAACATTGATTTAATTAGTTTTCTTTGTATAAAAGTTACTTTTAGATTTCGGTGGATTCTTTCGTTTACCCTGCGTGATTGCTAATCTAATGTTATCGAAATCGTTTTTATTTTCAATTTTTCAAAGGAATAATTTTATCTATATTGCTTATCAAACATGAAGGTTGATACTTTAGTGCTATATTTTTTTCGCATGAAGTCTTGATCAAAACACTCTACTAGACATGACTACAATATATAGTTCTTAATACATTTGAAATAGAGTTGAAAATACATCTCCGTCAATGTAAGTTAGATAGTTTGTAAATACGATGTGATGCCGTGCCGGTACAAACAGATGGCACAGATACTATCGTTGATATATTCGCGAGATAGTACAAAGGTACGCATGGAAACACCTTTAAATTCAAATTTGGGCTCACATATTCAGCTATAAAAGTCACTTTTATATGTCATTTGAATAATGAAGACACAACCTATACATATACGAGTCTCTGTGTATGTTTGTACATTGAGAGTGGGTGCGTTTATAGCTTTCAATGTGAATCGGATATCTATTCAATTGATACGTAAACTTGTCAATTTCACTAGCGTTAGTTTTCACTTACATACTATAGATGGGCTTTTGTTTCCTTAATTTCACTCAAGTAAATAATGTGGTTAAAGATTAATAATAATATTAATTGTAGAGATAGTATCCCCTATGATGTACATATTCCAACACATTAACGTATCTTAAAAGCGCCTCTACGTGTTGGAGCTGTATCCACCACACACGCCTTCAAAAAGGAATGGTGCACGGGCCCTTACGATCCAATAGTATAGATACAAATAATAAAAATCGTTAATTCACTTCTACATAAAATCAGTCGAACAGTTTTAGTTCTCAACTACTTAGGATTTAATTGTTGGAGACTGGAGCCCAATCTAGGTTTCCCTGTGCTATGAGACTCCTAATTCCCCTTTCTAGGTAGGATATTGTTACAATTATACCTTTGTATGAGAGGAACCGGCTTACTGTCTTACATTTTGTCATAATTCAATTTAAGTAACATAAAAAGTCTGTATAAAAAATATTAAAAAAATAATATGTAAAAGAAATAAAAAGATTTTATGACGAGATGAAAGTTGTAAACACACAGCTTAGAAGAGAACTAGCTCTCTACTTGAGGATGGTAGCCAGCCAGGTGGGTACTACAAAGTACCCTACCATAATGATGTGGTATCTTTGCTTTTATTTCCTTCAACAAAAGCTCAAGCTCGTTGGATTTGAACCCAGCTTCATCTCGGCATTCGGCGTCACTACCACTGAGCTAGCATCAGCTTAAAAAAGGTACGCGTAGGTACTTTGATAATGGAGCGGTATTCCTTCCCTATTATGACTCAGCAGTTGAGCCAATTCATCAATCTTGTCATGCGTGAAACCCGTTCAAGATAAAATACTTCGATATTTCCCTTGAATGTAAATATTTGTATCATTCCTATACAAAATGTATTTTTCATTCCACCGGCGGGCATTTTGCGTTATAATTTTATTAAATTCTCGCAAATAAACACCCGCTTCATTTAAAATGAGATTAATTTATTATACAATACATTTTTCTACATTTCATTAATGAATACGAGTGTAATTATTATTTAATTTTCAGTTATTTACATACCTTTGTTGATAGTAAAGATAGAATTACTTTCATATTTTAATTCTGGTTTGTTTTTCTTTTCAGGTAATTAATAAATGTCTACTGTTCTACGGCTTCCTTTGATGAACTCGGCAAAAGTAGATCTCTTTTTTAATGAAAAATATTGAAAAAATTACGTAAGTGCCTAATTTAGTTAATTTATTCGTGACACCCTTTAGGTAGGCATTTACTTACACGCTGTAAGTGTAGGTTTATCATTTGCCTAAATAAATTGTGTGAATTTTCAACAATTAGAGTATTACGTGACCAAAATCCCTAATCATAATGATACTAAAATTTAACCAACCGATGTGATGTCACAATTTACGATTACGAAAGCTACGGCGCGATGTAGCATTCGTAGCTCAGTTCGTAGCACATTCGTAGCGATAGCTACACAATATGCTTTACTTTAAAAATATTCATCTAGAAATTATTAACAATGGACTGCTCCGACAGTGAAGTTTGTAAATCGTGCACTCGGTTGGTACTAGTTAGGGCAGTGTACAGTCAGCGGTAATTGAATGTCGTGACATAATAGAGCGGTTATCGCTCGCTTTCATAAACTTCTTTGAAGAAAATATCGCTGTTTCGCACGTAATTGATTTTTTAAATGTAATACCTACATATAAAAATTTACGCTTTTACTCAACATCTTTTATTCCGTCAAATGTAATATGTACGTCAAACTTATCATTCGAATTAAATTAGGTAGGATAGGTTCAAAGTCTTATAAAGTTTGTCAAAGACATTCAGAATTAGGTCGCGCGCTATAATGAATCGTGTTCTAGTATTATAATAATATGAAAATTACATTTTGATTACAAATTTAATTCTGCAGGCTGATTTGTATGAATGAGAGGTAATTTTAAGGAATCCAATGTATCTACATAATAATTATATTATTGTCAGTTGTAAGTCCAGCAGCGAAATAGTAGCTGTGCCCCGCGGTTTCACCCGCGTTCCCGAGAAAAAAAATAGCCTGTGCCCTTCTTCTTACCATTGGCGATCTACTTAAAAAATACATAAATAATAATAGTGTGTTTAATTATTTAGGCATCAGAAAGTTCATAAGATCATGTACCTACAAAAAAATGTTAAAGATTTTTTCCAATACCGTAGTATTATGTAGCAGTAAAGGCGTCGCCACACGGGCGTGCGGGCGTCGGGCGTCGGGCGTCGGTCGAGCGCACTGACGCAACGTAATTGAAACTCGCGGGGCGTAGCGTCGGCCGCGTACGTAATAACACGTCCACGACCACATGCACGGCTCCTTCGCCTAAACACGGGCTGCGGTCTTTTCCACCGTGAATCGTTGCTAAATTATACACTTATTATTTTGTTATAGCCACCCATTGGGTAAATTGGCTAATCCACCTGAGTCGCCGACGTAAAAACTTTCAATTAAAATTTTATACTCGATGTAAAGTCGTCTTTGAAATAATGTAACCAATTGGATAATGTCAAATGAACTTATTCACTAACTTTGCAGATCTAAGGAATTCTTGCTGAAATTTTAACTGTTTTGAAACTATTACGAAATCCATATAAATATGCATAAAATCAAAATAATTGAATAAAATGTCTCAACTTTTATTACTAAATACATTAATTGTTGTAGAAAACGATCCACTTCATATATTTCCTTAATAGTAATAGGAAGTAGTTGTTGGGAACAGCGCTTAGCGAATGTCGAACACGACCATTTTAAACAGTTACACGTTAGTGCGCGGCTCCTAACTCCCGGTAGACATGCGAACCGCACCGGTTCAAAACACCCTTTCACGATAATAATTGTAGTCCTTTAAAATGCCGCCACATTAGTTCCCATACGGTATGTATATACACTTACATATAAGTCTAAAATGTAAATGTATTCAGCACTGTAATTTTGAATCGTAAAATATACCAACTGACACGTTGCCAAAAATAATAATAGATACTTCACGTTATATGTAATGTTGCAATAAAAATGAACAAAATGGTTAAAATAATTTGCCATACAAACTCGTACCTTATTGCTATTGAAGAAAAGTTATTATCGTACATAATAATATGGAGCTTGAATAACATTATGGTGAATGTTTCGAATGAATTTGAGGTAAAAAATCATCTTTATAGCTAGGTACGTTATAGGTTGAGCCCGCGGTATTGCTCGCTGTTCTAGAATAAAATGTACTCCTGTTTTATTTCAAATAATTTCTACATAAAGAGCCAAAGGACAATGGGCGGGTTTGGCCAATGACTCATGTTTCATATAACAATCAAAAAGGCTATTTTTATAGATTTGATATTAAGGCGAATTATCTGTAATGTGAGTCGATTCAGAGATGACGTGTCTGAAATGTAAGAAAATATTTTATATATTATATACTGTAGATTGGTATATTAATTATTATTTTAATATAAAAATGACTTGAAAAAATGCACATATTGATACTTCAAAAATTCTTACATTTCGAATTCGTTGCCTTTAAATCAAATAATCTATGAATTGAATGAATATGAATACCATTTCGATTGGTATATGAAGCATTTTTATTATAAACTAACTTTAAAAAATCTTGGCCACAGACGCATGGATTTTGCCCATTGTCCTTAAATCTTAACCTGTTCATTGAATAAACTTCCACACGAAAATTATAAAAACCGTTGTTAATAGATATTTGACTGAGCTCCTACATTAAAGTACCATATTAATTAATAGGATAAGATAGGATTAGTAGGATATATAGGATACAATATCAGTTTATTGAAACAAGGAAGCCGCCATATTAACCTCTGAGAGGTTTCTCCGTGCAAGAGAGCACTTAAATTACCAACAATACGTCTGCTTGTTAAGTTAATTATCACATCCGGGGTACGTCTTCATCAAGACACGTTATTTATTCTATGCATGAGGTAAGTGGTGATACAAAAATATTGTATTTTCTTTGCCCGTGGTGTTATGAGCGTCTGTAGGCTACGGTAGCCGCTTACTATTAGTTGGGCCGTAGGCTTGTTTGCCGCCTATGTAGTATAAAAAACAAAACAATATTGAGATAGTAGGATTATCATTATCAGCGTCACGATATGGAGTTTTTCAAAAATGGCGTAAAATCGGCAATCAGGTATTTCAAATGCCTGCAGTGGCGGTGACCATGCACCTACTATCAGGTGGATCGTCTACCTGCTTATTTACCTACTAACATAAAAATAAAAGAAAATGTTCAAAAAATTTTGCTATAATTAAATGAAAAGTGACCCAAAAACCTTTAACCTGACAAGAGATAAATAAAATAAAGTAAAAAGTAAGAAACAAGTTAGGTGCTAATCATCCTAATCCATAGTTTGTTTGTTACCTCTTCACGCCTAAACCGCTGAGCCGATGTACGCAGATAGCCTATGGTATGGAGAAGGACAGTGAAGGACTAATTTTTTTTCTCGGAAACGCGGGTGAAACTGCGGGGTTGGTTAGTATTAAATATTTCTGTTTGTTTAGTCCTATTCAGTATTTATCTTCTGACAGTTTCAAATGAATTAAATTATAATTCAATTCAAATGCCGGTATGCAAAAAAAAAAAGATCTTATCAAGTATATATTTATGTTGTGCAGAGATGTGAAAAACAATCGATTATTGTTTTCGTAGAATCGATTTTTATTCATCGATTTTTTTGATAATATTAATAGACTTTTAATTAATCCATTATACTCATACATTTTTAAATCGATTTTTGTAAACAGTGCCATCTGTGCGACGAATAAAAAAATATGAAAGTACATTAGCATATTATTATAAATGTATCCGATATATAAATGTATCGCTTTAAACTACGGCAATCCGGTCACCTAATTATTTGGACATTTTTTTTAAACTTTAAATTTTAAATAGGTACCTACCAAATTTTTTTTATAATATAACTAGCTGTCCCCTGCGGCTTCACCCGCGTTCCCGAGAAAAAATTCTGTTCATTTTTTAAAATTTTCGTTTAGAAGTTATGCGCGTACAAACATTTCGGGGATCCATTTTTATATATATAGATAGTTCAAATCATATTAATAGTAAACGTGTCCTTATATAGGCCCATCAACTAATATATTTATTAAAATATATTAACAATATTGAATTCAGTTTTTTAACATACCATTTTTACATTTTCAAAGTATAAAGAAATATCTATACATATTATTATGTATACAGTTAGAGAGATTCGCTTCGAGGGCGGTCGTTGGCTTAATTAGGTATGTATTAATTAGCAGGAGGCGACTCGGATCTCCTTGGGCAGCTTTTATACGAGCCGAAGTATTTGTAGGTGCGGCTGTGTGACGGCCCTTATCGCTTTTAAAATTTATTCAACGTTAATAGAGCCTTTGACGGAATGTCGCTTATTGAAGATATTTCTTAAGGAATTAATTAGTTGGGTGCTGCTTATTTATTTTTGAAGTCTTCTTTGTCTCATTTATTATTCGTTGATTTAATTTCAAGTCAATTAGTCAAGCTCGGGCCTTGTTTGATGCGAAGGATCTTTAACAGCTGTACAAGAATAATCTAATTATTTTTTAAAAGGCTGCGTAATGAGCGACCTTGTCTTAAGTGCCAGTATTACATATTTTTTATGTTAAAGTATTGTCACTACAGTTTAGTAGATGATCAATATTCTCGTGTGAGACAAGTTTGTTGGGCGCATAGTGTGTGACTGTGTCAAAGTCAAAGTCAAAGCCATTTATTCAGTTTAGGCCCTAAGAGGGCACTTATGAACGTCGAAACTACTGAAGTTACTACCGATTCGGAAGTCGCCTTCAACTGAGAAGAACCGGCAAGAAACTCAGCAAGGTTACATTTTTGATATATTTAGTTTTTTTTTTTTTAAATCTGACAATGTTGACTTTTTTTCCATTAAATATTTTACAATTATTAAAGAATTTTAATACACATAAACACAAAAATGAAAAAAAAAAAATAACAACAAAAATAATAACCTTAACAAGTTCAAATTTTAACTAAAAATTAGTATCTCTAATACTAAGCAAGTACCTACCGGCTTTTGTATAAAAGTATGTACAAGATGCACTTGTGCAGAGTGCAGCTACTTCCAGACATCTTTATCCTCAATGTAATGAGCTACCTTGTAATAGGCTGTTTCTTTTAAAACTTTCTTTATGTATGATTTGAATTTAAAATCAGTCATCTTGGTAACTGAGATAGGTATTTTATTATAAAAGCGAACACTACATCCAAGAAATGACTTTTTAACTTTAGCTAATCTAAAATATGGAACTACTAATTTATCTTTTTGTCTTGTATTGATATTATGTATCTCCATTTTTGATTTAAACAATTCTATATTTTTACGTATGAACATTATATTTTCATAAATGTATAGTGAAGGTTTATATCTTTAAATAATTCCCCGAGGACCCATATTATAAATGTGTGCATGGAAATGTCCGTTTGTCGCATACCCAGAATCAAGTATAAGTCTATGTGTAATTGTATGTATGTATGTATATAAAGTCCTAATAAATGAAGTACGGTCCTTTTGAGGGATGATAGTATAGGTCATAAGTATTCCGAAAACGATAAAATAAAATATTCGGTCGGTAATGAAAACAAAAACAAAACCTGAAATTGTACTTCATCACTACTAAACATTAAAGCATAATCAGTGGTAAAAGTATTTATTAAAAAATACATTTAATAGTTTTAATAATGATGGCCGTATGTAGAAAAAATATATTATGTACATGATTTTGAATTTAGTCGAAATTACGTGAAGGGGTAAGATCATTAATATCGATTTTCAAATTTGGACCAATCGTGTAATCGTGGAACATCCATACATCCCGCTTTAGCTTTTCCGCTCTAGCGCTTTTTCTATTGAATTGGCGAGTAGTAATTGAAGTGAATCAATAATAAGGCACGCGTTGACAAGGGACTTGGAACTAGCTCGCTGCACGTCAGCGGTACTTACTTGCATGACGAGGTTAGGTTATGTTACTTAGAACAGATTAGCAAGGCTTGCTTATGGATTTATTCCATTACAATTGTAAGAATTTACGTGGATTATGGTTATTGCAATCACTTTCAATTTGAAGAGATCGACAGAAATAGAAAATTATTCAACATGTATAATGAAGCACTATTTGTTGCGGACGACTACTATGTACGACTATAGACGACTCTATAAAACGTAACCAGATAACCGCTGTAGTGAAATGGTTTAAAATTGAAATTGATTGAAAATAAGTTACGTAATAGGCTGGTCGATTAAAATTGAACAAAAATGAAAATAAATAGGTCTCATAGTAAAAGAATCAAAAATCTTTTGTAAAGGTCTAGCTAGTCAGATGTACTCGGTATTTGCTGCCGCTGTGGGTAACGAAAAATAATTGGTATGCGAAAATTTTATATAAATATTTTCCACTAACCGGATCAATAGCTAATATTGCTTTTATCTGAATAGGCTTTAACCAAGTTAAACACGTATAACACAAAAATAAAATTTAAAAAAAAATATGAAAAAATAATAATTCGCCCACGACGTCAAGGAGCGAAAGCGAACGAAATTAAGTGTCAGAAGCAGTACATAAATCTTATCAGGGAGCACACGCTCTGTGATTTTAAACAATCATGTAGCGAGACTCGACCGAAAAAAGTACAGTCGCGACAATAGGTCTCGTCGCTCGGAAACATGAGTTATGGTACAACGGGACTGCGGCCACTGCGCGGAAGGGTTGACAGCGGTATTATTTGTGCTAGTGTACACGGTTATCATTTGGACATCCGAATAAAAAGTCCTTTCATGTCTCGTGGTCAAGTTATGGATATTTGTGGTGCGGCGTGATGTCACATACTTAGTGTGGGTCACAAAATGTAACAGCATTGACCGATAGGTATGTCAAAAAATGATGTCTGGATTTACCGACCCCTTTAGGTGACTTTAGTTTATTTGAATTAGTCGTAGAAGACGTTCTTAATAAAGCTCAAACGGGCAACAAGAATATTATAGTATGTGGAGATTTTAACGTGAATAGGGTTAAATCGTCTGGTTCTCCTGTGCGTATGGGTGTACCGCAAGGCTCTATTCTGGGTCCTTTTCTATTCTTAATATATATTAATGACCTTCCGTTTTATGTTAAAAATACCTGTGGAATTGTACTGTTTGCTGATGATACCTCACTGATTTTTGGTGTTATTATTTTTATTTTACAAAAGAGGGCAGTGCGAGCTATTCTTTTTATTTTTATATATCTATTTTTTTATATTGTTATTATAATACACTTTTTTGCCCTATAAACATGTGAATGGTAACAGTGATAACAGCCTCAGTCTAGTATTGTTTACTAGACTTTACATACGAATGTAACTAATAAAAAAATATTCAGTGACAGTGAAATAAATTAATGATACATTTAAAATTTCGATAAATTTTCCAAGTTCAACCATTGAACACTGTCAGTACTGAATTCTCAATCATTACATCCCTCATACTTGATGTAGTCTAACTTCTGAAAAGTTAAACCTTAAACTAGCTCTAGGTGCTGAAACTTGCAAAATAGGTCAATCGTATAATGGCTTCATAATCATCTATGCTGTATTTGACTTCTCAGAAGTTCTGTACTTAATAAACTTCACATTATATTACAGAATTAATGAATGAATGACGCAGGTTAATTGTGAAATGTGCCCGTTTACCAAACGACCTAAAACTAGGATTGCTGGAGCACGCGCTGTATAGGGTTCAGAAGATAGATATGGTACAGTCTAATACCACAGCGTAATTACATACAGTGGTCTATCACGTTCTAATTGCTGCATTGTGTCCCAAATGAGTAAATGGCAGCTTGGGCTCGCTACCTGCTTTTCAAGGCTCGCCGATTTGCTCGGATTTTATCATCCAAGCTCATCGAGGCTTCGGGAGACCGACGGGCTGGGAGCTTTTTCCGCCAACGCATAAGCTTGGCCATCCAAAAAGGGAACGCTGCCAGCCAGTTGGGAACCTTGCCTATCGACAGCAGCGACGGCTTTGAGGATTTTTTCTATATATCATAGTTTGTATTTTATACATTGATTGTAAATATGTAAATACTAACTAAATAAATATGATAGGTATTATTTATGTATGGTTACACATAGATTTCAGCTTTATAGCACTGGTATTCTGCGAGTAAAATGACCATGACAGACAGACGGACATTACAAAACTATTTATAAGGCTTTGACTTCAGAACCGAAAATGTTTTACAAATGAACAACACGGAATATTACTTAATTAACAAATAGATAATTCAACATTATTGTAGGATACTTGCTAATACATCAAATTATGTTAAAGCTCGCGTTTCACATGAACTCCAGAATATTCCAGATACATGTGTTAGTACCTACTTTATAGGCGTTATGGAAATTGAACTTGAAACTACATTATCTTGAGTGGCGCTTAATTAAACAGGACGAGAACCTATTTATCGACATAAGAGACGATGTGCGGCACAAACAAACCTGGTTTCCTCATAATAAATATGATGCTAAATAGAGTATTTTATAAATTCTCTGGGACATTCTTCACACATGGTTGGTCCCAGACTAAGCAATGTTTGTACTATAGAAATAAAATAACTGATACATATGTAGTTAAACTTGTAAATATAATATCTGCTTAAAAATATATTTAAACAACTCAAAACAATCAGACGTTTACATACACACAAATATGTGTCTTGAGTAGGAATCGAACCCACAACCTGTATGGCATGGGTTTTTTACTACCACGCCAATCGGGCCCGTCTAACTAGCTACCGTTTTTAAAATCTCTCGTGAAACCCTACCACTAGAGTGTTCCAGCAACTGAAATTAAAAGCCTGTTTAGAAATGAACTGACTTTGTATGCTTACCACATTCGACCACATCAATATAGTTCAATGTATAAAAATCTTTCATTATCCTAATCCTAATCCTAACTATCCTAACTAATATTATAAATCCTAAGTATCCTAATCCTAATAATATTATAAATGCGAATGTGATTTTGTTTGTTTGTTTGTTACCTTTTCACGCCTAAACCGCTGAAACAATCGCGATGAAATTTGGTACGCAAATAGCCTATGGTATGGAGAAGTACATGAGGTCCTTTTTTTTCTCGGGAACGCGGGTGAAACCGAGGGGGACAGCTAGTAAAACATAATTCTCACAAAAAACTTTATTATTAGAAATGATAGTAGATTGATTATTCCACTCGACACACCACACACTCAACCACCACCCTATTCCATTAGCAATACGTATACAAATCCTTTCACATCAACTAATTATTATTGTTTGTATGAGTGAACGTAATCATACGAATAACAGCAAACAGACCGAGCCGCGTGCAAACATTGGTACAGTAATCAGCAGCGGACGCACAATTATCTAAATTACACGTTCGACTTGTTCGGTAGGTATCTGTATCTAGTCAGTATTAACCTCTTACCTTGTATATCTAAATGGAACTTAAGTTATATATACCTAGTATCCACTTGACTAGGTTTTCTCCAGTTACCAATATTTTTACTATGAGCTACAATTTCAAATACAATCAAATAATGGTCAGAGATGGCTGATTCAATAGTTTTGTAATTAAGATGTAGTACTATAATTATTTATTTATTTACAACAAGTATTTACAATCAATGTTTAAAATACAAACTATGATACATAACATCCTCAAGGCCCTCGTTGCTGTCGATAGGCAAGGTTCCCAACTGGCTGGCAGCGTTCCCTTTTTGGATGGCCAAGCTTATGCATTGGCGGAAAAAGCTCCCAGCCCGTCGGTCTCCCGAAGCCTCGATGAGCTTGGATGATAAAATCCGAGCATATCGGCGATGTAGTTATTTTTAATTGTTCTTATTTACCTTTGTCTTATTTACCTGTCGATTGCATTAGTAGTTTCTGGAAAAAAGCAGCCGTAATATACCTACAGTCGGACAGACTAATACCTACCAAATGATCACCATAATGTTTCCTATTCGACATATTAATAAGGAATCGTAAAAACCATACATATTTAAAAAGGAAATAGGAAAGTTTTTAAAATAAAACTTCAGAGAAATGAATATTTTTAAATCTGGAAAATTATAAAACAGTATCTTATTTATCGAATTAGATTTGAAACTAATTTTAAATTATAAATGTCGTTAACTTAAGAATTATATTCTTACTAATCTTTACTCGAAAAACCACTTGTCTAGTGATATTATTCTAAAATAACTCTTGATACGCAGATTCCCGTACAATCTCGAATGGAAGAATTTTTACAAATTAATATTTCTTTACTATGAAACAAAGAAATTATAAAAAAAAGATTCCGACGAATTCTCCTCCTTTTCTTGAAGTCGGTTAAAAATAGCATTCAAGAAAACTAAAATTAATAAGCTGTTTAATTCTATGTACTTATTTCGCACAGATATAATTTTAAGTATAAATAACAAATTACAAACGTACAGTTGTAAATACTTATTGGTATTCCTAAAGGCAACTTTTATTGATTTTTCACAAAACAAATCGTGAAATTGTAAAACAGTTTACAAATTGTACTTGTTTTGTTAAATATTTGTCTTGTTGTGTCCCCTGTTGTGAACAGTCGGACCAACTCATTGAGACGGTGTTCTACAAATGACATGCAGTTTGTATTGGAAGAGAGCGAAGGCCACCATTTTGCAACAACATTTTACAATTTACACTTGTATTTCTTCTTCTTCAAGCACCATCGGGCGTCGGCGACGATTGTTTCTCCCTTAGTTCCGTAAACCGGGTGGATATTTTGTCTGATAACTTTGTTTACATCATAGATATGTAATTATGCAAAATTTCATGTAGATATCACTATCAGTCTCCTAGTAAAATAACGATGACAGACAGAGGAACATAATGAAACTATCGGGGTTCCTTATTTGACTACGGAACCCTATCTTTGTTTCACTAGGTAACTTTTCAAACCCCATACATCCACGAAATTGTCCTATAATTATAAATTTTGTAATTAATTATGTTTGATTACATACTTTAACATTGGTAGAGCTAGACAAATGAAAATTTTGATCGACACGAATTATTCAGTGACACGTCATAATAGATATCA
Organism: Tetheella fluctuosa; assembly: GCA_951216915.1. Lineage (NCBI taxonomy): Eukaryota > Metazoa > Arthropoda > Insecta > Lepidoptera > Drepanidae > Tetheella > Tetheella fluctuosa. Next base: position 16,012,463 of record OX578214.1, read on the forward strand.
AGTAAGGTCATGACATGTTAAAATTGGTCAGGATTATTTGACCCTCTGTCACTAATAAATATGACGACAGTGATATTTTAGAAAAGGTAAAAAGTAGTAACTAGAATCGCTATTTTTAATTATAAAAAATATTTAATAATGTTCCGAACTCCAACACAACTTTTCAGATCTCTTCATTCAATTATTCAAATAGAATTATGAATTGTATATCTCGAATGAATTTAACGTTTTTTTTTCCTGTCGATGGAATTACATAACGAATAAAAATTTTAAAATAAATTATTTAAGATCTTTGCAAATTACCAAACTACAGCTTTCAAGAAGCAGTTCTTACTAATAATGCTTTCTACAGTCGTGTACACAAGGCAGTCGTCGGAACGATACAATTCATTTCCTGCTGATAACCCGCGGCTGTGTGGAACGCAATAACGCCCCACTTTGTAATGAAATAATAATTGAGCCGCAGCTGCGAGCAGCCTTAGTTTATTTATCAAAAGACAATATTGGGACTTTGAAGGATTCGCCCCCGGTGTTATTACGCGAATATCCCACCAGATGGCGCTGTGTAGGAGGTTTAAAAATTAGAATTCGTATTATTGACTTGACAAAGTAGAATTACGTAATAAACTTAATAAGGAAATAATTTATGAAATTATAATTTAATTCTAATCTATCCTTAGGTTTGATTTGAAAACTTACATCTGAAATATTCCTAAGTTGCATATCATATATCCCAAACTTGTATTAAACAATATATAATTATCGTGGTAAACTAGCTTTCATACCGCGGTTTTACCCGCATTCTCAAGATAAAAAATTGCCTATGTCGCTCCGGTCCCAAAACATTACATTAGATAGCAAAAAATTACACTGATCCGTTGCTGCGTGAAAGACGAACAAATCAACTTACACACTTTCGCATATAGGGATTATACAACTACAAGTTTGGGAAATAGCTTTTAGTTTATTAATCTAGTTCGCATTTTAGACTCTATCATACATTCAGCCTCTTCCTAATGAGTTTAGAATGTGTGTATAGGTTCAAAATACTCCATCGTGATAAAATGCATCGTTCATCTCGTTTCTTTTATTCGTTCTCATACACGAGTTCAGGAGTCATTCACATCAGTTTATCGCTTATCGTGCCGTGACCACTGCCGCGTCACAATGATTAACGAGCGAGCGGCGCGAGACAAAGGCAGCCTTGGGACGCACACAATGCCCAAAGGACATAAAAATATATATTACATACTTGTCTCCCCACTGTTGTACTTTGTCTGGCTTTTGTGCTGTTTTATCAAACTAGTCGCCTGGATGGACGTGGTTATAGTTTTTTCGCCATTTGCATTTTGTTATCTGCTATAAAAAAAATGAATTTCACTTTGTTATGTGCATGATGTCTAAGTTATAACTGTGTAGCTCGGTATATGTCAGAATTGTTTACACAGAAAATGGTGTTTAGAATACTTTATGGCCTTTGGTATTTTTGATAGAGCAATCACTTATTCGTCGATAACTTTGGAAAATATTGGAACACGGCTGTATCGTGCATAGGTAGTTTGAACACGAGCCAAAGCTATTAAACCGATGTTCATCGAGCACGAAAGAATGGATACAGCTCCGCTGAAAAATGTGAGCACCAATCTACACACAGGTTGTTACCTAATCGAATATTGGAACTGACTCACCATAAATTAACGCCCTGATTAATCCACCCAAACGCCGCCTAACTGTTGTCAAACTTCAAATCTTTCATGCAACTTTCCGGATAAATTTTGAGCCTCATAATCCGAGATTTGGACTAATTTATAGCATGGTTCGGTTTAGTGTGACCTCCCAGAGTCCCGGTGAAATATTAATGGAGTTAGACTGTGTGGGATAGGGTGGCGAGTTCGGGCGATGGGAAACGAGAAATATTGTCGTCGTGTGAGAGTAATCTGATAAGTTATTAATATTAGCCTGAATTGTCGCTGTCACCACACATTGCTTCAGTAGTGTGTGGTGAGTGTTCAAACTTTATGCTCATGAATTTGGGACACGGGAAACTTTTTCATTGTAAATCGTTGGAAGCTAATGCAGTAGTTTTTTAACAGATAACCTTTTTTATTACCATAATCTCACAGTAATGATCTAGCTAAAGATTTTCTCTGTCATGTCCATATGGAATTTCTGGGCCTTCGATTTTAGTTGAAATTAAATTTCCAAAGCTGTCTTCAGTTTATTGAAGCCAATTACATAACAACCCTTTACACCAAATGTCTCTTGAAATTCCAAACCAATTTCCTCGTCACCCGAAGTCCTCTCGTAACTTATTCTGCTTCTAACATTCGCGGCTCTCAACAATTCTGCCCTATGATGGAATGCCTCTTATGAAATGTAGGGCAGATTTACTTTGATAAGTCATTCTACGTAGTTGTAGGCAGGTGCTCGTAAAGTTTTATTGCGGCGCTAATAAAGTCAAGCTATGGGCTCTAGTCACATGTACACCTTCATAATTTATTTTATTTGCTATCGAAATTATTGTGTTGATGTCAGAAATAACATTTGTAGTAGGTATATGTGTGATTTATATTTCTCGAGCTATCGTTATACCAAGATATCGAAGAGTTTCAATGGACATTACTCTACGTCCACACATGATTCGCCCCAGAACCAACAGCAATGAAAAAATGCTTATAATATTTTTGATCACCTATAAATTCTCTTCATACATTTTTTAAGTTACGAACTGGAAAACAACAATATTACAAAAAAGTATCACATTTTGAGGTTATAATTGAGTGGTCAAAAGTCAATTTAATATTTATATTTTCAATACCCAGAGTGGATTTAGAGATTTATAATATGTTTGTACAATAGACATTGAGACACTAATGAACTAAGTAGAAATTAGTCGAAAATAAAAATATTTGAAAACACAACACAAACTAAGCCGATCAAGAGCGAGCGAGTGAATGAATGAGTGAACTTGAGTGAAGTTGATTGTGGTAAGTAGAGATGGCGATCTGACATCCATTCATTGAAAATAGATTTTTAGAGCCAAACTAATCGTTTTTTTTTTATCGATATTAAGTACTGAATCGGTCTCAGACACAAGAAAAGTGAGATTCGTTTTTTCTGTTTCGATGTTGCATGAATGCAAACTATGAAATTACTTAGAAAAAAAAATTGTTGAAAAAGTCACACGAAGTCGATGTGAAATACGAAAAATATATATTTTTTAGAAATCGATCTTCTAATTCTCTTTTTTATGAACGATTTAAAAATAGATCTTTATCGTGAAGAATCGCTACCCTAGTGTTAAGAAATTAGGGATTTATACTCAATTAGATTCTAAGACCGAATCGATTGATTGTACATAATATACTCCAGAAAATCGATTGATTGTTTTTTTATTCGAAACATTATTATGTATGTCGATGATTGTCAAAAAGTATAACTACTAACACAAATTAATTGACTAGCTAACTATTGGAGCAGTTATTTTAATAATGATGCAATTTATTTTATATTTTATTAAATTAATATTAATATTTTATTGTATTAATAAAAGATATCATTACCTTAAAACATATGAAAATATTTAACCCTTAATGAAATCGATCGATTAAACTTTAATATAGTCGATGGATAGAATTGAGTTGAGCATCCCTAACCGATAAAGATGTCGGCGAAGTAGTTTCAATACTTTTAAATATTCATTTTGGATAGCAGCTTGTCCGTTTGATACAAATATTTGCAACGAATACAATAAAGTATATAAATAATGTATCAGTGATTTATTTATTAAATTTGTTACTTTATTTACAACAAATATTTACAATCAATGTATAAAATACAAACTATGATATATAGAAATAATTATGGTGTAAGTCCCATGTTTGTTAGTTCTTTAACAAATCTTTCTACTAGAAGCCCATTAATGAAAGCACTAAAATATACTTTCACATTTTAAATATCAACATAATCATTATGTTGGTGCACTAACAAAGATACAAGCAATAGTTACAAATGCATATGTTTTAAATTTTACTTCTCAATTCTACAAGTTTCCTCATCGTGGGGTCCTTGGTATTCAAAAACGGAGTATAAAAAAATGCCAATGTATCCATCCCGCTGACTAGTGCTAAGTGCGGCACTCAAGATTTTAGGGTGTAATTCGTTATTCATATTCCGGAACACGCGTCCGGAATATTAATGACAATTACGTGTTCATTATCACGGAAAATGAAGTTATTCGGATCTCGCTGGCTTACAGTTGACTTACTCGTCGAAATATTAAGGGCACTGAATATTTATGACTTCTTCTGTTGACGTGTGAACTATGGAGACTGCATTGATGTTTGCTTAAGTCTAAAGAGTTCATAATATAATTAGAAGCCAGCACATGCAAGAAGGGATATCAAATTCTAATAATTAATACTTTTCTTCTAAGAACTACAGTTTTGATTGGTGATATGAGATATTGGTGATGATGAAGACAAAAATATGATAACCGGTTTAGTGTTGTTAAAAAAACTGTTCAGCCATCGCTAAGAAACTGATTTAAAAACTCTAATAAACTAAAACTAGGTTAGCTAGGAATGTAAGTTACCCAATCTAAGTAACCTACAATTTTAATTCCTCGTAAAAGAATTTGCTATCGTATTTAGAACAAACTAAAAGAATGTTCAAGTTTGCTCCAAAAATAAAATGGTGGAAGAATAAAACGGTTAAGCACGAAGCTTTAAAATATATATGAGAAAGACTCAGAAAGTGATCAGGTCAATCAACTACACTAGAAGAGGACCTACTAATACGTACGAGATATGGCTCGTTGTGTCAGATATTTTTTTTAGCTGCCTGATAAGGAATCTCAGCCAAAATATTGGCCAAATGCATGTGGATATTGTTCATACTTATACAAAAGCCAGTACTTATAGTATTATTATTATTCGACAGCAGCGAGGGCTTTGGGGATGTTTTCTATATATCATAGTTTGTATTTTATACATTGATTGTAAATAAGAACTTGTTTTAATAAATCACATTATTAGAGATACAATTTTTTTGTTAAAATTTGAACTTGTTCAGGTTATTTTTCTTTTTCATGTTATTTTATTTTTATTTCTTGTGTTTATGTATGTGTATTATATTTCTTTAAAAATTGTTAGATATTTAATGGTAAAGCCAACATTGTCAGATTGTCCAAAAAAATATATAGGTAGATATATATAAAAAAAAATTAACCTTGCTGAGTTTCTTGCCGGTTCTTCTCAGTTGAAGGCGACTTCCGAATCGGTGGTAACTTCAGTAGTTTCGACGTTCATAAGTGCCCCCTACCAGGGCCTAAACTGAATAAATGGCTTTGACTTTGATACGCGATCTGTTTTTTTTTCCAACATTAAATGTTTTTCAATTTTATTGGAGACGTCATTAATGGGTATAAGTAGTTATGCAAAATTTGAACTGAATAAAATCACGGCCAAGCGCGTTTGTGACCTCGCATAGTGTGTAGGGTTCCAGCACAAAATGATAAGGATTCCATTTTTTGCCATTTGGTAACGGAATAAAAACAAAATTATTCTAATTTTTTTTAGTTAATGGTTTGACTAGAGAACGCTAAACAGCATTCTCAACCAATAATATTTTGCGAATTTTTAGAAGCATTCACCTCGTATCGTTTGATGATAATGATAATACTCAACAATAGTGTTAATGGGAAATAATCTCTAGTGATTTGTTACGGTATAACTTCAAAAGGCCTGAGGCTGATCATGTTGCCCTGCGCGACGAACGGAGGAGGCCTTATTCAAAAACTTGGTCTCAATTACACGCGCTCAAGTTTAGTTTAATTCCCTTCCCGTGTAATAAGATTACATGTTCTATGGTTAGTTATAACTTGTTACAGTAAAGTTATGGGTTATAACTTATTATATAGTTTTTGTGTAGATCCGTGGTAGTGACGTCCGATTATGGTCAATGACAAGCCTATCTTTATTAAAAAAAAGCTCATGCATACATTTTTTTCCTTCGAGAGCCCAATAATCGTATTGGGAAATAATACTTTTCTTCACACCATTTTCTTCGTGGAGATTGAAGTGAATAAAAAAAAATACAATCGATAGATTGCCCTATAAAATAAAAGTGAACACTAGCACGATGCTTTGTAATCGAACACATGCAAGTATAAAGTATAATAAATTAGGTCAAAAAGAAAAATAGTGTATTACTCATTTAGTAGGCGGTATAATAACAAAAAATTACCGCGATGCATTAAGAGCTGGCGAAAAAAAATACTGCAGCGCGTTTACAGTACGTTTTAAAAATGCTCACAAAACAAAAGCATTAAGCCGGTATCAAATACAAAAAGTTTTAGTAGTTGCAGTAGCAGAGGCGGTGGTGCGGCGGTGGTGCGGCCGTGGCGCGACCGTAGCGCGGTCGTGGCGCGGGCGTGGCGTGTTGCATAACAATAATCGTAAACCATCGGAACTTGGTGGCCGTACAGCTTGCCATATTCATAAAACTGTAACGGCCTTGTTTTCTAACAACTGCATGCAGTATGACACAAACTTAAGTTACATCTTTATTATGACTTTTGAAATTCAAAAGAGATGTCATCCATTTGGGAAGTAATGTAACGGCAAGGGGGAAGGTAACGATACGGAACACGATAGGCTCGGCTCTCGTAAATATGTGAATGTACATTTTTTATTTTCACAACAGATATCAAAAGTTCGAGGGATGTAAAAGTCTGTCAAAGGGTATTTAAAATTACTCTGGTCACAAAACCTGGTATAAAATTAATAAATTAATTTTCATAATGAAACAAAGTTTTGTAAAAAGCTCTAAAATGTTGTATACTCCACTTTGCATTAATTTCCTTTAACATTATAACGACACGATATAAACCTATTATTTCATTGAAAACTTGAGGCAAACTATTTTGGTCGTAACAAAATGAATGCTGTTTTAACTTTACAACTCAATCTCATTAGATGTAACTCGATAACGACTGGTCCGCTTTCCGTAACGAACAAACAAAATACAACTTAATTATTTGTTTCACCAAAAAACTTCCTTATCTTTTTAATTCTTTTAATTATGATTTAGAGTTGTTATGCGTCGGCGGCCGCCGCGGCGGCGCGGTGGGCTGCTCCCGACGCCGACGTCTTTGTTTCGAACACGCGAGCGGGAGCACTCCCCTCCCTAAACTTGTTGTGTTTATTGCCTGTTGAGTGAAACGGGAGCCCAACTCTATAAAAATGAGATATTAAAACTTTTTTATGGGAACAACTATATCTTAAACACCTCAGTTTGGACGGAAATTTTGTGTATTTTTACTATTTAATTTTAGAACTATTTCAAAATTTATACAAATTTTTGTTGGTACTTAATTTTTCCAAAATTGTATTCCGAAAAATTTACTTTTACATTACCACGTTTATTCGAATACTTAAATCTTCCACGTTTATCTTTAAAAGACTTCTTGAGATCTAAGTGCTAAAGTAACAGAAATCTGTTGTCGGATTGAAATCATAACCTAGAAGTCGGTGGAGCGCATACCGGCGCACGGCGGCGCACCGCTCACAATATTTCGTGTCGCCTGTCAGCACAAACTTGCTACTATTCATCGCCTGGCAACTCTGGCAAGTTCCCTTGTCTCTCTCCCTCCCCTTATTTCCTCACCCCTTCGTCAGCCGACCGGAAAACTATAGCGAGTTTCCAACTGATGTCTCAGTTGATAGGAGGTGTCAACAAGTTACGCTGCTCTTGAAATCTGTTTACTGTAAAGTGCAGATTGGTATTTAAACAAATCACCTGTCTCATGGCGATTATTTAGTGCTTTCAGCGCTATTTTCATTTCTTGTTTAATTCATTCTTGAATTAAGCTATGCTTTTCGAGCTTAATTTGGTTTTGAGATTTTATCTATGCTGTAGAGGAAGTTATCTGGTATGTTAATTTGGGCCCTTAATCTGTGGATAAAATAGATCCAATATAATTAGGTAACTAATGTTTTTTCAAGTATCTTTCTTTGTGCTTATTTTATGTTCCACATTCAAATCTGTAGAATTCCATTTCTTTATTAGTTCTATTTTATGTGATTTAATTTATGCTTTAAAGCCTTTTAACATTCAATAACTCTTGATCCGACACCGTCTGTAGTACTTTAACGTCTCCATAATAGAGAGCGCAAGATACTTATTTCAATGAAGCCGTATTCATCCTCTCGACATACTGCTATTATAAAGGATGTGTAGCGAAGGTACAATAATGTAGTAAGTCATAAATCGCGAGATTCCGATATCCACCATAAAGCCCACTTTACGAGCTTTCTATGAAGTAACAGCTCTTGAAGCTGTCTGTGTGCGAGTGGTTTAACTCTTTATTGCTTTTTGAGATCAAATTGTGAGATTATTGGGTCGAGAACGGCTTAATTTGTTATTGAATTCAATGATTTTTATATAAAACTCATTAAAGTATGAAAAACGGTAAATATATACTTTTCAATATTTTTCAAGAATAATACACACTCAAACACTTTTATAGGTAACAGTAAAATTTCTTGTACAGCCATTACAGGTAATGTACTTTAGTAAATGTTCCATCCAGTATATTTAAATAAGTTAAAACAAGGAGAATCGAGGCGTTTGACCAAATTAATTTCCTGCCTCAACCCGGCTATCAGGTACGAGTATTTCCAAGAAAATTACATTCAATTTCAACTTCGTGAGTATTTTTAAAACGGATATTGGACACTTTGAAACTTGTATGAAAAAGTTACACAAGCAATTGGAATTTAAAAAGCTGTTCGCTAGTTTTTTTTATTCGTATCGGTACTTGGAATAAAATTCTAATATCGGGGCCAATTTGCATGAGCAAATTGTACAAGCATGCTACTTACAATGCATTTATCTATTCCTCTATTTTTTGGTAACTTTAGTAGCTTCGACGCTCATAAGTGCCCTCCTGAACTGAATAAATGGCTTTGATCTTGATAATAATGCTTGTTCATTTACTTACTGCGTTTCCTGAGCAGGTGGAATTTCAAATATATTGCCATCTCGTTTGCACACGTGCGTGCATTTAATATTTATTTTTAATTCCCATTCATGCTACGTTTCTCTTTCGCCATTCTCTTTAGTTTTCGGTTCACCACATAAATTCTATGCAGTTTTCTATGTTCTTTCTATATCAGCACTCACTTAGAAAGATACATTATAATAATGATAAATTTTATTTGAACCTGATTTTTACGTTTGAAATAAACTTTTAATTTTGACAAGGATTCTGTACATTCCTTCAAAAAATTAAGGAACAACTAAACCAATTTACAAAGTACACGTGTTAGTGTGTTGCAAAGTTGATTTACATGCAGTGGACGACATTAGCAGCGCGCAATAAAGTAGAGTAGCCGTTTCGCTCAGCTCTTAAGATCGCCGATGAGAGATACAAAGTTGTATGAACGCGCCGCGAGCAGCCAGCGGTGATGGCCGTCCTGTCCTCGTTACTGCCACTAAAAGAGTTTTCAGTGTACCGGTATTAGCATTATCTTTACAGTTAAACGAGGGGATGCTCTTGTTTGGAGCTGTTACAACATTGATGCTTATAATAATTGCATCACTTAAAGTTGCACAGTTTTGTATTTTTGGGATTTTTTTACTGTTAGTAATTAGAGTTGATGTGAAGTTAATTACTGTTTTCTATTGCTGAAGAAGTCTAATTTTGAGTCCTTCAAAGGGTATTTGAACTTCAAGCTCGTTTTATAGTTAGGTTAATTTAAGCATTAAGAAGACTTTTTATTTGGTTCATGTTACAACGTCTTCCCTAATATTATAATTTGATGAAATTTGGTAAGAGTATAACTTGGACCCCAGAGATGGCTATAGGAGTATTTTTATTCCATGGTTACGGGTGATTCCACGATAGACAGCATGTTCACAATATATCCGACAAATCGACTATTTCAATTTCCACAGCTCTGTAGACGCAATTTATTCCCAGCCATCTATCTCAGGGTCATTAAAGGTCATCTGTAAAAAAAATCAAATATTTATTCTACTCTAGTGTCAACGTATGTCAGTATTCTGAACACTTTCATTGTAGAAGCAATTTACTTTCAACATAAATCAAGGATCGGCTCCGAGTCGTCGCCCGATACGCCTGATATTGGCAAAGTTGGAGTTCGCGGGCGCAATACGATCCGAGTGCCCACCCTAACATGCCTAACTAATTACTATAATTTCCATTCGAGATTATTCTGACTTATCAACGTGAATACGTTTATTACTAGGTACTGAAGTTTAGGAGTTTGTATGTATTCATATAATTTTTAATGAAGCGGGAGTACCTCCTGCTTGGTATGGTTCTGTATTTTGTATTAAAATTTCCCAAACTAAGCACATATTATTATAGTATGGACACCAGATAACTGATAAAATAGTTAATACTACATAAAAATATATAGATATTTATACCCAGTCTCGAAACAAACAAAAATGTCTGTCCCGAGTGTGAATCGAACCCGTGACCTGTAACGTAGCTTTCAAGGTACCACGTCAACAAGTCCATCTATTAGTCTTATTTTTAACTAAGTCAAATTTTTATAAAACGTTGAATAGCAACTATTTTTGTAACATCAAAATTCAATGATCGAGTAAATCTCATAACTTTACAAGGCCATACAAACTCCAAGACAACCATATATTCGCACAAGGTGTTTTCTGCGTCAACTAACTTATCAAACTGGATGTCGCCTGAAGCACCTTGGAATCTCGCGTTAAAACTTGTAAACTAATCATAAAGTGCCATTATAGCTCTTATAGCACTTATAGCTGTTATAGCTGTTATAGCTCGTTCATTACGTGAGTAACGGTGTGACGTGAGATCTCTATTAGCGCGTGTCGTAAACTTACTTTATTGCCGAACGCTGCCCGATAGTGGAAACACGAACTTTCTGATTTATACACTTGCGAGACTTTTTGATGATAGTTTAAGTGTCTCTTAAAGGTTATTTCCTTTTATTGCCTTGCAGGGCTGGATAGTTTGTTACGGATCCTTTGAAAAAATTCGGATTAATTCTCGCTAGGGGAATCATTTTATTGTTACGATTCCTTACTGGCAACACTATCAGAAACCCAGCACTTAAAATGTCACAAACTTGTCTTAAAGTAATAACTATTGCGGATAAATTGTAATGTTCTTAATTTAAATCAAAATAATATATTCAATGAATTTGTACCTGTAATGAAAAATAATGAAACGAATAAATATATATTTCTTGCCTCTATTTCTTTTTGTCCATAGCTTTGTAACTTTTTTTTTGAATCAGCTGTAATGTAGCCCATGATATTACACCTATAGTATCATATTAATAGTAACAGACCCCAGTGCTAAAGATATTTTATATAGTAAGTGTCCCAACCACAAGTCAGACGCAGAGGATTGTCGGCAACTGTAACAAACGTCCTTTAATACCGTAATTGCTAATATAATTTCTAACTTTGTGCGGTCTGCGTATGTTTGACACTTTGAGAGTGGTTGCCGCTCCGCTCATTTGAATTCAAGCATTTCTCTTCGTGTGTGTTGAAATTATCTTTGTTATGACGGCTCGCACACCCAGACCATCAGTGGTCCGATTGTTGGACTACTCTGATTGCTGCACTTGAAAATAGTTCGTTAGTATTTAGGCTTTATGTGCTTACAACTGTGCTTACTTATGTGTAGTTTATTAGGAACAAGATCTCAAATGCAGCTGCAGGAACACATCGGAGGATGACACACTTGATGATGGTACCCAGTAAAAGTACTTCATTATCGAGCAAATCAATCTAATTAACAATAGAAAAGGGTATCTCTTTTGGTCTCGCTATATCTGTCTCTTTCTGTCACATGGATGGATATGGGCTGTCAAAGCCAGCCTATTACATTGTGACGACTTTACAAAGAATTTAGAATACAAATTAGATAAGCAGATTATGAATTTTATTATCATCAACCTCAAAATTTTCTACGCTTATAAGCCTCCTGTATAATCCCACCCCACGTATAATCTACAAAATGCTGACGTTAACAATGACAACGGATTGTCGAGATAAACAGTTTTCTGCAGAAGGGTTAATGCCCATAGCACTGCGACATTTTGTACGAGATAAGGGCCGCCGTAAACTGGGCCATCAAATTATTTATTCAGAGTATAATCCATAGTTTATTACCATCATATCATGCGGTTAGTGACCACCATGGGTGTGGGGTGACAGGGAAATAAAGTTTTTAAATGGACGTCGAAAGCTAGGATGATAAATATCATACTATCTGTTTATATGGCGTAGGAAATACTACATGCAGATTAGGTTAGGCAACCTATGAGGGTTCCTAAATATTATTTGTAGTTTTTAAACACTTGATGTTTTATTTTATTCAAATCATGTTTATTCTTGATTGGTAAAATTTACGGAGATCTATGCTTGAAAATATTGAAGAATTTTATGCAGCCAGTTATTTCTATTATAAAATATATACGCATATGCACGAAATTAAAGTTTCCCACACGTGTTCGTGTGTTATTGGAAAGTTTTAGGGGCGATATTTCTTGTCGACAATAAAACTGAAACTACTACTTAAACCTCAAATGACTCGTATATTGTGTGTGAAAAACAACCGAAACTACTTCAGTAATTAGTTCAGTTGGTGTATGTAAATTATGCCTAATAAATTGGTGCTTTTCAAGCAAATTACTTTAGCATTCATGCGACTGATATACAAAAGTTTTCTCGAGCATGTTTTATTATCAGATTTACAATATTAACTACGGTTGTTGAAACTCTGAAGTTTCAAAAATTAAGAGCCCTTTTCTAGGGGACTCAATATACTTTTCTTAAAAAGGGGCCATTTTAAATACGAGTTTCCAGTAACATTATACAACGTCATGTAACATTAAATTCACACCTTGAAAGTAGTTTTTAAGTCAATTTCAGCTGTCGATATTTAACTTATGTTCTTAAATATTAATTATTTAAAAAAATATATGATAGTCATAGGTTAAGTAGTATGGTATTTTATGATACTTAGAATAATGCTCATTTACGAAAAGGTATTGTATTTTTTATAAAAATAAATAACTTGGGTTTTTAGCAACTGATTTCGCGGCTTGGATTCAGTTACGAGTATTACAATCTTTTTATATCATGGTTAGCTTTATGTTACAAACAAAGGAAGTAGTATGAATAACATAATATTATATTCAATTTACACATCTGCTTCACAATCAAGTGCATCGACTAAAATCAACATAATCTACTGAATGAACAACAAAAATACAGCCGCTCATTCCAAGCCACACACTTCCGGGAAGTTCATCAAACAGGCCCACAGTAAAAAAGAAAAAGAGTGAAAACACAGCAATAAAAGGAGCTAAAACAAAAAAGGGGATCTTAGCGCCGCAGCGGTTATAGCGTGGCGGGGGGCGGTTGAGAGCAATATCAAATTACTGGCTTCAAGCTTAGATTAAAATAAAAGAAGATACGGGACCATAGCACGTGAGATGCTAAATCTACGTCTCGCCGGCTATTACTTAGTTGTAAGTGGATCTATCGTGATCTCACTGTTTGACTGTAATTGCAAATAAAGATAGAATAAATTAATTTCAAATAAGATAGCCTGGCTAAGCAACTAAAAAATACTTTTTTTGGTGCATACAATTTTTGTCTAGCTATCAAAATGCCTTCTTGTTCACTAAATATGTCAGACAGACGATTTTTGCAGAACCACGCGCTGTCGTTGCATAAAATTTTTTCCCCTCTATGTTTTAATCTAAGGCTTCAACTCGCCACAATGGGCTGCTCTCACGATCCTACCTGTGGTCCGTGTAACTAGTATATCCTTATTACTTTAAGGATCATAACTAAGTGATTAGGATCTTACATTTGTAATAAGTAAGGTGAGATGTTAGGTGTTTAGTGAAAAGATCTCATTATAAAAGTATTTAAAGAAAATTTTCTCTTTTATTCTGGGACTTTCAAACACGACAATCTGATCCCAAACTAAGCAGAGCTTGTACTATGGAAACCAGATGACAGATATTCTACTTTATATATATGTATACTTATATATAGTGACTCCAGACTCAAGACCTGTGGCGTGACTGGTAGGGTATTTTACCAACCACGCCCCCTGGCCAACAACTGGCCCCTAATAAACCTCGTATTTCAGATTGGGCAACATAATTTAGTGTAACAAAAACTACTCACTCTTATTCGAAACAAAACCAAGTCTCCAACTATACGGGCATACAAGCTCAAATTATAACGCCCCTGGGTCCGATGTCACCGGTTCAACTTCATTATAAACACAACTTTGAAAAATAAAAGAAAAACGCTAACGCTGAAACAGTTCCCTTTCGTCGAGAAGTGCCGGAATACTAGAGTTTGAACTAAGCCGGCGTATAGAGCATTGACACACGGACGCGCGTTTTTGTGACGAGTTGAACGCTCGTATATCGTTTATAATCAATACGTTAGTTGATATAGCCTTGATATTGTCTGTGTGCCATAAATACTTAATTGTCATTGTTAATTAATCGTCTAGTGATATTATCTTTCAAATAAATATTGTGAATATTTTTGTGTTTCACCAATATCACCATGGTAAGTGATAACGTGGCTGAAGATGGTAAGCGCACAAAGTCTATTAGGGATTTGTTGTATGCAGCAACCGAAGCAGACTGTTAGGCGTTTGGCTATTATGAATTTTTGACGAACATTTCTATCGTTTTAATTTATTACGTCAATGTCAAACGCCTATCACGATATTACGTCCCAGTCACTTAAAATGTACGTAATAAATTCAAATATGAGAAAAAATATTTAAAGAATTAAATTGGGGACCATTTTAAGTATTAGCTAGTCAGGTTGTACAATTATGTCTCGTTTGTCGACTCAACAACGCCAGTGCAGTGTGCAACCGGCACCATTGCGCAAGTGTTCACAGCAACTTTTTGGTGCAAAACTCGTGAGTAAGGATCTGTGTATAACGTATTACAGCCGATACGTCATACATTTACGTATGACGTCACGGTGCATAGACTAAAGTAGAACGCCACAAAGCGTAGAGCGGAGGAGGTGAAGTACTATTGTGTAATATACTTTTTTAATAAATATCCTGGGACATTCCTCACACACGGCCATGTGATTCCAAACTAAGCAGAGCTTGTACTATAAACTAGGTAACTGATTAACTACGTATACCTACTACATTTTTTTTCTAATAAAAACTTAGATAGATACTTACCTACACCTTTTTAAATCATCATGCAAACTTAGTCTTTCCTGTTATGTCATGTTGTAAACTTTTATAACTCTATAATTACCTACATGTGCCGTTACTCTACACGTTGAAATAATAACTGTGAGGGCTTTGTTGTGCACAAAATAACATTTTATGACTTATAGCAAAATGTTGCAATTTTCTATATTAAAGTTCCGCTTTTAGTAATAAAACTGTAAATAATGATATAGTATCAAGTAGCTAGATTATAACCTAGAATAACATAATATTATATTATTATGATACTTGTGGCAGGTCGCTCATTTCCCTACAATATGGCGAAGAGAGCGGTGGCTGCCACATGCTTCATACTTGTGAACAGGTGCAGCTTGTGGGGGCTGCTCTGTGCGAGCCTGCTATCTATTTATTTACTAAGTCACATCATCATAATTTAGTTTTTTTCAGTGAGACTAAATAAATAATTTTATGTAAAAAAAAGTCTGAGTTGGTTTAGAAAAGAGAAATTGCCTAGATTATAGCTGGCTCTTCGCAGTAAAAGCAACCTCCCGAACCGTGCGTTAGAGTCTGACTATTCAAAAGTCCTTGTGAAACTATCACTCAAGGGTCTTATATATAAATATAGATGTTGCTTCCGAATAAATGCCATGTGTAAAGGTAGGTTCATATATAACTTAAGGGGCCATCCATAAATTACGTCACTCGAATCCCATGATTTTGGACTCCCCCCCTGTCCTTGTCACTAGTGTCACTCTTCATTGACCACCTCCCCTTAACATGTGACATAATTTATAGGTAGCCCCTAAAAAGTAACAGCACGATACTTACACAAAATAAACTCCAGCCATAACCACAATAGTCACCCTTTATTTAGATACTATTATTGTTAAAACAAATGTGAATTATATAGTTGGGATAATGACGTCATTAATCCGTCTGCCGTTTGCCGTTTAATCAGACGGTAACTTTCGGTTTTTTAGTTACATTAAACTGGCTTTAGTAACGAGATATATTATACTTGAATTGTGTTACTAAAAAGGGGATTTAAAGGTAAGGGGCGGTTTCACCAAATAATTGATGCACGTTCGTAGGGTATTTGTAAAGCCTGGTTAGTCATCACTCTCAAGTAGTGTATCTATTATTCTGGTACATGCACTTAAGAGCTTGTTACCTTTTAAATTGTCTATGCTTACCTATCACCTTGGGCCGCTTTATCAACAACCTTGATGAGATTGTGGTCAAATATAGGCATATACATAGGAAAAGTAAATGGGAAATTACAGGCACAGGAGACTTAACAACTTCATGTCTCAAGGTTGGCAACGCGTGAGTGATACCCCTGGCAGGGAAAATATTATATTGTATTTTCTTTGCCCGTGGTGTTATGAGCGTCTATAGGCTACGGTAACCACTTACCTACTATTAGGTGGGCCGTAAGCTTGTTTGCCAACTATGTAGTATAAAAAAAAATCATTACAATGTTTCTAATTCCGCGCAAGGAATGCTGATATATTTCCAGTTCATTTCCACCGTCGACAAGAAACGTCCAACACTTCATCGCTCTCAATCACTTCGCCGGACCAATCAGGGGGGTCTAATTTACCCCATTAGGCCTCCCTCCCACCCACACGCAACTAATACAAAGAACCCTGCTGTCGCTCATTGTCATTTGCTAAATTATCGGGAGGAGACGGGACTGGACGGACGGGGATGAGCGGCCGGTCAAATAGACCTGAGCTCGTTCTTGTAGGGTTATTTGTCTCTTGTTTTGTTGTATGATAAATGTTATTCTTGTTAAAGACATTTTTTGTCCTTCCGATATTATTGTTCATTATATTGTCAGAACGTTGTTTTATTTGTAACTATATTCTGTCCAGTGATTTTACCTGAATTCCAAAGGGAATGTATGTTTTCTGGGGTTAAAAAGTGTTCTTCGTGTTCCAGAGTATGATCTACCAGTGCCAAGTTTCATTAGTTTTGAGTTCATACAAAAATCCCAAAAAAAATCACTTAGTCCCGAATTTTTTAATTTTTTGGACAAATTTTCCAATTTATTCTCTGAAAACCTTATTCGGACTATTATGAACATTTTTAAGTATAATTAATCTACAACAGTCAGCCGTTCTCAAGAAATGCGCTTACCAAAATGGAAACGGACCTATGACACAGACGAATTATTAAAAACTAGCGACCCGCCCCGGCTTCGCACGGGTAGAAGACAAATTATATAGGTACTAACACCTTCCTCTTGAATCACTCTATCTATTAAAAAAAACCGCATCAAAATCCGATGCGTTGTTTT
The DNA here is from genome assembly GCA_951216915.1 of Tetheella fluctuosa. Lineage (NCBI taxonomy): Eukaryota > Metazoa > Arthropoda > Insecta > Lepidoptera > Drepanidae > Tetheella > Tetheella fluctuosa. The sequence goes on from OX578214.1 coordinate 16,030,027, forward strand.
AAAGATCTAAGCATACATAGGGACAGACAGCGGGAGCGACTTTGTTTTAAAGTATGTAGTGATGACGAATCCGTCAAAATGGGCGTCTGTGTGAACAGATTGTGGGTGGTAATTATAATCCAGCTTGCCCAGTTCATTCACCTTTTCAAAGGATCTTATATTATTTTCGCGTATACATAATATATGTGCCAATCCATTACCACGTAAATACAAATATAATATAAATAAAATCATCCATCGCACATTTATTTAGTCCCAAAAATTCTCAAGCAAATACTGCGACCACGACCGTAGCCTGTTTACTTTTAAACTATATATGGAGAAACTGTTCGCAAATGAAAGTGAAAGGTACCAGGTACCTTTAGTGTATTTCACGGAACTCCCCCCACTCCCCACTTCTCGGGTAGAATACATTGGGTTTCGTACCTCTATTAAGTTAAGGTTCACAATTAAGTTAGCCACAGTCGGTAATTGGGAACTTACAGCTTTTACACACATCGCGACTTTTGGTTGCTGTCACTGAGTTACCATTACCTACATTTTTATTTCACGTGCATGTTTTTTTTATTTTTTTAGTATGGCAACGAAATAGGATTTAGTAAAATGGTGGCAGTTCTACTAAAACTTTTTGAGACAACCTCTTTGACTTTCATCGGATAAAACGCCACTTTGCAAGTTCCCTCCAAAAAACCCACGAAGGAACTCTGATATATATGATGTGGTGGAAGGTGGTACGCGTATAAAGCCTATATAGGATACTTATTGTTATTTCGAGTAAACGCAAAAAGAAAACAAAATGATGTCCATAAATTCCACTAATACATTAATACAACATAGTTTATGTTTTATGTGATACTTTAAACATAAATTGTTGCTGTAATTCCCGTCCTCGTCACGTATGCAAATCGCACCGTGTAAACCAGCCTTACAAACTCAATTATAAATTATTAATAACTTACAATTTCCTCCACTTTGGAACGTCGCAGGCTTTTGCATAATGCTGTAGTTCACCTCAAACTAATGTCACCGACAAACGCTATAGAAAAAAAAAACTATTTTTGTTGTGAAATAAAGTCAACTAGCAATTAGTTAGTCAACTACAAGTCAAGTTTGAGTTAGAAATTATTAGTTAGGTGATTTTTTTTTATTTATAAATTAAGATTTTATAATTTGTTCGCATGATATAGCAGGGCTGCAGTGGTGTACATTACCGAATAGATTTAAACATTAAACCGACTCTTTTATTATTAATTCAAATTCCTAAAGGAGGCTATTGCCTATTGTGAACATAGTGGTTTTTTTTAATTTTATTGTTTTTTTAGGAAAAACCAGGTTATTAGTAACAAAAAAAAAGTGCGACTTGTTCAATGACTCTTGGCGCCGCCCAACCACCCGTCACTACAACTGCTAAACTAATTAATTATTTACTATTTCCGGTTAAGTTAATTTATGCTATACAGTCAACAAAATTCGACGTTCATAAGTGCCCTTCTAGGGCCTAAAATGTATAATAAATGGCTTTGACTTTGACTTTGAAAACATACATCTACATATACTGGTCCTGTGTAAGTACCTTTTGTCTGGTTCATCATTGTAATAGCTCAGTGGTTGTGAAGAAACTATAGCACGGTGGAAATTTACTTTATAAGTAAGTTGCTCGCCTGGCTGGCCACCACCCTCAAGCAATTTTAGGTACATGACATCCAAAGACAAACGAAAAATAATTAAAAAAAGAAACATGAGATTTTAACTACTGACGGACAACAAAGTTTACCTTTTAAATGAAAAGGTGGTAGTATGTATGAGTCCCAATCCCAATTAGTAAAACCAATTATACCCAACGTTCGACAGTCTACTGATTAAGAAAAAAAAATAGATTACGTAATCACAAAGTAAAACTTCACTTGGCTTGTCCTACTTTGTCATGTGGCGATACCCGGGCCCGATGGCCGGGTCAGTTGATTGCGTCCCGTCGGTCCCAATATGGCGGCCGGGATTATCCGTACCTATGGGAGAATATTACCGTAATTTTAATCATGCGGGTACAGTTAGGTTAAACATTTTTTGCCAAGGAAGGTAACGCTAATATTTATTTAATGTAATGAAACTGTTATAGTGGGTCCGCTTCCATAATAGCTATCTAATTAACTTTCGCCTTTAGGTGAAATTTAATTAACTATTTGTATGTTTCATTTTAGGACGAATTTAAACACTTGTTAAGTTTAAATATTATGAAAGTTATATGAGTACTAGTTTATGTACCTGCCAGCTGTAAGTAGTGAAATATATTTGAGTATCGGAGTCTTATATCTGAGCGGAACTTGTCCCTGTCATTCGAAAATTGAAATATAAACAAACAAAACAGTTATTGAAGAGTTAATATCCTGGCGGTGCAAAATGCACCAGTTTCGAATTCAGTTTCCGAGTTATGAAACTGTGTGCACGCAAAACGCGCTTCTATCGCCGACAAATATCCGACAAACAGACAGGAAGGGATAACCTAGTTCCGCGACGAGATTTGTTTCAGCCAGTTTGCAGCGCTCGCGTGGACTACCCATAACAAAGCGACCCCCGAACGCGCTACTAGTAGTACTCGCTCACGACTCACCTCGCTTCGACATTATGTTAACAACGACATTTTGTGCATTACGTCACCGGTAATTTAATAATTGTGATATTATAATAATACTGGGACTTTATGTAAAGGTTAATTGTTTAACCATTATCTAGTTTTTGGTAAAATAATGTTGTGTTTGAAAAATGTAGCCTATGTCCCTTTCCATAATTGCTGAGTTTCTTGCTAGCTCTTCTCAGTAAAAGCAACCTTTCGAACCGAGCGTTAGAGTCAGACTATTCATAAGTGCTTGTGAAGGCCTATTTGAATAAAGTATATTTTCATTACATTTTAATTTTATACCAGGGCTATCTGCGTACCAAATATCATGGCGATCGGTTCTGCAGTTTAGACGTGAAAAGGAAACAAACAAACTAACATTCGCATTTATAATATTAGTTAGGATAGTATGGATACTCTTTACTAAAGGCGAGTAGCATAAAGTTGGGTCGGAACACATGATAGTGGTTTGGCCAGTTTTGCACTGTCGCCCGCCGCTTCGCTCAATCTGATCGTTTTGAGCGAATCAGCCAAGCGAACTTTTGTGTTCTAAGCTTAGGATTTGCTAAATCCCCTGTATTCCATATATCCAGTGTACTGAATATGAAATTGCGCATTGTTAGATTGTTTTTGTATTTTAATTTAAATATATATTATTTAGTATTTATTCTCCAATAATAAATTCCACCCGCTACTTTGCATCCATAGTTTTATATTTATTTACACACAAGTTATTCAATATTTTTTTTACTTTGTTCAGGCTTATGTTTGGCCACAATCACACTATGATGTGGCAAAAGTTAGTAAGCATAGAAAACCTAGAAAGAACCGACTCTCTAGTCCAACTGCCGATTTACAAGAAATTATACAAATATTATATATTATATAAGAACATGAGGCAAAATGAAAAAAAATGGATAAATAATTCAAAATTTAACCAAAGATATTTGTCACAAAACGGTCCCAACTCAGCATAATGCAATTCAGACATCCCAACATAATAATATATTGTACGCACCTATACGTTCCTCCGCTCACTTCATTAATTAAACGTAAACATTACGTAGTGTTCTGCAAATATGACGCGAAGTAATTGACTAAACACTATATTTAGCTCGATTGACATGTGAATATGTATCGATGGTTCGTCCGTTGGGACGCATTACCCATAATGAACACGTGGGCGCAACCATTGGCCACAGCTCTGATTTATACACGCTGACAACATGTCTCAATCTATCAATGTTGGATTGTTCTCAAAGTCAAAGCCTACTAAATCAAAGCCATGTATTAAGTTTAGGCCCTAGTACTAGTGTTCCTTGCTGTATAACCTAACCTTTGGATAAGTGGGGCCGCTCAAAATAAATATAAATATAAAAAATAAATAGAAAACTATACATGTACTGTGAGGTGTGTGCATGTAGGTATCTAGGTGTATAAAAAGTATGAAAAGCGTATTAATTCTTAATTCTGTATCTGTGAACGTAAGATTTAATTCTAAACTTCTTAGTTTCATTTCATTTTATGTTTCTAACAACGAGTCATTAGTACTTTTGAATTGTCTGACTCTAATATATCTTATACTAGGTTTTCTGCGCGGTTTCACCCGCGTTCCCGAGGGATCTTGTGTTTTCCCGGGATAAAAAGTAGCCTATAGCCTTCCTCAATAAATGGGCTATCCAACACTGAAATAATTTTTCAAAGTAGTTATTGAGATAACCGCGTTCATACAAATAAACAAACAAACTCTTCAGCTTTAGTATAGTAGTCTCACTGAAAATAAATTGAATGCGTTCTCCACATACAACAGAATGCAATAGTGTCACAACGCACTGACGCATTTCCAATGATAATTAATCCATCTGTAATGATCAAGTCACACTCGAGCGCACGTTCCATTGCGTTATACGTCCCACTGCGCTACAATGTCCCACACAATGAACACGCACTGGACGCACTATTAGCATTCATAGCATTAGCTTCCAACAGTCGATGTGTTCGCATAATATGGAATAACTGAGTTAAGCTATTTTGCATATACAGTATTTTAAAACTGTTGTGTCTATGTTGTGGCGGTTATATCTCAGAAGTAATGACGTCGGGTGCTTTTGGTAAAGGAAAGCATCTTAAGGAAACCACATCACGATGGTAGGGTACTTTGTAGTACCCGCCTGGCTGGCTACCACCCTCAAGTTGAAAATCTGTTGCCAAACACCTAAACTTTAAAAGCTTAGGTATGTAAATTACATAAATTTTCACAATGCTATTCTCCTGGACATTTTAAGTGACAAAACTTTCATACAAACAGCAGGTAAAATATGTAAAATATTTGTTGTTATAGCGGCAACAGAAAAACATAATTTGTGAAAGTTTCAAATGTAGCTATCGCGGTTCTTGAGATACAGCCTAGATACAGACAGACAGACAGGCAGACGGACGGACAGACAGCGAAGTCTTAGTAATAGGGTCCCGTTTTTACCCTTTGGGTACGGAACCCTAAAAAAAGGATCCCTCTTGTATTGCTAATGTCTATAGGCGACGCGATGGTAGCCCCATACCATCAAGTGGACCGTCTGCCGGCTTGTCTATTTTCCTACATAAAAAGCTAGCTAAGTAAATTGCTTATCCATACTAATATTTGACATGACGGGCTGGTTGGCGTGGTTGATAAGATACCCTATCTATCATGCCGCAGGTCGTGGGTTCGATTCCCACTCAGGACAAACATTTGTGTGCATGAACATGTCTGTTTGTCCTGTGTCTGGGTGTAATTATCTATTATCTATTTATCTATTTACAAAGGAAAAGCAGTTTTTGTAGTATATCAGTTATCTGACTTCCATAGTACAAGCTCTGCTTAGTTTGGGGTCAGATGGCCGTGTGTGAGGAATAATGTCCCAGAATGTTTATAAATTTATTGAAATGAAATGAAAATATTTTTTATTCAAATAGGCCTTCACAAGCACTTATGAATAGTCTGACTCTAACGCACGGTTCGGAAGGTTGCTTTTACTGAGAAGAGCCGGCAAGAAACTCAGCAATTACTCTTTTCAAAACCAACTCAGATTCATTACATCAAATTATTTATCTAGTCTCACTGACAATATGTGTGTGTTATATGACAGTAAGGAAAAAAAATATATCAAAATTATGAGTAACTTAGTAAACAAATGGATTGCAAACTTAAGCAGACCAGCCCCCACAAGCAGCACCTGTTCACAATATTTATTTAATATTATAAATGCGAAAGTAACTCTGGCACCTTGTATGCACTATGCACACTCTGTTACCTTTTCACGACTAAATCACTGAACCTTAGTAAAATTGAAAATTGCCTGAAATTTAGTAGGCAGATAGCCTGGTATGGAGAGGAACTTAGAGTACTCTACCTCTGGAACTCAGATGGAACCGCAGGGGTCAGCTAGTTTTATATAAAGTGAAACCGATATGTCGTTGTAACATGAGCTATCCATAAACAGTAAACATACATGTTTTTTTCTACGAATCATTTTCTATTGGATAAAGAAAACAAGATTTTTTTCCACGATAATACTCTTGAGAGAGACTGGAAGGGTATATAACTACAATATAATACCTAAAACGTATTTACTTATCAAATGGTATTATATATACGAGTAGGTATATTATTATATAATGTTACATACTCGATCTTTATTTATTCTATTATATTTAGTCTCTTGGACTTAGATTTCTAGAAACTATTCTTTTTAAACATAAATGAATAGGAATATATTTAGTGGCAGCTGTATATACCAGTTCCTGCTTCGTGGTTTTACTCACGAATTTAAATAATCAATTTGTTTCCATAGGGTAAAAAGTTTAATTGAAATTCGATGTCACTACTGATGATGATGATGAAGATAACTACGGCGGGAATGGGCTACAAACATACTTACACACTTTTTCATATTTTATATTAGTAAAGTAGAATAAGTAGTACCTAACCTAGCCATATTGCGAGAAGCAGATTGTATGCGGAATATAGTGTTAGGATTGAAGGTTTTGCTAAAATCATATTTTAACCGACTTTATAAAGGAGGAGGTTCTCAATTAGATTGTAAGTATTCTTTTTTTCTTTTTTTTTTATAACAAAACCTCGGTTCTCCGTCATTTAAAAACCGATTTGGCAAAACATTTTCTAATTAGTATTTTTTTCGTGTGATTCTTATATCTTACACGTGTCATATTACTTTGTAAACATTGTCTGGAACAAATCGTTAATCTGAACTAATAAAAGATTACTTCAACTTCGTTTATACTATCAAGTGGCGTGTAAAAGTACCTACATTCCCTTCTATCGTATTTGATTTTCTCCTAACCTTTTTAGGACAATAAGTTTACCTAGTATATGGCTCAAACATGTAGACTATAGCTTCTCCCGATTACTTTACCCAATTAAATATAATAGATCAAAAGGATACATCAATAAATTATTTGATAATGATGGCCAACGGTTATAAGTGGTACCCTAGATCTTTATTTAAAGCTGTGCTGGTGTGATGAGGGTCATGCGTCCGTGAGGATCGATGGAGCCTATTTCATACATAATTTAGGTTTTAATAATATGGTACAAGTCATAAACGTATGGTCGAAAAGAGTTGCTGAGTATACATAACTAACTTGCCGCCCTGTGGTTACATCCGCGTTTCTCTATTTTCCCCTTTTAGGGGTTGGGTTTCAAAAAAACATAAATTAACCCTCTGTCCAAAATTTCAGCTTCTTAAGTAGGTATTTTGGTTGGGCATCGATGGGTCAGTCTATTTAAGAGGTAAAAATTAAACGCAATTTTTTTCCAACTGTTTATCTAGACATATAAATAATCAAAGGTTTCCCCATTTAGCTACAATATTACCGTTAAAAAAAAAAAAAACTAGACGGTAAAAAAATAAAAATACATAAAATCTCGGTTTGGAGGCTTCCGGGGACTTGGACCGCAATTAACTTGAACCGCGGTCCCAGCTGCCGGATTCAGTTAATTTGATTTTTTTCTTCCGTCGACTGGGACCACCCATAAATTAATAGTAAAATCTATTGTTCAAGCCAAAACAGTACAATCAAACGAAAAAATGTTAGGTACGATCTTTTTTCATTCTTAACATTTGTATTGGTAGGTTTTTTTATTATTTACTAGCTTTTACGCGCAGTTTCACCCGCGTTCCCGGGACAAAATATAGCCTATGTTACTCGGTGAAGATGTAGCTTTCTAACGGAAAGAATTTTTAAAATCGGTCCGGTACTTTTTGAGCCGTTCGCAATTCGTTACAAACATACTTACATACAAATCTTTCTTCTTTATAATATTAGTATAGATTTATTTTCCACTGTGTTTGAATACAAGCTCGCCATAGTAAGAGGTAATGTGACCGCAAAAACTAGTAAGCTTGTTTTTCAATTAGTGCTATTGTCTTATAATTAATAGAGTTTATCTTTGCATAGCCACTGTATTTACCCGCTACCTCTCAAGACTTAGGTCGTTTGTAGAGTTCCGTGTTTAGCGATGGTTAGAGCTCGCGATGGACTGTTGTTTGTTCTCATATTATGTTCCAGCTACTTTACTGCTGCTAATGAATCGCACATTACAACGAAATACAACCCCATCAGATATAACGATGTTATGTTACGGAGGTATTAGTAACTATGCAATTTGTACGTTTAACCGTGCTTTATGTTTTGCGGGATTATCTGTTAATACCAGTTTATTATAATACGTTATCCGAACATGCAATTTAGGTGTTATATGTAAATGTTTACCTATTAAAACGAAAATAATATTGAGTCCTCTTTGTTTTGTTTCTCTTACATTTAAATTTAATTTTAATAGCTAATCTTTACCTTTACAAATCCAGTTTATTTTGTTGCATTGCGCAATATTGTGTACATTGTTCTATCGCAACGGTGCCAATATCGTTCTATTGAACGTTTTGTACTCGAGTACACCTCAAACGTTTGATGCTTTCAGTACGATACAATACTCTTAAAATGTTTGCCAACAAAGCTTTTTGAAGCTTTGGAATTCCGTTTACAGCGGAGCGTATCGAGTGTTGGAACTTAATCCGTCTGCAATGGACAATGCAGCAGCTAAAACTACATACGTACTTATATGCCAAACATTGTCATAGGTGAAAATTCGAGTAAGGTTTTTGAAGCACCTGTGGGCTCCTGTGACTAAATGATATCACCTTTAGTTTGAAACACAAACCTATCTACAGTAAAAACAGAAATAACTAGCATTTTGCATCGCAGTTTCACTCGGCACACCCTTAAAAGTTAAATTTCGATATATCTTCTCTAAGTTCACCCTCACCTTACAAAAGGAATTATATTATCCAAATTTCGTGTTTCTAAGACCAGCGGTTTAGGCTGTGCGTTGATCACCTGTCAGTCAGTCAGTCAGGACTTTTTCTTTTAATATATATATGTACATACAGACAAAGACAATGTGCCTTACAGAATTAGGAATAATAAGAAACGCGATTGTCAATAATGTTGAATAATACTTTCTACATTAATGAATTTGTCCTCGTATATCATGTTTGCGTGAACCGAACTGTATTACTTGAAGCCTGTTCACGTTTATAAAGCGTATATTATTAGCGTTTCGCCATATTGTCCTTGAAACATTCTAGGAATCTATCGGGGAAATTTGCTCTCAATTTCCTGACTAGAAAAATTGCTTTATGTTTGTGACAGAATAGTTAAGTAGATATTTGGAGTATACAGGTAGAAATTCAGCTCTCCGTTGAGCATTTTTAGCTATTCCTTATACTTTTAGTTGCCATCCATACCCAGTTGAAAAATTCACCCTGTATGTATATAGGTATCTTTTTTTACTTGTCGAATTGCGGTCATGCGCACAACAACTCACCAAAGTTGCATTGCAAGCGAATTAATGGTATAGGAGCGTATACGTTAGGAACAGACAAATATTGATGGAGAAGCCAAACGCGCAAATGTGTCTATCCTTTCCCATCTCGATATCAAGACCCGCTTGTCTACAGTCTGCCTACAGCGTATTTTGACCTATTTCGGCCACATAATGCGAAGGGGAGATAACAGCCTTGAAAAACTGGTCATCGTTGGCAATATGGAAGGAAAGAGAGCACGAGGCCGGTCGCCAACACGATGGTCCGACCAAGTAAAAGAAGCTACGTCGGTAGCCAAATTTCAGCAGGTGGTGATGGCAACTTTGGACCGGAGTCGATGGAGGCAGTTTGTCCGTTTAAGGGGTCCAGTGACCACGATCCTCAGTAATGAGGGACCGATTAAAGAAGACTATATAAGACTCTCGTTGATATAATATTAATGATAAATTGTTTGGTACCCGCCTGGCTGGCTACCACCCTCAAGTTGAAGGTCTGTAGCCATGGACCTTCAGGTGTATTCCGGCAGCTGCACTTAAGAGCCAGGTTCACCACAGACCATGGTGTGATTGAGGTCAAATACAAATCTAGTATGAAAATATTTCTTGTGTAATAACATTGACAACGTAAAATTAAAAAGTTGGAGGACAAATACGTTGTTAAAAATGTGAAAATGTAAATCGTTTTACATGTGTAAAAATATCCTGAAGCCTTTCTGAAAGCTTGCAAAGGTAACAAACTGAAGTTCATCTGAAACACTGGGAACAAGGGGAATAAATAGGTAATTTCATGAAATATTCATTTAGAATTTAGTCTTAATAGTTTACATTTAGTGCCCCGTTAAGCTGAAGCTAGCAGATTTCAAAATTATATGTTTTAACCTTTTTATACGCCTTTTGTTATAATTGGTGATCATTTAACTTCCAAAGCTAATTTCTGAACCATATGTTAGAGTCTCAATTCATGAAGGCTTATTTGAACAAAAATATTTTGAAAATAAAATTTACATTAGTTACGGTATGGTCAGATTATGTTCAACTAATATAATAAACGTGAAAGCTTTTTTGATTTGGATTTTTGGATTTTTGTACTTCGTTACGGCTAAACGGATTTTGATGAAACTTGGCCCACAGATAGAATATATTCTGAATTATATAGGATAGTTTTATCCTTGGAAAACATAAAATTCTTCGGGAAAGTGGGTGAAACCACGGGGTAGAAGCTAGTTACAAATAAAATAAATTAGGTTTCATTTGTAAGAAAAACATTTTGTACTTTGCCCTTTTAAAAAATACATTCACCCTAGAACATCGACAGTGGAACTGTAATAAAGCGCTCCCTTCGTAAAATAAGACGTAAACAAATCGGCCAATATCCATCGGAGTGTATCTGAAGCTTAGAGAAATATTTAATTCAGAGCACACAGTCAATATCGTTACGAGGACCGTGCCGCGCCTGACAACCTGCTTGGAGCTCCGAGCCCGAGCTGCCACAGACTTCTCAAGTACAGACGGGCCACTTGATGTGTTCACTTGTGCTAGTCATGCCTACCTTCGGGTGACACTGCGTTAAACGTCCGCTTGAAGGATACCTTTTACGACTTTATTTTGTTGAATTTTATATTAGTGCCGTACATTCTACTAATATTATAAATGTGAAAGGTTGTATGTTAAAAATACGCATAAACGTCTGATTTAAATGAAACTTAGCAATTAGATAGATTCACTTTTTGCCCTCAGAAACGCGGGTGAAACCGCGGCGCAGAAGCAAGTTTGATATAATTTTTCAATGTTTTTTCTACAGTTAGATATATAGATTAACTAAGATGGAAAACTTTGATCAGTAATTAAATTCTTATTGTCTTCGTGGCCGCTAGACCTAAGTTACTAATCTGAAATTCATGTAATTTTTTCAGTTACTTTTGTGCTCACTACTAATAAACATACACGACCATTTCACAAGCAATTGTATACCCTACTAGCTGTTCCCTGCGGTTTCACCCACGTTTCCGGAACAAAAATTGGCTTATAACCTTCCTCAATAAACGTACTACTAACGCAAAAAGAATTTTCCATATCGAATCAGTAGTTTCGGAGGTGTTTTTATTTTTATTTTGACGCACTCAAAGTTTCCTTTTTTTATCAAACGTTTATTTTAATAATACAAAATCATGTAACAAAATGAGAAACTGGCAAGTATGGACACAAAGAACACATAAACACACCGCAATGAATACATTTGCAGTTATGTAAATATTAATTAACATTATAACTTAAGCGGTGGAGGATGATGTATATGAATGTGTTTGTAAGCAAATGTTTCAAAGGCCATAAATCCAAATCCGGAAGCTTGTCGGATGTACCGCGATGAATCATAGCGTAGCGCGACCGCCGCGCCGCTGACACAACCTGGGTCGTTCTACGAGTACCTCTATGAGACTGCGACGTCTACCGCTACCTCTGGGCTAGTTATGTATGCGCTTGTCGTGTATACGTTGCCGCTTCTGTTCTTGCATGGCCTTCATAAGAATTGAATATGGAACGTTTTTCAAAGTCTATGAATGTGTCAATATTCATGTATCTAAATTGAGGCGGTGGAAAGTCTTCGAATGAGTAATAAATGTTTTATATGGCGTCAAATACACACCTAAACTAATTTAAAATATTGATTATTTAATTGTCTTCCACTAGCGATATGACGTTCAAGGCGGACCGTGAACGATAAATATGTATGATAAACTAATTTTTTACACGTTCTGGAAACTCCATCATTTTTAGCTGGCATGGGGTCCTGATGGCAAGTGGCTACCGTCGCCTATGAACATTAGCAATACCAGAGGGATTGCTAATATGTTGTTGACTTTTATAAAGCCTTGAAGGCAATTGTCCCTCAAATCAGAACTGTCTCTGTCAGAGCCTCTAACTGCTTTGTGATGTGACCATCCTGGCAGATACTACATAGTACCCTACCACCGTGCTATAGTTTACTCACAATGTTCAACGAAAGCTCAAGTTCATTGTAAGTTTTGAACCCACAACCATCGCCGCGGCATCCGTCTCCACAAATACTGAGCTATCGGTTTAAAAATTTAATTTCTTATTTACAGCTTTGTAAGTTCATTAATTTGCATATCACCCTTAGTTCTATTTATTCACGTGCCGATAATTCCGTATCAGTCAACGAACACAACACAACACGAGCACACACACAGCTGCGCCCAACATCGCCGATTCCGTGTAATGTATCAATGTGTACAATCACCAGCATAAATATTAAGCATTTCATGTAATTAACATAAAAAATTGTTGTAAAATTTATTATTGTAAACATTTGCACACTGACGACGAGTGACGGTAGAATTGAGCGGAACTATATATTAATCAGATAATGTACCATACTCTTGTAAATAAATATATTTCATTTCAAAATTCGAAAGCGTTTTTCTCCTGAAATAACGTTAGCGTAATCAATACTTTATGAGAATTTGTTTATTGAAGTGTACTAACTGATGGGTATATATTTTGAGATTACCTACTCTATATATATATTTATTCTCGTGACTGTACACTCACGTCAAATAAATAATATTCGGGACAATGTTCATACATTTGCCTTTATGCCACAATCACCCCATTGTGAGCGGATGAAAAACGATTTTTGTAAACACGAAAACAGACAAGATAATAAATACAATGTCTAAACATGTTCTATCGATGAATTTAAACAGGTAGATGTATGCTCGTAATCTTTAGGCTTTGAAAGTATTCAAAATATTTAAAGGTATGAAAAATAATGCAAAATAAACTCAATAGTATTCTGTTACCTAGTCAATGGTGATATTAAATAGTGATGTTACTTCCACTTGTGTTTGTGACCTAGAGACTTCGTTGTATCAAGTGTGGTTTGTACATTGAGACCTAGAGTCTGGATCATAGTGTGAATGGTATATTACCACTAGATCAAGCACCAATTGGGTAAAACAACTTTAAGAGCATAAGAAAATAATTACAAAGTAAAATTTCGGTATGTCAAGTAAGTATCATCTCATAAAATAATAATTAATTTAATTAATATGTGATTAAATGAGTTCCAAAGACACGAATAACGAACAAGGTTAGCTAGCAAGGTTAATAACGTATGTTATCGAGCCAGAATGCCTGGCTCCCTTTATATACGCACCCAAACAACCGCTTACATGTGTACAGTGTACATAAATTACTTTCCTACAAAGGCTGGTAAAGCACGAAACTCGGGGAGTTAGTAAAAAAAATGTAATATACAGAGAAGCGAAACAATGGGTATATGAGAGAGGCCGTATTTGTGGAAGGTCTGTCGCGAATATAGTCGTAGCTAGGAAAGTAAGGAGTCACGAGGGAAGGGATGAGCGGGAGTCATGTTTAAATTTGCAATTCAACGAGTAGGTATACCTCGCGCCCTAACTACGGGTGTGACATTCCCTTCCATATTTGATAAACAAATATGAGAACGAAGAAGGCACCGCAAGTACCGCCAATAAATTATGTCACTATATTGTGTGATGGGAGATCGATGTCTCGGGCTTTGTTCCAAGCGCCTCCACTCGCGTTTCCATGGCAACACTTACACTAGAAACGTGTTATTCTTTCAACGAACCGAGACTAGCATTTTTACAGCGTATATTTTTATTGAACTCGATTGATTACACCAAAAAAAGCAAAATTGTATATAACTTGTTTGCTCACATTTTATATCTTCCGAAAGTGTACATTATATGGAGCAAACAAAATAAAATCAGTTTTTATAGCTACAAATAACCCTTAGTAAGAAACTGGGGCGATGTCAGTTTGGTTATAAAAATGATGGAACTGTTATTATTGTGAAGAATTACCCGACTGTAAACAAGTTCGTTCCAACGTAATAACTCAACTATATGACGTACTTTACGAAAACTATCTTGTTCAGAGAATCCCAGGGGTCGATATAATCGAAAAGATTAAAAATGTTTTAAAGTTATTTATACTTACCATTACATTTCGGCAGTACAAGACTTGGCTGTTAGATATTTTGTAAGTAATATCGAAGCTCGGCGAGTAAGTCATATCCGTATACGATCGTAAAAAAGTTTTCAAATCACAAAACAAATATTTTCCATACACGTCACGAGGACTCAACAAACAAGGGTTGTTTTATATCTATTTACATAAAACCCATGTTTTACATACTACTTCATTTGTCAGTGTTCGCATGGATACATTTTTGTATTTACCATCTTTAATAAAAAAAAAAAACACGCGGGGCAGTCTTTGGAGACTGCCGATAGAAGTGAAAACTAACCAATTTAAACTTTAATCCTTGATCATAAACACTTCTTTATAAATCAAAAATAATTCAAAAAATAATTAATTAATTATAAATAAATATTTTAATGTTATGTACATTATACACATTATATAATACATATAGCTCAAGGAAAGCGTTCGGTGACGCGTGACTGTTCCATGATTTTTGTTTACCCAAAAAGTGCTCAACGCGCCTAAAGAAGTTTTCACTTCAAAAATGTTGTTGATTTTGATTTATATCTTGGTATTTATATCTTGGTCTGTCTTCTGCGACAGGGTCCAAAATGGGGACATTTGTAGTAGAACAAAAGTGGCGCATATAGCTCATAGAGTCAGTAAGCTGAGAGAGCCGAAGAGCCGCTAACCGATGGGGAAGAAAGGTTCTCGAGTGGCGACAACGTACAGAAAAACACTGAGTGGAACGGCCTCCCATCAGGTGGACCGATAACCCGGTCAGGGTAGCTGAGAGTCACTAGATGCAAGCGGCCCAAAACAGTTCGTTGTGGAAATTAATATGGGAGGCCTATGTTCATCAGTTGACATCCTCGGGCTGAATATGATAAAAATGATGGTGATCTAACTATTAGCAAAAGAAATATTTTAAAAATAACATCGTTCCTTATGTGTATGCCTTCCTATGGCATTGCTACAATTTATAACATTTGCTAGTGTTTACCTTATTACTAAGGATACCTACTATAAATTGTAAGTTTTATAATAAATTATATATATTATATTACTATATATAATATAATAAGCGCTCGTGGCGTAGCTTGATTAGCCGTTCTTAACCGATCGGCAAAGTTAAGCAACGTCCAGTCTGGCCGGTACCTGGATGGGTGACCGCCTAGTGGTATTTCATCTTGAGCGCTTCGGAAGGCAAGTAAAGCCGTTGGTCCCGGTTATCACTTAATTGTGGTAGTCGTTAAGCTAATTGGAGACCTCCTAGGTGGCCTGACAACTCCAACAGTAGGTTAACCACTAGCCTACCTCCACCAATCCGCAGTGGGCACGCGTGGTGGAGTATTTGCCCATTCCCCTTTCATCCTTATTCGTGAAAGGAGGCCTGTGCTCAGCAGTGGGAGATATAGGCTGTAATTATATTATTATTATTATTTATTAAAATAAATTAAGAATTTTATCATATCCTGAAGTTAAACGCAGACGCAAGTATAAAATATCTGGACAATCATGAAAGTTGTTCGTTTTTCGGGCGCCAGGCGTCGCACACCTCGCCACGTATTCCGGTCACGTCGCTTCATACTCGCGTACTGCGCCATACGCCGCGCCGGCGCCGCGCGCCGTACAGCGTGCCGCGTATTATTTGAAACACGTCACGCTTTACGTAAGCTTACAGTAGCTTCAAGCTTTATTTACTTTTTTTAATATGATGAAAACAAATGTGCTTGTAGCATTGTTCTTTAGTCTTGTTTGTTATTATTCCTACAGTAGAAGATGTCGGGGAAGTATTGTTAGACTAAGCAACATATGCATAGATTCACAAAAATGACAGGAGTAGAGGAAGATCAGAGAATGTCTGGGTAGATTGCGGGAAGGTTGTATAAAGAATGAATTAGAGTGAGCGAGTGATAGTGGTTGATAGGGAAACTAATAAGAAATTAAGTGTTTATTAGTATTTTAATCACCATCCAGATCTTATTTGTTTGGTTGTCAATATTTTGACACAACATAAGAAATATGAGGATCCGGCTGTTTAAATATTTTCGGTTTCACCCTTAAGGCTCCAGTCTCCCTAAAATCAGTGTTCTTGCGAAATTTATCTGAAAATAAATATTTTTTTTAGTCGTCAGAAAAGCAATAAATGAAATATATTTTACGTTATTTTAAAGTGTGAGATTTGAAGTTTCCAATAAATATTTTATATTTTAATTTGACGCCACTATTATTAGCTTTGTGAGGCTTTAAACATACCTCTATTTACGTTCCACGCGAAGAAGGTCTCACTCATGCACACGCCACGAAAAAAATATAACAAAAACAAGATGTATTCAGATTACATTTGTCGGCAAATCCTCTACAATAATATTATCTAGTTACTTTTTTTCAAAATAGTTTCAATTTCTTATTTAAAGTGCTTTAAAAAGGTATAAATTTCTGAATTCGACCCTTGCAACATATATTTTTTTTCTATTACAAAGAAATGGTTTAGAGAAATTACACTTTAATCATTCCGAAAACAACTACTTATCTGTCGGTTAAAAAATATGCATATTCATTTATTGCTTTTCTGATGACTAAAAAAATATATTTATTTTCAGACAAATTCCGCAAGAACACTGATTTTAGGGAGACTGGAGCCACAAGATTTTGTTATTTTCTTTAACTTTTTTCATCGAATAAGTAGATAGAAAATCCTCAGTTTCACCATAGTCATCCCATAAGTAAGCCGTGTTGAAGAGGGCAAATTGACGCGGGGCCGCAACGTGGCCCTTTTGCGTGTGACGTCGACTAGTGAAGGGCCGCGTGGAATTCACGACGAGCCCCACGCTCCCGGGAAATTAAAAAACAAGAACAATAGAATAAACATACCAAGAGAAAGTCTTTCAACTACCTAACTTCAGAAATACTTTCAACACACTGTTCCGTGCATTTCCTGTACTTAATAATATCCTGAACGTTAACTAAGCTATAAATCCTCTATACTGCATAGTTATTTACTAACAGTTAATTTACTTGCAATTTAGGTCATTGAATAAAAAACGTGTGGCTGTGACGACACGTGCGGAGCCCCCGTCTCTGCGCTAATATTGCTTCTTTAGTTTATAGCCAGCTTTGAAATTATGATAAAAGTCTACATTGTAGTTTTTTATGGTATTTGATGATGTGAGTAAATAATTAAATATTTTTCTCTCAAGTGTATGTTTCTTTCCTTTCTTTCACTTCAGAGCCAGTTCCTTCTAGGCTTTGTTCGCTTACCACCTTTGCCCACACGGTCCTTATCATAGTGAGATTGTGGTCAAACACAAGCTTCGTAAATTTTGATATTTTAATAATTTTGCGGTGTTACAAAATATTGTAGATAAAAGAACAATGCATTACGTTCATTTATTATTATCGCTATATTATTATCATAACAATAATACAATTTGATTCGAGTTTTAATGTAGCATATAAAAAAAACGTAAGTAATTTTCATAAAAACAAAGTGCCCGAAAAAATGTGTCCCCTATAATTTTATCCAGAATAATATCATAAACGATTATTCTTCAGTATATTTACTCCACAGGTTCCTTTATTTGCCCTCGTGGCTTTTGAACGCTCTACGTAAGCGATTATACGTTAAAATCATGGAGCATGTAAGGTTTCGTATGATTAATGGCCGAGAGCTGGCACTTAATATTGTTCTTGTTTATTCTAATGTTACCAAATGTAACGTGGGTCTCGTCCGTATAGCGAATAAGCTCTCTCCAAATTCCGTTCTATGTTTTTGCGAATTTCTTCCCTATTTGTTTGTAGTTACAGTTTGGAATTGAAGGAATATTAGGTGTGTTTAACATTTTATTCACATGTCTTATTTATGTAAATGTGTGCATTAACAATATTGTGATAGTTCTTTGTGATTTTTGACAGCTTAATTTGATTATTTATGTCAATGAGAACAAAAAGTAATACTAAAAGATTTTTGCTGAGAATCGAAGGATGGTCTCCATTTATAATTTTAAACGAACGTTTTAATTTGTATCGTTTTTTTATACTACATAAGTTTATTTCAAGCAAAATGTTACAGAACTATGTATTGGCTCCTTCACTACAAATGTTCGTTTTTTATTGTTATCGAACTATAATGTAATGTAATTTAAAAAAAAAGAAAAATATATATAAAAAATGTAACCTTGCTGAGTTTCTTGCCGGTTCTTCTCAGTTGAAGGCTGATTTCCGAATCGGTGGTAGCTTCAGTAAATTCGACCTTCATAAGTGCCCTCCTAGGGCCTAAACTGAATAAATGGCTTTGACTTTGACTTTGACTAATGTAATGTCCGCTTACAAGGTGGACAGATGACCTTGTAAAGTTCGTTGGAAAACGCTGGATGCAGGCCGCCCAAGACCGGTCCTATTGGAGATTATTAGGGGAGGCCTATGTCCAGCAGTGGACGTCTTGCGGCTGAGATGATGATGATGATGAACTATAATGCATGGTTTTAAATAATTATAAAAACATAATAAATTAAAACGTGACAAAATGTTAACATTCAAAACGGGGACCATCCACATTAACGATAAAAAATATCCAAAAAACGTTTTTATTAAACTAATTTAGCCGTAAAAGGTTAACAAAGAAAACAAGTAGGAGTTTATCAAAATTAACTTTAAGCACTTCAACTTTTCTTTCAGCTAAGCAATAAGTTTGCAAAAGAAAATAATTTCTTTATTGAATATAAAAAGTGGGTATTATCATCGTCTTCTGATTCTGTTTGATGTTGCTTATGAGATTTGGGAAAACAATTTCACAGAGACAATTTTTTTAACTATATTATTATGTATTATATTACATGAAAAATTCTCACAAATGAGTTAAAAGGATCATATTTGTTTTCTGTATCGAAACAATATATGTTTCCAGTAACTCTTTCATAATGAAATTCAATAAATAACCATTTTAAACACGCCCCATATGTACGAACACATCGTATTGTAAACTGTGATTACAAACAAGAACGACTGTTTTGGTATTGGAAATTCATCTAGGTAATTCAATATGCTCATGTATTCTATTGAAATAACATATGATCAGACGCATCAATCTAAATGAGTTCGACAATAGACACGAGGCGTCGAACAGTCATCAATAAAGTTCCGACGCGTAACAAGAGTTCTCAGCGTCCCACGCCACTCATCAATGCCGTATCTCCGACCGTGTGACAGCCACGCGCCAGATAACATATGAAATATGGTTCGCGTACCATCGGCACCGCGCCGCTGATGCTGCCACCACGCCGCAAATGTGCCAACTACAAACTTATGTGTATTAAACTCGACGCTTTCTCGTCGGAAAGTTGTGAAAGGGCCGTAGATAGAACGGCCTCCGGTCCTGTTTTGTGACGTGCGGTTTGCGGCGGAACGATCGGCCGCCGCGATATCAACCTGCCGCTGACAAATATTCCCACTAGCATTTTTGTTTCTGAAACAAAATTCTACGTGTTGTTTTGCTCCGACAGGGGATCGAGTATTTTATTCGTTGGCCGCGCTTCGGCCAGCTATTGGGTGAGATGAAACTGTGTTTTTCGTGTTCGTTTCATATGGTTTCTAGTTATGCGTTGTCCAGATAAAACTCCGTAGGCTTTATGTTTTCCGAACGTAGGAGGATATATTCAACCAATAGAAATGTAGAATATTGTTTCAATTTAGAATGGACATGAACAATATTTTTAAAAATCATAGTTAAGTAGTATTTTGCTGCAGAAGAAAGTTGTTTTCCACTGAATTGTACGAATTTCTCTCTCAATTACTGGTGTAAAAAGCTATCTATAACCGATTTGTGTTTGGTTGCAGCTTCGACGTCCGTGGCAAACACCTGTCGGAGGCGCGTCACTGGTCCGCGCCGGAGGTGTTCGGGCCGCGCGGGCACTTCGCGACCTCGCCGCCGCCCGCCGCGCTCGTGGTGCGCGACGTCAAGAGAAGAGACGAGGGCGTCTACAGGTGCCGCGTCGACTTCAGGAACACGCAGACCACCAGCTTCAGATACAACCTCACTGTTGTCGGTGAGTTTCTACTGAAAATTATAATTTTAACCTAAATAGCATGTTTTGCATAATCAGTAGATCTCTAATACCTACCTAACATTCCATATGGAACGTTACATATAAGCTACAAAAAAGGTATATAGGTACTATACTTTCATAAATGTAGGCATAGTACACAAATAGCTTAGATTTGTTTGTAACAAACAATTACACATCAAGTTGGCATGCACGCATTGCTGGCAAAATAAAATTTCTCATAAAAGTTAACACGCGAACGCGTCATGAATTATGAATATTCACTGTATTTTATGGATATTACACTTTAACAGTGACATCACATGTTGAGTGCTTGTTATTTCTTTTGTCGGTGTCTTTGCTTTACTACCAAGACGGCCGGCTGCTACGCACGACTGCCTTATGCCCTACTTATGAACAGTGAACTTGCGACCTGCAGCAGACGTCTGAACACAGTCACATTCCAAATTAAAATTTTCAGACTCCAATATTCCTTTTATAAATTTGAAGTTTTAAAATTCGAACGGTGTTTGTTTGTTTTGACTTTCAGAGTTAATATTTGAAAAGGTATTATACTTTGTTTAACATTGTTTGTTCCAAAGCGGGAGGATAAAGTTAGAAGAAAGTCAAGAATTTTATTATTAATTAAATACATTTTTTACTCATCAAATTTCTAGTTAGAGGTTCGGTATTAAATGGAATATTCATCAGCACCTTTGCAATAATCCAGCATCCAATCAAAGGCACCAGTTATCTGAATGTTGGTATTTAATTCAACGACTCATACGTATTCATAAAGTGCAGGTAGCTCCGTAATTGTTAGGTTTCGAGCCGGTCCTAAATTACGGCACTATCTGTTCGGTGTTGTGTGGCAGACATACGGTCTCACTAACAAGGCGACTCGCTCACGCCTTGTGCTGCAAGGATAAGCTATCTGTTTGAACATCGACGAGTAAAACTAAGCGAGCAACAACTGCTCATGCATTCATTTTCTTCTTTTCAATACTTATAACGTACCTACTTTATTTATATTTGATATTATTTTGGAAATTATAGCTACTTCCAGGATTGTGAATAAAAACTATGTAAAGCCATTATTGGATAATTTCTATTAAATAATCACCAGCTACTGCTGAATATATTCTAAATATATATAAATACTCTATGTAGTTCGTTTTTACAATAGTTTTTCTTTTATAAGAAAAAGGTTGCCTGCGTTATATGTATTATGAGAAACATTTGCGCCAAATTTTAAGTTTCTAGACCCTGCGGTTTGAGCTATGCCTTAATCTATCTTTCAGTTTCTCCTTTTACATATAGAGATTTCACCTTCCTTTTATATATATTTTTAAAAGGAGATATATATCAAATAGCTTCCTCTCTGGTAGTGAGTCAATTGCCTAATGCGTCCTAAGTTATGGGATAGACTTACGGGCTGGCTTTATTACCACCGCCCCCGGTTTGGGTGCTCCAGTGATGGCATTCCTATACTGCCATTGTTGCGGAATTGCATAGACTAACATTTGCTAATATTGTTATCTCAGTTTGTGAATATCGCTAAAATACTAAAGCCTAATGATTATAATTAACTATCTATAACTAGCTTCCGCCCCGCGGTTTCACCCGAGTTCCCGAGGGATCTTGTGTTTTTCTGGGATAAAAATATAGGCCTATAGCCTTCCTCGATAAATGGGCTATCCAACACTGAAAGATTTTTTCAAATCGAACGAGCAGTTCCTGAGATTAGCGCGTTCAAACAAACAAACAAGCTTTTCAGCTTTATAATATTATAGTATAGAAGATTATTCCAAAATAACAATACTTACCACAACTACATATATCTATATAAATCCGAAACTAACCCTATTATATCTCTATCACAATTTGTTGAAATCATTAGCGGTTTACAAATATAGAGCAAAGGTCAGGTTGTGGAGCCCTGATGGTGTACCAGGTACAGGAATATCTCGTGGTTGGCGCACTTGTCGAGTTGCCGAGCTGACCGCAACCATCCAGTAATAGACGGCCAAGTTTCGTTCGATAAGTCACGATCTATCGTAATGAGGGACTGGGGCAAGGTAATACGTTTCCTTTAACAACAAATTATCATAATATTATGTTGGTAAACTAAATATAATCTTATGCAACTAAAAATAAAGTTTACAATTAAACAACAGAGCTAATCACTATATTATGGCTCATTATGTTCCTGCATTTAAAGGCCAGTTGCTAAACTATCACATGATTGTTAGAACTCACTTCAGAAGTAGGTTCTATAAGTACGTTGTAGTATATAATGCAGTTTACAAAAAAAATATTTGTAAGTACTTAGCACTTCAAACTGGCCTCCGACAAAGTCAATAAAAATAAAACCAGTAAAGTAATAAAACAAGATGAATATTTTGTTCCGTGAACTAGTTTCAGTGTTAAATAAATATAAATTTTCATTCCGTCGCTCGGAACGCGAACAAAAAACAAAAAGTTCGGAACAAATTCATGGGCACGCCACCCACCGCCGCCGCCGCCGCATCACCATTGAACGGATTCCTGCGACCCCACTCGAGCTTGCAGCAACTTTACCACGAGCTATTTTCCTAGACATTGTGCAAGGAATAGATACGATGCTTCGTATCGTATATTTTTTACTAATGAATCGTGAATTGATGGGTCCGTGATACGTGATGTAGTTGAAGATTTATTTGATGAAAACATTTATTTTAAAATTTAAATATTTTAAGCTTTGTAGTGTTAAAACTTTCAATGGAATTATTACTTAAGATCTGGATTAAGATAAAAATTCTCGAAAAAATGTTTAACAAATGCTACTAGCTATAAAAAGATACAGAATAAATCACAACACTCAGCTCATGTTAGTGACGTCGGATGATGGGGCGGGACGGTTGTAGGTTCGAATTCTACAATGAGCTTGAGTTTTCGGGGATGGAAAACATGATAAGGAAACCATAGCACGGTGGTAGAGTACTTTGTAGTAGGTACCCGCCTAGCTGTCTACCACCCTCACGTCAAGTTTTAGTTTTTTCTAAACATACGTAATAGATATAAAATTAGTAAGATTAAATGGCACAATAACTACGAAGATATAAATCTGTAAATAGACAATGCAGTATAAATAAAATAAAAGGTAGACAAAATTGTCAAAGTGCTTGTGAACATAAACACCAGTGACCTTAACTTTAATACATCTAAATGTCATGCAAATGCTAATCGCTTCCATTCCTCGCACTTCGCTGAAGGTGAGAGGTGGAAATAAAAATGTCAGCCATTTATAAATACATTGAGTACAAATCTGATACTGGTAGTAGATATAATAATAATAAAATAAAATAATTACAGCCTATATCTGCCCACTGCTGAGCACAGGTCTCCTTTCACGAATAATGGTGAAAGGGGAATCTCCACCACGCCTGCCCACTGCGGATTGGTGGAGGTAGGCTAGTGGTCAACCTACTGTTGGAGTTGTCATGCCACCTAGGAGGTCTCCAACTAGCTTAACGACTATCACAATTAAGTGATAACCGGGACCAACGGTTTAACGTGCCTTCTGAAGCACGGAAACGCTCAAGATGAAATACCACTAGGCGGTCACCCATCCAGGTACCGGCCAAACTGGACGTTGCCGATCGGTTAAGAACGGCTAATCAAGCTACGCGACGAGCTCTTCGGTTCGGCTTCGGTAGTAGATAAAAATAAATCTGATCTATTTGTTTATCCACTACCACTAATTTTATTCACCATTTACTGTATTACTCTTAACTGTGATGATGTGGCCGAAGGTGGTAAGCACACCAAGTTGAGATGAAAACTGTCTTACAAGTGCAGCTGCTGGAATACATCGTTAGGTGTTTGGCGACAGATTTTCAACATGAGTGTGGTAGGGCTACCTCAGGCGTGTACTGTAAAGAACTCTTCCACTGTGCTATGGTTTTCTCACAATGATTTTCTTCATCGAATGCTTTAAGATCATTATGGGATTCTAATCCACTTCCACTTTCTACCAATGTCACTACCACTGAGCTATCATTGCCATCTCCAAATTTAGATCTGGATCCTGTATCATACTGACCTTTGATAATATTTTCATTAGAATAATATTGGATACTATTTTAAAATTACTTTATAGCTTTCGTCCCGCGGTTTTACTCGCGTTACCGGCATAAAATGTAGCCTATGTGAATTTCCGGTCCATAAACTATTTCTATGCAAAAAATCACGTCGATCCATTGCTTCGTTACAAAGGACACACCAACAAACACACTTTCGCATTTATAATAGTAAGGATTACATCTCTCATCCTAATTTTCTAGTTCCAGATATAAATTTTAAGGAATGTAATGGCGCGCCCATACCTGTAGGTGTGAGGGAAACTAATCACTCTCACCGCCGCAGCTTGGCGGGTATTAGAATATTGACGAGTCCTCAGCTTTGCTCGCAGAACAACCGCGACGGAACTGGAATGTCTGCCTCAGTCATTTAACATTATCCTTACACGTAAACATACCACAATAGAGCCCGGACAAATGAAGCTACTATTAAAATAACATATCATTTTTACCCCATAATTCCGGTATATTCCATCATAATATTGTATTTTCGTCGAGTAACGAGCCATGCCAATATCTATCCCCTATGGGTTCCATGTAATTTCGCTACGTACATGCCACTAGTTAATTGAATGAGTACAACGTACGAACAATTTTAATCATAATCCATAGAATTGAGTCGGAGGAAAATTCTTTGAGACGCTTGGGTATTTAATTGGCTTTGAACTTTCTTCTTGATGCTATATGACTTAGTTAGAGTATTCGTCAAAGCTAGTTGGAATCAAATCAAAAGCAAAAAAAAAACCTATGACGTTCAAAGAAATTGCCAAGTTTAATACTTTGTGCCCAGATACCTTTTCAACATGAGCTAAGGTTTCTCTCGTATTTTGAAATCCAATTCGACTTGTAGTTATATAATACAAGTGTGAGGTATTGGTGGCGTCGCTCGATTTCACGCCAACTTTAGGAGGCTTGTTTGTCCGCTCGCCATAAGGCTCAGCTCCGAGCGCGATCGCCTTTTACTACGAAACGTGTTATCTTCACAATCGAGGGCGATCATCCCGACACAATCGAGTTTTAAACTTTAAATCACTTCGAGAGGCCATCAAAGATCCCGATCTCAAGCGGACCGTGAGATCTGATTATCACTTTGTTGTCTTTCTATTAACCGGATCGTCCCGGGAGCTCTTTGAATTTCAATAGAGATCATGTCACTTTTCATTACTTTGGACACAGCTGTTTTTAAATTAATCTCCTATAATTTTAATTGCGTTTATAACTTAGCGGCTTAATGGCTAGGTGTGCGTGAGCGATTAATTCTCTTAAAGTTTTCGACTAAGTTTTTTACACTAGTATAAATAAACGTCTGTGTTCGGATGCTCGCACTATTTTTGGTGCCCAGAGTCGCTTGTTTGCCTAGAATTAGAGGCTAAAGTTAGATTGGACGAGCTCGCCGTGTCGAATGTAAAACCCAATTGGGCTTTGATGCTTTAAACGGAACCAGCCAAAAAAGCCCACCGCTGTGGCAGAATGGACCGGCTCTGTGTTGCGGAGCGATTGAATAAATGTAACCCTTATTGCTTCAGATTAGCGCCGTCATCGGATGTAAGAGGATTCTATCTAAAGCTTGTGTATATATAGGCCTGATGCTAATCGGACGGAGCTGTTAGCAAGCACCTGCGTTGTATTGAGCTGATTAATTGCTATCTGTTTCGGAAGCCCTTCTCGTGAATATTGTTTTACATTTGGTTTAATTAAATCATATATTTGATTTTACACGTATTTGAGGAATGTTCAATTTTGAAGTGTTTAATGAACTGGTTGTTTATTTGACGTTGATACATTTACAATAGGGTTTAAAAAAAAAACCTATAATATAGTAAAAGCATTCTATATTTATCAGTACTAATACGTACTTTATATGATTTGGTTCCTTATCAATTTTATGTAATAAGAACTAGGTACTAGGTACACCCGTGGATGAGCCGTTTGTCTTGGTTGAATGTGCTTTTATAGACTTTTTGTCTTTGCCGTTCTTCATTCAAGACTTGAGTTTATGTCTACTCTATTTCGAGTGTATGTTACTTATTTTACCTTCGTTCATAGTTAATATTCTTTCTCATCGTTTATTCATGGCAGTGATTTATTTATCCAATTATATCAAACTAATAACTTGCCTGCAATATTTCTCACATATCCCAACCACGGTTTATCGATGTCACGAAGTTCCGAATACACCATAAGCAGTGAGTTCCGGCCGAGTTGCGCCGATCGCCGAAGCTGAATAAGTCCCCTTCAGTGAGGCTTAGCCGGATTGCGTGGGGTCGATGCCCCCCGATCATTGTCTAACCAACCGATTAGTTTTTCATCAGCTGACTAACTTGCCGTGTGTTCTTTTGCCGATTGGGTTCGGGAAGTAATTGAAAATTGATGAACGGAATGAAAACAAACGGTCTAGATACGTAAATGTTGGTCTAAATTACGGTATTTTTTATTTTCCGCATGTAACGTCGGTGTTAAATGCTCTAGTAACTCTTTTTATGTTAAAAAAAATATTAAAACAATGAAAATGAAAATATTTTTTGATTAAAACAGGCCTTCACAAGCAACTATTAATAACTAGCTTCTGCCCCACGGCTTCATCCGCATTCTCTTCATAACCACATAATGGAACCGGCATACCGGCATAATCTATAAGAAACATAAGAACTAACTCTCGCTTATTTTTAACTCCCCATTAAGTTTGATGCCTTTCCTGTCTGTCTGTGGTTTTCTAAATTTTAATTTATGTATATACTTACTTATACTCTACCAGTTAGTTAGATAAGTTACAAATAATGAAAACGTTTTTTTTAACTGTGTTCTTTTACTTGCAGTCCCACCAGAGAAGCCGGTGGTGGTGGACCGATGGGGGCGCGTCATCAACACCACCACCCTTGGTCCTCACGAGGAGGGAGACGACGTGCTCCTCACGTGCAGAGTGCTTGGTGGTGAGTTACATTTCGTTAAGGGTGGGATTTTAACTGTAGTTAAGGTAACCAATGATTAAAAATTAAAACACCCAGACACCGAACAAACAGACAAAACGGCATATTATAAATGCGTTGTATTAAAACTGACAAGACTCTTGTTACAACGTTTATGAAACCTTAGTGTCTAATGGTAATTAGTTTACGAGGAAATTATTCCTTAATGTCCGTAACGGCATGATGAAATTGTAATTATACGACAGTAATATTATAGTCTGCCACGCTCAGTTCACTCGAAAATGAGGGTACAAAAATGTAGAAATGTCTTTGCAAATATAGTACTTACTAGTGCTATAGGGTCATTATCGAGAGTTCAGGGGCTCTGGTCTGTAGCATGTGGCGCTATTATCTCGAAACGGTTCTTGTTAATGTTTATAACTTCATTATATGTAAAATTTCTTGTTATTTTACTAAAGATTCCACAAAGTTAATAAGTGTTAATAGATTGTAATCTTCAAACTAATAAATTAGTAAATACTTAAGTACCTTCGTATTAGTTTATGGTTTTGGTTATTTATGTACAACTTAGGATTTAGTATGTGTTATATCTGCCATATTGTTGTCTTTTATTAAATAATAGGATCTTTTCTGGATCTTTTCTTCACTGCTTCTATTATTCCTAGCTTACTGCCACGTGGCCCCATATTTTACCCTCTTAGGGGTTGAATTTCTGAAAATCTACCCTTAGTACACCTCTATACTACAAAAGGAATATACCCTCTAAATTTCATAGTTCAATGACCTTTAAATAGTTTAGGCTCTGCTAACTTGGAAAAAAATAAAAAGGTGTCAGGTTCTTGTTCTTTTATATTTACATATTTGTGTTATTTATAAATAAATTGTATTTATCTAATCTTATTTTAAGATTAAATTATGTAATCTATTCTCAGAATACTGGATGGATAATCCTACTTGTAAATAAATATAAATTACAAAGTATTCTGCAAACGATTACCGATACAAAATATTTTTTGGCGCTTCAGATTTTAATAGTGCAACTACAGCGTAACAATTTTAAATAGACACGTTAAGGCGACGCCTTGAAGATTTTGGTTGCAAGGATTCCAATTTCTCTCAACAATAATTGTTCGAACGAACTGAAATTTATTGTAAGAATTCATCATGTCTTTGACTTTATTTTGTACGTTGCATAACACGATTGGTTAACTTTTATAACACAAAATAATTAATCAAAAAGACCTCTTTAAAATAAGAGATTCCAATTTTACCGGCATTGAGGATCGATTTGAGGTTCCAAAATTTCTACATATATTAATTGAAACTGATACTATAAATTGTACTTAGGTTTTAAATTAAACAATAAAAACCATTTTGTCACATACGCCCGTTCCGTTTACGCGGGTTTTCTATGAGAGGTCGCTATAGTACGGAGCGGGACGCAGCACGTTGAATTTCAGATTTTTAAGCTTAACGCGGCGTCACCTTAAGCGCATAAGCCAGTAGCGGTTATTGATGTCGGCCGATAGTTCCCTTTCGACGCATTGTGGACGTGTGCTAAGTCCTATCAATCCAGATTGAGGCGCACGAGGTGCCAGTCTTGAATCCTTTGCCATTCGCGCAAATTTACTCCAATCTAATAAATTATAATCTACCTACAATGGATTAGTCTGGTGAATTAATGGATCCAGTAGCAGAGATGCCTCGATGAATTTATAATAAATTGCTTTACTCAATTTAGATGGATCTTAATGCTATAAATATGTTATGCTGTAATCTCGCGGAGGTTTCCTTGGTGACATATTGAATAGCTACAGTTTATTGTTTACGGAGATTTGGAATGGAAGGGAAGGGAAGAGAAGGGTCGGTACCTGTGTTGCTCACAAAAACAGTTTGTTTATATGGATCAACTGAAATTGGGTCAAAGGTGAAACGTTCTAAATCCGCTTTAGAATCCTATTCCTCTGTTTCGTGGTGGTCGCGTTTCGTTTTTTGACCTTTAAGGGGTTTGTTAACTTACCTCTTAATTCTCTTTGCGTTTCGTTATCTGACATTTTTACTCCTTTGAAATTTTACTGTTGTAGCTATCGTTAGACAGTTTGATTTTGACATTTAATTTGTATATTTTTATATCTCCAAAAGCGATATACACAGTAGTCCGATCATTATCCGATAGAATTTCTCATAAAAGAGTCGTATTTTCGGAGTTGATCCCTCGATATTTTGTGTTTAGAATTTCGAGGTTTTTTTATGTCAGCAGCCATAAAAGAGTGTTACATGCAGACGGTCTACTTGATGGTAAGTCATCACCGTCTATGGACATTTACTATACAGATGTGTTACCTTATATCACGGCACATCTATGTATCGGATCTAGCAAATCTCCTCAGCTGCACGTAGGCAAACATCTCCACGTACCACCACGTACTTTATAATAGGTACAAATTATAACTTGTATACATACATCATTACATGATATAATATTGAGAGGGTAAGCACGGCAGGTGTGCTAGGAGCACGTTCACGCGTATGTTGGCAATTAGATCGCAAACCCACACAATTGGTAATAACCACATTGTTGTACTAATAGCTATTATCTCCATATACTTAGTTATTGTTTGTGTCTGTTTATTGTAAATATTGTTGTAGCTCGCTATGTTCTAATGGGTCTCGAGCTCGACAGGTACACGATATTGTAATCTTGTTATCACGTGTCTATCTCAGATTGCTAGAGTTTTTAGTTTTTTAACATAGTAGACGTTTACAAAACATAATATAAAATATAGAATGAACAAAAATATATAATTTTTAAAACGATCGAGAACAATTCGTTTTGCTATCTTCCTCGAGACAGACGGAAGCACTATCGGAGTATCGACGCTGGACATGTCACCGAGCGTGGCGGCGCGGCGCGGCGTCGAGGAGCTCCGAGACGACACCAACCGCTCGATCGTTGTTTTATCTCGCACTCGCGCTCGCCCGAGGCATGTTTGCTCAGCCCGAGTGAGAGACACGGGAACGCTTTTACCAAATCCCAATACCGACCGACGGTGACGTCTTATCAAAATGTAAAAGACTGCGATCTAGAAACACTCAAATGCGTGGGTATTGGATATGAGTAGGTGGGCACGCTATTTATATCACAGTCTTTTGTGATTATTTTATATTATTTCTGGAAGAGTTAATTTAGATATTTTAGAGTGAAATAAACTATGGGAATATATTTTCAAGTACTCACAGGTAAAATAGATTCTGCCTACAATAGAGTTTCTACAGAATTACCGAATAGAATAATTCCAATTCTGTGTAGACAGTCAATGTACTATTCAAAAGAAGTATGTACCTACTGATCGAATGTTTCAAATCAGCTATTATCAAAAGCTCGGTATTGTGCAAACGGCGATATTTTCATTTTGGAGTGGAGTATGGAGCCGATACCGGAGCGTCCGTCTGCAGACACAGAAACGCTTTTATCCCGACAAAACACAATTCCACACTCGTACAACACACCCACCGCTACGGAATCACTATATTGTGTAATGGGACCGAGGAGTTATTACATGCATTCGAGATCAACCAATCTCTACTGAATACGGTTCTTTCGAACATATAAAATGTAACGAGAGGGGGATTTGTTTGTTGAAAAGAATGGATGGAAATATACGCGAGGAGTTCTTCGATATTGTACTCGAGGAATTGATCTGATTTGGGGCTTAGGAGTCGGTCGCTGAGATGATGTTGAATAGTGACAATAATACGTAGCCATGGCAACAATCAATACCTAAAGTGAAACTAAATCACAATAAACAATATAAATACAAATCGAATCATCATGTGACGTCATAATACGAGTACATCAACATCTCAATGTAGTCGAGAAGATGTACGACATAAACACAAGCTAACTTCGTCAACAGTTGGACCGCATTTCCGGACGCAGACACCATACCGCCGCCGGGAGCACGTCTCTCCTGAATTTGTCACATCATTACAACTTCTACCTTGCAGAGAATAAAATCACAGTCAACAAAAATTAAATGAACAATAGTATGTTAAGTTCATTTAAAAATCACGAAGTTAAAATTACACGATCCCAATCAAAATGGATTTCACGAGATCACCGTATACCTCGAGCGAAATTTGAATTGACGGGAGGCCACCGAATTTGCATAATCGACAAATTGATTGAAGCGTATTCCCTGAAAATACGGGACGAAAAGAAAAAATATTCAATTCTTGTGAACGCAGATGCCTTTCTAATGACGGAGGATCAGCCGGGACGTTGTTTTTTTCGACGTCCTGATGGTTTTTTTCACTGAAACGAAAGCCTGTTGCTCGTGACACGAGAACTTGGTAAGTGTACCGAGCTTTAAATTGGACTTTGATGTTGACGAATGTAAGGCTATTCGCTTAGTGAATCTAAATTACATTGTCAGTGAGTACTTTAGTTGAAATAACAATAGGGTATTACACCCATTTTTGAAAAGTGTCTCAATTCGTTCCTAAAGTGCTAATTAAATTTTACATTTTCAAATTCCGCGAATAGTTTGATGAAGACGCTGGACGTCATGTAATTCTACGGTCATGACGTTATTTGGTCTCTTGTAAGTAAATAAATACGCTGATATTGGTCTAAATTGGACTTATAAAATTTTATAAATTAAAAATGAACTGTTATCCTTTTTATTAGTGTGCTGTTCCTGAATGCATGAATACTAGAGTAAAAATAATAATAATAGTACTTCAGCACCGTATGACGTCATTATAATGGCGGCTACTGTTTCGCTTGTTTAGAAACAGATTAAAAATACTGAAAACTTTGAAATGAATTTTAAAATTAATTATGTTATTTTATGAACTAAAACTAACATTTTCCGACTGCTTATTGCCTAAGTTATGTAAATTGTACATTTTCAGATTTTGTCTCATTTACAGGGTGATTTTTTAGTCACTGGCCATACTTGCAGGGGTTGAAGTTATCGTCAATATGAACTACTTTTATTATGGGACCAACTCTGATATTGCAAAAAATAAAATGGTTCTTTCATACATTTTGGTTGAGTAGTATTGAACTTTTGTATGGACAGCTGATAATTTTTTGTGATCTCGAGAGTTAGTCCCATCATAAAAGTTGTTCATATTGATGAGTACTTCCACCCCTGCAAGTATGGCCAGTGACTAAAAAATCAGCCAGTATATATAAAGAAACAAGCAGCTGTTATTACACATATGAGACTTAAAGGTTAAATAATACACTTGCCAAAAAAGTTTCTACTACTAGTTAAACATTTATCATGTAAATAGACAGGTGCAGTATTAATCAATTAAAACAACCAAAAAACAAAAACAAAATAAACAAGTTATGATTTCATATATACATAATATAGAATAAACACATTCCGCAACCATTAAATATCAAAGTGACTTCAAAAGGTTGCGGAAAGCGCCCATCCTCTCATGAAAATTGTGATGTTACTGTAAAAATGGTTGTAGCTATTGCTAGCTCTAATTATAAAACTATTTTTAGTGTAGTTAGAATAGCAAACAGGTGTGAAGAATAAATTTCTATTGCGAATGCAAAGCTTGGAACATTTAAATGATAATTTATTTAAAAGATACGGAGAATCCACAAAGTTATTAATAATTTTGAATCAGAAAATTTGATCCCGATGTTCACGTCGCTTCTCGAATGACAAAATATTATTAATGTTCATAATCCGAAATCTATACCCTAAACGGTTAAAAAAAATATTTTGTATTCCTTCCAATAATTTAATATATTTATCTTAAAATATAAAGTAAAATACCCTATTGTGTAGGTACCTATATATTAGAATTGATGACTTCTACGTTAGCAAGAACATTGTTAGACAGCATTTTAACAGCCTTATCTATTTCTGGAATAGTCGAATAAATAAATAGTAAGTTATTCAAACACTTATAAATAGTATTTTGTGTAACAAATATAAAAAGATTTTTCGTATTGATTTTCGAGTAGCTGGAAGCTATTTAATTAAAAATAAATACAACACCAAAACAATAACATCGCACCAACGTGGAGCTAAAACAATCTCAATTCCGTTCGGCGAGCGTCCCGTTTTTATTTAACAAACAACGAAATCCAATACAAAGGAGCACTGACGTTGTTTATCAAAGGGGAAAACAAACGAAACAATAAGCTAAGGAAGCTCGCCCACTGACTTTTGATTTAGAAAATATTAGGCTTGTCGACGACGACGCGGACGGCGACGAGACGATAAATTAGGCCGCGGCTCTCACTACAATAATGCGACCCCGTTCTCAAATTATTAAAAGGAATGGAAAACTGTCGACTGTGTTGAAAAGCAGACAGATTATTTGTACGTAGTCACTAGGTCGTCACATTTTGATTCATTAAAAAGATCCTATAGGTTTTGATGGATGTTCTTTTATATCTGTCTAGATTCGAATATAAAATTCATTTGATTTCATCAATGTCTCCCTGGTGTTTGCATTATGTGATTACAGTATCTTTAGTAGGTACCTTATATTTGCCGTTTGATAAATAATCATAATTATTGTATTCTGGACATCTAATTCTAAATCGGCAGTAACAATTTCACATATAATTTCGTGTATTCGGCATGGGACACAAAGCGCAATAACATCCCTAATAGTTAGTGAATAGATTGAAACCCATTACACCGAGTTTAGTATATAGCAGACTGGTGTTTCAGACATAAATCCAAATTAAATCCATTGACATTTCGAATTAGATCTTCCTGCAGTACTCGAGACCTGAACTAATTCAATTTGGGCGAAGTGGATCTGAGGATAGTCGAACGGCGGAGCTCGGCTCAAACAAAAGCACATAGTGGTGGACAAATAAACAAGCAAACAGGGGACAAAAGGCCGACTCCACTAAAAGAGAATGCCTTCGCTGAAATATATTTACGCGCTGAGTACGGACGGACGGACCGGAGCGGACGGGGCGCGGTCCGTGAAAGGATTGCCAATTGTGTTTGGTGATTTTATTAGCGACGTGTAATTATTTATTGTTGTATTCTGTTAATGGAATCGGTTTGTTTGACGGAGAGTTCATTAATATGTTTGTGTCTTTATCTGCTTAGAAATTACCTAATAGAGAGCAAAAAATGAACCACCTTTTTTTAAGAAAGAAATATGTTATAGGTACTTTAAAAATGTCACACGAAGAGAAATTTATTCTCCATTTTGACATTATCCAGTTCTTCAACTACGTTTTTAAGTCCGTTTGTTTCTAAATCGGACTTTTCCACGTCGAGGTGTAAGTTACGAAGCGCCTCTCCCGCTCAGGGGAATAAAATATTTTTCCTTTGGTGTTCCACGAAATTCTGCATATTGTTTCCGGAAAGGAAAATTTATTTACTTTGTACTTGTTTTAAGAACCCTTTCGTTGGCTGCTACTGAATATGTTTTCTAAGCAAAAACTCAAATAAAATTTGAGCTAGTTTCAAATCTTATAAAAAGTGAATTTACAGCAAAATGGTAGAGGGTTTTTTTTTTCTTTGCTTTTATTCTGTTTTAGAATTTCACACTCACCAGTGTTTCGCCTGCCCTCAAACAAAAATCTATTATTGTTTTAAACCCTACACTGGTTCTACATATAGTACACCATTGTCAACATTCGTAAAGACTTCTATAGGTTTTGTTTCTTTATCCTCAGGTCGTCCAGAACCCTCAGTCCGGTGGCTTGTCAACGGCGTCCTAGTGGACGAGGAGTACGAGCACAACACGGGTGACGTCATAGAGAACAGGCTGCTCTGGCCAGCGATCCGGCGCACGGACTACGCAGCAGTGTTCACGTGTCAGGCCGCCAACTCGCATCTAGTGCCGCCCAAGGAGGTGTCGCTCGTGCTTGACATGTTCTGTAAGTGATTAGTGAGCTGAATTAAAAGGAGATATTGAATTATAAAGGAGTTACGAAACAAATCTCAATGCTACTTTTGTTGCAGTGAGGCCGATAACAGTGGATATTAGGAAACCTTCAGAAATCGGTGAAGGGGGAGTCCTGACCGCAGAGCGACGGTACGAGGTCGCGTGCGAGTCCGCCGGCAGCCGTCCGCCTGCCATCATCACGTGGTACAAGGGCAAACGGCAGCTCAAGAGAATAAGGGTGAGTTTTAGTACTAATTGCTTATGCGTGTAGAACGCCTGTACCATGACACCGTTAATGACATTGATAAATTTACTCTCCGTCTGTAAAAATGAGCCAAGAAAGTCTGCACAAACGATTATGGAATGTCAAGTATGTAAAACTCGGAAATTTAGAAATGTCGTGACGTAGACTTAAGTGACGTGACGTACTAAAAAGATTTTGCTTTCGTAAAGCAGAAAAATGTCGCGTTTGAAGTAAATACAATTTACTTGAAGAAAAATCAAACAGATTTTAATATTCTGGAATTTGAGTAAATATAGTAATTATTTCCAAGAAGCAGATATTCTTCCCGTACCTACTATATTGGAACTGTCGATCTTAATCAAACTCAAAGCAATAAATAACTTATTTTTTTGCGTTTTTACGAAGTATTACACCAATTAACGCTTCCAATTTACTAATAGTAAATAATTTTCAGTTTGTTTATATTTTCCAGTGATCATATTTTTTTTTGTAGAATTTCATTACACTGTATTGAATTCGAGTACAATCCTGATCAAGTGCATTTTACTTATTCGTGCCTATTTTTTTTTTTACATTTACTCATTATTAATAATATAATTTGTGATAAATACAAATTTTGATTTTGTCGTAAATATTTTCTTTAATATAACATACGACCACATAAAGACAGAAGTGAAAGATATAAGTACCAGTAAAATCTTTAAAAATTTCATTAGGTTAGATCTGAGAGGGTAAGTCCCGCTCCGTGCAACAGCGCTGCTCACCCATCCACGGCTCACTGGGCGCTAATTGCTGGTCGGCCCCGGGAGCCCGCGTTATCGGATTACTCCATACCTCCATTCACCTTCTCCATTCATAACACGTCACACGATCTGTTGTGTTTGGTAATTCTATTGATTCCATCATTAGGTGGACGTAACGTGATTACGTGGCTGTAAGCAAATATGTGGATCTATGGGTTGTTTGAAATTTAAATGTTGCGGGTTCGATCCTACAATGAGCTTGAGCTAAAAGAAGAAATCCTGAGGAAGCCATAGCACGGTGGTATGGTACTTCGTATGGTACCCCCTGGTTGGTTACCACCCTCAAGTTGAGGATCTGTTGCCAAGCACCTAACGGTGTATTCCGACAACTGCATTTGAGACTGAGTTCCTTATAGATTTTGTGTGCTTACCATCTTCGGCTACATCATCACTTACCATGATGAAACATGGTCACATACTTATAAAAAGTAAAGTAACGCTAAAGCTAGAGGTAATTTTTTTCCAAAACGTGACATCATTTTGTTACAATTAACATTTGAAGGGATATATCAGTAGTTACGTTTGCTTGATTAAGTATAAGTTAGCAAACACAAAACCAGCACTGGGATTGTCAGAACAGAAAACAAACTTCTATCAGGAGGAGAAAAATATATTTGCTCAGCGTGATTCGCTAAGTACGCAACACAAAACAAAGTTGGCGCCGTGGAGTTACCTCCGATATTAGCAGCAACACGGGCCGCGCCACTAATTGGCGGCCCTCGAGCTCGCTAATCCTGCCGAGCTGGTAATCCGCCACCAAACTGCTGATTTAGGTCAAGGCATAACTAATAGAAGCGGTAATAAACACTAGCTCAGGAAAAGTTTCGCCTCCGAGACTTTCTTGAGTTATTTGCGGGATTTTTTCCTGTTCTCTGCCGCACTATGAATGATTGCGGGGAAATATCATGATTATGACGGCTTGGTTTATTGCTCTGCTCGCTAATAACTCCATCAATTATTTTCATATAAACTGCAGTGTTAAAAGAACTAAGGTCTTATTTAAATCTGTATTGTAGCTGTTTGGTAATATTTCATAATTGATTAATGTTCAGTTTTAACCAAATATCTTAACAAAAAGCTATTTGAGTCTCCATTCATTTATAAACAGCATATAGTAGATAACTAATTCAAACTGTTGAGCTCGTGATGCATCGCTCACCTAAAATTAAATGCGCTCTAATACGTCATCCGCAAACTAGTTAATTCCATCACAACGTTTTGCTGAAACTAAGCTAAGCTACCTCCGAATCCTGTCAGCGTTGTGTAGATGAGCTTCGGTAAGTTCCGAGCTATTTCCATGGCCAAGTTTCCAATGAGTCGACTATCGATCCGCAATCACCGCTCTCTTGTATAGAGCGCCCAAAATTTATACAAGCAACGCTGGCAACATCAAAACATGAAAAAGTAAAAGGATTTTTTAATAAAAAAAGTTGTTAATGAAAACAATGTCGTTATTAGTATCAGATTTTTGTGATCCCGTTTTCGTGGTTATGTTTTGCATTAGGTTTGTAGTTACATTACAAAGTAACGAGATACCTACCTGTTTCTCAAAAGGACTCTTCCATTAGGTAGGTACATATTTTTATTTGCTTATTTTATATCAAAGACTTCAGGAGATTTAAAACTATCTATACCTTCCAGTTCTTGGAATTTAAGTATATATCGTTAAAAGTAAATAAGCCAACACTATTTTCCAACCCCTAGTGGTAAAATAGATCGGTAAAATGATAAAAGTGTTTCAGTCTAGAGTTAACAAGTTTATATTTTGTTTCGACAGCAGTGTGATGAGGGCCAATAAAGTTGGTGCTCTCAAAAACTGTTGCGCAAAAATAAATTGTTCAATAAATAGTTTCTCCACTATTCTTTAAACTTAGATAGTGATACATGTGCTACAATTTAGTAGATGCCTGCACTTTAACTTTCTTTTCACATTTTGAATTATTTTTTTACTAAACATTGTCGGGCCAGTACGTATGTAGGTCCAATACCTTGACATCCACGCTATAAGATATAGCTTCGATTCAAACAAAAACTTGAACAGGTCCGTTCTTTATCAGTCTGTCTATAAAAGTATATATTTGCATGTAGTATATTATTATAATATTATTTATTTGTAGCTTCAGTTATCTGGTTTCCATAATAATGTCTTTCGCTTATTTTTAGATGAATGTCCCAGAATATTTATTTATTATTATTTCTATCAAAAATGAAAATATAATTCAAAACTTGAACACAAACAAAAATAATTTTCTGAATCATATTTTAAAATTCTATTATGACTCAAATTGAATGCAAACCTTTCAAGTCCTTGAAAAATAATACCTGACTACTATGAAATAGATAACAACGGCCTCTTCATTCGCTTCAATCTACCTACATCATCAATCGATTCCATTTTCAATTCAAATTCCAAATCAAATTCATCAGAAAATTATTTGTGTCTCGTATGGTAGCGTTGTGTTGGCAACACTGGCCTGTTGGAATACAGCCAGCGGCATCGTCGTGCGTCTATCACGGGCAGTAATTACAGCCACTAAGCACGGCTCGTAAAGACGGCTCGGTGCTGGCCGTTACTCAAGCGTATGTTCGCTTCGCGCACCGTGTCGCCATGTGCCATACGTCGAGATTAAAACTGGCCAATATTATCGCACCATATAGATTCCAATTTTGAATAATTATGCTCCGATGATGCGTGAGTTCACGACAAAAGGTTGACCATAATGTTACAGATTAAAAAATAATTTTAATTATTCATGGAGCAAATGTCATGACAATGAAAAGAATAGTCTAGAAGCTAGTGGGTGTAGTATTAGGTAATCTAAGAATTTATTTATTTATTTATTTACTTAAAGAATAGACATCGAATTTCTTGTCAATATATAATGTTCAATTACCTATACGTTCAGTTCTTGGAATAGTCATATAATAGGTTTTAAGTTGTTTGTGATTGAAAGCGATACTGAACATCTATTTATGTTAATTTTACAACGTCAAAACTGGTTTGAAACTAAACTCATTCATTTTAAAACCAATAAATATCCTGTTATACATTCCAGACAAGTTTAGTTCACTATTCAGGACTAAATGGGCACACACTTCATTAAGCTCATCGCTTTTTATTTATGCAATATAAAAATCGGACATTAAATAGGTATGGGAATTCACGTAGAAGTTAACGTATTTTTTCATATTCTGTGAATATAGATATCTCGAACGGAGCGGTCACTCGTCCGTATTTATATCGGATGAGCGCAAATATGAATCGCCCCTCACTAACGCTATCAGTTCACAGCGACGCGTATAATATCCCGCTCACTCGGTGGAGATTCTTCAAACGTACCTATTCAGACGTGAAATTTACCTCTTCACAATTTTGAGTCTATTCAAATTGGATCAAATAAAAGTTTTATCGTATCGATTCTCGATTTCCCCGTATGCCGCATATCGCGTGATCGGGTACTTACGTGCACTCTAGTTGGACCACAGCCAGCTTTATTTGCTTGCTGCATTGTTATAATAGTCCAATATCCTATTCATGATTATTACCATTACCTATCGGCCGGTAATTATATCGGGAATATCTCGGCGGCTCCGGCCGGCTTGTTTGAGCACGCCCGCGCCGCGCCGCACCGTACCTAATGTATTGGAAACTTAATATTAGTTAGTTACGTGAATGGATGGATATCATATTGGAATAATGAAAATCATTTGTGTATAATTGATGGGACGTGCGGTAATGGCTACCAAGATTACATGTATATAATAATGTATCCTCGTCTCAATTGTCTCGATTGACATGTAACGTGACACTTACATCGAGCATCTCCTCACGCTCCTTCATACACAATTTGATTATTCATTGTTTTAATATTAGATCGTTTTAATAGCAGTATATTTAGCATTTTCGGTTCCCGCGGCGATGGTTATGAGTTTAAATCGAGCATGAAAAATATTAACAAGTATCATAATACGATGTGACGTTATGGCAAATTAAAATCTATCGACTTTGTAGGCTTTGTTTGTTTACCACTCCCAACCACCTTTTGATTTATCATTTCACAGTATATTATCTAAGCAAAAAGGCACCTTAAATAAAAAAAATAAGAAAAGATTTTGAACGTATAAAAACCTATCAAATTCAACCTAAAGATGTTGACCTATCTTATACTTCTAAAAGTAACATTATGCGCAACGTATAAAGTACTAATTCGAATATCAAAAGAATAATAATAAGGTGTTGTCTGCTCTTTTCCAGTGAATGCAGTGACATTCTGAACAGATACACTATGAACCCGTGTATTTGTCTGCCGGCGACGATACAAAGCGTTTTCGCTAAACTACTAACTCGATTAAGTGCCAGTCCCCGGTCCACAGTCCTCAGTCCCCGGGTACTAAACTGAACACGTATAAATAACCCCCTCTATCAAGTTAGCAAAACTAAATTGTCCATTCAGTTGAAAATAGCTTTAGAAGTCAGCGCCTTGTCTCTGAAACTCTAAAAGAGAAACGTAAGCCGACAGTTTTTCTCAGCCACTGCCATGATTATGTAAATAGCAACAAGTGATAGTTGCGCGATTGTAGTTTGAGACCAACAGCTTTAAATTAAATACAAATATTTAAACCTAAAAATCAAAAATACCACGTTTTTGTGTTATTGCTTTTGTTAATAAATCATTAGATTTCAAATGTAATGCTTTCAAATACAGCAGTACAGTATGTACTCGAGAGCCATTTCCCTATAAGCTCTGTGTGTGTCTACCACTTTTGGCATTGTCATCACTTATCTCGGTGAGATTGTGGTGTTAGGAAACGGATAAAGATAAAACGAATTATTATACGTTTTTTATCAAAAAGCGTAATGTATTCTGTATTGCATTAGGTACTCAACAATATTTGACATGTAATATAGCAAACCGCCAGTATATTCTATATTGGTGTATTTAGCAACAGGTTGTCAGTTGCAATTTTCACGTGGTCACGACACTGGCCCGGGTTAGCTTGTGTGTGTCAGGGGTGGGGCAGGGTTGGCTCGGCGCCAGCCTTCAGATAATTATCCCCTATTAATCTCCCAGCCAAATCGCCGCCGAACGGGGGCTTAAAAAACCGATAGCAAAAACTAATGAAGAACAATAGCTTTTTAACGCTTCGCGGCTATTACAAATTGAGCAATTTAATTGTTTTTTTTTTTTAATTATTTTCTATAAAAATATTTAGTTTTTCTCATAAATGTTTTTACCCTTGTAGGTAATACAAAATACAAATTATTTTGTTAATATAAAATACTCGAACACTTTTTAGGTTTCATTTCTAAAAGCGGGTAAAGAAATATACATTGTCATTTGGCGTTCATTTTAAGTGGCTCATTGGTCAACGCGCTAGACCGAAGCGAGCACTGAGAAGGACACACGCACATACGTACCACCGTTTGTGACATATTTGACGGGCCGGTTGGCGTGGTTGGTAAGATACCCTATCTATCACGCCGCAGGTCGTGGGTTCGAACATTTGTGTGCATGAATATGTCTGTTTGTCCTGTGACTGGGTGTAATTATCTATATATGTATGTATTTACAAAAGAAAAGTAGTATATCAGTTATCTGGCTTCCATAGTACAAGCTCTGCTTAGTTTGGGGTCAGATGGCCGTGTGTGAGGAATAATGTCCCAGAATATTTATTATTTTAGATTTTAAAAAATAGATTGTAGTGAATTAAATCAGTAATAACTGAGTCGTAGAAGTAGGAGGGAAGCAAGCGCGTAGGTTGTTTACTCGACTGTTCATATTTCACTATGCATACAATATATCGGGCCAATTTAGATAATAATACCAAAGCAAATGTTTATTCTTGAGTTACCGCCGCCCCGGCCGACACCCGCCCGACACCCGCCCGACACCCGCCCGATACCCGCCCGGCTCCCGCCCGGCTCCCGCACGACTACCGTTGTCGAACCTTCAACAATATTCAAAAACTGTTTGCTAGTTTCGTTAAACTCTCACATATAAAGTTTCCTCTCTAACCATTTTATTCGAAAATTGGAAGGATTGTGTGTGCGAAAATGAACTCTATTTAAATAGAGCGTAAATTCAAACCCTTGAGCAACTTATATGGAGCATATTGAATTTAGAATATGAAATTTTGGACTGAGATTCATCTCAGTTAATTGCAGGTTTTATTCAAACTTGATATTGCGACTACAGTATTTTTGTCCATCAATTGATACAAACACTGGCTTATGCAAATATATTATTGATATTATTCGTCATTATTTATATAGGTAATATGAGTAAGTAGGCAGCTAGTTTCCAGTGACCAATATTTAAGAAACGGTTATAAGGCCAGCATCCGATCCATTGGCAACATTATGGTCCAACATTTGGACAGGAGTTGAAATTGTCGGATATTGAAACACATTACATATTTGCCGCATGGACGATTACAAAACGATCACTCGTGCATACAATTAGTCGCCTCGCTGGTCTTCTCTCCTAGTGTTGAATGCGCCAGTAAAGTTAGATTTTGACCGTTTTCAATATTACATTCTCTGAATGAGAGTTTGTCGGAATGTTTGTAACTCAAACCAACACACTCTACTAATATTGAGCAGGCGAAAGTTTGTGTTTGTTTGTTATTACCTAGATTCAATTAAGAAAACACCATTAGATATATTTAGAATACTTTCGTTATTATTTAATTCATTGAACTTACTCTTTTAGTTTCTACAGATATCGATCTGTAATGATTTTATATTGGACTAGTTTTTTCCCCTGGCATCACTCGCACAGGCTTCATAAATTGTTTTTTGTCTGCTGATTCAGATAAAAGAAATTTAATTTAAGGCGATGATAGCTCAGTGGTAATGACGTTGGACGCCGCGGCGAAGTCGTGGGTTCGAATACTACAATGAGCTTGAGCTTTCGGTGAAGGAAAACATCGTGAGGAAACCATAGCACGGTGGTAGGGTACTTTGTAGTACCCGCCTGGCTGGCTACCACCGTCAAGTTGAAAATCTGTCGCCAAACACCTATCAGCTAGCTGCACTTGAGAGCCAGATCCTTCTAGGCTTTGTGTGCTTACCACCTTCGGCCACATCATCACCTACCATAGTGAGATTGTGGTCAAACACACGTGTATCCCAAAAAAGTCTTTACATTATAATATAATATTATGTTGCCCCAAACTAAACTTAATTTATTTGTGAAAACGCAATTTAAACCCGATCGGTGGTTTTGGAACAGACAGATACAAAAAAATGGTATCTATGCATTATTATGAAAAAGTGTACTAGCCTACTGCGCCTGGTTTATTTTATAGACACAATATTGGGCGGTGGGTCGATTACACCGGTAGCCGGTTCACCTCGCAAATTACAGATATTACCGGATATCACCGGCTGTGACCGGTCGCCCGGTGTCAATAGATCCCCGACACTAGGTTATGTATTGAATTATTGTACCAATAAAAGTTATTCTGTATTGTTATTCATAAAAAGGTTCAACTTAAATTAATTTAAATCTAATATATAAAATTCTCGTGTCACAATGTTAGTTACCATACTCCTTCGAATTGGCTCGTATTTAATATAATTTAATCGGACATCTAGTATTTAATATAATTTAATCGGTGTGTTGAGAGACAGTTTTCTTCTAGGCTTCGTGTGCTTACCTTTGTGTGATAACATACATTCGGCTATACTATCATCAGTGGATCAATAAATAGTTTCTTTCTTTATTTTTTCTAGATTGTGGCCAAACAAACGTGTATCCCAAGTAAAAAAATATTCTTTTCCCGTAACATTAATTTTATGGTTATTAATTAAAATTAATTAAACACTTTTGTTACAAAATATGATAGAAAGCTTAGTGCTTCTTATTTATTAAATACAAATTACTAACTTTCACCCTGCGGTTTCACCCGCGTTCCCGTAACCAAAGCTAGT
The DNA here is from genome assembly GCA_951216915.1 of Tetheella fluctuosa. Taxonomy (NCBI): domain Eukaryota; kingdom Metazoa; phylum Arthropoda; class Insecta; order Lepidoptera; family Drepanidae; genus Tetheella; species Tetheella fluctuosa. The sequence goes on from OX578214.1 coordinate 16,074,484, forward strand.
CTATTTTACTCTCCCTTCGGTCCATTAACTATCTGTATGCATCAAAATTCGATTGCTCGATTGTCCATTGTCCCATTGCTACGTGAGAGGACAAACCAACAAACACACTTTCACAATTATTATAGTAAGACTAGCTTTCCGCCCCGTGGTTTCACCCGCGAACCCCTATTTTACCTCCTTAGGGGTGGAATTTTCAAAAATCCTTTCTTAACGGATGTTTACATCATAATAGCTACGAGAATCTGTATGCCAAATTTTAGGCCGATTTCACATACAATAATTCAATGTTAATTTGCATTTTGACAGCTGACAACAAAAGTATATCCGAAGCCATACATTATGACACGTGAGTACGTCGCATCGCGGCGCGTCCCAGTTCGCGCCCAAACGTCCCTAAATTGCTTTCTCAAATGCAAATGAAAGTAAACAAGGAAATAGGCGCGTAAATAATTCACGCAGTCAACTCTTCACCCCGGGCCGAGTCGGGTGACATAAATAAACTTTACCGTTCATTTTGCACAGTTTGAAAACTTAGTATGTTTTAAATAAATTTGTATTTATTTTGTCATGAAAGTTATTCAGATATTCGTAAATTCGCAAAACGTGCATGATATTTTTTGCACTCTTCTAAATTATTTCAGAATTTGCAATGTTAAGCTTTTTAACCTTAAAATCAAAGATAACTACTTACTGCAACTTAGCTCAAAATCTAGAAGGACTGTTATCTGTTAATGCAGTTTCTTCATTTCAATATGAACAGAATGAGACGGCGTGTAAAAATTTTTACATGATAAGCTAATAGGTACTTATGGCTTGTAGGAAATTATAATCGTCCTGTGAGACTGACCCATACGATGTTGTAAGTCAGAGAACGTAACAAAAATGAGTTCATATTTTCGTAGCAGAATCGTAGAAATGCGTAGAGCCCCGTAGCTCGGCTACGCTATAGTCGCTACGGTAGTTACACGTCTATATTTCGTAGCGAGTACTATGTAAGGAATTATGCAGGAGGAGCGAATGTTTTATGAGGCCTGAGGAAAAAGTTTGCAGGCCGGGAATCGAGGCCGTTGTCTTATTCAGGCGCCGCCGGGCAATACTTCAACTCTTAGGGTTCCGCATTGTGAACAGGGAGAAATAAAATAAATAATATTGCAACACCAAAATATATATTCACAATACTTTTTTATTTTTTAAAAACTAAAGTCAGTATATCTGTATGTACATATTGTTTCAGTCTGTCTGTTCAGGTTTTACAGCTAAACTGTCGAATCGACTAAGTAAATGGAAACTTTTTTATTGAGCCCCGTAAAACCGCTAGTTTATAATATAATTTAATTTTAAAATTAACGCGGGACAGAATTAAATACCATCAAGTAGACCAACTGCCTGCTTGTCAGACATAAAAAACCAGCCAAGTACGAGTCGGACTCGCGCACCGAGGGTTCCGTACAAACTTCGTCCATCGTTCATCCATCACGGGAAATGCACAATTTTATTTATTTACCTTATTTGAGGTTGGTGCCAATTAAGCAAGACCTCTAAATTGTATCAGCGCCCATACAACTCAGAGGTCTTTATTAACTATGTACCTAGTCTTGCCATAAATATTGTCACAAAGAAAAAAACATTTTTTTTATTGCGAATAATATTTATTACTTTTACAGTATGTTAGTTTAATACATAAATAAAAAACAATTTAAAATATAAAAAGCTTATTCGAAGTGGTCTCCATTGGCTGCAATACAGTCCTTTAAACGTTGAGGCCAGTAATCAATAGAAGCACGCACTCTTTCCATGGAAAAAATCTTCACTGCCAATCGTATGGATTGTTTTAGGGACTCCAAATTATCATGGCGTTTAGAGCAAGCCGTACTCTCTAAAACTGACCATAAATCATAATCCAGCGGATTAAGTTCGGGACTAGACGACGGCCAGTCTTCAGCTCTGATGAAGTCCGAAACGTTTACTTCCAACCAAGACTGCGTAGACCGAGCTTTATGACCCGGCGCCGAGTCTTTTTGGAAGGACCATACTTGGTTATTGAACATGGTGTTGTTAAGGGGCTTAACTACCTTCTCAAGAATGGTATCTTGATACACTTGTGCCGATGTTTTGATACCTTTTTCACAAAAATATGGCTCAGTCACTCCTTCATAGCTAACACCCCACCAAACCATCACTGAAGTCGGATAATGCCCACGTTGCACTCTGTCGACTAATTGGGAAGCTTCCTTAGAGCTTTGAGCATAAATACGATCATTTTGTTTGTTAAAATGTTGCTCAACTGTAAAGATTTTCTCATCCATAAACAAAAATTTTCTGTGACCTCCCTTTGCGTACCGCTTCAGTAGTTGTTTCGATTTTACCACCCTATTCTTTTTTAAATTATCAGTTAAAAAATGACCAGTGCGTCTCTTATAGGCTGCAAGTCCTAAGTCATCTTTTAAAATACGCGACATGGTTCTGGGTGCTATCTTCATCTCCCGAGATAAAATCTTTTGCTTTCGGACAGGATTTCTTCGAATTCTTTCCCTTACTGCTTTGACCACCTTTTTCGTACGAACACTACGTGGACGGCCAGATCTTTTTCTGTCACAAGCAGAGGAGGTCTCATTGTACCTATTAATAGTCCGGTACACAAACATTTGACTAATACCAAGCGTATGGAGAGTTTTAAAAATTGCATTTGGCTCCATACCAACTTTGTGTAATGCAATCACAGCGATTCGGTTCTCTTTATCAACCCACTCCATTTTAATATCGCAAAATATTGTCCAATGTATTGGCGCCAAAATTAGAAAACCCAATGAACAATCGTATAAAAATGACAGATTCCAAATTCAAATGTAATATCTTTCTTATTTTTAATTGTAACAGTATTTATGGCCAGACTATGTATGTATGGGGACACCCTTTAATTTTCAACTTTTTTTATATTTGAGCCCCCCTTAAATATTTATTTTATTTTGTTTTTAGTATTTGTTGTTATAGCGGAAACAGAAATACATAATTTGTGAAAATTTCAACTCTCTAGCTATAGCGGTTCTTGAGATACAGCCTGGAGCCAGACAGACGGACGGACGGACAGACAGCGAAGTCTTAGTAATAGGGTCCCGTTTTTACCCTTTGGGTACGGAACCCTAAAAAACATGTAAATACGTACGGTATCCGGTAGTAAAAAGACCATTTATACTTGACCGTTTATTTTCTCTGATTTCAAAAAAATCTCACCTCTCGTCGTCTCGCTCCGAGCAAACCTGTAGGCCGGTGGGTTGCACTTCCGATATCATTAATAAATTCTTCGCCTTAATTGTTAATTTTATTTTTGTTTGCACTTTTATTTATTTGCGATGCTGTTCCTACACTATTAAGAATAAAATTAAAAAAGTATTTTTTTTTTAATTAAAGTGTATCTATGGTAAATAATATATGTCACAGCTAGCCACACTATAACCATACTCAATAATCGGACTACATCAAACTTAGATTAGCGTGTCAAACATACACATAAAATCTTTTCAATATATGTATTATTAGACTAGTTAGTCCGCGAGGCGGACCCGCGGAACCCGCGTTCCCGAGGGATCTTATGTTTTCCGGGGATTAAAAGTAGCCTATAGTCATTCTCGATAAATGGGCTATCTAACACAAAAATAGTTTTTCAATTCGAACCAGGAGTTTCTGAGATTAGCGCGTTCAAACAAACAAACAAACGAACTCTTCAGCATTATAATATTAGTATAGATAGATTGGCCGATTACATAAATATTTAAAAGTTGCATTTAGATACTGAGCTTCAACAATTGTGTAGGTACGTCTTGTATTTCACTAACTTTATAGATATTTTTACGACGAATTGAAAAGCACACCACAGCAAAACTGTCCTTTTGGTGGTGTCGACAAAAATACAAACGTTTGCAAGACGCGTCTCTCGCATTCGAGATTATGATATCGGTGACAATGGACCGAGAAGCGACGCTCGGGTACCATTCACCGACAGAAAGATAGTGCTATTACATTTCCCAGCAGTTGCCATTTTAGTAAGTTACGATAAGGACAGTCTGGATCTTCATTGAAACATACGAGTGTTACCTTATAAGAGAAAAATAATAAAACATTTGAATTTGGAAGAAGCCTAATTAGTTATTTATCTTATAGAGAAATTGTTTATGGTATATGAGCGCTCTATGCACGGGGCATAGAGTGCTCATGTTCGGAGCTGCCGGGGCTATCTTGGTTGAGCCAACCAACCGTCAGAAATGACCAGCGTGACCTTGGCTACTTTGAACCATTTGTTTTGGGTCTTTATTCTTTAATCTTTTAATTTAATTGTTATTGTATGTCCCAAAAGGTTTGACTGAAAATCAGTTAGGTATTTTGTTTTTTTTTATGCTTATTGTTTGTATATCTCTATAATGTTGTGTGTATATCGAAATATTTTTCTTTCGTTCTTTTTTTATATTCAACATACTTAGTTACTGCTTTCATTGACATGTCATAATGTTCGAAAAATATTCGTATTCCATTCCACAATAAAATGCAATACAAGGAACCATCTTGAGAATTTAAAATATGTCAGAGCTATTTCCATGATGGAGTTCCATGCAATGCAGAATCGAGAACTGTCACAAACGATTTCTCCAAGAATCTCCGGGACAATGCTTCCCTCCCCCAGCGCTCTATGGACTCCTTAACGGATTTCTACCAGTTTTGTTGATCGTGCTCAGCACATGTAATTTTTAACCATTGTGAAAGTTGATATTATTATCATAAAATATAAGTATTTTTCAATTAAATAATTTCAGTTGATAATACAATAATTCTCACATATTTTTTGGATTAGGTTTTAGTTAAGTATCCATGGCAATTCCAATAATCACATCAGCTTATTAAGCTTTTGAATTAATAGGTTGTTTTCATGTTTGTAGAAGGACTGGTCCCGTATCGATAGAATCAGGACTGTCAAACTGTTATTATGTACCAAGTTTATTTCTTACCATATCAAATACTGTAATTAAATTAATATCGTATTACAAAATGATATGAGAATCAAATCAACATATTAAAAGAAGAACAACAAAAACCGTGGACACGAAGTCACAAGCGTATTAACACGGACACGCTCCTCCCAGCGGAAATATTTGAACAACAACACAGAAAGTTTGTCGACAACAAAAAATGTACAACCGAGACCATTTCTTGTTGGGGAAAAAACAGCTTTATCATCGGAAAATCCATCAGAATTGCGCCCTAAAAACAAACGATGAGCCGACGAAAGTCCAAAAAATAAGCCAAGGACGTGTCGGGAACACAGAGCGAGAGGAAACAGAGAAGCAAACGAGCATTGTTGTCGGTTTATAAAAAGGTCCGAGTCGGCTAACGGGGTGCCCGACGCCCCGACGCCCCACTCGAGATACGCACCCCACAGGGTTGCTTAGCTTAATTATATTATACAGATTCATTTGAGATACCATGAGTCTTATTATGTTGTTGTGAAATGCGTTTTTAGTGAAGGTTTATTTGTATTGTACGTTTTTGTTGTTCGTATTATCACCACTACAGTATTTTGTTTTCATGAAAATAATAAAACGGAATTTCATATTTATCTTTTATCCAATTTATTAATTAAATTTATTTCCATCAACGCGGAGGAAATATGACAGAAATTCGTTAAACCTTTAATTAAGAGGCATGTTTGTTTATCTGATATCTCGACAACGCAAATCGGAGACAAATAAGGGAGCGAAGTAAATAACGAAATCCCCTTAGACACAAAGCAACAATAATGAATCATCGCAGGCGCGCGGCGCGCGGCGCGCGGCACTCGCTCGTCAAAGAGAACCGCTCCGACTTACTTGGAGATTATTTGCTAAGTACAAAACAAGCGGAGCACATACGAAATAAATCAAAAAGAAAAATGTAATTTCATCCGTGGCCTTGTTTACTTTTGTACGAGTGCGGGCCCCATGTGCGGGACCGTGTCATCTTGCCTCGCATTTGTGTTTCCGCTCCCATATCGATAATAGTTTATGGATTGATAGATTCGTCCCGTCGCTTGTCACGTTACGGTCTCGCGCGGTATGACGAGGGAAAACTATGGGACGTGAGACAACCACGATATGGATGGATCCTTGTCTCATCATTCGCTTATTACTTTAGCACGTTGACACACAAACGCGTACGATAAAGTAAACGTTTCTGCTGGTTGTTGAAAAGCCCTACCTATTCCAACGCGTAAACACCAATCGATGAAAGCAGTTTACCGTTCTCTACGCGACGCGCCTTTGTGATGATTGCGTAGAGAAGTATTAATACATCGATCAAAGTCGACTGTCACCACCTCCGTGAGACATTCTGTTCACTTTGTCACTCGCAGTTAATGTCGGTGAAGTGGAATAGTTTCAGTTTATTATAATGCGACAAGTTTAAAAGGAGCACACCAACGACGCCCCGGCCCGGCCCCGGGGAAATCGACAGACGTCCCCAAACTTGCAAGTTTACGTTTCAAGAGTTGGACAGATGTCATGAAGTCATGTGACTGATAATTAATCCATATTTTTGACGTCACGATTAAATACATTCAATGTGAAAGTTTAAAAATAATAGCAATATTGTATGTAAATTACACAACAAGTGAGAATGAAATGTTCTTCACTTTTTATCATTGACTGCGAGAAAATAAATATTATTAAAGAAACAATTATTTTTTGTTTGTATATACATAATAATATGTAATTCGAATATTCATGCTTATTCCAAACTCCGAATGTATTTTCTCAGTCAAGCACAGAGCGTTTTTCTCACGGTAGTCGGTGAACAAAATGCCTTTTTCTGAGTAAGTAGGTAATGGTTAAAAATATGTTTTCATACATTTTTGCCACATCACCAAATGATCAATTTGATAATAAGGTAAACTTGCAAAAAAGATCTTGGTTTGCGTATATTTTAAAAAGGTTTTCGTACGACAAACTGAATTCTCAAATGAGAAATTATCACTGCGAAGCTAACGAATAGATTTCTATCGCACCATTATAAAGTGATGATGTGGCCGAAGCTGGTAAATACATAAAGACTAGATGGGACTGGCTCTCATGCACACTTTAGCGAAATACCACTTATGAAATAGCTTTAGTAAAAGCAGTAATATTTCCGTAGCTCAACTATTACAAGCATAAAGACATCTCCACACGTGCAGTGATGGGTGTGTGTCAAGTGGTCACGGCCAAGTGGTCACGTGGTTGGGCAGCACCAGATGGTTAAATGTGTAATTTGTGTGTTAATGCCGTTGATGAGGAAAGGCGAGTGATATGCCGACGTATTTACTACGCATTAATAACACTTCGCGAAATCTTTGGTAGATTTGAAGTATCTTTTGTCCCAATACATCTATAAATCTATAACTCAATGTTTGTTTGTACGTATGCGATCTTAAGGTGACGCCGCGTTATGCTTAAAAATCTGAAATTCAACGTGCTGCGGGACGTGCTGAGGGAGCGCGACTCTCTACTATAGCGACCTCTCATAGAAAACCCGCGTAAACGGAACGGGCGTATGCGACAAAATGGTTTTTATTGTTTAATTTAAAAACTACAAATATATTTCATAAAACCTAAGTACAATTTATAGTATCAGTTTCAATTAATATATGTATAAATTTTGGAACCTCAAATCGATCCACAATGCCGGTAAAATTGGAATCTCTTATTTTAAGGAGGTCTTTTTGATTAATTATTTTGTGTTATAAAAGTTAACCAATCGTATTATGCAACGTACAAAATAAAGTCAAAGACATGATGAATTCTTACAATTAATTTCAGTTCGTTCGCTTCAGTAATTGTTGAGAAAAATCGTAATCCTTGCAACCAAAATCTTGAAGGCGTCGCCTTAAACCATGCATCCAATTCTCATAAAACTTTGGTAAGTTGTGGAGTTGTCGTCCGACCGCGATGAGTTCTGAAAAAATAAAGTTGGCTAATAAAGGAGCTAATTTGTTTATTTGATGAAAATATACCTACTTAACTTTTCCTGTTTTTTTATATACTATAAATAGATTATATAGTTTTTTTTATATTTTATGATAAAAAAAAATCGTAAAAAGAAAGAAAGTTGCTTATGTTATGGCTTCTGCCCCGCGGTTTCACCTGCATTTCCGAGGGAGCTTATGTTTTTCCGAGATAAAAAGTCTATGTGCTATTCTATACTATAATCTATCTCTGTACCAAATTTCATCCAGATCCGTTCAGCATCCATCCAAATTTTCGGATTTAAGATATTAGTAGGAAGTAGGATAATAATAATTATTAGGTTTTTTTTTTAATTTAAGTATTTAACATACTTCTAATCTATTTGATAATACCTTCAAAAAGGTTGTAGATATATCCCTTGCATAATACTAAAACTATTTTCTCTTTGAGTTATAGCTGCCGCCTTTAGCATTATTAAAGAATTATAGAAGAAATTTAATATACGAGTATGCATAATAAAATTATTAACTTAACAATATTAATTAAAACAGAGATATAAATTGTTGGAGGTTCCAAAATTATAACACGGCTAGACTTAATACTTTCTCTTCATGACATTGTCTTATACTAATATAAAAATAATATAGATATGTAAGACATTATGTATTGCGTAAAACAAAAAATAGACAAATCAAGCTTCTACAAACTGAACTGCACCGGTTTGGGTTTCGATACAGACCGTTCACTATTACTACGCAGCGTACAGTTACCGCTCTAATTAATATTCACCACCCGCCGACCCTGGCCTGCGATCACCGCTCCCACTAGTGATGGGGGAACCACTTTGTTTTACTTAAGTTGCTTCAACATAAATCTGCTTGTACTATGAGTAAGTCAAATGATATGAAAGGTATTATTATGATGCGGTTTTAATATAACTTAGCTTCCGCCCCACGGTTTCACCCGCGTTCCCGAGGGTTCTTGTGTTTTCCCGGGATAAAAAGTGACCTATAGCCTTCCTCGATAAATGGGCTATCTAACACTGAAAGAATTTTCCAAATCAAACCAGGAGTTCCTGAGATTAGCGCGTTCAAACAAACAAATAAACAAACTCTTCAGCATTATAATATTAGTATAGATTTAAATTTGTTCCGCTTTCTCTTTTTATCAATATTATAAAGTCACTTCTGTTGTTTAATACAATTAAAGCTACTTTATTTGTACATCTGTGTATATACATAATGGTAAACTGACTGACAGAGTGATATTATATCAACGCACAGCCGAAACTGCTGGACCTAGAGTCATGAAATTTTGCACATAGATACCTTATACAGTGTAGGCATCCACTAAGGAAGGATATTTGGAGATTTAGCCCCTAAGCGGTTGAAACCACGGGGCGGAAAGCTAGTCAAAAATAAAGCCACTAGGCTCACAGATATTGCTAATTGGAATACTTTACTTTGATACTACTTGATATAAACTTATAACAAAACCACCACATAAAATATAAAATGCATAAAAATAAACAGTAAGTAAAAAAGCAATTAAGATAAGACAAACAAGGCGTCTCGTAAATAATAAAGGTAATCAAAACCAAAGGTGCGAGAGGTGTTACAAACGAGATGTTCACAGGGTGTGCTATAAAAAAGTCGTTGTCTGGGGGTAGAGGGGGGGGGGGGCGAGGGGGCGGGCGAGTGCGGGTCAATTTATCGCTACATCGGGTCTCCTTGTGACGTCCCACGAGTACGATTCGGTCCTGTTTTAATTTCCACCGGATTTTCCCCTCGAATCTAAAACTACACATATAAAAGGACGTTTGTCCTATAAAAAGTAATTTCGTATAGATGGGGCGGACCTTATACATGCATAATTAATTGTCTGAACATTCTTATATTATACTGGCATCAGCCCTGCGGTTTCACCCGCGTTCCCGGGATAAAAAATAGCCTATAATCTTTTCCAATAAATGGGCTTTCTAACGCAAAATCATTTTTTCAAATCAGTTCAGTAGTTTCGGAGATTACCTCCTAACTAAAAAAAAATTACCACTTTATAATATTTACCTAATCTCTGGCGTCCGTTGCAATGTCATTTTTTTTTTTCTTTGTCTGAAACCATTGCGAGCGTACGTACCTAAAATACTCAATCAAAAAAACAAAATTAAATTTACCAAAAATTCATTGCAATCGGATGAATGGCAAGCGTTACAAACAAACCGACTAACATTGATTTTAAAGGCACTATATTGAACTGGCTTTAAATTGATTTTTAAAAAGAAATTTATTGGATCAAAGTTACATAATCATATTAATGTATAAATACTGGAGGTATGTAATACACATTGTAATTTACAATTTATCACTCGCATGCATTTATTAGTAATTTAATGTTGCACAATTTATAACAAGGTCAGCAACTCAACCCGTCTACAGAGGTAGGCTAGTTATTACGGTGTAAATTTCCCCATGGACCTAGGTACCTACGCGTTAACCAACCCTTTTTTCCTTTGAAGTAAGTATTTTTTTTTTGATAATTATTAATTTATACTTTTGAAAAAAGTCAATGGGAAGTTAAATTGAACATTCTAGCGTAACAAAAACTAACATTTGCAATTAACTTTTCAAAAGATTTCTAATTATGCATTTAATAGTTCTAGTAGTTTACACCTAGCAATGGTAAATGGTGAATATATGCGAGTAGCTAGCAGAACTCGGCGAGTTAATTACTGGAGCGAGTCGGTCGGTGCGCTAAATGCGCTCGCGGATTTGAAATATTTGTGCGAACTAGTTCCTATTGGTTGTCGCCGCTATTCTATTGCCCGTTTAGTTCTCGAGCTGCAAACTTGAGGCTTTTAAGCCAGCGCTCGCTTGGCTTTACCAAATTTAGGAGTCTAAGCTGTTTTAGCTCAGAATATACCTAGTTGATAAGCTAAACTGGTAAACTTAGTCACGGATTTCGAAATGCTTTAGATTTGAGTGAGTTTCCGTTATATACGAGTTTGCCGAGGTAGGTATATCAATTTTATGTACAGTTATATCCGGAACTATTATGCAATACTAAACTAACGTACCTATTAGATTTATGTTAGTAAGAGAAAATTGTTAGTGAATAGAACCTACTCTAGAACGCAGTTGGTTTGTGAGCTAATATTTTTCATGGACGAACAAAAATTAAAACATGCACAATGCAAACATTTAGAGTTACAATTAATACTTTCAAAAGAATTAAACTGTATACACAAATTATCCGTACTTTTAATTGAAAACGACTTTAAAGTCTATCGCTCACAACCCCGAGGGATCACTAAACTGTGTCCACAACACCCACACGAAGTCCTCCATACAGTTCTAATTACAAAATTCAAATCGCGCTTTAACCCTCCGAGTTGATTACGGGTGGGTAAGTGTCGGGGTGTAATTTGGACATTCCATGCAGTATGTCGCGACGGGTCCTAGCGCCTGGCGCTTGCCGCCTACCGCCTGGCTGAGGCTCGGCCTGGCCCGCGGCCAAACTGCGTCCGACTGCATTAGGCGGGTTACCCACATACCCACGTTACCACAGACTTCGTTTGCACTAATCGCAAACTCCAGATTACCACAGCTCTACTGGCTTTCTTAATACGAATAGGTACGTAAGCGTTTTCCTGCAAGACCTTTTTAAATTGTAATGTTGGTAAACGTGCCAGGTGGGTCACATGTTTTTAAATTATTCTCTTTGCATTCAAAATGAAATCGGTTCTCTTAATAAGGATGTCAAAGAATAGCTGTTCACTTCTCTATTGGATTGAAGTCAGAGATACCTACTTTTTCACTGTTCAGTGATAAATTAATAAATTCACCATTAGGTTTCGTAACGACATGTTTAGATGGTAGAGAGTACTATATTTAATGTTGGAAATATTTCAATGAATCACTTAGGTATTTAAATGTTCTAATCGTGGCAAAATAAAGATATGAGATAGTAAAAAATCTCTTAAATATTTAAAAGTAAGGCGAAACTAACGCCATAAAAGAGTATCAACAAAACAACATTAGGTACTTCAAAGTAACGCGCACTAAAAACTTAAAATATAGCAGTCAGAAACAGCACCAAAACTCTTCACTTAGCCAGACTTGGGTACAGTTACTGATGTTATATCTCACGTAGCACTTATTAAATTCATCCTGTGATGTCGGTAGTGGCTCTTCTGCAGCCAGCGCGAAGTTTCCAGCCGGCGGCGGGTTAATCTGCAGCGAGTCCGCAATCTGTTCCAGCTCGCAGGCGGACACAAGGCAGCACAACACTGCTATTACTCATTTTTTAACATCCTTTTAGTCTGTGGCTGATACTAATTAGTTTCTTAATGTTAACGTTGATGAAGTGTGCCCTAAATGCGCTGTTTGTTTGAAAAGTTCTATAGATTTTTTGTAGCGAATGTATTTAAACACATTTTTTATAAAAATATATACTATTTTTAATTAATGGCGATGATAGGTCAGTGGTACTGGCTGGCTACCTTCTAGTTGGAAATCTGCCGCCTATCACCTACCGGTGTTCTAGTAATTGCGTTTGAGAGCCAGTTTTTGTTTTGTGTGTTTACCACCATCAGCCACATCACCACTTATCATGGTGAGGTTGCGGTCACACACAGACCTATACATTAGTAAAAGAAAAAATGAACTAGCATTTGTAGTTTATGGAAGACCAATTAATTATATGTTATATTCTGATAACCACTGTTCAAGATTTTCGTGACCATTGTCAACGCAAATTAACCAAAACTGTTATTGATAATATTTGAATAGTTCTAGTGCAACTCCATCGTGACTTCAGCTTTATTACTGTTAACTTGTACATCATGAGTAGCAACTCAACGCCTTATGTAGTTCCTTCACTTGCACAGAGCGCGTCAGTTGCACAGTTGCACTCACCTGCTAGATGTAAATTCGTGGAATTACAGAAATGTGAATTTCTGGGTGAACTAATAAAGCTAATTAAGCCTGCTTACCCCCTCACCGCCTCCTAAGCGACACCTGCCCCCAGTTCGATGAACTTTGATTCACCATCTTTTTGCTTCATTCGAGAAGCTTCCTCAAATATTTAGTAGAGCTTTTGTTGAACTGGGATTTAAGTTCCTCCTTTCGCAAATTAATTTTATTTTACTCCGGTACCTTCCTGTTCAGTGTTTATAGAGCTGATTCATCACGTATTCAAATTAGTTTTTTATGTAAAATGCGACTACTTTTGTCCATCGACTTACCCTGGAAGGAGTTACGACTAAGCCGATGATTCTCCAGAAAATGTATTTTTAGTCTGGCCTTGAATATGTCTAAGTTAAGGGGATATACGATGAGTTTCACTCCTTTGCATCAATGTAATGAAGCTAAGTAGGATTCCGTATTAGTAGTATATCAACAACAAGTAGGTGGAAAATTTCCTGCCGTCTTGAGGTTCGGTGGGAAAAAGACGATGATTGAATGCCATGGGGCGAATCCTTTGTTTCACGCACGTTCGCGGGATCAAAAATAGTCTATATCACTCTCCAGTCTATAAACTCTCTCTAAGCAAAAAATTACAGTTCCAAAAAAGCCACATATTCAAATAAGAAGAAGAAAAATTATGATACAATTCAATTGATTCCAGGTAACATTGCTATTTTAATTCTCTATTTTCAAAAGAGCCATCTCTGAGCACACAACAAACACCACAGCTCTCGAACGATTGTGTTTCCTAACAAACTGTATAAACTCCGATAGCATCGAGTGAATCGCTTTAGAATGCAACGTTCGAGTGCCGTTATTGTTGGGCGAGCCGTTCTTAGCCCGCAATCTAAGCGGTACAATAAAGTTAATTTCCTAAGCTAAACACTCAAGGGCTCCATGCGCTCCTCTCCGCTTCGCTCCGCAAACGCGCGCAGAGCCGATTGCCTCCACGACCGAGTACTGTACACTATTCCACTTGCTTCAACAAATAGACCCACTTCTACAACATCAAGTCTATTTTCAAAATGCAATGAATTGTACCTTTATTTGTGGAGTTCTCTTTACAAATTCTGTCGACAATACGTTTGCAACATTATTTTCTGTTGATTTTATTTCAAGCTATTAGCAATTAATATTTGTTTATACGTCGCTATTAATAAAATATAATATGTGGGATGACGAAAAAAAATCACTTACTAAAATTTAAAACTCTAGTTCGCCAGCATAACCATATTATTAACTATATTATATACCGAACCACAAGACGCTGGGAAAACTTCCACCCGTACCTTGTTGACATTCCGTACATACGGATACAACGTTCTGCATCCACATTTATAATGTGGACAGTAAATGAGTGGAACTTGCTCCTGGCGTCTATTTCCTGACTCCTACGATCTAGGGACTTTCAAGGCCAGAGTGAATAGGTTTCTTATAGGCAAGTTTCCATCTTAGGCTTCCTTCGTCCTTTTATGGGCTGGTCAGTGACCAAAACCAATACCATTTCATAAAAAAAATGTATGCGTATCTCTATTGATCACACAAAACCTAGACGGGTCTCCAATACATTAGCATTCGGCTAAGTATATATTTTTGATATGAAGATGGACGTCATCTAAGCAAGTTTCATAAAACTCAATCAAAGAAGACTTGATTGCAATTGAATAGTAGGTAGAAACCATTTAGGTATAGATCCAGTTCAGAACAAATCTGCTATCTGGGTATACAAACGTACAGTTAGTTAGTGGAAAGTTTGTAAAATAGCCATCAACGGAATGGGTCCTGAGCGAGCAATGGGGCAACAAGGAAGTACCAGCGGCCAGTAGGTACCTGCGCACCGTGGGAGGTAAACTTATCTAATACACTGTTAGTATCGCAGTACGATCGGGTATACACTGCGCCGCCCACTGGCAAAGGAATGCTTAGGGCTGTCTCTTTTATATCACCTCTTTTTAATATTTTGCTCAAAATTTTCATTTAAAAGTAGGAAGTAGGTACTTTACTAGCACTTTCTTTTCACGCTGGTCAGCTAGCTTGTCTACCGAATTGTCAAAGAAATATGATCCTATTTTAAATACTCATGTTAATTTATTTAGTATTTTTTTAAATACAACATTGTCGCCAAACAAGCATACGGCCCGCCTGATAGTAAGCAGTTACCGTAGCCTATGAACGCTTGCAACATCAGGGTGGTATTACTCGCACGTTGCCGACCCTTTCCCCCTCCCCGATGAGCTCTAGCGACCTTACTCACGCGCAGGAACACAACTATAAGTTATTTGGCTGTGGTATTCTGTAAGGTTCCCCAGTCGAGCTGCTCTTTGAGCGACATATCGCTATGCTCTACCTCTCTTAAAATATTTCAGATTCCGAAAAGAAAGAACAGTTAAAATAAATGGTAGTTAAACGTCACACAACAGCCCTATTTGCGGCACTCTTCGATGACCGACGCAAACTCTCGTCGTACAAATTAAAACCTTTGATATTTATTTTTAAATGTTAGCCAGATGCAGTTGCGGACACATTTTGTGTTTTTTTTATTTTCTAGTCACTGTTACCATGTTTAATAAGCACTGAGTGTCGGGCAATTGCATCACTTTGATACTTAACAAGATTTACATATTAGATGGTATATCCATTACTATATTTCTAAATTAAGTGGCGTTTTTTATTACGTTGATTAAAATTACGGCTTAATTTTTATAGGGTTTTTTCCAGTATCTCTAGCAGATATCGTGACCAAAGTTCTCTTCAACATGTCTTCAAATTGGTTACAGCTCTTTTTGATTTTGGTACAAAATTTTAATATACAACTCTTATATCATAAAATACAGCATTTAAAGCAGACAAAATCCCAAAAAATACATGCCGCAAATGTAAAAGAAAATAAAAATTGCGCTTATCCTACGTAAAGAGCTCGTCCGCTAATTTTGCTGCTGAAGCGGCCTGAAGCGCCCTCCACTCAGTGCACTACTCTTGGGTAACGAGCCCGACACGACACGAGCCCGACTCGACACGAGTGACGTCACTTTATTTTCTCTAAAAAGTTTTCTTTAGTGAAAAAGTGGGTGTGAACGGAGCCAGATACTGCGGTTATGCTTGAGAACGCTTCAGATCTGGTGCTTTTTCTTAACGCAATCGGTTTTATTTAGTAACAAGTACTGTTACCTGAACACTCGGTTAATAAAACATTACAAACTATACAGAATTGACCACTTATAATGTTCTCTCTTACATATTATAAAAACTCAGCGACTCTTTGGCAGTCAGTAAGTGTGCTTATAAAAAAATTCACGGTGGTATTTTGTTGCGAATAATTTTAAACCGTGATTTAAAGGAGCAGTAATTGTTTTGGTGAAACTACCATTTATTATTAATTTGAAGCTTTATAAATAGGTACCAACATATAGCGGTTAGCACTGCGCACACTTGTCCAAATATGATTATATTTATACACATTGTATGCTATTCTGAGATATAGTGCTTCGTGTCTAGTGCAGTGTCACAATCACAACACAATGTTTGCATGCGTCTCGCCGCTCGCAATATTTTCTACCAAATGTTTGCGCGCAATGGCAAACATTGGCGTACTCGTAGCGGAATTGCCTTCGCCGTGTCCCGCTTGAGTAGTCCCAACTCCCGCCCGAGCTATTCTTGTACATCTGAAGTATCTAAACCTTTAGATACTTTCATTTTGTAAATAGCTTCTTGTTTTGTTCCGAAATGCATTAAGTGTAATACTCAATTTTGTTCTCGATATTTTCTATGATGTATTTAAGTTCTAGACTTTTAGTTCAGACAGCGCCATTAAGACTATCCATCATATTGAATAATAAACTATTAATAACAATATTTAATCAACATTGTAACACTGAGCCAATTTATATAACTATCTAATTAATTGGACCGTTTGCTCTCACCCGACAGATTAAATTTAATACAATTTGTAAGAAACTCATTAATTTAATTCGCTTTAAGGAAAATTTTATGTATCGTTACAGTTGCAAAGTTAACTTTGTATAAAAAATTGTCTTCTACCGATGTAAAAAAACTCTATCAATCACGACATTCTTCACCAACACTATAAAGTGATGTTGAATTCCGCCTTAGAACGTCTCTCACGTTGACTTTTGGCATAATTCCTCTGGTTGATGAGGAAGACCCACATCATACTTCTATCATATACGTCTTTTAGGAGCTGCTTTTGTTGAAGATGATGACGTTATAACTGTGACCCAACCCGACAGCGACGTTTCATAAATGGAAAATTCCAAATATTTGTGACGTCGTCATGTGGCTGCGGCCAGGCGTCGCGGGGGTGCGGCGCGGTGCAGGGGTGGAGGGGTGCAGATAATACAAATCCCGAGCGCCGTATATCAAGGGCTGAATATCTTAAGCTATTGTGCGGTTACGTAACAGGAAGTGTTGACTTCACTTCACTACTGTGCCTCGTTTGGACTGCACCTGCATTACTTGATCGTACTAGTTACCTTGCTGAAGGAACGGAGTCATGATTAGAAATATACAGAAATTAATGACTGTAAGACGCCTCTAATAAAAACGGATGCGTTTTCATTATTTTTAATGAAGTAGGTAAGTAAATGAAAATTGACAAATCATTTATTACTAGCATTTAAATTGTTCACAGAATTCAAATGTTATATTCTATTGAAACTATATTATAACTCTTAAATCATAAAGCTTTTCTATTTAATAATAACTCATTAATTAAACAATATGCTTATTCACATAGAAGCAATTATAAAGGACTAATAAACTAAGTTCCACTACTCTATACAAACAGTTAAGAACTAGTTTCACTACTTGTTGGTTAAAACATTCGAAATCAGTACGGAGCACTGGCTTGTAGCCAAACACTAGCGCGCTGTATTCATGGCCGAATACTTTACAACTGCGCACCGCCACGTAATCAAATGTCAAATTGAAAACGATTTTGATTCTGCACGAACGCCACTCCCTCCACGCGTGTGTACAGCAGCAACAGCCTATAGAGCGTTGTAAGGTTCACTTGGAGCTTGTATATTCTTAATTTTGCATTAAATGTGCCTATGCGTCTGCAGCAGACTTTGTAACTTGGGTTGATAATGATCAAACACATAATTGTGATTGTACCATTATTTATCAATAATTATGGCCAATACAAACTGCGATTGCCTATTAGCTGTCGACTGGAAAGCGTCGCATAGAGATGTCGTAAAGACGTGACAGGCCTTGTTTGGCGTTCCGTTATCGGTAGGTGGGCAGCCAGACGTTCGCAAGCCGTGCGCCCCTGCTGCGCCTGCTCGGCCGGCGCCCGGCGCGTGGCGTCACGGCCGGCGGGGACAGGCGTAATTAAATTATATTTATTTTCGAGCAGCGCGCCGTCTCTTAATGAAAACGGCCGCAATTTGGACCGGCCAGATAAAATGAAGCACCTTCGTGCATAATTTAAAACGTAATAAATCGCCGTAAAACACGGCTAATTAGACAATAAAACTGAGAGGAACGAAGCCCTCTCGAGTGCGCCGAGGCCGCGCCGCGAGGTGCCTCGTCGCCAGTCGCCACTCAAAGTCATTGGGATCCTGCACTACTTCGTGGAATCAATTAAATTATTTCTGGGTTAGTCAACTAAGCCTATGACATACTCGTACTCTTGAGTTGGTAATCCACCCGATTCATAACCTAGACTAGTAGGTATTATGCGTCCGCCTAAATTGTAAATGCAACACTTGTAGGGTATTACTACTAAACGCCACAAATAATTCTGGTAATAATGTGGTAAAATTTTACTGATTCTAATATATAACACATATTATTATAACTATACCTACTTAATTTCACATTACTTTTACTGGTTTTAGTAGCTTTAATTTATAGGACATGTTTTAATTGATATCCGAGCTTAGGTCATGTTTCTTATTAGGTTTCAGCGTGAATGTGTCTAACTCCGGCAAGCAATTCGTTCAACTTGGCGAGTGAAGGCGGGCGAGGGGCGGGAGGGGCGGGAGGGGCGGGAGGGGCGGGAGGGGCTGCGGTGGGGCTCAATGAGTACTGATTGTGAGAATTTGCGAGTACTCTCGACCACCGACACAATTCGATTATAGCTCATATGTTTAATTAGCTTATTTATACCATATCTATATAATCTCATTTATTTAAAGCTGAGACGCAGGGAGGCGAAGGCGGAGCGCCTAATGGTAAGTTGCTACTAATACCAGGGGAATTACCAATGTGTTAAGCCCAGAAGGCCCAGATTGACCATATTTTAGCTGCCATGGAGAATTAAACAACTCAAGTATTATACCTAACTATTATTCTAAGTAAATATACGTAAGTGTGACGTGTTTGTAAGGAACATCAATTCAACTACAAATAATGTTCTCGACACATAACCGATTGTTTCTCTGTTTCAATTAAAATCAACTGACAATATAAACACATGGCTTGCACCGCCATGCGCCATCGCGCCATCGTGCACTTATTTTTGTAGTTAAAATATCCTCCGGTATTTAATTTAACAAACGCTTAAATATTATTATGTTTTAATTTTTCTGAAATTTAAACATAATACCTACTTTATCAATTATAATAATTACAATTTTATTAATCATTTTTAAGAGAGGTAGAGCATAGCGATATTTCGCTCAAAGAACAGCTCAACTGGGGAAGTACCTCCACCTTACAGAATACCGCAGCCAAATAACTTATAGTTGTGTTCCTGCGCGTGAGTTAGGTCGCCAGAGTTCATCGGGAAGGGGGAAGGGTCGGCAACGCGCGAGTGATACCCCTGGTGTTGCAAGCGTTCATAGGCTACGGTAACCGCTTAACATCAGGCGGGCCGACAATGCTGTATAAAAAAAAAATGGAAGATAATATTTACGGCAATATTATGCAACCTTATAATTTATATACCAAATATAATACCGAAAAAAATAAAGTACATGGAAGATTTCTGAAATACTAAATCATCTAAACCAACCGGTTCCCAGCCCAGGTCTACCTGGGCTATTCTAATATGTGGCTTTTGGCTCCATTATACCTACTTATAAGTTACACACTGGTATAATGTACCGTAACGACTAATAGTTCAGTAGCCGTCACAAACAAATTAGCGCGACCACGATCTTCAGGTGCTGCGAGCAATTACTCACTGTTTGTCTGTTTGTTTGGAGAGCACGCAAATAAGCAAACATGCAAGATGTTTGTAGATCCCCGCGGCACGGGGCGACGCGGGGCGGGCGGGGCCTGAGCCCATGGGCAAACAATAGGTATCGATGCCCCGATTGACATCGTGTTGATGCTTAGTTCACGTCAATATTGTGATAGCTCTGTGTTTGTTTACTGTTGAAAGTTCTAGTTAAATCATTAATACAGAAGGAAAACTAATAAGACAATGACGACTTGATTAGTTCAGTTTGGATCACAAATCAAAGCGATAGTACTTATCGCGTCAGTACACTTTGTTCACCTGATCACCTGCTCACCTGGCCTGCTACCCTCTTCAATAATCTATCACCAAGAACCTGCATTTTAGCGCCAGTTCCCTTCTTACTTTGTGTGCAAAAAATCCAACTATGTAAATCCGAACTTAAAGCGAATTCCTTCCAAATTTAAAAAGTTCAAACTTTAAGCGATTATTCTTCATGCCCATAAATTAAATCAGCTTAAAACGCTTACGGATTAGCTTGCAAATGAAAGTATAACAAGCCATCGTCTGGAACATTAAGCACACCTTCGGCTATTTACAGTAACGCGACGTAAAGCCGGTCGCAGTGTGCTCTCCGGCTCAAGCGCTCGTAAAACTGATCGGCTAATAACACAATAAAACCTGACAACGATGCTCCAATCCTTCTTTAATAATGCAACATTTATAACAAAAACTTATTAAAATGTTATGACAAGGCGCTAGTTTAGTTCCACAGTGTTTAGATATTCATCTTTGGGCGTTAGACTCTTGAATTTTATAGGGGACTAGCTGTTCCCCCCGATTTCACCCACGACCCCGGGATAAAAAGTGGGCTATCATCTATTAACCTCAAGAATTGGACTACGAGATGCAAAAATATTTTTTTTAATCCGATAAATAGTTTCAGAGATCGTCTCCACACAAAAAAAAATAAACTAACTCTTCAGTCTTATTATTATCTTATAGAAGATTGGCTCTTTTTTTTCTCTATCAGAAAGCATCACGAGCGTGCTCACAACATCTCACCAAAGTTCCATTGCAATCAAGTTGCTCCACCTCACTTCTTATCTAATTTTTAGATAAATGATATTTCACTTCCGTTATTTCGTCAGTTGGGAATAAAAATGCAGTAGTAAGATAAACAAAAGCTCAACCAAAGCCACAACGGGGTCGCCAGTTGGACGGCAACATCTTTCGGAATGAGGTAAAAAATTCCCTACAGCACAATGGCGCTGATTGTGCTATATGTTCGGAAACAGAGCCGTCACATCGGACATAACAACACCCCCGGACAATTTAAAATGCAATTACCGTCGGGAAATGGTGCTAATTAAACAGAGATATTCGTTAATGGCGTCCTCCGGCCTCTGAACCTCCTCCCCCCTGCATCCCCGCCGCTCCCCTCCCCTCCCTTGCCAACTTTAATTTGTAATGACGTTAGCTTTTAGAATGTACGCATGCAGACTACTGGAGCAAGAGCCTCGCCTCCGACCATAAAGCAGAACTCGCCAAGTAAAAGCGTCGTGACATAAAACAGCACCGAACTTATTAAAACTTAAGCCTCCAGTCATGTTTATTATTTGCTTTTTGTTTTGTGGTTATTGATTATGGGGTGTTCATCAGTTGATGTTATGTAAATAATCACTCTACAATACTCTACATTAAGTAAGTTGTTTGATATTTTTCAAAGCAATTCTAATTAGTAACGTAATATTAATGAAAGGGTAGTTTCTACTTGTTAGGACTTTATAAATAAAAGTTCATCAGGTCGTAACTCTGTTTAATTGTGAAGATGAAAGCAAACCGGCCATTTCAAACAGGAAGAGAGAGATTTTCCCATCAGTGTTGCCATACATACATGTCACAGATAAAATACTTTATTACTACATAACACTACTAATAATAATCAGCGTAAGAAAAAAGTAATATGTCACAAGTATCTCACGACATCCACACGTTGCATACCAGCTCGCAGAGACACGCGCGACGCTCGCTAAGAATTACTGAGTAGCTGGTGGCTGCTCACACGAGTTTTACACTTTATGTTGCTACCCGGGTATTCGTTAAACGTGCTTTCGCTTACGTCATGTGCCGCTAGAAAAGTTTGTATATGCGGTGGATAAATCGGAATAAGACCTTTTAAATTTTTTATACAATTACAGCAAATAGTCAGTCAGAATGTATGTAGAATAGTATTTGGACCAATTTTAAAAGCCGATCTAAATGATTGCTTACAAGCCCGATCCATGAGTCATGAATACAGCAGCTGCACCGAGACTCGTGATAGCGGACATATCTCACAGGGCGGCGGTGGCGGGTAAACACGCGAGGTGATCGCTTAGCTTAATAAGCACCAGCTCGCTTGGAGCGCCGCCAGCACGACGCAGCGCCGCTTAAATTATGAAACTGCACAACAGAACTCCCGACTCAGCTGTGATTAAGATTTTTGCAGCTTCCGCCAATGGATGGCCCCAGCCCCGATTTCGTTCAATGCTTTTTTTTGTCAATATTTTCTCGAGGAAATTAGTTTCCGACGTCTCCGTGCGCTTGGCGTGGCGCCGATCGTTGTATGGAGTCCGATTTTCATTATTATATGTGTATTAGAGCGTGAAATTAAATAAATATATTTTGTGACATTTTTCATTAAAAGAACACAATTCAGTAACAATTTATTACTTGGCAAAATAGATAGCAAGGAGCCTCTGTAAGCAAATATAATGTTTCGGTTTGACGTGACGTGTAATGACAAGTCTTCGGCTCACCGCAGATCGATGACTCGGGTCCCAGGTGGCAGGTCCCGAGGTGCAGATCAGCAAACAACCGACCATTGTTTACATGTCGGGCGTCATATCGACCACATGACGCGTACTGAGCGTCAAACTGCCACCGTCGCACAAACTTGCTTACATACTCGTACTTCACTTGAGTGTTGAGATATGAGTGTCTTGAAATTTTGCTCGGTATAGTGCTTAATATGATACTGTAACGATTTTGATGTTGGTTCTATTGGTCTGGAACACTAAATCTTGAACAAAGAGTGTGGTGCAAGCCATTATGTCTAGCCATAATAATAATAAATAATAATAAATTTATTTTTATTTCTCTCACAGCAGGTCACTTACATTAGTCTGTTAACAATTTACATACTGCAAAAAACCTGATTTGTGAGAGCCATGATACTGTGATCTAACTTCACTTCATACTTTGCAATTTTGCATGACTACAACTAGGTGCATCATGTTTATCCAATACTTTGTATTTATATATATCAAAGGTACGAGGTATGTAAAGCAATATTATTGCTATTCAATTTTTTCAAAGCATTCACTTGTAATTTAAATCGCGATCGTGAACTGTTCTCTCTGAACGCGGAATTCTTCGAATGTTGTTTCCTTATTCCACTTCGATTTTAATATTAAACCTCGTGAAAACGTTTGGATTACCGTAAGAGGTTGATAATGCCGCTTTAAAGCGCTAAGAATTTGGAACTGTGAATCGTCAGCGCTATTATCAATAATGCAGCGATTATATCGCGTTCGTTATGCTGAAGCGGCTTTATTCCCCTTTTTCATCGCCACAACAATCACGTATGCTCGATAAATCCTAAGTACGAGTGGTGTACGTCCCGAGCCCCTGCATTGTACCCAAGTGTCACGTACCAGCTTCAATGGATGTTATAATGCTACGAATTATTCTGTATTCCTTTTCCCCACTTTTATGTAACGCTACTTTTTTGTTATTGTTGAACAGAGGCATGTCGTGTTGTATAGAGCGCTGAATGTGACGCTGGCGGCAAGTGTACCGAGGCTTTGATCCTCGCCCGTCGCTTGAACTCACGTCCATTAAAAAAAATAACAATTACCGTACAAACTTTCATAATCAGTGTTTTTTCCGTAGATATGTCGTAATTCTATAAGAATTCGTGGCATCATCTTTTGATATTATCAATATTGCCTTTTGTATTATTTAACAAACAATAACAAAGTAGTAATCGTTGTTGAATATAATCCAATTACGCAAGTTCAATAGGTCCGCGAGATCGCCTCGAGACTAATTAAATTAGACATCACAAAGGTTGAGCTTGATTGATGATTGCTTCAAAATTCTCAACTTTTCGGTATTTGACGAGGCGACGACTAAACTGTACAGCGTTTTGATTTATAATTTGTTAGGAAACGGTCCATAAAGTAATTCCACCGCTTCCAAATATTTTACGTAAAATTGACAAAAAGGTATAAACAGATTGACTGATGATGACATAACAATAGACTACGCATACGTTGAAACAATCCCAAATACTCAGATAAAACTCAAAATTTACCATTAGGTACATGTTCTGTCAAGAAATTTCATGTCAGTTTGATGTCAAGTGGTAGATTTGCTTTTAAAACTATCACTAGGTATCGAAAACATGACATGTCGACAGATGCCAGGCACCTGCACCCCGCACCCCGCACCCCGCTCCCCGCTCCCCGCACCCCACTCCCCTGCCCTCACTCTCTGACACCAACGCTGGAATTATTCACCATAACATGAAGAATTTCCCAGATATGCGGTTAAAGGCAACACGCGTGGCATTCACGATATTTCAATTTTATTTGTGCACTGCACTCCGCGTCTATTATTTGCACCAACAAACTGTATAATAAACTATTTCAATATAACGAAACAACATGTATCTACGCGAAATGCAAATGCGGAAAAACAAAATCATTTTAGTAGATGTACTCGTACATATCATTTGGATATTCTTTATCGCCTTTCCTCAATCTCCGAATGACATGGTTGTAATTTCTTACTATCCTTTATTAATCATCCATCAACGAATATAGTTCTCAGATCATTCAGTCTTACTTTACATTCCAGTATGCTACAGACAGTGAGACCAGCCAAGACCGAACTTTGACAACCGACTCATTAATGTTGAACGGGCCCACGATAGACTGCAAGATGACCTGAATAACTTTACCTAAAACTAATTTAGTTCATAGACCAGTCCTTCAGCTGAGGCCTACATTTAATAATAATACTATGATATTATTATTTGACAAAGAAACTTAAATAAACCAAAGTAACATTTTCAAAATTTTATGGTAACAAAGTATTGAATGTTGAATTTCTGCGTCGAGGTTCAGGCGGTCGGTCGTTCAGTCGGTCGACCAGTCGGCGGACCACTAGTGGTGCCTGAAACCACCCGAAGAGATCCGCGAAGTCATCCGAAAAATATTAAATTATAAAAAAATAGGCTTGACAAAATTGTATGCATGTCTTATTTATAGATAGAAAAACCGTTTATTAATTTACATTTAATGTATATTATCTGTTGGTGGTCCATGGCAAGATAGAAATTTTGTGAAATGGTCCCTCATTACTAAGAGATCACAACCACTGCTGTAATATAACCGCATGTGTGTTAGTTACAAGGAAATGTCCCGTAAGAGCATGGCGCTTCGAAATTCAGCAACTGCCTAGTTTCATAAACGTGTGACAGATTTTTACTTTACTTTTTATTTATTTATTACAAACGTATACAAAACAAGTTACAAACATACATTGATTATAAAAACAACAGTTACAAGAACAATTCAGACATGATGCAACTCAAAACATGTATACATTTATGATTAACAGGCAGACTAAATTCGACTACATAATATATGACATAGAAAAAACTGTAAAGCACATTAATAAACAAAAACATACATACAAAAACAACATACTTACACAAAAAAAACAGTAGAAGATGACGACACAATAAATTATTAATTTAAATTTTCTCAATATATCAATAAATTCTAAGAGTTGAAAACCCTTTAAAATAGACTTTGGGTATTTTTAAAATAACTATTCATTGCAATGTAACCTCTCGGAAAATCTTTTGTTTTCTACAAACTATATACCTGTTTACTACTACGATGGTACCTAGTACTTACTAAAGTATAAGTTATTCAAAGAAGCGGCGTTCATTAAGTGCTCGTAACTATAACGTAGCTTAACTTGAATAAATTCATTTTAATTCAAACAAAATAATTCTATAAGGATTTGCAATCAGCGTTTGAATGCAATGCGTGGGATAACGCAGCGTCGCCGATAACGTGATATGACGTTGTGACGTCACTGAGCACGATTGGCTTGCAGCCGGCTCGCGGGACAATTAGCACTCGCTGACAGTCGAATCGATTGATTCATAATCGGTGGCAAAACTAACGAACCGATCTTAACGCATCAGAGGAGATTCAATTCTACATCATAAATTATTACTGCATTTAATTGTGGTTCTATTTGAATTAGATCATAAGTAAGTACTTCCGATCAAAGATGTTTCTAGATGATTCGGCATCACTATAAATTCTTACCGGGAGATACTGTCTCAAATGCGGCGTGAGTTTTTATTTCTAATGAGTTCGGTCATACTTGTTTGGAAAGATGGTATGTTAATTTTGCTAATTGTTTGTCGCAGGAGGAGCTAAGAGACAACATGACAGTGAGTGTGATGAGCTTCGTGCCGACGCTGGACGACGACGGCAAGCCGATCACCTGCCGCGCTGAGAACCCCAACGTCACCTCCCTCACGATGGAGACCTCGTGGACCATCAATGTCGTCTGTAAGTTGCACCTCTCTACCCATCATATGTTTTCCAACAGTTTTACCAATGATCCTGGGATATAATTGTTCATATCCTGATTCCCTTGCTTTGTTATGATGTGAAGAAAGGATAAACAAATATATATTATCTTCATATTCATGCCAGTTCCTTCTAGGCTTTGTGTGCTTACCACCTTCGGCCACATCATCACCTACCATAGTGAGATTGTGGTCAAACACAAGCCTATAGAAAGTAAAAAAAAAAACCACTTCATCATGAAAATCATTATGAGAGAGAATTTCCAAAATACTACTATCCGAACTTTTGCTATTTTCCGCTAGAGTTAGTACAATTAGCAGCACTCGCAAGTAAGCCAAGAAAGTTATTTAGCGTGGTATGGCTCGAGTGGCGAGCCTTGCCAGAGGAGAAAAGCGAGTGCGGAACTAAAAATTACCTGTGAACTCTACACATCAACTTTTACGATGGAAAATAGTGCGGTAGATTACTAACCTGATTCTTCTAATCTAGTCTCGAACAAGTTTTAGGCTGATGTAAGAAGTATCCTACTGTGACCCCGAGAATCTAGATACCAAGACGGTAGGACACATGGTGGTGATTCTAGGTTATTCTGTAACAGTGTCACGTATAAAAAAAAAGAAATAAAAAAAAGAGGGTTTTGTTTTGTTGTGTTAAAACAAAAACTGTAGGAAATCGGTTGATGACGATATGAAAGGTGAGATGATAATAAGGTTGCCAAGACAGCTCGCGGAGGGCCTGAACTATTGGAGTGCAAGGACCTCTTGTGCGCTGTTGGGAATTGTGGGGTTTACTTACAGCAAATAAAAAGAAGAAATTCGTGACATGAAATATTATATTTAAATGTATCGCGACATGGCGGTTACGGCCGCAGTGAGACAGTAGGAGTCTTATGAGCTACACTGACTCTAAAGGGGCCGGCCAATTAATAGAAAATAGTTAACTCACGGTACCGTGGAACGTTCTGGAAGTAAGGGTATTACCCTCAGGATGGGCGCGCGTCTGTCAATGACGAGACGCCACCTTGGAGGTACGCCACTCCGGCGCTGATGCGACGATCACCGTTGTGAGCGTCCAGCCGGATCCTACGGAGTCTTCCTTGGCGTCACGCCGCGGGCAAAGCCCGGCGGCGCATCCGGCTGGAACCTCCATCGGCATAAGCAGCGACAGCCACGGGCCGTATCACGTTGAAAATGTTCGGGATACCGACGTTACGCGGGTAATCACCATAAGAGGGGCATAAAGTCCCTTATTTAAATTAACACAATGACATATTGAACACTGATATTATTTTTAGTGAAAGTTCACATTGTTCGTGTCGCTATGCGATCAGCGTACACTAAAAACTAACACAGTTACATGTGCGTGAGTTGACACTCAACACGCAGGAGCCCTAGGCCTCCGTGATGGTGAGGGCTACATCCGACGGTAGGAAACGCGGGTAGCGTGGATAAAAAATTGAGACGAGAAGCGTGCGTTCAGCACGGTAACATCTTCTCGACTGCCGAGACGCTGGTGGGTGCATTAGGGGATGACCAACATTGCAAAAAGTCGGTTTTTGATCGATACGATAAAAATCTATAAAACATTTTTAGACATTTAATTTATGCTTTAGGGTCTGAAAAAATACCTTGTTGAATCCTCTAAACATGCGTGTAATTAGAGTTTTTATAAACCTCAGAATTACTAAGTAATAATGATTTTAATAATAAATCGATAAAGGTATTCCGATGTCACTACTCTAAAATCATGTTGGATTGTGAGGGTAGATTTAAATCTGTGTGACATTTGAAAAACTGAAAATTAATTTCAGCTTTGGGCTATAAAACTACTATCAAATGAAAGAGTGAATTTTTGCGGTTCTAAAGATACCAATAACATGAAATTTGGTTCAGTACAAAACGAGTTTGAGTTCAAAACAGTTTTGATTATTCACCAATATTTAGATGAAGATTCTGGCTTAATAACAAATACATTGTTTTATATAATGTTTGAATTTAGGTAACTGTAGTACGTACAATCCGAATCTAATACTAGTTTTATCGTACGATTGTTATTTCGCTAGGTTTATGACCCCTGTGACGTCATCACCTACCTACGCTATAATAAAAAATAAAAATTTAGTAGCAAGTGCTACAATACACCCCTTGTGAGCAAAGAGGTTAACTGGGAAGTTAACCGAGGCAGCCTGTGCAACCGGAAAAAAAATCTGTTCTGGAAGAACAATTGATTTTTTTAATAAATCCTCTAAGTACAAAACTAATCCTTATGTTATACCTATCTCAATGTACCTAGTAACTATCGTTTACTATTGTACTAACTATCGTTAACTATAATTAACTATCATTAAGTGTCCTTGCGCAAGGATTTCTAATTAGTATGCACCTTACCATTTATGTACTTACTTTGAAGTTATAAAAATAAATAGTATAGTTTAAATTACTATAATAGCTAGGGTCTAAGTCTAACTTAAATGTGTATCTGAATACTAACTCTTAGCCTAATATCTAGAATATGCGCATCCTAAGATGACCTACGGACTCAACAGACCAATGGTGCTGTTGAAATCCTTGGCTTCGCAATATACCAAGCGCATCATATGCATGATGGTTAGGTACTATTATTATAAATAAGGAATAAGTGTGAAAAATATCACTACATTACTCCAAAAAAAACTTATTTTCAATTTTGTTGAAAAAAGTAATGGACCAATTGGTGTCAAAATAGGGTTTTAACGTTCCTTAGAACATGTAGGAGCAAGATCATTTCGATTTTGTCCTAAAAACAAAGTTGTCATTTTGGCCAAAAAAAATAAAAATGACAAGTGAAAAAAAAACTTGTTTTCAATTGTTTTGAAAAAAGTATTGGACTGATTTCAGTCAAAATAAGGTTTATATGAAGTTCAGGATGTGTAAGTGCAAAACCAATTTGGTTTTGTTACATCTGATTCATACAAACAAAAAATAAAATATAACTTTGGAGTGTCAAGAAAAATATTTTTCTGACAATTCCTAAGTTTCAAAAACATTGCTGCTATACACCTTAGGGTACTTTCAAGATGTCTTTCGCATGATATTTTCCTTTATATCCTGTGCCAATCTCTTCTAATTCATAAACAACATCCGATAGTTTGTTAATGACTTTGCACTTAACAAACTTGGGTGCTAGTTTAGCAGAGAAGAACTTTGCTGCATTGGACTGTACAAAGTTACGCCTCCACACGATATCACCCACGCTTAGCCTCAGCTGCTGGCGGCGCAGATTATACCTGTTAGCATTCTGTTTGTACGCTTTGGTCAATGCAGAACTGACACGTTGGAAAATATCTGCTAATTCATCCAAGGAAACGGCTTTATTGTTCCTATCTGTAAGTTGGATATCATCTAACGAATTTGGTGAATTACCTCTTAATGTATGTAATGAACCATCCATAATGATCTCACGACCAGTGGCCAAAAAATATGGTGTATAGCCAGTAGCTATGTTGACGGTGCTATTCAATGAAAGTTGAATTTGTGGTAGGAATTTAGACCAGTTTCTGTGGTCTTCCTCCACTAAAATAGAAAGACAGGTTTGAACTGTTTGGTTATACCGTTCTACAGTATTAGATTGAGGAGCATAGTACGCGTTGTAAAATATTCGCGGAATAGAATATTTTAGTGCGAAATTTTTAAACTCTTTACTTTGAAAAATTGTTGCATTATCGCATATAATCACGCAAGGTGTGCCGTGTTTTAATAAAATTTCAGATTACATAAAAGATGTCACTGTTTTAGTAGTTGCAGTTCTAAGTGGGTGGAGCCAACAATATTTTGTAAATATGTCTACTATTGTAAGAATATGAATATGACCTGAATGAGACTTTGGTAAAGGACCTATTAAATCTATGGAAAGTGTATGCATTGGGTTATTAACTTTTTTTTGGTTAGTCATGTGACCATGTGGTAAGCTATTTGAATTTTTATATGCTTTGCATTTCTCACACTTGGACACATATTCTTTAATGTCAAAATACATACCTTTCCAAAAATAATTTTCTTTAATTTTATTTAAAGTTTTAAAGGTACCAGGATGTACTGCATGTAATTCATGATTTTCTTTAATGCAGTCTGGTATTATTTCACGAGGAATTACCATTTTCCATGAACTATCATCATGTAATTGTTCAGTTGGTTTGCAATATCTGTATAAAATATTGTTTTTTATTAAATAATTTTTATGGAATAATGGATTTGACTCAACATTTTTAAATAATTTATTATACCAATCGTCTCCTGAAGTGTCACCACCACTAAATGTGATTGCGTTGAGTTCGACTCTCGACAATACATCTGGGACAACATGCAACTTGCCTTTTTTGTGTCGAATTTCGAAATCAAAACATGATAACTGCATAGCCCAACGTGCTAAACGACCTGAAGGGTTGTTTAGTGACTTAAGCCATTTTAAGCACATATGGTCAGTTACCACTACAAAGTGACTGCCATCAATGTATGGGCGAAAATGATTTATAGAATCTACCACGGCTAACAACTCTCTCTCTGTAGTGCTGTAATTACGCTCTGTTTTTGAGAGAAGTCGTGAATGAAAAGCTATAGGGTGTTCGATACCGTCTATTTCTTGTATTAGAACGCTTCCAATGCCAACTGAAGATGCATCGCAGTGTATTTGGAATGGTAAGCTAAAATCTGGACAAGCCAAAACTGGAGCCTGGGTAAGAGCTTCTTTGAGTGATAAGAATGACTTCTCCACTTCTTCGCTCCAAGCTACAGGTTCTCGTCCTTTTTTCTTACCAATTACTGCAGTCATCGGGGCAATAATAGTAGAAAAATGATTAACGAATCTACGGTAGTACGAACAAAGACCTATAAATGCGCGCAACTGTTTTGCTGTTGTTGGTCTTGGGAAATTTTTAATACAATCTAATTTCTGTGGGTCTGTTTGCAAACCCTGAGAACCAACTACATAGCCTAAGTATCTTAACTCCTCTTTGCAAAATTTACATTTTTCATAATTAATAGTCAAACCTGACTTATTTAAAGTATCATACACATCATTTAAGATGTGTAAATGCTCTGTAAACGTACTGGTTGCGATTAATAAATCGTCACAGTAACCAAAAATTTTTTCACCGTACTTGTGTTGAAACAATGAGTCAATTAAACGTTGTAGTTCGCAGCCCGCATTGGATAAGCCAAAGGGCATGCGTTTAAACTCAAACAAACCCCTATTGGGTACAACAAATGCTGTTTTTTGACAAGAAGTTCCAGAGCCATCTGTGTTATCAGAATCACATAATAAAATCTGCCAGTACGCGGCTGACAAATCAATGGAGGTCAAGTAACGAGCGCCTTTAAGGTTATCTAAAATTGAACTAATATATGGCAAAGGATAAGAGTCCTTTATAGTGACATCATTTAATTTTCTTGCATCAAGACAAAACCTGAGTGTACCATCTTTTTTTGGAGTCATAACTACAGGATTAGACCAGGGTGAATTTGATGTTGCTATAACTCCTAGATCAAGCATTCTGTCTACCTCTTCATTCAAAGCTTTTAACTTTACGGGGGACAGTGGATAATATCTTTGCTTGATAGGATCACCTTTTGTTGTGATTTTATGCTGTACCCTATCTGTCTTTCCTAAGCCTTTATTCTCTGTTGATATAGTTTTAAATTTATTAATAACTTTTTCTAAATCTATTGACTCTAATGGTGTTAACTCATGTTTAGGTATTATAGCGCTAATATTATTTTTATTTTTTGTTGGTGCTATTATGTCACTACTAGTTAATTTTAAGAAATTAAATAAGCCAAACTCGTTTACAAAGTCCATACCGAGGATGAAATCATTTGTAATCGAGGGAATAACCATAAATTCGGTATTATAAATTTGGTTTTGGAAGTTAACTGGTATGGTAATTTTACCTGTTACCTTAACCTCAGAGCCATTTGCACAAGTGGCACTACCATTTGACTGCTCCATTTGTAATCCTAACTTAAAAAGATGCTTGTGTTGATTATTACCAACAACTGATAAATTGGCTCCAGTATCTAAGAGTCCATAGCAAACGTTCTGTTTTATTAAAAATTTAATATAAATCCTATTGTCATCCTCTATTACTGAAATATGCGGAGTAACTGTGCCGAGGTGTTGTGTGCTTTGCTTAGTCCGAGTTACCCCTGAGCTGTTCAGTTTTTTTGATTGAAACTATTATTAGCTTTATTTCCCTGATTTGAGGAAGGATGACACTTAGGACAGTTTGTAGAAAGAACATTTTTTTCACCGCACTGAAAACAAACAATGCCTGGAAAAGTTCGACATTGTTTGTAAGAATGTCCATTTCTTTTGCATTTCTTACATGTCACAGGCTTTTTCTTACTATCCTGTGAGTTTACAATAGCAAGTTGTTTGGTGTTCTTTTTACTAACTGTACCAACAGAAGATGGGCCTGCATAGGCCTCGAAACGTTTACCTAATGAAATTAATTGTTCAAAATTGTCATCTTGACTGACAGCTAAAAGATGTGCATAAGTAGGTAGCAAATTATGTTTAATAATATCAATGAGGCAACTATCTGAAAGTGGTTTAGTTAGCCTCGAGTTCATTGTCTGCATCTCAAGGATATATAAATTTAATGCTTGTCCGTCTGCCTGCTTATGTTCCCTAATGATCTTTTCTAAAACAAAATCACTGTCTACTGGTTCAAAAAATTTATTAAATTTTATTTGTAAGTCAAAAAGTGTGAAGGTAGTGTCGCGAATTTGCCTGTAATAATCAAGAGCTTTTCCGCTCAATAAATCAGAAAAACTTTTCATTACTTTGTGCTCAGGCACATCCCTACTACGTATATAATCGTCAATCCGCAAGAAACAATCTATGACATTGGAATCACCTGTGAACTTCAAATTCCATGTTTTTAAACTGTTATCCTTCAAGACATGTACTACTTGTTCGTTGGATTCAGCAAAGTGAGTCTGGTGATGTTGTGGTCGGTCCGTATGTGATGTCGTGGACGAATGAGATATAGGAATATCATGGGACCAAGTTACCGACTGGTGTGAAGAACCAGGTTGAATGTCTAGTTTAGGTTTAATTGATCGCGGTTTAGTGTTGACATAACTGGACTGCGTAGTAGTCTCCATACTGGATGTTACCGTTTGGATGTTGCCTTCATCATCACTATCTTTACTATCATGGAAGTCATCCATGTTTGAAAGTAAATGGTTTCACAAATAATTGAAAAGAACTATTAGTAGGTATAAGTAAACAATCAGTGTGCCTTTAATTATTAAATAAAATGTTATTTATTCATATATACTATCACTTATTATAATTTTATAATAAAGTGTAGCAAAAAGATTATAAAATAAATTATTAAGCAATACCTACTTGCTATAAAAAATATAAATTATTGTCCTCACTATTTTCTAATGATAGTGAGGCAAACATAAAGATAATTATTATTTGATGCACACTGGTTGTTCACCCACAACATAATAACCTTAAAAGTAGTATTTACCCTACTTTTACAGAATTACATTTGAATTTAAATTTATTACTGATAAATAAAACCCACAATACATATAAAGTTCGGGCGCCAATTGTCACGTATAAAAAAAAAGAAATAAAAAAAAGAGGGTTTTGTTTTGTTGTGTTAAAACAAAAACTGTAGGAAATCGGTTGATGACGATATGAAAGGTGAGATGATAATAAGGTTGCCAAGACAGCTCGCGGAGGGCCTGAACTATTGGAGTGCAAGGACCTCTTGTGCGCTGTTGGGAATTGTGGGGTTTACTTACAGCAAATAAAAAGAAGAAATTCGTGACATGAAATATTATATTTAAATGTATCGCGACATGGCGGTTACGGCCGCAGTGAGACAGTAGGAGTCTTATGAGCTACACTGACTCTAAAGGGGCCGGCCAATTAATAGAAAATAGTTAACTCACGGTACCGTGGAACGTTCTGGAAGTAAGGGTATTACCCTCAGGATGGGCGCGCGTCTGTCAATGACGAGACGCCACCTTGGAGGTACGCCACTCCGGCGCTGATGCGACGATCACCGTTGTGAGCGTCCAGCCGGATCCTACGGAGTCTTCCTTGGCGTCACGCCGCGGGCAAAGCCCGGCGGCGCATCCGGCTGGAACCTCCATCGGCATAAGCAGCGACAGCCACGGGCCGTATCACGTTGAAAATGTTCGGGATACCGACGTTACGCGGGTAATCACCATAAGAGGGGCATAAAGTCCCTTATTTAAATTAACACAATGACATATTGAACACTGATATTATTTTTAGTGAAAGTTCACATTGTTCGTGTCGCTATGCGATCAGCGTACACTAAAAACTAACACAGTTACATGTGCGTGAGTTGACACTCAACACGCAGGAGCCCTAGGCCTCCGTGATGGTGAGGGCTACATCCGACGGTAGGAAACGCGGGTAGCGTGGATAAAAAATTGAGACGAGAAGCGTGCGTTCAGCACGGTAACATCTTCTCGACTGCCGAGACGCTGGTGGGTGCATTAGGGGATGACCAACATTGCAAAAAGTCGGTTTTTGATCGATACGATAAAAATCTATAAAACATTTTTAGACATTTAATTTATGCTTTAGGGTCTGAAAAAATACCTTGTTGAATCCTCTAAACATGCGTGTAATTAGAGTTTTTATAAACCTCAGAATTACTAAGTAATAATGATTTTAATAATAAATCGATAAAGGTATTCCGATGTCACTACTCTAAAATCATGTTGGATTGTGAGGGTAGATTTAAATCTGTGTGACATTTGAAAAACTGAAAATTAATTTCAGCTTTGGGCTATAAAACTACTATCAAATGAAAGAGTGAATTTTTGCGGTTCTAAAGATACCAATAACATGAAATTTGGTTCAGTACAAAACGAGTTTGAGTTCAAAACAGTTTTGATTATTCACCAATATTTAGATGAAGATTCTGGCTTAATAACAAATACATTGTTTTATATAATGTTTGAATTTAGGTAACTGTAGTACGTACAATCCGAATCTAATACTAGTTTTATCGTACGATTGTTATTTCGCTAGGTTTATGACCCCTGTGACGTCATCACCTACCTACGCTATAATAAAAAATAAAAATTTAGTAGCAAGTGCTACAACAGCCAGTTCATTAGTGTATATTTTACAAATATATTATGTTAAACCATTTGTTATTGCACCAGATCCACCAGTGGTCCGACTGCGGCTGGGCAGTTCACTGGCGGCCGGCGACATCAAGGAGGGCGATGACGTATACTTTGAGTGCCACGTGCGCGCCAACCCGCCCGCAAGGAAACTCTCCTGGCTGCACGATGTGAGTTATACCTACTATAGGAAATCATATAGAAGTTCCTGCTACATTAAAAAATAAATAAGGAACATATTTTAACTGGAAACGCAAAATGTGTGTAAGTATTTAAAATACATTTCCATCAACAAAAGATTTATGGTAACAAATTAATCTAACGTCGATGCGAAAACAACAATGAGTGGCGGTGACGAGGCGCGGGCTGCGGTGCGGACGATAGGTACGGGAGTGCGGGGCGCGGGAGCTTCGCGGGAATAAAGTAATAGACGGCGGTGTACGGTCCGATAATCGCTTTGTACTGTGTCGCTCGCGTTTTAATCAGCAATGTACAGAGACGGGACGGTACATTTTTTTTGTTTCGTTTCACCCTTTCAGGGACAATCAGTCGCGCGTTGTTACACGGATCGCGACACGCATCACCGCGCTCGCCTCCACTCGTGTTGTTTTTTTCTGTATTGTTTTCACGTTTTTGTTGTTCGTATCGTAGGTCGGCCCACTTATCCGGCCGCGTCCCCGTCCGCGTCCCCGCCGATCGGAGTCATTTCAAATGCGATTGTTTCTGACGTTTCGTTTCATCTGAATGACGTTGATGCGTGAGATGCGTGTATATTTATTACATTATTCAATTTCCTCAGCACGTATCGCATTCAGACGACCTTCTTATTCACTTTGACATTTAATAGGCGGTAATTATTGATGCATAGTTCGAAAATATGATACCAAATTGTAAATAGTTTGTTTCGTTTTCGATGGTTTTCTGTCAGTGTCACAGGTCGAGCGCACTCGGCGATGCGCGTAGCGTATATACTCGTAACTGCGTCACATTTTCCCTATGCATATTTTACGTGTGGTGAGCCGAAATCACTCGTATTGTCCACCTCGCCAGCATCGCCACTCACCACTGATGAATCTCTGTAATATTTACCAAACTTTTCGGCCCCACGATGCGACCATTTATACATCGCGTCCATTCGTCGGCTCGGCGACGACACGCGTCATTGTTTTATATGTGATTGTTTTTGAAAAATTGCACCGGACGCGGTGCGATGCGCGATACGCCCGAATTAAAGTGCCAAAATTTACTGCGGTCGTTTGCCGCAACGAAACCGTCGCGTCGGACGCGGGATTTTTGTGTAAGTATTATAAATTTTAATTGGCGTTATTTTTGGCGCGTCGCCGGTAATTTGCGTTTTACGGATAGGTGTGCGTAATGGTGGTTGCGGACCCCGTTAATGGGGCAGGCGAGGTCATCTCGGAGAGGGTCAGTTAAAAGCTTTCCGCCGACAATGTCCTCCCCCCCCCCCTCACTGCCCCAGAGAGGAGGGAGAGGCTGAATTATTCATTATTAATGTTAACACTGTCCAAAATATTAAAAGTAGATTGGTGCTTAACCTAAATACATACATACATCAAATGTATGTTAAAATGAACCCACTCTGCGGCACCACCACACACGCATATTAAGTGTGCATTATGAACTAAAACAACATGTTTTAAGCTTTCACATACAGCCAGTCAAACGAGTCGGTATTACAAAGTACACGTGCTTCCTAGCACTGACCAATCATCGCCTGTCTATTTATAGTACTTTAAATAATTGCGTCTTCTAAAACAACCTTGAAACTGTAGTGAAGACTTGAAGTTTGCTTTACTAAAATGAAATGAACACTAGCTCCATAACTAGCACTTAAATAAATAACCAATCTAACTCATCTGAATAAACTATTATCCCTTAATTTTCAAGTACTTTGAACTAAGCTAATGTTATTCGATTAAATTTAATTAATTAATTTACTTAATTTCGAACTATTTTTCAACTTAGCGTTAGTTTTAGAAGAATTTAATTGTATAAGTTTGAAAAATTAAATTAATAATGATGAGAGATTATAAGAAACTACGCTATTAGAGATCTAAGTCGAATTACAAGAACCAGCAACCGCACTTGACGAATGTTGACATGTATTTTCCGTGGAAGAGAATGCAATAAAGTATTCCGGAGTCTCAAACGGTGCGTGGAGTCAGGGGAAATCTGCAGACAGCGCGCCTCGGGCGCCGTCGTGCAAGGAATGTCCCCACCTCGAGGATCCACCATATTCACATGGAATTGTATCGTGACGAAATTCTCTACCTTTGGTGACACTTGTGAATAGCGGTTTCTATCTCTGAATACATAAACTTAAACACTGTTTTTCTTTATCATGGTAAAACTATTAGATCAAATTTTTGATACGCAATTAGATAAGTTTAGACCATTGTAAATTTTCTTCACTCCAGTTTTAACCTCTACGTAAGTTTGCTGTCTTCAATTAGTCAGTCAAAGTCAAAGCCATTTATTTATTCAGTTTAGGCCCTAGGAGGGCACTTATGTCGAAACTACTGAAGTTACCGTTAGTAGGTGCTCCTATCACCACTGAGTACTTCCATTTCAACTAGAACAGCTAATATTATACATTTTTAATATCAAACCTATTCTACCCCCAATCAACATGACTCAACATCTAACCATTCTAAAATGATTTCTACACCAAGTAAATAAGGCCTATTCATTTTCTGATACATTCAATAAGTTAAGCAAAGATTAGTCAAATCCCGCGTTGATACGAGTCGTTCACTTGATCGGTGAATGGAAGGTTCTAGGGGTGACCTCGGTGTGCCAAATCCGACCAATCAATATGTTTGCTTAATGCGTCATGGATCAATGCATTCTTCATTCCACACTAGTAGACTACCTATAACGAAAATGTTTTATCCTAGCATCTTTCGAGTACCGTCTTTTGTTGAAAATGAAAGAAAAAATATTAGAACGACGAATAGAATTGATATATAAATTAGTTCTTTACACAGGAGGCTGTAATTTGATTTTCGTTTAAAAAAATTTCAGCCTCAAAAAAGCTAACGACAGTAAGGGCCTAATTAGGATCTAAAACCATTTTCGAAATTAGTTGCCAATTTTCTCATTTCTCATCATATGTTCCAAAATATCAAAGTAATCCTCTAGCACAATTTCAAAACTACAAGTCAGAGCCCCTGCCAGAGACCATGGAAGTGACCAAAAAGCGGGAACATTGATTTCTTAGGCGACAAGTGTAGAGGCGGCATAAAAAGGCGCCAATTCGCCACACACAGAGCGCAGAACCGACACCGGGTCGCCTCGCCGCCCGCCGACCTGCCGTTAACTAGGGAGGGCGACACATTACGTGGAAATACCTGAAATGTGGCGAATAAATGGAATGCTTTCCGTCCCAAATAATCGTTCTCATGATCTATTAGACAAAGTATTATTGCACAATGATTATAACATTTTATTGTAATAAATTAAAGAAACATTATTACATTTTAAAAAACTTGGGAAAAAGGCTGGCAGTATTGCCACGCTGAATGGCAATGCCGATTCTTTGGGCAATACTAGCCAGTCTTCTTGTCACGAGAATCTTCAACTGGACGAAAAGAGATCAATAACTGATCAACGACAGGTTGATTATCGTAACCAATATCATGAAAATCTTTAGCTTTCATTTCCATTGTATCATCTGATATGTATTTATTCCACTTGTATTTTTCCTTTTTATTCTCGCCTACATGATCACGAACGATATCAAATGTCAAACCATAATAATGTATCTTACATTTGATTTATTTATAAAACATTCATGTCTGTTATTAAACTCTGCCTACCACGTTTTTAGAGGCATATTGTTTAAGAAAAGTTCTCTGCTGTCTTAATTACAAAATCTAAACTAGCCGCCATTTTCCATCACACTATAAGCTCAAATCAAAATTCAAAGTAGCTCAAGTAGCTCAATATGTTTCTTCAGGTAATTTTACTGTCTCAGTAATAATTAAAGAAAGCCTGAAAAAAAAAATTGCACTCTGGGAGTGCCCACAGAAGTAAAAACTTTTTTTTTTTTGAGATTGAGATTGAGTTTAAGCTCTTGTATCATCATCATTATCATTAAAATTATTACAATCTAAAATAGGTTTTTTTTTCTGAGTGAGTTTGTTTTGTTATGGCGCTAAAACTTACTGACAGCGACTAACGACATTACTGGCCGCAATTATTTTAATGGGAGAAAAAAAAAACCGGCCAAGTGCGAGTCGGACTCGCGCACCGAGGGTTCCGTACAAACTTCGTCCATTGTCCGTCCATCAAGGGAAATGCACAATTTTATTTATTTACCTTATTTGGTGCTAGGTTGGTGCCAATTAAGCTAGACCTCTAAATTGTATGAGCGCCGATACAACTCAGAGGTCTTTATTAATTGGAGTAACTATGTATGTATGGGGACACCCTTTAATTTTCAACTTTTTTAATTTTTTAGAATTTTTCCTTTATTTGTGCTGTAAGACCTTGCTTTTTGCCAATATATTTTTTTTAAATATTTGAGTTGATTGAATGAAAGGTAAATTGCGGTTTACGATTTATGACGTATTAAAAAAAAAGGTGGAAGTTTGCATGGTAATGTACATCATATATATTTTTTTGTTTTATCATTCTCTTATTTTAGAAGTTACAGGGGGGGGACACACATTTTACCACTTTGGATGTGTCTCTCGCGCAAACTATTCAGTTTAGAAAAAATGATGTTAAAAACTTCAATATCATTTTTAAAGACCTATCCATAGACACCCCACACTTATGGGTTGGATGAAAAAAAATATTTGAGTTTCAGTTCTAAGTATGGGAACCCCCTAAATTTATTGTTTTTTTTTCTATTTTTGTATGAAAATCTTAATGCGGTTCACAGAATACATCTACTTACCAAGTTTCAACAGTATAGCTCTTATAGTTTCGGAAAAAAGTGGCTGTGACATACGGACGGACAGACAGACGAACAGACAGATAGACAGACATGACGAATCTATAAGGGTTCCGTTTTTTGCCATTTGGCTACGGAACCCTAAAAAGTGCCCAATGCTCCCCTACCTCCCCTACTTACTGAACTGAGTCATAGAATATTCAAAGCGTGAGTAGCAAGGACAAGTCTGTGAAGAGATACTGCACACTTACCAAACCGGATCATATCTGTATCTCACTGGTTATTGTTGCTAAACTGTTATCTAAGCAATAAAGTGAGTGCGGGACCCTCCCGGGGGCAGTTACGGAAGGAAACACCTCTTGTCTTCCACCCTCCATCATATTACAATATTATCCGCGTTTAGTGACCTGCAATACTTTTATTTTCGATTTATTATTTCCTTCTCTGTGCTTCTGAAAATTCTGCAAGCTTTGATTGGGGCCCTTTTTGATGATGGATCGATTTTTGCCGAAGAGATACCGAAAATATATGAAATATGAGTATAATTGCGTCGTATTAAAGAATCCTATATAATATTATCATCACTCGTAAGAATTTTTGTTCGATGCACTACCTACAGTAGTTGATGCAGAAAGCCTAAAGCTATTACAAAATTTAATATTTCACGCATCAGCGGAGGACGTGGGAATTAGGTCATTTGCTACCTTTACACGTGGCAAGTGCAAAGGGAATATAATTCATATTAATATAAACATATATATATTTAACCTTTTTGTACGGCCGCTCCTCGGGGGCTCGTAGAACAAAAAGCCAAATAAACCTGCGTCATACGTAACGAGAGGTTAAACATGTTCAAACAAAGATTATTATGAGACCAATGTAAATATTTAATGTGTTTTGTATCTACTAATATTTGTTGTTTTCCGACTGATCGTATACACTCCGTTGATTTTTATACGCGAATAAGTTTATGAAGTTATGCTTGTTAATTTATTCCAATCTTTTTTTTTTCAGGTAATGATTGTTTAACCACAATTTGTTTATACAATCCTAATGTATGCGTTCTACGAAATTCTTCCAATAAATATGTCCAGGTAACTACTGTCTTCTACGCTACGTCCATGCCGATCCTTAACGTAGTAATCACAGAAAAATCATTAATAGGTCAAAACGAAATGTTCTGATTATTATCGACATAACTGTAAGTAGTACTTTAGAAAACAAACGACAACTTAGTCGTTACGCCATCTGGCCTTTTGGCGATCTAGTCCAATAGCAATGTAACCCTAACGCGATATAGTCTCAAAACAATCTAGTCATACCCGCTATCTAGTCATATCAAGATGTAGTCGTAAAGCTAACCTAACCCCACTTATCTATCATTCAAAAAAATCCAACCACCACTAAATAGCATTATTTCACCACACATAAATGACAAAAGTAGTATTTATGAGAAGGACGACTTCACGAATAAACCTCGAGTGATATAAGCCCCATGTAACGAGGTCGCTCGGCGCCCGCCGCCCGCCGCCCGCTGCTGACGCTCTATTATGATAAATTGAAACACTTCACTTCCCCTCATTACCCAACACTGAACAAGCCTTAGCGCCGTACCATCCGCGCCGTACCAGATACTAAGGGAATGCATATAGAATACAGATCTGAGAGTAATAGTGACTACGAGGATTAATATTGCAACTGCAGGTACTTTAGAGAATCATCTGAGCTTCTAAGAGCTATGATGTAACGGTAGATCGAAATACATATAGGACGGGATTGCTTGTACGACATCGCATTAATGTAATCTTCTGTAATCTGATAGAAGATATACTTGAACATCAGAACTTTGCGGTTAAATGTGAAATTGCTTTGGTTCGTCAAAGTCATATAATTTATCAATTTTATCCGTGATCTTGAGATACAAAGGGAGGCCGCGTCTAAATTCCAATTAAAGTATTCATTTCTGAACTTTTGCAAACGGCGCCGCGTTTGAAGTGTTTGACAGCACTAAGGTTGATTGAAACTTTTAGATATCCTAAATTATTCTGATCACCCTATCAACTTTCAAAGTGGTCAGTCAGGTAATTATGAAGATTTTTTTTCCATCTATGTCATAGATTCTATGATATATTTTTTGATGGAATCTGCTTATCGCCCAAGTGTTCCGCTCGACTCGACATTAAAATGTCCTCCAGTAGAGTTGCACCGATAGCTTTTCAATCTGTTATTCTGTATCAGTACACTTACGTCTAGTAGCTTTTGTCTCAGCATATTTAGCTAAATCCAAAGACATACTACGTTGCAGTTCGTAGACTCGGATCCTGTCAATCAAAGATAATTTATAAAAAAGCGGTTCGCGGTCGTGCCTGGCTTCTAGCTAGAGTATTAACATTCCACCGGTAGCCGGTAGCCGGTCGTCGGTCGGGTAACGCGCGGCGGGATGCTGCTCACATCCTTGAATAT
The DNA here is from genome assembly GCA_951216915.1 of Tetheella fluctuosa. Taxonomy (NCBI): domain Eukaryota; kingdom Metazoa; phylum Arthropoda; class Insecta; order Lepidoptera; family Drepanidae; genus Tetheella; species Tetheella fluctuosa. Next base: position 16,117,772 of record OX578214.1, read on the forward strand.
TAAAACCGGCAGCCGAGTGAATACCGCTGAAGGCGACCTGGCGATACGCGCGCAAAATACTCGTATGCAATAATTTGTATAATTTCTGCTTCTCTTGATTTGAACGTGAAATCACTACATAATTTGTCGAATCCCGTGACGAAAGTTTTTATTTTATTTTATAAGGTTTATGTTTAACCACAGTCTCATCATGGTAAGTGATGGTGATGAAGGTGGTGAGCACACAAAGCTTAGAAGGAACTGGCTCTCATGATGCAGCTACTGCAACACACCAATAGGTGTTGGGCGACAAATTATGACATGAGGTTGGTAGCCAGCCAGGCGGGTACTACAAAGTAGGTACCCTACCCTTCATCGAAAACTTATGCTCATTGTAGGATGCGAACTCACGACCTTTAGCGATGATAGCTACTATTCGAATGCCGAATGCCGTAAAGAATATCGTGAGTGGAAATCGTGGAAAATTAAATATAGGATGGTGGTAGAATACTTTGTAGAATCCGCCATCCTCAATATGAGGATTGAGGATTCTACAATTCTACAAATCAGAGCCAGTTGCACATCATCACTTACCATGGCGAGGTTGTGGTCACACATAGGCATATATAATACGTAGAAAGGTGCTCCGGTAACATATAATTTAATTGAAGTCACTTGTGGTATCACTTGGTAGTCGGTGTTCATTCCAAATCCAAGTACCTATAGGTACTTAGCAGCTGACCGGAAACGCACTCTCCACTCCCCCGATAGATAGTTACACAAATATTACCCCCCTAAATGAAATTTGTTATTTTTTGTTATTTTGTTTTTTTTTTTAATTTTTTGTGTATAAGTGTATTATATTTCTTTAAAAATTGTTAAACATTTAATGGAAAAAGCCAACATTGTCAGATTGTCCAAAAATAACAAAAAAACAAAATATATAAAAAATATAACACTACTGAGTTTCTTGCCGGTTCTTCTCAGTTAAAGGCGACTTCCGATTCGGTCTTAACTTCAGTAGTTTCGACGTTCATAAGTGCCCTCCTAGGGCCTAAACTGAATAAATGGCTTTGACTTTGACTTTGAATATGCATGCCGGCTTAGTAGTTGATAATTAAGTGGGCTTTGAAAAAAATATGCATTTTGAAGGTCCCATTGTATTTGTAAGCGCTGTCTCAACACTCGTTGTTATTTTCACGTGTAGTGGTAGGTATTGGTAATTTTTTTTTGTGTGATGATTTAAAAAAAACTGTTTTGATTTTTAGTTTATATTTATTATTTATAATCATATTCATTAATTTTGTGGAAATCAATCACAACATTCTAAACATTAAATAGGGCAGCCTCGTGTCCTTTTTTTTACTACTATACAAAAATCAACCATTTTGATTTAACAATATTTTCGTGCAATTAGTCATATGTATTTTTTTTATTAATTATAAATGTTGGATTACAATCTCACCATGATATAAGTGATGATGTGGCTGTAAGTAGTAAATACACGAAACCTATAAGGCAACTAGCTCTCAAGTGTGACTGCCGAAACACACCAATAGGTGCTTGGTGATAGATTTTCAATTTGAGAGTGGTAGCCAGACATAGAGTAAGTACTACAACGTACCCTACCACTATGCTTTGTTTCTACACTGAAAGATCAAGCTCATTGTAAGGTTCGATTCGAACTCACAACCGGCATTCGAGAGTAATTATATGAAATAGTTTATTATGAAACTTCATAATAATTGTAATAAGATTTGTAATGAAAGATAAATGTCAATAGTTTAAGTTAAGTGAAATCCAATCCATTAACACTGCTAAAACAATAACTAAAATTAAGGATCACCGTGTTAATTTCCTTCGGAGTCACAAGACTTCATGTCTTACTATTTGTTACTTCTAAATTCAAACCTATAAACTTAGATCTCCTTGCTAAAAATAAAAATAAATTAAAAAAGTATCTTCGCGCGCTTTTTTGCCTTTTAACAATTTTGACCAAATAGACTACGTTCAACAATTTTTATTTCTCGATCAAGAATTGGACTGGAGAAAATAACAATATACCCGTGACAATTTTGTCGTTATATTATTTTTATTTTTATCTAAACATATCAAATATGCAGGTTCTTTATTTTATTTTATGTTTTTGTGAGTAAATATTTTAATTTTGTGTGTTTGTACATAACATTAAAATTAAAAATTATTGCTACAAAATTTCTAGACGAATTTAACGTAGCTCGCAAGCTGGGTATCGAGTTGACGATACAACTTCTGTCAAAAATGACACCTACTCGACACGATAACTTTACCAAGGCGATACGCAAGTGGTTCGTGCTCAGGGCGGTACATTACATACTAAACGATAGGCACTAATTTATGAATACTTGTTCGACGACGACGTGAGTAATGTGGTGACGTACGTTTGTGTTTGTCGTGTCAGCGAGCGGAGCGGATTCCACGAATCACAAACCCAGCTAATTACGCTCATCAATTAAATTGTGTGCTCGCACCGCACTCCCCGCCACGCGTCACTCGCGCCTTCCACGGCCTCAGGCCGCTCCGTAGCCCCAGCCACTTATTATTATCTACCCCAAAACGAGCCGTCAAAATAATAAGACACGGCATAAATTTCGCGTCTTAAGCTACCATAAATTTGAGGGAAATATTATAATCTGAACGATCGCTCAACACGGTGTCGGTGAGCCGATGACTTATACCCGACGCTTAGCGGGCAGCTGCCGTCGGGGCCCGTTAATGCACCGCCATATTTTATTGTCCTAGATACGAGTGTACCCCAACGGAATTAGTTCATTTTGATTATTATATTAATATGTATAGTTAACCGCGGGCGGGTCGGGAGCGCGGATACGCCAAGTGCTTAATGGCGGAACTCGGACCCGAGCGGTCGGTTATCTCTAATGCGAGAATGATGGAATTGGAACGAACGGCGTAAAGGACCGCCGCGTATTGGCGGCGAGCGGATTTGCGGAGTTAAACTTGCGCCAGAATAGCGAAATCCGCGACCGGCTTAATGTCTCTAAGCCCTATCGGTTCAAATCTACAGATCTAGTGGGATAGTTCCGATGTTAACTTGCACAGAATCTCATTTAGAATGTAATAGCTTTAGTTGTAATTGAGATATCTATATTGGAGACCTCATTTAAATGTTAATGGGCAGTTTATTCGCTTGCAATAAGTAACGATAGGTACAAAAGCTGAACTTTGTAGCTGGCCTTTGTTCAAATGCGACTGTAAAGTACTAACTGTTACTGCGTTACACAGAATAAGCGATGTTCATTAATTCTTTAGTTTATTAACTAGCTATTTTTACCCACGTTTCCTAGTGATTTAATGTTTTCCCCAGTTAAAAAGTACACATGTTTCATTCAAGAATGTGATCTATCTTTGTGCCAAGTTTTATCATCCATTACAGTGGGATTTAGAAATAAACAACTTTGTATTTATTATGCAAGTAGGATTTAAATGTATGTCTATTTTTCTACTATCAACTCCTCATAATACGATACATTTACTATTCAATTTGATAGTCTTATAAAAATAATTATCACAAAAATGGCAAAGCCTAATAAGGTTAAGACACACAGAAAACAATTATTTACATGTAAGCGAACCTCTAGTGTAGAGTTGTGTAGAAATAAAAGAGAATAAAAATAAGTAGTGAAAGGCGAGCAGGTGTGGGGAGCGGAGCGGGCTCGTTACGGTGTCGCCGTGAGATGTACAATCTCATACGGTCCCGCTTGCATTTTTCACGCTGATATCTCAGTAGTGGAAGCTATTCCGACCGCTGCCGAGAGCATTACTGTTAAATATGTTACACCCGCTGCTTTATAAAACAATACCACTATATTAGGAGGAACAAAGCCAGTAATGTACATGTAATGTGGTCGTGAAATAAAATGCGACTCTGTTATTTCGTGTAGTCAAAAGAAATTCGAATTCGATTACCTTTTTTTACCTCGCCATAAATTATTGCTTGGCAGATTTATTCATTTTCAATACCACCATGGTTTTTATTGTGTGGGAACTAGGCAAGGTTGTATTGGAATAACATTCTGTTAAAGTACGTTTGTATGTTCCCGGCTCGCGACCCTACTACCTACTAAAATAATGATTTCTTTTACGAGCGCGCAGCCTGTATTGTTTCGAGACTCGAGCACAAAGAAAATACTCATATTGAATCCAATAACAGGAAATACGCGAACCTCTCCCCGAACATAAGCAAACAGCGTTATCAGGTGGAAAATTCCGCTCTTTATTCGTTAATGGCAGCTATTTCCGCGGTAGGAGGCGAGGAGCGGGCAGGGGTGTCCCTCGCGACCTCCCGGGATCCGCGAGATTGTACGCCAATGAGAGTCGTCCTCTAATAATGGACAGCCCTGATTGAATCACTCGCACTCCATTCAAGCGAGATTGATTCCACGATCAAGATTTTCGGTACGCTTCCGGAGGCGTGTATGAGAAAATCGCCGGCGTACATCTGTTAGAGCGTGTACGTACACGCAGTCGATTGAGGAAATAGTGCGCTCGCACAAAAATTGAGAATTCTATTTTGTGCGCTACTCGTGCGGAGTTTCTTCCACACCTTTGTTTGTATAGGAGTCTTATTTCCGGTTCCTATCACTCGCAAAAAAATACAGTAGAAATCATAAATAATTTTAGAACCCTAACAATATTTTATTTAGGTTTTGAATATAATTAATATAATGTACATAAATATGTACAGTAAGTAACGGTGACAAGAGCATTTGTACAAAATCATAACGTTGATTATTTATTAGATCGACATGTTGTTAAATCCTTAATTGTACAAACCCAACGACTGTCAGATCCCAAAATTGATATCAATCCAAAACCTCGTAGCATATCTACAATAGTGAACACTAGCGTTTCCATCCAATTAGGCGTGATCGGTTCAAAGTTCCGTACGCCTAACTTTGACTCAATATCTATTTGGTAGAATCTCTGTTATAATTTATTGGAACCGTCAGTTATCGGAGCTGGCGTCAGAGCATCAACGTCACATCAAAAACGTCAGCTCTCAGACAAATCCTTTCAAATCGTTCGATATCCCGTGCCCATCGGCTTCGGGCCGATACATTTTAGATATTTCAGACTTGAACGTGTAAGTACAGTCGGCTAAATGGTCCATCCTCGAAAAATCTTTATACCTATAATATTGGTATTAATATTAAATAAATACAAATAGATATAAGTAAATAGATACAATAAAACAAGGTCTGTTTTATTTAAAGGATTTTTATACACATGTTCCTAGTATGGTCATAAAGTAGGTAATCAAAACATCACCCAACCCCTAATACTTATACTGCATACCTGTGTGTGCCTGCGTACACGACGTGGCATTCAGACTTTAGGAAAGGGAGCCTCATTAAAAAGGGCCCGCCCGGCAAGGCGAGAACACACAAAGGGTCACATTTCGCGATATATTCCAAACAATTAGCGCCCCCTCCCCGCTCGCCGCCCCGCCGCCGCCCCACCGCGCTCCCCGCCACTAGGGTCTAGACCTTTTTTAACGAGAGTCCGTCTGCGAATAAAACATTACACAAATGTGAAGCGATCGACGCCGCTCTGCTTCACCCGTCACCGGCCGGACTCACCGGACGGACCTATGTTTTGTAAACGAAAATAAATTGTTTAAGTTAATCGATCATCGCGACTCACTTCAAACTCTTGTTTTTTAATGTTTTTTTTATTATTACTAATAAAATTCTTTGAAAATGAAAATATAAGTCTTGCTCAGCAAGAAGATAGTTTGTTTGAAAATAATTCAAATCAAAAGGTCTTTTCTAAGGACTGACTACTTTTGTTTAAAAAGAACCGGCAATAAATTCAACATGGCCAATTTAACTGTATGAAAACAATTGTTAACAAGGTAATTACCTTGTTTGCGCATATCATTCATAGCAATATTAAAATGATAAAACAATTGATGACGTCAAAGTGGTTCATAATCGCGTCAGCGTCAGTGTGACACTAGGGAGTGAGTGCGACAAAGCAAATAGTCATGTTTACACAATCCTAATCAAAGCAGACTCCGACCCGACCACACTTCGCTTACACCACAGCTTACACCGCTTATTGTACGGCCATATCACTAGCGATTTAAGACTAAATTACTTTATTATTTATACTGTAGTAGTAATTAATAGACTCAATGTGCAGTGTATTTCGACCTTTGTTTCACTAAGAATAGGCTTCTGGCCGATGGTAGTAAGCATAGCCTAGAATTCATCTGGTTTTCAAGTAGTATGAGTGTTAATCTTCAACAGCATTCGTGACACCTACCTACCGTACATAGCTGATTGTGTGATTTATTTTAATTATGAATTTTTGTAATTTTACAAACTTTTCTTTACAATAGGTACATTCTACAATAGTTCAGCTTGAATACAATCGACTATTGACTCGTACTATTCGTACCAAGCCATGTTTAATATTAATTTATAAACCATTCACTCTTGTTATGGCCACAGACAGTAGCTTCAACAAATTCCACTAATTACTTTACAAAGGGTTCTCAGCAACAGTCGATTTTAACTGAAGCGTTACAGTAGCATTCCGCGCACGCATCGATCAAAGTGTTCGACGAGATCACCTGTCTTACGCCGTCTTACGCTTATCTCACTTATAACCAGCAAAGTGGTTCAGTTTAATTGATGTTAAATCTATTAGAGAGCACAGATCATCGTGTGTGCGGCTGGAAATTGATGGGAAGAGGTTTAATGCTAAGCTAATTAGTTGGTTGTCAATTGTCATGTCAATTCGATTGGTATACACTATAGAGTGTTACAGAAACATTTATCAGGCATCAGAGTCAGCGTGGTACAAACTGTTTGTAACAGTACCTATGTATAATTTAAATTATCATCGGGGGTATTTTCCTAATTATAGGAAAATACAGTTTAGAAATCATAATAAAGTATCGTAGTGCACCTATTTGTTTCCACCTAATTTATTGGTAATACTTTATGTTACTCTGTATACTTTAGGCCATATGATCACTTATTAAACACTGTAAAATGGTGATCAAAAACAGATAATTAAATATTTATGTAACTGTGAGAGAAAGAACGTCTTGTTATTGTTTACGATCTAATTCCATATCAAACGAACAAACGACCGTGACTCTTGTAAAATTCAGCGAGTAATAGTGCTGGACAGGGAGCAGGGAACAGGGTGAAGGGAACAGGGCGTGAGGAATGCGGAGTAATGAAACGTCCGCCTCACCTGTTGTGCTCCTCAGGAGATTGATGGCGCCCGCGCCGAGCAGGCCACAACTCATAATGTCAAACACTTGTTTACACACAAATAAAACGAACACCATCACGTGATATTAGGGATCTTACTTAAAATATTTATCCTACCTCGGTTCTACCTCGGTTTTAAACAGAATTACATGTTTACAAAGTTTCATACGGATATTCTAAAAGGCTGTATACGAGTATTTACATTTAAGAAAATAAAACTAAACAGTGTTTTTTTTATAGTTCTAAACCAAGAACTAATGCCACAATAGTCCAAACAATATGAAAACGTTTTAAATGTCTTTATTCGTAGTAAAAAAAAACAACAGAGTCATCGAGGGCAAGCATTGTTTGTGCGCGTCGCGTTATGTCGGTGAGGCGACTTCATTAGTTGAAATTAAATTTTGTGAACACAGCTCAGCCACTTTTGTATTCTTGGCATCTCTAGCGCCCAAAACACCTTTATGTTGAAAAAAGGATCCCCTCAATTTGTTAAGTGAGTCATGATGTTTTATTGATATGTTTGCTATTTTGTTTATTTTCTGAATTCTAAATAATTTGTTTTGTAAAAGTTATTATCTCTCCACCTGATGTCAACTCTTTATTCTAATGTAATGAATCCACAAAGAGGGTCTATTTAAATAAAATCCTGCTACAATAATATTTATCCCTACAACACGCTGTGTTTGTCTAAATCCCGAGTGAAGCTCACACATCCACTCGACGACTAGAAAATCCTTTTGTTGAAAACAAAAAAAATATAATCAGTCCTTTAGAACGTAACGAGTACCTTTGTCCGCTGGAGTGGTGCCTTTTGTAGGGACGGCACAGTAATGGCGGGCCCTTTGTGTAAATATATTCTAGTAATTGTCTCTCCTCCACGTTTTTTAACAAGAACATTTATGTCATCATAATACAGTTCTTTAAAACATCGACTATGTTTTAAAGAAATTATCTTATCACTTTCATTTACTTAGTTACGTGAAGATCTGTTTACTTAAAATCATCATTAATTTATTTTTCTTCTAATGAACATAAACCTCTTCTAAACCGTACCACAAAACTTGATCCTCCACCTTCTTCATCAACCTTACTTAGATCATGATACAACTTAAAATGATGTGTTATTTGTATCAGGATCGACCGCTGGTTCACAACGCGACGGCTCGGGTGTTCCACAGCAACCAGAGCCTGGTGCTGCAGAAGGTGACGCGGCACAGCAGCGGCCGGTACGCTTGCTCCGCGCTCAACGCCGAGGGAGAGACCGTCTCCAACGAGCTGCACTTCAGGGTCAAGTGTGAGTATCACAACACTTGCACGGCGAGGCTCCACAACTATCAGAGCCATATTTATTCACTAGCTTTTCCGCGCGGTTTCACCCGCGTTCCCGAGGGATCTTGTGTTTTCTCAGGATAAAAAGTAGCCTATAGTCTTCCTCGATAAATGGGCTATCCAACACAGCAATAATTTTTTTAATCGAACCAGTAGTACAGATTATAATATTAGTATAGATAATTGACGCCGACAGTGGTATTTAACGTCACCTACAAATTATGCAAGCTACAAATTATGTAATATGCAATTATAAAATTACATATTAGAAACAGTGTAAGCGGTGACCATCCGTTCTGTGCTCGATAGTTGTGTGGACCTTGTGTGTACAGTGTGAATGACTTTACTACGACCAAGCTACAATCGTGTAGAAGGTAGAAATTCTCAATGACATTTTGAAAACAATGGTAAAAGTGAAACATAACCGCAAAAGTTTCACGTTAAATGGAGACGTCGTCAACAAGGCGGGTTGATTACGTAGGCACGGGAGCGGGCGCGGGCGCGGAGTGGGCTCTCGAAGCTCATCGAGAACAATCGCCGCGGGTCTGGAACAATGCGAGGTACGGACCCACACTTAAATTGCTGCGAATTAATTAATCGCGACGTCCGCGCATTGTGTCGCCACAAATAGACCGCACAAATTAAGAAGCGTTGTGAGAGCGGCGCACCGCCTCGCCGCCACCTACACTTTTATTTCGTCCGCGTTATCGTATCGCGCTCCGGGAGGAAACTTTCCACTAATTGTTTTTTCTCCGACGTTTGCCTTGATGCCTTCTGAAAGGAAATACTGAACGGCTAAACTTGCTTGTTTGCGATTTAAGATTAAATAGAGTTTATACTTTTCTTAGTCGTTGTGCTTGGTTAAAACAACATCTTGTTTTTCTCTTTCTGTAATAACATTACTGATTATGATACTCTTAAATACTTTAATAAAGATTAGTATCTTAAAAATAAATCTAATAAAATCTTTTGTAAATATATTATAGAAATAGAATTATTCAATTAATTGATAAAAGATTAGTCCAGTTAATAATTGTACTAATTGTACTGTAGTGCTAATTGAGGCCGTAACATAACAACACAGCCAGTAAGTAGCACCCGGTGGGAGGCGCACAATAGCCGCCTTCTCAAGTCTGTAACTGACTGCCGAAACATTCCCCAAGCAAGTGAAACAATAAGCGTTATTACACAATCATCTCAACGGCACATTTTTCCCTTCAGATTTATAACGACCGACGCCGAAAGGAACTCTAAACAATAGTCAATTAGTGCCGGATTGGATTGCGGTCATTAAACTTGGCTCGATTGTCGAAGGATAAATAAAGGATATAAATTAAATAAGAAGCTTTGTTTGTTAGTGTAAGTGTAGTGTAGTGTAGCGGCGCAGGTGAGTGGAGCGAGTCGACGTCGTCGCCTCCGCTCTGTGGACCGAGTCACCGCCACCGGTGTGTTGAGTGGGCCGTGAGCGTCTGTTTCTGTGCCGCCCCTCCCCCGCCCCGGCCCCGCCTCACCCTCCGTCGACGTAATGGCCCCCGATCTATTTTGCCAATTGTAAGATATGGCCCCGACAAAATAAGATGGGAATTTTTAATGGCGGACATAACTGCGGGTAATGTCGCAATAAATTGTGTGTTTCGTTAGAAAGTTATATAATGAAGTCGTTCGTATTATTGCTGGTAGTGATTGAAGCAATTTCGTTTATGATTTATTGTTGTGCTTACGCAGACACTATTATGGTACGTGCCGCCAATGTCGAGCGCTGTGGTCGCGCCCTTACGTAAATACTCTGGATCTTACAAAAAACCAAACCAAATTTGTTGCTTAAAACAAGAAGCTTTCCTTATCAACATAGCATAAAACATAGGTATCTTGACTCCCATTATCACCAAAGAGGTAGGCAAAGGTTTTAGTAGTTACCTACTAAGATACAGTACAATCGCATTTCAACGAAGATATATATTTTTTTTTACTTTGTATAGGCTTGTGTTTGACCACAATCTCACTATGTTAGGTGATGATGTGGCCGAAGGTGGTAAGCACACAAAGCGAAGGATCTGGCTCTCAAGTGCAGCTGCCGGAACACACCAATAGGTGTTTGGCGACAGATTTTCAACTTGAGGGTGGTAGCCAGCCAGGCGGGTACTACAAAGTACCCTACCACCGTGCTATGGTTTCCTCACGATGTTTTCCTTCACCGAAAGCTCAAGCTCATTGTAGGATTCGAACCCACGACGTTCGCCACGGCGTCCGACGTCACTACCACTGAGCTATCATCGCCTTGAGATCTATCATCACTTTATTAGTGATAACCCTTCCCACTAATAACCCTTTGCCATTCGGTACCTTGATTTTTTTGATGCGATTTGTCTTCATCTCTGTACCAATCTGCGGCACCAATATCACTCCTCCATGCAAGCGTTTGTGCACACAAACGCTTGCATGGAGGAAGGTTCATTGATAGGGATGCATAATAGCGATAATTCATAATGTTGTGTATAAATGCGCATCAATGTCAAATGTTCAATACACCGAGCATGATTGTTTGAACGTCACGCCACGCCACGCCACACCACGCCACGCTCCGCTCGGTGACCACGCATCGCCCGCCCGCCCGCCGTGCAGTGCAACTCGTCACACACGTGCTCGTCGCAGATTTTACGCCCAATTAATCGTCGGTACAAATGACGGTGACGCGCTTCGTGTGACGTCACATGTCACCGACCGTCGTCGGCGATTGGGCGTTTCTTCATTGGCCGACCCAGCCCGGCACCGGCACCGACACCGACAGGCCGGCACCGACAGCTACCTTCTTCATTTGACCGAACCGACTCGCTCCGACCCGATACGACAGCTTTATAAATCCAAACTCCCTGACGTTGTCAAGAGCGATGGCATCTAACAAATTCGAATTAGTTATATTTACTATATTTAAGACACAAAAAAGGAAGTGTTATGGGTGAATCCAATTATAAAAATGAGATATTTAGACGTACTACAATTTATTTGAAAAACTAACTGATGACCCGGTCAAAATTTTTAACTATTTCCGTATGATAAAAAACATAGAAATATATATAGTATTTAGTGTCGCTCAGTTCGCCCAGTAATATTGTAGGCAGGTGGGCTATAGATACTTATATTGATAAACATGTGACAGTTAGGGATGTAACTGCCGCTGTGCGCCGAATTATCGATAACCGCATAGTTCATTGTAGTTTGCATAGCATACGCATGTATGTTGCACCTATTTAGTAAGTTCTGGGAAATATGCCAACCGCACGTAATCATAAAAATTATAACGTCAAATATACAAAAACACTCATTTTCAAATTTAGTCCCATAGTTAAAGATGTTCACATAGATGAGTACTTCCACCCCTGCCGGTAATGATAATGATTAAAATATCACCTGTATAAGTTACTTGATACGTTTTACGAAGATTTTTGAATGTTAAAAATCAAATCGAGTTATGTTTTCAGGTTTGCAAGACTCTCAATCGATGTGTCATGAGTAAGTGAAACCCCTTAACGGAATCCTAAAAACGTGTTATTTTTGCTCTTACTCGCTTTCTTTACGAGATACAGGGGTTTTTATGGTTTTCTTGAGGTTAGGTGGGCACTGCATGCTAATAAATGGATTTAGAATACATTGTCATCGTCAACGTGGTAAAATGAATGATCACAATCCAATTTCTAGTTTCGGAGAAAAACGTGGACAAACATTATGTACGTTAAAATGTTCCCTGTTTTCCTGACAGATAACCATAATTCCGCTCATGTCGGGAAAATGTTTGTTATCTGGTAACCCTATGTGGGAGACATACAGGCGACTACATGCTGGCGGCATGTCGGTGCCGGGCCGGCCCAGTGAGACAGCGTGCAGTACAATTTCATACAATTATGCTTCCACCGATGTCAGTGCCGGTGCCGGTGCCGGGCCGGGTCGGCCAATGAAGAAACGCCCATTCGCCGAGCTATCGCGTCACATACATCATGTCACGAGAAGCCTTTAATTTCATCTGCATATTATTAAACGATATAATTTAGGTGACGCGATAAATTCGCTTATTCTATGTGCATTTGTGCAGATGATTTTGTAAAAAAAACTTGAGAGGTGTCAAGGGACCCGGATGGAACGAAGTTCGAAGCCTGAATGATTTTTTTCCTATCGTAATATTCTTTACTTTTTGTTTAACAGTTTTAGGTATTTTTTTACTTTCTTGTTTCTTTACTTTCTGCGCTTCATAATGTTTTTTTCTTCTTTCTGCATTAGTTTTAGGATTTTTAGCTTGTAATTGATCAGTCTCACTACATTCATCTGATCTCTCTGCAGTTATGTTTTGTACCATTGTATTTTGTAATTTCTTTCTCTCACGATGTTCTCTACATCTTTGTGCATTTGTCTTTTACCTTGATGTAATAGTTTGTACCTCAGTAGTCGATGCTCTAGTTGATTCGCTATTGAAAAAATAAAAAAAGCAAAAAAATTACACACACACATATATATAAATAAATATTCTGGGACATTATTCCTCACACACGGCCATCTGACCCCAAACTAAGCAGAGCTTGTACTATGGAAGCCAGATAACTGATATACTACATATAGTACTTTTCTTTTGTAAATACATACATATATAGATAATTACAACCAGACACAGGACAAACAGACATGTTCATGCACACAAATGTTTGTCCTGAGTGGGAATCGAACCCACGACCTGTAGCGTGATAGATAGGGTATCTTACCAACCACGCCAACCGGCCCATCAATATATATATATATTTTCGCGGCTTACAACTATAGCAAAAAGTGTCGTTACAACTTTTGGTCTTAATTTTTTCCGTCTAGCCCCCTTTCGCAACGCGCGAAAAGGAACTTCGTTCCAAAACTTCGTTCCAATATAGTCAAAATAGAGTGATTCTTCTCAGTTGAAGGTTGATTTCTGAACCGGTGGTAACTTCAGTAGATTCCATATTCATAAGTGACTTTGACATTGATCACATATTGTGTGTTCTTATTCATATTCCGTGAAATTGTTTTTCTTTTTAGTAAGCTTAAAGTAGTCACGCTCACTTTGAGGCCTTTGCTTGCGGCGGCGTCGTGTGGCGGGTCGCTCACTTCCCTACAATAGGGAGGGCGATGGCTGCTACATGCGTCATACTTGTGAACAGGTGCTGCTTGTGGGGGCTGGTCTGCTTAATTTTTTTTATCTATTTATTAACTAAGTCACTCATTATTTTGTTTCTTTTCTTTTTTTTTGTTATAACACATATATTGTCAGTGAGACTAGATAAATAATTTAATGTAATAAATCTGAGTTGGTTTTGAAAAGAGTAATTACTGAGTTTCCTGACGGCTCTTCTCAGTAAAAGCAACCTTCCGAACCGAGCGTTGGAGTCAGACTATTCATAAGTGCTTGTGAAGGCCTATTTGAATAAAAAATATTTTCATTTTCATTTCATTGACCTATTTGTAAGTATCTAGAACCAATACATAACGCATTTTATATAAGATCCCATCCTACAAATCCTATAAGATGGAAACATATGTAAATCGCATATCATTCCCAACACAAGCTGTGTATAAAGTCAATAAGTCAAATCGTATGCAGGATGAATAAGTAATCGGAGGATCGTGAGATTTGTGAAGTGCGAATGACACAGGACATGAGGCATTACGTGCTAGACGGACGGACGGGGCGCCGCGCCGCGCCGCGCGTCACCCGACGACGCAAACTGTTCTGTCACGTATGCGCATTACGGCCGGTAAGGTTCAGGGGATTCTAAAGGGAGAGCTTCACAATGTAGGTACTCGTTTGCGATATTTGTCGTATGTCACCGTTCATTTAAAGCAGATATCTAGTGGGCCTCTATTCCCACTTTCTGTTCCGTTTGCGCTGATCGCGGACAACTACGTTTCAATTAATGCGAATACAGACTTACTGGTATTTTAATAAAAAATAGCATGTTATACCTACTGAAACATGGTTTTAATTATCGAGTGTACCTACATCGTTCATCAATTGCATTTGCAAACACAGCATAACAAAGTAAATCAATTAACTGTAAATGTTATGCAATAGAATTTGCCACACGTAATTTGGTCTGACACCTATCAAAATATACAGATGTAAGGGTGTTTACAGACTCGCCGTCGTGTCGTAGCGGCGGGGTGGCAGTAGTAGGCGCTGCACGCGGCGAGTCGGTGGTGATCGTGTGCGAGGTGGACGCGGACCCGCCCGCCGCCGTCTTCAAGTGGAAGTTCAATAACTCGGGGGAGACCATCGACGTAGCCGCCGACAGATACACCTCCAACGGCAGCGCATCTAGTCTCAAGTAATCTTTTACTTAAACATTTATTAACCCTTTTAGTTAAATAACTCTATATATTTGTTTTTGTTCTTCTACGAATGTCCTCGTTTAGTAGAACAAGAGCGACGGATATAGCTCATAGAGTCAGCAAGCTGAAATGACAATGGGCAGGCCATAGCTCAAAGAGCCGATAACCGTTGGGGAAGAAAGGTTCTCGAGTGGCGACCACGTATAAATGCGCGGCGAGTGGGACGGCCTCCCACCAAGTAGACTGATGATCTGGTCAGAGTTGCTGGGAGCCGCAGGATGCAAGTGGCCCAAAACTTTTCATTGTGGAAATCAATGGGGAAGGACTTTGTTCAGCAGTGGACATCCTCGGGCTAAATATGATGATGATAATATGCTTGCGTTTAGCATAAATCATGCCGTGCTTTATGATGATGTGTTCGAAGGTAATAATCATACAAAGCCTAGAAGGGAACTGGCTCTCCAATAAAACTGTCGGAACATGCCGGTAGATGCATTACGACCGATTTTTATCTTGAGAGTGGTAGCTCGCCAGGTGGCTACTACAACCTTCCACCGTGCTATGGTTTCTTGTGTTCTCTTTCACCAAAATCTCCAGCTCACGGCCTTTGCCACGGCATTCGACGTCACTACCATTGAGAACTTTAACTAAATGTTTTCGGATTATGCATTGATAATATGTTCTCTGACCCACCAGGTACACCCCAGTGGCGGACCTGGACTACGGCACGCTGTCGTGCGCGGCATCTAACGAAGTCGGCGCGCAGCTCACGCCCTGCGTCTTCCAAATGGTGGCCGCGGGTAAGAACAAATGCACCAATGACACACCTGTTCGCAAACATTTGTATTTGACACGACTATGTATGCTTCTTCAATTCATACTTTCAATGCACCAATTTATTTAGCTACTCGTAATCTTCTATTATGATTATTTTAAATGTATTCCACCACAGCGTTTACACTTCTACTACTCATTGTAAACGAGCATTCCTTACATCCTTCCTAAAGGAATAAAATTGTAAAGCTATAAAGCGTTGCGCAGTGTTGTGATCGTGGTTGTGGTCATGGTTGTGTGGTCAGGTCGGCCGCACGCGCCGCGCAACTGCACGCTGTGGAACCAGACGGCGGACTCGGTGGAGGTGTCGTGCGTGGCGAGCTTCGACGGCGGCCTACCGCAGCGGTTCCTGCTCGAGGTGTACTCCGCCGACGAGACGGCGCCCAGGCGAGTACCTTCTCATATAACTAGCTTTCGACGCCGACGGACCTGGCATTGATGTCTTTTATTTTTCTCTGGCTTCTACCCCGCGGTTTCACCCGCGTTTCCGAGGAATCTTATGTTTTCCCGGGATAAAAAAGTACCTATATGTTATTCTAAGGTATGAGCTACCTATGTGCCAAGTTACCAAGTCAAATCCGTGTATGCGTGATTCAGTCACGAATATCCAAATATACATCACATTTATAATATTAGTAGAATTAGTATTTGAGCCGAAAATATTTTAGACTATTTCTGGTCTGATGTTCTGTGATAATGTTATGTTTGCAGTTTGTAAACAATTTTTTTTTAGATTAAAATTATTTTAGAATTACAATGCAAAGGCAATCCAAACATTATCTATCTATAGTAATATTATAAAGCTGAAGAGTTTGTTTGTTTGTTTGTTTGAACGCGCTAATCTCAGGAACTACTGGTTCGATTTGAAAAATTCTTTCAGTATTGGATAGCCCATATTTTATCTAGGAAGGCTATAGGCTACTTTTTATCCCGGAAAAACACAAGATTCCTCGGAAACGCGGGTGAAACCGCGCGGAAAAGCTAGTTTTTAATATGAGTGACAATTTGCCTTCCACTTCCCGGTTACTTACACTGCAACGACTTGTGTCAAGTAAACGCTCACCGTGTTATTACAAACATTATTATTATTTCTCGCGCTGTTTGAAGAAAAACATCGTATACAAGAAACCTTAATGGATGTGTTGTAGCTAGAGGAAAGTTTTGCTCACACTAAAGATTTACAGGTAATAATAAAATTGAAGAAATCTTTAATGGAACATGATGTAGGTAATAAGTAGGTAGTACTTACCGCGGAAAACACAATGACTAGTAAATAGATCCTTTTTCAGTAAGTGTTGTTAGCGCATACCTTTTATACATTTATTTTTTCTACAGCATTTAATATTTAGGTAATTGTAGGATGTTTTCTGGTTCAACAATTATTATTTTCATGATACAGGAAGACACGGTTACAGGAAATAAACTTTTTTTTTTAAATACTATTTATTTTTAAATTAACATTCCCTTTGTTTTTTTTCTTGGCCGCGGAAAGGAAAAGGTCGAGGAAATTAATTAACAATTTCTCAATGCTATTATTATTTCTCGTACCGCGTCCAAAGTACCTACCACCTACCTACACGAGCGTACCCACAAAAGTATAATTTGGTTTCTTTCGAAAATTTGTCGTGTTATTATACTCGCAGGTAGGGATTTCAAAGTGGAGTTCCGTGTTAACATCGGGGGCTCATTAAAGTTGGTGAAACAACGTTAATTATGAATTAACACTGGGTACTGACACAACTCCCCCCCCCCCCTGTTCCGCACGGTACGACGTACCTCCTTTCCCTCGCAGATGAGGCACGCCATCGACACTTGCCTTTGATACATAACCAGAAGTGTGGAAATGACTTAATTCGTTTATTTACTACAGTAAAATAGCAATCCAGGGCTCGTCGTTCTCTTCTCGCTGGCAGTTTGGCAATCAATCGCGGTGGTCACATTCTGACAACTTTAACACTTAATTTAAACTCTATGTGAGTCGGATTATAGTGTAAATAAGATTGATCAACTGTTGATATATATATCCTATACCACACACAGCCTAAACCGATGGACCTAGAGATATAAAATTAAGGAAGGAGGAACTAAGGAGGGATTTTCGGAAATTCAGCCCATAGGAGCATTAAATGGAGGTTTGCAAATGAAACCGCGGGGTGGAAAGCTAGTTTAACATAAACAACTACTGGAAAAATCTTATTAGAAAAGGACAAAGGTCATTTAAAAAAAATAGTAGCAACTGATTGATGACTATTGAAAAGGTTATGTTTGATATTGTCACGAGTCTCGCTCTTGTACTGTCACGAGTCTCGCTCTTGTACTGTCACGAGTCTCGCTCTTGTACTGTCACGAGTCTCGCTCTTGTACAAATCTCATAAATTCTCAAAATTATTGTTAAATGGTATAATTACTAATAGATTATTTGAAAATAATGGTTTTCCTTATTTTCTCTCAAGTAGTTAATATAAATTAACTAATATTACCAAAATTCTATGTACAAGGAAGCGAAAGCCAATTTAGTACGCTCCCCTAGCTTTCTCCCCGCGGTTTTACTCGCGTTCTCGGCACAAAAATTTGCTATGTCACTCTTCAATCCATAAACTATCTCGATGTAAAAATCACGTCGAGTGGTTGCTCCGTTGCTTTGTGAAAAAATGAACTAACACACTTCCGCATAATTATATTAGTACAAGGGGTGCCATCCTGGATCCTGGAGGCATCTAAGAGATAAACAAACATTCTTCCTGCTACTACACATTATCGTACATTAGGTAGGTAGAGTAGGTACCGTGACGTGACGTGACACTGTGCTCTTGTTTTGAATAAAAGGATAACAATGTTAAGTTACACATTGTTCTGCAAAAAGGTTGTATCGGATTTATGAATTTTAGCCTTAATTTAAAGAAAACATATAAATAGGTTATAATACAAAGTATAAAAATGACAGACTTATTTAATTCTCTAAACTGACAAGTTCATGCAATCGAACCCACGACCTGCAGCGTGACAGCCTCGCCAACCGGCCCGTCATTATTATTAAGAACATTAATTTTATTCATACCTCATATTTTGATTACAAAAATCGTCCACCAATATCGCACGAAATTAAAAGTAAATTAATAACAATAAAACATAACGAATGAGTGCTTTCAGTTTTCCATTAGCCGCGATAAAGGCACGTGGACGACGCGAAACGCACAAATATTACGCATTTTTATTACATCGTAAAATACTTGTTAGAATCTAAAACTGTTATGTTGCGGTTTTTATGCGCAATAAAGTATTGAATAATAATTATATAATACATCTGCGGTCTATTATTGGATAAGTACATGATAGCGGCGCGCGCGGGCCGGCAATGTGGATCTACAAGCAAATTAACGGAACGCCTGATTTGCGATCGAGTAACTCCCCTCTCTCTCGTTATTTTTACATCTAGCTGTAACGCTAGGGCACATAATAATATCATTAAAGATAATAAAGTCAGTTTCTATTTTTTTTTATACAACATTGTCGGCAAACAAGCATATAGCCCGCTTGATGGTAAGCGGTTACCGTAGCCTACGAACGCTTGCAACACCAGGGGTATCACTCCCGCGTTGCCGACCCTTCCCCCCTCCCCAATGAGCTCTGGCGACCTTACTCACGCGCAGGAACACAACTATAAGTTATTTGGCTGCGGTATTCTGTAAGGTGGAGGTACTTCCCCAGTCGAGCTGCTCTTTGAGCGACATATCGCTATGCTCTACCTCTCTTAAACAAACTCTCTTTATTTCAAACGTGGTTAAATATTTTGGATCTTATGTTTTCCTGGTATAAAAGGTATCCTATACGTTATTTCAAGGTATGATCGATATATGTTCCAACTCCGTTCAGCTATTACTGAGTAGTAACAAACATACATACATACACATATCGCATTTATAATATTACTAATACGTTGTTAGAAGTACGATAAGATATTATAAGACAGTTGCATTTGCAAACAGCTTGATTACAAAACTGCTGTTTTCAAATGTAAGATTAATAAGACAAACGACAATTTTTATTGTGAATACTAGCTTCCGCCCCGCGATGTCACCCGCGTTCCCGGGATAATAAGTAGCCCATGTCCTTCTATATACCATACGCTATCTGCGTACCAAACATCGCGATCGATTCAGCGGTTTAGGCCTGAAAAGGTAACAAACAAACCAACAAACAGACTCACTTTCGCATTTATAATATTACCAGCTTTCACCCCGCGGATTCACTCGCGTTCCCCAGGGATCTTATGTTTTCCCGGGATAATAAGTAGCCTATGTCCTTCTCCATACTATAGGCTATCTGCATACCAAATTGCATCGCGATCGGTTCAGCGGTTTTGGCGTGAAAAGGTAACAAACAAACATATAAACAAACTCACTTTCGCATTTATAATATTAAAAAAGTTAAGATTAGGAAGTTAGTATTAGGAGTTTTATTACTCTCATCGAAGACGTATCTCTACTATAAAAAAACACTAACATTTTTTGTTCGATTTGACAGTGGGGTGGAGTTGCCCAATGCAAAAAAAGTTGGAATCAACTTGGGACTTCTATGGGACGAGATTAATTTCGGTCAAGTTGCCTAAACACCCAGCAAAATACAACGTGTAAAAAAGAAACTCTTGAAATTGACAGTGGTGTATATATTGTTCAGGGTGAACCTGAGCGGCGAGGAGCCGTCGTGGAGGGTGCGCGGGCTGGAGTGGGAGGTGCGGTTCCGGCTGGTGGCCGTCGCCGTCAACAGCAAGGGCCGCTCGCCGCCCGCCACCATCGACGACCTGCTGTTCAGGGACCCCGAGAAAAGAACAGGTATGTTCACTCACAAACTACTCCTATTTTTCAATCGTACTTGAAGGGAATTTATCACTGATATTTGTCTCGTCTTATACTTTTTTTGGAGGCAATCGATTAGGCTATAGACTTATCCAAATCTCTCTCTCTGAGTACCCTTATAATAAGAATTCCTGTAACGGGAGCAAATAATTCATATTTACGGCTTTAAATTTTTGCTTTATACATAATTTCATAGCAAGTTAAATATTATTAATAAAATAATTTAATATGGCAAACACAAAGGGATGCTTTCGTGACTTGCTTCGGTACACGTATATTTGTTCAAACACCGCTGAAAATGGTATTTGCCGAGTTTCCTCGTGTAAAATGAAAGACAATATTACTTTCCCTGGGACGGTTCATTCGCTCAAAGTCAACCAAACATGTGGTCGCAACTATGCTCTGAACACACGTTACAGCCATGAATATGAAAGGTTAACTGATGGCCACTGTGACACTACCGGCCGTCATTATTTTGTCTAGAATCTAGCTAAAAGCTACCAGCTATATATATTTTATTCCAGTATTACGGTTTCACTTTATATTTTAATAAATCGCAACGAGCTCGGCCGCTCGCCGGCCGGGCGGTGTCGGCGGACGCGGACTGCCTCGCCGCGACAAAACTATGAATACCTTTAAGCCGTTCGCTATCATTAGGTCGCCATTGAAACATACGAGCTCTACAAACGTCCATAGCTAGTTTTTGTTCTAAATCACTCAGCGAAACTCAATTTGGAGGGTAACGGGAGGGTCCCGAGGGAGCATCGCAGCCGGGCCGATCCTAAGTGGCGGCAGAGCGGCCTTTATCCTCCGCGAATTATTAGCCGAGGGAAAACATTAGCCGGGAAAATATAGGTAACGAGGAAAAGTGGCGAGAGAGCATTCGATAACCGTTGTAAGCCAAGCGAGACATTATTTAGTCACTTGTCGGCGTCGCGTCGCGCATCAAAGAATAAACCAGGATTTGCATTAATTACTACAATCCTGGAGATTGTGCGGGTGAAGTCATAACACTTGACAAATGAGACTAACTTGTGAGCGTTATAGAAAAATCTTCTTGATGACCCAAAAGGGAACCTCACGAGCTTAATAATTCAAGTAAAGTCTGGATCCTCAACAGTGTGCCGTCGGTGGTCGCCACAAGCGTGGCTCGGCTTAGATACGAATTTCATAAAGCAACCCCAAACCGGGGAGGACGTCTTCGCGGCTACAGCGTCGGTGGGACTCGATCGATGTTCCAAGTAGGCCGCGTTTCGCCTGCAACCTCGAGATAATCCCATTTTAATTAAACGCGGCTCGGATTTACCGGCGAGATTAATCAAGAAGCTCTTCTCGGGATGCTCTGCGTCTGCCCCTATTATATTACATCACAATAACTGAGACGTTAGGCGCCCACCTGTCTCTAGTACTTACATCAAACGGCCCATTTTACAGATGCAGTTTTGCATTATGATTATTATTGTTCCCTGGATACACAAGTACAAGAGGACCGGCAAAAATGCAAGGACTAATGGCAATTAGCTATGTGCCATTGGAATGCCCTTTTGGTGTAGTGTAATTGGTACTATGGCAGGTATCTCAAAACATTGGGTGTAAAATGATAAATTGACTTTTTAATTTGTAAAATTATGTTTAGATTGATAAAATATTTTACGTTCTTTGCTTTGCTAGATCTAAAAACACGCTTATTATATGCATAAGTGTAAATATGTTTAAGATAAATATTTTTTTAGAGAAAAGCAATAAAGTTACCTATCTAAACCAAAATCGTATGATTGCATGAATAAAAAACAAATATTTTCACAAATATATCATCAATGTAAACAAGTAATTTTACAACACACAACATTTTATACAAAACGTAATGATATTAGTTTTCATCGTAACAATTATATTATACATTAAAAGAGCTTTCCAATGGCATTAAACGTTTTGATTTTTGACGCACTTTTACAAAAGTTCAATCGTCTCTCGTCTCATAGTAAACATATACATCAAACCCTTTTAATTTTTGCTAAAAACATATGGTCTATAACTCTCGCCTAGTGGGTAGTTCATGCGAAAAAACTAATGCGTGCCATAGACGTGTCGTGACGTCATGTCGACACGTGGGACCTTTAATTTCTCGCCTCGGAGGGCCGCCAACCTTTTACCGAAAGGTTTTTTTAATATCGCCGGTTTGATTTCGTTTAGTGGCCGCCAGACCCAGATTACTGAGCAAATTGACAGAATTAAAAAAAGTTGTGCCCTGTGGCCTTATTGGAAGCGAATAACTTTTGGATATAGAAAGTGCTGGAATTTTTTGGAAGGTAATTAATAAAGTTATGATGTATGATATATAAACACAATATGTCATATTTCTAAAGGTTCACACGGATTGGGTTAGATTCTAGCCCCCCGTGAAAAAAGTTTGCCCACCACTTGGTTAGTCAATATTGATAACTCTACCTTTATATTGATAATATAACTTGAAGATGTTATTGAATCATTTCGGGAGGTCGTTCGTTACATCTCGGAGTTTTTAATGCACATTTCAATATTTATAGGCAGCCTTATTGACAAAAGGTACAGTTTTCATCTTCGTTGACAAACACTTCTGTTACGATTTAATCTTACAGGTAACACAGAGTAAAGAAAATTCAGTGAGTCAACTCTATTGAAGCTGAAGTATCTCTTTACTTCTTCTATCGTATTGTTTGTGAAGTGTTTACAAGAACATGTATTTATTAGATTATGCTACACGTTTCAATAAAAGCATATTCTTTCACAAAATTCAAATCAAATACTTCGTAATTGACTTCGTTTGTTTTACTAAAGGTGGGAGCACACTGAAATTTATTATTGTTTTAAACAGATTAAATCGGTTTTGACTAAATGTTTTGTCGAATAAAGTTAAATAAAATTCTATTTACTGTAAAAAAATGCCAAAGTTTAGAATTTGTGTCCTGGATGTTAATTAACGTTTTATAATATTAGTTTTTATTATTACTATGACATTATTTGACACTAGTCCCACACCGGTACCTTAACACTTGCAAGCTCACTAAACCTATATGGAATAGGTACTAATAATTTTCGAATCCTGATTCCCGTTCCTCTATTTCTAGTCATATTTCCAAGAAAATTTACTTCTTTCTCGCACGATTTTAAATTAAATTCTATTATATTGATCATTTCGATTCCAAAATTACTGACTATGCATATTCTGTGATCGAGGTTTATTTATATCCAATAGGTGAGCCAGGGGACAAGCACGAGGGAGGGGTGGGTCGGGGGGGCGGGGAGTGGGTGGACAGCACCTCGCACAAACAAATGGCAATAAGTTTAGAACGAAATTGAAAGTAAACAGTTCGATAGTCACAGCGACCATTCAAACTGAAGTTAAAAATAATATTTGAATCCAAACGCAATATTGTCAATCAAATCAATTGTTTCGAGACAAGATGAAATTGGAAATTGATATTAAAAGACGTAATGTCAACACGAGATTATTAGAATTAAAAGATATTACTGACAACAAGTAACTCGACGACAAATAAATGTTAAATTAGCTATTGATTATCTATATATGTATGTATTTACAAAAGAAAAGTAGTATATGTAGTATATCAGTTATCTGGCTTCTATAGTACAAGCTCTGCTTAGTTTGGGGTCAGATGGCCGTGTGTGAGGAATGTCCCAGAATATTTATTATTATTATTTTATTATTGAATACTTGGTACTAGCGACTTCACTCGCCCCCACTCGATCCCCTATTTTAAGGGTTGAATTATTAAAAGGCCTTCCTTAGTGGATGTGCACAATTTCTAGGCCCCCGCAGTTGAGCTGTGCGTTGATACATCAGTCAGTCAATTTTTCCTTATATACAGATATAATCTATGAAATATTATAAATCGTCAAGTTGAATATTGAAACAATAACTAGCGATCGCAATACATACAAACCTGATGTAAATAGTGAGCATACCCGCGCGACGCGGCAAAGCGAGGCAAATCCGATAAAAGTCAGGATGACCTGACGCGGCGCGTCATGATGGCGCCCCGCCTCTATAGGGTCGCATGGAGACTACAATCATAGAATGAAGTAATATTATAAAAGATTGCACTAATAGTCAACTACAATGAATAAATAACTTTTTTACTCTGTAAAATGGCAAGTTATTGATTTTACCATAGTAAGCGATGATTGGGCCAAAGAGAAAAATATATTGGCAAAACAGCTGGCTTCCTGACAGATTTTCAACTTGATCGCGGTATAGGTAGGTACATGTCGCAGATGGATTGTCGAATCCGCTATTTTACAAAACTACTAGTTGTTTTACATAACGGCACCGTTTTGTAATTATTTTGTAATTTCTGGATTAACATGTAAGATATCCCGGGAAAACATGAGATACCCCGGGAACGCGGGTGAATGTAACTCGCGCTAATGAAAGCAGCCCAGCCAATTGCCTCGCCTCTTTATTCTCTACGACCAAGATTAATATAGTTAATGTTACTCTAATGTTTTGTGAGCTACTCCATTGATAGTATATATTATAAGAAGAAACAACAACAATGTGAAAGGTGCAGCTACATACGTCACTCACTACGTTGAAGTAATTTAAACCTAAACGTAGCGCATTCGGGCACGTCGCGTCGCAATATGGTAACAAGCCAAGTTAATCGCAACGGCTCATGAATGCATGCATAGTGCTCGCTCCATAGCGGCATGAATAGAGAAGGACGGCACGACATGCTTGCACCTGGGTTGATCATTATATAGAATGTTCGAATTGAGCACGTGGCGAGATTTCAAGCAATACCTCTTATAATGTACATGAAGGCAGATAAAGAAAACCGATGCATGCATACATTGAGCGAGGAGCAAGCCGAGCCAGATGGATGTAGAGTCGTAAATCTATTGTATTTCAGCTCAATCAAAGCAGTAATTAGCATTTGAATGTACGATAGATATAGACAAAAATGATCCCGCCAAACATATCATTTTTATTTGGCTCGCGAAGCGGCCATTTGTTAGGCGGCTATTTGAGCCGTATTCAGTGGAGTCGAGCCGCGAGCACAAATAAATCAACCGCTTCGAGCCGTCCCACTCGCACTGAAATATGATCGCGCGCCGCACTAATCCGCCTTTTGTTTTAGAGCCATTACACCAGCTACCCGCTACCCGCTACGCGCGGTATCACCAGCTGAAGCCGAGCCGCTTCAGCTGTGCTATCTGTCACATGTTTAGTTACCTAAATCATACTGAGATTTGCACGATTCAGGTCATACCACTACCTTCTCACGTTATTTACGAAAAACCCTCGGTTCGAATGTAAACTGTAGGTAACTAGGCATACAGGAAAATCAGCATGGGTTTTACACTTATGAATTTCTTCTAATACCCAAAAAAGGATTTCCGTAATTTCACGGTTTGTATTCTTCAATCAACAAATAAAAGTGCTCAAGCCACATAGTGATCATTAAACACAATGTCACACGTTACGTTATATTTACATCGCAAATTTACGTGCGAAGGCAAGGGTGAGGTAAGTGGTCATAACATAGGCGGCTACTGAAATATGTAGCGCTATAAAGCGCGGGTATTAGGCGACGTCCACACCGCACCATACGGGCGTCGTCCCGCATGAATGTTGCACGCTGCACCTGGACCTCGGCTTTACGATCGCCGCCGCGTGCCGTCGTCAGCCGTCGTCAGCCGTCGTCAGGTGACGCTCTCGAATAACTACACTTTGCATCGACAATTTATTGCACTACACAAGTTCCCACTGAAGGTATATTCATTCAAGTGAAGACACGTACTAATGAAATAATGACTGTTAGTGAAATGTTTGTTGTCGTGTACTTTACTAATAAAGTGAATGAATCGCACTCAGCTCGGGTAAAAATGGGGAAGTTATGTGTTCAAATGCAGACATTGGTAATAATACGTTTCCAATATCGCTACAATAATATAATGCATAGTCTTCGTCCTCCGCCATAGTTTGACACATCCGTCGACAAACATCCGTTCTGTTTCAATGTCCTAAACATCATTGTACTGCGACTATTCGAGGATCCTCCTACCGGTGGTAGTAGTTCATGTCATCGATATTATAGTGGAACTCATTCAATAAATTTCACACTTGAAGTTATCGAATTAAATCAGACGCCTCTCGCATTGACGCCGAATGCGCAATATTTCGGAGCGGATTTGTCGGATTAATTACGACGAGAGGAAAAATACAATAACGCAGCAATAAATCATTGATAAAGTGCAATGAATAATGATTATTCATTTCGTCGTCGTTTTTACGTATCGCCTATGATTTATCGGCGCGGAGTGCAGCGAGCAGCGCGGCGCGGCGGTCGCCGCCGGTCGCCGCCGGTCGCCAGCATCCGCGCGCGTCCGCACCGCACCGCACCGCACCGCTCTGCGTCGCACCGAGCCTCGCGCATAAATCAGCGCATACGCCTGCTCTGCGATGCTGTTAGCACCTTTATGAGCCG
This sequence comes from Tetheella fluctuosa, assembly GCA_951216915.1. Lineage (NCBI taxonomy): Eukaryota > Metazoa > Arthropoda > Insecta > Lepidoptera > Drepanidae > Tetheella > Tetheella fluctuosa. The sequence goes on from OX578214.1 coordinate 16,144,892, forward strand.
ACTATTTTTATGATGTTTTTGTTGCCACTTTACCTACGATTACGCGGTTTTTTCAAAAAATAACGTTTGATTTTTATAATTCGTTAACTTCCATAAGTATTTAATACATACATATATATTAATGGTTCTGGTATTTAAATTTGAAAGTAACATTCTCTATTCCCACCCATAATCGGTTTTCCTTTTTGTCAAAAGTTAATCAATTAAACTTAATAACCGGAAAAAAAATAACTTCTCAAGATAACACAATCATCATTGTACTCATATCATAATATATGTGTAACGTGCTACGCAAGCAATTTGTAACACATAGTATCACGTGGTATCACTGGTAATGGATCGTAAGATTTGATCGTGAATACATAGGCGTGCGTGCGTGAGTGTACGTGTGTGTGTGTGCGACGCTGCGGGCGGACGAGCAAACTTTAATCATTAATACAGCCCTTATGATTCACATTTACATTAATTTCATGCAAATTGCCGGTTTGACGCTAATTTAGTGTTATTTACGAGAGCTCCACCGCGGCACCGGCCCGTTCCACCAAACCGAACCAACCTGAGTCTACTTCGGCACATCCTCCGATATTAGAGTACATAGTATTGGACCACTCGTATAAAATGTTACATGATATTATTATCCACTTACGAGTATGTACCTAGACTCGTATTCCTCTCGATATATTGTGTGGAACTAAAATAAAATGGTAAATATAAAGTGTATCATAATATTTGTAAGTTCACGTCAAGATAAGTGATGAATTCTTGACATTACACGTTATTGAACACAGTATACCTATATATAATGTACAAAACATGCTTAGAAGATAGAGATAGAGATATCTATACTAGTATAAATTGTGCGACAGACATCGGAATTACAGAGGTATTATATAAATAAATACATAAATTACAGACACAACCGACTGATAATGTGTAATGTTGTTGTTTTACTCTCAGCTATGTGGTACATAAACAACGACATACCTTATAATTATGTAGAAAATTGGTATAAAATTACATCTCATACTGCCGTTATATAACTAGAATGCCGTTATCCAACATCTGGTCGATTTTTAACTTTTAATGCTATAATTATGAGAAAAAAAATCTATCGATCTGTGTTTGCGAATGTTCCATACCTAAGTGAAATAAGCAAAAATGTCATTAACTAACCACGTGAGTCTATAAAGCCGCTAAGGTTTAATAACCGATGTATTTATTACAAAATTTTATTATGGCTGCTTCTCTAGTTTGCCGTTAACAGTCTTTTGTAGACTATAAAGCGTTAAAGATTCTATAACTGTTTTATTGTCAATCTTTTTTTTTTTTAAAGAAGTTTACTTTTGTTAATCTATAACGTCGTTAATTTAAAATGCTAGACTTAAATGTGATTGACGGCGTTTAACGGCATTATAGGTTATATTTGACATATTTAAATTTTGACTTAACGTATGTTACAAGCCAGTAGCGGCGTTTTCAAAACTAAACAAGAATGTATTGTCCGTCATTGTTAGACTAAAATGACGTTATCAGACACTAATACACAACAAAGCCGGTAACTGATCTCGCGCGGGGCGGGGGGACAGCGGCTACGTACCGATCCTTTTCCAAAATCAGGGGGGTCAGGGGTGAAACGAGTGCATCGAATAGTGAACCATATATTGGACAAAATGAATTCAAATTATTAATTATAAATCACTCACTTATCAATATTTCTTTAATACTTTTCGAAATTGAGTAACTTTAACAAAATTTCACTTATAACTAGATTTCTTTAGAACTTTTAGTTCTTTACAATGATAATAATATCACATCAGATCAATATTAATTATGTACTACTTGTACTTTAAAATAAGATAACTCAAAACAAATTGTAAACCACTTGAACGCGAGATAATAAACAATCAAAACCAATTTGAATCTTCTCATTGAACTCAAAACTAAATTTCTAATCACATCAAAAAAACATCATCCACTACTAAAAGCAAAAAAAAAACTTAATTTATTAAATTATATTTTAAACTTTTTACCTACATTTATATAAGCCTTCTCGATAATAATTATGTATTCAAAATTGTATCACAATTACATTACCCAATAACTTAAAATAATCATGGCACTGTTTAAAATTAAAATTATTATTTCGTTAAAATCAGTCTCAATAAACTTACATTAGATTATATAATATTGTTCTTTTACTCAGAACTTGTACCGGAACATTCATTTTCTATTGTTGGTAAGTTTTTTTTAAATATCAACTTGTGTTGATGACCCCTCACGTTTCTTCAAAGTTCCTTCCTTTCAATTTTGAATGTACTAATGGTTACCAGACTTAAAAGCAGTAAAGTACTGTTAAACGCACTAAAGGCTAACATCAGTTAGTTCAATTTTAAATAATATTATGCTAAATCGACGTTATGTGCTTTTTAGTTATCGTTTTAGTTATTTATTGAAGATATTTTTACTGTTCATTTTAACAGACAATATTTTGCTATGAAATAGATACACTAAAATGTATGTCGTTTTAGTCGATGACTCATAAGATTTCGGTTATCTATCATCGTTGATGATAAACTTAAACGCAAAAAACCCTTTTTCATTAAATTTAAGATATGACACCCCAGTAATTCGAAAGTATGCAGCTTGATCTATGTTTTGGTACTTCCAAGTCTTAAATAGATGTAGTCATTAAAAAGTTACATCGGTTTAAATTATTCCCGCGGTTTTTGTATGTTATTCAAAACTACTGCTTCGGTACATAACGGCATTTAAGTTATACCACGGCAGCATAGGAAAGTGCATAATATAGTTTTGGGCACAGAATAAGTCGGTGTACAATCCCTGGGGTTCGTTCCTACTGTTGATACTGAGCAAACAAATAACTACAATAGTGTGAACATAAAAACCTCTATTACTGAAACTTTTTAATTATTAGCCACCTCGCACCTATTCGTTGAAATCATTTGTTCTAACATTTTAATTATAGATGTTCTGGATCCTTTGTTTCACCGTAATAAATATCACAACAGTATCCGGAGATTCACCCCATTTAATTGAATCAGGTGACCTAGTTACTTGGAGGTCATCGAGGTATATGACACCTATAAAGTAGTTAGTTACTGAGTGTGATTGTTTGTTCCGCCATCCGGGATATATTTGAACTGCTTGCTGCTAATTAAATTAAAAACTAACGTCATTCGAATAATTTGGAATATGCGAGTGAAGTACGATATAATCTTTGTAATGTTTATTCAAATAATGTGATCGTAAACCACTTAATATATTTACTTAGTTTAAAAAAATTCTGGGACAGATATTTTATGTTTTTTTTCCTAAGTGGGAGCTTAATGAGGAACAAATTGTTTGAGGAAGTGATGTAAATGCTAAGCACGTACAGCCTACGCATGATAAGCATTAGCATGTGAGCGGGTCTGCGGCGCAAAACGAACGAACGAACGGGCGGCTCGTACGAGCGGGAGCGGCGAGCGACGCGCGGGCGGCTCGTACGAGCGGGAGCGGCGAGCGACGCGCGGGCGGCTCGTACGAGCGGGAGCGGCGAGCGACGCGCGGGCGGCTCGTACGAGCGGGAGCGGCGAGCGACGCGCGGGCGGCTCGTACGAGCGGGAGCGGCGAGCGACGCGCGGGCGGCACGCTCGCTTTGATTTCGCCCAATTTAGATGCTCATTGAAAACGTACATTTGTGGAATATTTTAATACTATTACTTGTGTACCTACATTTGCAAATGGCGGCTAAAGCGCTCGTTCCTATGTCGGTGAATACGATTTACATCAGCATTATATTTACAAGTCTACAGGAGAAATATATCGGCAAAAATAATATATCCAAATATTTGTCCAATTTGCGTACTAGTGAGTAAATGCATCCTAGATATTTATGTGTTATATATGTATGTAGGTAACTTAGTTACTATTTTAATTTAAACAGAGTACCAGACCCTTATGTCGGGCAGGAATTTGAATAAGTCATGACGTACGCCTGGACAGTTGCTACAACTTTATAAAGCACAAGTCCTGTCTTGCATGGAGTACTGCTTGACGTCCTTCATTCCATAGACCGCCGCCGCCGCCGCGCCGCCCCTCGTCGACGATGAGTCGCTAATTAAGCCGAAACTTACGAGGCTTGATCTTCTGCGAAAGGTCGCTTACCTATTGATTTTCTACAGGATATATTTTGAAGAGAGTGCGCAGGAATTATACAACCTGATTCCACCATCCCCATGCGTTATTTCGTCAAGTGTCATATTTGCAGTATTAAAGAGTAAAAATACCTACTAAACCGCCTAGTGGATTTCAGTGTCTCAAGTAGCTCAATCATAATAAGATTTGCCAGTTATACGTTCAGAATTAAAAAGACACTTAAATTACCTTCTCTTGCAGTATACAAAAACCTTAATTCACAGTTTGAAGCGATGCCGGTGCTTGCTTATATGCCGCCGCTAACTAGTTCAAGTGCCATAAATTTCACTAATTAGCGACCGTTGTAGTTGTTGTGTTGTGACTCTATTGCCGACTACTTTTTGTACTGAAGGTAATTAGCTACTTTGCTTTGGTAGCCAACTGACTACTAGAAGTATTCTTCAAAGATTGTTTCAATAATATGTTATGACGCAACTCATGATAAAAAATATTTAAGCAACAATTTTAAGGCGATGATAGACAGTTGCACTTTAGAGCCCGTTGCCTTCTAGGCTTCATAAAGGTCGGCAATCTCCCTGGTATTGCTGTCTATAGACGACGGTATCCACTTACCCATGAGAGCTGACGTTCTCTGACATGAAAATAAAATATTGTATAAAATAACATAACGTTAACTACATAAACATATTTGACCGCGGATGCTAACTCTAACTCTAAAATGCTCTCAAACTCTTAACTGGCCAAGTTGCTTGTCTCATCTTACACCAGTGAAGTTTAACGACGCGATGTTTCCCCGAGCAGGTCGAGGGTTGACCGCGCGCAGCGCACGCGGCGCGGCGCCTCCACCATCCTCCACTCACATCGCATCTATTGTAGGTACCTTCCAACTGCAAAGTTCGCGAGCGACCGCTGACGCGCGACAATTCGCAACTTGCGCTAATTACTTGCTAAACTTTACACTTGACGAACGGATTGCGGTAACTCACGTACCTTATACTTCCTATGTGCAAGGAATCACGCCTCATAGGAATAAAGAGGAGAGAAAAAGGTGTGAATGTTTTAAAATCATTTTATATGTTTTTAAACTGCAGTAGGTACCTATAGTTTAAAAGCACTTAGAGGTGCACAAATCTTATGATCGAACCTCGAAGGAAGTTAGCAGCAGAATAGCGAGCGGACGGACCGAGAGCGAACATTCTTCGAGTGTATTAATTTTAATTAGCTCCCTCGTAATTGGGTCCTCATAATGGGCGGAGAAGCGCTCGGCGAGTGCTCCCGATGAGATATTGCCGGCGCTCGACGATTACTTGTTTTGTTCGAATAACCGTATTTGTCGAGCGACGACGCCGCGCCGACGTCCGCGTCGTCCGCGCGCCTTATCCGCGCGAGTCGCGCCGCGTCCATGCGGACGTGCCGATTGGATTGCGAATAGGTTCCATCTTTATTTTATTTGATTCTCTATCTGCGAGAGTCTTAGCCCGCACTCTCCGCCTCCCTTTCAATTAAGTTATTAGCGTAACGATCTGGACCGCTTCCTATCGGACTTTTTTATTCGAAATGCTAATTCTATCTCCGATTCAGCTCAGAATCGACTTGCACTTTTAATTTGCTAGGGTAAAAGGCGTTACCTACGCTTTTGTTTGCCCAGAATTTTATAGTGTCACGTCCACGACCAAACTGAAAAATAACAAATGCAACACGCTCGAAATACTATCATAAATATCCGGAAATATGAATCGCAGCCTATATTTTTCATAGTTTGAATAGGTACCAGTCACAGTTTGTATTTCCTATTTATTGACATTTAATTTAGAATCCTCACGCTATGATATTGTTGCTGCAGTTTTTGGTTTTCAATAACGTTGACCAGTATTTGCTTTTAAAAAAATATAAAACCAATTTCAGTTTAAAGATTTTAGGGTTCCGTAACCAATGGCAAAAAAACAACCCCTATAATTGCCTGGCCGTCTATCCTTATCACCCCTGTGTCACATCGGAGACTATTGGTAGGTACTAGGTAGGACTATGGGTGGAATCATATTATAATATTGTACGGATGTCATATGGAAGGACGGATTTTCATACAAACTTACATGTCCTATTTTATAACGTTAAATATTTCTTAAAACAACCGGTACATAACGAATGGAACATAATCTTCCATATTGCATAGTTCCATGACCAGAGGGGTGTAGGCTTTGTGTTAATCTTTCAGACAATCAATCAGTCAGCCCTTTTTATTTACAAATTGTGTGTAAGTAATCGTGTCATGTTGTGTCTTACAGCGTCGGAGGCGCCGCTGGGTATGGGCGGCGTGGTGGGCGCGGCGGGCGCGGGCGCGGGCGCGGTGTGCGCGCTGGTGGCGGGCGCGTGCGCCGTGTCGCTGCGTCGACGTCGCCGGCCGCGCCTCGCCAAGCCGCCGCCGCCCTCGCCCGCGCACCAGCACCCGCCCGACCCGCTGCTGCCCCGGGACCCCGCCACCAAGCACCACGACCACCACGACCACCACGACCAACACGACCACCTCGACGACGCCGAGCCAGACCTAATACCCAACCATTATTGTAAGTAACACTCATTCAATAAACAAAGGCGTATCGAAGAGTGACAGTTCGGGACTTCACAAAATCAAAACCGAGGATGCGAGTGAAAAAAGAAAAAGGAAATAGCCAAATTTTAATTCTCAGGACACTAATCAGACATTTTTAGGGATAATAAATGGAATTACACGAGAATAAGCTTTGTGATTTACGCGCAATTATATACTACGTCAAGCTCGCGCAAATGTTTGCAAAAAAGCATTGATCTATACTATTGTGCAATAATTATTTAAGCGTATTTTAATACAATTTTAATTGCACTCCATAAAAACAAGTTGCGGTGCATAATTATTCTACTAATATAGCCACTGCGGAAATATAAAACGTTAACGACGCGCATAATGGGTTTTAAGTGCTAATAAACCTTCGGTGACAGTACGGTAACTACATGGAGCGCTTTCCATGCAATATGTATGTATAGTGCAATATATGCCGGCCGCTCGTCGCGCACGCCGCCCGCTGTCGCCGCCGCCGCCTCAATGTATCCGCAGGTTTATATCCAACGGACTGCTTCAATTATTTATAAGGGTTCATGTTATCCATACTAAAGTCTTTTGTGACATGAGAGCATTCATGATCTCGACAAAGTAAGGCTATGACAATATAACAATATGTTTTACATAAGTACACTAGCTTTCAAGGTTTATTGTTTCAAAGATAAAATATTAGGTATCCTCTCCATCTTCATCATTCTTAGGAAGAAATGTTTGATGCCAGTTTTGTTATACTTTTATGAAATAAATTGTCAATAATATCTAATACAATGTCCTTATAAAGGTACTATTTAACATTAATAGTGATACGTGGTAATACGTTACAAAAGATTCATTTAAACACAGACCAACATTTTTTAATCAATCTTCTATACCTATAAACAATACAGTGACTGACTGACTGACTGATAGATGATGCATAGCCTAAAGCCTAAACCATTGGTTATCATATATAACCATGAAATAAAAGGAGGTAATTATTTTAGAGGTGCACTAAGAAAGGATTTTAGGATATTAATGTTCGTGGGTGACACTGTGGGGTGGGAAACTAGTATGATTATAAAAGCAGAGTTAAGCCTTATACAGTGTTGCCATATTCACAATTTAGAAAGTGCATTAACGCCGAGAACAATGGCGGCTGAGCTTCGGAAGCGCCGAAACATACAGAGAGCACTCAAATATTCATATTAGACACACAACAACGGAAAAGGCAGCAAGGCCAGCGCGGCGCAGCGCCGAGCGGCCGAGCCGATCCACGTAAAAGCTTAACATTATGAGTCCGACTCATATTTATTATACTGACACTAATAAACATCTAATAGTTTCTAATTTAATAGTTTTTAATCTAATAGTTTCGTTTACTCCGAAGTAACTAAATAAAAGTAAAGTACCACTATTTCTGAAGCCGGACTTCAGTACCTACCTCTATTCGTCCTTCATAAAATGTCTTCCTAGGGTTTAAATTCAATAAACAGCTTTGACTTAGCTATTTAATAAATAAACCATCAATGTAGTCAGGAGTCCGTCCGCTCCGCTTGCTTGCTCTAAACCATCGCACGTAATGAGACAATATAGCAGAGCCTACACTAGTAATCCTCGAGTGTACCCGCCTGCGTGCTTGTTATACACCTTTTGACATAATAATGTATCAAAAATCAAACATCAACAATCTATCGCGTTGCCCTTTTGTTATCGTTTGAACATCGCCGCCTTTTAAAAAAATCCAATTAAATACAAAAGCTCACGGTCGTGCGATTTATCTGAAAAACATTTAGACTAAATATTGTAGGTCCCGGGACGCGAGGCGGTGAGGCGGTGAGGCGGTGAGGCGGTGAGGCGGTGAGGCGGTGAGGCGGTGAGGCGGTGAGGCAGTGAGGCGGCGAGGCGAGGGTTACATAAAGAGCGGCTCCCATTGAAGCGGTGTTTGCGTCACGTGAGGCATCCTCCATGTTAAGCTATTCGTTACCAATAGCTCTTGAAAGGGGATTGAGGCTTTTATTTCATTGATGATTACGGCGTCGGTCGGTCGGTTGGTACGTGTGGATGTATCGACGCGTCGATCTCAGATCTATTGAGTATTTTTTGGTGGCTTCACTCGCTTCAAGTATATGTAGAATCGCAGTTGTAGGATCCTACTAGTACACTTAATCAAACACTGACTGACTGATATTCCTCGAGTACCTTAGGGGTGCATCAAAGAAGGATTTCAACCCCTATTCTTACCCTCGCTTCCAAGGGATCTAATATTTTCCAGGGATATATTTTATTTCAACTGTATGTGCCAAATGTCACACAAATCCTTTCAGGCGTTCAAGAAAGTAACTTTCAGTAACAAAATTTGTGATTATCCTTCATCTATAAATGTAATTACTTATATCATCGGTATAATGTAAAAGAAGAAACTATCTGAGTAGTGTTTTGAGTTTAAGGGTTTTCAAAATTTAGCCCCTAAGGGGGGTAAAATAGTGGATCAAGCGCCGCGGTCGTAAAGTTAATTTAGAATAAGAGAGCGCAAGATTGTGCTGTAGAGTAAATTTAAATATAATTGTTAAATTCCCAACAACAAGTATGTTGTGTAGAGTAGTGTAGCAGATAAAGTGAGGGAGGTCGTGGGGTCGGTAAAGTCGAATCGCCAACACGATTAGGGCAAGGCGCGCTGAAGGCGAACTAATATTGTACCGAGTGTAAGTCGGATTAGGACACCCGTACCCGTCCCGCGCCCGTCCCGTACCCATCCCGCACCCATCCCGCAACCCGGTCAACCGCACCGATAACAATCATAGTTCAATACGGGCAGTTTTATATTATTTACTATCTTATAAATTGTTGAAAACTGTGTTTAGTACACGCTTACATAAAATAGATGACCACATATCATCACACAAATGAATTGTTTATTTTTTTAAGACAGTAAGTCGCGCATAACTCAGATGAAGGCAGCGAACTAGAAAGAAAGTTTGCATAAATCCGGACAGTCGCGGTGTTGCGGCGACCTCGTAGACGTGCTACGCCGTAGCTTGCATATGCAGCGCGGTCCGCACTTCACGTAGCTCGTAGCTGACGTAGCCGCTCGTAGGTGCTCTACGAAATTTATTTTTGTACGGTCACACGTACAGTACCTACTCTACTGTCACCTTTGCCAATTCGAATGAATGAAATATTATTTCTTTATGTTCTTACACCAATCTTGTGAACAAATCAAATTATATTTAAAAGTTAGTGAATATGTAGTTAAAATAAAATTAGATACGCAACTAATCCACACAAAGTTTTGGTTGCTATTACCTGCGCGAGCGAACCCTCGCGGCGGCTTGCCTTTTGCATAAATATGCAAAATGTATTCTAATGTTAGAGTGGGAAAGTTAAATTGAGACATCTGGTGGCATAGTGCCCTCTGTCACCGCCAGCTGCACCGCGTCGTGACATCACAGGTACTGCGCTAGCTAGTTGAACGCGAACTCGTGAACTGATTTCTATCTGCCTAACCAAGTCAACTAGTTAATAACACATACGTTCTTGCACTAGACAATCAGTTTCCATGTAGGCTTTATATGTTTAAGACTATCATCACTTTCCATGGTGGTTTTAAAATAATAAAAAGACAGTCCAGCACGCGACTACCGCTATCTGTAAAATGTGCACACTGCTTTGTCAGTTAAACCCTTTTTACAACGATACGAGCATGCGTCATACTTGTGGATGTGTTCTGCTTGTGGGTCTGGTCGCTCATCGTTATTTTTTATATACTAAGTTGATTTTGAAAAGAGTAATTGCTGAGTTTCTTGCCGTCTCTTTTCAGTAAGAGCAACCTTCCGAGCCGTGCGATAGAGTCAGACTATTTATAAGTGCTTTTGAAAGCCTTCTCCTCTCTTCTCCTGTCCACTTTACCCGTTAAAGTGGAGGTAAGATATCCTGACAGCTACGTCAGGTTGTGGGTTTGATTCTCAACCAGGCAAATTATCTGGTTTTTATAGCACAAGGTGTAATTTGGTATCAAAATGACCGTGTGCTAAGAATGTCGCAGAATTTTTATAATATATTTATTAATAAATCGTTTAGTGTGAAATACAAGTAGCTCTATTAAAGCCAGACTGTCAGCTGTTTACAAACAGGTCACACGTCCAATCGTTATGTAAAGCGTTGCTGAACTGTCGCAGCGGACCAACATGTGTGTCTGGACTTACTTTGAGTTATAAATGCAAATATAAACGTTGAACTACGTTGCACATCTTCAGGATCGAACCGAATTTATATAGAGTTGCTCATTAAAGTTTACTCCCCTTGCATTAGCAAATCTAACAAAAATAGGTATAAGGTACGCAGACTTTTGCAAAGCCTATAAAGTTTTTGAAAGCTAAGTTTTAATTCCCAGAATAAATAAATATATAAATTCACATTTTTTTAAGCCGTTGGTTCCCAACACGAAAACAAAGTGAGCACGGTACGAAGCAGGCCGGCGCTATTCCTTAACGTTCCCATAGCTAATTAGCCCGCGCGCCCAAAAGTTTCAATGGCTCTAACTCAATCAGCGATAATCGACGATTAATTTTAAAGAAGCTCGAAGTTAGCGTGCAGCACGCCACACACCGTGCGACGCGGCGGCGACGTGACGCTGACGTGGCGGCAGCGGGACGACGAAGACCCGCTAACGACGTTCTCTAATTATAAACCAATGTTGGATCACACTCTCAGCCAACTGAGTTAGGCACAGCAGCAGGCCAGCGCAAGTTTGATATCGATTGCGTATTAACTCGATGCACGCCACGCTCGAGCTACGCTCACAACCTGTGTGTGCGCCGGCGTTGATCACATTATAATATGAACGAACATTCCGCTTTGTCGTTCATTTGAAAATTAAATAAGTGAGGGAATACGGTAGTTCATGTGGATTGCTTCACACGTTATCAAAAAAAGCATCTATCAATTATATTTTACGTCGATTGTTTATTTGATTACACTTTCATATAAAATAAATGTCAAATTATACAATATAACAAACAAGAGGTATACGTGTAAGCAGTGAGTCGGCAAGGCATCTAAAGAACAGTAATTTATTAGAACGACAACAAACTCGACGGTAATGTTGGTGCTAACGAGCGACGTCGGGATTGAAATTGAACGCGTTACGTCGATTCGACGCGATCTGTTTGCGGGCGACAATTCCCTAATGTGGCCTCCCCGCGTCGTCCCGGTCGCCCCGGTTCGCCCCGGTTCGCCCCTGTTCACCTCGGTCGCCTTCACAACATGACGCCAATAAAATTATTCTCACTGACATTTATGCCTTTATATAAGGATTACTGAAAATAAGATAGAACATTAATTTATTACAAAATTAAATCTTTTTTTTTTTTGTTTTAATTCAACTGGCTGACAAGCAGGCATACAGTCCACCTTATGTCACCACGTGGTCACAGCGGTGACAGCCAGCGGGCTATGAACATTTACAAAGCCAGGGGGATTTCTGATGAAAACTAGGATTCACCCTGGGGTTCATGAGGTAGAAAGTAACCTATGTCATTTTCCGGTCCATAAACTATATTTATGCAAAATTTCACGTCGATCTATTTCTCCGCCGATGCGTATAAAAAGAATTAGCCAACAAACTAACGAACCACAAAACATCATAGTGAGTGATAAGGTAAAGCCTAAAGGGATGTTGCTTCAGCTAAGTATTATGTTCCGCACAGCGCACACCGTCGCGCAAGCAGGCGTGTTAATGTTAACAATTAAAAAGACATGTAAATCAGTTTAATGTCCACTCGTGTGCCGAACGAGCTCCGCGTGTCATTGTGATATTGTCGTATTATACTGTGACGCAGCGCGGCCGCGGCGAGGCCTGGCTTGTGAACACGGGGCGAAGGCATCGCCGAATAAAAATACAGATATTTCAGTGGAGCTTTACATTGAGCACTGAGCGACCGACGCCGATACAAAGAAACGGAATGCGATAGGATGAGCTGAGCACTTTGTGAGTGCGATGAGGTGACTTACACGTGAGCGCTGTGAACAAATACCGCGAGGCCTCGCTCTGTATACATATACAATGTATATTATACATACTAGGCTGAATAAAGTTGGGTTCGGCAAATATAAATGCCCTCGGAAAATTAAAGCAAACTAAGTATGTACCTACCACAGATGAAATAGAGTCGTATATAGCGTTTAATTTGTTATTGTGTTCATGTTATTGATCTAAATAAATAAACTGGAAGCTATCGAGGAAATGGTGGGGAGATGTCACTGCAGTAGTGCGCGGATCCTCACTCGCTCAATGTGCACAACTGCTAACAGGGAAAAGGTTAATCGAAATCGTTTAGGGTGTTCGATATAACGTCATCTTATATTCATGACCGTGTCATGGAATTTGGCGAGCTGGCGGAGCGGGGCGGCGGCGGGGGCGGGTTGCGGAGGGGGAGGGGCAGGGGTCGACGGGCAGCCAGCGCACATAAATCGCACGGTAATGAATGCCGTTCTCGCCTCAATAAAAACTCTCCCACATTATATGATACAGGCTCTGGATTTATGTGCCGGCCGCGGTCCCGCCGCCACCCGCCTATTAAATCTTCCCGCGAAAATATTTTAATATCCCGGCTCGGCTCGACTTCGCCTAATGCCTATTTTACATTTGCGAATGTAACGCAGGTGAGCCCGCTCCGGTGCCGCCCCGCTGCCGTCCCGCTGCCGCCCCGCCGCCGCCTCGCCGCTTGCTCGACCGCCACTGACGCTAGCTCACTCGATCTCCACAGACAATGAAAAAAATTAACGTTGCTCGAGTCGGTGAAATTGCGTTTTTATACCCTCATTTTCAATATTCATAGCAAAAAGTAATATGGCGTTAAAATTTATAAAGGAAATGCACAGAAAGGAAGGTCAATCAGCGAGGCGGAAGCGATTCCCCGACAGCGAAATTTATTACAAGACGTGTTATACAAAGAAAACCTTCTTTACCCCGCACCAGCGAAGGATTTTGTGGTTTTATGTTATTAATGTAAGAATATGCGTCTACACAAAGAAGCCTCCAGATGAAACGCAACGAAGTAACCTATTGGACGAAACGCGGCGGCGCGGCGGCGCGGGCGATTCACATAAACTGAACAAAGTTGCTGGTGATACAATCGAGCGACAACCATTGAAGAACTCTTATTGAAAAATATTTTGAAACGAAGCGGCGCCAGCTTTGAGCGGCGCGGGGGAGCGGTGAGCGAGGGGGTGCTAGGTATATTCATGAATATTGATGCTGCATCGTGAATATTCAGCGCGGCGACACTCGCAATTGAAAACACGCCACAAAGTGCGCCGAGGCTGCGTCGCGGTCGACACCGTCGCCTCGCGTCGGCTCTGTTGCCGCGCTGACAGACACTGTAACATCAAATACTACATGATAAATTCTTGTACCTAAAAAAGTAAGTAAAAAAGGATGAATTAAAAAAAATCTTGCTGCGTGTCTTGCCGGACTCTTAGTCCTAGTGTATTCCAAACCGGTGTTAAATCAATTGTAACGTTCACAAGGGCGTTATTAGAGCCTAAACTGAATAAATTTATTTAGAGTTTGTGTTAAAGTATCAAAAATTATCGATGAGTTCGGGCTGCTAAATTTAGATTCCCCCTTATTTGTCTTTGTGTGCTTGTCACCTTCAGCCTCATCACAATTTACCACGGTGAAATTGTGATCCCTATCCAATGAAAAAAAAAATTAAGGCAGAAATATCGCCTTAAATTGAATTTATCAATCTCATAAGATATGCATAAATTAACATCGATGTGTTCTCAATATGCATCACTGACTCAACTTTAATTATATTATAGAAATCCCATTTAGAATATCAATATTGTTCCCTATTCGGGACAAATATTTGCATTCAGTTTTATCGACATAATATAAGTCGGTTAAAAACAACATCAGCGGCACTCCGACGACGTGGTGGAACTGTCGATACGCGCGAAATTGGTGGTGCGCTTGATAAACACATTAATGAAGCTAATTGGAATAAACTCGAGCAGATTCGGCGGTCAGAGTCGCGGCACGACACGATGCAATGCGGTACGACACTATACGTTGCGATGCGGTGCCGCACCAATTAATTATTTCTTGCGTCCTGACTTACGCTCGCCTCCGTCTTTGAATGTAGTGATTAATCAGGTTTTTTTCCCAGAGCCGGCGGCGGCCGGGGATAAATCTCCGTCGGGCGGTCGATCTCGCCGGGACAAGTACACGCGGCCGGAATCTGGCTCGTTATTTATGTGCCCCGCAAGCCGTGTCCCCGATGCACTGCCCGCTGGTCCCACCGCGCCGCCACCCCGACCGCCCCGCTCGGCCCGCTGCCGTCACGTTCTAAACTCACTCCCGCGATATAAGACCCACTCGGATTATTAAAAAACGAAGTGACCGCTCGCCCCACGCTCGGAAATTACACAACCCATGAAAAATGTTTCGCCCAATTTTATTCGCCTACATTGACCCTGGGATGAGGCCCCGACCGCTCTCATTCGAATAATGGATCTCTTATAATATAACTATATGAGGTAAATTCGGAATTTAATTAAACTAATTTTCAATAGATTGTAGTGATAATCGAGCCTAACGGATCGAGCCTAACGGTACTAGAGTTTTTCAAATTGTGCTTTAAATAGTTGACATCAAAACGAGTCTCTAGAAAGGATATTACTAACTAATGAATGTAAATGTAAAGTCAAAACACGATACTAGTATCTTACCAAGAAAAAAATCCTCTACAAAAGCTAAAGACTAATAAAAATGTAATGAAATGGCTGCGAGGCTGTGAGTGCACGATGCAGGCACACCTCCCTCCGGCTCGCTCCGGCGACTTAGTCCGGCGTGATGTGAAGCCTCCCTCGGATTAATGACGCCAATCCTCCCGTGTCCCTTATCAATATAAATCTCGTTACTTATCCGCGGCCCAATTTGCTTCCCGAAACCAAATTGGAAAAACTAGCTTCCGCCTGTAATTCGGAGTTATCTCAAATTGGGTGCATGACCAGCAGCGTTCGAATAATTTATTTTCGGACCTCTTGTCCATAAGTGAAGCTGTGCTTGAACTTGCGATCATTTGAATCTCACCGATTTTCACATAAGAACCTGTAGGCTATTATTTTTCTTTTTTATTCTTCCGTTTCATTATATGTTTATACTTCGGTTACCTACTTATATTGTTTGGAAATTGATAAACATTTCAAGGACCCAAATTGCCAACATAGTCATAGGCCCAAAAATATTTTTTTTTAATCTTCCTGAATAATTTACCGGTTCTTCTCAGTTGAAGGTTGACTTCCGAACCGGTGGTAACTTCAGTATCTTCAAACGTTGATTAGTGCCTTCGTAAAGCCTAAACTGAATAATTGACTTTGACTTGACTTTGAACACACTATAACTTATTACAGTTGTTTAACCTCCAGGCTTTACTTACTACTGCAATGTCAATGGTAGGCTTTAACTCTATTTGTTCAGCAGAAAGTACTACTAGTTGTACTTGGGTTATTGTTTGTACGTACCGCTTGTTACAAATTTAACAGGATTCATCATGTAGAAGTGTGGTTAGCTACTACGACGGCATACGTTATGTTATTTTATTTGAGAAGACCGGCGTAGGAGCATGGACCTACATCATGCTGAGTTTTTGCTCTTCTTATTTTTTCTTGAATTGTGACAGTTTTTTTTTTTATTGTTTACCTTTTATATACCTATATAGTAATATGGTTGATGTGTTTGTGTGTGCAGGTGATACGACGAGTGCGCCGAGTCTTTCGGTGTCGTCGCCGGTGAGGACGCAGCCCGCGCCGCTCACCACCTCGGCACCGGTCTGTATCTACCATTTACATTGTGTTAGTAACGAGACGATCATTCAGTCGTTTTCACGTAGAATGCGAAAGAAAACTTCGTGAGTGAATGTGATTCACATGCAGTTTGAAAATATATATGTTACCAAACATTACCTTGTTCCAATAAGTGTTAAGGCTCTGCCAGAATACCAGCGTTGCACTGCTTTGTATGTGCAGTGTAACGTTATGCTGAGGTAGGGACCTATTAACCCCGCACAACACACACTCATAAATTTAGTATTTATGTACCTTATTAGTTTTAGTATTTATGTACCTTATTAGTTTTAGACATGCACATGTGTTGTGACTTTGTGGGTCAATAAATAGTTTTTCTTTCTTTCTTTCTTTCTTAGCGCTTGAGAGACAATTCCCTTCTCGGTAAAGTAAAGTCCCTCTTATAATAAAAAAACGAAATATTTAACTTATTGTAATATTAATCTTGTATCTATAGAATTCGCATTTTCAAGTTTGAAGCCATACTCTCATTGTGTCTGTCACGTTACGAGAGGAGCAGCTGCCATAAACTAGTTTCGTAGGTCGGAATATTCCCTACTCTATCCACAACATGAACATGTCGTGTACAGTAGGCGTTTCACACGCGGCGGCTTCACTATCTTATACCTAGTCGAGTACACACGACTAGTTCGCTACTCAATAAACAAAACGGCAATCCATTTGTGCGCGATCGGCCATTACGCGCGACACACGCCCATCAATCGGATCGTATTCTCATCTCCTAAAAGCCTCGCACGCGCACTGACGAGGTGTGGCGCGGTGCCACGCGGTGCGCTCCTGTATGTAACTCAACCCACTTTATGTCTTATGAGAATTATAAGATTATACAATAAGAAGCTAGCTTCTTTCGATTGACTTTCTCAAACTGATCACAGTTAGTAGTTACACGATGACCACCTAAACTGAAACCAAAGTCTAATTCTCAAGTAGCCTCTTTATTCAAATCAACGGATTGTATAGTATCATATATTTTTTCATGAACGTCTCGCTCGGCCCATTTAAGCGTAGAACGGTAAAAACGTAACGGCCGTAAAAGTAGCCGTGTTTCAAATAGTCGGCCAGTCTTTCTTCGGAGGGAAGGGAACTACGAGTTAGCGCGATTTTATCTACTTAAAGTTAGGTGTCGTTTATTTTATGTGCTGAACGGTCGACGAGTCAGTCGGTTCAGTTGAATGAGAGGCGGCAGTGTTGGAGGGGGGGAGGGGGAGGGCGCGGCTGACGGTCACTCGTATCTTTATTACGGTCGATCTCAATAACCTCCGCTGCTTTATGTCCCATCACAGATACAGGATCATATTTCTTTACGGCATGTCCCTACCGCACGGGGCGGCGGCGGGGCGGCGACGGGGCTGTCCCCCGGGGCCGCACTTATCGCCGGCAGCTTTTCACTTTCACACATGTGACGCGGTGCGATTTTTTCAGTGTGGTTATCGGCCAGTATACGCGACCCCTGGGACGCGCGGTCCCATTCCGTTACGTCGACGTCGGTCACTCATACATCACTGCCGAGGACTACTAAATTGTCTACTGAAATATATTTTGTAGGTCACTGCTACGATGCTACGAAATAACCTTTTTCAAGTGCTTTTCTAAAAAACCCCTCGTAGATAGAGCTGACTAATACATGTAAATACGTGGTGTGGATCCTCAAGCTGGCACCGCGTCCCGACACTTGTACTTCTCTACTCGTACCGCACCACGCGGTTAGCCTAAGCTGAATTAAAATATTGAAGATCGTTAAACCGCATCGAACCGTTTCTCTTTGAAGATTAAAATATGTCGGGATCTCGAGGGCGGCGCGGTGGCGGCGCGGCGGCGCCAAACTTTATCGTATTTACACGAAAACTTTCAGCGTGAATTTACTTTGCGAAGTACCTACTCATCAAACAGAAACATAGAATTTCATCGAACCAAATTACGAACCGATAAAGTAACAAACGAGTTGGATTATAAGTACAACTCGATGACGAAGTCATATTGCAAAAGTTAATTTTGTCGATGTTAGGTTTAATGAAGAAGAGTCGGAAGTACCTAAGAGTAGATAATGAGGTGACGTGAGGGGCAGGGGCAGGGGCGAGGGCGCGGGCGCGGGCGTGGTAGAGCGGTGGAGTCGACTTCGATAGCGATTGAGATATCAGTTTGATTTGTGTGTCCAATTTTCGAGTTAGCACCGCCGGCGCGCCAGTAAAAATCCATTTTTCACGCGCTTATTGTTCCGTAGATCACGCATCGGACCACACTAAAATGCATCTGCTCCTCAGAATATTTCTACTTTCCGATAACGATTTCTCTCATATCAAATCGACGGGAACGGATACTTCGTCTGAGCCGTCCCACATGCGAAATATGGACATTCGTCTATAAATTGCGTAAGAGCTCCCCGAGGGCATAGAAGAGAATCAGTTTGCATCAGCGTAGCAATGGTGTCATGTTGTGGGCATATCTTGTCAGCGTGCGGCTCCCGAGGGGGGCGCGAGGGTGAGCAGGGGGCGAGCATGAGTGACGCGGTGACAGCGGCTCGGTTCGTTTGTCACACGTGACGCGTGGACACCCCCGCCTGAGCGCCTCCTACCGCGCTCCAGGATCAACTTAACATCTCCACGGAGCTTCGAAACTAATCCCTCATTGTTTGAACACCTATTATTATTGTTATCATCACATATATACTGGTATTAGTATAGTCAACCGAGGAATACTTAATATCTCCGAGCGATAAATAACCCCGCTCCGCCTGATTAACCGTATAAAGCGGAGTGTGGCTCATTGTCCGAGGGACACGCCCCGCTCGCTCCGCTAACAAGGGGACGTTTTAATTAAGTCCCGCGATAGTTTTATCAGGCTCGCGTTCTTTTGTCGCGTCACCTTTGCGTTCCTCGGGTGGGATTGCACCTGGCCGGCCGCGGTCGCCCGTCCGACCCGCCACCTTTATATAAATTAATCGAGCGTAATTGCGTGCGCGACAATGGCGCGTATAATTACACGACGATGCGACGCGCGATACTTGCGATCAGCGCACCCTAATTATATCCTAGGATGATAAGATGATCATTAGCCTCAATTCACAAAACACGTATATTAACAAACGGTTTTTATCTACTTCGGTTTCCAATGTGTTTCAGTGGTAGGTAGAGCCCAGACCTCGGTATATTTTGTACACGGTAAGTACCTAGTATAATGATATTTTATATTTCCTTGTGCAGGCTTGCAACGGTCCGGGCGCGTCGTGGACGTGGGGCGCGCGGCCCCGCGAGCTGGCGGTGGGCGCGGAGGGCGCGGGGACGGGGCCGCTCGGGGCCCTGGGGACACTGGGGACACTGGGGACACTGGGGACACTGGGGACACTGGGGGCGCTGGGCCGCAGCGCGTCCGCGACGCTGCGCGCGCCCCCCGCTGACCTCAACGTGGACGCCATCAAGGAGAAGCTCCTCGACCATCGGATCCCGGAGTCCTGCGTCTAGTCCTATCGTTAGCCTAAGAGCCGCCGCCTGCGCCGCCCGCGACCCCCCGCGCCGGGCTCCGGGGGGCAGCCACGTTCCAGTGACTATTCTGTATCACGCGAGCCCCGCCGGTGCGCCGCGGGCGAGCGCAGGGCCGCTGCGCTATACAGTCACTGTTTCATTGTACATTTCTTGCGAAACGTTGTCCTATGTAAATGTTGTAGGTAGAATTTTTCTCAAACTTGTTGTGACACAGAAAGAAACGCGTACAATTAATACTTTCGTAAGCGTACAGAATATTCAGTTTCAGAAAATGCATTTTTTTTAAGAACACATTTGTTGCCTATTAAAATTCCTATCTACAAAACCTTATTTGATTATAATCATGTGTATAAAATTAGAAATGTTTCAACAGAATATCAACCTTAGAGTTAATTTTTGACTAGTGCTCGTTACAATGCGACACGCGACAATTTCAAAGCGACCGCGTGGTGCGTGTGCTACCGACCGACACACTCTCATACACTTTCAGAATCTCATCTCACATAGCGACTAAACTTTTTCATTGAAACATGTAACATTGTGAGTTATATTAGGTACCTACTCATCCATCCCTGTTACCGTGAATGTAAACTGTATATTGTGTACGCTCCCATCTGGAAGTCGACGACTATAACAATAACTAATTGTTTCCTTTTAATGAATTACGTCATGTAAATAGTAGCCTGTAAGCGACTGAGTCTTTGCCACTTTTTTACATGTCTACGAAACTAGTTCATAATTTAACGGTTAATAAATAAATCAATAGATAAATTCATCGTTACCTGTATAAAGAGATCTCATCATTTATGTAAATAATGTTTGTACTTGACTCTTAAGATTTTAAAGTCGGCTTAGGAGAGCTCGCGGGGCTCTGGGAGGCGACCGACCGACGACACGACCCGTGCGATGCGACCCTCGTGCGACACTCGTGCGGCGCCCGGTCGATAGTCGTCACATCTACATTGTGTGTTATAAAATATAGAAAAACTTGTACAGAATTATTCATTATGAAATCATGACAAAGTAATCACTCTGATTTTATTGATAAATGAAATTATTAAAAGTGAAATAGAGCAAATTGAACGTTGAATTGTTTAATTATAAATTATTTTTGTTGCGAGAAAACTGTTGATCCTTCCATAGAGGCGGGCGTGGACGAGGGTGATACACTTCGAACATACCGACGTCAGTAGATTGGTATAATATTTTATTACTCATTTCCACTGAGAAATATTTAAAAGTAATAGAAATGAAGTCGATGTCTCTCCTAGAGGGCTCGTCGTACTGTAATAGTTTGTGTGTCAGCATGTTACCAATTACTCAATCAAACTGTTATGGCGGAACGGATTTTGTTACATTTTGCCATATAAATAGATCATACCCCTGAATTCTATATTTAGGGTTCTTTCGTTGTAAATCATGGGTCTATGTTCAGCAGTGGATTGCATATCTTAGAGCAGACTTGCCAACCGCAAAAAATCTTCCTTTCAATACATTTTGATCGATTAAAACTTAAAAATATAGATGACATTTACAAAAAAAAAACACATTTTAAAATTTATCATCAATATCAAAACACAATTAGAAAGAATTATAGATAGTATCTAAATGGAATAATGTCAGTAATGAAACAGAGTTGCCATTAACAAAATAAAATACCATTTCTACAACTTTTTTAAATTGTCACCCATTTATAATTCAATAATCGTTTACAGAATAAAAAAATAGTGAATTTGCCATGAATATTTAAATTATACGATTACAGTGTGTGTTAATGTAAAAGTTATTCAGTATGACGAGTCCTACGTAACTTAAATTCTACTCTATAATAAATACAATGTTTTTTTATACTTGTGACTGTCGTCGGTATGTCTGGGGTTACTGTTATATCACGGACACATATCCTAGAAACTGCTCCCATATCAGGAATCTATTTCTTATCATTGTGAAACGATGTCATATCTCCCACATTGTAACTGTATCAAATGTTTATTTTCCAAACAGACTGACATTCGATAACCTGTAGATAAGCTACCTGTAGGTAACTTAATTTGTAAGTAAGAGATCATTTGTTATTTATGAACGTTTAATGTAAAACAACTCGGTGAGTTCGCCAACTAACTGTTGACATTTTTATTTTGGACGAGATTAAAGGTTGTCTTGGAAGTACATTATTTGTTTAATTTTTTTTTGTACTATGTATATAGGCCTGTGTTTGACCACAATCTTAGCCTAGACAAGAACTGGCTCTCAGATCACCTGCTGGTATGTATGTATACTATAGGTGTATACAGTATGTAAGAGTACCTTAAATTTCACCATATGTTTTGGACAATGATAGCTAAAGAACACTCTTGTACAAAAAAATACTGTTTTCTGTAACATTTTGGTAACTTGAACGTAAAATCTAAATCCAGTTAAGATCCCTGCTTATTATTTAATTCCTATATTAAAGGAATATTTTATGTACTTTCAAGTGAGTTACAATTCATGAAACTGAAGCTTGAAGAATTATTACCTAAAAGGTATTAGTATGGGACATATTGTCCACGTTGTAAAGACTTTTACGTCGACAAGTAAATGCCTATATTCTACATCCTAACATAATTATTATTAATGAGAAAGTGAGTTTGTTTGTTACTAACTATCACAACCTTGGCGTTTGGCACAACCAATCGTGATGAAAATTGGCACGCAGGTAGTCAGGTAGCCAGTAGCAGGTATGGCAAGAGGCTAGCAAAAAAAACAAGCTACTTTTGATCCCGGTAACGCGGGGAATAGCTAGTTAATTAATATTTTACTAATATTATAAAGCTAATTTGTTTGTTTGAACGCGCTAATCTCAGGAACTACTGGTTCGATTTGAAAAATTATTTCAGTGTTGATAGCTCATTTATCTACTACGGCTACTTTTTATCTCGGAAAAACACAAGATTACATCAATAGACTAAATCAATAGGTATGTAAATATTAGTTTTTGAGCGGTAAATAAATAAATGTCTTCGGACATTCGTCATACACTTAAATTTAGCTAAGATTGTACTATGGAAACCAGACGCCAGACACCCAGATACAGAACAAATACAGCATCATATTTGTGCTTTGTCACCAAAAGACCTTCACCTATATGTGTGACATGGCTGATCTGCTTCCTTACTGCTTACATCTGCATGCAGCAGTTATGATGATGACCTCTTCTCCACGACGACGAGAGATTATGTACCGTGTTTTGGTATTAGTAGCGACATCTGTGTATCGAACGCGTAATCGTTGGAGTAGATTGGTTGATGTGTGAGCACCCCGCGCACCGCTCGAAGTTCGGAGCCTCCTAACCGTGTAGCAAGATAAACTGAATAGATGTCGCTGAAGTAGCGACGTGACAAATTGTCTCCTAGCCTATGAGACAGTGACGCTAATGGCAGCAATACAGTTACGTGAGTCACAAAATGATCCGTACGTGTATAGCAATAAACAGCTTTGGACTTCAAAACTATAAATTGTAAAAAAACTATATCGTGAGTATATGCTGCGATTATTATGAAGACTTGTAGGTATATTATGGTAAATGATAGGCCAAAGAAAGTAAGTACACAAAACGTAGAAGAAAATAGCAGCAGAAATGCACCATTGAGGGTTGGTAGCCAGCCAGGCGGGTACCTACTGAAAAGCACCTTACCACAGTGCTATGGTTTCCTGATGACTTTTCCTTCACTGAACTTTGTTCACAAAAGGATAATTTTAGACCGAGGCATAAGTATATGAGGCTTCCACTTTTATCAACATCCTTAAGATGTATAATATGTTTTTTTGCATATAAGTATATTTAGTACCTAATTCTGTTAAAGGTATTGGAGAGAACTCCTGTAAGCTTCTGATGTCCTGGTACATTTTTTTATAGGTGATCATTGAGTAGTATCACCGAGTCCTAGAAAATATTTTTTGTTCAGTAATTAATAATTATGTTAGTGCAAAAGAGCTCCTGCAAGCTTCTGATGCCCTGGTACATTTGTTCATAGGTGGTAATTTAGTAATATCACCTAGTAAAAATATATTTTGTTCAGTACCAAATAATAATTTATGTTAGTTTTAAAGAGAGCTCCTTCAAGCTTCTGATGTCCTGGTACATTTGTTCATAGGTAGACATTGAGTAACATCACCTAGAAAATATATTTTATTTATATAAGGACTTGGCGGAGCGGTTAAAGGAACACACGCGTGACCAGAACGCTGGCTTTTATTTCGGTCAACGGATAAGCTTAGCTATCCAACGTGGAAATGCAGCCAGCATTCTGGGCACGCTCCCATTTGGTGACGGTCTTCCTTTTTAGTTGTTAGTGTTACCCTTTAAGTAATTGTGTATTAAAGTTGCGTATTTAAGTAGGCTTGTGGTTTGAATACCTATATGAAATAATACCATAGCACATAGCAGTGAAAAGGAACATTTTATTCAGTTATAATAATTTATGGTCGTGTTAAAGAGAGCTCCTGTAATCTTCTGATGTCCTGGTACTTTTTTTTTCATAGGCATTCAAAGTATATTTTGTTCAGTAACGATAGAGCTCCTATATCCTCCTCAAATGTTCAGCATTGAAGGTAGGTAGCTCCTTCAAGCCTTCACATTTATATGGAACTAGCTTCAGCCCCACGGTTTCATCGCGGAACTTATGTTTTCCCGAGATAAAAACCTTTATGTTATTCCAGTCTTTGGTCTATCTACGTGCCTAGGGCATGGGGCATGGGGCTTGGGGCTTGGGGCAAGGGGCATGGGGCATGGGGCATGGGGCTTGGGGCTTGGGGCTTGGGGCATGGGGCATGGGGCATGGGGCATGGGGCATGGGGCATGGGGCATGGGGCATGGGGCATGGGGCATGGGGCATGGGGCATGGGGCATGGGGGCATGGGGCATGGGGCATGGGGCATGGGGCATGGGGCATGGGGCATGGGGCATGGGGCATGGGGCATGGGGCATGGGGCATGGGGCATGGGGCATGGGGCATGGGGCATGGGGCATGGGGCATGGGGCATGGGGCCTGGGGTATGGGGCATGGGGCTTGGAGCTTGGGGTGTGAGGCGTTGGGCGTGGAGCATGGTGCATGCCCTATGAGGCATGATGGATTTTTATTTAAAGAAGGCAGGTGAAACCGTGGGAGACAGCTTGTATTAAAATAAAACACATAAATATCCATAACATACATTATATTAAATTATTAGTGTTGGTACATGGTTATTATAATTTATAATTGTTTTATTCGCTCTATAATTTTCCTTCACTGCCTCACCAGTAATGAATATGATGTCTTTAGTTTACCTTACATTTAAGCAACAAATAGTTATAATAATAAACAGTTTACGAGAAGTGACTTTTGAATGCTACATCAATAGTTTATGTTGATTTAGAAACAGCTCGTGTGTGCTAGTAATAGCGAAATTTAGTGCAAACCTCGCTTCTACACATTCTTCTTGTTTCAACTTTTCGTGCCAACTCAAAACTCTCTCCTCTCGCTCGTACTCTCTTCTTCCCTCTCTCTTCCACTAGTAGACCTCAACACTCTCCTGGTGATGCACAGTGTCCTGACGGAACATCTCCACGTCGGCCTGACTGTCCGCGTGGATCACTTTTGCACGTCCCTCCTGCGCACAATAAAAAATATGACAAAAGCTGACAGGTTCAAGGTAGAAAATTAGATCTTAGACATCAGAACTAATAGCTAATCGGCGCGAGAGCATCACTCAGTCGACCTACCTGTATGTATAGGCTCAGAAAGAAGACTCGTAAACGTAGCGCGGTGGACCCTAAGGAAACATCTCTATATCAAAGAGTATAAGTTCAGATGAAACTAATCAGACCCTAAACTATGGATAACTGATAACTGATAGACATAGTATATATATTTTTTTCTAAATAAATACTTAAACAGATAATTACACCCAGACTCAGGGCAAACAGACATATTCATGCAAACAAATGTCTGTCCTGGGTGGGAATTGAACCCACGACCTTTGGCGTGATAGGTAGGGTATCTTACCAATGACACCAACTGTCAAATATAAACCTGCATCGTCGGCTCTGAAATTAATTATACTGGATGACTTTTAAGTCACTGGCAATACTTGCAGGCGTAGAAGTACTCATCAATATGTAGAACTTATTTATAGGTAAGCAATCGTTTTATTTTACGCGATATCAGAGATGGTCCATAATAGAAGTCGTTCATATTGATGAGTTCCACCCCTGCAAGTATTGCCAGTGGCTAAAAAGTCACCCTGTATGTCATTAGTTTAGTATAGGTCATCATAATGTAATGTAAGTGTCGTGTCAGTGACCTTGGGATGCATGAGTATGAAGGGCAGCTCGGCCACCAGCTCGCCGCTGAGCGCGCCCAGGTACAGCTTCACCTTGGCGCTGTAGCTCACCACGATGCCGAACGCGTCGCGCTGCTCCGGGTCCAGCAGCCTGACATACACACACAAACACACATTCACAAGTGCCTGTGAAGGCCTATTTGAATGAATAAATTATTTCATTTCATTCATTTCACACACACACACACACATATATACG
The DNA here is from genome assembly GCA_951216915.1 of Tetheella fluctuosa. Lineage (NCBI taxonomy): Eukaryota > Metazoa > Arthropoda > Insecta > Lepidoptera > Drepanidae > Tetheella > Tetheella fluctuosa. The sequence goes on from OX578214.1 coordinate 16,171,536, forward strand.
ACAATTTAAATTCACTGTTACATCACAGTATACCCTGCGCCTATACTGGGTGATTTTGTTATCACTGGCAATACTTGCAAGGGTGGAAGTACTCATCAAAATGAACAACTTTTATTATGGGACTCACTGTGAAATCATGAAAAAATTATCAGCTGTTCCATACAAAAGTTCATTACCTACTCGACCAAAATGTATGAAGCAACCATATTATTTTACGCGATATCAGAGTTAGCCCTATAATAAAAGTTCTTCACATTGATGAGTACTTCCACCCCTACAAGTATTGCCAGTGATAACAAAATCACCCTGTATAGCCCTGAGAATCGTTGTATTTGTTTTTTTAGAAATAATAGTAATTGTACTGTACAATTCTTCACACACGGCTATCCTGATCCCAAACTTAGCAGAGTAATATTACACAGTACTGGTAATTTCACTTTGGGGTCTTTGCTTGCGGCGTCGTCGTGTGGCGGGTCGCTCACTTCCCTATAATATGTGCGAGGAGGGCGATGGCTGCCACATGCGTCATACTTGTGAACAGGTGCTGCTTGTGGGGGCTGGTCTGCTTAAGTTTGCAATCCATTTGTTTACTAAGTTACTCATAATTTTGATATATTTTTTCCTTATTGTTAACACACAAATATTGTCAGTGACACTAGATAAATAATTTTATGTAATGAATCTGAGTTGGTTCTGAAAAGAGTAATTGCTGAGTTTCTTGCCGGCTCTTCTCAGTAAAAGCAACCTTCCGAACCGTGCGTTAGAGTCAGACTATTCATAAGTTACTTGTTATTTCATTTTTTTTATATGGCGTCCCATTATTAAGTAATTTATATTGTATAATGGTGGTCTCACAGCGTGGTGGAAGCGAGCGTGGTGTCGGGTCGCTTGAGCTGTCCGTCGAGCGCGATGCCGCGCTTGTCGCGGTTGCAGGCCAGAGCCGGCGTCAGGTGCAGCACCTTCTGCAGGCTCGAGCCCGGCTGCAGCGGGCATCCGTCCCTGCACACGTACACACATTACGTTACACATACGTCCTCATACACCTCACCTATACCTCAAACTAGTTTCTATAAACTAATTTGCGAATTCGCTAGCCATTAGGTAGGGTGTTGCAGGTAACAGGTGATACTGACTGCGTGTCGACGTTGGCGACGACGTTCCGGTACTGTCCATGCTGGAAGAGCATGACGTCGACACCCTGCTGGATGCTCGCCTTGATCTTCTTCACCACCTTGTTGCTGTGGTTGCGCACGCACATGTTCACCGCCACTGTCTCGCCGTGCATGTACAACTGTTCACATTCATAATGTAAACAAAAGTTGTTGTTTTTGCAATAAAATAAATACAGATATATTTATTGGGGGGATTTGTGTTAAAAAATTACCATCTACGGCCGCACCACATCATCACTTATCATAACGAGATTGTGGTAAAACACTAACCTACCCATAAGTAATAAAAAAATAAAAATGAGGGTCGAAGCAGAAGTCCGGTAGTTTTTATGGGTATTTTTTTTAACTTTTTTTAAGTAAAGCAAATAAACCACAATGAAACAAACTATTGTGTTATGCAAAGATTATTGGTTGTACCTAGTCCTTCGTCCGACGGGCAACTTGAGGGTGATAGTCAGTCAAGCAGTTCTTTACCACCACGTTATGATTATACATACAGAGTTGAGATTGAGTTGTTTACAGAGAGCGTTGTCCGTCACCTGTTTGTCAAGCGTGAGCTCAAGCTCGAGCTGTCCGGGCGACAGAACAAAGTCCTTGCGCACCACGGTGCAGGGCTGCGGGCCCGGCTTGCTCGGCGCGAACTGCACCTTGCGGATGCCCAGCGCCACCGTGCTCCTGCACAAGATACATCGAACCATTCACACATTTATATAATATCACGAATATGGAGTAAAACAATTAACATTTAACAAAAAAGTAAAACCAACTTCAAAACGGTTTGCAAAATAATTTGAGATTCTGGAATACGTGCTTCTCTTTCCCTGACTTCAAAACGAGGTCTAATATCGTTATTTTATACTTTTTTAGTGCAAACCGTTTTGAAGTTGGTTTTACTTTTTTGTTAAATGTTAATTTTATTTTTCCATTTTTAGTTTCTTATGTGTATTGAATACCTATCAAAATTTGTGTCTGATCGAGGATATGCCTATCAATAATAATTGTCGATAATATTGATTAAGATATTTCAATCACGATATTCGCGCTCCTTTTCGTTGAGGAATTCCGTTATATCTTCAAAGTCCATGATCAGATCATAATAAAACTTATATGAGACCACTTCTGAAGTATGAACTACCAAACGAAAAAATCATCATCAAAGCGATTAATAATTGGCGGAGTAATCGCGTAACAAACATACAAAAAAAAAAAACATACAGTCGAATTGAGAACCTCCTCCTTTTTTGAAGTCAGTTAAAAAGTAAAAGTAACAATTAGGTATCAGATGTAAACAAAATTAAATATTCTATGTCGTGTTGGCTCAAAGATGATCACAGGGTAGATTTTGAAGATGCAGGTTTAAATAACCGGGTAACCATCTACTTGCAAATTCATCTCTGGCTTGTCAGTAAGTAAAACACGTTCTGAGAAAAATCCAGGCCCGAAATGCAGAATTCCCAACGTAGTCATAATCCTCCCTTATGCTCTTTGTCGTTTAAGAAGTTGTAGAACTTAGTAGATTATGTACCAAGGGGATAAAACAGTGTCTTACGTCACGGGCAACATATTGTACCCTGAGCGTAACGAGGGACTCTAGTTAACTGCCGAGTGTAGCGAGGGAGTTTAATGTTCACTGCCGAGTGTTGCGAGGGAGTTTAAAGCTCACTGCCGATTGTAGCGAGGGAGTTTAAAGTTCACTGCCGAGTGTAGCGAGGGAGTTTAAATTTAGCTCCCGAGTGAAGAAGCGAGGGAGTTATGTAGAGTCCTGAGTGAAGCGTGGGGTTCAAGCCGCCCAAGACGAAGACAGGCTTTATCCTCGAGGTGAATACTCTACTTTTCATACCTACTGCGAGACAATAAAAACCCAGGGCTACATCATAGGCTGCTTGGCTTTTGAGTTGATGCTAAGTGTTGGAAATAAACTAAAAGGACGGATTCGAACACAGCCTTGACTCCTTTTGTTGTTCTCCTTTCATTAAAATCGTTATAGGCTTTTTCGTATTTATCTTTTGATTTTTCCGATAGTAGATTATTAATAATCCCTAATGCGTCTGATTTAATAAACTCCGGAGTCAATACACTATCGCTCGACGACCTGCTGTCAACGTAAAAATTATAAAATACGGAACTGTTAAAATAACACCAAACACCGACTTTTATATCGCATTACAATCGCACCTTTTGTCTTTTTAGGGTTCCGTAGCCAAATGGCAAAAAACGGAACCCTTATAGATTCGTCATGTCTGTCTGTCTGTCCGTCTGTCTGTCCGGCCGTATGTCACAGCCACTTTTTTCCGAAACTATAAGAACTATACTGTTGAAACTTGGTAAGTAGTTGTATGTGAACCGCATTAAGATTCTCACACAAAACTAGAAAAAAAAACGCAATAAATTTTGGGGGTTCCCCATACTTGGAACTAAATCTTTCATCAAACCCATAAGTGTGGGGTATCTATCGATAGGTCAAAAATGATATTGAGGTTTCTGATATCTTTTTTTTCTAAACTGAATAGTTTGCGCGAGAGACACTTCCAAAGTGGTAAAATGTGAAATGATAAAATTTGCATGCAAACTTCCACCGAAAATTGGTTTAAATAAATAAATAAATAAATATTCTGGGACATTATTCCTCACACACGGCCATCTGACCCCAAACTAAGCAGAACTTGTACTATGGAAGCCAGATAACTGATATACTACATATACTACTTTTCTTTTGTAAATACATACTTATATAGATAATTACACCCAGACACAGGACAAACAGACATATTCATGCACACAAATATTTGTCCTGAGTGGGAATTGAACCCACGACCTGCGGCGTGATAGATAGGGTATCTTACCAACCACGCCAACCGGCCCGTCAAACGAGAACTAGTAAGTAGTTTATTTTTAATACGTCATAAATCGGAAATCACAATTTATCTTTCATTCAATCAACTCAAATATAAAAAAATGGCAAAAGCAAGGTCTTGCAGCACAAGTAAAGGAAAATTCTAAAAAATAAAAAAGTTGAAAATTAAAGGGTATCCCCATACATACATAGTTACACCGATTAATAAAGACCTCTGAGTTGTATGGGCGCTCATACAATTTAGAGGTCTAGCTTAATTGGCACCAACCTCAAATAAGGTAAATAAATAAAATTGTGCATTTCCCGTGATGGACGAACGATGGACGAAGTTTGTACGGAACCCTCGGTGCGCGAGTCCGACTCGCACTTGGCCGGTTTTGTTTGTGTTCTGCCTATTATGGTAGCCAGTTCGATTTTCGAAAATGCCCGTATCTATACTAAGAGCTTTCATACGAATTTTAACGTTCCACATTAAAATTACATTATATCCCTTGGGGCTATCATCACAGAATAAGTAATAGTAATACAACACTATATGCCTTGGGATATAATGACTTGCTTTACGCTGAGGTTGCCTGATATATTATGTATAATAGAAACCCAGAGCTACATAATTATGATACCACACAAATGTCAATTTTGTAATGGAGATTCAAGAATTGAAAAAAAAAAACAATAAAAACCTTGTTTAAAAAAAAAATTGGCAGCACATAAAAGTCAGCCAGTCTGATTTTTGAATAAACTTACACCATGCCCGTATCTATACTAAGAGTTTTCATACTAATTTTAACGTTCCAAATTCAAATCACATTATATCCCTTGGGGCTTTCATACAACACTATATTCCAAGGGACTATGTTGAGGTTGCGTTATATGTAATTGGATATTGTCGAGTAGGTGGTATGAAAAGGATATTTGCGCCGCGGTAATGAAAATTTATGAATTGTCCTCGATGAGTGGGGTACTTAACTTACCTCCGATGCGAGCGATCTATCTCGGAGTCTCCGACGAACAGTTTGACGTAGTAGTGCACGCCGCACGGCTCGCCCTCGTCCTCCAGCCCCGGCTGCAGGGTCACCGAGCCCGGCGCGCCCGCCGGCACGCTCAGGCGGAACGGGTACGCGTTCTCGCCTAACTTCTTCAACAGACGCTCCTTACAAAACAAACACTCGTTTGTGGACAACCATGCTTCTTAGACCTTGATTAATACATTAATGCATACAATACATTCGTTTATTTACTAACTTTACATGATCATTGAAATTACTCTGTACTTACAGTCGTCTACTGGTACAATTGTTCACAGCAGAGCTGCATTCCGCACATACATGACAATACTAAACAAGCCCGTGCAGCGGCCGCGCCGAATCGTGTGGAACACTATTTATTAGGATTTTATGCTGACTGTGTACTACAATCGAGCACAAACGAGGTTTTTACGCTTTTTGGCTATGAAACTTGAAGAAAAAGTGCATGCTTTGAAAAACTCGCTTACCAGCAGCGTGGACTGATTAGATTAAATACCTCACAAATAAACAATAACTGAGTGTTCTAGAACAGCTACAGCAAGGGAGACATGGTGCAGGGTTGTGAACCACGCACGCCACGCAGCACCAGAAGTGACCACGACTGATATTACAAGAGCAGACGGTTGAAGAGAGTCTACTATGTAGCTTGCGAACTCAAGAAAATTAAGCCGAAGAATAAGGAAATCTTTACCCTTGCATAGTATAGAGCTAAAATCCATACAACTTTATTTCAATTTATCAATTGATTTAAAAAAACGTCAGCAATTACTTGAAAAGAACAGCATTAAGAAAATTTTATTTTATTATCCCTCTCTGGTCTCTGATAAAAATCCTAGCTGCGACGGTGAAATAGAGTAATGAAAAAAAAATTTTGTAGGTACCTGCGTTCTACTCAGTTCGTAGGATCGCTTCTCGGGCGACGGGTATATCTGCTCGGAGGCGAGGAACAGCTCCTTATAGAAGTTGAGGCCCATGACCTCATCCTCCTCGCGCCCGTAGCGGAACGTGCACACCACCTGACCGAACACCTTGCGCCCGCGCACATACTCCTCGTCCAGCACTACCACGCCGTCTACACCAAGATAATATTATTGCACCATTTTGACAGATTAGTCAGATGATAGTCAAGACGAATCTATTCCACTACAGAGTATGCAATAAAACCACCTGGTTCCTTCGCGTTGAAATTCTGTCGTCAAATACTTAAGTAAGCAAAAATTTCTGGGGTTTGTGTGCTTGCCACCTCCAATCTATCATCACTTATCACGTTGAGATTTTGGACAAACGCAAACCTATCCAAAGCACTGCAAGCCCACTCTTTTCGACAATAAATTACCTATAGGCTCCACAAAAGAAATATGATCGACGAAATCTCTCTTCCCCATGTACAGCGTGACCTTGCCGTTGGGCGCACACTTCTTGAACACTTTGAAGTTGTACACCATCTTGAATCAGCTCTTCAGATAGTAGAGTCAAGACACAGTACTCGCACGAGTAGAAATGCGCCAGCGGTTAGTGTCTGGTGTTTATATAGAGAATTATTAGTTTGCGAGGCTTCTGAGCCGCGCTAATCTCGTTTGGGTCATTAAGAGCCGCGTGTGTCGAGCGCCCGCCCACCTCTCACGCAAACTATGACTCGTTTTTAATGAGATTAACTTACAAAATAGACACGAACCTTGACTTAGGACTGATAGATTTTTAAATTTGGTAAAACGAAGCAATAATATGCAAGTTCATTAAAAATATATGCCGTGTGCAATATGCGTACCTAAGTCCTGTGGATCCACTGTTATAATTGTATGTACCTAAATGTAATGAGGCTAAAGGCCTTTTTGTGATGCAGGTAAGATAATATACACATATGGCAGTACGATGGAGATAGTAGACATTTATTTACCATCGCTGTACCTAACTACCTATGTTTTACAATAAATAAATTGAATTGAATTGAATAGTGAGTGCTCCATGGTATATCAGAAACGACGACCTCAATCGAGAGCTAAGAGTTCGTTACCAAAATTATTAAAAAGTATGCAGAGGCAGACTCACCGAAACAGACTTTATCATCATGTGAACGTGGAGACAATCCAGCTTCTCGATCACACAGGTCTATTGAGACGACTCAAAAGGACAATATCGTGTTGCTACATTCTTCGTTATAGTGAATCTAGAAGTTTAAGTCAAATACAAATTCCTTATTAGACTAATAAGGTTAGATTGTAGTATGAATAGAAAATACCACTCATAGTACCCTCATAGTAGCTAGAATATAAAAATATATACGGTACGGTACTTATGACTATCTATCTATCTATGAATGCCACAGAACTTTTACAGAATTTCATTTTTGGTTAAAGTGTAACTGAGTCAGTTACAGTAGTGAACTTATAGGTAAAAAATCAAATTCCAATGTAGCTTCCGTGTAACCAAATAATAATAATGGTAGTAAACTATCCATTAGGTGGAATTCTATAAGTAATATAAAGAAGCAACAGCCAAATTCTTTTTCGGATCTTACACGATGGCCCTGTTGGACCAGTTTCACGTTTTCTTTTTTTTTTTACTTTGTATAGGCTTGTGTTTGACCACAATCTCACTATGGTAGGTGATGATGTGGCCGAAGGTGGTAAGCACACAAAGCCTATGAGGAACTGGCTCTCAAGTGCAGCTGCCGGAACACACCAACAGGTGTTTGACGACAGATTTTCAACTTGAGGGTGGTAGCCAGCCAGGCGGGTACTACAAAGTACCCTACCACCGTGCAAAACAAACGTTGATATAGGTATCTTCGTGTTTATGTCACTAAACATATTATTAAATATCCACGAGTTCCTTATAATTATTAGAACTGTAATTGATAATGAAGCCATAGCATAGACAAACAGATTCGAAAATCTCCATAAACAAAGGACTTTAAATAAGTGCTACATGTTTTTATGTGATTGCTCGGTCTTCCCCTTCAGCTTACAGATAACATTCGATCTTCAATTTGACAGACAGTTGATTCTTGATTCATGGTCGCGTGCGCGTCACGTCGCTCATTGCATTCATAACAGTTCGCGAGCGCCGGCCGCGCCGCTGCCGCCGGTCATTCACCGAGCGCGAGCCTCTTGCCTCCCTCTCACACTCCTCACAAATCTTGAGACAGATAACCTCGAATACTTACAGTACAGTTTCTACACTTACTTTCTAAGACATCGACTGACAAGACAGTTAGTGAGTGTGAGGATCTTTATAAATATGAATCAATCGTTATAACAAATAACTACGATTAGCAAAGTGTTTAAGTTTAATGGTTGTAAGTGGTTGCTGAACGCGCCATAAGACTATTGCAGATTAAAAAGGTATTTAATGACGAAGGTATTTTAGTACTTGATGATTGTGTCTGTTCCAAATTCAACTTTATTAGACATTTTTAATAATGCAAGTGTGATATCATGTTTGTTTATTTACATTATTTTTGGTGTGTCTTCGTTCGATGAACATCTTCGCGGAACGCGATCAACTGTTTATTTCACTTGCACCTACTCATATAAGGATCTGCTCATCGCACTCACTCACGTCAACATCCCCGAGGTGCGCACGCGCCGCTTATACTCGCAGTTTTGTTTTTGTTCTAAGTTTACACAATGATGTCAGTTCCTGTAAGTCAAGGCTGTCTTGTTTTATATTTCAATAGCTAAAAAGGAAGTTTAATGAAAATTGTCGTACTACAATACGGCCAGTATTAAAAAAAAAACTTTATTTTGGAAGTGCTAATATATTGCTCGTGTAATTGAAATTTATGAAATTGAGTATCACTCAAAAGTTAAGTATTTTTAAACTTTAAACAGTAACTTCAGTAGTTACGACGTTTATGAGATAAGAAGGCTCCTAGGGCCTAAACTGAATAAATGGCTTTGACTTTGACTATGGATAAAGATTAAAATTGGTCATTGGTTTACCCAAATCGTCACTCTGCTGTATTCTGCCTGCAAATCCTTGGTACAGTGACGTAATGGCCGAGGTTCATTATGGACCTGATTTTGAAGATATTGTGTAATAATAATAATAAATATTCTGGGACATTAATCCTCACACACGGCCATCTGACCCCACACTAAGCAGAGCTTGTACTATGAAAGACAGATAACTGATATACTACATATACTACTTTTCTTTTGTAAATACATACATATATAGATAATGACACCCAGACTCAGGACAAACAGACATGTTCATGCACACAAATGTTTGTCCTGAGTGGGAATCGAACCCACGACCTGCGGCGTGATAGATAGGGTCTCTTATCAACCACGCCAACCGGCCCGTCAATGTTATGTTTATACGTATTGCAGATTTAGATGGATCGTAGGTAGCGCGTCCGGAGCAGAGTCCTGTCGGCGCCATGCCGAGTGGTGGCGGTGGCGGCGGCGGCCGAGCCGGGGAGCGGGACAGTCCCGACGCCGACCCACACCCGCCATCAGGTCTGATCATAAGTATTATTGTTTATTCACAGATTCAACAAATATTATAGCAGCCCTTATCTGCAGGACTCGAGTAGATAGGGCTCGCTGCCGAAACTACGGGTCTAGCTGCTAAACCACGGGTGCTGGGGAATCCCTCTACCTTTTGGTAAACCCCAGCTTGGAGTCGGGTTCGTGGTGGTTAGTGGTTAGTTGCTGACGAGGGGCATGTTCGTCTGTTTGTATGCTTGTAACTGAGCGTCCTACCTCGCGCGCAACGAGTATCTGAATTCACTGGTGCTAGGTATAGTGCCGCTTAGTGTACAGATCAGAACCTACCGCAGATGGTCCCTGGTAATCTGTACCTACGGAGTGTTAAGAATAGTGTACCTAGCTGTATAACCAGTAGTTTTTGTGGAAAAGTCTGATTCAACAAATAAATATAAGATTATATTTTGAATTAATAATAATAATTTAGTTCACTTCTTAAACTCCCTCGCTGTACTGTCTGGAGGGACCGAGGAACTCGGAAAACCTATTTAAATTATGTATTATCTGCTCTGATCACACGAACATGTGAAATTTAAACTGATTAAATTATATAATATACAGGTGATTTTGTTATCACTGGCAATACTTGCAGGGGTGGAAGAAGTACTCATCAATGTGAACAACTTTTATTATAGGGCTAACTCTGATATCGCGTAAAATAATATGGTTGCTTCATACATTTTGGTCGAGTAGGTATTGAACTTTTGTATGGAACAGCTGATAATTTTTTCATGATTTCACAGTTAGTCCCATAATAAAAGTTGTTCTTTTTGATGAGTACTTCCACCCTTGCAAGTATTGCCAGTGATAACAAAATCACCCAGTATAATATTATATGTATAACGTACAAGTAATAATGGTTCCAAAACCGACCCTTGCGGGACTCCAGTTTGCACATAGATTAGTCTGTCATTAGGCCACTAGGTGGCACTAGCGTTTCTCATATGTCACTACGTAGCTGTACGTGCACAGATGTGGACTGTAAAAAAACGAGATAAAGATAATAGGGGCAATGTTCTACTGGGAAAGATCCATGGCATGACATCGTCACAGTGTATAATTGTGAGAGGAATCTAAGCGAGTGAGTATCCTATGAAGGGATCACTTTGTATTTTGTCCGTGTAAGGGTGGAGCGGTCGAGAGACCACCACTTTTGTGTCCAGTCAAAAAAACTGGGGAAGAGTACCAGTAAGAAATGTGTATGTGTATTAGGGTACTACAACTAAATCATGAATTCCTTTCCCGCTTACAGGTGTGGTGGAACTGCGTGAGGATGTGCCACTGAAGGGCGGTGGGGACGCGGGGACGCGGTGTTGCGCAGGGGGGCCACGCTTCATCATCGCCTGCTTTGCTGTGCTCACCGCCGCCATCACCATTGCCCTGCTCACGCAGATCTACTACGGCGACTACGAGGCGAGTTCTGTTTTCTGCTCTAATTCACCACGATATTATAGTACAAGAAAGATGTATAATGTTTAGCAAATTATACTTAGATGACGTGAATTTTAATTTAAACAACTTATTTGCAACATAAATACAAAATACAAACTATTATTATACGTACCTATAGAAAATTTCCTCGTAGCGGCCGCCGCTGCCGATGGGCAAGGCTCTTAAGTGTAACTGCCGGAACACTTCAATAAGTGCTTGGTGTCAGATTTTCAACTTGAGGGTGGTAGCTAACCAGGCGTTTCTTCACGATGTTTTCTATCACCGAAAGCTCATGCTCATTGTAGGATTCGAACCTTCGCCGTGGCATCCAAGGTCACTGAGCTATCATCTATTTAAAAGGTTCCTACCGGGCGAGCCGTGGGTGGTGACAAGGGTGTGTGTGTGTGCAGGTGGTGCCGCACGGCAGCGTGTCGTCGTCGGCGGTGCAGTGCTCGCGCGCGGGCACGGACGCGCTGAAGGCGGGCGGGCGCGCGCTCGACGCCGCCGCCATCGCCGCGCTCTGCCTCGCCGTGCTCGCGCCGCACCGCTCATCACTCGATGCGTGAGTCTACTAACTATACCCGCTCCGTGCTTCTTCATCGTCGATAATACATCCTCATTATTTTATTTTATATTATCGGAAAACTAACAGCTAAATTATAACAATACATACTAGACAGTAGGATTTAAAAAGCCAGAACCAGTTTTCACAAATTGATACAATTTTGATTTAACGCCATATCAGTCCATAGAAAAAAGTAAGAAGATGCGAGTAAAATTTTTGAAGTACACAAAAGAGATTTAGAGATTTCAAAGTGCCAAGAAAAAACTACCATTCATACTGCGTTTGAAGAAACCTTGCCGTATTGTGAATAAGTCTACGTGATCTGAGTAATGGTTGTTAAAGAAATTTGGGACTCGATTGAAGAAGGAATTTCGTCTGTAGTTGGTCGAACAGGTTGAAGTAAACAGTTTCATGTTACTACGTTTACTGGAAGTACGAAAAGGCGCTACAAGTTAAATTTCAGAAAGAAGGTTGGGACAATCTATTTTATTAAGTAGTATATTGTGAAGAAAGAATATTATTGATTATACTGACATGATGATGTCGAGACGACCACTGAAAAAATCTTAAAAATAAATATAGTTGCGTTTTGCAGGAGTGGATCGATGCTCTACTGGGAGTACCGTCAGTCCCGCTCGCAGTCACCCGAGCTGTTCGAGTGGGGAGGCCCGGCCGGAGCTGCGCTGGAAGCGAGCGGAGCCAGAAGCGCAGCGGGCGGGGACCGCGCGCCTCGGCTGGTGGCCGCCTTGGCCGCACTGCACGCGCAATTCGGTGTGCTGCCATGGTCACGAGTCCTACAGCCCGCTATCGATCTCGCTAGGTATCTTCATCTATTCTGATGTCTAATCGACATGTATGAGTATTCAAATAACAGGAATGGTCCCTGCACATACATGCGGTGTGTTAATGTGACAGAAACGGGTTCCCGGTGTCGGATGGTCTTGCTATATCGATGTCGGTGAAGCCCGAACCGGCCGCGGCGGCCGCGCCCGCCGGCACGCTCACTGCGCCTCGCCTCGCGACCTACCTCGAGTCCTTGCAGGCGAACACAAGCAGTGGTAAGCATCGCGAGTTTCATACGATAGAACTCAAATGATACATGTTCGTAACGATCGATCTTGGGGACAGAGTTGTCTCTGGCGTGGCAGGCGGCGGCGCTGGTGCGACATGGTGGCGCCCAGGTGTTGGGCCCGAGTGGATCAGGGCCGGGATGGCGCGCGGAGGCCAGTGGCGTGGGCGTGGGGCCCGGGTGGCGCCCAGCATCAAGTGGCGCGAGGACGAGGTGGCGCGCGGTGGCGGGTGGCGCCGGCGCGGCGCAGGCGCTGCGCGCGCTCTCTGCCGCACTCTACCCACCCCCCGCGGATGCCGACGAAGCCTCCAGGAGGTTTGATGTTTCTTTTGCTAGTTTTGTTTTGCGGATGTTTAAATAATAGGGCTCCAATTTTACGATATAATTTTAGACTTCTAAGGGTCCGTTCACATAGACCGGCTCGCAGAGCAGAGCAAGTTTTTGAACGCATTTAAAATTAAGTTTTAGGACAAGGATTTTTTTTGTGACAAGAGGATACTCTTGAGCTATACCAATGTGAAAAGCTCTCCGAAAATTAACCTTATGTAAATGTCCTAAAACTTAATTTTAAATACGCTCAAAAATTGTCTCTGCTCTCCGAGCCGGTCTATGTGAACGGACCCTTAGGCAGTCGATCTATACACGATCGGGAAATGAAGACCGCAAAGTAATCTGTAAAGCCTGTCTGTATATGCTTTGCTGGTGTACCTTACAAATCATGACTATATAACTACATTAAGTATATAATATCGACGACTATTCATCAGGGTGATCGAAGCGCTGCAGCATGAGGCGGCTAGTGGCGGCGAGGGCTGGCCGCCCGCTGCCGCTAGCGTCGCCACGGGGCTGGCCGCCGTCGACCGACTCGACACATATGTCGCCCTTGTGACGTAAGTTAGTCAATATCTCTCTATGTATTTAAATACCTACTAGGTGTGCCCTAATTTAATAATGATTTCCATCTGCAGAGGTATATCTGCGCCGTTCGGCAGTGGGCCCGAGACGACAGCGGGATGGGTTCGCGATGAGCCGACGGCGCCCCTCGATCTGGCGCCCGCCATCATAGTGGACGATCACATTTGTGGTGAGTGACGTACGACACAATACGCACGTATGGCCGCAGACTGGAATATCATAATAAGTATATGCTCATCGGCAGGTACGAGGTACGTGGTGGGCGCGGAGTCATCGAGCGCGATGGCACAGGGCGTGGCGGCGCTGACGGTGGGTGGCGGCGATGCGGTGGCGGCCGCGGCGACGGCGACGGCGGTGGCAGCGGGTGTGGAGCGTGCGCGCGTGGCGTTGGTGGCGGGCGGCGCGCTCGCGCTCGAAGCGGCCCGCGAGCATCCGTTGTCCGACGCGTTGCCTCCCGCTACCAGCGTGCCCGCCCTGAACGCCACGCCGCCCTACGCTGCCGTCAACGTGGTGCAACAGCGCGGCGACGCCCTCGTCTCGCACGCCGACAGCCGTGGCGGCGGACACGCCTCGCGCTTCTGATCCGCCTGCCTCACTCATTGACAAAGACTAAATTACAGTGACTTCAATTATTTATTTAATTTATTATTATTTCGTTTAAACTATGGACATACTTTTGCTTTTAAAATATTCTGGGACATTATTCCTCACACACGGCCATCTGACCCCAAACTAAGCAGAGCTTGTACTATGGAAGCCAGATAACTGATATACTACATATAGTACTTTTCTTTTGTAAATACATACATATATAGATAATTACAACCAGACACAGGACAAACAGACATGTTCATGCACACAAATGTTTGTCCTGTGGCGTGATAGATAGGGTATCTTACCAACCACGCCAACCGGCCCGTCTCCTATCTCTTTCGTCCTTGCATTTTGATTAACCAGGATCAGCCGATAGCCATCGACGATATTGCAATCGGATGGTTGCATTTCAAGAGACCGGATTACTTCTTCAGTAAATCTGATGACGTTTATTATGTTAGGTTCGTTCTCTGCACTTTGCAGATAACTAATAGAAAGGCTCTTTCTTGCGCGTTCGCATAACTAAGTTGAGCTCATTTGACATTTGCGCGGGATACATTTACCTAAACGTTAAACACATACGTACGTTTGGGCCTCGCTAGGGACCCTCCACTCTCAAGCATGGTGATGTCAAAGAGTTACCCTAGCGGATACGTCTAGCGGATACACTCAGTGTCCCTGCCATGTGTCGCCCTGTATAGTATAGCTAGGATCAAGAAATATGAGTGTACCTACATTTTTTTTTCCCCTCCAGTTTATTAATATCAAATCAGAATAAAATCAAAAGTAATAAAATGAAACAACGAGGAAACGGCCTCGTACAGGACTGCATCCCCAAGCATGAGTGCACAACATGACATATTGATAGATAATAATCATTTTATCGGAATTCATTGTACAAATTAAAGGTGATGCTTACTCCTCTATCTAAGTTAGGTAGGTACTTGTCTTATATGAGGTTTGAGATAACTTTATTTCTCATAAGAATTACATTCACTTACATGAGAAATTACAAAAATTATTATGTTAGACAGTTTGTTGGGCGAAACATACTGATACAGGGCAAAATAAAATGAATATAAATATTAAAGAGGGTAGTCTGCAAAGTTCAAGAATTCGTTCGACAATTATTACTATTACGTAGTAGATATACAATCAAGACGTTACTGGAAGTGGCATACATCATCGTATTTTTTTTTTTTTTTTTTTTTTATTATTATTATTATTATTTATTTATTTTATTATTGTTTGATTATATGTTTGTTTTGTTTAGAATATAGTATTTAAGTAATCGTTTGTAGGTTGTCATGGATTTAGCTTCTTTTATGTCCTTCGGGAGTTTATTATATATTTGACTTCCCTCGAACATAATACTTTTTTTGCCATAGTTTGTTCGTGGATGGTGTAGTTTTATATCATTTGCGCTTCTTAACCGAATTTTGTGTATTTGATGTTTTTTTGTAAAACTTAATTGTGTATGTATATCTTTATTTAGTATTTTCCGAACTAGTATGCAATTATAATATATGTAGGTTTGAGAGATATTCATAATTCTAGTCTCTGAGTATACTTTTTTTGTAGGTGCGAGGAAGTCATAATTAAATAATAACTTTATTAATTTAATTATATCTAGAACTTCCTTTTTCAAATAACATACCAAGGTTAAATTGTGATCAAATACAAGCCAATAATACATAGTAAAAAAGTAGTGGTGTTTTAAGAACTCTTTAAAAGTATTGCGAAAAGATCTATCCAGATTTCAAAGCAGGTACCTACTTAGTTTATAAAGTAGGTACCAGGAAATGGTAAATATATGCAGCCGCTATATCTTCCACATACATGTACATATGGCAGTAGTCAGCACTGTACAGTAGGTAGATGGTGAGTTACCGAGCTACCAAGAAATGATAATATAACGAAATAACGGTGGACGGACGACCTTGTAAAATTCATCGGAAAACCCTGGATGCAGTCCGCCCAAGACCGGTCCCATTGGAGATCCTTAGGGGAGGCCTATGTCCAGCAGTGGACGCCTTGCGGCTGAGATGATGATGATTATGATAATTAAATAAATATGAACACAGGGAGCTTATTATTTATATTCGGTACTAGCTGTCCCCCGCGGTTTCACCTGCGTTCCCATGTAAAAAAGTAGCCTATAACCTTCCTCAATAAACTGACTATCTAACGCAAAAATGTTTAGTTTCGGTAAATTTATTTTAAATGATTTTTTTAACGCATATATTTTTTATTCGACAGATAAGCAGTTGCTTTCGGAGTGGTTAGTGTGATTTCTCTAAAATTATATGTTAATTATAATTTTATATGTTGCAAGGGTCGAATTCAGAAGTTATTGAGACGATTTTGAAAAAAAGTAACTAGATAAGATCATTGTAGAGGATTTGCCGACAAATGTAATCTGAATACATTTCTTGTTTTTGTTATATTTTTTTTGTGGCATGTGCATGAGTGAGACCCTCTACGCGTGGAACGTAAATAGAGGTAAGTTTAAAGCCTCACCAAGCTAATAAAAGTGGCGTCAAATTAAAAAATAAAATATGTATTGGAAACTTCAAATCTCACACTTTAAAATAACGTAAAATATATTACATTTATTGCTTTTCTGATGACCAAAAAAAAAATTTCTTTTCTGATAAATTCCGCAAGAACACTGATTTTGAGACTGGAGCCTTAAGTTTGCGACAAAAATCGATAAGATACCGATAGAATTGACATAAGACACTACCGAATATCGTTATAATCTGATCGTTAGGACTTAACGACAGATTCCTATGTCGAGACTGCAGCCCCAGTGCATTTAAATTTGAAAGATTCCATGTTTTTACATTAAGCTGTCAATGTTTGTGCAATAGATCACGACCATGAAGATAATTGACATTATAGAGGAGGTAACACGTGTCAAGCTGATGTGATAACGTCTAAACGTGATTCTATCATCATCCCTTTCTAACTAGGGAATCTATGGCGACAAGTGATTGTGTCCCACTCGCACTGATGCACCACGAGCCGGTTGGCGTGGTTGGTAAGATACCCTATCTATCACGCCGCAGGTCGTGGGTTCGATTCCCACTCAGGACAAACATTTGTGTGCATGAACATGTCTGTTTGTCCTGTGTCTGGGTGTAATTATCTATATATGTATGTATTTACAAAAGAAAAGTAGTATATGTAGTATATCAGTTATCTGGCTTCTATAGTACAAGCTCTGCTTAGTTTGGGGTCAGATGGCCGTGTGTGAGGAATGTCCCAGAATATCCCAGAATCTTATGTAAGTGCAGTAGAGTTTATTTTGCTTTCACTATTCAACCTCTGAGAGGATAGAACGGGTGAGACCGCGGGGCGGAAAGCTAGTTAAAGCATTAAATAGTTGTACCAATATATTTTCATGACAAGCAAGCTATTATTTACCTCCGTGGCCGGCAAGTGCAGTGCCCTTCATGTTCAGTTACAACTACAGCGCAGTTTCCACGTCACCATAACATAAATTTGTCATTCGTAGTAATAAATGTCAAATTCAAATTCAAATTCAAAAATAATTTATTCAGTTTAGGCCCTAATAAGGCACTTATGAACGTTACAATTGATTCTACCACCGGTTCGGAATACACTTCTTGAGAAGACTCCGGCAAGAAACTCAGCAAGGGATATTTTTTTTATAGATCTTTGTTCTTTTTTATTTAATTTATGTAACTATTTAATTACAAAGTTTATAAAATTATAATGAAATAGTTTGTGTAGCGAACATTTCATTGAAATGCATTATTGTCTTCTACAAAATCAGAAACTTTATAGTACCCTTTTTTACATAACTTTTGTTAAAATACAAACTATGATATATAGAAAACATCCTCAAAGCCCTCGCTGCTGTCGATAGGCAAGGTTCCCAACAGGCTGGCAGCGTTCCCTTTTTGGATGGCCAAGCTTATGCGTTGGCGGAAAAAGCTCCCAGAAAATTTTGTATATTTTTCCGAACATAATTAAATTTTCATAAATGTACTGTGACGACACAGTCATAATATTAATGGATTGTCGGATGTCAATGCCGACTTGTTTGTTTTGGAATAGGTACATAACTTGCAAATAAAAAGCACGAGGCAGTGCCATCTAGAATCTCGTTCAAGATTGTGTTCAAGATCATCATCTCCTTATATGTAGACGGTGGACGGAAATCAAAGCGTTTCATTTGTGCAACATCTTTTCCTATTTTGAATAATAATAAATAAAGATTATAAAGCTTAAGAGTTTGTTTGTTTGAACGCGCTTATCTCAGGAACTACTGGTTCGATTCGAAAAATTATTTCAGTGTTGGATAGCCCATTTATCGAGGAAGGCTATAGGCTACTCTTTATCCCGGGAAAACATAAGATCCCACGGGAACGCGGGTGAAACCGCAGGGCGGAAGCTAGTTTTGAATAAAGATAAAAAAACCATGTAGGTTTATTTGGTCGTTGTTATTTTATATTCTTAAAATTAACTTTTTTTTTTAATTCCTTAAATCGGACAAATCGATACAATGGTAATAAAAAGAAAAGTTGCAATACCAGTTAGGCAATCCCAATAAATTGACGATCGATACTGGACTTACACAATCGGCTCCCTGGCCCACCTTCAAAGGAGCAGGAAAAGACAAGCAATTTGCTTCGATAAACAAAATTCCACTCCATGTTTATTGAAAGTATGCTACATACCTACGCCAAATGACAAAGAGGTAGTAAAAATTCCCCACACCGCTGACACCGCACAATATACTTACCTAGTTGTTTTTATTTTGTTCAAAGGCTGACTGCGCAGTGTGTGTGCACTAAACATGTGCTGTAATTGCGTCATAAATCGCAATACTGATGCGCGAATAGTAAATAGCCGAGTTCATGTGTACACTTGTTTACAATCTCTTTACGACGTATGTGTGAGTATGGCCATCGTCAGATATGATAACGGATATTGAGCGGCGCAGGCGCGCGGGCGCGGGCGAACTGTTGTTGTTGTTGTCCTCCACTACATACACTACGGTGGTTATATTATTCGCCTGTAATAGATTAATAATTATCGCATTTTCATGTAAACACTATATCTATTTATTTAATATACACAAATATTTTCTTTATGACGTCAGTTCAACATCGATGTTTCCCTCGCTCGTGTTTCTACTAGAGTGCCTATAAATATTATTATAAATCACCTCACATTATTGCCATTTTGTTGAGTTTTCCTTTTGTGCAGTCTCGAGTATTTGCCAATTTTAAACAGCCAAGCCGCCGTCGCCGCGCTCGCCGCCACTCTCTCCATGACCGCTTTCAACCTCCACGACACCAAATTCGAATTTCATCAAAGTCATAACTGGATAATTAAGTAAGTGGCTAAGCCTGTTTGGCGGTTACAAATTATTTAAATACCATCAAACAAGATGAGCGAGTCTACATAAATACATACTTGAAACAACAGCCCTCAGATAATATAAGCATTGATTTGGGGAACGAAGCGGACAGGTCCAGCGCGTTCGACTCCGCTCAGGAGGCTGAGGGACTGTCCATCGATCGGGATAGTGAGTGAGAGCTTCACATCAACTACGTCATGCCTTTGTTTTTAAGTGAGTTGTGCGAAGGTCGCGCCTGCGCCCGCATCGCCCGCCTCAGCCGCATGCTGCACTGTTCCATTTGGTACTAACAACTAGCATCAAATTAGTCAAGTATAATTATCCGTAGCGATATTATTCACGCGCTATTGGGTGAACATATCCATTCGAGTCATAATGAGATCTCATTTCCATATGGCTGCTGTACTCATGCATGTTAATGAATTATTTGCTAATTTAAAGCAATATCCCTCCCTGGTCCCTGATAATGTTAACCTGATATAGTTTGGAGGCCGTCAGGTTTTTGTTCTGTGCCATGGACCAATAGGTACTAGATCAAGAGGCTGTCGAACGACACGTTGGGCAGGTGATGTGAGGAAGCACGCCGATAGAAGTAAAACAAATAATTTAGTAGGTAAAGTAAGGTACTTAGTCTGCGTCGTTTAGAGCTGCTCTAGGACATGCCCGATTCCGATTAGACCAAACCCGTCGGGTAGTGTATCGAGTTGGATATCATCTATATTTGAATACTTGTGTAATAAAGTTGATTGAGGTCTGTCTGTATTACCTAACTGAATCACTCTGTTATAAACCCGATTGGAAACGACAAAATGTTTGGCTGTTCTGAATAGCAAAATATTTTTCCAATCGGAATTGTACCTTAATGACAACAACTGAGTTGGTCTGAAAACGTTTCTAGAATATTGCACAATTTCCAAAAATCATTCGGTAATAGTAATAACAAGGCAGGGAAGCTGTTGGACGATCTGGAGATCTCCCAGGCAGGGGTGACATCGATGCTCATATTACCTATGTTCAAAGGGCATCATGAAGTGAACCGTCTGTCTGCCTTTTCAGACCTCATTTAATTTCATTATTTTGAATACTTAGTGAAATATAAAAGAGTTGTGAAAATGTAATAAAATTTGCTCGTGCCTCCGTAATTACATGACAAAATTGAGTTACAGAACCACAAAATTAGTGTACGGAGCCCTGTCCCGTGCGCGAGTCCGACTAGCACTTGCCGGTTTATATTTTATTAGGCGCCTGACATGGATGGAATCAATAAATAAATATTGAAAATATTGTGGTAGCTTCATCTTTAAAAAAATATTAATACCTACCAATTATTATAGTTTTAATAAAAAGAAAAACATTTATGCATTGCGTTGTAGGTTCATCAAACTGATGCTACAATGTAACACAATATTAGAAACAGAATAACATAATAAATGTAAAAAAAAAAAAACAACTTTCGATTATAAAAATAGTGTAATACTTAGTGCGGACGCTGCCAAATTGGTGTCGGTCACAATCGATTCGACGGAATTGTCGCGAGCTCTGCTGCCCACGAACAGAGCCGTCCTAACGGCCGCGACCGGACCGGCCAGCCGGACCACGAGCGCGAGCAACAACACATATTTGAGTTTCTTTAAATAAATATGTACGATATAAACATGCTACTCGTCATTGTGAAACGAGACGCTGCAATTATGGAACGGCTTATTGTTTTGAACAACGCGGCAACGAAGCGATATAATGTACACCAATTTAATGAGCTCATTGCACTCATTTACACGAGGCACGTGTCTACTAATGCTCTATCTATTGTATGTTATATGCTTAGAATAATAACGCTGTTAAATGTATGCGATAACTACTACTGCATTTACGACTCTTCGAAATAAAATTCGACGATAACTCAGTTGCAGTGACGTCGGATGCCGAGAACGTCGTACGTAGGTTCATAGTAAGGTAGCATCTCTTGCCATGGCGGGTGAGTTTATGGGCAAACTTGACTAGACATGTGCAGACTTGTGTGGCTCATAAAAAAAGTTGATGACCACTTTAGTGTCGCATAACGCAATTCACAGTTTTCAGACAAATTGTCAAGAGAATGTCAATAATGAATTATGTAAAAAGTAGTCTTCTACTTTTGTCGCTGACAGTACAAGCGAACACAAAGAATGATGCATGCATTACTGTAGGTAGGTACATACATACTACATTGTTACACAAAACCGGCTCGTCTAATCACCAAATAACCAAGTTTTACTGTATTTCATTAAAATTAACCGTAATTAAAATTAAATAGGTAGGTACGTGGTCGAGAAAAACATAGCGAGTCGAATACAGAATGAAAATTAATTAGATAATAAATAATCTATGTAATGTGTTGCCAAACCATTTCGGTTATTAGCTATAGCTATGTATGTATGTAGGTATGTTATGGCACACTGAGCGATCGCGCACACTGAGTCGACGCTAACTAGTTGTTTACCAATTGTTAATATTTTTAGGGGAATTGCTTCAGTGAGTGAGCGTGCAGCAGCGACCGCGGCATATCTACTGTCCTTAGGGTTACCGTATGTACAACAGTAAAGTCAAAGTACTTTATTAGGTAATTAATAATCCAGACATTTTCAAGAAAACCCGGAAATTGGGCTTAAAAATACTGACACGTACGAGCGTCCAGTGTAGTTCACTTGCATACAGGTTGGTAGGTACCTACCGTGTCACCTTGTACGTCAATTGCAACAAATAACTATCTGTTTGTTTGATATTCACGTATCGACAAACTACAAACAAAAGATAATTGAAGTAGATACAATGTAGGTACACATGCACCACGCACGCAACTACCTAAGTAGGTACCTACAGCTACCACCTACTACTCTACCACCTCTAGTGGGTTTTTCTTACTTAACGGATAGTCGAGGAGTTTGCGGAAACCGTCCATATAATCGTTTCTGAGAAGCGCGAGCTCAAAATGTGACGAGTTGTGATCATGGCGTGAACGGCGCCGGCGGCGTCGTCACGTGGCGTCTTCTGTCTGCTGTATTCTGTCTGCAACTTAATTTCACGCTGTTTTACAATTTATGTCAAAATGTCTAACGAAGCATACTACCTTCTCATTCACAGTTCACACTTAAAATGAAAATATTTATTATTCAAATAGGCCTTCACAAGCACTTATGAATAGTCTGACTCTAACGCACGGTTCTTAGTTGCTATGCTTCCTATATTACCACCATTATCCATTATCCACCTTATAACTTATCTCATAAGGTTCCATTTCACAGCACAGCTGTTTGGAAACAATCATAATAACTACTATTTAATTAAGTATGTTTAAAAATATAAACGTTTATTATTTAATTATATTTGGCACCTCACGGCTGTGTGATGTGTGTCTGTGTGTGACGAGGCACGCGGCGTATGGTACACGACAACGTCATACTTACCACACCACACCACGCCACATCACTCACCACACCACACCACACCACAGCGCTTCGCAGTAGGTACGCACTAATAAACGTTATCTACTAAATATGTTGAATGGAACATAATAATCACAGTATAAAGATGTTTATACTGTGTAATAATCCTATCTGGCGTCTAGATAAACGAAACTGTCCACAATGTCGATGCCTTGGTTGTCATAGGTACGCGATAGATAGCTTTCTCGCACGATCTATCACCATAAGCTTGGTTTTCTGCCTATTTATTGCAAGCTCTAATTTGCCACTTTCCACCTCCAATCTGTCTCCAACATGTCACCAAATGTTTATGATTTACGAGTATGATATATGATGACGTCACAAGCGTTGGATAAAGGTAGAGTCATTGGTAGAGTTTCCAATAATGCGACGTCGATGCTCGCTCCTATATCAGCGGTACAGATGTCAATGAGACATAATTATTTAGTTATCCAACAAAAATGGAAACCACAATGATACAAATCGTATTGCTGGAGCCGTATCGTGTCAATCACAAGTTTAATTTCCAATATTAATTTTTAACTGTAGATAAGCTTGTATTTGACCACAACATCAACACGTAGGTACATAAGTGACGATGTGGCCGAATTTATTTTTATTTTGATTGCCTAGCCAAGCTCAGAAGTCTGCGCGGATCCGCGGGCGAAAAGCCTATAATAGTTAAACTAATAAACATGACAATGTGCCGAATACAACAATAAGATAGAGAGGTACAATCATAGTATAAATAGAACGACATGTGGACCCATGAGGTAGGTCCATTTGTCAAATAGAACGACATGTGGACCCATGAGGTAGGTCCATTTGTCAAATAGAACGACATGTGGACCCATGAGATAGGTCCATTTGTCAAAATGAAACGGGAAGTCTGGTCAATGATATAGGTAAAGTATCTTACAGAGTGTGTTCAGGGACCGTGACTATCGGCGCGGCGCGCGGCGCGCGGCGTGACCACGACCAGCCAGGGCAATAGACGAGCTCGGCCGGCGGCGCCAGCCGGCGCCCGCGGCGGGATTCCGCTACAATTATAATTAAACAGTTGGGAGTTGGATACTACGACACTAATTTGTTGTTTTCGTCGCTCTCAAGTGTGCGCCGGACGAGGCGAGGGGGGCACACCGTCCGCGTCGCCCACGAGCCCCCGGCCGCGATCCAGCAGCGCCCGCGCCGCGCCAGTCCGTCCACCGACATCTGTGCGCGCGTGCCGCTCCAATCACATGTCACTGCCGCGATACTATATCGCCACTCGGATTGTTTATCTATTTATTTGTAAATATTAGTTGTGTTGTGTGTACGTGGCCGTGGCCTCGACCCTCCCGACTCCCGACGCGAGAGACGCAACACTATCTCCGTTCTGTGCCTGTGCCTGCGCCTGGGCCTGTGCAGTGCGCGCCGCTCTACCTACGGGCACGGAGTACCAGTACCACTGGCACCGCTATGTGATCAGGGGTTGGCGGGGTGCGTACACAACACAATAATAATAGGGTATTTAATGAAGATTAAAATAAGTTTATTACCTACGGATACCTTTCGGTTAAAATGTATTACAAAATAGTGGTAGAGTCTTTTTATTACTTACCTAGTTATGTAGGTACCTACTCCTCTCAGAAACAAAACCTCAAATGTAAATTTTCATCAATCGTTATTTTGTTCATTAATTAGTAGATACAGACCTACTTCGTCTACGAGCGTAATAAGCACCACGGCAGTAGGTAGGTAGGTACCCAAATTTTCACAAAAGGTGCTACTTAGGTATTCTAAATGGATAGTGCATGCATATATTACTATTGTGTGTGTCTGTGTGTGTGTGTGTGTGCTGAAAACGGGACTCCATCCATGCGCCATACCACGGGTTGCTACAATGCTAAGAACGGCTAATAATTAGGATGGTTTACTTTATACAAGCACGTATCTTGTGCACCGACCCAGACAGTGGTTCTATAATAAATTTACATATATTTTTAATTAAGTAGTCGAACAAAATCCACAGACCTTAATTTTATTGTGAACAGATAAAACGAATGTAACATTATTAAAATATAATATAATTACAAATATCTTTTGGCCTTACACGTACTTACGGCGTAAGCCAAACCACTAGGTTTGTTCATTAATGGACATGGGTTCTGTCGTGGTCGCGAGCGGTGCGATAGTGAGCGAGGGAATGGCGCAAGTCAGTCGCAAGCGCAACACAACACACCTGTGTTTGTTTGTAGACATGAACTCGTTGGAACTGCGTCACAATCACAACACAATCACTGTGCTGTGTGTGTGTGTGTTATGTAGTGTACTTAGTTAGTGTGTGTGGTGTGAGTGACGCGTCGCTGCACACATGTCGCGCCGCGCTGATTGCCGTATACTGAAGGTAAAAGGTCCAATGTCAGATTTTTTCAAATATTTATGTAGCATTACACGACCTATCTCGGCTGGTGGTGTTCGACAACATTAAGTTGTGCTTAAAAACAGTTAACATCTTCAGTGAAGGAAAACATCGTAAGGAAACCATAGCACGGTGGTAGGGTACGGTCTTTATAGTACCTGCCTGGCTAACTACCAGCCCAACCTCAGGACTTGAACTTGAGAGCCAGTTGCGTTCTAGGTGTTATAAAGGTCGGCAACACATTGGTTATTTAATTTTCCAATTTTGTTAATGTCCATAGGTGACAATAGCCACTTTCATACCACCAGGTGGACTGGCTGCCTGCTCGTCAGCATTATGGCACGAATAAAACACACTTTGGTTATACACCTGATTATTATGTCGATAAACACCGACCTTAGTAGTGTATTATATACCTAACCTACACACCTACTACATTGAGAACAAATGAAAATAAATGAATAATCTAAGATAACGAAAACATGTTTTCATTTAGGTAGTACTTTTACCATCAACCTTCTTGCAAATAGGCCACATGAAATGTTAGATAAATAGATAGATTTAATACTATAATCTATATACTAATATTATAAAGCTGAAGAGTTTGTTTGTTTGTTTGAACGCGCTAATCTCAGGAACTACTGGTTCGATTTGAATAATTCTTTCAGTGTTGGATAGCCCATTTATCGAGGAAGGCTATAGGCTACTTTTTTATCCCGGGAAAACACAAGATCACTCGGGAAAGTGGGTGAA
The DNA here is from genome assembly GCA_951216915.1 of Tetheella fluctuosa. Classification (NCBI taxonomy): domain Eukaryota; kingdom Metazoa; phylum Arthropoda; class Insecta; order Lepidoptera; family Drepanidae; genus Tetheella; species Tetheella fluctuosa. The sequence goes on from OX578214.1 coordinate 16,197,670, forward strand.
ACCGCGCGGAAAAGCTAGTGTTATTATAGTTCACACGCCACATAGATATGATTGAAGTAGTAAGTACCTACCTACCTAATAGAAAATTTAATTAACAGTGAAAGTGTTACAATGTGTGTTTGTTTGTTTAATCCACTGAAATTCATGAATATCGATCAAACGATAATACAAACGTGTTAGGAACCTACTGAATAATTAATTAAACAAATTAATGGGAATCAACGTTTTTACAGATAGTTACTAAGTAAAGAGGTATATATATACATATGTAAGTAGGTATTTGATAAATAAATAAGTAAAAGTTTAATTGTACGGTCACGAGCATAAATAAATATAATATACACAAAGTAAAATTCGATAGCAATTTTCTCGTCAAGTAAAGATTGTTTTGAGAATGATAACACCTATATATGTAATATCTATTCACCGTATATTATCATAATAGTATTGGTTCGAAAATAAAAATTGAAAATGTTCGTAACGACATGAAACTACCATTAGAGAAAATTCCTTTTGAATTTTGCTATGTGTACAAATAGTGTAACATATCGCGACCCACAGAGCAAAGAAATCTCGTGACTGTATAAAATAAAAAATAATTGGTAAGTAGCTAACTTTAATATACAGGTTGATTTTTTAGTCGTTGGCAATACTTGCATTGCAGGCAGGGGCTGCAGTCTCGACATAGATCAGATATCTGTCGTTAAGTCCTAACGATCAGATTATAACGATATTCGGTAATAAATATTATAAATGCGAGTAACTCTGTCCATATATATGTATATCCTGATCGAGTCTGGGTGTTATTATCTATTTCTGGATCTATTTTAAAAAAAAGTATTATAAAGTACTTTAGGTAGTGTCTTATGTAAATTCTATCGGTATCTTATCGATTTTTGTCGCAAACTTAACGATTTCTCGTAATGTTTGCTTTGAAAACTGCGAACATTTTTGACAGCCCGGTATCTAGGCTTGCATTTGTCGTAAACATCGTCATGGCAACCAATGTTTTTCGTTATTATTTAGCGATCGGTAGTTTGCGATGACATTTCATGTATGTCGAGACTGCTGGCCCTGGGTACATATACTCATCAATAAGAACAACTTAAAAATCATCCTGTATATTTAATTTATAATAAAACTAGCAATATTCTGAACGGACAATACTGTTTACAATATTATTCATACATTTTCGATAGTTTGTAATCTCGCCATGTAGGTACTAGTCGTCAAATCGTGAGTTTTTCGTCGCTGATTAGTTAAGTATTTCATGTCCACTCCGCGCCGCCATTAATTAATTTCTAACCTACGAAACCGAACGAAACAAGCCGGTGCTTTTTGTATTTTATTTTTTAGACATGCTTGAGCATAAAACTGAAATATCAATGACAAATAGGTAATATAAATATTGTTGATCAACACTAATAGTAAAAAGTCTGAATGGACGGACAAGTGGGGGGCACAATCAAGTAAACACCTCAGTAAACGCCTCAGCCTCAACGACTACGACACTGAACCTTCGCGGCGAACGTTTACAATATTACTGGCGACATTATCATTGACATTAATACCCAGATTTCGTCCTCGCCGGCGAGGACCGTCGCGACGTCCTTCCCAGTCTCGTCCCATTTAAGTGGCCCGAGCTGCATATTAGCAATCTGACCGATCCCCAAATAATAATTATTATTTGCATGCTAAAGCCCTCCCATATTCCCCAGGCAACATCCTGAGCCGAGGTCGAGCCCCACAGGGGGCACCCTCAGGCTACCGTTGCCCTAAATTTATTTAGTTTTAAGTAGCGGTTGAGAGCCCTCGGCGCTCACCGCAAAAGTCCGCGTAACGGTGGAAGAAGGTCCCCTGGACCCACCACCTTTCTGTTCCTGCTCAAAAAAAAAAAAAAATGACATTAATGTTTGAAGAACATGAAGTGGATGCCTACGTTATTTAAAAAACCTGTGTACAAAATGTGTGTCCCCGTGGAGCCGCGCCGTAGTAAAAAGTGCCTCGTATGCGCAGGACTTATGCGTAATTGACTTTACACATTTTTACCAAAATATCGCCACCGGTACCTAAAAATTTAAAATGAACAAGAGTAGTAGCATCTTTATGCTGTGGTAGTAGTTACTTATTTACACTGGTAGGTTACAGGTCGTACATCTTAAACATTTTAGTCCAAACCCGTTTTGGGATCAGTTTTTTAACTTGCATTTTCATTGTCAGTCTCTTTCAGGAACGCCGATGCAGCGACCAACCGCGCCCCCGCACTCTTCGCATTCATGAGGTGAGCCACCACTCACGGCACCACACAGCACCACACTACACCACACTTTACCGCACTTAATTTATCATCTACGGCGTAGTATAGCAGACCCGATATATACACGATCATCGCCCACGCCGTGGTACCATAGTCTATGTAACTGCTGCCATACACTCGCTTGGGACACAATGCAGCAATGACGAATGCCTATACGGTGCGCGAGTCCGACTCGCACTTGGCAGGTTTTTTTTACTGAATGTATATTATTTACAACAAAAATACATATTATTAATAGTATAAAATATAGACATTTCCTCGAATCTACCGCCGCGGTGCCGCTGCCGATGGCCAAGTATCTCAACAGGCTGGCAACGATTCCTTTGTATGGCCAAACTAATGCGTTAGCGAAAAAAGCTCCCCGCCCGCCGCGCGCCCGTGCCGCTGGTCTCCCAGTCTCGTTGAGTTTTGATCATAATGTGTGTTAAAATTCGAACAAATCGGCGAGCTTCGAATCCCCACCGACACATGGTTTTCACCGTATAAACAAATAGTTTAGTCCAATGCAAACGTATTTTTTAATTTCGATTTTACCATTATATTATTTTACTAGCTTACCTACCGCCCTGCGGTTTCACCCGCAAGCCCCTATTTTACTCCCTTAGGTGGGAGTGGAACTTTCAAAATACTTTTCTTAGCTGATGCTTACATTACATCTTAATAGCTATCTATCATAATAGCTACTATCCGTATGCCAAATTTTAGCCCGATCCGTGATCCGTCCAGTGATTTGAGCTGTGCGTTGATAGATCAGTACTGACGATAACAGATAACTTTTATATACAGAAGATTAGTAAGACTCATTTACTCAAATTATAATTATTCATATTTCAGGAACGACCGCGGCGTCCTCGTTCGCGTCGGATTGTTCGCGTTCCTGATAGTCTCCGTGCTAGCCGAGCCGAACCAGAGCGACGGTACGTGTGAGAGTTATCCAAATTGTCATCGTCGAGGTCTCGACCCGATCGAAACCGCCTCTTTTCCTAAAAATACTGTGTATATAACGGCGTATAAATGACTCCTCAGATGAAAGTAGCAGGTCGGAGTATGTAAGGGTAACCGCGGTTGGACCGGCGGGCGGCGCGGGGGAGGGTGCGTGGAACGGCGCGGGGGAGGCGCTAGCGGCGCTGACGGTGGCCGCGCTGCAAGCGCGAGGGGTGCGCGCGCGAGCCGACCCGCCGCCGCGAGAGTGCGCGCCGCCCGCGCCGCCCGATAGTGTCGCTTGTCGGGGCGCGTTGGTGGCCGCGCTGGCGGGCGGCGCGCTACACGCAGCGCTGGTGCCGGTGCCGGCCGCCGACGCGGCCGATGCGTTCGCGCTGCGGGACCTCGGCATCGAGGACGTCGGCGACGCGGCGCCGCTCTCCCGCCGCGGCTGCTTCGCGACGCGGCCGCCACGCGCGCCCCCTCCGGCGGCTCGCTCGCTGCTCGACCTCACCGACGCGTCGCTCGCCGCGCGCTACCGGCTCGCAGACCGGGACATCGTAGCCGCCGCACAACGGTCCTCGCTCACTGATAAGTATGTTACTTAGGTACCTTCCTTCCTTCTTTGATTTAAAGCCTATATCTGCCCACTGCTGAGCACAGGCCTCCTTTCACAAATAAGGGTGAAAGGGAATGGGCAAATACTCCACCACGCGTGCCCACTGCAGACTGGTGGAGGTAGGCTAGTGATCAACCTACTGTTGGAGTTGTCAAGCCACCTAGGAGGTCTCCAACTTGCTAAACAACTATCACAATGAAGTGATGACCGGGACCAATGGCTTAGGTAAAATCATATATAACATAACATTCTCATTGTATTCCATGGGTCTCGTTGGTTCCATTGTCTTTACTTAGGGTCAAATAAAACCTCTCCTCTCATCCTAAACACCCACACATACACCTTCTCTATTCCGTCGTGGGTAAAAATTGGTGAACGAGTATAAGAGACGGTGATAAATTAGCTAAAGTGATGACGTGTAACATTAATTATAAATTTACTACAATATCTTTAACATCTCAAATTTCAGCAACACATGTGCCAATTGTACTTTCGTGAATATGGGATCATTTCCTGAGTGGTGCTCGGGAGAAACATGTGCGACATTGCTCACTAGCGACGAGGCGGAGGCGTCGGTTCTCGAGGCGGTCGTCCACGAGCATCGGCTGTTCACCCGCGTCGCGCGCCTCGGGGCGGGGCTCGCGGCCACCGCGGCCACACTCTCCACACTCACCTCGCCCGCCATACTGTGCGAGCGCGCGCCCATGCTTACGCTACCAGATGACCTGCGAGCCGCACCTTTGGGTCTGCCGTTCTGCACCGGCGTCGACGGACCCTGCCCCTTCGAGCCACGCCGCCTAGTCAAGCTCGTCAACGCGCCCGCTCTGGCACCACTGTCACCGCGCGCGCTTCATGTGCTAGCGCGGCTGACACTCTCGGCGCCGTGGCTGCGTGAGCTGGCGCACCAGGCGCGCGAGGAGGGGGCAGCCGAGGCAGCGCGACGCTTCCTCGTGGCCCACCCGGGCTGGCCCGGCGGCTCGGCGGGTGAGGTGCGTGCTGGCGTGCTGCTGCCGCTGAGTGGACCCCGCGAAGCGTACGATGCGCTGTCACTCGCCGCCGCCGCCGAGCTTGCCGAGGAGGATATGGCGGAGGCTGGGGCGCCTGCGGGCGGAGTCACCTTCAAAGTGGAGCTGTTCGACGACGGGTGCGCCGCGACGAACGCATTCAAGTACCTTACGGACTCTCTGGGCACCGAGTACCACGCGCTGTCGGGCGTGGCCGGTCCCGCGTGTGGCGCTGCGTTCGCGGATGTGGTGCGGCAGAGCCCGACGCACCGTCTGCCGGTGGTGGCGTACACGTGGCAGGCGGCGCCGGCGGCGGGCCGGTACGCAATGCTGGCGGCGGGCGAGGCACGACGCGCAGTCGAGGCGGCGGCGGCGCTACTGTCGGCGCTGGGGTGGCGGCGCGTGGCGGTGCTGAGCGAGCTAGCGACACGTGCGACACTGGACGTGGCGCAGCTGCGTGCCGACGTCATCGTACACGTCGAGCTACCGGATGACACGCGCCAGCCGCTTTATGAACTAGTCACTCGAGTGAGTTGCTAAGGCCAAAACCCTAAAACCAAACGTACTGGCAAACGAGTGTTGTTTCTTGTACTGCGTTGTCTTGTATTTTTTTTTCATCAAATACGAATATTTTGAACGAAAATAATGAGCATACGAGTACCTATGAATTACACCGTTGTTCTGTCCGTGTTCCTTAAATACTTTTCAATCTCATTGAGCACTACGCTCGTTGTTCAGGTGACTCCTGATTAGATTTAAATGACGATAATTTTAATAGGGGCAAGTGTGCTTATATAGTTTAATTTAAACTCGACAAAACCATAAGCATTAAGGCGCGTTATTATCGGTCGATAATACCGGATGCGTTATTGTGATATCTGTTTTAGTAAAGTACATTATGTATGTACGGCTACAAAGGTACACATTGCTGCGATAATAACGATGCAATAGAAGTAGGATGCTTGCGTTCCTCCGTCCTGCGATATTCCGATATGAGTTCTTAGAAAAAATTTATTGGGACGCATGCGATCTCACACACAGCTGCGAGATCGTTAGTACTAATAGTACATCGATGAACCGACAGTTATTAGTGAAGGGGGTCACTGCCCCTTACATAAACGTGGATAAAGTTTTTTAGCCTCCGGGAGTCGAACCCGCGACGACACTGCTTAGGTTATTTGGACGCTCGACAAATAACTAAGCGGAATGAGATTTGCAACGGTATTTATTAATATTTAACAAAGAATGTATGAGAATAAAATAAACAGCAAAGAGAAAACAGGTAGAATGAAATATTATAATAAGAAATTACGATAGCAAAGACACACGGAAGAATAAGGGATGAATTTACGTTAAAAGACAATTTGCAAAGGCGAAAAGAAATGGAAATGAAATTAATGAAAGCTGTAAGCTACGAACGAAAGAATATTTTTTATAGCAAAGGAAGCGCGAGTGAGGTGCGAGTGCCGCGGAGCGTCTCCTGGTCTGACGATCTGCCTTTTCGAGGTGGAGCGGCGCGCGGGCGGGGCGCGTTCGTGCCGGCCGGTTCGCTTCTCGAACAATAGTTGCCACACTAGTGTTCTAAAAATCTATAATATGGATATTGATTTATCGTCAGACGAAGATTTTTAATCACTAACAGTAGCCGGTTGGGGGTCTATGCTGTACAGTGTGACCATCACAAAAATGGCGAATCTGCCCGACATTAGGGAAAAACCTGCCAAAACACGAATACGAATTAGAATTATTATTATCGGACGATAAAAACGCAGTTGTGTGCAAGGAATTGGGACGCATAATCGCAATAATGCATCCGGTATTATCGACCAATAATAACGCGCCTGTGTGGGAGAGCCTACATGGCCGACTACTACCCTCAGTTTGAACTTCTATAACCAAGGCAGAAGCCTCAGGTAGGTACATGTGGCTTCTGCCTGCTACATTTGAAATTCAGATTCTAGACCTTGTGTCTTATCGCCTTCGGTTACATCATCACAAGTTTATTTAATCAATTTTAAATAAAGAAAGAAAGAAAAACATTTATTCATGACAACACACAACATTACATTACTTACATTGATGAACTATACACACAGATAAAACATTTTTATATTTTCAAACAAACAAACAATAAACAGGACAATAATTCAATGCTGCGCGATGCCAGGAATAGATCCCGACTCAGCATAATACTAAGGCTAGCTTGTGACTAACCTTCGCGCTGGTTTTCAGTCGGGGCCCACGTCCTTGATATCACGAACAAAAAAGGAAACTAAGAAAAAATAAAGCAGCAGAGGAGACTTCGATCATTACTATGTGCCAAATACCAACATTAAAAAAATATTTATTTTAATTGTATTTGTATAAAACAAAGGGTATTTTTTCAAAATATAAAGTACTTAGGGTAAATTGAGACGAAGCCTGGGGTAATCTGAAAATCTGACCTGGCAACACTGAGTATGCTCTTCGAGGTTATAAAATTTAGTGATATAAAATAAATATAATTATACTAGTGGGCCCGACAGACGTTGTCCTGTCCAAACTCGATTACGACGCCATCTACCGGGTCCAATTGTATTTTCAAACCATCCAGGGACCCGCTCAAATATACACACAAAATTTCATCCAAATTGGTCCAGTCGTTTAGGAGGAGTTCAGTCACATACACACGCACACAAGAAATATATATATTAAGACTAGTGGGCCCGACAGACGTCGTCCTGTCCAAACTCGATTACGACGCCATCTACCGGGTCCAATTGTATTTTCAAACCATCCAGGGACCCGCTCAAATATACACACAAAATTTCATCCAAATTGGTCCAGTCGTTTAGGAGGAGTTCAGTCACATACACACGCACACAAGAAATATATATATGAACCTAATATAAGGTAAACATTACCACAGTGGGCGGAGCGTGTGTCTAGCGTGAACGGGCGAGTGTTGTACGTGTGCGTGGAGGACGCACGCGTAGTCCGTGCGGCGCTGTGTGCGGGCAAGCGCGCCGGGTTGGTGCCGGCTGCCGGCGCAGTGTGGCTGCTGCCGGCCGCACTGCCGCCACGCTGGCTCGAGCCTGGCCCTCTGGACACGCACTCCTGCACGCACGACCAGCTCGTCGAAGTCGCCGCCGGTCATTTAAGCGTGGCACCCGCCTGGCTCGACGACTGGGACGACGCCGACGCCGATGCGGATACCGAGCGAGTCGCATGGGAGGCGCGGTGGCGCGCACGGTGTCTGCGGGCCGCGGACACGGGTCAGTCGAGGATGGGGGCGGGACACACGTGCAGCCGGCCCGGTCCACACGCCGCGCTACTCTACGACTCGCTGCGTCTGTGGGCCGCCGCACTTGCGCGCATGCTCGCCGCTCATCCAGCTGCTCTCGATGATCTCCACGACGAAGCTTTCGTTCGGTGAGTAATTTTAAAACCAATCAGGATGCTTACCAAACATATGGCTTGCGTTTGGATGTTTCCGTTCCATTTAATAACATAAAAAAAGATTGCCCGGTATTTGGTCTCGTCTGTCCACATCTATACTAATATTATAAAAAAGAAAGATTTGTATGTTAGTATGTTTGTAACGAATTGGCTCAAAAAGTGCTGGATCGATTTTAAAAATTCGTTAGAAAGCTACATCTTCACCGAGTAACATAGGCTATATTTTATCCCGGGAACGCGGGTGAAACCGCGCGGAAAAGCTAGTTAGAAATAATTAGAATGTAAGCAAATTTTATTTAGGTACATAAATAATGAAATAATATTTAAGCCTTTGACAAATACTACTACTACTTATTACACAATACGCTTTTACCATCCAGGGCTTTAATAGTAAACGCGACATCGGTTCCATTCACCGGGCTCACCGGTCCCTTCACGTGGAGCAGTGAGGGCTGTAACGGCGGGCGCGCACGCTCGGCGCCGCTCACACTGCGCCAGTGGCAGCCGAGCGCAGGTGTCCGGCGTGTGGCTCGCTGGACGCCCGCCAACGGCCTGGCACTCGACACTGCCCTACTGCGCTGGCACACGCCCGACGGTGCTACGCCCGATGACGGCGGTGAGCGTTGCGGGCTGCAGCCGCTTGCGGATCTGCTGCGAACCGACTGCCGCACCGCCTTTGTGGCGTTGGCGGCGCTGGTTCTGGCACTTCTGGTAGCGGCGCTGGCAGCGGCCGCTTTGCATTGCAAGCGCCGCGCCGAACGAGAGTATCGCGAGCGACTGGCGGCTCTCGGCCTACGTACGCTGGCGCCAAAGCCCGGTGGTCTAGACAAGTGGGAGGTGCCGCGCGAGCGTGTCGTCATTAACCGCAAGCTGGGCACTGGCGCCTTCGGTACCGTGTACGGCGGCCACGCCCTGCTCGCCGAGGATCGCGGCTGGTCCGCCGTCGCGGTGAAGACGCTAAAGGCGGGTGCTAACACCGAGGAGAAACTAGACTTCCTGTCGGAGGCGGAGGCGATGAAGCGTTTCGATCACAAGAATGTGGTCCGACTCCTGGGGGTCGTGACGAAGACGGAGCCGGTGTGCACCGTGATGGAATTCATGTTGTACGGGGACCTGAAGAACTACTTGTTGGCGCGGCGGCACCTGGCGGCGGGAGTGGCCGGCGGTGGCGGAGGCGGAGGCGGCGAGGGCGGCGTGGACGAAGAGGTATCGGCGGCGCGGCTCACGAGCATGGCGCTGGACGCGGCGCGCGCGCTCTCGTACCTGGCGCAGCTGCGCTACGTACACCGCGACGTCGCCGCCCGCAACTGTCTCGTGAGCGCGCACCGTGTCGTCAAGTTGGCCGACTTTGGTATGACACGGCTGGTGTTCGAAAACGACTACTATCGCTTCAGCCGCAAAGGCATGCTGCCCGTGCGGTGGATGGCACCGGAGAGCCTCGCACTCGGTGTATTTTCGCCCGCGTCAGACGTATGGTCGTTCGGCGTGCTGTTATACGAGATCGTTACGTTCGGTTCGCTGCCCTTCCAAGGTTTGAGCAATTCGGAGGTGTTGGTGCGTGTCAAGGCCGGCCACACGCTCGATCTGCCACTTGGACTCAAACCACAGCTGTGAGTATCTAATACACTATGCAACGCTCAATCATATTCAACTGCATCTCTACGGTAAACTAATATCTAATCGTACAATTGCAGCGAGGGGCTTATCAAATCCTGCTGGCGACAGGAGCATAAGGCGCGACCGGGAGCGGCGGAGGTAGCCGCGTTCCTGGCGGACTCGCCGCGCCTGCTCACGCCGTGCCTGGACGTGCCGCTGGACGCGTTGCCGCTCGACGCGGACGCGGACCTAGACGCGGATCCGGACGCGCCATGGCGGCTGCCGCGCGACCGCGCCGAGGTGCGTCCCGCTCTTTCCGCCCCCTGCCACAGTTCCACTGCATTGTGTTTTGTGTGTGTTGTATTGTATTGTATGTAATTGAGTGACAAACGTGTGGTTGCAGGCGCGCTGGGTGTCGTGGGCGGCGCCCGCGTCGGCCACCACCGATACCACGTACCTGAGCGCTGAGCCGCCGCCACAGGACACCGACGCCTTCCTGCCGTGACCACGGAGCATCACGCCGCACACATTCTCACACCACTCGTCTTGGGTAGACATCTGCGACCTCCCTTATTTCCGATCATTCCGACGTTTTTCTAGTCAAGTATAGAAAATAATTTAGGAATTTATTTTTATATCTTGTAAATATGTACATAATATTGATACGTTATAAGATAAATTATGCTTAGATAATAAAGTAATGTAATAAATTTACTGCATTCATTTTTTATTGGAGTTCGAATTATTTGGAGTTGAAGAATCGATTTTTGAAGTAAAAACCTCTTTAGGCGTGTTGAGCACTTTTTGAGTGAACAAAAATCAGGGAACTCGTGTCATCGTCACGCGAAAAACGTGACCATGAGCTATATATATGTATACTGTGAATATATGTATACTTTTTGGGTGAACAAAAATCATGGCACGCGTCATCGAACCGAGAAGTGGTTAGTTTTCACTTCTATCGGCAGTCCCCAAGACTGCCCCGCGTGTTTTTGACGTGAAACTTCTATATGAAAAAAAATATATATATAGACGGGGGATTTTAGGATTTTTCTGTCATGAAAAAGAGGATGTGACGTCACCAGTCTCTTTCTATTATATACGAGTGTTTAAATTCATACGTGAGTTACATTGTTTTAATTATTGCAATTTCGTAATGGAGATTTAAAAAAATGCTTTTGTTGAACTTAGTTCCCGGGGGGCTGGTGCTGGAGCTGGAAGGTGGCCATAGGAACTCCGCAATAAAACGACACAATCCCATCGAGTTTGGGGTCGTTTGATTCGTATTGACGAGTACTTTGATCCTATATGGCAACTAGGGTCTGATGCTGGAGCTGGAATGTGGCCATAGGAACTCCGCAATAAAACGACCCAACCCCGTCGAGTTTGGGCTCGTTTTTATTTTAACATATTTTAATTTATCAAACGAATGCAAATTGCATTCATTAAAATGTACCTAACCTAACCAAATCATAATATGCAGTAAACCTGCGAAAAAAAATCAAAATGTGTGCTGTGGAAAAACGAATCACAACCGACAAGTGGAAAAACGAATGGTAACGGACAAGTGGATAAAATGAACCGCAACGGACAAGTAGCAAAACGAATCGCAACAAAATTTTAACTTGAAGTTATACGGGCAGATTGTTAACGTACTTGTCCAATTTGAAAACCTGCCCGTAAATCTTCAAGTAAAATTTTTGTTGCGATTCGTTTTGCCACTTGTCCGATAGTTAGCCAGTTGACATTTTCACAGATGATGTATTTCTATTGCAGCTATAACAATAAATACTAAAAAAGAGAATAAAATAAATACTTAAGGGGGCTCCCATACACCAGACATGATTTTTTTGCCGTTTTTATAGATAATGGTACGGAACCCTTCGGAAACCTACGGAGCGCGAGTCCGACTCGCACTTGGCCGGTTTTTAAATTAATTAAATTAAAGCTAGGTATTCAACCAACTATTTAACTATTGCGCCGAAAGTAACAACACAAATTATAAAGTAACAACTAGATATAGATAGCACGAAAAGTAAAGCCGTGGCGGCTACAATAGACGCTGTTTATTTATAGTTATATACTGTGACAAAATATGTCGTCGCCATTGAAGATCAAACATCGAAATTAGGGTTCCTTTAAAAAGTCCCTCAGTGGATAAGAATTTCTTTTTTTAAATTGACTAAAACTTTTTATAGCCTCTTGGGAAATATTAAATTCAATGGCCCAATTCTTGCTTGTCTTTCTTTTTTGTACTGCTTGAACATTTGGAAGTGCGTTCGTGCATCCTCATTAGCACTTGACTGCTACCTTTCAGATCTTGTACAAACGCATTATTATTTTGTGAGGAACCACTTCTGCACATGCTTCCTCAACTTGACATTGACGGCTAGGTCAGATTTATTATTTAATAGAAGAAACCTATTTCTGCATTATGTGTCTTTTTGTGTCGTAAAAGAGACAGACATTGGACTCTGACACCACAGTCTATGTCTTAGTCTTTGTGACCACTAAAACATCACGTAACCTACTAATGAAGTTACACGAAAACCTACAATATCACAAAATCGCTTTATTATTGAATTTCCAGTAAGTACTTTTAACGCACGGCGGATTATAACAAATTAGAATAATAACGCATCTAAGATAACAATGATGTTGGAACCTTTATTGCGCAAATTAGATGCAAAAAGGAATAAGTAAAGTCTGATTAGGACTTCACTACAACGGCTGTATAAAAAGATGATGTACCTAAATATTAACATCGCTGCTTTAATTTAATTTAATTTATTTATTTATATCAGATAATTATCCATCGTATTACTTGTCAGTGTCACAGATAGTTTGTATAATACTTTTACGGAAGCTAGATTTGCTATGATGAAAAGGGTCAACGGCAGAAAAAAACTTGTTGTATGTCAAAGTCAAAGTCAAAGCCATTTATTCAGTTTAGGCCCTAGGAGGGCACTTATGAAGGTCGAATTTACTGAAGCTACCACCGATTCGGAAATCAGCCTTCAACTGAGAAGAACCGGCAAGAAACTCAGCAAGGTTACATTTTTTATATATATTTTTCTTTTTTTTTTATAATCTGACTATTGGCTATATTTTTTCAATAACAGCAAAATGTACAATACAATATACAATTAAATCAAAAAGAAAAATACCAATACAAAGTAAATAATAAAATGTAACGCAAACAAGTTCTTATTAAATAATAGCGAATACGCTACATAATGGCTAAAACTAAAAAATAAAATAAAAAAAAAAACAATATGCGAAGTGCACCTGTGCAGAGTGAAACTATTTCCAAACATCCCTATCTTCAATATAATGAGCTACCTTGTAATAAGCCTTTTCCTTCAAAACTTTCTTTACGTAAAATTTGAATTTAAAATCGGTCATCTTGGTTACCGAGTTAGGTATTTTATTATAAAAACGAACGCAATTACCAAGGAATGACTTGCTAACTTTGGCTAGCCTAAAATATGGAACAACTAATTTCTCTCTTTGCCTTGTATTTATATTATGGACATCTACTTTTCTTTTAAACATTCCTATATTTCTACGTATGAACATTATGTTTTCATAAATGTAAAGTGAAGGCAAAGTCATTATATTTATTTCTTTAAATAAATGCTTTAATGAGTCCCGAGGACCCATACTATAAATTGCACGAATTGCCCTTTTTTGTAGTATAAAAATAGTTTCAATATCGGCTGCTGCTCCCCATAATAAAATACCGTATGATAAAAGACTGTGAAAGTAAGCAAAATAGACTAGTTTAGCCGTCTCGACATTCGTCAATTGTTTAATTTTTCTTACAGCAAATGCAGCAGAACTTAATTTACCTGCCAAAGAATCTATATGAGGACCCCATTGTAATTTATTATCTAATGTTAAACCTAAGAATACAGTTTTATTAACCATGTCCAAATTACTGCTATCTATTATTACTTGACTATCTACTTGTGCTACATTGGGTAGAGAGATCTTAAACATTTAGTCTTCTTAGAGTTGAGTAACAAATTGTTTGCAGTAAACCATTCGGAGACTATTGACAAGGTATCATTTACTCTTATAAGTTCTTTGTCTTTTCTATCAACTTTAAAAATCAACGAAGTATCGTCAGCAAACAAGACTATATCTGAGAGGCCATTTACAATAGATGGTAAATCATTTAAATAAACTAAAAACAAAAATGGTCCTAGTATTGAGCCCTGGGGTACCCCCATTTCGATTAAAGAGCCCTCAGATGTTGTACTACTAATCCCTACCTTTTGTTGACGATTAGATAAATAAGATAGAACAAGATCATAAGCAGTTCCACGAATTCCGTAATAGTCTAGCTTTAGTAGCAGTGTACGGTGGTCGACACAGTCGAAGGCCTTGGATAGATCACAGAATATACCAATTGCATCCTGTGAACCTTCCCAAGCCTCATAAATGGATTTCAATAATTTTGCAGCTGCATCGGAAGTAGATTTTCCCTTCGTGAAACCAAACTGATGACCATGCAGTATCTCATGTTCATTAAAGTGTTTTAACATTTGATTGAGTAACAGTTTTTCAAATATTTTACTATGTGTTGGCAATACGAGTCAAGACTTCATTTTTTTCATAATTGGTGCGATGGTATGGAACATAAAACAAAGGAGTAACTCTTGTACGATATACGGGTGTACAGTATTGTATATAACTTACTAATGAGGGACAGTCTACATTACCCGTCACTATACTATAGAGGAGCATCATATCTGATAGAATACGACGCTGCCCAAGAGAAAGCATGTTAAAGTGTCGGCGCCTTTGTTCATAGCTACTAAAGTTTGTATTACATTTAAAACAGACATATTTTAAAAATTTGTTTTGGATGTTTTCAATTTGTTCTTTATAAGTTATGTAAACTGGATTCCATACGCAACTACCGTATTCCAAAATACTACGAACAAATGCGCAATAAACCATCTTAAGACATGCAATGTCCTTGAAGGGCTGACAAACTCTAAATATAAATCCTAGACTTTTGTATGCCTTGTTAGTTATATAGTCAATATGAGAGTCTAGTATAAAACGCGGATCTAAGTGAACGCCTAGATCTCTAACCGAGCTTACACGTTCTATGAGACAACTATTGATTTGGTAGTTATAATTTAGTGGTATTTTCTTTCTTGTAAACGATATGATTTGGCACTTTTTTATGTTAACAGATATTTTATTCTTTTTGTAGTAGTCTGATAGAGCGTGCAAGTCATCCTGCAATTTTTGGCAATCTTCAATTTTACGTATAGTGGTATACACTTTTTTGTCGTCTGCATACAAAAGGTGTTTTGAATTAGAAAAACAAGTGTGGATATCGAAGAAATACGCGACACCAAATAAAGGGCCCAAATGCGAGCCTTGTGGTACGCCGGACGGAATGTCTACGAAATTCGATCTATATCCACCTATAACTACTGCTTGAGATCTTCTGGTAAGATATGATTTGATCCATCTAAGCAAATCTCCATGTATGCCTAAGAGCTGAATTTTTTGTATCAGGATGACGTGATCTACACGATCGAAAGCTTTTTCAAAATCCGTGTATATCACGTCAACCTGACCATGAGCTTCCATATTATTGAGAACGAAAGATGTAAATTGGGTTAAGTTAGTAACAGTCGAACGGCGTTTCAAGAAACCATGTTGTTGTTCCGAAATACCTTGGTTAAGAACAGGATATATATGTGAGTATACTATTTTTTCCAATATCTTGCTAAAAATGTTTAAGATAAATATAGGTCTATAATTATCTATTTTATTCTTAGGGCCTTTTTTGTGGATGGGAACTACATGCGCTTCCTTCCATATATTAGGAACAGACCCTTCTTTGATCGACCTGTTAAAAATAATAGTCAGTGGCAACGCAAGCTCGTCCGCACACTTCACAATAAAATGTGGATGCACCCTGTCGCTACCCGAACCTTTAGCTGAGTCAACTTTTCGTAGCAGATGTAAAACCGTACTTTCTTTAACTGAGATTGTGTGAACGCTGTTACTTTTATTAAGATCGTTGAGATCGCAGACCGTTTGTGAGTTGTTTTGTGTAAGAATATATTGAAACACATTGTGAAAATATTTACTAAACGCGTTAGTCACTTCCTCACCACCAGAATAGTTGTTACCATCTAATAATAATTGTTGAGGATAGGACGAAGAACCACGCTTTGATTTTATATAACTCCACAGAAATTTTGGATTATTTTTTATTAATTGTTGAGCTGACTCAGTGTAACTATTAAAGCATTCAGTCGACTCGACGAAACCTAGCTCTCAAAACAGAAAATTCTTGATAGTCCCTTAAATTTTGATAACACTTCCAACGTTTGTGAGCCCTAGATTTCTCCTCTAAGATTCGAATTAGCGCTGAGGTGTTACAGACTGGATAGGATCTTTTGTGATTAGCCACCACCTGTGGAATATACTTTTCAAAACAGGAATATATTTGTTGGTAAAAGAAATGTACGGCGTCATCGATTGTGCCGCCAGACAAGCCCTGGCCCCAGTTAATGGTTTTTAGAAATTCCTTGATTTCTAAAAACCCTTGTAAAATTTTAGTTTCCTTATTAGTGCCTCTAGAAGAGGTTTAGTTGTTAACTCGCACGATTCAACCAATAAAATGGGATGAAATAAATCTTCATTAACAAGAGGATTGTTGCATTTACTAATATCTACACAAAAGTTGCCAAATACGAGATCTAACACATTATTATGAGAGTTTTGAAGAAGATTAGATTGAGAAAGTCCTTGTAACATTAGTTCCTCAACAAATTCCTTGCCAGCAGTTTGAATTTCTACAGACCCACGCTTCATATATGTAGGGCCGTTCAAGTCCCATTGAATAAATGGCAAATTGAAATCCCCTAACAATAATAATTTGCTTTGAGGGAAGGATGATAAGAGTGACTGAACTGAGCGGGCTAGGTCACAAAGGTTACCCGGTTGGGTCCTAGTTGCACCAGGTACATACGCAACTCCAACCAGCAAGTCCCCTCCTGCAGAAGTGGCCGAGAACGAACTTGCCGGGATCTTAATCCACAGTGACTCCGTTGTAAGTTCGAGATTACAATTATATAACTGTGGGCAGAGTTCCCGAAGGGCACATATCATGACACCTCCACCTGTAGATTTACCAGAAACTCGTAGGTTACGATCGTACCTAAAAACTTGATATCGAGTATCACATAGTTCTGAATCAAATATTCCGTCAGTAAGCCATGTTTCAACCAATACTATAATGTCACAATTAATAGCTTGAATATTTCGGTAAAGTTCTAATGTTTTGGTTCGAAGACCTCTAACGGTTTGATAATATATTCTAAGATTCATATTATTTTTGAGCATCATTTGTTCTACACTATTCTGAGTTGTATGTAACAGGAAGTTAATACAGTTAGTTGATTCTCATTTTATAACTTCTGCCCTTGATGTGATTCATTACGCATTAACAAAACTAGCATACTGGCTCATACATACAACTTCTTTCACATACACATACCCACCCACACACCCCTTACACGTTTCGCTCACACAAAACTTCACACACAAACACACACACACACACACACATGCGCACACACACACACGCACACACACACAATAAGAATACTTACATGACATATCCAAATTATAGTGAAAGTATTTGCACTAACGTGAGGTTTGGGGGCCTGGTGGTCTGTAACACAGGTTTTTCCTAGCTCAGCCACCAGTCCTTCACAATTCAAAAGTATTGTCATAATTTGTGCTTTTTTCTGTAATGGTTGTCTTATGTTTTGTGAGGAAATAAAAATATATTATTATTATTATGTATCTTTCTGACATCACGGCGCGAGGACCGGTCATTTTTAAAGGCGTGCGTGGGGATACAGATCCAACACGTAGAGGCCCCTTTAAGATATGTTAATGTGTTGGGATGTGTACACCTAGCGATACTATCTCTGTCTGCACTATTGAAGAGATACAGGTAAAGACAGCACCCGCTAAGTGCAAGGACTATTACAGAAAACAGGGAACTATACTGGGTCTATGGGGGGGAACTTGCTGGACTGGTTGTTGGACTATTGATTGAGACAACGGAACGCCTGCCAAATCAAATGTCTCAATCTTTGATGATGTTCGTTATACATATATATTTGATAATTCTGGCAGACGGTGACTCGCCACCAACTGAATGGGCCCCCAAAAAAAGTCACGAAAAAACCAAGGTGACAGAGGGAGCAACATTGGTGTCAGCAGCTAAGGGTGTAGAGAGGTGTGCACCGGTTTCACCATCGCGAGAAGGCTCGTGAGCGGGTTTCCCCGTTATTACGCAGATTGAGCACTTCCACCCTTTCGAGCATATAGCTATTATTATTATTATTATAATATAAATATGTTAGTGGATATAGTTAAATTGAAGTTGAAACCAAAACAATAAGATAATTGGTTAAGGTAAAACCTTGCATTGGCTAAATGAGTACATGAGTTGAATAATATCTTCCTGCAGTAAGGCACAGTCTCAGCAATAATATCTGTTAAAAAATCAAACAGTAAACAAAAGATCTTATGATGACTCACACATAGCTATAAGAAGGCCGCCATGACGTGTGTAAGTGTAGACCTCCATCCTTTTATTATAATAAGTAATTCTGTGGTACGAATTAAAGGATATAATATTTTAGTGTTGTTTGTATTTGTATAAAGTACAGGTACGAACCGTACACAATAATTAATAACATCGTGTGCAGTAGTTTGTCGGTTTTCACAACATAAAACAGTATGGGAGTAATTTTGTACTATATTGATATTTGAAAGAAAACTAGTTACAACGTAGTAAATTAAACTACACTTATAACCCGTACAACATAGAAATTTAATATTAAGTTTAAGGTGTATGCTATTTTTTACAGAATTATAATTAATGCATGCCAGCAATCCAATACTATTAGTTTTTCTGCGGAATAGGTATGTAAATAAATAAAAGAATATTGTGCGATGGGTGCTTATAAGTATGGTTATCAAAAAAATAATTGCGTAACCGATGATAGTTATGTATGCGTGATGGGATTTATCCATTTTACGATGCGATATGCATTTTCCACCATGACCACAACACAAATGTACTATGCAATAATTATTACTCATAGTATTTATTTAAGAAACCCGTTGTTACCCAGATAATTAATGTATGATTAGTATGTGTAGTATAAAGAAGAATAAATAAAAACCTGAGAAAACGTATTAGCACGTGTTTTAGTCTATAGAGCCATGGTGAAATTGTGAGGAATATAATTATTGGTAAAATTAATGTAGTTAATTTGCGCGTGTGTGTGTGATGAGTGTGTATGTTTAGTACTGATATGAATGAATGAGGTATGCAGGAATAATGTTTACAAACAGGTATAGGCATATGCAACATTTTCTCTAAATAAACACTGTACAAGTATTCAGCTATGAGTTTAAAGAAAAAAATATTTTCAGAATCTAAGCAAATAGTTAGGTAAAAAATATATAGATTACATACATTGCAAAAAACATAAATTACCCAAGCACATATGTTCAACGAATTCTGGATATATCCTCTTCTGTATTGATGAGTATCATCGGTGATGTTTCGTTCTTGCGTACAAAAATTCTGCAGTTTTTTACCCAGACGAATTGATAATACTTTGCTTTCGCTGCTTCCCTGCATTTTTTATAAAGGGCTTTATTTGATGAGGTCAGTTAGGTGTTCATTCACAAATAATTGCTTACATTCCCCAGGCAGGTTCAAGTCCTTAGTGGTCATTCCACGAAATTTACGAATACCTGCTATTATTCCTTCACCACCACTCGTAATCTTCCTGGCACCGATTGTCTTGGTTGAATACGGTTGACGTGCTCAATATCATCTCTTGTGATTGACATACCTGCATGTTTAGCGATATCCGTCATCATATTAATCAGATCCTCTGACTTACTCTCTGGCAAACCCATAATTTCAATGTTCAGTGATCTCTCGCGCTGTTGGTGGCTGTTTAATTCACACTGCACATTATTAAGGGAGCTACGAAGTGATGAGATTTCGATTGAGGTATCTTTGTGCTTCTTAAACTGCTGGTTGACTTCCGATAATTACTTCTGCAACTCTTCAATCCTATTAGATGCAAACTCCATGGAGGTTTGCATGTCACCCATGACCACCTCAGTCTCGGATTGTTTAATCTTCAGAGAATTAATTAATTCAGTATGGCTTTTAAACTCTGACCGGATAGAATTCACATCGAAACGCAGTTCTGATAGCGATTATGACAGCTTGTCAAACTCCATCTTTACAACACTGTTGATATTGCTATTAATTTCTGCGATGGAAGTGTCCATGTATATTTTAAGGGAGTCAAATGAGCCCTGCTCTTGATTCATGAATTCCTTCAATACAGCAGCCATGTCATCCTGATCGCATTGCTTTCTCTTACGTAAGATCGTACCTGAAGGTTCATAGTCCTTAGGAGTAGCCAAATCAGGGTTAGAAATTGTTCTAACTGGAGTCACCGGTGAGTGAAACATGTTAAACGTAGAATTTAAAAGTTCAGGTAAATATTGTTATGTAGAAAGTAAGTAACACAGTTCAACACTTCGAAACGCCGAGTATAATTGTTAAGTCAATTAGAACCGTAGTAACCTCACGTAAGACTCAATATTGTTTACACTGGTAGTAAGATCGAGCACTTTTATTAATTGTGTAGTAGGTAATTTAAATTATCGTATAGGCACAGATGTACACGTCTGCACGGAGCGAGCGACGCACGGTTATTATGTAAGTAAAGTATTTAGTAAGTAAATTTATCACCAAATTACGATTACTTACATATTATGTGAAAACATTGTAGCTATACGTGTAACTTCTAAAATGTGTTCCTATTCAGAAACGACCCGGATACTTTACACTTCGTGATTATAATTTTTTTGACTGCACAGAAACCCTTTTTGAATTAAACACCATAACAGCACGGTGGTAAGATATTTTGTAGTACCCGTCTGGCTGGCTACCATTCTCAAGTTTAGAATTTATCTATGTTAATGGAATCGAACGCTCGAGAAAAATCAAGAGAAACAAGAATAGTACTCTTACTAACTACGCTCACTTGACTCGCGATTCCTGTAATTCTATTTTTTTTTGTAGGTAGTTTTGGGACATGCGTCCCATTCGCGAGCCAACCGACTTGCTGTTTATCAGGAAGTACCTATATGACGATAGTCAAAAAATTTTGCGAGTTAAAATAGACACATTTTTTCCAGAAGCTTCGACATACAGGGAAGTATACTAATTGGGTTGATTGATGTCTTGCATAGCTATAGCATAAGACTTGTTAGGTATTGGTCTCACAGCTGCACTCTTCCAAGTACCTACTGAGAAATAAGTGACTTTTGATAGATGCGTTTATAATAGCAGTTATTATACTAAGAGTACGAGGAAGCGACAGCCAAAGCATCTCCTGCGAGATACCGTCCACACCTTGTGCAGTAGACAATGTTCTCGTTAATGGTTTCAAGAATAAAATAAGTAGCGGGGGCGATCAAATTCAATTATAAATTTATCGAGGCTATACAAGGATAAACAAAATATTAATACATAGGTATCCATTACGCGCCGACCGCTGTGCTTATCGGTCTTTATTAAAGGAGTAAAAATTATATAATATTACAGTGAATTTACGTCTAAAGAGTATATCGCTATATAGGCTTTATGTGCTGTGTCTAAACTTGACTCGACTCGAGTGTTGGTTGATAAGCAGGCGACGGGCACAGCGCAGCGCTCCGTCTCGCCGTCGCGCCTTTGTGCAGCAGCTTTGCCGTCGTCGGCGATCGGTGAGTCGACAACTTTGCTTTCTATACAAAACGACTAAAGTAATAGAACTATCAGCCCAATCATGTTTGAACAATTGCGATTAACGGATAATTACATAACTGAATCCAGGCGATGTATTGTGCGGCATCAAGTAATTGCTGAGTTTCTTGCCGGCTCTTCTCAGTAAAAGCAACCTTCCGAACCGTGCGTTAGAGTCTGACTATTCTTAAGTGCCTGTGAAGGCCTATTTGAATGAATAAAATTATTTCATTTCATTTCATTATTAGTTAAGTAAGTAATTTAATTACTAAGGAATTAATTAAGTGAGCGAGGCTCACTAGTTAACGAAAGTAAGTTTGTAACCACGAGCTGACCTAATTTTTGTCTTTCACATATGACTTTTATCGCACATAATGTGTATTGAGTATAAGACCATATCGACGCTTGATAGGCAATAATGACTAAGCGACATGTTGGCAACTTTACACTAGAGCATTTAAAAGTTTTTATTTTTTTGGAAAAAAAAACATTAAAAATCGCCTATTAGACATTGCTACTTGATTCCAACGAATTTTAAATGCAGCTTAAAAGCTTTATAAACTGGCATTTAAAGATTATGGATTTTCTCAATACTTTAAGAAATAGTGTCAGTTAGTAAAATTTTAATCAAAATCACAAACGTAAAAATTACTTACCGACAACAAAATTTTATTATAAAACATGTAAAATGATGTTTGACACATAGGTAAAATGAAAGAAATAAAAATCAAAAACTTTTCTGCCAGGCAATGTCAACCATAGTACAAATTAAATAAGGTAAGTGTAGGACTTTTTTGACCAAGTAACAAAGAATTAGGTTTTAGTACAATCAAACCTCTTCAAAGTGGATAGTATAAAAAACCGGCCAAGTGCGAGTCGGACTCGCGCACCGAGGGTTCCGTACAAACTTCGTCCATCGTTCGTCCATCACGGGAAATGCATAATTTTATTTATTTACTGTATTTGAGGTTGGTGCCAATTAAGCTAGACCTCTAAATTGTATGAGCGCCCATACAACTCAGAGGTCTTTATTAATTGGCGTAACTATGTATGTATGGGGACATCCTTTAATTTTCATTTTTTTTATTTTTTTGAATTTTTCCTTTATTTGTGCTGTAAGACCTTGCTTTTTGCCATTTTTTTTATATTTGAGTTGATTGAATGAAAGGTAAATTGCGGTTTACGATTTATGACGTATTAAAAAAAACTACTTACTAGATCTCATTCAAACCAATTTTCGTTGGAAGTTTGCATGGTAATATGTACATCATATATTTTTTTTAGTTTTATCATTCTCTTGTTTTAGAAGTTACAGGGGGGGACTAACATTTTACCACTTTGGAAGTGTCTCTCGCGCAAACTATTCAGTTTAGAAAAAAATTATGTTAGAAACCTCAATATCATTTTTGAAGACCTATCCATAGATACCCCTTACTTATGGGTTTGAGTTTCAGTTCTAAGTATGGGGAACCCCCTAAATTTATTGTTTTTTTTCTATTTTTGTGTGAAAATCTTAATGCGGTTCACAGAATACATCTACTTACCAAGTTTCAACAGTATAGCTCTTATAGTTTCGGAAAATAGTGGCTGTGACATACGGACGGACAGACAGACAGACAGACAGACAGACAGACAGACATGACGAATCTATAAGGGTTCCGTTTTTTGCCATTTGGCTACGGAACCCTAAAAATCGAATACAAGTGAAAGTTATTCATAAATCGGTAAAATTATAGTCGCTTGGACGCCGAAAACTGTGAAAATGTGTTTTTTTTAAAGTTTCCAAGCGACAACAAAGTTAGTCTTAGCGGCATGAGATTAGGATTAATCGACGCAGTTTTTCTTTCTGATTTCAATGGTATATATGTATAACTCAATATCGCCCAAAATGTCGCTTGGTAATGATTGCCTTTCAAGCGTCGAATTATAATTTTATTTTTGTTCGTTTTGCGCAGTGAGCGCACACAGAAACAGGATAATTCTGCTTGAGCAACGTTTAATAATAGAGTTAGCTTGGGTACCTACATATATTTGTGGTCGCTCTATATCCTCAACTGGACTTGGAACTGAAAACAATCTTATTAAAAGCTTTTATTTATTTTCACCCAGTGTCTGTTATCAACTCTTGCTAGTTACATTTAACCCACTTCCCAGCGTCAGATTGTGTTGATATTTTGCACTTGAATCGACATTCAGGATCAGCTCCTGATAAAGCAACTCTTCAACGGTTAACAACACAGATACAAAATTTATACTGGGTGAATTTTTTGTAGGGATGGGCCGAACATGGGTTACACCGAATACGAACATTCAGCCGAATGTTCGGCATAATTGATTCCCTTAGGTAAATACAGGTGTGAACGTAAAGCGCGAGGTTGGGCACCGGGCCCTGCCGCCCGCTCCCCCGTTGTTATTGCATCATCTAGTAAAGAGTAAAACTTCACCGCGCGCGTTTATTTTGTTTTATTTAAAAAGTATATTTGAATAAGTAGTTTATTTTGCTTGGTTTTATAATTGTGTGCCTAAAAATGAGTGGAAGAAGGAGATCGAGTATATTATGGACTTATTTTCGGGAATGTGAAGAAGACCGTAGTAAAGTGAAATGTACGATTTGAGGAAAAATACTTTCTCGGTGATTTAGCCGAATATTCGGTAAACCTGCCGAATATGCCGAATACCGAATATAAAACGAATATTCAGCCCATCCCTACTATACACTATGATAAATTTCAAATCCATGATGGCCACCGACACAAAATGGCGGATTACATATTTTTTCACAACTCCCTCAATATGGGTATCAAATTAAAGGGCTTGACTAGTAGAATACTATACACTATGATAAGTTTCAATTCCAAGATGGCCGACACCAAAAATGGTGAATTACATTTTTTTTTCAACTCCCTCAGAAATGAAATTAAAAAATTAAGGAGTCCCTCCAAAAAGCATGAAATAAAAAATTGAGTTAAAAATTTAAAAATCCCCCGACACTAAATAATAAATAATTTTACCACTGATTATGCTGTTAATGGTTTTAATTAATAAAGACCTCTGAGTTTTATGGGCGCTCATACAATTTAGAGGTCTAGCTTAATTGGCACCTACCTCAAATAAGGTAAATAAATAAAGTTGTGCATTTCCCGTGATGGATGAACGATGGACGAAGTTTGTACGGAGCCCTCGGTGCGCGAGCCCGACTCGAACTTGGCCGGTATTTTTTTTCTTTTTATAAGGTTTCTTGTTTATTATTATTTTGTATCGGAGGTTTTTTATTTTTTTTATTAATTGTCTCAACATAAAGCTGTTGCCGAGGTGATATAATGAGAGCGACGCCCGCGGTACTCGCCGCCACCTTCACACTGGTGGCGGTGGCGGTGGTGGCGGTGAGGGAGTCGCGGCAGTCGGGGGACGAGTGCGCTCGCCTCGAGGAGGAGGTGCGCCGCCGCGGTCGCCACGTGCCCGCGCTGCAGGTGAGGTGGGACAACCAGCCTCGCAACGTGTCCTTCTACTGGGACAGCGCGCCGAGTCGCGCTGCCGCCGCGCTGCTGCTCGTGCTGCTGCGCTACTGGGTCGGCTACAGTGACCTGCAGCTCACTCGCTCGCCGGACGATTACTGTGCTCTCCACAAAACCATCGATGAATCGTGAGTGCAGCTGCTGATATTAAATAGTCATAGTGCTTTATTTTTTTACTGACATGGTAGGTACGTACAGTCGAGTTCACTGACTACGATTCAAACTATGTATTTAAACGTTGAAATGTTAAACTATTATGTCCTTATTTGGGCTGTCCATTAATCACGTGATGTTTTTTTAACATTTTTAACCCCCCCCCCCCCTTGGTGATACTTGGTGAGGTTTAAGACTAACCCCCCCACCACCACCCATAATCACGTGTATTTATTTGTACCTATAAAGAATCTTAAATTTTTTTGAATATTATTTTTAAATAAATTAATATTCTGGGACATTATTCCTCACAAACGCCCATCTGACCCCAAACTAAGCAGAGCTTGTACTATGGAAGCCAGATAACTGATATACTACATATATTACTTTTCTTTTGTAAATACATACATATATAGATAATAACACCCAGACTTAGGACAAACAGACATGTTCATGCACACAAATGTTTGTCCTTAGTGGGAATCGAACCCACGACCTGCGGCGTGATAGATAGGTATCTTACCAACCACGCCAACCGGCCCGTCAATGCAGGTATAAAGTATAATCTAATTTTATTCTAGAAAATCGCGGGAGGAAGCGCGCGGGGAGTTCGTTCGTTGCCTGGCAACGACGAGTCAAGGTCATACTACACACCACTTTTCAGTTTAGAAATCGCGCGTTTGACGAAAAAATTAATACACGTGATATCTTACAACACTCCCCCTCCCCCTTGTGATTTTTCGTGATTTTTGCCGAAGCCCCTCCCCCCCTTTCGAGCCTCACGTGATTAATGGACGGCCCCTAAGTAGGTAGGTACCTACTACTTTTTAGTCTTGAAATTACTTGATAATAATAATAATTGAAAATTCATCTCAAGACAACTGAAATAGGCTCAAAAACGACTAAGATATTTAGGTACCTTATGCCGCTACGACTATCCTCTGACTCATGACTCCGTCAGACCGATCAGCTGTATTTAAATAAAAAATATATAAATATTCTGGGACATTATTCCTCACACATTGCAACAGCAAGACCAACAGCTAGTACAACAATTTAGTTATACATATATTACAAAATGTTTAAGTGAAACATACAGCTGATCGGTCTGACGGACATTGAAGAAAAGTACTAATCAAAATAGAACATACCAGCGATTTTTAGAATTATTTTCTGTCTGTCTGTTTGGTCACGCATATCTCCGGAACTACTGAACGGGTTTTCAAGTAATTTTCACAAGTAGACAGAGATTAATTTGGAACAGACAGACCATAGGCTTTGTTTCATTAAAATCGGATGTTGCAAAAAAGTTATCGTCATTCAAAGATTTTTGGAATTTACTTTTATAAGTAGGTACTGTTCGTTTCATCAAAATTGGCAAACGTGAAAAAAGTTATACAGGGTGTGGTTTTGCATTTCCGCCATATTTATAGAACCAATAGTAGATGATTAATTTAGTATTTTAAAAATATGTAATTAATTATATGGTAGATTAGTCAACGATTATTGATGATTTGTGATTAGCGTCAAATCAGAATAAGCCTTCACGAGTGCCCAGAATAGGTCTGCGATCCGGGGGCGAGGCGCGGCGCGGCGAGGAGACGAACCCGGCCGCCGCACAGGCGCCGCGGTCGGTGACCCGGTACGTAGGTATGTTTTGCTGTTGCGTATCGTAGGTATCTGTTCTACATTTGCGCGGTGCAACCTTCTTTATTTTATTGTTAGAGTTGAATACTAACTAGGTACGAAAAATTATTGGAATAAAATAATTCCAAATTGACCTTCTTACTTTACCGGACTGTGAAACGTCAAAAATACCTACCTAGGCATGATAACTACCAAATAAAAACTATTTGGTAGTTATCATTAAATTTATTTAAAAAAAAAGTTTATTTACGCACCTATGTTACTCGAAGATACTGCTCAAAGTATCCTCCCTCATTCTCGATGCACAGTTGAGCACGGCGTCGCAAGTTTCTTTTTAATTTGCGCAAAACATTTGTATTATTTTTAACGGATTCAAATGCCAACACAATTTTTTGTTTTAACTGCACCACACTAGATATTTCTTCAACATAAACAAGTCTTTTAAGTTCTCCCCACAAGTAAAAGTCACAAGGTGTTAAGTCCGGAGAGCGCGGTGGCCAGGGCACTGGGCCACCACGACCGATCCACTGGCTTCCAAACACTTCACTTAAATACTGACGCACTTGGAGACCATAATGAGGAGGAGCTCCGTCTTGTTGGTAAAACAAATGTCTGTGCAGAGCCAACGGGATGTCTTCCAGCATCTCATTGACAACGTGACGAAGCAGCTGTAGGTAGGTGGTGCTGGTCAGGTGGCCTTCAATGAAATATGGTCCTAGGATGTGATCGCCAATAATCCCCGCTAAATTCGACGTTTGAATAACGTTCCGTCATTGTCACTGTACTGTACGTTGGAGTTCGCGCGGTGTGAAGATTGCGCGTGTCACGCACAGTGCGTGCGCGCTCGCAGTCGGAGGACAACTGACTGACTGACACATACATGACTACATACATCGGCGCGTGCGGAGTGCGGGGCGCAGTGCGCGATGAACGAGTGCGCAGTGGCGCCATGGCGCGGTGCTTAGTACACACGAGGTCATTTTATAAAACAACTTAATGTGGTTTTATTGGACTGGGGGATTTTTATTTTTACAAAAGTTTAAAAATAATATGTAATTTTAAGAGTACGATTTTATGATTGAATCGTGTTCTATACAAGGTAAATATCGACCTCCGTAAATATGGCGTAAATGCAAAACCACACCTGTATAAGTATAAAGTCTGCACGAGCAAAGCCGCGGGCGAACAGCTAGTTATTAATAATAATCATTTCTTTATTTCAGCCAAAAAAGACATATTGGAAACACTTACAAAGGTATAAAAAAATAGATACCTACCTTATATGTATATAAAAACCGGCCACGTGCGAGTCGGACTCGCTAACCGAGGGTTCCGTACAAACTTTGCCCATCGTTCGTCCATCACGAGAAACGCACAATTTTATTTATTTACCTTATTTGAAGTTGGTGCCAATTAAGCTGTCTAACTATCGCGGTTCTTGAGATACAGCCTGGTGACAGACAGACGGGCGGACGGACGGACATACAGCGAAGTCTTAGTAATAGGGTCCCGTTTTTACCCTTTGGGTACGGAACCCTAAAAATGAATCCCTATTTCCCTTGGTCCCGCCATAACTTGAGAACGTCTTTACCGATTTCTTTCATTCAAAGTTTTCTAATAAGTACTTTGTAGAAGGTTCTTGCTGAAAAAAAAAGAAAATTCCGCAGAATACTGGAAAATACGGGAAAAACTGAAAGTATGGGATTTTTGTATGAAATTAAGACACTGATATTTTTGCGTTAGATAGGCAGTTTATTGAGGAATATAGGCTACTTTTATATTGAAAACGCAGGTGAAACCGCAGGGAACAGCTAGTATAAAATAAAAACCTACTTAATAGATCTAAAGAGATCTAACGTTCAGTCACGTTCGATTCCCGAGCCAATATTTATGTATCGAGTTGTCCGAGCCTACACAGTTTGCAGTATGCTGTTACCAGAGCAATGCAATCTCTCTCATTGCATTTGGGGCTGCCATTCCCTGCCCCAAAATGAACTAAAATTTTGCAATTTTATGAGTTTGTGACTAATTGAAATTGCGTTGGGTATGTAAATAAATGTAGTCTCTAGTCGCTATAAATTGCTGTATCTCTACGACACATAATAACTTTTCTATACTGTTATATATTAATTGAAATCGAGAACAGATATGGTAATGGCAGCACCGGACAGATTTTCTTGGATTTATCATGTTAATGCTAGATTTCGCCCCGCGGTTTTAGAAGGCTCGATTGTACGTACACCAATAACGTATCTTCCCGTATATGCCCACACATTACTTAAAACAAGTTTATGAGTACATATTGTGTGGTTGTGCGGCATCAGTCAAGTGGCGGTGGGTGTGTGGACGTCGTCGTGCGCGCTTTGCGGCTCGTTGGAGGGGTGGCCGATGCTGGAGGCGGGCGCGACGCCGGTGCGGCTGCGGCTGCACGTGCGGCTCGCCTCCATCACTCCTAGCACCTGCCACGACGGCCTTCGCGCCTGGCCTTTCTTCCTGGACGAGGACCGCCTGCGGAACTGCTCCTTTCAAGGGTAAGTCACCCGGTATCGCCACGAGCTCCAACGGACGGACCTACACGGTGCACGCCGGTGATTCATTTATCGTTTGTATTTTTGTTACAGAACAGATTCGGTAGCGCGTGCTGTACTATACTCACTATGCATTGATGATAAGTGTAATGAAACGGTCAACAAATTCAAAGAGCGTGCCGGTGCCGTATCTCTATTGGTAAATGTGCTAAGCGAGCCGGTGGACCGTCTACAGTTGATTCGTCTGATAGAAGCCGATAAACGATCCTTTTTGTTTATCGATTACGACATATGGCACGACTACCCGCACGTTTACCCCGTCCAGCCTCCACCCTGTCTGCCGAACGACACACAGTGTTCAGACCTGGACGTGCTAGATAACACCACCGGAATACGCTTCGCTAAATATGGATTGCAGAATTACGCAACGCTTATTTTTAATGCCGTGAAACTAGTTAAACCTGAGTCGAAATATTTACGGGAAATATTAAAACTGGAAGCGTCGAATCCCAACCGTACTTTAGAAGAGACGACTTGTAGCTGGGCGAAAAATCACTCTGAAGAATTCGTAGAATGGGCTGAATCTAGTAAACCGCGGACTTACATAATGTTGATAGTGTCGTGCAAGCACAGTCGGGAGAGCGACTTTCACGATTTCAACCGAACTCAATATATCATCTATGACGAGCTAGACACTCTAACGAAGGAATACGGTTTTTATATCGACTTCAGATGGAAAATAATAGATTGCTATAACGAGGATGATTTCAGTGGATTAATGAGGGAAACTTCCGATTTCATTTCGTGGTATTCTTTATTGGGAGTGGTAGTGCGTGGCGAAGGCGCTATGGCAGTGGCGTGCGGGGAAAGGTCGATGCAACTGCGCCAGAGCGAGATGCTGCCGATGGTGCTGTACGACGTGGCGCCCACGCCGCGGCCGACGGCCTCGCCCGCACGCGACAAGTGGCACGGCCCCGTGTGGGCGGTCGGTGGCACCGTCAGACACCTGGCGGCCGCGCTGCGCCGTCTGCTCGCCGACTGTGGGTGGCGGCGGCTCGCCGTGCTCTCCGACAAAACGCGTCTTGCGAGAGACCTTACAGACGAGCTCGACTCCCGCGGCAACCTTTTATTAGAACTCGCACCACTTTCGATCAATACGATAAAAAAATCTCTAAGTGACCTCAAAGCTAAGAACGCGAGAATATTTCTGGTCAACGCAGGAATCAAAGAGGCCGCGGCGGTTCTGACGGCGGCATTTAAGCTCGACATGACGCCGGCCCACGGATACGCTTGGATCGTCCGCGAGTGGAGCGGTCGGTCAGTGGAGGAGACGGCAGCCGTGAATGAGACTAAACACGCTATGAGACATTACACAATTTCTTTGTGGGGTCGCAGCAAGAAAGACATAATATCTTCGAATCGGAACGACACGTACCGGCGGAAGATGTTAAGAGCGCTGGACGATGCCGAGGCGACGTGGTCGCTGCACAGGGTGCCCTGGGTCGACGCGATGGTCACCTTGGGCTACGGTTTCACTGCGTTCTTTCGAAACTACTCTCAGTACCGGTACGACATACACAGCGAGGACGCAGTTCGGTAAGTAACTTATAATTTTCTTTAGAGACACAGTCAAACCGGTATCTTAATAAATATCAACGAACCGTGCGTTAGAGTCAGACTATTCATAAGTGCTTGTGAAGGCCTATTTGAATAAAAAATATTTTCATTTTCATTTTCATATACATATATAATAATATGCTCTTTTATGAGTGAATTGATTTCCTTTACATTCAATATGTACCTATACTCTTTTATTTAATTATGGTCAAATTTCGACCACTGGGCGACCACTAGTCCAATTAAATATAATATATTAAGTTATGTTAGGAATTCATGGTAACTAATGAAATGAAATAATTTATTCATTCAAATAGGCCTTCATGCATACCTAATTTCATCGCGATCGGTTCAGCGTTTTAGGCGTGAAAAGGTAATAAACAAACAAACAAACTCACTTTTGCATTTATAATGTTAGTTAGGAAATACTAGCTTCCGCCCCGCGGTTTCGCCCGCGTTCCCTAGGGATCTTATGTTTTCCCGGGATAAAAAGTATTGATCGATTCAGGGGTTTAAGCGTGAAAAGGTAACAAACAAACTCACTTTTGCATTTATAAGGAACGTGTCAAAACCATTTGATTACAGAAGGCATACTATCCTAATCCTAACTTTATATATATATAAAAATATTATATTTAATTTAAAAGTGCAGTAGGGATCTTATTATAGAAGCGTGAACTCAGTCCCAAAAATGTACCATGCACTTTTTGAAGTATATAAGCAGAAGTCACCAGTTTATGCTTATTTCTAGTATTAATGATGTGACGTGGAGGTAGTCAAAGTCAAAGCGATTTAGGCACAAGATGAGCGCCGTGCAGTTTCCGCCTCCGCGCCGCGCTCCATCGTGGCAGTGGCAACCTCATTTGCACGCAGCCGATGCAGCTCTCACAAGCTTTTTTGTTGTTAATAGATCTTTCACGAAGAGTCTAAACGAAAACTCGTTCAAAGAGTTTTCCGCTGAAGAGATGCCATACAACTTTCCTGAGAGTCAAACAATATACATAGACGAGTGGAGAGGCGACAAACGCATTCGCCTAACCGAGTGGCGCGTCAGCAATGGCGAAGCCTTCGACGCGCCCGGCGCCATCCCCGATCCCGGCCTCTATCCCCCGCGAGACCCGCCGACCGACGGCTTTGGTACCTGCGTCGCGCGCCTCGGCGACGCCTTCAATCCTGTGTGCGTCGATTGGATCTGGATCTCATCTTTGGTGCTGCTTCCTTTGCTATCAGTCGCACTATGGGCGTTGCGAGAGACGCGTCGAAAACAAGCGGCGCGCCGATATGAGGAACTCGAATTGGCGCGTCACGGTAATAACGTTACAAAACTCCTTTCCCTAATGGTGAACCGTGACGAACTCGAGATCCGTGAGGAGCTAGGCTTCGGCAAGTCCGGCCGTGTGAATCTGGCAATCCTGCGAAATTCGGAGAATCCGCGGGCGGTCGCAGCCAAGGCTCTACGCGACGGAGCCGCGCCCACGGAGGAGAGTGAGTTTCTAAGAGAGGCGTGCACGCTAGCCTCGCTCGAGCACGACCATGTCGTACGACTAGTCGGCGTGTGCCTGATCGGTGGCCCCACGTTGGTGTTGATGGAGCATGCATTTTTCGGCGATCTACTGCGATATCTACGAGCTCGACGCCACCTTGCGGAGGGGGTGAGTGGCCACCCGGATGCACCCGACCCCGAAGCGGAACACGTGTCGCCCGAAGCGCTGACGCGACTGGCGCGCGAGGCGGCCTCCGCCCTTGGGTGAGTAGAAAAAAAATTGGAATCACATGCGTCCGGCCAAAGCTGCCACGAACTAGCCGGTGACAGAGGTAATAAATATGTCTCTGGGTGTCGGCAGGTACCTCGCGCTCCGAGGCGTGGTGCACTGCGACTTGCGCGCAGCCAACTGTCTCGTGGACGCGCGGCGCTCTCTGAAGCTAGCAGACTTCGGCATGGCGCGGCAGACGCAGGCGGCTGACGCGGGGCAGGCGGAGTACGCGTGCCGGCGGCGCGCCATGTTCCCGGTGCTGTGGATGGCGCCGGAGAGCCTGACGCGCGGCGTGTTCTCGGCCGCGTCAGACGTGTGGTCGCTGGGCGTGCTGGTATTCGAGCTAGTGACGCTGGGCGCGCGCCCCTACGGCGACTGGTCTCCACTGCGCGTGTTGCACTACGTCCATGACGGTGGTCGCCCTTCGTTACCTCTCGACGCATCGCCACAGACGTTAGTACGAATAATAATATCCCGCATCTTCTTTCCATACTATAAAACAACACATGCATTTTTAGGGTTCCATAAAAACGAAGGCCCCCCATCAATATTTATTTTATTTTTAGTATTTGTTGTTATAGCGGCAACAGAATACATAATTTGTGAAAATTTCAACTCTCTAGCTAAAGCGGTTCTTGAGATACAGCCTGGAGACAGACAGACGGACGGACGGACGGATAGAAGGACGGATGGACGGACGAACAGACGGACGGACAGACGCACAGACAGCGAAGTCTTAGTAATAGGGTCCCGTTTTCACCCTTTGGGTACGGAACCCTAAAAACCGGCCAAGTGCGAGTCGGACTCGCGCACCGAGGGTTCCGTACAAACTTCGTCCATCACGGGAAATGCATAATTTTATTTATTTACTGTATTTGAGGTAAATGCCAATTAAGCTAGACCTCTAAATTGTATGAGCGCCGATACAACTCAGAGGTCTTTATTAATTGGCGTAACTATGTATGTATGGGGACACCCTTTAATTTTCAACTTTTTTTATTTTTTAGAATTTTTCCTTTATTTGTGCTGTAAGACCTTGCTTTTTGCCATTTTTAGGGTTCCGTAGCCAAATGGCAAAAAACGGAACCCTTATAGATTCGTCATGTCTGTCTGTCTGTCTGTCTGTCTGTCCGTCCGTATGTCACAGCCACTTTTTTCGGAAACTATAAGAGCTATACTGTTGAAACTTGGTAAGTAGATGTATTCTGTGAACCGCATTAAGATTTTCACACAAAAATAGAAAAAAAACAATAAATATTGGGGGTTCCCCATACTTAGAACTGAAACTCAAAATTTTTTTTTCGACAAACCCATAAGTGTGGGGTATTTATGGATAGGTCTTCAAAAATGATATTGAGGTTTCTAATATCATTTTTTTCTAAACTGAATAGTTTGCGCGAGAGACACTTCCAAAGTGGTAAAATGTTGCCCCCCCCCCCCCCCCTGTAACTTCTAAAATAAGAGAATGATAAAACTAAAAAAAATATATGATGTATGGCTCTGAGCCTTTATTTGTATCTCTAAGACTTTGTTATAAAATGCCCTCTTCTGTTGAATAAAAATTCTATTGATCGCGTTCGTGGCCATTACTCATTACGGGATGTCCACGACCTACCATTAACAGAAGGTACGGCGTACTGTGTCTAACCCAGAGATTTAAATCGTAGATGCGCCCTTGCGATACATAAGGCGCACGAAAATGTGTCAACGTTGGGAGAGTTAAGAGTCTTCTTTGCTTTGAGCTCACTCTTTCCGTCCTAGTCGCTTGTAGGAAGCAGTGAACGGTGCACGCTGCGCACATAGTCATGATACGTGGACCTTTTTTGCAAGTGCATAGCACATCTAATGATTTAAATCTATGTTCTAGCCTTCGTTACGCAGCGGCCATATCAACACGTTTCCTTGCCCGGACAAATAAATTATTAATAAAGCGGTGTTTGGCTGCAGGCGTGGGTTGGCGCGGGCGTGCTGGCGGCGTGCGGGTGATGAGCGACCGAGCGCGGCGGCGGTGGTCGCCTACCTTGCCGAGCGACCACGTGCCCTCTTCCCCGCGATGCATCTCGACCCCGCCGACCCCACACTGGGTGAGTTGAGTTGACTAAATAAATAGCCTATCACTACGCGTGGAGTGCAGTGAGTGCTGTGGTGTGGTGAGTGGTGTACACTTTGGCCAGGGGGTACTGCTACTAAACTTTGCCCTGTACCAAAAAGAGCGCAGATCATTATTTTGCTTTCTTCTCTCCATTCCTGCAACTTTTACGGATAGATATTTTCCGTCATGAATATAAAATGGCGAGAAGAAAGAAATGTAGCATCGCAGCGAGAAGAATGAAGAATAAATGTAATACGTATTTTTTCCAAAAAAATTATTATTATTTTAATATATATTCTACAAATCACCGCGCGAAGACCGGTCCTTTTTGAAGGCGTGCGTGGGGATACAGGCGCAATACGTAGAGGCCCTAAAAATAAATAACAAGAACCCTTGAAGAAATACAGGGTTATTTTTAAAACACCGGCAGTGCTTTAGGGGGTGGAAGTACTCATCAATATGAACAGCTTTTCCTATGGGACTATATTTTTTATAAATATATTTTTCTCCTAAACACAACCCGATGGGTGATCCAGTAGCACCACACGGGAGGCAAGGCAAGGTACCTAACCTAACTATTCGCCTTCCTCGCTTTACAGATCCCATGGACTCGGACAGCGGATTCGGCGAGACGCCGAGCCCCGGGCCCGACGCCGGCACGCACGAGCCCAACTTCGACACCTTCGGACCGGTACACCAGCCGGACATTCTCCATGATATTACACAACGGCCTCACTCACAGTGATTTTATACTCACTCACCAGGCTTAAAACGAAAAAAAATTAACGAGTGGGAAGTCAGGCCAATGAAAGTAATGAAACCAGCCAAATCACCTGCGCTCCCCAAATTAAGCAACGCAATCGACCGAGGTGAGAAGACGTCAGCGGCGTACCCTCTAATTAATAAAAACACTATACAGTTTGTTTGTATGCATCAAACAACTATACCAACTATTACAAACCAACTATATGAACCAAACAAAAAACTATACAAAAATTCAAAAAACTATAACATTTTAATTATTAGATAAGAATAACACATTAACTATTTTTATCTTGATAAAATTATATTTATTCATTTAAGCGACATCTAGCGAAGCTTCGATGCGTGATTTACCTAGCTGCCTGCCTTTCATGCGATAGGGTATTACACTCATTTTCGAAAAATGATTCAATTCGTTCGGAAGGTGCTAATAAGCCACCAAAAAAAACACAAAATTTTTTATTCAATCGATAAGTACCATAAAAATGCATTTAAATTTTACATTTTCAAATGTCTAAAAACTACACCACTTTGATGAAAACGCTGGACGTCATGTAACTCTACGATCATGACGTTATTCGGTCTCTTGTAAGTAGGTAAATAAATGCGCTGATATTGGTCTCAATTGGACTTATAAAATGTTATAAATTAAAAATGAGCTATTATCCTTTTTATTAGTGTGTTGTTCCTGAATGCATGAATAATAATACTTCAGTTAACACTTTTTAGTTTACATACAGCACCGTATGACGTCATTATAATGGCGGCTACTGTTTCGCTTGTTTAGAAACAGATTAAAAAAACTGAAAACTTTGAAATTAATTTTAAAATTAATTAAGTTATTTTATGAACTAAAACTAACATTTTCCGACTGATTATTGCCTAAGCTATCTAAATTGTACATTTTTAGATTTTTTCTCATCTGCTGTAAATTTCCATAAACAATGAAAGATTTTGAATTTAAAATATACGTACCATGTTTAGATAAAAATATTGTTTTAAAAAACTAGATAACTGATTAGCACGTAAATGGTAAATATATCAAAAGCCTTGTACCTAGTCATCAAAATGCAAATGTTCCAAAGGTCGCTAAGAGTCTCCAGCCAGAAGAAGGCCGCTAAGGCCAGCCCTCAAAATACCTATAAGTATTTTGATACTGGTTTTGTACTGGGTATGTACTGGGTATGTGTGGCGATACCGCTTGGGGTATAGGAAAGGGGGGCGCCGGTTTTGGACAGAAAAAAATTGGAACATTTTTTTTTTTCATTTTTGTTTAATTTTCTTTTCCGGGGGCCCTGGGCACGTGCCCAGAGTGCCCAGTGGGAAAGAGGGGCCTGCATACAGCGCGATAAAAGTAAGAAAAAGGTGTAACAATGCGATTTTTTTTCGTCAAGCGAAATTATTTTAATCGTGTTTTGGATCCCGCTGGAACTTAGGATAGATAACATTGTCAACTGTTATATGATATTTTTTTTCGAACTAAAACTATTTCATTTTCTTTACATACAACTGAATCAAAGAAACGTATGTTTAATAGCCCTCTAAATAAATTCGTTACATTTAATCAATTGGTTGTAAAATAAATAAGCTCAATATTCATAAGTACTTACCTAATTAATTATATTATTATGTAAGTAATATTTGTACCTATTGATAATGTAAGTAAAGTAGTTTAAGATAATGCTGAATTTTTTGTGTAACTTACGAGTAATAAATGTCATGTTGTGTTTGCCTATAATAATTGGTTGTGCTTTTAGATTTAGATTTAATTAACGCTGCCAGCCTGTTGGGAACCTTGCCTATCGACAGCAGCGAGGGCTTTGAGAATGTTTTCTATATATCATAGTTTGTATTTTTTACTTTAATTGTAAATATGAAAATAAATAATACTACTATATATATAGGAAAAAAAATAATTAATGTAGGTATGTAATAGGTTGGGGAAAAAGTTTCTTCGCATTTTTTTAAGAAAATTCAAAACATTTTTTTATATAGTTTATTTACATTATATATAGATAACTTTTTGCCATCTTGTAGGTAGGGACATGATCCCATTGCTATAGAAATTTTGGGACTTCTGATCAAAATACCGCGACAAGTGGTTTTGGCAGTCCTCTCGTGATGTTAACCTGACACTGCCTAAAGAATTCTGAAGAGAACGAAACAGGTGGAAATCTGAAGGTGCAAGGTCAGGACTTTAAGGAAAGGAAATTAAGAGAGTACGGCGGATGCATTAATACCTCCCAGCCAAACTCTCTTAATTTTTGCTGGGTGGCTAAAGATGTGTGAGGTCTAGCGTTATCATGATGAAAAACCACACCCCTTCTGTTGATTAATTCCGGCTGCTTTCTCTCATTTTCTTGCTTTAATCTCATCAGTTGTTCGCAGTAGAGTTCAGAATCGATGGTCCTGCCTGGTGGTAACAGCTCATAATGAATAATGCCCTTCCAATCCTACCACACACACAGCATCACCTTGTTGCGAGTTAACCCGGGTTTCGCCACAGTCTGTGAAGCCTGACCGGCCTTTGACCACGACCTTTTTCGCACGTTCTTGTCGTACGTGATCCACTTTTCATCACCAGTTATCAGCTTCTTCGAAAATGGTTCGGTTTCATTACGTCGTAATAAAGAATCACAAATGAGTACACGGTTCATTAGGTTTCTTTCAGTGAGCTCGTGAGGTACCCAAATATCGAGCTTTTTTGTGTACCCAGTTTTTTTCAAATGCGTCAAAACTGTTTTGTGGTCAATTCCCAGTTCTTCAGCTCGTCGTAACTACTGATATGCCGATCTTGCTCCACTTTTTCAAAAATGGCATCCATTTTATCCGTAATAGGGCGACCAGAGCGACGTGCATCTTTGACATCAAAATTTCCGGATTGAAAACGCTTAAATCAAATTTGTGCTACTCTCACAGACACTGCACTAGGTCCATAAACATCGCAAATTTTTTTCGCGGCTGGCGTTGCATTTTTTCCTTTTTTGTAGTAAAATTTTAAAATGTATCGAATTTCTTCATTAGATTCACTCATCTTGACGGTACGAAAAACAATTGAAAATCACACGTTTTCCTAATTTGAATTTGGAATTATGTTCTTTAAAATTTAAACTTTCAATGATACCAAAACCAGCCAGATACAAATAGTATAGCCAAAGAGATTTTATTACAAGTTCATACATACTATAATGCGAAAAGACTTTTTCCCCAACCTAATATTATGGCTTGATTACTTTGACTTGATTACTTATTGTAGTAGTACATAATTATAAACAAGGCAGGAAAGAATTATGCCTTATAGCCTTATGTATTAATGTAACAACTGTTGGCAGACCTTAAATAAATAAATAAATCAACGAGATTTACTTGCAGTTAATTTTGATGTTTTTGTAACCCATTTGAGATCGACTTCATAATTTTTAGCGTGGTATATTCATTTGTCGGCATAGATATAGCTAATTTGGAACAATTTTTAATTTCTTTCAGTCTATCATCAAATGTTAACATGAACTTTAAGATAATCATTCAGTTTATTGTTAGCAGTGACAATAAAGTTAATGATATCTTAATTTTAAACACTTAGGTACTGTCGTAAGGTACCAACCTTTTGTAGCTGCTGAGGAGAAAGATGTCTTTAGTTATGTAGTTATCAACTTTTCTTAGAATAGCAATAGGTTTATTTTGTTTTCCATTGACTTGACTGGCTTGTGTTGGCGTGTTATAGATGAATTTTTGGATTTCTTTTTTGAATAAGTTGAATATCTTTAGCTATAGCACATGCCCTGTAGTTAGCTGGATGGATGGGGAGTATTGGGGAGCTCCACAGAGAATACATTTTAGCTTGTTTAATGGTATGTTTAATTCGATACGAAACCATATATATAAGTAATTTATTAAAGGAACTATGAAAAAAGTGAGAAGAGATAAGAGATATTGTTGAATGTATCGATTTTGTCTTTGATCGTTTTGTTCCGCTAGATGGTATTGTATTGTAAAGTAATAATTCTTTGTTCAAAACTAATATCTTTTAATGGTTTTAAATAATTGAGTTCTCAATCACTATGTAATCTATTTATGGACATTATTTAATTCTCTTATTTTCCGCTATTGTTGATGTATCGATTTTGTCCTTGATCGTTTTGTTCCACTAGATGGCATTGTATTGTAAAGTAATAATTCTATGTTCAAAACTAATCTCTTTTAATGGTTTTAAATAATTAAAATCTCAATCACCATGTACTCAAATTATGGACATTATTTAATTCTCTTATTTTACAATACAGAGATATCTAGCGGAACAAAACGATCAAGGACAAAATCGTTACCTCCAATAATAGCATAAAATGACACAAGATGGTGCTTGAAAAGTAAAATTGGAAATACAACGCTACGCAATCATAAGGTTCACATACTGTTAAGTGATAAGAATGTTGCACGAACGAAATTAATCGAATACAACTAAATAATAAACACGGTAGTTAGTTATGACGATGAGCACACACCACCGCCCTCCACCGCGGATCGTGGTGCCTTGTGCAAATCACTAGACCTTTAAAAATAAAACTAGCCATAAGTATTTTGCGTTCAGGCGTAAAAAATTTAATCAACTTACGTGCATTTTTCCATTTCTCTCTAAACAGTCTAGCTGGTTTTTGCACATTGTTTTTTAATTTGTTTAGCACAGCAGACAGTCTCACTTCTCACTTCGTCAAATGCACGCACACACAATTTACAATTTTAAGTTTTTCTACGTTTTATATGAACTATTTCATATTTGCGTAGGCGGGGTACACTTTTGGTTTAGTATTCGTATAGCCTCTGGGTACTGTTTAGGCTTTCACTACTCAAAATGTAATAACGCACCATTTTAAAGTAAGTACTTGCGGTGTGATAACGTTGTAGTTACATTATAAACGATAGCGCGGCAAAAAGACAGGCCGCGGCGCGTGGGAACACGAAACTCGGCGCGTGGGCGCTGGTCCACTGACTGGCACTGACTGACCGTGACCCACTAACCGCCGGCCGGCCGATGCATATGGCCGCCCGCAAGGGTACCCTCCCCGCTGCTCCCGCGCTTCCCCCGTTCTCTCATTCACTGAATTGCGCGGCAAGCATAGTATTCAATGTTTGGCTTAGTAACCACACTGGATGGATAATTCGTTCAGGAAAATTAATTTAATGTGAAAATTTTACCTACCTATTTTTTTCAATAATGTAATCTTTTAACAGTACCTAATGCCTATAATTTTTTTTGTTTATGGTACAAAAGTCACCCTGTATATACTGGGTGATTTTGTTATCACTGGTAATACTTGCAGGGGTGGAAGTACTCATCAATGTCAACAACTTTTGTTATAGGACTAACTGTGAAATCATGGATAAATTATCAGCTGTTCCATACAAAAGTTCAATACCTACTCGACCAAAATGTATGAAGCAACCAAAGTGAACAAAAAGATAAAAGTAATCAAAGCTACTCGTAAATCGACATCGTCAAAAAATACGGCATTTTCTTGTGAATTTTGCCAGTAGCAATAGGTTTTCAACTTTTTGCTTATTGCTTCATGTAAACTTCTCAAAATATGAATCATTCCTATCACCCCATCTTACCCTACCTAGGGGGCAAGATGGGGATGAAGTACATTTTAGGGTTTTTTTTTTCATTAAAATTACGACCGAATATTTTTTTTTTATAATTTTCTGGATACTTATGAGCTATACTATCATCCCTCAAAAGGATCGTACTTCATTTATTAGGACCTTATATAATATTAAAGTATGGCCATCCTGGATGCAACTGCTCTCAGCTTGTTACATACGTACGTGGTCTATGTAAACACCCCAGTTGAATCTGTCGTCGAACACGAGACCAATATACTTACGGGTTGATACAGATGCGAGTAGCTCGCATTTACGCGAATGTGAGATCGAACGAATGTGCTATTATATTTCGATCTAGCTTTTCTTTCTAGGCCAATGAGTAATTTCTATTTGTAATAATAATAAATAAAACTATAAATTGTCTAAGAATCTGAATACTGATTGTTTCCATATTAACTTTGGCCGTTACTCGCATTAACCCATTAAAGCTATTTTGATTTATCTCGAAGGTTTGAGCATATTTGCGAAATAGAATAAGTAGGATCGTGATTAATAACAAATAAAAGAATGGTTATTTATAAGTTATAATAATATATTTATTTTTTCTTAACAAAAATAATTTTCATAATAATTAAGGAAACGTTCTCTAGTACATGTAACAACAGGTATCTCAACTTCGTTTAGTCTTTAAACTACGCACACGGCTCCCGAACGTCGGTCGATTGACGTCCGATACGAACGGCCGCTAATGAAGTCGCAATGTAAGCGAACATCCATCCATAGGGACTAGGTACATGGGCCGCGCCATCGCTTCGCTTCGGAGGATCGAACGACGTTCGGGAGGTCGGGAATGTATCGAGACGCGAGCGCGGGCCGCGCGGCTCTACCGCGGCAGGTGAGGGGCGGCCGGGGCGTGCGGGACGTGCGGCGCGGCCGGGTACTGCGCCGCGTAGGGGCCGGGGCCGGGGCCGGCGCCGGGGGCGGCGGGGACGTGCTGCATGTAGGGCGGCTTGCACGTGGTCGGGTCGCGCATGAGCTCGTGGTAGAGGTTGAGCGCGTCGACGAGGTCGGCGCTGAGCTGCGTGAGGCGCGCGTGCCGGCGGTCGGCCCGCTCCAGCGCCGCGTCCACCAGCGCGCCCATCGCGCCCGCCGCGCGCTCCAGCCGCACCAGCTCCGCCTCGTCGGCGCCGCCCCCGCCCGCGCCCGGGTCCGCCTCGTGCAGCAGCGCCAGCGCCGCGTCCATGCACGCCTCGTCGATGTGCAGCGGCTGCACCTGCACCTGGACCTGGACCTGCGCCTGCGCCTGCGCCTCGGGCCCGGCCGGCGTCGCCGCGGGGTCGGCGGCGCCGGCCGGCCGGTCGTCGGGCGGCGGCGCCGCGAGGTCGGCGGTCACGAAGTTGGCCGGGAACAGGCCCTCGCCGCGCTCGTTGTATCCCTTCCACCAGTTGGGGTCGCCGGAGTCCGTCACGTGAACTGAAAAACGACGAGACATCTAAGCGAACGACCGACAACGGTAGACAATTAAGTTGGGTATATGGGGTGACGGGTCCCAGTCGGAAATCGTAGTGTTTTAAGTTTATTGAAACTCAAACTAAAATCCAGTAAAAAACGAATGCCGACTCTTATCACGCAGCGCAGTTATAAAGTGCGCTATAATGTTATACGACGAACGAGACGACTTAAAACGCGTTATAAAGTTATATCGCGTTTTCAATCACGCTCCGGAGATGTGCTCGACTCACCGATCTCTCCCGCAAGGAAGGTGAGCTCGTTGTCCTCGGCCGCCTCGAAGTCGTAGAGCGCGCGCACCTTGCGCGCCGGAGCGGCGCCGGCGGCGGGGGCCGGGGCGGGGGCCGGCCCCGTCGGGTCACCGTCGACGCGCGGGTACAGCGACGCCGCGGGGCCGGGGCCGGGGGCGGGGGCGG
Organism: Tetheella fluctuosa; assembly: GCA_951216915.1. Classification (NCBI taxonomy): domain Eukaryota; kingdom Metazoa; phylum Arthropoda; class Insecta; order Lepidoptera; family Drepanidae; genus Tetheella; species Tetheella fluctuosa. The sequence goes on from OX578214.1 coordinate 16,241,043, forward strand.
GGGAGGGCGCGTCCCGCAGCGAGAGCGCGATGGCGCGCGCCAGCTCCTCCTGCTCGCGCTGCGCGGGGGAGGGGGCGGCCGAGTGGGCGAGGGCCGGCGGGGGGGAGGGGGAGGCGCCGGCGGCGGCGAGGGCGGCGGGGGTGGCGGCGCGCTCGCCCGCCTCGAGGCGCAGCTTGGCGTGCAGCGACGGGATCAGGTCGAGCTGGGGGTCGCTGCGGAACTCGTTGTCGGCCCACTTGCGCAGCAGCTTGCGCAGCCGCAGCGCGACGGGCGGCTGGGCGCGGGTGAGCAGGCGGCGGAACTCGGTCTCGAAGTCCCTGGAGGCGACCTCTAGATGGAAGGCGCGGCCGCAGTTGGCCACGCACGCGTCGAGCAGCGTCGCGGCGAGCACCTGCACGTGCGGGTCGGGATGCCCCAGCCGCCGCAGCACGGCCCGCAGACAGTCGCGAGCGGCGGCCGGGCTGGCCGCCGCTCGGTCGCATATCTCCATTATGAGCCCCCACTCCTCCTGAGTGTTGTTCTCGCTCGTCGCGCGCTCTGTCGAACCACGAGGACCGTTTGTCACGTTCACGTTACTGTACTGTGCCCTGCCTTGACCACATTTAACAGTCACTACGTTTTCTGACGTCACGCTCGTGAACGTCACTAATATGCAGCTTGGTATAATTATGTATATATATACAATTTGACAAGACGGGGTCAAACTCATTTACTCAGTTTAGGCCCAATAGTTTAGCTACTTAGATGCGGACCAATTTCGCGAATGGAATTGAATGAATGATTTAAAAGGATTTTAATATTTGTGTAGAAATTAAAACCGGTAATTAATCTAAACACAGCGTAGACAAATGTTACTAATCTCGTTACCTCAAAATATTTTTAGATTAATATTTTTACCTACCTACTAGTCTGTCAGTGTCATTGCGTCATATATCTTTGAAAATATTCAAACACTGGCGGAATTGTGTAAATAAACACATCATGCCATATAAACAAAAAAGTGAAGTGAAAATAAACCAGTATTAGGGTTTCGTATCCGAAGGGTCAAAACGGAGCCCTATTGCCGTAGACTACAGACAGAGGCAAAGCTACATACAACTGCACTGTGATAGGTACACTACTACAAATGTGAGGCGCATGTAGCCAATGTAGATGAATGTAGATTTGGAAGATATGCAGTGATGCATCATCTCAGAAATAGATGCACAAGATGCTATGACGCAGAGAGCAGTAAGAGAAGCTGATTCCAACACCATGTGGGAATTAATGCCAAGAAGAGAGAGAGAGAGAGTAGAAATGAAGGAAATCATACAATACGACATGTATCCATTGAAGATTCCTGCAGGGAAAAGTGTGTTTCAAAGAAAAATCTACCTCACCATGCACTATTCAAGAATCATTCATTATTGATTACTTTAATGAATGACATTTAAAAAATCATATTATAAACTTGTATTCCTCATAAATATATAATCAAATGATTTAGTTATAATTACACTCAGTAAAAAACTACCCAAATATCAACAGGTAATAGTAGCAATAAGTTGATAATGATCTACTTCCAACATGGTTCCAGCCCTAGGCATGTTACTGACATGTATTTATTTATTGACGGGCCGGTTGGCGTAGTTGGTAAGATACCCTATCTATCACACCGGAGGTTGTGGGTTAGATTGCCACTCAGGACAAACATTTGTGTGCATGAAAATGTCTGTTTGTCCTGAGTCTGGGTGTAATCTATATAAATAAAAATGAATCACCGAAATGTTTGAATGCACATAACTTAACTAACAGCAGGTAGATTTACTACATTTTATAGCAAGATTTATACTTTCTGTACTACTTGACTGTGTAAGAGGAGGGTTATGCTTAGAATAGGACCTGTGCTACTCCTGCTAAGACTATTAAAAAAACATTGTTTAATAAAGCACTCCAGATAAAGTCACCTGCACTGCACCACACTACTGATATGAGTAATATTGATGATTGATGAGTATCTGTCTCTCACCGGAATAATTTGGATAATAAGTACATAGACTCATTGTTACAGGGATTTACAGGTAATATGTGCGTGTGAACAATATTTAGATAAGTAGTTAGTACCTATCTATCTACTCAATGACTCACTAGACGGAGACACGAAACAAAATATTCAGCTATTACAGGCATGTTATGGCATGTACAGGCAGGTAAGTAAGCCTGCTGTTTTACACAAGTACTTATTTTGCAGTGGCGATACATTGTCTCATCGTTACATCTAAATCTAGGATATTTGGTTTTTATACGTACCGACATCTTGGTCAAAAGGTGATGAATTGCCAAATAGTCCCATAATGTATAACGTCATGCACTGTTCAACATTTAAAATTAAGATGATTAGGCCTGGCCTACATATATTTTAAAACATAAGAAAATGTTAAATTGACATCTTCTTTATCGTTAGTAACCACAATTCTCAAATTACAACTCACAAAGGAAAAAACAAACAAGGTGAAACAGTGGAGAGATAAATAAAATTGATTGATTGATCCAGTGTTGCAAACCCCAGCAAAAAATTCGGCTGGTAGGTTGTCAGAAAAAGGACAGTTTTCAAGATCAACGGACCGTAGCTGTTTTTATATCATGCTAGGTGGTTATGACTTTATGGATAGTTACTATACTCTTTGGTTATGACAATTTGATTAAGCTAATTGAATATTAAAGTTTGCTAGTTTTAGTGAATAAATAAATAATAAAGTGAATATTTAAAATATACTACTTTATTTTTTTATGGGTGGTGGTGGCGAAGTTGGTGGGTCCAGGGGACCATCGACCACCCTTAGGTGGACAATAGGATATAGTAATAATTTGTAAGTAACTTTTTTGTAGCTGGAATACGAAACTTGTATAAATATTGCTACTATATTATTATTATCTCACTCTTTTAACCCGAAAAGGGGTGTGTGACGTAACGGATTTTAACCCCCCCCCCCCCCTTGTCCGTTGCGTTAAAGTTACCCCTGATAAATTAAAAAAAAACAATTTACCGGTCCAGAATATATATTTAATTTTAGTATTAGCAATTTATTCGTGCAAGTAGTAATATAATAGCAAGTATGCCACGGCTTCTCAGAAGAAGAATATGTGTGGGTCACCTGAAATGAATTCCATTACATAGAAAATAAGTTGGACGCCAATAGTGGGAACGGCCTCTATAGTTCACTATACTATAATAAATTTATAATTTATGAGTAAGAATAAGTAAAACCATGGTTACCCCCAATCCTCCATTGGGTGCGAGCTGTAGGACTCAGTGGGTCTCTGCAGACATATAGCACTCCTCCCAGAGCATCAAGAAGTTTGTTAAGAATGGGTAAAACTGCCCCCGCAGTTGAAAACCGGTAGTGAAAAAAAACTCGCAGTAGAAGAAAAATACCCGCAGTCGAATAAACCTCCTGTAATGGACACATGTCCTCAATTACAGTCACATAATAATAAGAGTATAGATGGGAAAATCTAACCTAGGCATGAATTTATAGAAATAAATATTTATTTATTTCTTGACAATAACCTAGCAAATAAAATAACAAAATATGGGAATATACTCCTTGATAACAACATGAGGAACCCACATATACCTAATCTATGAGACCTCATGGGATCTTTCACAGTTTGACCAAAGTAGTTGGACAACTCTGGATTTAATCACAAATATGCTTTTATTGTAAGTAACGTACCTTGCTAAAAGCCAAGGAGGCTAGTAATTTCACGTGCTTTATTTGGTTTAAGTCGTCAGAAATATGCCATAAAGCCGTTAATATGAGAGAACACCTCGTATACTGATAGAAATACTCACCATAATTTTATGTTAAAAGGGCTTGAATGGGAAATGTATGCTCACGCGTCGCATCGTGAGACTTAAAAGAAAGAAAGAATTATTTATTTGCCCAATCCAAGGAGCACTACAAAGAGTTAAGATGTTATAAACAATCAAACAGGTACAAACTGCTGAAATTGAACTCACAACAAAAAGTAAGAAACGTACTCTGAATACTATAAAAACAACGTATCGTGACTTTTGAAAGATGTAATCAAGTCTATTTATTTATTATACAAACATTAATTTATTTATATTTAAACAAATAGAATAGGCAAATAAAATGCCAAATAATGGGTAAATCATAAATGGATCTATAAATGTCTTATAAATAAATAAAATGTCCAAAATTTATTTATTAACTGTCAACACTAAATTTCACATAGATCACAGATAATGAACCAGCATTAAACACATAATTTTCGGCCGAAAACCGAATCGATTCATTTACAAAATTATTCGAACCAATGATTAATTTATATAAACAAAATATATAGATTAATTTATTTATACAAGTTTAAAGTCTATTTAGTGAAATAAAGATATAATTGATTCATCGGCCGCAACTTCCACGAATATGATAGCTACGGACAGCAAAATCAACCTCAAAACCAAGATCACAATAAAATTTATCGATAAAATTTATCAATTTATCGATTATTTGACTGAAAAAATAAAATTCAAAATAAATAAATAAATTAATAATAATAATAATAATTTATTTGCAATAATGTGTTCAAATGGATGTTAATATACATAGTTAGTTACCTGTGGTCACATTAAGCCAGTATAATAGACATGCAAAATTAACAAAAACAGAAAGTACTCTTATGTTAGCAGTTAAATAGTATGTCAATATTCTAATTTAAAAACTGTTAATGTTGCAATGTGTAAAGTATTCAGCAATGGAATAAAAATTATGCAACAGAAGCCACTCGAGCTCAAGCTTAAATCCTGTTTCTTTTAACTATGTAACAAAATCGATTCCCTAATTCCCTTACGAATGCCAAATAAACATGGGACTGATCTACTGGCTGTAACTTCATACATACATACATCATCATCATCATCAAGAACCCACTTCTGTGTGAGTGGGTATGGTTTCCGCACTTAGTCCTTGAATTGGACCATTGTACGTGTTCCAAGGGTTTTTACTCCAGCCAGCCCAACTCTCTCCAGAAGCAGATTAGACTTCCCATACTTCTCAGTGTGTCCACTAGAGATCTTGGTGATCCCACGGTTCCTTCTCTTATGTGGGTGACACCTGTGCATTCAAGTAGCACGTGAGTCACCGTTTCTTCAGCCGCCATGTACGCCCTGCATAGGGGGATCTGTAATGCCTATTGTGTGAAAGTGTTTGTTGAGTGAGCAGTGTCCAGTGATAATACCCGACATCAGGCGCATATTTTTCCTGCTCAGACGCAGGAGGCGCCTGGTAAGCTTCGTGTCCAAAGATGGCATTGCTTCTTTGGACCCGAATATATACATACATACTCTCCTCCTTCTAGCGCAGTCGGGTAAAAAAGGGGATCGCGGGACGATTATATCCTCTTTGCAGCTAACTTACATTTTGATATAAACAATGGTGGTTATAGATAACTATCAATGCTAGGTACTGTAACGTAGTAAAAAACGGTCTATAATTATTTATTTTTTATTCAATCTTTTTATTTTCATACAATTATTAAATCGATTTATCGATATATTTTTTAACGTAAATTAATACTTTTCCTTGATTGATTGTCTGTAGCTTTTTATTATATATACCATTCGCAGCCAATTAATCAATTGTTCAATTATTAAGTGTTTCTTTAATTGTTTATCAATTATTATTGAAACATTACAATAACTTATTAATTTTGAATCGATATGTTTCTGAACGCAACTACACGTCTTGAGTCTGTTTTATTGTCTGTGGCCTCGGTTGTCCTCGAAGTTCAGGTTTATTTGGTATTCGTAAGGGAATTAGGGAATCGATTTTGTCGCGTAGTTAAAAGAAACTGGATTTAATTTATTTATTTTTAGTTCGATTTTTTCAGTCGAATAATCGATTAATTTTATTGTGATCTTGGTTTTGAGTTGATTTGCTGCCTGTAGTTACCGTAGTCATGGAAGTTGCGGCCGGTGAATCAATTTTATGTATAGTTCACTAAATAGACATTTAACTTGTATAAATAAATTAATCTAAATATATTGATTTTATAAATTGATCGTTTATTCAAATGATTTAGTCAATGGATCTGTGGGCGTTGATGAGGATATTTTAGGTAATATTTAGTGGTTTTTAAAATGAGAAAATCTAATAGCACGTAGTTAAAATCGTATATTGAAGCAAGAAGCTAAAATACAAAGTGAGGTACGTAGGTACCTATAAAAATGACGTCGGCATAAAATATATTAAAAGTAAGCGCCTGATTAACTCACAATAGCAGGAGCACGGTATATAAAATAAGGACTATTTATAACGGTTGATCCGCTGCAACATGCCCCCGGCCGTTGAAAGGTTCCTTTCAACAATCTTCAAATAAAGGGCATATTCTGGAAAAGTCTCTTCTTATTATTCCTGTGGCTGTCTTGACATCAACGACCCTGCAGATTTGGTCTTTGCCAGGGTGAAGAGCTACGATCCGACCCATCTTCCACTTCAATGGCGGCAGATTGTCCTCCTTAATAACGACAAGTGTTCAGCTTCAACGAATCATTATTATTGTGCCACTTGACTCTCAGTTGGAGCTCCGAAACATATTCTTTGTTCCACCTCTCCCAGAAGTGCTGTCGAAGCTGCTGCTCAATTCGTTGATACCTCGAAAGATGAGGTGTAGAGTGGTCGCGGAGGTCCTTTACTGGCAGAGAAGTGAGTGGTCTTCCGATCAAAAAGTGACCTGGAGTGAGAGGTTGAAGATCTTCTACATTCGACGACAAAGGAGTAAGTGGTCGTGAATTTAAAATAGCCTCAATCTGTATTAAAGTTGAGTTAAGCTCTTCATAGGTTAAGTTACAATTTCCCAACACTCTAACTAAATGATGTTTGGTCGATTTAACACCCGCTTCCCAAAGACCACCAAAATGTGGAGCGTAGACAGGTATAAAGTGGAAATTAATTCCGTCATGCGCCACGCTTTCAGCTATGAAGTCACAACTGTTCTTTAAGAACTTTGGAATATCATTATAGGCTCCTACAAATGAAGATCCGTTATCGGAATACATATTAAGAGGTTTCCCTCGTCGAGACATGAATCTACGTAAAGCTTGAATGTAATTATTGCTGGTCAAATCGCCCACTAACTCAATGTGTAATGCTTTTGTCGTAAAACATACAAAAATAACAATGTACACCTTTATTAGTCTACTTCCTCGACCTTGACGACTGACCGAATTAATAGGGCCTGCATAATCAACGCCTACGTTCTGGAAAGGGTAGTCTGCTGGTGACAGTCTGCTCGATGGCAAATGACCCATTCGCGGGACGACAGTCTGTCCCTTTAGACGCTGACAGCGAATGCATTGCCGATAACAAGCTCTAGCTAGGTTGCGGCCGCCTAAGGGCCAAAATGTCTCACGTATAGTGGCCAGCAACAGTTGCGGACCAGCATGCATTAATTTTAAATGCTCGTATCTAAATAAAAGTTTAGCAAAATGATGAGTGGACTGTAATAAAATTGGATGTTTTTTGTCATAAGAATATTCAGAATTATCTAATCTACCACCAACTCGCATGATTTTATTTGCATCAACAAATACATTTAACTTAAGGAGTCTATTTTTATGAGGTAATTTTTTATTACTAAGCAATAAATTGTATTCATGAAACGATACCTTTTGCGACTGAATAATTATAATATTTAATGACTTTTTTAATTCGTCTGTAAAAAAATGCGAAATGTTCACTGGGCGTTTTTTATATACATAATAATTAATGAAACGAATTACGTAACAAATACTATGCTGCAGTCTCTTTAAATTTGAAAAAAGTTCAAAATCTATTATGTTCCAATTACTACGGTGATCAACATTAATTGAAACATTGGTTTTTATCTCGGGTAATATACCAGAGCTATCACATGTAGTTGGCCAGAAAGTATCATCTTCTTTCAAAAAGGATGGACCAAACCACCAGAGATCTAGCGTTTGCATAGTGGTAGGTTCAACACCTCGTGATAATAAATCAGCGGGATTTTTGAGTGTTGGTACATGTCTCCACCTGTGTGAGCTGGTATTTAAAAGTATTTAGTTTAATAGGCAGCATTTTAGGCCAACCTAACACAATCATGGAGTCTGTCCAGAATGCAACACTCGAGACCTGCGTTCGAAATGCATTAGCGACCCGTTGATATAACTGCGCTCCAATCACAGCAGCACAGAGCTCCAGTCGCGGTATGGTTTGAGGTTTGAGAGGAGCAACACGACTTTTGGCCATTAAAAGATGTACTTCGACCTTACCTTCCTTGTCAACACTACGAATATATAAACATGTACCGTAAGCTAATTCTGAAGCATCAGTAAAAATATGAAATTCCAGCCGTTCATAAGAATCACAGACAACGCGGCGAGGTATATTTATATTATTAAGTGCAGGTAAAACTAGAATTATATTAGCCGATGCTTTGCTGACTTCAACTGACAATTGCTCACCCCAAGTCAACTTATCGAGCCAAAGCTTTTGAAGCAGCATCTTCATGCGTATTACGCATGGTGCCAATAGCCCGATCGAAAATCCGAGCAATAACTCCTAGCATTTCTCGCTTTGTGTTTTCTATCTTTATTTATTTATTTATTTACCTTAATGGCACACCAACAGCTTATAGGTATAACAGTATATAATATTACACGTCATAAGGTTTGGACAAACCTATTTACCAATAACAGGTGTGAGACAACATTCATGACTGTATTATACTTGAAATTCTGAACAAAAATTATATTAAAAAAAAAACCTTAAATTAAATTTAAATTAAATACTAGAATTAAATGTGCGAATTTATGTAACCCTTATCTTATTCAAAAACAATTAAATATTATTTATTATTTTGACAAAAACAACACTGTTATGTATCAAGTGATGACGGAATGGAGCCCAGTTGTAGGATTTGGCTTCGCCACCGTGATATGGTATCAGCATTTATATCAACATCTGCAGAGTTTTGAAACTCATTATATTTATTTTGGAGCCTATACAATGGCGAAAATTTGCCTACGTTGGACCTTATGAGATGCGGATGGAAAGTCACTTTACGGCGGGTAGATCTGCAATTGACCCTCGGGACACTAAAATTAAGATGCGCTAACAAGTATGGCTCGGAGATATTGCCCTTGACTAAGTTAAAGAGGAATTTAAGGTCTAGATATGACCTCCTTTGCCACAAAAAGTTAATTTTGAAGTGGTCAAGTCTCCTGTCATAATCCATGCGCCGGCTGGTACTGCTGCCATGATTTATGTTCTCTTTATGAACCAGGAATCTTGTAAAGGAACGTTGAACTTTTTCCAGACGATCGATGTGAACCTGGTAGGCTGGGTTCCAGACCTGACTACAATATTCGAGTCGGCTGCGGACCAGGGTGTAAAAAAGAGTTTTAAATGTTTGCAGTTTTCTGAATTTTTTACCAACTCGTTTGACAAAACCGAGCATCTTATTGCTGTCTTTTACCACCTGATCGATGTGGCTGATAAAGTTTAGTTTCTTGTCAAGCGTGATCCCCAAATCCCTTATTATAGAGACTTCTTTCAATGTCGATCCACCTAGTGTATATGATGACATAGTGGGACTCTTTTTCTTTGTAAATTTTATATGGTAACATTTATTAGTATTCATGGTCATGTTATTTAGCGCACACCACTCACTAATACTGGACAGGTCATTCTGTAAAAGTTGTGCTTCCGTCGGTGAGCTAACAGTTCTAAAAAGTTTCAAGTCATCTGCAAAAAGTAAACACTTTGAGTGTTTAACGTACTTGACTATGTCATCTATAAATAAAATAAACAGAATTGGCCCCAGGTGTGAGCCCTGAGGCACGCCAGATGTGGATATGTAAGGTTTAGAACAGTGACCGTCTTTGACTACTGTTTGTGATCTTTTTGTTAGGTATGACTGAAACCACAGTAATAAACCACCCGCGACCCCATAGTTTTGTTTTATTTTTAGCAGCAGCATAGAATGGTCAACTTTGTCAAACGCGCTGCTGAAGTCTGTATAAATTGCGTCTGTCTGAAGCCCCGAGTCCATAGAGCTAGATAGTTGATCAACATAGCACATTAAATTCGTTGTTGTGGATTTACGGGCCACAAAACCATGCTGCAGAGGAGAAATCATCTCCTTTATATGCCAGTACAAAAAAGGACATATAAGGGACTCAAAGATCTTAGAGAAAACACAAAGAAGTGATACTGGTCTATAGTTTTTAATAGAGCTGCTATCACCCTTCTTGTAGATAGGCACAACGGTAGCTTTCTTCCAGTAAGTGGGGAAAGTTGAGGATCTCAGTGATTCATTGAATATGGTTGTCAAGGGAGTAGAAAGACTCCTTGAGCACATTTTAACGAATACGGGTGGAATGCCATCGGGGCCCGCACTTTTGTTGACATCTATATTATTCAGTGACTTTTTGACCAAGTCTTCTGTAAGTCGTATCTCCGTAATTGTATTAATCTCCAAACTTGGTGAAGTAGTTTGTATGACATTATTAGAATGAAAGTTACTTGAAAACGTCGATGAAAAGTGATCAGCAAACAAATTACATATATCGGTGTTATTATTAGCATTTATGGTATCTAGGTGCATAACAGGTGGATAAATAGATTTCTTATTTTTGGAATTCTTAATAAAGGACCACAGTAATTTAGGGTTGGAAGTAATTTTATCTTCCATTGAATTTAAATATATTTTGAAATCTTTTTTCATCTTTTTATCTATCCTGTCTCTAAGTAATTCAAACTCAAAGTAATCACGCAGATTGTGTTTTTTTCTGTATTTTGATCGACATTTATCTTTCTCGCGAATCATTTTAATCAAAGCAGGTGTAAACCAGTTGGGATACCTCCAGGGCCGCGGTTTGGATTTCGGGACATACTGTTCGATAATCTTCCGCAAATGCCGATAAAAAGCCTCAACCATATCGTCAACGTTGCCGTATGCCGATAGCTCTTCACACCAATCAATACAACATAGATTATTATTAATAGAAGCGTAGTCCGCTCTCTTATAGTTGAAAGTACCGAACTGATTTGGTTTCAAACCCTTTTTGCGAGGTGTATTACCATGACTAACCGCTATTTCTAGTGGTGGATGATGACTATCAACAGTGCTCAAGGGGTCAAGCGCCTCCGTTACGATTGGACCTAAGAAATTACTCAGTACCAGGTCTAATATTTTCCCGTTTGCATTTTCTACATGGTTAAGTTGATAAACTTCATTGTGTGCCATAAAGTCAAACAACGATAATGCAGATGGAGTTCTGCATACAGAAGGCGTTGTGAAGAGTCCCCCGTCATCACCTGACCATTGAATACCTGCGATGTTGAAATCACCAAATAAAATACATTCGTCCTCACATGAGCACAACCTATCACTTACAAAATCAAAGAAAGTATTGTACTCTGCAGACTTTACATTTGGAGGTATATAAACGACACCCAGGTTAAATTTCTTTTTGGTAGAAACACACACTGAAACCCACACATCCTCTATATAACTTTGCCAAGATACGAGTCTAGTTGATGCCAAATGGTTAGATATCGCGATGAAGCAGCCACCACCATCCCTTTTTAAACTTTTACTGGAACTTCTATCTCTGCGATAGATAGTATAACTTGAATCCAGTATCTCGGCGTCATTGATGCTATCATTCAACCACGATTCTGTTACTACAATAATATCATAATCGTTAGCAAGCGAAGCCAATCGTAGATCATCCAATTTGGTCCGAATTCCTCTAGTATTTTGATAATAAATCGTGAACTTAATAAATAAGGCCGCGGTCTTTGTTTTCATGTTGTTTGGTAACTAAATTTTCATTTTTGTGATATCGGCCTGGCTTTTTATATTCAAGGACGGTGCTTCTTCGTTTTTACGCACCAATATACGGCCATTGCGTACCCAAACATATTTATAAGCCTTTTCACGGGCCGCCTTTCTTACTGCAGCATGTAAGTGCTTAGCCGTTGGTGAAAGGTGTTCCGATACGTAGATAGCAGATTTATGTCCTCTTACTCCTACGTGACTAGAATTGAGTTTGTCCTTCGCATTTAGTTTATTATACTTAGCTACTGCTGCCAGGACCATATCCCTCTGAAACGAAGTACTCAGTTTTACTATAATAGAGCGCGGTCGTGTGCTAGATTGGTCTAGTTTAGCAACACGTTTGCAGATTAATATATCTGCCTCCCGGACTGGGCAAGAAATTACGCTGCCAATTTGAATTATAGTGTTCGTCAGGTTTTCATTCCTGTGCTCCGGTAAGCCAGATATTTCAATGTTACTTTCACGAGATGTTCCAGCAAAGCCAAACGAGAGGAGAGGTCTGATATGGTAGTTTTAAGTTCGGTGTTTCTTTCTTGAGGTTGACAACGTCCACGCAGTAGGAAGATAGATTTTTCTGCATTTCGTCGTACATGTTATTTAGGAACCCCAAGCTTTTCAAAATTTCTGCATTATCCGACTTAAGGGTTTTGATTTCAGACGCAATGGATGATTTAAGCATATCTTTTAATTTAAACGTAAGATTTTCCTCAAGAGAATTATACCACGAAGGAAGACTTTCAGTGCTCTCACGAAATACTTCGGTGGCTACTGTGTCTGAAGCTGATGATCTTATTGTCTGTTGTTTATTCCGCAACGTAACATTGCTATCAGCAGTTGGAGTGGTTTTAGTTGGGCTCTCAAGACGTTGGGCCGCACGGACAGGTGTGTTGCTATTGTCCCCTTTAGGCTGCTTATTGCGACAGCCAGGACACTTCCAAGCAGTTTTGATCTAACTAGTCATTGATTAAACCTCTTATCTGATATATTAGCACATTCGAGATCATACCAATGATGGCAAATAAAACATTGCAAGTATTCTTTGCTTCTAATTGCGCTCATGCAACCAGTACAGGTCTTCGTTGACATTGTTCGCCAATCAAAGTGGTTTTCCTGATTAGCACAAACTATGGGAAACTGGTGTGAGATGGCAGCCCCAGACAAAGTCGTGTCAATTTGAAACGTCTAAATTATCTATGACGTTTATAAATGTTACTGCTTTAGAGGGTACTTGACTTAATAATTTGATAAATGTCAAAAGTGTTTAATTTGTAAAATTTTTGGGGTAAACAAGTAGTGTTTTTAACTTATATTGTATGCACTTATCTGGTGAATTTCACTGAGATAACAATCACGCTGTCACTCAACTAAGCACTGCACAATATAAAGAAGTTTCGGACCATAACGGTTGAGATATAATGGAAGAAAAATTAAAATTAATACGGAGCCAAGTACAATAGGTTTTAGGCAGTGTTGCCCTAGCTATTTAAAAATGATCTGATGAAAAATGATGATGAATTTGATCTTCTCAGGAAACGTTATAGGAAAGCATAGTTCATCAGATTGCGTTTTCCAGCTCAATCCTAAAGTTTTATTCAGGACGTCACCTTCCATATTTAAATCGAAGGAAGTCTCATTGGACTGTTCCGAAATTAAGGTGGGCTCGTTAGACTTCCATTTCCGCAAAGGCATAGAAGCGGAAGCTAGAGCATCAGTTACGCAATGATGCAACATGTGAACTTCCTCAAGTTGATCTCCACCTGTCAAAAGATCATCTACGTAAAAATCATGGATGATGACATCTGCGATCCTTTGATCTTTGCATTCAAGACCAACTTGTTTGAGGCATCTAGTGGCGAGGAAAGGAGCACTAGCAGTACCATACGTAACTGTGTTTAGGTTATACACCTTAATCGGATTAGACACACTGTCACGCCAGATGATTCTCTGTAAGTGTCTGTCAGATGGATGTACGGATATTTGTCGGTACATCTTCTCGTGATCCGCAACGAGTACATACTTGTATATCCTAAGTGTGAGAATTATAGCTGTAAGATCATCTTGAACGGTAGGGCCTACCATCTGGATTTGATTACAAGATACGCCAGAGGTGGTAGGTACACTAGCGTTAAATACTACACGTAATTTTGTAGTTGAACTACTCTCACGCATTACGCCATGATGAGGTAAAAAATACGACTGAACATCGCCATCAATATTACACTCCGAAATATGACCTAATGATATGTACTCAGACATGAAGTCCTTATACATTTTATCGAGTGGAGGTTGGTTTTGATTTCGACGCTCTAAGGAAAGAAAACATCGCTTGGCGCGATTATATGAGTCACCTAAAACACTCACTGATTCCTTTAATGGAATCCTGACGCAAAATCGGCCATCCTCTAAGCGTGAGGTATTTTTAATAAACTAAACTTTTAATAAATTTGATCACCTAATGCAATCCGTTCCGATCCTAGTGTGTAGAGTGTTTTAAATAATTTCTGTCTGTCTGTCTGTCTGTCTGTCTGTCTGTCTGTCTGTCTGTCTGTCTGTCTGTCTGTCTGTCTGTCTGTCTGTCTGTCTGTCTGTCTGTCTGTCTGTCTGTCTGTCTGTCTGTCTGTCTGTCTGTCTGTCTGTCTGTCTGTCTGTCTGTCTGTCTGTCTGTCTGTCTGTCTGTCTGTCTGTCTGTCTGTCTGTCTGTCTGTCTGTCTGTCTGTCTGTCTGTCTGTCTGTCTGTCTGTCTGTCTGTCTGTCTGTCTGTCTGTCTGTCTGTCTGTCTGTCTGTCTGTCTGTCTGTCTGTCTGTCTGTCTGTCTGTCTGTCTGTCTGTCTGTCTGTCTGTCTGTCTGTCTGTCTGTCTGTCTGTCTGTCTGTCTGTCTGTCTGTCTGTCTGTCTGTCTGTCTGTCTGTCTGTCTGTCTGTCTGTCTGTCTGTCTGTCTGTCTGTCTGTCTGTCTGTCTGTCTGTCTGTCTGTCTGTCTGTCTGTCTGTCTGTCTGTCTGTCTGTCTGTCTGTCTGTCTGTCTGTCTGTCTGTCTGTCTGTCTGTCTGTCTGTCTGTCTGTCTGTCTGTCTGTCTGTCTGTCTGTCTGTCTGTCTGTCTGTCTGTCTGTCTGTCTGTCTGTCTGTCTGTCTGTCTGTCTGTCTGTCTGTCTGTCTGTCTGTCTGTCTGTCTGTCTGTCTGTCTGTCTGTCTGTCTGTCTGTCTGTCTGTCTGTCTGTCTGTCTGTCTGTCTGTCTGTCTGTCTGTCTGTCTGTCTGTCTGTCTGTCTGTCTGTCTGTCTGTCTGTCTGTCTGTCTGTCTGTCTGTCTGTCTGTCTGTCTGTCTGTCTGTCTGTCTGTCTGTCTGTCTGTCTGTCTGTCTGTCTGTCTGTCTGTCTGTCTGTCTGTCTGTCTGTCTGTCTGTCTGTCTGTCTGTCTGTCTGTCTGTCTGTCTGTCTGTCTGTCTGTCTGTCTGTCTGTCTGTCTGTCTGTCTGTCTGTCTGTCTGTCTGTCTGTCTGTCTGTCTGTCTGTCTGTCTGTCTGTCTGTCTGTCTGTCTGTCTGTCTGTCTGTCTGTCTGTCTGTCTGTCTGTCTGTCTGTCTGTCTGTCTGTCTGTCTGTCTGTCTGTCTGTCTGTCTGTCTGTCTGTCTGTCTGTCTGTCTGTCTGTCTGTCTGTCTGTCTGTCTGTCTGTCTGTCTGTCTGTCTGTCTGTCTGTCTGTCTGTCTGTCTGTCTGTCTGTCTGTCTGTCTGTCTGTCTGTCTGTCTGTCTGTCTGTCTGTCTGTCTGTCTGTCTGTCTGTCTGTCTGTCTGTCTGTCTGTCTGTCTGTCTGTCTGTCTGTCTGTCTGTCTGTCTGTCTGTCTGTCTGTCTGTCTGTCTGTCTGTCTGTCTGTCTGTCTGTCTGTCTGTCTGTCTGTCTGTCTGTCTGTCTGTCTGT
The DNA here is from genome assembly GCA_951216915.1 of Tetheella fluctuosa. Lineage (NCBI taxonomy): Eukaryota > Metazoa > Arthropoda > Insecta > Lepidoptera > Drepanidae > Tetheella > Tetheella fluctuosa. The sequence goes on from OX578214.1 coordinate 16,256,827, forward strand.
CTGTCTGTCTGTCTGTCTGTCTGTCTGTCTGTCTGTCTGTCTGTCTGTCTGTCTGTCTGTCTGTCTGTCTGTCTGTCTGTCTGTCTGTCTGTCTGTCTGTCTGTCTGTCTGTCTGTCTGTCTGTCTGTCTGTCTGTCTGTCTGTCTGTCTGTCTGTCTGTCTGTCTGTCTGTCTGTCTGTCTGTCTGTCTGTCTGTCTGTCTGTCTGTCTGTCTGTCTGTCTGTCTGTCTGTCTGTCTGTCTGTCTGTCTGTCTGTCTGTCTGTCTGTCTGTCTGTCTGTCTGTCTGTCTGTCTGTCTGTCTGTCTGTCTGTCTGTCTGTCTGTCTGTCTGTCTGTCTGTCTGTCTGTCTGTCTGTCTGTCTGTCTGTCTGTCTGTCTGTCTGTCTGTCTGTCTGTCTGTCTGTCTGTCTGTCTGTCTGTCTGTCTGTCTGTCTGTCTGTCTGTCTGTCTGTCTGTCTGTCTGTCTGTCTGTCTGTCTGTCTGTCTGTCTGTCTGTCTGTCTGTCTGTCTGTCTGTCTGTCTGTCTGTCTGTCTGTCTGTCTGTCTGTCTGTCTGTCTGTCTGTCTGTCTGTCTGTCTGTCTGTCTGTCTGTCTGTCTGTCTGTCTGTCTGTCTGTCTGTCTGTCTGTCTGTCTGTCTGTCTGTCTGTCTGTCTGTCTGTCTGTCTGTCTGTCTGTCTGTCTGTCTGTCTGTCTGTCTGTCTGTCTGTCTGTCTGTCTGTCTGTCTGTCTGTCTGTCTGTCTGTCTGTCTGTCTGTCTGTCTGTCTGTCTGTCTGTCTGTCTGTCTGTCTGTCTGTCTGTCTGTCTGTCTGTCTGTCTGTCTGTCTGTCTGTCTGTCTGTCTGTCTGTCTGTCTGTCTGTCTGTCTGTCTGTCTGTCTGTCTGTCTGTCTGTCTGTCTGTCTGTCTGTCTGTCTGTCTGTCTGTCTGTCTGTCTGTCTGTCTGTCTGTCTGTCTGTCTGTCTGTCTGTCTGTCTGTCTGTCTGTCTGTCTGTCTGTCTGTCTGTCTGTCTGTCTGTCTGTCTGTCTGTCTGTCTGTCTGTCTGTCTGTCTGTCTGTCTGTCTGTCTGTCTGTCTGTCTGTCTGTCTGTCTGTCTGTCTGTCTGTCTGTCTGTCTGTCTGTCTGTCTGTCTGTCTGTCTGTCTGTCTGTCTGTCTGTCTGTCTGTCTGTCTGTCTGTCTGTCTGTCTGTCTGTCTGTCTGTCTGTCTGTCTGTCTGTCTGTCTGTCTGTCTGTCTGTCTGTCTGTCTGTCTGTCTGTCTGTCTGTCTGTCTGTCTGTCTGTCTGTCTGTCTGTCTGTCTGTCTGTCTGTCTGTCTGTCTGTCTGTCTGTCTGTCTGTCTGTCTGTCTGTCTGTCTGTCTGTCTGTCTGTCTGTCTGTCTGTCTGTCTGTCTGTCTGTCTGTCTGTCTGTCTGTCTGTCTGTCTGTCTGTCTGTCTGTCTGTCTGTCTGTCTGTCTGTCTGTCTGTCTGTCTGTCTGTCTGTCTGTCTGTCTGTCTGTCTGTCTGTCTGTCTGTCTGTCTGTCTGTCTGTCTGTCTGTCTGTCTGTCTGTCTGTCTGTCTGTCTGTCTGTCTGTCTGTCTGTCTGTCTGTCTGTCTGTCTGTCTGTCTGTCTGTCTGTCTGTCTGTCTGTCTGTCTGTCTGTCTGTCTGTCTGTCTGTCTGTCTGTCTGTCTGTCTGTCTGTCTGTCTGTCTGTCTGTCTGTCTGTCTGTCTGTCTGTCTGTCTGTCTGTCTGTCTGTCTGTCTGTCTGTCTGTCTGTCTGTCTGTCTGTCTGTCTGTCTGTCTGTCTGTCTGTCTGTCTGTCTGTCTGTCTGTCTGTCTGTCTGTCTGTCTGTCTGTCTGTCTGTCTGTCTGTCTGTCTGTCTGTCTGTCTGTCTGTCTGTCTGTCTGTCTGTCTGTCTGTCTGTCTGTCTGTCTGTCTGTCTGTCTGTCTGTCTGTCTGTCTGTCTGTCTGTCTGTCTGTCTGTCTGTCTGTCTGTCTGTCTGTCTGTCTGTCTGTCTGTCTGTCTGTCTGTCTGTCTGTCTGTCTGTCTGTCTGTCTGTCTGTCTGTCTGTCTGTCTGTCTGTCTGTCTGTCTGTCTGTCTGTCTGTCTGTCTGTCTGTCTGTCTGTCTGTCTGTCTGTCTGTCTGTCTGTCTGTCTGTCTGTCTGTCTGTCTGTCTGTCTGTCTGTCTGTCTGTCTGTCTGTCTGTCTGTCTGTCTGTCTGTCTGTCTGTCTGTCTGTCTGTCTGTCTGTCTGTCTGTCTGTCTGTCTGTCTGTCTGTCTGTCTGTCTGTCTGTCTGTCTGTCTGTCTGTCTGTCTGTCTGTCTGTCTGTCTGTCTGTCTGTCTGTCTGTCTGTCTGTCTGTCTGTCTGTCTGTCTGTCTGTCTGTCTGTCTGTCTGTCTGTCTGTCTGTCTGTCTGTCTGTCTGTCTGTCTGTCTGTCTGTCTGTCTGTCTGTCTGTCTGTCTGTCTGTCTGTCTGTCTGTCTGTCTGTCTGTCTGTCTGTCTGTCTGTCTGTCTGTCTGTCTGTCTGTCTGTCTGTCTGTCTGTCTGTCTGTCTGTCTGTCTGTCTGTCTGTCTGTCTGTCTGTCTGTCTGTCTGTCTGTCTGTCTGTCTGTCTGTCTGTCTGTCTGTCTGTCTGTCTGTCTGTCTGTCTGTCTGTCTGTCTGTCTGTCTGTCTGTCTGTCTGTCTGTCTGTCTGTCTGTCTGTCTGTCTGTCTGTCTGTCTGTCTGTCTGTCTGTCTGTCTGTCTGTCTGTCTGTCTGTCTGTCTGTCTGTCTGTCTGTCTGTCTGTCTGTCTGTCTGTCTGTCTGTCTGTCTGTCTGTCTGTCTGTCTGTCTGTCTGTCTGTCTGTCTGTCTGTCTGTCTGTCTGTCTGTCTGTCTGTCTGTCTGTCTGTCTGTCTGTCTGTCTGTCTGTCTGTCTGTCTGTCTGTCTGTCTGTCTGTCTGTCTGTCTGTCTGTCTGTCTGTCTGTCTGTCTGTCTGTCTGTCTGTCTGTCTGTCTGTCTGTCTGTCTGTCTGTCTGTCTGTCTGTCTGTCTGTCTGTCTGTCTGTCTGTCTGTCTGTCTGTCTGTCTGTCTGTCTGTCTGTCTGTCTGTCTGTCTGTCTGTCTGTCTGTCTGTCTGTCTGTCTGTCTGTCTGTCTGTCTGTCTGTCTGTCTGTCTGTCTGTCTGTCTGTCTGTCTGTCTGTCTGTCTGTCTGTCTGTCTGTCTGTCTGTCTGTCTGTCTGTCTGTCTGTCTGTCTGTCTGTCTGTCTGTCTGTCTGTCTGTCTGTCTGTCTGTCTGTCTGTCTGTCTGTCTGTCTGTCTGTCTGTCTGTCTGTCTGTCTGTCTGTCTGTCTGTCTGTCTGTCTGTCTGTCTGTCTGTCTGTCTGTCTGTCTGTCTGTCTGTCTGTCTGTCTGTCTGTCTGTCTGTCTGTCTGTCTGTCTGTCTGTCTGTCTGTCTGTCTGTTTAGGTTTAGGTTTAGGTTTAGGTTTAGGTTTAGGTTTAGGTTTAGGTTTAGGTTTAGGTTTAGGTTTAGGTTTAGGTTTAGGTTTAGGTTTAGGTTTAGGTTTAGGTTTAGGTTTAGGTTTAGGTTTAGGTTTAGGTTTAGGTTTAGGTTTAGGTTTAGGTTTAGGTTTAGGTTTAGGTTTAGGTTTAGGTTTAGGTTTAGGTTTAGGTTTAGGTTTAGGTTTAGGTTTAGGTTTAGGTTTAGGTTTAGGTTTAGGTTTAGGTTTAGGTTTAGGTTTAGGTTTAGGTTTAGGTTTAGGTTTAGGTTTAGGTTTAGGTTTAGGTTTAGGTTTAGGTTTAGGTTTAGGTTTAGGTTTAGGTTTAGGTTTAGGTTTAGGTTTAGGTTTAGGTTTAGGTTTAGGTTTAGGTTTAGGTTTAGGTTTAGGTTTAGGTTTAGGTTTAGGTTTAGGTTTAGGTTTAGGTTTAGGTTTAGGTTAGGTTAGGTTAGGTTAGGTTAGGTTAGGTTAGGTTAGGTTAGGTTAGGTTAGGTTAGGTTAGGTTAGGTTAGGTTAGGTTAATTATTGAGAGGTTAGGTTGACGTTTGTATTTTGGTGATTTCTCGAGTGCCCTTGGATTTTCTTTTTGCGATTGATTTTTGGCGTGTTTTCCTTGACCCTGACCCTGCTTTACTCCTTGACTTGGCTTGCCGACTTGGTTTTTTGATTGTTTTTGTGTTTTGGCTGCTTTCTGACTTGGTTGTTTTGTCCTTTTTGTTGTTTTGTTCGTGTTGCTGTTGTCGTGGGACGCCCTTTTTGGTGTCGTTGCACGGCGGCAGCCGCCGTTCTTTGTTTCTTGTTTGTTTCGTCCCTGCCGGACCTTGCGTTCGGCAGATTTTTGTGTTTTTGTTTGTGTTTTTGCCTCTTTTTTGTGTCATTATTTGGCACAAAAAAGAGGTACTTTTGTTTTTGGTCCCGATTTGTGGGGGTAACTCCTACCGTTGTAGGGAGGTTACCAGTGGACGGCTGGTGTTCTTGGCTGTCGTTTGGTGCTTCTCGCGCTCGTCAGCGACCGCGGGAAGTACTATTAAAGTTGAATCCCAATAGCAAAGACCTTGTATTTTTGCTATTGGGAAAAATCAGGCGCTAAATTAAAATCCCATACAATATTTTAAATCCGGCACACCCTTGACCGTTTTTATTTACCAATTTTATTGGTGAATAACTTCGGTCTGGGTGGCCGGATTTGGGCTATTGTGTGGGGTGGTTGTTGGCGGGGCCATAATGGCCACGTCAGATGAGGATTGGGCAGGCTTAGGCTCCCAATCCGAACTGTCGGAGGCGGAGGATGGCCTCATCTATGGGGCCCGGCGGGCGACCCCTCAACCCCTAAAAAGGGTTCATGGGGACAACGAGGACGACCCCAGACCGGAACTGGGGCCGAAGATTAGCACGGCCCGTAGGGGGAAGCCTAAGGCTCGTACCTACGGGCCGGCTAAGACGATGGCCGGGGGGCTGGAGACTGAGGCCTATCAGTCCTCGGACGCCGACGCCCCTGCTCGGTCCAAGGGGGGGAAGAGCTCCCCCTCGCATGCGGCTGCCTCCCTCCCGTTGGAGGGTGGCCCTTCGGCGGTGGACCCCATCGAGGCGTCCCGAGAGGCGGCGTTTCTGATCGCGGACGGGCTGCGGGCCATCAAATTGAGGGGCGAGCTGCGTAAGCAGCTCGATGGGGCATGCTGGACGATCTTGAGCTCCATGGGGGAGCTCAAGACCGCCCGGCAACAAAACGAGGAGGTCCGCAAGCTGGAGGCGGAGAAGGCGAGGATGCGGGAGGCACTCGCCAACTGCGCCGCCGAGGTGAAGGCCCTCCGAAAGGCCGCGTCGGAGAAGGGGGCCCCGGCCCCACCAATTGTGGAGGCAACCCCGCCGCCCGCGGCGGTGGATCTGATGGCGGCGCTGGAGGAAGTCAAGCGGGGTCTCCTCATCTCGGTGGGCAATCTGGTCGATGCCCGCCTTGAGGAGATCGTCAGCCGACTCCCACCAGCGCCAGTTGTCCGCCCCCCTCTCGCGGCGGACAAAAAGAAGGGGGCCCAACCGGCCCCGACGACCGAAGTTGCCCCGGAGCCGGAGTTTTCCGGGGCAAGACTCGGGGATGGGCGGCCTAAGAAGGGCCCCAAAAAGACGACGGCCCCCTCGGCGAAGACTTTGGCCTCGGCTGGGTCTGCCCCGGTGACCGACCCCCGCCCGGCATCGAAGACGGCACCTGTCCCCTCGGTGGAGGCTCAGCCAGAGGGCGAAACCTTCGCCGAGGTGACGCGAAAGCGGAAGGGGAAGGGGAAAACTACGGCCCCGCCCCCACCCCCTCCCCCCCCAAAGACGAAGACGGCAACAAAGCCGAAGGCCCCCCCGGCCCTAAAGTCGCAGGCGGTGGTGGTCACTTTGCGAAGTGACGTCACCACCGCCACCACGCTGCAGGCCACTATGGCCAAAGCCATTAATGGCATTAATTTGGAAGAAGTGGGCCTGCAGCACGTCAGGGTCCGCAACTCGGCGACCGGGGGCCGCGTTATCGAGGTCCCTGGGGCAGACAGTGGTGGGGCGGCTGACAGCCTAGCGGAAAGGCTACGGGCAATCGTCGGTGACGTTGCCCACGTCAGCCGCCCTGTCAAAATGGCCGCTGTCCAGGTCGTCGGACTCGATGAGTCCGCGACCAAGGAGTCCCTGACGGCCGCCGTCGCCAGGGCGGGGGGGTGCGCCGAGGCGCAAATAAGGGTGGGGGGTATCCGCCCCACGTACGAGGGCAAAATGGTTGCCCTCGTACAAATGCCGGTGGGGACCGCGAGGGTCCTCCTAGAGAGTGGTCGGATCTCGGTGGGCTGGGCGTCCGCCGGGGTCATTCCCGTCGGCCCGACGCCCATGCGCTGCTTTAAGTGCATGGGCCTCGGGCACTCGAGGGTACTGTGCCCTTCGAGCGTGGACCGGAGCACTATGTGCTACCGGTGTGGCTCGGAGGGACACATGTCGGCGGAATGCCGGGAGGAGAAAGCGTGGTGTGCTGTTTGCAGCCACGCCGGACTCCCGGCAGACCACATCATGGGGGGACGACGATGTTCCCCACCGGAGATGAGGGGCAGGGGGGTGGGGTCTCGGCCCGCGCGCCCCATGCCCCCCCCTGTTGAGGGAAGTAGCCGCATGGACGTCTAGATGCCAGACGGGCATCTGGACGTCCTGCGGTTGGACCGCGGAGCGGGTGCGCGAGGAGGTTGCCTTGCGTGCCCCCTCCGGCCAGACGGCAGGGTTGGGGAGGCGGCGGTTGTCGCCAGACCCAACCCACAGTGGCTTAGGGCGGAGGATGGGAGTCCTCCGTCCACTATTAAGCCACTTCTTGCGGTCCAAGGGGGTGGCCAAGCGTGCGCGGCCACCTCCCTTAGCGGGAAGCCCCGGCAACGGTGTTGTCGGGGCGCCGCCGGTTGGGCATCGTGGGCAATGCTAACGCAGGTACCACGGTGCCCTACACAACCCGGCAAGGCGTTGCACGCCCAGGTGGTTTTTAGTGGGTAGCACATCCCTCTCCTCCTCGGTCGAGGAGGGAAGAGAGGATGTGTAGTCCCACATAACCCTCCGCCGCACTCCCATGCGTTGCGGGGGGTATGCGTAATGCATTTTCCACCTGGTCAAAAAAAAAAAAAAAAAAAAAAAAAAAAAAAAAAAAGGTTAATTATTGAGTGCCCGTTGATTTTATCTTTTCTTTTGACCTTTTGCGCGATTCTCTATTGACTGACCCTGCTTACTCCGTTTACTTTGCTTGCCGACTTGGACTTTGATCGATTTTTGTGTTTTGGATATTTGTTGACTTGGTTGTGTTGTAATTTTTTATTGTTTTTTGTTGTTTTTACGTGTGTCTGTGGTTGTGGAGCGCCCTTTTCGGGGTCGCTGCATAGCGGCAGACGCCGTTTCCTTGATTGTTTTGTTTTCGTCCCTGTCGGACCTCGCGTTCGGCAGATTTTTGTGTATTTGTATTTGTTTTTTGCCTCTTTTTTGTGTCAATCTTTGGCACAAAAAAGAGGTATCTTTGTTCTGGTCCCATTTTGTGGGGGTAACCCTTTTGCGGTATTTTGTGGTGCAAGGGGGTAGGGGACTTCTCTACCTTCCGTTTGGACCCTCTCGCGCTCCTCTGCGGCCGCGAGAGGTGTGTGAAAGAGGGATTTTGTGGGGACGAGTAGCAAATTTTTTGCTATTCGTCTTCATCAGGCGCTCGGGAAAAATCCCATACATTATCTTAAATCCGGCACACCCTTGGCCGATTTTATTTGCCAATATTTTTTGGTAAATATCTTCGGTTTGGGTGGCCGGATTTGGGCTAGTGTGTGGGGAGTTTGTTGGCGGGGCCATAATGGCCACGTCGGGTGGGAAGAGCGGTTGGGAGTGTTATGGCTCCTCCGATTCGGAGCTAGACTTTGAGGTTGACCTCCCTGAGGTTAATCTGACGGACTTGGCGGGTCCTCAACCCCTGAAAAGGGGTCGGGATGAGGAAAGTGACCTTGGGCCGGAGCTGGGGCCCAAGATCAGCACGTCCCGAAGGGGGAAGAGGAAGGTCCATCTGACCTATGGGCCGGCGAAGGCGGTGGCTGGGGGTGGGGGCCCCCCGCGTGTTGAGGACATGGGTGGCCCATCGGAGCAGCACCATTTGGCGGTCCCAATTGGGGTCACCCGTTCGGCGATCTACCGGATCGTAGACGGGGTACAGAGGTCGACCAATCTCAAAGAGGAGACGGTCGACCTCTTCAAGGGGGCGGTTCGGACGATTCTCGATGCTCTTAAGCAGATCGAGTCGTCCGAGCCACCAAATGAGGGGGAACTCCGCATGCTCAGGGCGGACAATAAGAGGGTCCGCGAGCAATGCTGCCGCCTAATCGAGGAGAAGAGGGTCCTCCGCGAGACCCTCTTGGGGAGAGAGGTCACGGCCTCTCCCCCTCCCGATGCCGAAGACGCCCCAGCCCCGTCAATTGCTGAAGCCCCCCCGGCCCCGCCGGTCGCCCAGGCCCCCCCGCCGCCTGCGGCCGCGGACTTGGCGTCCTTATTAGAGGAGATGAAACGGAGTCTGCTGGTCTCGGTGGGCAACTTAGTTGATGCCCGCCTTGAGGAGATCAGCGGCCGTCTCCCTCCTCCGCCGATTGTCCGCCCCGCACTCGCGGCGGACTTAAAGAAGGGGGCCCCGCCGGCCTCAACGAAGGAAGTGGCCCCGGAACCCGAGACCGGGGCCAGGCTTGGAGACGGGAGGCCCAAAAAGGCCTCCAAAAAGGCGACCGGCCCCGCCCCGATCATGGAGACATCATCGGGCCCATCGGCGGAGGCGCAGCCTGAGGGCGGCTCCTTCGCCGATGTGCTGAAGAGGAAGAGGAAGGGGAAAGGGAAGGCTGCGGGCCCACCCCCTCCCCCTCACCCCCAAAAGAAGACGGCGTCCAAGCCGAAGGCCCCCCCGGCCTTAAAGACGACAGCGGTGGTGATTTCCTTGAAGAAGGAGGTCACCGCCGACATCTCGCTGCAGGCCACTATGGCCAAAGCCATTAATGGCATCAAATTGGATGAAGTGGGCCTGCAGCACGTCAGGGTCCGCAATTCGGCGACCGGGGGCCGAGTTATCGAGGTCCCTGGTGCGGATAGCGGTGGGGCGGCAGATAGCCTTGCAGAGAGGCTGCGGGCTATCGTGGGCGATGTTGCCCACATAAGCCGCCCCGTCAAGTTGGCCGCCATCCAGGTCACTGGCCTGGATGAATCGGCGACCAAACTGACCCTGGCGGCTGCTGTCGCCAAGGCCGGGGGTTGTGAAGAGGCGGATGTGAGGGTGGGGGGAATTCGCCCCACGTACGAGGGCAAAATGGTTGCCCTCGTACAATTGCCGGTGGGGACCGCAAGGGTCCTCCTCCAGAATGGTCAGATCTCGGTGGGCTGGGCGTCCGCCGGGGTCAAACCCGTCGGCCCGGCGCCCATGCGCTGTTATAAGTGCATGGGTGTCGGCCACTCGAGGGTGCTGTGCCCCTCAAACGTCGACCGGAGCACTATGTGCTACCGGTGCGGCAAAGAGGGGCACAGGTCAGCCGACTGCCGGGAGAAAAAAGCGTGGTGCTCAGTCTGTCACCACGCCAAACTCCCGGCCGACCATATAATGGGGGGACTTAAATGTTCCCCGCCGGTAGTGAGGGGCAGGGGGGTGGGGTCTCGGCCCGCTCACCCCATGCCCCCCCCTGTTGAGGGAATAAGCCGCATGGACGTCTGAATGCCAGGTGGGCATTCGGACGTCCTGCGGTTGGACCGCGGAGTGGGTGCGCGAGGAGGTTTGCCTCGCGCGCCCCCTCCGGCCAGACGGCACGGGTTGGGAAAGTGGCGGTTGCCAGACCCAACCCACAGTGGCTTCGGGCGGAGGATGGGAGTCCTCCGCCCGCGGAGATAAGCCACTTCTTGCGGTCCAGGGGGGTGGCCAAGCGTGCGCGGCCACCCCCCCTAGCGGGAAGCCCCGGTCAACGGTGTTGCCGGGGCGCTGCCGGTTGGGCATCGTGGGCAATGCTAACGCAGGTACCACGGTGCCCTACAAAAACCCGGCTTGGCGTTGCACGCCCAGGTGGTTTTTAGTGGGTAGCACATCCTCTCCTCCTCGGTCGAGGAGTGAAGAAGGATGTGTAGTCCCACATAACCCTCTGCCGCACTCCCATGCGCGCGGGGGGTATGCGTAATGCATTTTCCACCTGGTCAAAAAAAAAAAAAAAAAAAAAAAAAAAAAAAAAAAAAAAAAAAAGGTTAGGTTAGGTTAGGTTAGGTTAGGTTAGGTTAGGTTAGGTTAGGTTAGGTAGGTTAACTTGGCGATTTAGTGACGGATATTGATAAGATTTGGAATTTAGACCTTTGGCTTGTTTCTCTGACCCCCGATACCGTTTCTACCTTTGACTTGGCTTTACTTTTGGATTTGGATTTTGCTGTTTTGACTTGGATTATTTTGTTGGTGTTTATTGTTATATTTGTTAAGTTTTTTTCGGTTTGCTGTTGTTGTGGGACGTCCCGGTTGGGTTCGTTGCATAGCGGCAGCCGCCGTTTTGCCTTCGGGCTTGTTTTTGTTACTACCGGACATTGCGGCCGGTAGATATTTGTTTGTTAAGTTTTTATTTATTAGTGTTAACTTTAACACTTTTAAATTTTTATATTGTTTTGGGTGCCATTTCGTGGGGTTAACCCCTACGGCTGTGGAAGGAGTGCGAACGGATACAGGGCACTGCCCCCTATCACGCGGCACTCCTCGCGCCGTTCTACGACCCCTCGAAGTGGTGTTTTTATCTGTAACGCAGATAAATTTTTTGGTTGTTTTTTCGTGTTTGTTTACATTTTTCGTTTGTAAAAAAGTTACTGTTGCCGTCATCGTCCAGGATCCCGGTTTGGACTGGGGCCGGGCGGCGATAGTTAATTTTCGTGTGGGGTGGGTCCTGTAGTTGCATCCCTTAGGGTTTGTTAATTATAGGACTTTTCCAATTTATTTGTGTTTTTTCGCCGGATTTTTGGTGAAATTTTTTGCCGAAAATTTCGGTGTTTTTGTTTGTGTCCCATTTTGTGGGGTTGACCCCTACGCTTACTGTAGGAGTGTCAGGGGATAGGGGGCATCTCCCCCTGCTGTTAGAACCCTCTCGCGCCCAGCAGCCCCCACGGGAAGTGGGTAAAAGAGGGGAAATAGAAGCCGGTGTTTTTCCCAAATTGCTATTTGGGAAAATCAGGGGCAAATTCTATTTCCCATAGAATATTTTAAATCCGGCACACCCTTGGCCGATTTTATTTGCATTACTTTTGTTTTGCAAATATCTTCGGCTTGGGTGGCCGGATTTGGCCCAAACTCGGTGGGGACGTAGGCGGGGCCATGATGGTCACGTCGGATGATGAGGGGGGGCACTCCGGCCGGAGGATTAGACGGTTGTCCTCCTCCGGTTCAGAAGACGAGTTCGTGGAGGCCCGCGAAACGACTCCTCATCCCAAAAAACGGGTACATGAGGATAGGGAGGACGACCCCAAGCCTGAGCTGGGGTCGAAAGTTAACACGGCCCGCAGGGGAAAGGCCAAGGGGGCCTATGCGGGCGTTTCGAGGGCCAGAGCGATGATCGAGAGGTCGGAGTTCTGCCACTCCGACCCCGACGTCTCCGCCTACCGGAAGGAGTTTCCGGAGCTTCGGCCTGGGGCCTCCTCCCCGGTGGAGGGGGACCCGATTGAGGTGACCCGGCGGGCGGCGGAGTCAATCTTGGTGGGGGCCCGAAAATCCGGGAATTTGAAGGGGTCCATATGGGGCCAATTTAACAAGGCGTGCTCGGACATACTCGACTCCATGAGTATGCTCGAAACCAGGTCCGAGAGCGAGGAGATCCGCAGCCTCAAGGCGGATAACAAGAGGATGCGGGAGCAACTCGCCCGGGCCATGGAGGAAGTGGGGGCCCTTCGCAGGGCCTTCTCCGAGCGCGGGTTTCCGGACCCTATGGCCCCCCCGGCCCCTCTGGTCGCACAGCCCCCCCCGCCACCTGTGGCTGCGGATCTTCTGCGGACGGCAATGGAGGAGATGAAGCGAGATCTGCTGATCTCCGTGGGCACTATGGTGAGTGCCCGCTTAGAGGAGATCAGCAGCCGCCTCCCTCCGGCGCCTGTAGTCCGCCCCCCGCTCGCGGCGGACGCGAAGAGGAAGGCCCCACCGGCCTCGACGAGGGAGGTGGCCCCGGAACCGGAGACCGGGGCCAGGCTGGGGGACGGGAGGGCCAAAAAGGCCTCCAAGAAGACGTCGGCCCCCCCGAAGGCCTCCCCCCAGGCGACCAAGACTGCCCCGGCGACCAAGTCTCCCCCGGCTGTGGAGACGGCGCCA